>CM033449.1:73717283-75037700 GCA_019425775.1 Rafetus swinhoei | reverse complement strand
TAACAAGGCTTGTGCAGTGGGAGTGGTAGATGTGGTACGATCTTGACTTTGGTAATGCTTTTGATACTGTCTTACATGACCTTCTCACAAAAACTCTAGAAACACAACCAGGATTGAAGAACTATAAAGGCAGCTGCATAATTTGTTGGAAAACCAATCCCAGAACGTAATTATCAGTGAGTTCCCAGTCAAACTGGAAGGGCACATCAAGCAGGATCCTATAAGAATCAGTTCTGGATCCAACTCTGTTCAAGATCTTCATCAATTACTTAGATAATGACAGAGTACACTTACAGTTTAGAGACCATAACAAGGTGGGAATGGTTGCAAATATTTTGAAGATGGGATTCTAATTCAGAATGAGCTGGATAAAATGGGAGACGGTAAATCTGTGTTCTGAGCTAAATAAGATTAAATTCAATAAGGACTCCACTTACGAAGAAAATATCAGTTCCCATTTTGTATGTGTGCAAATGACTGCCTAGGAAGGAGTACTGTGGAAAGGGATTTGGAAGTCATCATGGATTATAAAGTAAATATCAATCAGCAGTGTAATACTGCTTTAAAAAACCCAATCATTATGGGATGTATTAGCATGATTTTATAAACAGGACCTGAGAAGTAATTCTTCCATTCCACTTCACACTGATTAGGTTTCAGCAGGAATATGGCGTCCAGTTCTGGGTGCCACAATTCAGGAAAAATGTGGACAAATTAGAAAAAGTCTAGAGAAGAGCAACTAAGATGATTAAAGGTTTAGAAAACATGACAAGGGAAAAATTGTTTGAAAAAAGGCCTAATTTTTTCAGTCTTGAGAAGAGAGGACTGAGAAGGTACATAACAGCTTTGAAGTATCTAAAAGGTTGTTATGAGGAGGAAAGAGAAACAATGTTGTCCTGCACAAGAAGCAACCAGCCTAAACTGCAGCAATTTGAACCTAACTTGCTCATTAGGAAAAACTTCCTGTCAGGGTGGTTAACCACTGGAATAAATTGCCTAGTGAGGTTGTGGAATGTCCATCATTGGAGATTTTTAAGAGCAGGTTTGACAAACACCTGTCAGGAATGGTCTGCATAATACTTAATCTTGCCTTGATTGCAGGAGACTAGACTAGGTAACTCTCAAGGGTCCTTCCTGTTCTATGATTCTGTAAGTAAAAAAATCTGGGGTGCTCTTTAATGAACCGTAGTATCGTTTGCTATTTTTACAGAAGAGAAAAAGAGGACTGAACGATTCAACCATATATTGATTTATCACAAATAAGTTTCAGGCCAAAAACCAAAAAAAGAAAACTTTCAAGTAGTGAGACTTCAAGAAAGTCTATTATAGTCTAAGGGGAAAAGCCAAGATAAGCTGAAAAGTGTTCTATAAAAAGCAGTAATCTATCAGATTTTTAATTATGGTTGAAGCACCTTAGGTTAATGGGAAATAAACATACCACGCTTTTCTGTAACCCACCCTCCCCCATACTCATGCACACACTTTTCTAAGTTCCCAAACTTGTCTTTACTCAGGAGAAATAAAAACCAGACAAACACGTTCCCTTCACATTGATAATTCAAATTAATAAAAATCCCCACTCATCAACCAACCAAAACATAGCACTTGTGCACTAGCCGTTTTGACACACACATACACCCAGTTCTAATGAAACAGCGCTCTCCAAGTCATGTGCCTCTAGCTAAATCTGGTTTGTAAGCTGTGTCAGTGAAATCATCATAACTCAAGCTACAAACAATTTTAAAAAGAGGACATTGTTACATACCGCTTCTGCAGTTTTTATTCAGGCAGAACCATCACTGACTTAAATAGGTGTTTTGTCATAATATACACTAAAAGGACTGGACCCTTCGTTCTGAGAGACTTTGGTAGGAAACTAGCACCAAGGAACTAATTAACTGTCAATCTCAACCTTTCTATAGCAACGTACAAATGGAAAAGCAGGCAGAGAGAGAGAGAGAAGCACAGAATGAATTTTCCCTGTTTACTGTTTAAAGTATTTACTGTTCAAAAACACAGATGTCTTCTAGTACGATTGGAAATAAAGTAAAAGTGAAATTTACCTTACTGATATTGCAAGGGAAAAAAAGCAAACAGTGTGCAATTCAGAGACCCTTAAAAAAAAAAAATCTATTTTTAAAAGCCTAGAACTTTGTACACTTCCAGGTGAAAGACACTGTCCAGTGAACCTTGCAGTCTCAGCTTCCAAATGAACTATTTGGCTGCATCTAGACTGGCAAGTTTTTCCGCAAAAGCGGCTGCTTTTGTGGAAAAACTTGCCAGCTGTCTACACTGGCCGCTTGAATTTGCGCAAGAACACAGACGATCTAATGTAAGATTGTCAGTGTTCTTGCGCAAATACTATGATGCTCCCGTTCGGGAAAAAGCCCTCTTGCGCAAATGTATTTGTACAAGAGGGCCAGTGTAGACAGCTAAAAACTGTTTTGCACAAAAAAGCCCTGATAGCGAAAATGGTGATCGGGCTTTCTTAAAATCAAGCATCTAGATTGGCACAGATGCTTTTCCGCAAAAAGTGCTTTTGCGCAAAAGCATCCGTGCCAATCTAGACGCTCTTTTCCACAAATGCCTTTAACGGAAAAACTTTTCCGTTAAAAGCATTTGCGGAAAATCATGCCAGTCTAGACGTAGCCTTTCAGTCTTGAACTTTTTACCCATGTAAACACCAAACAGTTTGTTATTTAATCATGAGGTATAATGCTATGAATAAAAAGTTATATTTTTAGTAGACAGTCTAGAGAGGTGTGAACTGCCATCTTACTCAGAGTTTACTCTTCAAAAGATAGGTGTTTAATAAAAAATTTAAAAAAAAACAAAAAACCTATATATTTAGGTACTTAAGTTGTTTTTACTTCTACAAGTTATGATGGCTCTCCCCTAATATTTAAACAGGATAAACACCAGCTAAACACAAAAAGCTTTTCTCTCACTACAACAAGGTACTATTAGCAGCCTTTGGTCACTAGGTTTGCTGCAGTCCCAGAAGCAGTGAGGCTTAACTGAAGCCAATTATACCTGGTTGGGGTTTCGGTACTCATTAATAACGTAATGGGGAGGATATAAGTGGGAGAAACAGGAAGCAAAGGCAGCTACAAAGGAAACCTCAGAAGGGGAGCCTCGGTTGTGGAATGGAGACCATCAAGAAGCCTCCCCTTGCTGTTAGCCTACAATTACTGTAGGCTAACTTCATAAGAAAAGAATAAATACTCCTTGGTGAAAGAAAATCTGATGTGCGTTTATGACTGAAAAAGTACATGATCCAGCCAGATAGTGGCATATACTTGGTAGCAAGAACAATGCCCTGACACATTTACCAGTCATCCTTTCTACATTAGTCACATTTAGAAAAAACAGGAAGTCTCCTGTCCACTCCCAAGAATATTTGGATATTTTAAAAAAAGTCTTCCCACATCAAGACAAGTCTCAAAAAAGAGTTCATAAGCAAAAAACAAAAACAAAAAAGAATAGAAAAATGTGTGCCACTCAAATCAAAACATTTTTAGGTTTCAACTTGCTGCATTTGGTCTAAAATACTAAATTCAAAACAAAATTGTTTTGATTAGCCTCCAAAAGAGCCCAAGCTTAGAAACAGAAAATATCCCCAACCAAGCCAGTTTCTGAAAAGTTTTCAGATTCCTCAAAACTGACCCCCTTTCACGAACAGTTTCAGTTTTAACAACTAAACATTTTCTGGCAAAACGAACATTTCATCCAAGTATTCCTGATCTGTTCTAGCCAACTTCTCATTCCTCAACTCACTGCAATCTACCTTCACAATTTTGTTAACAGCACCCCATAGCTCCTATTGCAGTGACATGCCTGGTGTAATGACTCCCCCGTCCAATAATACTCCAATGTTCTGTCAGCCAAACATTTTTCTGAAGAGGCTGAGGTCACATGGATATAATCAAGGACATAATTTGGAATGCAGGGTCTCTATTAACTGGCAAGGATGCAGTTAGAAGAAAAGATCCCAGCTGTGTCCCAGATCCTAGGTTCAGTAGTAGAGCTGACAAATCTTTAAACATGTCAACTGAGCAAATTTCATACATAAACCATTAAGACACAATGAAAAGTGGTACAGGTTGGACCTCCCTTGTCTGGCACCCTAGGGACCTGACCAGTCCCAGGTGAGAGGTTTTGCCGGAGCAGGGGAGATCATGTCTGGTCCCCCTGCCACTGGCCCGCTTTCACCAACCCCACTGAGCAGCCACCTCTACTTGGCTCCCAGCACTGCTGGGCAGCCACGTTAGGGCTCTGGGACACGCCTGACAGCTGTGTTCCCCAGCTCCGGAGCTAGGCAGCCTCAGCTCTGGGCCCTCCTCGGCAGCTGCCCCCACCGCCGCAGCTCCCTGCCCCACCGAGGCACTGCTACTACGGATCCGAGCCCCACCAGGCAGCCACATGCTGGGCCTCCCAGCCCCACCATCAGCTTGTTTGTGGGCAGCCTGCTGCTCTGTCATCTCCACAGGCGTCTCCACTTCTACTGCTGACCCTCCACCAGGACTCTAGTCCTGCAACATCTGTACCAGACCACAGATGTTGCTGGATCAGAGTCCCGGTTTACAGACTTTCAACCTGTAGTTTATTTTTAAAAGTATTTTTTTAATGTAATTTATCACATCACTGTAGTTTACAACTACACATAGAAGAAAAACATTTTGGTAACACAGAACTATGACATGCGGATAACTGAAGTCATTGTCATTTTTCTTTAGTAGTACCTGTTTGTCACCAACAGCTGTTATGTTTATTCCATGATTTCAAACTATTTGAGAAAAGAACCTAGATTGCTGGGGACAATATATTAAAAACTGCAAAAAAAATTAAACATTGTTCAACACAGGAGTAGGTTCTATCAAGTTGACTCATTGTTCTGCCATCACAATGTGAGGCTGGCTACCTCTACCTGTGTTTTCCATTGGTTTCTTTACTGGGTCAAACACGATTAATTAAGTGCACTGTATCTATCTGCAAGAGTGAAAAACAAACCTTCTTAGGCAGGATGTTTTTGTGTAGAACATAAAACAAGTCTGAAAACCTCTCAACTCAGTGACAGAGCCACAAAAATGTAACAGTATGAAGAACAAGATTCCCTCCCTCCCGCAGTGACATCTGATCATTTGTTCTTCACAACAGTGAGACTGATTTACTTGGGCTTGTCTACACTTGAAATGCTACTGTGACATGGCTGCAGCTGAACCTCTAGTAGTTAGTGTACCCACTACTTCATGCAACCAGCTCCCTCAGAGGTGGTAACTAGGTTGACAGAAAAATTAGGTCACCTGAAGTACTTCACTCAGGGTAGTGGATTTGTTCACACTCTGGAGTGACATAGCTGGGTCCATTTAATTTTCTAATGTAGACAAGCCCCTAGATTGATTTTTAAAACAGATTCAACTCCACTGATTGCACTAGATTCACACTGGTGTAAGCAAGGAGTTGTATCAGATCAGACTCAGACCTGATTCAACAGCAAAATTGGAAGTAGATGGGATCTATCACAAATCAGGGTCTGCTAGCACAGATTAGTACATTCATTGCTAAACCTAGTAACATTCTTAGGAAAGGGTGGAGGGGAACACCACAAAGAAAAAACAACAAACAAAAAAACCACACACACACACAAAGTACCATAGTAGCAGGACAGGTAGACTGGAAGATTATTATCTGTTCTCAGTGCTAACCAAAGAGAGGCAAAAGTTCACCTCCCATAGAACAATCATGCAATTTTAGAGTAGGTATACTTGCAGTATGAATACTGTATTGTATGTAGAAACATCAGTGTATGTTCAAACCAGGTGATACTCTGGATGCTTGCAAAATCCACAAAGGGAAGGGGCACTTGAGAGGATGCCTAATTAGGTACTACCCTGTGAGAGAAGGCCTATGAGATCTTCTAGGTCAATAGTCTATTTCTACTGCAGAATAGAGTTAATTGGTTTAATTTAAAAGAAAAAAAAAATCTATAATCTGAGATGGCTGGATATATGTAGCAACAGCCAAGCTTAAACCATGCATAGCATCCTCTTTTTAAATGATTTTTCACATACAAAAAAAAATCCATGCCCTGTAATACTTCCCTTCAAATTAGTAGTTCTAGAGTCTACCGTACAGGTCAATTCCTTAAATTATTATAGTGCTCTATTGTATCTGTACCAGATAGAATAACTGCACAGAATAACTGTGCACTAATGAATACAGGCAGTCCCCGGGTTACATGGATCCGACTTACATCGGATCCCTACTTACAAACGGTGTGAGGCAACCCCGCACTAGCTGCGCTCTCCCCAGCAGACCAGGAGACGCGGAGCGGCTTTTCTCAGCAGACACCTCAGCTTGAGAATAAAGGACTGAGGAAGTGAGGTGTGGGAGAATAAAACTGAGCTCTGGAGAAATGTTTGGCTAGAGTTTCCCCTACAATATGTACCAGTTCCGACTTACATACAAATTCAACTTAAGAACAAACCTACAGTCCCTATCTTGTACGTAACCCGGGGACTGCCTGTACATGGAATGGAACTGAAAAGCCAGTGACCATTCCAAGGAATTGATCTTTGCACCTTATGCAATTAGAGAACGACACTTCTGTAACCATGTTAACATGTGCCTTTCCCAACACAATAAGGAGCAAGGGGAGTAAGCAACTTTAGAAAAAAAGTTTATGAAGTAAGCTTCAGGAAGGCAACTATGAATGGCAATCCTCCTGGCTGCCTAAAATAAACAACCATAGACTGCAATTTCAGTGATGAATGAGTTGGCAGTTTGCAGTATATATAGGCACCATTTACATAATTTTTCTTCAAAGCACTTGGAGAGATCTTTAGAAATATTGGGAAATAATGGTTTTGTTAATAACCATGGAAAGTGCCCACCCATGTACTCTCAAGAATAGAGTCTGACTTTTGAACAGCTTCTCTGAGAAATGTTCAAGGTCTCAAGAGGATCTGGTTTGTTTAACCAAAGCTGGCCACAGAAAGTCTCATGCAAAATTCAGACATAGGCTTAATGTTTACCTATTGGGTTGCAGTAGCTTGTCCTGTGTCCCCAGCCATAGATCAAAGCTGCATTGTGTCAACACAGTACAGAGATGTCACATGTCCCTGACCCAAAGGACCATGGTAACAAATAGACATCTGGCAAGTTCGTACAGAAGCAGAAACATGGGGTGAGAGCAGCCCCTGTCTGTGGGGAAGGGGGTGTCCAAGCTCCCCGCAGACAGAGGTCGCTATACCTCCCATGGAGCAGCCTCTAACTGTGGAGAGCCTGGGTCTGCCACAAAGCAGCCTCTGCTGATAGAGGCGGCAGCAGCACGCCGGGGAGGGCGGAGCGAGGAGAACTGGTGACACCACCGAGCCGATGCTGGGGGAGGGGAAATGGGCTTTAAGCCACTTCCCCAGCACCAGCTCTCGCCTCCCTTGCTACCTCTGATACAGAGGCAGCAAGGGGGAATGCGAGTAGTCAACTAGATTAACTGATGAACTGATAAACCTAGGTTTATCAGTTAATCTCAGGGATGTCAGTAAGTAGTCAATATCAGGGATCATGAATTTCTCTGGGAAGAGCCCTCCTCCCTGTAGCCACTGTTACAAGAAAACTGGTCATGACAGTTATCCTACACACAATCACAATAAACTGGAAGTGAACGTTGCCTGATCTAAGATTACTTTTTAATTTCTAATTACCACCTTTAGGGTTAACAGGTTCTTTATCCCAGGCTCAAGCCCAGTATTCAATTATTCTATGGTTGGAAACCCTGATATGTATAGTTGCAACACCCACACTATAGAAACTCTTGTACATTTACAAATATACTTTATTAATACAGTTAGCACAGTCACCAATACCCCAATTTCATAAAACAGGGAATGTACATCCATATTTCCATTCCATATACTTACATCATTCCTTCTAGAACAATCTTAGGTGTTAGCTCATCATCTCTCTCATTATCTTCACCTTCCCCATCACCACAAGGGGCCATCATTCTGGCCCTTCCAAGGACTAAATCTTATTGTCCCTATCACCCGTAGGCTGGGGTCCCACTTCTATACTATGTGACACTGACATGTTTGATGCATATTCAGTAGGGGAATTTCTAGTTTTGAAGTGTCCTTTTCCTCTAGGTCAATGTTTCATTGCATTCAACTTATCATATATGTCAATTTGTTACCATGGGCCTCTATGGTCATTTATCACATCCTGTGTCCTGATTACTGCAGCTCAGCCTGAACCAGTTATTTTGGGACTTTTTATGTAATACATCTGCTGAGTCTGAGGGTATTTTCCCTACCATCCTATGTGGATGAGAGGTCCTAGACATACGTTCCGCTTTTCAGTCCAGGGAAGCTCTAAATAAACTACGACCCGTGTCTAGGTGAGATCAGTGTCTCAACCACAGAAATCTGCCAACCTTCGCTTCTGTTGATCTTGCAAACGGACTGTTACAGCCTTAAGCAGATTCCTTGCATTACAGCTCTTAACTATTACCTCTATACTAAATCTACCCATTAATATATTAATGAATTAATCTAAATCAACACAACTATATTAGCATGATAGGCAAGCAACTTGATAGGCTACACAAAGGCACCACATAGCAAGAAAGAATTTGGCCTTGCTCAGGCAGACAAAACAACTGCACAGTAGCGTGTTCAATTCATGAGAACAAAGGAGGATAGATGCCTGAATCTAACTTTCTTGCTAGAGTTGCTTTGTGATAAGTAGAAATAAGCTCTTTGCTGTTGATAGTGAGAAGTTATCTGAGTTTGTGTGGTGTTTTTACTGCATGCTAGATCATTTAGACAGGTCTGGAAAGAAGATGCATGTCTTAGGGCATGTCTTAGGGCTTGTCTGATGAAGACGCTCTATGCCAATGGAAAAGTGCTCTCCCGCTGGCAAAATAAAGCCACCTCAAACGAGAAAGAGCAGCTATGTCAGCAGAAGAAGCTCTCCCACTAACATAGCACTATCCACACTGGAGCTTAAGTCAGTGTAATTTAGGTCACTCAGGGAATCAATGTAAGCTGAAGCATAGACACAGCCTTACTAAGTTTACCTGTAACCCAAAGGCTATGTCTACACTGCAGGCTTCTTGCGCAAGAACGGCCCTTCTTGCGCAAAAACTTGCAAAGCATCCACACTACAAGCCCGTTCTTGCGCAAGAAAGTTTACAGTAGCTCGTCAGAAGAGAGGGCTTCTTGCACAAGAGTTATTCCTCTCCCCACAAGGAATAAGCCTTTTTGCGCAAGGGCTCTTGCACAAAAAGGCTAGTGTGGATGGGAACAGGCTAAAAGGGCCATCAGAGCTTTCTTGCACAAGAGAGCATCCACACTGCCATGGACGCTCTTGCACAAAAGCACATGGCAGTGTGGACGCACTCTTGTGCAAGAAGCCTGCAGTGTAGACATAGCCAAAGAGAACAGAAGCCACTGTTTTAGAAAAAGATTACAAGTTCTATCCTTTATGCAAGTTGTTGGCTACTGCCATGGTATATGCATGGCCAGAGAGCATTACAGCACAAAATGGAAAGATTGACAGACATTCCTTATCTCTCTGTGGAAAAATATTTTCTCTGACCATTTGTTCTTCATTAGGCATTGGAGACTCTAGACAGGATAAGTAATATTAAATAGTGGTCTTGTGGGAAAGTTTCTGGTTGCTAAGAAACAGGAAAGAGAATAATTCAAGATCAGATGGAACTGAATTGATTCAGAGAGGTTATAATTTTGACCTGATTAGATATATTTCTTAAAGAATCCAAGATTGCACTTGTACTAATTGTGTTTGTTTTTAAATGATCTAACTTAGGCACAGCTTATTGCAAGGTGATTCTGAATAAGAACCCAATAAGCATGGCACCGAGTGGTTGGCGGGTGGGGGGGATGGGAAAGAGATGAGAATCTTAGATATTCTGATTAGATAGGTCATCAGAAAAATCAAGCATAGGAAACAGACTCTTGTTAACATTGAGCCACTGCTCACTATCTACCACCCTTCATATCTGAAGTGTTTTCCATCCACTAACCTTTGATCCCAAGTTTAATTCTAAGGTTAGCATGTCTATCACATCACTTGGCTCAGCAAGCAAGTTAAAACAGCAGTTTCACCCAGGGCATCACTTTCACTGACATGAAAGATGGCATTAATTTTCTTGTTACCCCCGGCATAAGTGGTTCACTTTCAACTGTCTTTCAGCATGCTGATGAGCACCAAAGAAAATCTGGAGTGCCTCTACACATTATACAGTCAAAATTGAAAGGCACTCTAATACAGTGGGTGTTGTGATGTATGGGCCTGCAGTTAAGAGTACATAATCCCAAAATATGCCAAGAATTTGCCAGCACTTATTTTTCCTAACTCATGGAGTAGACTGCACACATTTTACAGCTAACTTCCATTCATTTTATTTACAGAATCCTTCCAGATAAAAAGGAAGTTACAGTTTTTGTTCTGAGAAAAGCACCATCCTGAACAAAATATTCTAGAGTGAATGAGTGCCTCGGTTTTAATTTCCATTTCAGGGCTTTAAGAAATCTTTGGGTATTTTAAAGTGACTCTAGAGTTACAATTAACTAAACCAAGTGAGATGCAGGGTGAAGTCAGAAGAAAGGAGAGCAAATTCCCCTAATTCCTTTCCCACTCTTTTCTTCTAATGTGTGGGGAGAGAGGGCCTTATTAACACATGCCACCTACGGTTATTCAGAGTGGAGCTAATGTGGGAAACTAAGGTGGGACTGAATTTGTGTTCCATTACAGGGAGACATAGGACAATACACCAGGTAGTTGAGGACTTTTTTAAAATCCAGTTTAAAAAAAAAAAAAAAAAAAAAAGATTCACAAGAACCAAAGTCCGGAAGCTGAAGCCAGACATTTCAGGTTAGAACTCAGACACTTTAAAAAGAAAAATGTGGCTGTTTAGCCACTGGACCAAACTTCTAGAAGTGGCGGATTCTCCATATTTCTTGATGTCCTCTGGAATATATGTTCTAGCCAAATACAAGCAATTTGGCTGAACATAGAATGGGGATATTAAGTGACCTGTCTTAATACAGGTTAGACTAGGTGATCTGGCTTTAATTTTGATGCCTCTCTCAATCTTAAATATGGAGTGACAATCACAACCTCATCACAGACCTAATTCAGGGAGGCTGAAAGAATTGCTAAGCCCCTGGGCAAGGAGGGGGGGTGAGGTCACTCCCCCACTCAAGTGGAAGGAGTGGGGCTGGGGGCTAGCCTCCAGTGCCACACAGAGCACACTGCATGGAGCTCCAGTAGTCATTTCAAGATCCCAGGAGTCCAACCACCACTGCTGTCAAATTGCTGAGCCTCAGGGCAACTGCCTTCTTTCCCTCTCCTTGTCAGTGGGCCTGCCCTAACTTCTTTTATTCCATCCCAAACCAGTTAAAATATTCTTCCAAATTTTTCTTTAAATAATAGGGTTGGTTTTTCAGTTTTGTAAAAGGGGGTATGTGCACACACACCAGAATGTGTAGCTTCTTACATGCCATCCTGTCTACGAGGAATCCTCTAATAAGGCATAAAAGGCCTCACTGGATAATGCTAAAAGATAGTTTCTCTCATTTTCCAAAGAAGTTGAATAAATCAATATAAGAATAATTAGAATAGGATTCTATGGTTAGTCTCAAAATAGATCAGATTATTGAAGTGTACACCTTGTTTTTCAAAGAGGCATTCTGGGCAAAAATTAAAGTTGCTTTGAAGCAACTACATGGAAGTCAAAAGAGCTGGGTTCTACCATTCACTCTGTCACTGAGGTATGGCGTGACCAGTGGGAAGTGACTTAAATTCTGTATCTCACTTCTCCCATCTAAAAACGTAGATTTTTCTTTTGTACTATACTTAGAATCAAAGAGAAAAAAGTGTTTGTGGATAAATTAGAGTTTAACAATTCCCCACATAAAATAATAAGTCACATGATCCACCATTCACTTATTTAACCTTGTCCTGTCTGACTGCCATCTGTTAAGGGTGCTACTGCAGGAGACAAACCAACAGGACATGAAATAATGGGAGAAGTAAGGTGTAGTCTGGAGACTACTGGGGTCCTTGAGGAAGCAAAGGGGGAACTATGAATTGGGAAATGTCCTTTCCTCACTCCAACTCAACTGGCATGTTTCTTTCATTCTTGGTCTGAGCCTAGATACAAGTGGGATACTAATAGCTTAAAAATGCTGGCCTAGAAAAGGAGAGTTGAGTGGATAGCAAGTAGACACTTGATAGGAGACAAAGATAAAGAGAAATTGCAGCAAGTAGGCTGTCCCCCCTAACCCAAAGGTAACCAAGCTGAAATGAAGTTTACTAAAGCTTTCAAATAAAGATTAAGGTTTAGGTAAGGGGGGAAATAGAACAAAGAGTGAAACCAAGAAAGACCTTGTGTTATATATTTCTGGAAAATCAACATGTTTTTTGGGGGGGGGAGGGGGCGTTAAGCTAATTGAGTCACTTGAATCCACTGCCCCTCAAGGGAAAGGAGGGGAAAACACACACACTTACACTTTCCAAACCAAGTGATTTTCTCAAGTTAACACTGTTGGGAAGCAGGGACACGGTCACCCAGAAACCCAGCCTGGCAGCGGCAGGACCACATGTTCCATCTAGAGCGTGGTAGAGGAAGCCAGGCTTGTCCCCTGAGGGGTGCACTAGAGAGGGACTAATGGAGTAAGGCTTTTGCTGTTTCATCATGACAGAGCTCTATAAATTGTAATTCCAATATATGGTACTACATGCAAGAGGTTTGTACCCATCCATTACCTATGGAAATCTACTATGCACGGTGACATTGTTTCAAGTATCAAGGTAAAGAAGCCAAAACTCTATGCTTCAGACCATGTAAGTTAAAAGGCAGCCCCAAAGGTATGCCCCCTCAACGTAACACCCTCCTCCCCCATATCACTGCTAGTGTGGTAATGTTCTAGGCTTGTTTTAATACATACAACCTACATCAGATGCCTAGGGAGTACTTCTCTCCCTCATCTGAATCCCTTCTCTCTCTTTTGTAAAGATGGACACTGCACATGGGAGAGCATTTCACTATGTATGAGCAAAGCAGGAATGGACTCCAATTGTGGCATTTTAAAGAAATAATCCACCTACCAATAGCCACAAGGCGAATTCTTTGCATGAATATGAAACAAGTTTATGGTAACCTTCCATCCCTATCTGCAGGCTACTCAGTGACTTCAGTCCAGTGTGCTATGAAGTAAGTTAGTAGGAAGAGACCAGCCTTTACAAATGTTACCAACTGGCAATTCTACCAGTCACAAGAGAGAAATCAAGGACCGATGGCTAAGGAGAACAATTTACCCTTTCACCTCTACAGCTGGTCTCTACCTGACTAGATCCACAGTGGGGGCAGGTTACACTAACCCTTCCCATACTGTAATATGTTCTCTGGATTAACAGAAAAGCTGAGCTTTCCAGTGCTGTCAGTCTGGTCCCTTTCACAAAGATTGAAATTCAGTTTTAAAAGTAGATAGAGCAAACAAAGGAAAAAGTATATTCTACAATTTACTTAAGCACGCAGGTTCCTCTGGAAATTGGCCAAAGAACTTTTACAAACTGAGCTCTAGGCTTGCAACAGCTCCATAAAATGCTTCAGATCTCATTAAAACAGGGTGAACAATGCCAATAAGTATCTGAAACCAAACTGCAGCTTTTTACTGGATTGGAGTGATTGAACAAAAATAAGTAGTATTTCCACGGGTCTCTACCTTTCAATAACAATGCCATCTTGTGGAAAATGTAGAGGTAGCACAGAAGAGCCTCTTTTGACATAATAAAGAGAAGAGGGACTTCATTGCCACACTCCACCAGTTTGCTCTTACAAAGCATGCAGGACTCTGTAAAAATATTCTTGCCACATAGTAATCAGTCATCAGTTTAGGGTGGATTGAAACTGTAGGAGAAACCCTTAACAGCCAGGGGTTGGGGGGGAGCTGCTTTCCCAAAGCAGGAAGAGACAGGCAGCTATCTATTATGTGGATCTACAGCCCCTGAAATCTATGCCCCTCCATGTCAGTGTCTGGTAATCAGGAATGAAAAAAACGTTGATTTATAGCAGTCCTGTGGAATGAAGAACAGGATATCATTTTGTGTATCCCGGGTTTTTTAATTCTGCTATATTTTGCCCCATTGGAGACCAAGAGCAGCTCTCATGCTGTCAGGCAGCTGACGTAGCTCTTAGATATACAATAAAGTATCAATTATACATCAAAATATGATCATGAAACATGTTTCCATGTACTAGTTAAATGCCAAAGCACAGTATAAGTCATGATAGCTTCAATTTTTGACAGACAATTTTCACTTTTCAGAAGGCTTACCTCCCGTTACACACCATCCTGATGATTACTTTTCCTCTGTCTATTTTGTTTCAAAAACGCTATAGCCAATGCACTGATTATACAAGTATCACCCTGTATGTGTACTGCACACAGTTGATGAGAGAGGGGAAGGTAAGATAAAGTGCATGTTTATCTGAGCAACATACACAAACTTACTGTACGTATAGGCTTCCAAGTGGCTGATCATCAAAAGCATAGAATATTTACTCCTTTTTCACTTCAAACCTTTGAAAACGCAAAGCTAGTACAAGCGCACTGTGTGTCAGTAAATCATACAGGTATCACAAATGCAGACTACTGTGCTCTCCATTACCATCCAAGATCGATAGCAAAGAGGAGTCAGATAATTTAAGCAGACTTGTAGGTATTTCACAGCTAACTGGGCTTTAGTGTTATGGTTACTATATCAAGTATTACTTGCCAAAGAGTGGGAGCAATGGGTAGCTAAATCCAGTTTGTTTTATTTTAAGTTTTGCCATCTATGGGTGCCGGCTTCCTCATTTCCCCAGGGGCATTCAATCATGGCTCCCTCCCAGACTCCAACCCACCTCCTCCTGCCCCATACCATCCTTTTGCACCTAGGCCTCCTACACCCTGCTGAACAGCTGATCTGTAGCATGCAGAAGGCATAAGGAGAGTGGGGAGAGAAGGAGCCGATTGGTGGGGCTGCCAGCAGGCAATGAGCACCCACTATTTCCTCCCCCCCCCCCCCCAGAGCTGGTATCTGTTACCACCCCCCCATAGAAGTATAGTCCGAGAAGCTGGCCATACAACCCCTTTACTCACACGTAGCCCTTCTTTCTAGAGAACAGTAACAGGGCCTAGCCCGCCAACCACCATTACTGCTGCTCAAATTTAGATTCTTTTTTGCTCTCTTCCACTGACCTGTTAATACAGTTGTTAGAGGTCTATTTTTAAAACTAAAACCTCTCAGGCCAGGGAGAAATAAGCTCTCATTCTGAACACCAATCCATTCCTCAAATCCACTTAAATATACAGCAATATTGGTGTCCAGAGTAGCCATAAGCCCAATGATTCCAGCTGGACCCATTCCATTAATGCAAGTTATCATAATTTGTTCACTGTCACAGTGTTTGTGAGGTAAGGTGTTAGACTCACAACCATTTCCAGCTCCGGTGCTGAAACTATTCAAACTGTTCTTGTCAAAGAACAGCTTCCAATTAAAGGATTCCTTCTGACAGAACTGCTAATGGTTGTCAAATGTTTCACTGGCTAAGGTGGCATGTATTTCACAGCACACACTGTATATGCCATTTCTGAAGTCTCCATAGTATTACGGGGGGGAAATGAAGCCGGAGCTTAAAAATGTGAGATAACTAAGAATGCTACCAATTGTACCACAGTTAAGAGCTGCAGTGGAAGAAGTCCTCTGAATTTCAGTGTATCAAAAAAGGAGAGTTATTGACATTACAGTAACAGGATCTATGGCAAGGTTCTTCTTCACACAGCATGTAGTCAGCCTGTGGAACTCCTTGCCAGAGGAAGCTGTGAAGGCTATGACTATAATAGAGTTTAAAGAGAAGCTAGATAATTTCATGGAGGTTAGGTCCATAAAAGGCTATTAGCCAGGGGATAAAATGGTGTCCTTGGCCTCTGTTTGTCAGAGGCTGGAGAGGGATGGCAGGAGACAAATCGCTTGATCATTGTCTTCGGTCCACCCCCTCTGGGGCACCTGGTGCTGGCCACTGTTGGCTGGCCACTGTCGGCAGACAGGATACTGGGCTAGATGGACCTTTGGTCTGACCCGCTACGGCCGTTCTTATGTTCTTAAGGTATTTTCCCCACTTGCAAAAAGCCCTTGACACGCATAGGGCAGTGTGCACTTAACCCAACATGGCTCCCAAGATGTGTGTGACTTTTTATAGCCTACGTGTTTCTCTTCTGAAGCTTGAAAAAGATTGTGTTGACCTAGCAAGGATGCTTCAATTGCCCCTAGAGAAAAGTTGCAGTTTAAAAAACAAGGCAGGCATATTCACACAGAACTGGGTTAAGTCTCTTTTCACAACAGTGGCCACCTGAGATAGACACAACACAAGAAATAGCAAGTAAAAATGCCTGCTTTGCTGCTTTTAGTATTGAGACTGATTTCATGGAGAAGATACCACCCCACTTGTAAAATGCTAAAGTTACATAGAATCAAAAAGGAAACATGATTTATCCATGGCCACAGAAAGGGCAGCCATTAATTACTAAAAGGGATTAGAATTCAAAAGCTCTGGCTCCTAGTTCTATGTGCAAACCACAATTATTTCTTTACAATACATTTGTTAAACCATATTTCAGCTATTATGGTCTAATTCTTTGGGCTCTTTGGCATTTACTGGCATTGCAAAACAAACTCTGTAGCTTTTGAAATGGAGTGCTGAGGCTCTAGAGTTTCACCGATGTGGTAGTTAGTCTCTCCGTTGCAAACCTGAAGTGCTGTGTGTGTGAAAAAAAGTGTGTATGTGCAGCATGAGCACTAATGGAACAGCATGAGCAAATGGCAGCATTCAAATTAAACTGGTCTCGCCTCCTCATTGTAACCACAAATGGGCAAAGATCATCCATGTATGAGTGGGGGTTGGTGGCTAAATCAAAATGAAGGAGGAATGGTATAAAGAACTTTTAAAATGTAGTTTTTAGTGCTTCTTCCTGCTCTGACCATTATGTGTACAGAACAAAAGCTTTGTTTGGGAAACAGTAGCAGCTAAGATAGCTTAAGTCAGGCTAAAGCATGGAGAGCAAAACCTAGCATCCTACTTGGCTCCCCAGCCCATACAGTACTGTTTTCACTACTATTGGACTCAAGCTAGCCCACATACAGCGATTCTTGAGCAGACATCCTAAAAGACAGAGAAGAGTCCCAGATCTTACAAAGTAACATGTTATGTTTATTCACTGTTGTATATACAATATCCAAATGTGACTATTGTGGCATGCCATAGAACCCCTACTGCGATATTAATGTGTGTACAAGGCATCCCCACTATACGTTCAAGATATGTTCAAAAAAATGTGGATGTATAGCAAAAGGACATAAAGCAGGGAAATTTTTTCCCACAGCTGACTTCTGTTTGCGTGAATTGGTCTCTTTTTTGGTGCGCACGACAGAAGAGCAGAGAGTGGGAGGACTTAAAACAAAACAGTTCCCACAAGCGTCAATGACTCTAGTGCGGAACCAACGTATACCGGGGCACCATAGTGGGGACACCACTGTATGTGCTGACCCATCAACAGAGGGAGGGAAGGGGGCAGTTGCCCTATGGGCCTGGCAATTCAAAGGGCCCAGGGCTCCCAACTGTTGCCACCGCAAGAGTGGTGGCAGCCAGACCCCCAGGCCTTTTAAGTAACTGCTGGAGTGGGTGGAGGGAGGGGGCTGTGAGGGCACGGAATGGGAGGGGACAGCACGGTACACTGTAGAAAGCACTGCAGCCTCGCTTTCCCCAGTCCTGTCCCTTCTGGGAGCATGGAGCCACACACACAAACTTTACCCAAGGTCCCAGCAAGTCTGTCATCCCCCCTGTGTACAAGTTTCAAAATCTGAAACAGCAAGTGGTGAAGCCAGAAATATTACTGACAATGTCAGTTTCCACCTTTTCCCCTCTAGTACTGAACAGGCTGTAAAAAGAGTAACATCAATGAATTAACTAGAACTAAATGACTGCAGCCTATTACATGTGGCAGTAACATTAGCTATCTAAGTTACAGTCCAGAACCATAACTGAAATCAGTCACAATCAGAACACTAATGCTTTCAAATCTGAGATAGAAAGAGGAAGCAGAATATGCTAACTCCAAAAATAAAAGTTCCACAGGTGTGGAAATAATGGCTAAAATATTAACATTGTTTCTCATTCTTTTGATGATACTCATGCAGAAAGACAAGACAATTTTTAGTGAGTGGATCAAAACAAGTGGCGAGTCAACTGATGCCAGTACCTTATAGCTATTTTGGTTTGGAAGGAAAGTTTCAGTAACTACTCTAAGAAAGCGGCAAAGCTTCAAAGGATGTACTGTTCCCCAGCAGCATTTATCATGCAAATCAGTTGTCTGACCACATTTATTTTGCTATCAAGACTACTTTATTATTATTATTATTGCAGGGGAGGGAGGTGGAAGGGCATGAAAATCAGTTTTCCAAACAATTGTTTGTGTCTAGAAGGTAACTTACAAAGTGAAAGCCATGTTTGTACTAGAACTGGTCAGGAAATTAATTTCAGTCCTATAAAAGATGGGCTTCCACAGTTTTTCATGGGACAGAAATACCAAAATATTTCAAATCAACCATGCCAAATGTTTCAGTGCATCCTAAATGAAACACATTCCTTGGCAGCCCCTGCCATCCAGCTCATGCTCTCCACCTCCTCCACTTAACAAGTAGATGCACAACCTGGCTGCCTTTCTGGTAGACTGGAACAGTAGACCACTCAGAGAGCCTGGAACAATAGCTCAGAGGTTTGAAGTGCCCCCTTCATCGCCGCAGATGAATGTTCACAAGATGTGTCTTGTTTACCTTTAATACCTTTAAACCAGCAATGACATTCATATGTGGCCTCACTGGGATACCAGTTGGGTTCAATCCCTTAGCCCAAAAGAAACAGCTAGCATATGCCCACATGGTAGTCTTGTAGACCCTCACATGGGAACCCTTAGCCAAAAAGTCACATTGCCCTCATTGTTTTCCATGAAAAACCTAGACTAGGCTGAATGTGCCAGAGCATTGCATTAAAGTCCCTCTTCTTCTGAGTTCCTTTGCAACAAAGTCTCTGCAAAATCTGACTATGCCTGTTGTCCTTCAAAGCTATCTTCTCCGCTAACCTCCAGTGAAATCAAGTATGCTCAGTCTACAAAGTTCACATGACAGTCCATGTACACTTACTGGAGGAATGTTTGGGAGGGATTTGGGGTAATACTAAGTGTTGAGAGGCACGATAATTATGGTTTTCCTTAAGCCCCCAGCTCCTGAAGTCAAGTAGATAGGCAATAATTTCAGCCTTCATCCTTACGAAAAATTAAGTTTCTAGCTCTTGTGGCTGTGGAGAAGGCTTCAAAATATAAGCCTAGTGGACCCTAAGGGCTCAAAAAGCAGAAGTTAAACACCAACTCTTATTTTCACATCTCATGAATTCTGGTGAGTGTGACTCAACTTTTGAGCATTTGGGGTTGACAATACTGAACATTTATAAAAACAGATTAATAGCATGCCTTGCTTTTGCCATAATTATTTAACCTATTTATTAAGGGGAAAGAAAGCTCCAGCACAGGTGTCAGCTTAACCAGCTAATCACCACATGCCAGTTTCCCAACAAATATATAAAGAGACAGAATTTTCCTTTTCAAAATAAAATAAACTAAATCGTTGTATATTGTAAAGGAAAATTAAAGGTTGCAACATCAAAATTTCTCTTTTTACAATTCATCTGTAAATTATGTACTGTCCATGCTTACTCAGTTTTGTAAAATAATGATTCAGCTAATGTAAGTTGGAATTTTGTCTCAGTGAAAATCGCAGTATCTGTTCCAAATTGTGTTCTGGGCTACTTGATTTTAAATAAGTATTCTGATTTTGAAACCACCACACCATTTTAGTTTCTATTTGGTGGTTTGTTCACTTTAAGATGGAAATATGTAATCTTTGCCATATGCAAGTGCTTCATTTGATGTACAAAACTCCAAGAATTGCACAAATGCTTTTGCTCAGTAACACACTTATAACTGTAGTTAGCTTTATACCTTTCAGCTTACTCAGAGGAATGGCAACAACATTTATTTTCCTTTGTGTGAGACATGGGCCACATCAGTTTTCCAACTTGGAAACGTAAGATTTGTGTGTAATACAAATGCCTTGATTTCAGAGTCAGAATTTGACATGTTTAAACAAGTAGAATTTTTTCTTCAATTGTATGCCATTTAGTCTTACTTCCCCATTCATGAACCAGGCAAGTGTAGACAATTAAGTACCATCTTTAGGAAAGTTGTGTACTTTATACTGTAATCTTATTTAAAGGCTAAGAAAAAGAGAAGAGGTTTCTCAAAGCTTTCCTTAGAGAAGTTTGGAGAAGGATGAAATAGAGCTTTTCCACTCCATTCTCCCTTGAATAAATTTATTCCCAGAAGTACATCTGATTTTGTGTTTTATGTGTTTTACTGAGAAAGCAACAGAGCTAAAAATGGCTCTTGCCATCTAAAGTGGTCAAGGACTTAAGGTTAACAATTCTACATTTGCCATTTTTGGAAATTTGAAGGGGCCACTCCAATTGGCCATTGCTTAATAAGGTATAACTGCCAGAAATTAGATAGCTACTCCCGCCTCCTCTATGCCAGGGATCTCTCAGCTAAATGATTGCACAATCCAGCCAGGGACTCCCAGCAGGTTGGGGGTGACCTGTCCGTTACTGGCCCCCTAGCCCTACCTCTTCCTGCCATCACCCCACCTTTCCCCCCCCTCCCATGGCAATCCTACCCCCCAAGGACACAGCTCCAGGAATCCCATGGGAGAGGGCAATATGGTGCAGCAGCAAACCCCCAAACTCCACAGCAGCAGGAGCCATGGGGAAAGCAGACTACACTGGGGGAGTGCACTTGGGGGGCTGCATGCCACTGGTGTGAAGAGCAATGGCAGGAAGGGGCAAGGCTTGGAGGCCAGTAATGGACAGCCCTTTCCAGGAGTCCTGGGCTGAAATGTGCAATTGCTCTGGCTGAGTCTGGCCTGCAGGCTGAGAGTTTGAGACCCTTGCTCTACGCAAATCATCATCTGCTTTTACTTGTTGTCTCACATACCCACCCCCCTCCCCATTTAGCTGTTGAGTGACTCAAGCCATTTTCTCTCCAGCATAAATACATGATAGCAAGTGCAGTTCATTTTATCACTCTTACTACAAATTTTCTCTGTTGACACCACTGAGCAGAAATCTCTTCTAATTCCAGAAGAGTCACTCTAATCATTTTAGTCTTATATCTCTGCCATGTTCCCATTTAATTTTTTCGTGGAAACAAGAAATCCTCCAATTATTGGCCCCACCAGAAAATCTGTCTGCTGAAATCCTCAAGTGATACAAGTATCAAGTTTACAGGAACAGAGGTGCAGAAGTAAATGTTGATATGTATCACCACTGGAAAAGCCTAATACTATATAGATTTTGGGAGTAGGAGCTGCATCATAATAGTGACTTTACACGCACACAAAATAACCATTCAAAAGAATATTAAGGTTCCACAAACATTATGAAGTACTATAATTAATGTCTATGCAACCTTTATATACAGCCGTATATGGATATGATCCCCTATCATTTTCTCCCCAGGATCCCTGCATCATTGAGCACTCTCATGGAGGGTCCTCACTTCATTCAACATTTTGTTTGCTTCTGGTTGATCAGCATGAGACCCCACGTATTATCTACACCACAATATTCAAACCCTAGTCTGAAAACTGAATTATTAGTTTCTTCATGGCTTTTTCTACGGCCCTCATCACTATAGTAACCAACTGTTTCATAAACAAAATCTATTTTCATTGAATGAGGCAAAGGTCCTCTGGGAGGAAAAAGTGTACGTGATCACATAATTAAAGACTGTATCATAATGCAGACACACAATGCAGGCTTTAGGTACATCACACAGATTTCTGCCACTTCAGCTAACAATAGGTGGCCATCTATTTTGGACCAGCACTGGGTGAAGTGGGACATATCTTGCCAGGCATTTTACATAGATATATTTGCTGAC
Organism: Rafetus swinhoei; assembly: GCA_019425775.1. Lineage (NCBI taxonomy): Eukaryota > Metazoa > Chordata > Testudines > Trionychidae > Rafetus > Rafetus swinhoei. The sequence goes on along the minus strand of CM033449.1, from coordinate 75,015,585 downwards.
AGCAGAACAATGTTGAGACCCAAACTGGAATTAAGTTCATCTCATCAAGCGGGTTTTGCCCATGAAAGCTCATGAAACCATATGTTAGTCTCTAAGGTACCACAGGACTGCTCATTTTCCAAGCTAAGGTAGAGAGTGTGCCATAGCTGGCAAACTCTTCTGCCCAATTTTCCTCAGAGATCCTCCTCTGATCATTTGGAATCAGACATCTTGTGCTTGATAATTAACCCATATGCTAAGCAGCTTATTTATTTTTGGTGCAATTCACTCCTGGGCAGAGGGCTAATGCATATTTGAGCCACTAAAACAAAGCTGAAGTAGGACTTAAGTGACACAGAGGTGTTACTTTGTCCTCTGTCCAGGCATCAATTTCACTCACTCTCTTGCAGGTTGCTACTAGAATTTTTATCCACATCTTGAGTGCATTTTTGCCTGATGGATTGAATCACAACCTTTTCCCTTGATTCAAGCTTGCTTGTATGGAGCTTTGTGAGATCTACTATATATTTGAGAAAAAATTGTCTTTGTCCATCTGTCTGCCTGTTCAAGAACTCCTCCAAATTTGGTATACAACTTCCTTTTATCATAACTTAAAGCAAAGTAAGAGTTTGGTTGTGCCAAAAAAAAAAAAGATGCCAGGAATGGGATCACTTCTCATAAAATCACACAGAAAAAGAGACAATCATCAAGCAGATGAAAGGGGCTGGCTGGACATGCCTCCCCCCCCCCCTCATCTGGGACTGCCTCATGTGGGAGCAAGGCGAAGTGCATAGTTTGCTGCATTCTTCACTTTGCCTGGGAAGTGCAGGTGGACAGACGAACCTGAACCTGCCGTAGATGGAGGACTTGCACTCTCCCCCTGCTATGCCTGCTCGAGCTGTAGCAGCCATGGACAAGAGCTTCTCACCTGGCACCAAGCTGCTGTGTCTGTGTGTGTGGGGGAGGGGGGTGGGGGGGGGGAGACTGGAATAGTCCTCTCCTCCTAGGGCAGCCTCCATACTGAACCCCTCATCCTGAGTCATGAATTAATTGAGTTAAGGATCTGAACAATGCTGGGTAAATCTTCTATGAATGTAATAATGATGAAAAATGACTACTATACTGTGATGGGGTGCAGTCACAGAAGACCCTCTTGCCCTCCTGCTCTCTGGGGCTTCTCATGGCTCTCTCCTGCTGGGCCAGCTCCTGGTCTCCCCCAGCCAAGGACCAGAGCTGAAATCATTTCCCACACTTCCCCAAGAAGCGGTACAGACAAACTCTTCTGGTCCAAGGAAAATGCAGTTTTGGGCCCAGCTTCCCAGGATACCACTCTCCAAATAGGATCAGAACCCTGAATAAATTATTTAGGTAAGCCATCTTTAATAATGAAAGGGAGAACACACACACACTGTTTGCTCCCACAGGTAACAATTTACACTGGGTTTGATAGTAAATAAAAGTGATTTTATTAATTACAAGCAGTAGGATTTAAGTGAGAACAGGCAGAGCAAACTAGCTTACAAACAGAAAAGGCTTAGCTAATTCTAACACTAAAACCTCAGCACAAACTTTTTACAAATTCATTACTAACTCACCCTAAAACTTTTCCTTTTCTAGGTAAGCCTTCAAACCAAGGACTCCCTCTCCCTGGGATCTTTAGTTCATTCCCATGGGTGCCACAGCTGTAAGCCAGAGACACAGACCTGGTAGTCTCCTATTATTTTTAAAGATTCCACTTTGGGTGGGAATTCTCTTTCTCCATTCCACCCTTCTATTGCTTGGACAGCTCCTACCAGTTGTGGTAGACATGTGACTTCCTCTGACCAACCACTGAGACTTAGAGGACCAAGAGAATAGTTCACATGTGGTCATCTATTCTAGACATTGAGGGAAACACCTTTGACAGCTTTCATTTGCACATATAAAACCATAAACCGTTCCATACTCCATATATCTAACTTTACACACAAGAATGGTACATGCACCAAAATAAGATATACAGACCCAGCATTTTAAGATATTAAGATTGATAGGTTACATGAGGCAGTTTGTCCCAAGCATCTTTGACTTATGCATATTGATGTCCATGAGTCCATTTCATAAAGCATGGGGGGCAGGGTCTGTCACAAAGGACCTGAGCAATGACAGGTAAATCTTCTAGTAATGTAATAATGATGAAAAATGACTACTATAAAGAAACAGAAGTAAATTACAAAGGACCAACTGTTCATCTTCTCCCTCAAATTCTGGAACTCAGTTCACTCAAATTAACACCAACCGCTACCCCATCCCCAACAGTATAAAATAACCACTAATTACCATTTTTATGAAGTGGATAACAAGTGTTAACATTATTTACTATTCTTTTATTGGAATTATCTCTTTGAATGTTGCAATCAAAATTCATACTTTTGCTTAGACACAGAAGTTATGTAACGTTTTGTGTTCCAAGGCAGGATGGCCATAATATAAAGTTTTCTATATAAATACTTGAAGGTACCAAACTGAAATTCAGTCCCTGAATACTGTGTACTTAATTTGTGTTATGTTGGCAGAAACATTTGATGAGTTTGTTCTTTAGACTGATATTCAAAAATGAACATAAAGGGGTTGCAAATAGTTCAAGCAAACTTGCTTTTGAAATTGAACACATTCTCATGAATAATTTAAAGAACAGCAATGGTCCTGTAGCACCTTAGAGACTAACAAAATACATAAATATTATCGTAAGCTTTCACAGGCACAACCCACTTCTTCAGATGAAAAATATGAATCATTGTTAAGGTACTCACTCAACGGCTTCTGTTTCTTTCTTTCATTCTACATCCACACAGTTGTTTTTCTTCAATATCTTGGGTCTTGATTTTGATATCTTGTCCTACCTGCTCCTTTTCATTCTTAAATCTACTCTATTACATTTTTCATCTCATCAGCTTTCACACAAGCCTTTCTCCCTGTAGTCTATTGGTTCTTGTTCCCTTTAATCTCCTGAGGCCTTTTTCCATTTTCTAAATCTTTCATGCTTCCTTCTCTTCAAGAGATATTCTTTTATTTTTGCTCTCAAAATTCTTCACCCACTCTCTCATTTTAACAGTGTTGATCCCCTTATTTTTCACTGTTATTTCTCTTCACCTTTCTTCCTGTGCTCCTCTTCATTTACTCTTTGCTTCTTTTAAAAAAGTTAATTTCCTTTCTCCACTCAAAAACAAAACACCACTTTTAGATAACACAAGCTGTGCTTGAGTGAAAGTTGAAAACAAGGTTACTTTTTTCTGGTGATGTGACAGGAAAAGGAAAACTACGGACCACCAGAGTACCAGCAATTCAGAATAGCATTGGGACTTGGGGAAAGGAGTATGAGTGAAGAGGACTAACATTTCATAATCAACTGGGTTCAGAAATGGCCAAGTAGTAGGAAAACACTAAAAGGAGTGCTACTAAAATTTCAGTATCCATCTGAAGGACACTTTCATTAGTGTTGTGGCAGAAAACTGTTTACACACATGTCGTGTTATTAGACCAAAAAAGTAGGGCTGTCAATTGACCTCCGTTAATGCCTGCGATTAATGCAGGACAGGATTAATGCATTAAAAAATTAACATGTTAATGCTACACTGCCTCTTTGAAGTGCCTCTCCGACACTTCAAAGGGGCTTTGCAACACAGAGCGGGGGTGGGGTGTGTGTGTACAACAGCTGGAATCCCCAGCTGATCCCCGGCACCTAATGTGCTGCCCCTTTGAAGTGCTGCTCTAGTGCCTTAAAGAGGAGCACTGCACGGAGCTTGGAGTCAGCTGGGAACTCCAGCTGATCCCAGGTTCCATGCAGCACTGCCCCCTTGAAATGCTGCCATAGCATTTCAAAGGGGAGTTGCACACGATTAAATTTATGTCGCGATTAATCACAATTAAAATTTTTAATCACTTAACAGCCCTACAAAAAAGTATCAGCTGACATTCTATTTTCAACTATTTGTTCAACCTTATCTATTTCAATGCAGTTGCACATGGGCACGGAGCAGAATTTGATTCATCACCACTCAGGTACCATCTACAGTAGGAATGTTTTACCAGCATAGGTGCACTATATTGTAGCAAAGTACTTGTTACCTTCCTCTTCAGGCTGCATCATCACACTCACACACACACACACACCATTAACATGGTCACCCTGGGTATAAAAATGAGAAATACAAGGCCATCTGAGGCATCATTGGAAAAAATTATCACATCTGCTGAATATTTTCTTGTGTGTATAAACACTGTGTGTGGAATTATGAAATTTTGCTATGTGTTCGTAACTCAAACGTGGTGGATATAAGAAAATGCTTACAAGTTAGCTCTTTAGAAATAACAAAAGAACCATAAATAATATCTGCACGTTATCCCCAAAAACACCTGAAGTGGCAAGTAGGCAAAGGTGCAAACTAGAATTGCAATTCATATGAAAGAATTGATGATCGAGCACATGGGCCATGAAACTGCCTGATCCATAAGACAACGAGGATATTTCCAGAAAAAGAGGGTCAAGATATAAAAGAAAAGGGGGAAAAAAAGCCTTGGATCACCTCTTTCCTACCCCACCTCTGGACAGGGAAATTCTGGCATGGAAAGTACTGAACAAAAAGGACTGTGCTCCCCAAAATTATCTGAGCAACTCAATATGCTTTAGCCATTTAATAACCAAGAAAAAATGAGTTGTTAAATTTTCGGTTAGTTTAAGACCACTGTGTTGGTTTTGGTGTAAGGTCCTGAGATTCTATTTACCCAAGTAAATGATCTGGGGTTGATTGGAAGAACCTAGTATGGATTCCCTATGGCTCCATATTAAGTTAGTACAGCAATATAGGAGCACACATTTGTTAAAAGCCAGTCTAGGAATGTCTGCCTACTTTCTGTAAGTCAGACCTGAAACTGGCTCAGCTGTCATCCACCCCAGGTATGAGAGCAGATGCAGCTTATACCAGAGAAGCTACTCTTTAATTATCATAGGTTGTTCCATTCCCTATTTCTTTAATTATCACAGGTTATTCCATCCCCTATTTCTTCAGCAGACATCTGTACTATAGAGAGCAGACACTGCCTTAGCCTAGCGCCATTGCGCAGTGACACTCAAAAATGCCCTTCTAGCATAGATAGGGGGATAGCTGTTCAGCTTCCTCCTATCCAAGACACATGCCTACTCTTGAACACTCACTAACTAACTGTGACATGGAATCTTGAGCTAGATTGCTGTATAGGGATAGTATGCTTATATGGTATGCTTTCAGACAATTAACAACATATTCAGATGCTTAGGGAAAAGACTGTCAGTCTATCCCAGACACATCTGCCTCTTATCTATGTCCTTAGCAGCCACTTAGGCCAGGTCTACACTAGGAGGCAATGCCAAACTAAGTAACACAACTCCAGCTACACAAACAGCATAACTGGAGTCAACATACCTTAAATCGAGTTACTGTGGCATCTTCACTGCAGAGGGTTGACAGGAGAAACTCTCCTGTCAATTCCCCTCATGCTTCTTGATATGGTGGTGTACTGATGTCAATGAGAATGTAATCAGCAGTTGACCCCGCCCCCAAGGGGATCAATTCCCACAGCGCCCATCTCCCAGTAAATGTAGACAAGGCCTTAGCCAAGGACTGGAAGAGTGTTCTCCTTAGACCTGCACATGGAAGGAAAACTCTCTGTACTTCATCAACGTTATGATGGTGCAGTCAAATAGAGAGGACCAAGTTGTTTAACACTGACAGATGGAGTTTCTCATCCTTTACACAAGTATAGAGGCGGCAAAATTGGAGCCAAAATAAATGCACACCATAAGCAACAATTACTTCCCCTATGTGTTCCACCACCACAAGGCAAAAGACATGTCTTCCACAATACACTGGAGGAAAGGAGGTATGTGCTTTAGAGCCACTGCCAGCACTCTTCCTTGGACTTTGCATTTTCCACTTATTCAGTGCTGCTTTGCAACCAGCCACAGGGAGTGTTTAAAATCGCAAAGACAAACATGCTTGGGCTTCAAAATATACCTTCCTTAATATGGAAACCATAGGTCATGTAGCTGCCGTTTGAGGACATTACTAGTTTTCTGCTTTAAAGAAATGCAAACCAATTGCAAGGATATTATCCATACATGCTCCTTGATTGCTAGATATATTCAAAATGTTAAAGGCCAAGATTTCCAAACTCCAAAACCTACAGTTAGACCTGTAGATTCATATTTAAAAGTCCTAAATACAACATTATTCATAGGTGCTGAGCACCCACAACTCTCATTGTTTAGGTCTTCAGGAATACAGTATGTTACTGCAAATAAATGTTACATACTCATATTGAGGAATCCTCCTTGGCATTTGTGTTTAAAATGATATTGACTTGAGGTCACAAACAGAGGGATGATAGCCTTTTAACCTAACTTCATTGGAGAACTGAAAACATTGCCACTCTGACACATCCCAGCCAGTGGCACCAACTTATATCTCTTGGGGTGGCACAAGAAGGGGGGCAAATTTCAGCTTTTGGCCTCTCCTTGTCAGGACCCTGGGTCTCCTTCAGCTTAGCAGTCTGTCCTCTTACCTACAGCTGCACCATGTAGTCATGTTTCTAATGGACTCCCCATAGGGTTACCAAGTGTCCGGTATTGACCCAGACAGTCCGGTAAAAAAAAATTCAGAAAATACTGGACACCTAAAATATCCAGTATTTTCTGTTTTTCCCTCCTGCCAGGAGGTGAAAATACCAGACAACTGGCAATCCTATAACACACTCAGCAACTGGGCCCAGCCCCCGCCCCCCCGCTTACCTGGTTCTGCAGGGAAGCGCCCTTCTGGCTCGACCAAGAAAACAAGATGGACGCCGACAAAAAGCCTAAAGACCTGAGCAAGGGGAAGCAATGCCTTCCCCGGGTCTTAGTGCTCAACCTCTCCTCTTCCTATCCCTATTCTGACTCTGCACGCACTTAAAGGGGCCATGCTGTTTTATTTTATTTATTTACTTTCTTAACTCTTGGGGTCCTATTTTTTTTGCTCAACAACTTCAGTCTCTCCCCGTTTCTTTTCCCCCCCCAAAAAAACAGAATTTTTCCCCCAGTGTTTTGGGGTGGGTTTTTTTTTTTTTTTTTTGAGGGGGGGGAGGGTGTTTGGTATTTTTCGTTAAACCATCTAGCAACCCTAACTCCCCATTACTCCAGTGTACAGGAACAGACTCTCTGTACTCCAGATCACATCACCATTTGGCCTCCCCTCCACAAGGATGCAGGTACAACCAGGCCAAATCTGAATGGCACTGAAACCCATGCATCAAATCACAAACCACTCACTGAAATTTGGCCTGGCAGCCTCTCTTCTGTCAAATTTCTGCAACAGTCTAATTGCACTCTGCCCTTAGCTCTGAGGTCTATGCAACTTGGAGTAAATGCAAAAAAACTGAGGAAAGGAACTGTTAGCTTCCCTCAATTAGCACCACTGCTTCAAGCCATCTTCTTTATGCTTTCAGTGAATTTGTAGCTCTGGACTAGCATTTTAGCAACAGAGCTACAGCAGTATGGCTGGAACTAAGGGAAGGGCTTGCATGTTTCTGAAAAGCTAAGGAATAATTAAGTTGACTACTTCTAACATGAACTATAACTCAGTTCTCTCCCTCGACATTACTTTAGTCGAACAGACAAAATCCATTCTTTTATATGGGATGCTACAAATCAGATGGAAATTTGAAGCTACATCTGATTCCATGAACTAATATGCAGTTACATACTAGGTTTCCTCACACACTATAAAACAATAACAAAGAATAAAAATTTCACTTAAATTGTGCATGTTAGGTACTCAATGCCAAATTTCATAATGAACAGAAAGCCTTTTCACCTTTGTTTTTACTGCCTCTACAAACAACTGGGACTATTAGGTGAGTATTTTCACAAAACGTAAGAAGTCATGGTCATAGGAAGAGCCCTTTGAATCAGAGGGCTCTTTCTGTGCCTTGTTTTCATTGCATGCACATGGGTACACACACTTTATAAATACCTTCACAATGAGCTGTTCATTGGTCTGAGCAGTTAACCTGAAAGAACCAAAAATCTTGGCAGTTTCCATTAGAAGAAAAAAGTTATGAGTCACATTTCTGATCCAATTCTGTTGATTTACAAAGGATGGCTATGAAGTCCTGTTTGGTCCTCCCATGTTCAGGAAAACAAGAGCAATCTTTTTCAGCAATCTTTCTAGCCAGTCCTATGTGCACAAAGAAGCTGTGTGTCTGCTCCCTATCAGGACCACACCACCACAAACACTCACCTGAAACCTAATCAATGCCCCAGGCCCTGAATCCAGCATCAATCTCCAAGGAAGCTTCTTAGGCCTTGCCATGCTGGTCCATGCTTTAGATGGTGTGGATGTGGATGTTTGTGTTGAAGCAGAAATCAGAAGGATTTTTTTTTCTGTAGATGGACAGTATCTGGTCTTTCCTCCCCTCCAATGTTAGCCATGCTCAAATAGTTAACCTTGGACACACATTGCAGGACCAAACATATGGCATAAACTGAGGGCCGGATTAAGACCTTGAGAGGCTCTAAACACTGAAAAGATTATGGTGCCCCCCCATATGTAATTCAAAATAAAAACAATACTATACTGTAAAATCTCATTTTTTTTGGTGCCCCTGCTTTGCTGGTGCCCTAAGCACGTGCTTAGTCTGCGTATTGGGTAATCCAGCCCTGCATAAACTCATGATTCAAAGTTCTTCATCCAACTCCTAGTACAATATTTTGTCTCAAGTATATCTGATACTTTCACAACATCCTGTGAATTAGTAGGCAGTGTAGTAAGATGAAGGCCTAAGACATAAGCCCATGTAGCACAGGCTTGGTCTGAGGCCTAGCTAACAATGGACAAAACATGGCTAACAAAGCAAGCTAAGCTGTGAACAAGAGGCAGGCCCCTGCTCACAGAACTTGGCACAAACAGGGCTCAGAGTGCAAAACACTAATTGGTAATAGGCTCAGATATAGAGCAGTAATTGGTACTGGTCATAAGTAGAAAGCACATGGTACCAGCAGCTCATTAAAAAAGACCTTGGTACCCACTCCCCAATGACACCAACCCAGGTTCAAGAAAGCATCTAAAATGACAGCATGGTCAATAGAGATGATCTAACCAGAGCACAAGATACAGGGTGATGGGTGGCATCTAACAAGCATCAGAGAGAGGTAACCTGACAATGTCAAAGGGCGACAACCTGCATAACTTGTTTGTACCTGTATATAAAGTGGTGTCGTGGGGAGACAGTCTTTGTCCAGTGGAGGGCAGTTTCCCACTGGTTGTGTTGAGGCCATTGTTGTAAGTACATGTGTGCAGTGATTCGGTAGAGTCTACTGACAACTATGGCTGTACTTTACAATAAAGCTGGTCGAACACCTTCGAGCCTTATCTGATTTGTGGTCTTTGGGGGCCCTCTCGGGGTCTGTGATGGTCAATGGGCCCACATCATTGAGCACAAATGCAAGCAGCCTTCTGGTTATCATCATGGACAGAGCCAGAGACCTGTCCAGACATCATGGCAGTAAATCCTCCTAACTACAGGCAGAGCATACCAGTTATGAGACTTGCATGTCACTCCTGTTGAGAGGACTGGAATAGCGTAACCGAGTAAGAGCTATAAGCTTCAACACTATTCAGCTCCTATTTGTAGATAAAAACAAAGCTTCACAGCAATAAGTCTAGGTTCATAATCTAATTAGAATTTTAGAAAAGCTATTTCCCTCCCCCCCCCCCCTTTCTTTTAAGCCATTTAAATGAGAAAAGTGGTTTTGGATGCTGCTTTAATCTGGAAACCTTAATTATAACCACAAAGCCAATGGCAAGCAACAGCTAATTAGCTCTGCACTATTTTAGTAAGTCAACTGCCATGGTCAACTGTAGCTGTTCAGTACTGAAAGTGAAGTTTTCTACAAGCAAATTTCATTCTTTTAGGGAGTACACTACTGTATGTGTTCAACTGCACTGAAGAGGCTGCATTGAAGAATCACGTGTCACAGGGATGTAAGGAAGAAAGCCAAAACAGTTATCAGATTTCCAGAGAACAGTCTGTGGGCCTAAAAGTTGGCAATAACCTACTGTGAAGGCCCATTTTCCCAATGGAGGAGAAACTTTGCCTCTCTCGAGTGCTTTAAATTGTTCCTAAGGTTGTTTGGATTTATTACTCAGTTATGTTTCCCTTCTTTTTATCTCCCCAATGGCTGGAAGGTAACAGAAGAAATAAATGGGAAAAGTGGCCAGGTTTGTATTCCCTGAAAGCACAAATATCAATCTAAGAGTAAGGGGGAATACGATAAGGGAGAAAGCAAGATTCTGTGAGATAAATTATATGTTGCACATTAAGAGGAAATCTACTACCTTGCTCAAGAGAGCCAGAACTAAAATACTAAGCAATAATAATTAGTGAGGTTCATTGGCATACCAGAGGGCATGTCTACACTAGCCCCTTAGTTCGAACTAGGGAGGCTAATGAGGGCGACCGAAACTGCAAATGAAGCGCGGAATTTAAATATCCCGCGCTTCATTGCATGCTCAGGCGATCGCCATTTTGGAAATTGACTAGCCGGAATAACTGCCCGGCGTCTACGCGGCAGTGAAACGGAGTTTGAGTAAAGCCCTTAATTCGAATTAGCTGTTAAACCTCATTCCAGGAGGAATAACGCTCATTCGAAAAGGCTTTACTCGAACTCCCATTTCATTGCCATGTGCAGACGCGGGCAGTTATCGAGCTAGTCAATTTCAAAATAGCGACGCCAGGAGATGCTAATGAAGCTGCGGGATATTTAAATCCGCGCTTCATTTGCAATTTCGTCGCCCTCATTAGCCTCCCTAGTTCGAACTACGGAGCTAGTGTAGCCAAACCCTAAGTGAGCTATTCTGAATACAGCCGCTCCCCGACTTACAGCCACCTCCACTTATGACCATCCGCACTTACGACCAAAGCGGTCGTAAATGCGGACCCGAGTTACGAACGGCGATCCGCGCCTACAAACAGTGCGGTCGCCATGTAACTCTATGGGATCTGAGTTACGAACAGTTCGAGTTACAGACCAAGTGTTGGTTCGTAACTCGGAGAGCAGCTGTAGTTCTCTTCACTATTCATAAGCTGGTATAGCTTGTCTCTAGCTTTTGTAAGCACCTGCTAACCAAACCAAAGTGGATCTTTGCCTACGAAAGCTTATGCTCCAATACATCTGTTAGTCTATAAGGTGCTACAGGACTCCTTGTCACTTTTGCAAACTCTCACACTGCACTCAAGTAAGTTAGTATGAACATTAGAGACAGCTAACAGAAAATCAACTATTAGTCAACTTTGTCTCCCAAATTACCGGCTCATTTTTGTTGCCAGAATACTCCACTTATTCAGAAAGTTCATAACCTTCAAAAACCATCACATTGGAAACAAAAACTTAAAAAAAACCCAACAACAATGAATAGTCTAGTAGCACCAAAGACTAACAAAACAAGTAGATGGTAACATGAGCTTTCATGGGCATAACCCACTTCAGATGATTGGAGTATCTAAATTGGAAACAGAGACCTGTGAAATTGTCCCTTAATACAATAACTGAGTGGAGAAAAGCCCTTACCCAAAAAGCTTATCTGAATAGCTGAATACAAGTAGCCAAATAGGCCTCCTCCCTCTTAACCTGCTTCCTCAGTTTTTGAAAACGGATTGTGGGGAGGAAGGGAGGGGGGAGCATTATACACATTTTCAAATGTGAAGTCAATGGGCTCCATCTTGGGAAACAAAAGTCAGAAACGAGAGTTTCTAAGCAGAAGTGCACGCACAAAAACCAACGGATTTCAGGAGCAGGGAAGGAGATAAGACTAATCAATATAAATCACGAGTCACAAGTGCAATGGCAACTAACTTCACGGTCATCTGCACTACTCACATTTTTAGAGTCGGAATTATTCACCCCCCAGCCTCCTTTACCAGTCACTAAAGCAGCGGGAAGAGCTTGGATCTGCGCGCGGCGTGGAAAAGCTCTTGGGGTGAAAGAAAAGAGCAGCAAGAATGAGCGAGGGGCGGAGAGCTGCTTGTTAAGTCTGATCTCCCGCAGCTGCGAGTTGCGGGGCGGCGGCGGAGTTGGCAGGCGCTGGGACTGGTTCAGCAGCCCCACATCCTACCAGGTGCCAAGCTCCCCAGAAGCCAGCAGAGCCAGGCGCCCCGAGTTTGCGCCACTGACATGAACTGACCAAGCTCAGCGAGCAGCAGCTAAACCCAAGCAGCGCTGGCGAGAGCGCAGGGCGCCCCATTAACCAGCCAGCCAGCGCTGACGCGCCCCGCACACAGCCCCCTCCAGTGCGTTGAGGGGATGCCGCGCCCGGCCCGTGCGCCCGAAGCACACTGGGGCTGGCAGCTCCCGGGGATTCCCCACGCGGATCGCTCGGAGGCTCCCCGCACCTTGCGTGGGGAGGCGTATTCGCGGTTGCATCCGTGCAGCGCGCACTCACCAGCGGCGGGCTAAGTTTCTCAGGGAGCAGCCTGCCTAAGTGGCGGCGCAGGCTGCAAAGCGGGGCTCTGGCATCTTCTCCCCAGCCTTTGGCCAAAGGCTTGCCAGGCGCTCCCCCAGACCTGGCCGCCGAGTGGCAGGCAGCCCGGCTCTGCCTCTCCCCGGCCCCTCGCCGCGTCCCCCTCGCCGTACCGGCTCTCACACCGCTCCCATGATGTCATCCAGCAGAGAGCTGCCATGCTCAAAGGCTGGACTAATCCAGAGCAGGCGCAGCGAGAGCGGCAGGCTCCAGCTGGAAATGTCACAGGCAGGCAGCGCACCTGGAGGCAGCCAAAGTTGCTGAGAGAGCAGCAGGGGACAGATGTGGCCTGCAAGGAGCCTGCGTCTAAAGAACAGATCATCTTTCTGTAATCCACCAAACAGCACTACTGCCAGGGGGCTGCAGGCACCGAACTGGTGCCTGGCATAGCCCAGAAAGAGGTTGTTAAAAATAGCTTCATAACCCCACATTATCACCAGTGGCAAAATGTTCAACCCTCAGAGAGTTTGGGAAAATGCTCATTGAAACCAACACAACTGCTTTCAATTATGAACAGGTGCTAATAAAATGGGGCATTACAGCACAGAGAATTTTTCCACAGCACCATAGGATACATATCATGCCTTAACCTCCATATTTGATCATATTAGAAAGAATCTCAGCCATTGGGTGTTGGCACTTACACCCTTCCTTTCCTAGGGGCAATTCCCATGATTTAACCAAAGTTGCTCCAAAAATGTGTTCTCTTCAGAAAAAAAAAATGTTGGAAGCAAAAACAGCTTCTTGGCCAAAAGGAATTGTTTTAATGGAAAAATTGTTACACCCATTTTTTCCAAATAAGTTTCCAGTTCTCTTTTTTGGTAAACACTATATGGATTCTCAAAATCTAAATAACTTCAGCTGAAAAAGATTCTGGAAAGCCACTTTTTGGAAGGTTTCAGTTTCATTTTTATTGAAACACTCAAAAGTGTTTCATGAAGATTAAAAGGAAGAAAATTGTTCTAAATTAACATCTGGTGATAGGACAAGAAGCAATGGGCTTAAATTGCATCCAGGGAAGTTTAGGTTAGATATCAGGGAAACCTTCCTAATTACAGTAGTTAATGCTAAAATAAATTGCATGGAGGGCATAGGCAAGTCATGGTAGCACTCTGTAGCATCACCCCTCTGTGCTTCTGCCAAAATCTTAATTGCTAAATGGGGTGACTGTTCATGCCTCCTCCCAGTTCCTCTAGGTGGCCTTCACTGCACCCTCTCCCAGGTTAGACAAACATCGTCAGAGGTTGCCCAGACAATATTTACTCCAGCCTTCAGTGCATGGGACTGGACTAGATTATCTCTCAAGCTCCCCTTCCAGTCCTACACTTCTATGATTCTAAGACTTTTAAAATCAATTTTAAAAGTTGTTGTACATACATTTTCACTCACTCTCACAAACTGTATTCTGGATCTTTTGCAGAATCTGCTTTGAAATGACAATGTTTTATGCCCTAAAAATAATGATTTAGAATGGAAATACAAGCTCAAGCTCAATTACTATTGCTCTACTATGCTAGTTTTCTTATATGGCTGCAAAATAGGTTTCTTCTGTAGTTCTGAAAGTAAGCGGACCATTACATTTCTTCCCCTTATCGCTAGGGGACAATTTTTTCCTCTAGAATCTGGGATTACAAAAATTAAGCATTATGTCACTAACCACTGTCTGTTTAAATATTTTTTGGATACCAAGTCAGGAAACACTGATATTATATTTTAATCATACACACATGATTGCAATTAATCATACACACATGATTCTGAAATTTGAGTATATAGTGACATCATTATGAAGTGTTTGCTTGCCTTAGTTAGTATCCTCACCATCATTGGGGTTTAGTGAAGTGTTACTAGACTCATTAATTCAGAACTATTTCATTTCAATAGGTACATTTAATGACAATACTCTGAAGTTCCTTAGGGCAGCAAAATACAAGAAACAGCAAACAGCTGCTATCAAGTAAATGAGACAAAGACTCATTCTCAGACATTTACAGACATAAAACAAGAGACAAGATGACACTTAGAATGATAATAAAAAGTATGAAACTATTAATTCAGATAAAAAAGGTGCTGTATAAAAAAAGCTATGCTCATTTTAGTGTCTTACGCTGAATGCCTTAGTCATATTATGAACTATGGCTAAACCATGAAACCTAATACCTTTTTAATGATCATAGTTAAAAGTATCAGTTGGTATCTCTCTGTGACCCACTGAATTTCCTTGTTTTAGACAGCTGTGACTACAGAATACAACTATAAAGATGTTTCTTTAAAGAAGAAAGGTTAAGTGCCTGAACCTGGTATGAAGTGCTTCCAAGTCCCAGTTACAGACTGAGGGTCTTAACATTTTTCAGATAATGCTCAGCAGAGTCAGGGTCAGACTCTTGTAAACACCTGTGAATTTTTTTAAAATTTCTTACCATTGTTAAGACCAGATCAGATGACTAGTTGATACTCTAATTCTACAGAGAGATAAACCTCATAATAAAGGTCATTAAAATGGCTTTGGGACTAAAAAAAGTAGGGTTTTTTTTTTTTTAAAGGAAGAGCAATAATTCAAAAATACAAAGCCTACATGCTGCCAATAACCTAAACCTCACACAACCTTGCTGTATTCAATGGTATTATGGACCTTTTTCTGTTAGGCAGGAGATAACACCTCACTTAAACTAGTGTGTCATACTTGGTAATGCTTCCCACCTGAGTACGGCATGGTTAGCATTTCAGAGCCAACCCTTACTACTTATTATATTTGTAACCCAGATTATAAAGTGAAATTAATGCATGCACCAACTCACCAGCATTTCATCAAGTCTAAACACTAAGGCTATGTCTACACTCACGGCTTCTTGTGCAAGTATGGCCGTTCTTGTGCAAGAATCTGCAGATCGTCCACACTGCCCGCCCGCTCTTGCGCAAGTAAATGTACAGTATGGCGTGGTAAGAGAGGGCTCCTTGCGCAAGAGCTACTCTCTTTTTTAACAGGTGTAAGCTCTCTTGTGCAGGGGCTCTTGCGCAAGAGGGCAGTGTGGATGCTCGGCAGGGATTTCTTGCGCAAGAAAGCCCTATGGCTCAAATGGCCATCAGAGCTTTCTTGCGCAAGAGGCGTCCACACTGCCATGGGCGCTCTTGTAAAAGCACAGCTCGCACATGGCAGTGTGGACATTTTCTGCAAGACTTCTTGCACAAGAACACTTGCGCAAGATATTCCTGCCCAAGAAGCCGCGAGTGTAGACATAGCCTAAGGCTATTTCTACACTGCAGGCTTTTTGCGCAAGAATGTTCTTGTGCAAAAACTTGCAGAGCGTCTATACTGCACACACTTTCTTGCGCAAGTAATTTTACAGTAAAGCATCAGAAGAGAGGGCTTCTTGTGCAAGAGTTATTCCTCTCCCCACAAGGAATAAGAGCTCTTGCGCAAGAAGGCAGTGTGGACAGGCAACAGGAATTTCTTGCTCAAGGAACCCTTATGGCTAAAATGGCCATCAGAGCTTTCTTGTTCAAGAGAGCATCTACACTGCCATGGACGCTCTTGCACAAAAGCACATCTCTTGCACAAAAGCACATGGCAGTGTGGACGCGCTCTTGCGCAAGTACTTTTGCACAAGAACTCTTGCACAAAACAGTTCTTGTGCAAAAAGCCTGCAGTGTAGACGCAGCCTAAGGCTACGTCTACAATGCGCATTGTTGCGCATTATGATATGTAAATGAGGTGCAGGGATGAATGTCGCCATGCCTCATTTGCATACCTAATAAGCTGCCATTTTTGCGGCATGGTCTTTTGCGCAAGAAGGAGCTGTCTACACTGCTCCTTCTTGCACAAAAAAACCCCTCTTGCACAGAGCCGTTCTTCCTGAAAATACGTGGCAGAACGGCTCTGCGCAAGAGGGTTTTTTTTGCACAAGAAGGAGCAGTGTAGACAGCTCCTTCTTGCGCAAAAACCCGTGCCACAAAAATGGTGGCTCATTAGGTATACAAATGAGGCATGGCAATATTCACCCCCGCGCCTCATTTGCATATCTTATTGCGCAACACTGCACAGTGTAGACATAGCCTAAATGTTTCTCCTTCTTCCTCTCCCCTACATACCCTCCCTAGAGGGGTGGGAAACCTCTTCGAATCACACAGAGACAGGAAGTAACAGGAATAATAAAGTGAAAACAATTGCCTTAACATTGTCTATATACACGCACAGCATAATTCCGACTTTTCACATTTTCCTCCTTGCCTCCCCCACCCTTTTCACAGAGAAGACAGTCCCACTTCAATAAATAACTAAAATGAACTTTACTGGGAATGTACCCTAAGGCTGTGTAACTCAATCTACTTACAGGACTATCATCACAGCATCTGAGCATCTTCCTGTCATTATTGGATTTCAGCCTCACAAAATGCACATGAAATAGAACCCTATTAATCCCATTTTATAGCTTGAGGAAACAAGGTACATTAAGAAAATCTTGGTTAAGATCACAGGGGCAGTTTGTGCCTCAGCTGGGAACGAAACCTATAGATGCCCACTAGATCATCCTTTCTACTCATGATCATTGGGTAGGAGTTTGCTTATCTAATGCCAAATTATTTAGATATCATGCTTAAAAACGGTATATGTGGGAGGGAAGGGGCTCTTTCTATAAACAGAATGATCAATGTAGGAATTAAACAGAATAATCAAACTGGAAAAAGATAGCTTTCTAAGGCATTATTTATATAAATACACCTTACTTTCAATTTAGTGCTTGTCCAGTCTATAAATTTGCCATGTTAAAAACAACAAACAATGGCTCTGCTGAAGTATGGATAGGGACACATTATGTTGTTTACAGCATCTATTTTTGCTAACTTTGTGTAAGTAGGACTTTTAATTTTTTGTAAGCTGCCTCAATAAATGACCCAAAACATTGGAACTTTGATCGGATATAAAATAAAGCTGCAAAAGACGAAGGGACTGCAGGTATCTGGCTTAAAGGAAATAGTTGCTGTACATTAAACTAAGATTTGTTTTGAAGAACAGCAAGTCACTTATGTCACATTAAAACAGAGCCCCTCTTTTTCATACTTAGTTGCTTAGGTGAAGATATCTTACAGTGGAAGTGTACCTAATGGTGCTTAGAAAATTTCCTAAATCAGAAATAAATACACAAAAATAGCTTGGGGATTAATGCACAATTTAAAACCCAGAAAACCATAGAATGACTCCCTTTCAGAATTTTGCAACAGGGACCCTTACTTCATATAATGTCTGCTATGATTTCAATTCAGATTTACGTGGCTTCTTGCTCAACACCAGTTCTGAGGACATGACACTTGCTTCCAATAACAGGTGTTTTAAGCCATTATTGACATTAGAGACAATTCATGGAATATACCTGCTTACTGAACTGATACTACTCTGCATATATTACCTATGCAGCTCTCACGTTGTTTCTGCTCTTGATTTGCTGTCTGCAATCCACCTACAGACTGCTTTTTGTTCTTTCTTCAAATTTTACAGCTCTGTATGCATATTTGGCTTAATACACCAATGTACAGAAGAGGGAAGGCTATTTGAAGAGATGAACAGCCTGATGCTCATTTTCTTTCAATGCATCTTCAAGCCTGGGACAAAAGGTCTCCCCTTCCACAAGTCAATACTAAGTTAAGTACATGACATCATTCTCCAGTTATGAAAACTTATGTTTCCACATAAAGGGATACTCAAAGCAGATAAAGCAGTAATACATAAATATATTAGTGTATGCAAGATTCAGAGGAAGGAAGGAAGGTGGTCAATAAGTCAATTATGTAATTCATTTTGTTGTAGATTCTGTAACAGTCTGCTCCTAGTTTCTATTCTGAGGCCCAGCTAGTCTCATCTCAAATATAGATGAAAATTACTTTCGAAGTAAGAGCAATAAAGTCACCTCAAAGCCCAAAGGTTGGAGTAGGCTTCAGGAGATCAGCTACCAAAGTGATAAGCGTCAACTAAATGTTGCCTAGATAGATGCCCAGGAATCTTAAGCTGATTGAATCAATTTAAATACACCCCATACATACTTAAAATATTTACTGGGCTTTACACTGGATTTCTGACATCTCCCCACCGCTACTAACAAAGCCAGGTTACCACTGTCCTAAAACTATTACAAAGCCACCTGATAAATGAAATCTTGTCCTCAATCAAGTAACATGATAAAGTTGTCATGCTAGCATAGTTATTGTTTGGGAAATTTCAGTAAGTAATTACTACTACTTGAGTGACCAAGACATTTTAAGACTTTCATATCATAAAGCCTGCAGGGAAGATAACATGTACTACCTTTTTAAATGTACAGTTTTCTTAATGTTATGCTGAAACCCAGTGTTCAATCAATACATCTACCACAGAGAAATTTTGAAAGCTGCTCAATTCAGTATGCATCAGAAAGCATCAGCACAAACCTTGCAAGGCAATTTCTGTAAACATCATACACTGCTAAAGTTCAAAACCAACCGACCTGAGAGATATTCAAGGTAATATAATACAATAGCTAAAAAATACACATGCCTGCTTCGAGTAGTCTGTTACAGAAGATTTAGCTAACTTTTATACTATTTGTGAAGAGAGCATGAGCATTCATAAGAAATTAAGAATTTAGCTAATTTTCATGGCAAGATTATACCATTGTAGTGTAGTAAATTAAAGCTGGCAGATAGGGCTAGCCTCAAAATTCCATTGAGTGGTAGTTATATATATATATATATATATATATATATATATATAAACATTTCCTTAAAAAATGAATGCAGTGAAGACCCACTCCAATGATTGGGCACTCATATGGTATGTGGAAGACCCTGGTGCCAATCCCTGCTTCTCATTAGGCAGACGTAAAATACTGGCTATTCTGGGGTGGAGGTTATTTCTTCTCTGAGAAGTCTTCCCAATGGCAGGCTCTTTGAAAGATGTAGTTTCATTAAACCCCAAAGACTGCACAGAAATATATGTTCCAATTAAGACCAAACATTTCAGCCATCACTAACAGACATTTTGATTAGGATATAATTTTGGGGGAGTCCAACAAATTCCAACCATGATAATCTCCAGTAATTTACCTTGTAAAATATGTTGAAAAGTCTCAGAGAGGTAGCCGGGATAATCTGTAACTTAAAAAAAGAAAAATGAGTAGTCCTGTAGCATCTTAGAGACTAACACAAAAGCTCATGATACTATATACGCATTTTATGTTAGTCTCTAAGGTACTAAAGGATTATTCATTTTTTAAAGCTATGAAGTGCCAAACATCTCCACCCTCTCTATTCCACCATAGTTGGAATTCTTGGGAAAAGTAGAATTTGCTGCCAGGACACTCACTCCATCATTGTAACTTGATAATCAAGTTCAAGTAAATACTAGAATTAATGTCACTGTCGTCCTTATGTATGTATAAACCATAAGATATAAAATAGGACATGCAGTATATTATTTTTGCTTGCTAATAATGATTTTGATGAAAGATTGGTAAAATGGTTTGGGGGGAAACCCCACAAAGTTCTAGCACTGAAATTACCAGCCTTTCCCCACCTTTATCAATGGAAGTACCTTGTTCTCCATGCAACAGTAGGTGATTTTAATTAATACTTGTTTGGATTAGGAGGAATTTGCCCCAAGAGGAGTCTTCCACAAGTCACATTATATAAAAGTTAGTAATACTTTGCACTCAGTGTGCCTTTGGTTCAAAAAAATCTCAGGGTTCCACAAAAAAGTCAATAATGTTATAGAGAAGTCGTAGGTTATAGATTGGGTTTTGTTTTTAAACTAGTTTATAGCTCTCTGGGCAGCAATTTCAGTTTGTCTCACATTTTAACGTGGAAAAGTCATTTTGTGCTGTGGTAGGAAATAGAAAGCTTTATGATTTGAGATTTTTTTAACCCAAGTACCCATCCACCCATCTCTCACCCTCCTAAAAAGGGGCAAAACTAAAATACTTCTCATCTCAGTATTGGCTACTTTAATCAAGCTTTGTGTTGGGATTTGCAGAGTGGGAAGTTTTTTTCCCAAATCAGTATGAGTAAGGGGTTTTCACAGAAGGTGAAGGAGCCTTTCCCAAATTCTACAATTTACCCAGCAGGAGGAGGGGAAGGCACTCCAACAGGGGAACTAGTACCAGTGATTATTAAAGACAAGTAAAGTGTGGTATCCAATAAAGTGTTTCCACAAAAAAGCTACCCATTGCAAAGGAATAACTCTTCATGGGTCAATATTCCAAAGCAGCTATTATAGACTCGAGTCTAATTGAAGCTTCTCGCCCTCTTTAACTCAGAGCAATAGGATAGCCACAGACCACATTATTTGTCATGCAGCAGTAACGTGTCAGCTTTGTACTTCTTTTATTCCAATAAAACGCTGCACTTGCTACACACATTTACTCCAGTTCAGGGAACCATGCACGCCACCTTATCCCTTTTAACTCCCACATTAAGGATTTTATAGATGATTCAGGACATCTTACAAAGGCACTGGAGAGAATGGGCATCAGCACACAGGGGTTCATTCCCTGTACACACATCATTTACAGCTCCTTATATTGAATCCAGGGCAGTTAGGGGCAACCTAGGCCAGGGAGTGGGCTGCATGAGTGGCCCTCCAGATTATCATAACCAACATGGTCTCCTGGGAGAGGTCATTTCTGCTGACTACGCTTGAATACCTGCAATTTGTGGGGTTTGCCAAATGAACCATAGTAACACTTTGAATGCAGAGGGAGCATACGGCTCTCACAGTCAATGGTGTGTGCAATCAGCATGCCCCTCATGTCACGTGCCCTTGCTTTAAGTGCATGTCACTTTTGTAATACTGGTAGGAAAAGAATCTACATGGACAAAAACTACCAGAATCTGGCAACCCTGTGTATGGGCAATAGTAAACAAAATGTCTCATGAGCCACACATAGAACCCCAGTGGGCCCCAGGTTACCACAGTCTTAGAGGCTGGTATCACTACATTAAGTGTGCAATGAATACTTCCTCAACTCATGACACAGTATGGGCTCATTTGCTGGCCTGCATTATCAGTCGTTACATTCGGCATATTAGTCGGCTTGGAGCTAGCTCTAGATGGCAATAGGGAGTGCATAAAATAGATTAGACAAAATGTTGTATTCCAAACAGGGATGAAAATAACTTACATTTCTTACAGGTACTAGCCTATCACAACTCGCCCCTCTCTTGGAGGGGGCTCAGGGCTGGGAGTGGGGAATGCAGGAGTCAGGGCTGCAGGCTGGGAGTCTGGAGGTGAGCAGGAGTCAGGGATGGGGGTGTGCGAGGGGTTCAGGGCAGGGAGCTGGGGGTGCAGGAGTCAGCCTGGGGGAGGGGAAATATTGTTTGGGGAGCCCTTGGGCCAGGTTACCTTACCTTGGATGGGTCCCTTCCCAATGCTCCTGCTGCCACAAGGGAGCTGTGGGACAGTTATGTGGGAGCAGCGCTGCAGGGAAATTGGTGGCAGCAGTGCAAGAGCCCCCTGACTTCTTTCCAAGGGCTGCTGTCTGGTGTTCACTGGGGGGTGGGGGGGCAGCAGCATAGACATGGATGCACCAGTAGCCTTGCTGGGAGCATGAATGCCTCTGTGTCACAAGGCAGACTCACCACCATGGTGCCTCCAGCCGGTAGCCCTGGGAATTAGCGCGTTGTTGACTCACTGGACGCCTCCCTCTAGGTGGTGTCTTCTCGTGTTCTCACTGCCTTCTCTAGTCCTGACCTGTGTCATTGTTGGACCATGCCATCCTCTTCAGGACACTGCCCTCTGGGCCCCCTTCAGGGATAGGTGTTTATCCAGCTTTGCACTCCAGGATCCTCCCCTCCCCAGGACACCCTGTTCTCTTCCCAGAAGACACCCAGTTCCCCTGTATCCACCTTGCCTCAGTGACTCTCTGCCAGTCTTCATCTAGCCCCTGCCCAGGGGCAAACTGCAGTCTGTAATGGCCACTCAACACTGGCAGAGGGGTGTGGACCTGCTGCCTTCACCTACTATGGCTGCCTCTCTGTAGCCCTAGTGGTTCCAGGGCTTGCTTTAGGCCCTGCAGCCTGGGAACTAGTTTGGCCAGACCTTCCCAAGCCCTGCCTGCCTGCCTTCTTCGCCTTGCCTTGCCTTGTCTTGCCCTGCCCTGCCTTGCCCTCTCAGCAGCCAGGTCCCTCCTGCTCTCTATTCAGAGCAGCAGTCATAGAATCATAGAATACTAGGACTGGAAGGGACCTCGAGAGGTCATCGAGTCCAGTCCCCTGCCCTCATGGCAGGACCAAGCACTGTCTAGACCATCCCTGATAGACATTTATCTAACCTACTCTTAAATATCTCCAGAGATGGGGATTCCACAACCTCCCCTGGGCAATTTATTCCAGTGTTTGACCACCCTGACAGTTAGGAACTTTTTCCTAATGTCCAATCTAAACCTCCCTTGCTGCAGTTTAAGCCCATTGCTTCTTATTCTATCCTCAGAGGCCAAGATGAACAAGTTTTCTCCCTCCTCCTTATGACACCCTTTTAGATATCTGAAAACGGCTATCATGTCCCCCCTCAATCTTCTTTTTTTCTAAACTAAACAAACCCAGTTCCTTCAGCCTTCCCTCATAGGTCATGTTCTCTAGACCTTTAATCATTCTTGTTGCTCTTCTCTGGACCCTCTCCAATTTTTCCACATCTTTCTTGAAATGCGGTGCCCAGAACTGGACACAATACTCCAATTGAGGCCTAACCAGCGCAGAGTAGAGCGGAAGAATGACTTCTCGTGTCTTGCTCACAACACACCTGTTAATACATCCCAGAATCATGTTTGCTTTCTTTGCAACAGCATCACACTGCTGACTCATATTTAACTTGTGGTCCACTATAACCCCTAGATCCCTTTCTGCCGTACTCCTTCCTAGACAGTCGCTTCCCATTCTGTATGTGTGAAACTGATTGTTCCTTCCTAAGTGGAGCACTTTGCATTTGTCTTTATTAAATTTCATCCTATTTATCTCAGACCATTTCTCCAATTTGTCCAGGTCATTTTGAATTATGACCCTATCCTCCAGATTAGTCGCAACCCCTCCCAGCTTGGTATCATCTACAAACTTAATAAGCGTACTTTCTATACCAATATCTAAATCGTTGATGAAGATATTGAACAGAGCTGGTCCCAAAACAGACCCCTGCAGAACCCCACTTGTTATGCCTTTCCAGCAGGATTGTGAACCATTAATAACTACTCTCTGAGTACGGTTATCCAGCCAGTTATGCACCCACCTTATAGTAGCCCCATCTAAGTTGTATTTACCTAGTTTATTGATAAGAATATCATGCGAGACCGTATCAAACGCCTTACTAAAGTCTAGGTATACCACATCCACCACTTCTCCCTTATCCACAAGACTCGTTATCCTATTAAAGAAAGCTATCAGATTGGTTTGACATGATTTGTTCTTTACAAATCCATGCTGGCTGTTCCCTATCACCTTGCCCGTCAGTTCTCCTCTCCTGCTAGGAGCCCTTCTCTTTATATAGCCCCCAGCTGGGCCATCCTTAGCAACAACTGCCTCAGCTGGGGCTTCGCTCGCAGCCCTCACTCAGGGCTGGGTTTTTGTCCTTGTAGAGCTAGTGCAGGGCAAGTGCCCTGTCACACTCTTCTACAGTGTGCCCACAGCTGGCCCCTTTAACCTGCTTGCCTCACTTTACTGCACATGCTGGCAGCCTGCAGCAGAAGCTCTGGGAGCCCAGCTGGGAGAGTGCACTGCCCCCCAGCCTGCTCTTACCAGAGCACCCCTGGCTCTTGCTGGAGCAGTACACTGGGATTTGCCACCCTACTTTCACCTTTGATTCCAAAAGAAAAAAAAATCTCTATTCACCAGCTAAGAAATACCATCTGGAAATCTCTCTGATCAGGACATTGCACATGCATGAACACTTATCCATCTGCAGACTTTGCCACGTATCAAGTGCCTCACTTAGGAAAGCTTAGAGTGTTGCAACAGACTAAAGAAAGATTACAGTAGCTCTGAGTAAGGTGGGGTTTGGACATCTCATTGCTCTTAATTTGCAGCCACAAAACTGTTCTAACTCATGCTGTTGAAGCGGTACTGAATGCCTGGTTAAAGTACAGGGACAAGGTGGGTGAGGTAATTCTCTTTCATCAGACCAACTTCTGTTGGTGTGAGACAGAAGCTTTCAAGCTGCAGAGAGTTTTGTTTCAGCTCTCGGAAAGAGACTCTGTGTCACAGCTAAAAACAAGATCAAACAGAGAGTTTAGTTTATAGGTACAGATAGGGGTTGAAACTCCATAATCTGGACTTCCCTAGTCCAGCAGCATCCCTGATCTGGCATCGCTGGGGTGACCCCATCGGGCTAGGAGCAGACTAGGGGGCCGACAGAGTGGAACAAAGCAACCAGGAGGAGCACGGAATCCCGGGCAGCAGTGGAGCCACCAGGCAGAGTGTGAAGCCCCAGTGGGAGTCTCGGGGGGGAGCACAGAGCTCCCCCCAGGTGGCAGCAGAGCCATGAGGCAAAAGTGGAGTCTAGTGTGTCAGCAGAGCTGTGGGGGGAAAAACAGAGCCTTGTGCCCCGTGGGGAGAGTAGATCCATGGGGCAGCAGCAGAGCAGCCAGAAGGAAAAGCAGAATCCCTGGTGCATTGATCTCCCTTTGGCCAGCAAATTCCCTGGTCTGGGACCAGTCAGGTCCTGAGGGTGCCAGACCAGGGAGGTGCAACTTGTAGTCAGGACATATTCTAAGGGACCACTCAAGGTGAAGAGATTGAAGCCCAGTCAGTAATGATTTCTGTAATACCACCCTGTACTTTGTCTATGCATTTATCTGTCTTGAGTATATACCCATGGCCACCAGGTTTCCTCCTTATAACATACATATTTTGCTGTGCTGGAGAAATTTCCACATACTGTACACCTCCCTCAGTAAATAGGCTGGTTGAATACATGAGCACTTTTCTCTTTTGCATTTGCCTAGAGCCAGCTCCTTTGGTAGGCACTCTACAGTAGTTGAGATTAATGATGTGGCAAGGTATGACGCACAGTAGGTGGTAGAATGGGTGATTTAACAGCAAGTCTGTGCAAATCAATCTATTTCACATCGTGCAAGTTCACACAAAGTAGCCCTCCTAGCCCCTCACGTTTTCTGGAAGCTGGAGCCTAGCCAAGGAAGAGCTCTTACATTTTTAATGCCTTCTGAAGGTTTCTCAATTGTAAATATTAAAAGCAACACCCAGATTTGACTGAACAATACCACAACATGATTTCATGCATGAGGTTTAAGCCAGGGGACTGGGAGGGATCAAAGTCAAGTCCCCAAGCTAGTGGTGACTAGGAATAGTATTAAAACCTCAGGGGGCATTAGTAATACAGTGGGGGACAAGAAGGGGTTCATGCAGTTTTGTTTGGGTTTTTTTTTCCAAATTGGGTCTCTTTGTTAAAGGACTTTTAAAAATGCAGCAGCAGCATTCAGCTTTCTCATCTGGAAAAGTCACTACAACTAAGCTTGGCTATTGGTATTTTATCACTGTATTGTGACAGCACCTGGAGGATCCATTCAAGACTGGGGTCCCAGTGTGCTAGCTACTGTACTAGAGAGTTTACAATCAACTGCCCTGATCAAGAGCTCTTGCACAAGAGGGCTTACACTTGTTAGAAAAGAGCGTAGCTCTTGTGCAAGAAGCCCTCTCTTCCCACACTTTATTGTAAATCGTGCGCAAGAGCGGGCCATGTGGACGGTCTGTGGGTTCTTGCGCAAGAACAGTCATTCTTGCGCAAGAACCCACCAGTGTAGACATAGCCCAGGAGTGCTCAGACCGACTGTACTATCAATGCAGGGCATTGTGGGGTGGCTTCTAAAAGCCAGTCGCAGTTGATGTAAGCAATGCAGTGCCTGTGCTGTTGCTGCATTGGCCTAACTGTGTGAACATGAACTTTATGTCTCTTGCAGAGGAGGGGTCATTAAGTTGGCATAGTGGGGCAGTTACTTCAGCGGGAGCAAATTTTTGGTGTAGACACTTTGGGTGTGTCTACACAGCAAGGTTTAACTCAAAATGAGCTATGCAACTTGAGCTACGTCAATTGTGTGGCTTATTTCAAAATAGCTTATTTAGAAATTGGGAGCATCTACACGGCACTTATTTTGAAATAGAGCACTCTTCCTCGACTTCCCTTACTCCTCGTACAATGAGGGTTACAGGAGTCGGAGTAAGAAGTCCTCCAGTTTGACAGTATTTTGACATTATTTCGAAATAACTGCCTGCTGTGTAGACACGGACTAAGTTATTTCAAATCTAGAAGCCTCTATTAATTGGCTGAGCCTCAGTCAGGGGGAGGGGCTACCAGAGCTATATAAGCCTGTGACTCAGTGATCAGGGAGCTTGCGAACAGGAGCAGCTAACAGGGAGTTTGGAGAGGGAATTTAGAGGGGGAGGTTAGAGGGCACTAGTGACTTCTGACCTTCTTTAAAACATAACTCTTATAATAATCTATATTCCAGAGGTTTAAAAAGAATCCCAGTTTATACTTAAACTTATTCATTAGAAAATGGAGACAGAAGCCCAGCAGCAGAGTGGGGCTATCCTGTTTATTGCCGAGTGTAACATGTATGATTACCTGCCCTGTGGGCGGGTGGCATATGTGTGCGCCCGTTGCAAGGAGCTCCTGACCCTCAGAGACCGAGTTCGGGCTTTGGAGGCCAGGGTGGCTGAACTGGAGGAGCTCAGGGAGGTAGAGAGATATGTTGATGAGACTTTACGGGACACTGTAGTACTGTCCCACCTCCAGTCTGAGAACCCCAGTGCTCTTAAGGAGGATGAAAGTATCAAGGGAACAGAGCATTCAACAGGAGCAGAGGGAAACCATCCCGTAGTTGGGACCCTCCTTCCAGAGGATGTTGCGGTATCCTCTCGCACTGAGGATACCTCTGAGGGGGAGGGAATGCCAGTTGTTAGGAAGAGGCAGGTGTTAGTAGTGGGTGATTCGATCGTTAGAAACATAGATAGTTGGGTTTGTGATGACCGGGAGAACCGTATGGTCACTTGCCTGCCTGGTGCGAAGGTTGCGGATCTCTCGAGGCATCTAGATAGACTTATGTGTAGTGCTGGGGAGGAGCCGGTGGCCGTGGTACATATAGGTACCAATGACGTAGGGAAAGGTAGGAGAGATGTCCTGGAGTCAGAAAGAGAGGAGGGGAGAGGGCAAACCATGGGCCAGAGCAGACAAACAACCGCATACAAAGGAATCCAATGCATCAGGGAAGGGCAGACAAATAAGCAGTGGCAAATTTTTAAAGTGCTTCTACACAAATGCTAGGAGTATGACTAATAAGATGGGTGAACTAGAGTACCTCGTATTAAAGGAGGAGATTGACATAATAGGCATCACTGAAACCTGGTGGAATGAGGAAAATCTGTGGGACACACTCATACCGGGATATAAAATATATCGAAAGGATAGAGTAGGCCGGGTGGGTGGCGGAGTGGCACTGTATGTGAAAGATAATGTAGAATCAAATGAAATAAAAATATTGAATGAATCAACATGTTCAATAGAATCGCTATGGATAGTAATTCCGTACTCCAATAATAAGAAATTAGCAGTAGGGATATATTACCGACCACCTGACCAGGACAGCGATACTGACATTGAAATGCTGAGGGAGATTAGAGAGGCTACCAAAATAAAGAACTCTATAATAATAGGAGATTTTAATTATCCCCATATTGAGTGGATACAT
This sequence comes from Rafetus swinhoei, assembly GCA_019425775.1. Classification (NCBI taxonomy): domain Eukaryota; kingdom Metazoa; phylum Chordata; order Testudines; family Trionychidae; genus Rafetus; species Rafetus swinhoei. Next base: position 74,987,324 of record CM033449.1, on the reverse strand, counting down.
TCACCTCAGGAAGAGAAGCGGAGATAAAATTTCTCAATGGCTTAAATGACTGCTTCTTGGAGCAGCTGGTGCAGGAACCCACAAGGGGAGAGGCAATTCTCGATTTAGTCCTGAGTGGAGCGCAGGATCAGGTCCAGGAGATAACCGTTACAGGACCGCTTGGGAATAGTGACCATAATATAATAAAATTCAACATTCCTGTGGTGGGATGAACACCTCAGCAGTCCAGCACCCTGGCATTTAATTTGGGAATTACGCTAAAATGAGGAGGTTAGTTAAACAGAAATTAAAAGGCACAGTGACTAGAGTCAAATCCTGAAAGCTGCATGGAAACTTTTTAAAGACACCATAATAGAGGCCCAACTTAAATGTATACCCCAAATTAAAAAACATAGCAAGAGACCTAAAAAAGAGTCACCGTGGCTTAATCACCATGTCAAAGAAGCAGTGAGGGACAAAAAGGCATCTTTTAAGAAGTGGAAGTCCAATCCTAGTGAGATAAATAGAAAGGAACATAAACACTGTCAAATCAAGTGTAAAAATGTAATAAGAAAAGCAAAAAGATTTTGAGGAACAGCTAGCCAAAAACTCAAAAGAAATAACAAAATGTTTTTAAGCACATTAGAAGCAGGAAGCCTGCTAAAAACCTGTGGGTCCCCTAGACGATCGAGCTATAAAAGGAGCAATCAAGGACGATAAAGCCATTGCAGAGAAACTAAATGATTTCTTTGCTTCAGTCTTCACGGCTGAGGACGTTGGGGAGATTCCTAAATCTGCACTTTGTGGGTGATGAATCTGAGGAATTGTCCCGGATTGAAGTGTCATTAGAGGAGGTTTTGGAACAAATAGAGAAAACTTAATGTTAACAAATCTCCGGGACCAGATGGCATTCATCCGAGGGTTCTAAAAGAACTCAAATGGGAAATTGCTGAACTATTATCTGTGGTTTGTAACCTATCCTTTAAATTGGCTTCCGTACCTAATGACTGGAAGGTAGCCAACGTGACACCAATATTTAAAAAGGGCTCTAGAGGCGATCCAGGCAATTACAGACCGGTAAGTCTAACTTCAGTACCGGGCAAATTAGTCGAAACAGTAGTAAAGAATAAAATTGTGAAGCATGTAGAAGAACATAATTTGTTGGACAAAAGTCAACATGGGTTCTGTAAAGGGAAATCCTGTCTTACTAATCTATTAGAGTTCTTTGAAGGGGTTAACAAACATGCGGACAAGGGGATCCAGTAGATATAGTATACTTAGATTTTCAGAAAACCTTTGACAAGGTCCTCACCAAAGGCTCTTGTGTAAATTACATGGCCATGGGATAAGAGGGAAGGTCCTTTCTTGGATTGAGAACTGGTTAAAAGACAGGAAACAAAGGGCAGGAATAAATGGTAAATTTTCAGAATGGAGAGGGGTAACTAGTGGTGTCCTCAAGGGTCAGTCCTAGGACCAACTTTTCAACTTATTCATATTAATGATCTGGAGAAAGGGGTAAGCAGTGAGGTGGTAAAGTTTGCAGATGATACCAAACTGTTTAGGATAGTCAAGACAGAAGCAGACTGTGAAGGACTCCAAGAAGATCTCACCAAACTGAGTGATTGGGCAACAAAATGGCAAATGAAATTTAATGTGGATAAGTGTAAAGTAATGCACATCGGGAAAATAACCCCAACTATACGCATAGTATGATGGGGCTAATTTGGCTATGACAAATCAGGAAAGTGATCTTGGAGTTATCGTGGACAGTTCTCTGAAAACTTCCACACAGTGTGCAGCGGCAGTCAAAAAGGCCAATAGGATGCTAGGAATTATTAAGAAAGGGATAGAAAATAAGACCCAGAATATCTTACTGCCCCTGTATAAAACTATGGTACGCCCACATCTTGAATACTGTGTACAGATGTGGTCTCCTCACCTCAAAAAAGATATTTTGGCCTTGGAAAGGGTTCAGAAAAGGGCAACTAAAATGATTAGGGGTTTGGAACGGGTCCCATATGAGGAGAGGTTAAAGCGACTGGGACTTTTCAGTTTAGAAAAGAGGAGACTGAGGGGGGATATGATAGAGGTGTATAAAATCATGAGTGGTGTGGAGAGGGTGAATAAAGAAAAGTTCTTCATTCGTTCCCATAATATAAGGACTAGAGGACACCAAATGAAATTAATGGGTAGCAGGTTTAAAACTAATAAAAGAAATTTCTTCTTCACACAGCGTGTAGTCATCCTGTGGAACTCCTTGCCAGAGGAGGCTGTGAAGGCTAGGACTATAACAGAGTTTAAAGAGAAGCTAGATAATTTCATGGAGGTTAGGTCCATAAAAGGTTATTAGCCAGGGGATAAAATGGTGTCCTTGGCCTCTGTTTGTCAGAGGGTGGAGAGGGATGGCAGGAGACAAATCGCTTGATCACTGTCTTTGGTCCACCCTCTCTGGGGCACCTGGTGCTGGCCACTGTCGGCAGACAGGATACTGGGCTAGATGGACCTTTGGTCTGACCCAGTACGGCCGTTCTTATGTTCTTATGTAAATAATGCTAGTTATTTTGAAATAATGTTACTGTGTAGATGTACCCTTACAGAGTTAGATCTATGTAAACTGCCTTGTGTCAACCTAACTCTGTAGGATAGACCAGGCTTCACATTCAGATAGTTAATCTCTACTGTGGCCTCTTGTGTGTGTGCTCTTCAGGGGTTGACCTGAAATGGAGCCAGATCAGGAATGCAACTACTGAAGTGTAAAACTGGACTAATTTCTCTTCATTCAAAGTGGTACATGCAGGTCTTACATTTGTCCCATCTTCTCTGCTTTTCCTTTCTCCGGGCATTATTGTTTTTTGTAGTGTAAGTTTCACATTGTACAATAGCAATGCAGTTTGAACTTCTAAAATCCCAGATTCTTTTGTCTGGCAACATCCATGGTCTGGCAGGAACACAGATATTGCTGGACCAGAGAGCCCCAGCTGGGGAAGTTCAGGGATTCACCTGGCAGCGGGGAGCTCAGCCTAGTGGCAATGAGGCTGGCATGATGAGGAGCGCAGCCTTGGCCAGAGCTGGCAGCAGGGAGCACAGCAGGAAGCGCAGCCCCACCCTGGCCAGACGCAGCGGGGCTGTTGCCTGGGAGTGCAGCCCCGGCCAGTGGGAACTGGCAGCTGGGAGTGCAGCCGGAAACTGGCACGGGGGGAGCGTGCACCACCAAGGGCCAGCACAGTGGGGAGTGTAGCCTGGGGACCTACGCTGGCAGGAGAGCAGCCCAGAGTGTGGGGGCAGCGGAGCTAGCAGGAAGTAGGGCCAACAGCTGGGAGGGGAGTGTAGACATCCCCTGGTCTGGCAAACTCCATGGTTAAGGACTACTCAGGTCCTGAGGGTGCTGGACCAGGGAGGTCCCACTTGTAGTATCTTTAAGTAATGCCAGTGGTTTATTTGCCTGTCTTCTTACTCAGATGCTGAAATAAAATGGCGCAGGCTCTTACTAATTCCCGCAGCAAAGGCAACATCCAGTCTTCTAGAGCTCTTCCTCCCCCATGCACAGAAATTGTAGCTGTAGTCTTGATATCCACTTACTTTAGAGAATATGTAACCATATGGAGGAGAGGTTTTTTCACTAGATAAACTGGAGGTAGCCTACAGTACCCTCTTACTATTAAGGTTATGAGATAAACTGTTGTTTTGGTTTCCATGAAGTGGGTTTAACTATACAGCTTTCTGGATGTCTACATTCTACATGCTAATGATTCACAAACCCCACTCATTTCAAAGGTTAAGCTCAATAAGCTAGTAGCAGCCATGATCCTTTGATCCATGAGGCATGGTACCACCACAATCTGAGAGCCTTAGAAGTCCATTGCCCTGTCTTATGACCACCACCGTTTTTCTGAAGAACAGGTGGAACTGGAAGACTCCAGGACTAACTTGCAATTTTGCATGGAGGAAAAAATATAATCAGATTCTCTCAGGGTACCATTTGACCAAAAGCCACTTCTGCTGCACTTCAATCATATGGCCTCCTAACCAAAGCAAAATTTTATCTCGTCAGCTTACAAGGTGTCATGGCTCCTTCCCCACTCTGGCATGATAAATGTAGAAGTGGGTGCCCGCAAAAGTACTCCAAAACCTTATCTTTCCAGGCTTTGGTAAAAAAAAAATCCCCCCCTAATGGATTTATCTAAACTTTATCCTGCTTACAGAAGGTTGAAGAGTCTATTCTTGGAGGGAGACATTCTGTCTGTCTCCCTCAGGAGCTGGAGAGAGAAAACTGCCCCAGAGACAAAGGAGAGGGCAAAACCAAAATTCCTTTGTCCCAGTTTGAAATTCCTACCTACATTCCTATTGGCCAACTCTACCTGGGTTAGGTATGTTAACCCCTTAGGGTATGTCTACACTGCCACCCTAGTTCGAACTAGGGTGGCTAATGTAGTCATTTGAACTTGCAAATGAAGCCCGGGATTAAAATATCCTGGGCTTTATTTGCATGTTCAGCGCCATTTTTAAATGCCGGTAGTTCGAACTCCCTGCCCGCGGCTACATCCGGCACGGGCTAGGTAGTTCGAATTAAAGCTCCTAATTCGAACTATCATTACTCCTCCTGCAATGAGAAGTAACGGTAGTTCGAATTAGGAGCTTTAATTCGAACTACCTAGTCGGTGCCGTGTGTAGCTGCGGGCAGGGAGTTCGAACGATGGGGCATTTAAAAATGGCGGCGCCCGGGAACATGCAAATAAAGCCCAGGATATTTTAATCCCGGGCTTCATTTGCAAGTTAGAATGACTAGCCACCCTAGTTCGAACTAGGGTGGCTAGTGTAGGCATACCTTTAGTCCCCAGGCTGCTGGCTAACGCTCATGATCATGACACAAGGGAAGAGTGAAATGAATTGTGTGATGGAGAAACGAGGAGGATGAGGTAATATATTTTCTTGGATCAGCTTCTGTTGATGAGAAAGACAAGCTTTCAAGCATCTTCTGAAGAAGAGCGGGGTATAGCTTGAATGTGTGACTATCACCACCCAAAGCTAATCTTAGAAAAGACATTTTTACCCATTTTATGTCTCCTACATCTTGGGCCCAGTAGGACTACAACTCTGCAAACAATTGTCTGTTGGAGAAAAGAGCAGAACACATCAAGGCTTTGTCTACACTACACATTTTTGCAACAGAAAATAAGCTAATGAGGGACTCATTAGCATAAGTCATGACTTCATTAGCATATTTTATGCCATTTCTTTTTGCGCAAGGGTTTTTTACGGGATAGACAAGGATCTTGCGCAAAACAGGGTTTTTGTGCAAAAAAAAAAAGTCCACACTGCTTCTTTTTGCACAAAAAACCATTGTGCAAAAAGAAACAGCAGAAAATATGCTAATGATGTCACGATTTATGCTAATGAGTCCCTCATTAGCATATTTTCTGACACAAAAACTGGCAGTGTAGACGTAGCCCAACAGTGTTACTAAGAACTGCCAGTGTTTTGCATATCAAAAGTAACTGACATACAAGTACTCCAGAAGAGACTCTACTTTTAAAAAATCAGAGGCCATGCAACTTGCTTTTAGAGAGTTGTTGGGTAGTGCTGGCAGGAAAAATGACTATTTTGTGAAAAAAAATAGGTGTCAAAAGTTGTTTTGCTTTTCTGCATTGGAATCAAATGAAGTTTTTCATGAAATGACATGAAACGATCACCCCAGAATATCTTACACTACAGTGACTGAGGCATTCACTGGGGTATGGGATGATTAGGTTTAAATCCCTACACTACCTGATTTGGAGCAACAAACCTGAACCTGGGACTCCCACATTTTCAGAAACCTGACAGCCATGCTATGGGGTAGGTTTTGCCCTTATTGAGATTGCTCCACTTCGTATAAGATCATGGCTACACTAGAGAGCTTACTGCAGCTGTATACTCTCTAGCATAGCCACTCTAATTAGGGGCACCAAAGTGGGGAGGGGCAGGGAGCCACAGACCCATTACTTGTTACCAACCATAAGGGACAGGAAGGGGTGCAGAGGAGAGAGCTGGTGTAGGGTCTTGGGGAGAAAGGTAGTGTAAGAGCAGAGGACTTGAGGAGAGGTGGCTACAGTGTGGGTGCCAGTGTCCCCCCAACTTTGAGAGCTTCTGTCTCCTTGACTCCAAGTCAATGGGCTAAACAGCTAGAGAGCTCTCCTGTCAACATAATGAATCCACCCTCAACAACCAGCAGTTGCTATGTCAATACGAGAAGTTCTCCCACTGCCATAGCGCTGTGCACACAAGCACTGAGGCCCATATCACTTATATAGGTTGAGAATGGCTTATTCACTCCCCAAGCAACGTAAGTGGTAGTGCAGATATAGACTAAATCATTTAATATTCACATGGAACCTATAACTCAGTGGTTCAGGCACACGGTTGGGGTATGGGAGAATCAGGTTGAAGTCAGCCAAGCTGGTACTTGAATCTAGGGGTTTCAAATCCCAAGAAGTGCCCTAAACTATATTAGGGTTTCCTCAGATGAATTAGCTGTGTCAAAACAGATCTATATCCCAGAAAAGTTTTAGTTATGATGAATACACATTTTCTAGCAAGAGTGTTTTGTCAGACTCCCAAGCAATGTCTACAGTGTAACACTATTTTGGGATACCGGAGGTATCCCAAAATACCTATTCTGCGTCTTTTGAGTGCGCCCGTTATTTCTAAATATAACGGTCTCTCTGTTCCGATGTCCCTGTAAACCTCATTCCATGAGGAGTAAGGGACGTTTCGGAATAGCAGGTTATTTTGAAATTTGGCGCTGTTTAGGCAATTTGCATAGCTCAAATTGTGTGGCTTATTTCGAGCTATAGGTGCAGTGCAGACGATCACTTTTGTAAAGAGCAGTGTAGGTTATAGCACAATTCTTTGTCTGGGTCATTAGCCCTGTGAGTTTCCTTTGTGTCACAGAGGTTGATGGGCATGTCACCTTTTTCCAGGTTTGCAGTCTGATAGCTGTGGACTTGGTGTTTCCCAGGTGTAAAGTTTGGGAACAGTTGGATTTGTTTTGAGGTTTTTCTGAACATACTGAAGACAGACATCTCCCCCCCTTCCCCCAAGCACCTGCTTCAGGGTTCAATGCAGCATTGCCTGAGATATTTTTGAAAGAATTATGCATTTAAGGGAAAAGGACCCATGTGTGTTATATTTAAATAAACAGATTACATTATGATACTCAACTCTACATCACTATTTTCTCCTCTAGATGCAGAACTTACTTGCAAGGCCCCATGTTTGCTGCCACTTCAGAGGAGCAACAATGGCTTCAGATAAAGTAATGGGTGAAAGAGCCATAACTGGTTTTAGGTTTTTGAATCAGGTTAAGTTTTCCATGTCTTTAAGTCACTGTCTTGGAGCAAGCAACATGGACCTGCTACACACCCATCCCCATCCCTGCAGAAACTACACAAGCTCCACCAGGTGTGCACTTACTGACCTTTCACTTCTAGTTCTCACCAGCAGCAGCCCCGCACAGTCTATTTACAATATTAATCATGCTTTTGACCTTCTCGCCAGGAACTGAGGGGAACCGCAGTCTCCCTCTTCTGAGCCCTCTATGACACTAGCCACGGCTAGCCCATTCTTCTCTCTCTCCCCCTGTCTCCTTCTTGCACTTCCTTCCTGTGCAATGGTCTAATGAGGCCACTTGAGTGCTTACCCCACACAGCCCACCAGCCTGATTAGTCCATCCCCAATCAGCTTCTCCTGGGGCACTCACTGGCATTTCTCAAAATGTACCGTTTCTAAAATGCAGCCACCAGGGGCATTTCTTGCCACCAGAGCCTCTTAAGTGGTGGTGGGAGTGGGGGAAGGGGGCAAAGTAGTTTCCCCCCAAAGTCACCAGCAGGGATTGGTCCCTGCCCCCTTCTGGAGCCACAAACACAGTAGTAGTAGGTGACCAGTGAGAGTTCTTCATGTTTCCCAAGAGCAGTGGAGCTTGAGTTGTGGGCTTCAGCCCTGGGGTGGCAGGTGGGCAGACTCTGGCTATGCAGTGGTGGACTCTGTTCCCCAGCCACTCGCCTCCCAACTTGCCTCCTTTAGTAAAATGGGAGTTCCAGCCCAGTCCTTTGTGCAGCAGCAGGGAACTCTAGATCTTCATGCCACCAAGAAGTCTTATTCTGTTTTTTTATTCATGGTAGCATCTATTATGTGAAATTATTGTGATCACAGTGCAGAATTAAGAATGTTCATCTTTGAAGCACATCTGTGGAAGCACGTGTGTGATGGATAGGAGGAGTGCTGGCCAGCACTCGGTGACTAAAGGGTTAAACTCAAGTAGCTAGGGAGTTTTGGCAGGGAGCTAGGAGAGCCAATGGGAGAGAGTGTTGAAATTTGAATTGAAAGGTATACCTGCCTGCTGTTTTCTTTGTGTGAGTTTTAAGCTAAAAGCAGGGGAAACAAGATGAATTAAATCAGGCAGAACTACCATGCCTACAAAAGAATACTGGGCATGGAAATGGACTGGGCCTTAAAGCATGCATCTGTAAGTGGACAGGGAATGAAATGTCTACTTAGACGTGATCAGATTATTTTCTTTGTTTTGCTGTTTGGTTAAACTTCTCTGTGCTAAGTCCATGTTCCACATATCTCTTCCCCTTCCTTCTCCTCTCCCCCCCCCCCCACACTGTATTTTAAGCTGTATCCTAGAGATACAATTTCTCTGTGTTTTAATCTTTTCTTTTCTCTATTGCTCTGTAACACCTACAACCAAGTATGCTTTATCAAGTATACCTTTTTGTTTTGTTAATAAAATCACCATTTTTAAGGCGATGATTTGATTCTTGTGTCCTGGAAGGTAACAGGAAATCAGTGTATGCATGCCTAAGGCTGAGAAGTCAGCTATCATAGATTGCAGTTTGTTTTCTCTCTTTCTTTTTTCCTCAAGGTCTCTTGTGGTAAGAGAGCTTGGGGTACCCATCTGGAAGAAGTTCAAGTGCTTTCTTCCTGGGTCCTAGAAGAAGGGGGTTTTCACTTGATGGTGGCAGCCTATCTCCCAAGGCCAGGGAATCTGTGACTTTGGGGAGTTTTTTAAGGAGCAGCCTATAGCAGCAAGGTTTTTAAGGTCTCTTGCAGGCCCCCCACCTTCTGCACTCAAAGTGCCAGAGTAGAGCACAGGCTTGACAACATGTACAGTGAAATTTTCACTGGAGATGATATTTCCTGATCATATACAAATATGTAAAAGAAACAGTAGCCCTTACCTATAAGGATGTGTCTTTTTTACATAGAAATATAGCTAGGGTGATAGTTGTTTAAAAGTCAAATTTTCCAGTAGCCAATGAGCATCCATATTGCATGTAATGTGTGGATTAGCCAATAGTTAGAAAAAGCACTGGAGGAGCAGATCCTGCTGGGACAGAACAAGAAACAGAAGAGCTGATGCTTCTAAAGTGGTCAGTCAGGTGTCCCCTGCTGTTGCTTACATGATAGTGAGAGAGAGAGCAGGATTTTTTTAATTGTGCTTGCTCTAAGCCCTAACATCTCTGATAAGTAGCAAATGAAGTTCTCATCGGTCTCTCATTACCAAAATACTAAGGTATTTAGTACTTAGTATTTAGACAACATCTCTTCCTTCATCAATTCATATTCCATGGAATGCCTTTAACATTCAATATTTCTTAGATTCACACTTTTTTGTGTTTTGGGGAAGTTGAGAGGGTAAATAGCATCAGATAAATGTTTCCTACTTTTCCTTCCATAGCCCACTCCCTAAAATAGTTTCTCCCTAAAACTACATTGGCTACAAACCCATAATAAGCACTATTACATTCTCAACCAGTGACAGATTTAAAGAAAGACATCTCAAAGTCCAGCTCCTTGCTATATATTATTAGAAAGTTAGGACTTTCTTTCATTAAATGGTACAGCAGACATTTTAGTCCAGGTGTTGAACTATAATGGTTTGCTTGCTTCTCAGGTGCTGGGCTCTGCACTGCTTCAGTCTCCCCCTGGTAATTTGGTTTGTTTAGTTCTCCAACTAAGCTAAAATAAACTTGCCACCTACTCCAAGTAAAATATGAGTGTTCAAGAGTCTCTCCATAAAAATACATGGCCTGGTCTTTAGTCACACAGTTTACAGACTCTCTAGTGAGGTATACACTGAGCTCTCATTCTGCTGCCATGAAGGGAAAGGAGTTGTAGGTCATGACCCTATCTTCCCAGCGCAGGAAGGACTAAACACTACTTCCATCCCTGAAAGCCCGATAAAGTCCTTTCTTCAAAGCAGAATTTATTTTTTTAACAACAATCACACACAACTACTGCTCTGACCAAAACAGACTGTGGACTCTGGAGACTACTTGTTTTCTAAACAGTTTCCTCTTCAGCTAAGCTCACTCAGCCTATTGTATGAACCAGCTGACCTGTTCCCAGCAGAATCTGATACTCAAACAGGGCAGGCTGGCCGGCCATTTGCTACCCTGATGCTGGAATCGTGAAGTAGAAGGTGCCACAGAAGCTACAGCCTTGGAACCTTTAAAATAGAAGTGGATGTCTAATGTTGGTTTCTTGTATGTTCTACTTCCTTAGACAACATCTCTTCCTTCACCTATTACCACCACCACCCTTGCAGGGGTCCCAAAGTCTGAGAAACCAAAATCAAAAACAGAAACCCCAGCAGTTTGCTAGTAAACCAACACAAAGTGATTTCATGTGAGCATACCATAAATGGTGCACTCTCTGAAGTTTTGTTAAAAACATATGTTAGAAATATGGCACAATACATAGCAATATGGCACATACCAATGAAACCTTTATCCAACAGCAGGAGCCAGACCCGCAGCTAGTATCAGTCAATAGAGCTACACCAGTTTACACCAGATGGAGATCTGGGCTGATAATGTGTTATGTATACTCTCATCTTGGATGAAAAAAGAGTGGGCACACATCAAACAATCACACTTTATTTAAGCATCAGGCATTCAGTAAGTGGTGCACGAATATGGGCTCAAATATGTACTCATCTGCAGGGCTTGAATTCAATAGGAGTTGAACATGCATATTAAGAGCAGACTAAATTCTGCCCTCACTAAGCTATAGGTTCCATCTATAGTATTTACATCCCAACTTTCCCATCTAGTTACTTCCTATTAATGAACAAACAAATAGACTCTTGTGTTAGGCATGGTAGCAATCACCAAAGACTGTTAGAAGCATCTGATACATAGTTAACTTTATCTGCAGAAAATTTTCAAGACTGAGTTTTAAGCCAGATTCTGGCTTCCCATTGTGAAAACGTGTATTTTTGAAAAGAAGGTGCAGAGAATGAACAGGGGGTGTTAGTGTAGCTTAGATCCATACATGTGCTATTATATCGTAACATCAGTTGCATGCAGGCAATCTGACTTCTATGGGATCTTAGCAGGGGCTGGGGAGTTGTAAGAGTAGAATTTGGTTGTGTGTGTCTCATAAAAGCTGATAAGAAGCTCCAAAGATAGTTTATGATGTGGGTGAAATATTATCAAAGAAGTTGACCCTCATCGAGGCTGATAGGTGAGAACACATTCTTCAATTAACACATTTAAGCATAAGCCTAAAATAACAGGAATATGTGCACCCACTACCAACTTTTGCTAAGTATTGTTATGGGTAGTCCTATGTATGAGGAAAGGGGGCCAAAGAAACAAAGCCCAAAAGAGCAGCTGAAACCATGTTGCAAAATCCTAGAAAAAACCTGGGAAGAAGCTTTTGGGTCAGGGATTCAGGTTTAAAAAAAAAATAACTCCCACGCCTTTTGGTGCAATGAGAAAAATAAGCTTCTTCCTGCAATTTTGTTCCTTCAGTAGTCAAAGACCAGGACTTCATACATATTGTATAAATAAACAAGATTATGCCAAAGAAATATCCAATTGTCACGAATTTCTCCTTCTAACTGGAACAATCCACTAGACCCCAAATTTTTGGCTAGATGCTCAAGTCAAAAGGGGATAATAACAGCTTAACAGCCACTCATAGCATACAAGGAGACCAATAAGTATAGCTGATTCAATCTTACTGGCAGATCATCTTCAAGGACTGTATAGAATGCTAGGGACTATATAGAGTGTAAGTCTCATGATGTCCTCTCTCTGTGTGTTTGCCTATACCATACCACTTTACCCAAGACAGGGTTTGGGACAACTGGATTTTCCTGGCTTGTTGTTTTCACTTGTGCAGTGTTATCAGTGAAGACTTCCTGCTGTATCAGGGCAATGTTTTCGGTTGCATAGTTGAACATAAGCAATTCATTGAACTATATTTGTTTCCTGTTGGTTTACATCTGTGAAATACTCAGGTGGCAGAATTTAGTCCATTGGGCCATCACCTATTTCAGCGATCACAAGTTCATTCTTAAGATTTCCTTTATAAACAAACACAAACCAAAACAGACAAACCCAACTCACAAGTATTTTTTTTCATGAATTTTCAATCAAAATAGGCACCTATCCAAAACAGTCAAGGGGACATGGTACATACAACTCCACACACTTTTTGTTGTTGTAGTTTTGAAAGAGAGGCTTAAAATGTCTCATTAAAACTCCAGTTTTGAAGATGAAAGAGCAAAAACTTGAAAGATCCACTGATGCCTCATGGGAAACTTTGAAACAAAGTCTACTGAAAACAATGTTCTTTATAATAGCAGATATCCTGACAATATTCTTAAAAATGAACAAGAGAAATGCAGAAAATATTTGCATAAAAATAGGAGCCTTTTCTCTGAGGAGTTCATCTGTTTCTGCTGCTTATTCATCTCTTGAAGCCACAATTCTCCATCAGAAATAAACAGCATGAAGAGATAAATGCCTTAGAAATAAAAACATTGTTTTCCTGCAAATGTCCTTAATAATAAAAATCACAGATAAAAATAAATGACAAAAATATTGTGAATAAAAGGACTTTTCTCTAAATAGAATGCTTTTAGGCAGCAGATGGGCTAACATTTTGTTAAGCTGAAGAACTGATTTCTGTGCAGGTAAAATAAAAATACCAGTGCTGTTTTACCTTCTTTGCATGGCAAAATAAATGCACAAGATACAAGATAAGGGAAAACAAGATCCTTCATTGTTAACTAAAAGCCCGTGAGAAATAAAGGTATGTCTACACTGCCACCCTAGTTCGAACTAGGGTGGCTAATGTAAAGGCATTCGAACTTACAAATGAAGCCCGGGATTTAAATATCCGGGCTTTATTTACATGTTCCCAGCGCGCCATTTTTAAATGCCCGTAGTTCGAACTACCTGCCCGGCGGCTACATGCGTACGGACTAGGTAGTTCGAATTAAAGCTCTAATTCGAACTACCGTTAAACCTCCTTGCAGGAGGAATAGCGGTGGTTCGAATTAGAGCTTTAATTCGAACTACCTAGTCCGTAGTCCGTGCAGCGTAGTTCAAACCACGGGCATTTAAAATGGTGGCGCTGAACATGCAAATGAAGCCCGGGATATTTAAATCCCGGCTTCATTTGCAAGTTCGAATGCTACATTAGCCACCCTAGTTCGAACTAGGGTGGCAGTGTAGACATACCCTTAGAGTCTTCTGATGGTAAGTGAGTGAACGTTATGCTGAATAAAAACCTGGGTCAATCCAAACCCTTAGAAACACCCCACTGTCACATCCCTCTTCATGTTGGAGCAACACCTAAATAGCACATATTGCAATACTTTCAAAAATTGACACATAAAGTTAAGCTTAACTTACACACTTAAGATATTCAAACTCCTGGCCTTGCTTTTCTGCAACTTCCACAGGATTTAGAACCTAATCTGTGAGAAACAATCTTACTAGTCTATATTTCAGAAGTGACAAGTAATTATGAGTACCAGTTTGTGTCTCTCCAAGGGTATGTCTAGACTACATGGCTCCATCGACAGAGCCATGTAAATGAGTTTACTAGACATAGGAAAATGAAGCGGCGATTTAAATAATCGCCGCTTCATTTACATCAAAATGACCGCCGTGCTGTGCCGATCAGCTGTTTGGCGGCACAGTGCGGTAGTCTGGGCGTGCGCGGTCGACAAGGGAAGCCCTTGTCGACCGCGCACGTCCAGACTACCGTGCTGTGCCGCCAAACAGCTGATCGGCACAGTGCGGTGGCCATTTTGATGTTAAAGGAAGCGGTGATTATTTAAATCGCCACTTCATTTTCCTATGTCTAGTAAACTCATCTACATGCCTCCGTTGACGGAGCCATGTAGTCTAGACATACCCTAAATCTTGAGATGACATAAAAGGGACTGGTTTTCAGAAGGCTGTTGTTGAAGATATCCCTTCAAGATATCTAAAGTTCAAAATAACATTTTGAATTTTATCACCATGAATCATAACCTTGCTGTTCTTAAAAAAGCTCTCAACAATCATAAATGCAATTCATTTCATGTTGTTTGAGGGAAGAGCCCATAGTAGGAAAAAAGCAAGCCAGTTTGGCCCACAGTGCAGTCTTTTCCTGTTCCCTGTGATAGAAGAGTCCAAAGAAAAAAGTTAAGCTTTAAAATTAACATTTTTGCTTACACATAGAGACTATCCATTATCAAGGACTCCAGGCTAATCATAGCACTGGAAGAAATCTTGAGATATTATAAAGTCCAGTCCCCTGCACTCATGGCAGGACCAAGCAACATCCAGTGGTGTCCAACACAGTAGCCACTAGCCATTTGTGGCTATTTGGCCAGTTGAGTGTGGCTAGTTGGCTTGAACAGTGTAGCTATTTGGCCAATTGTGTATGGCTAGTTCACTATAGTCACTGCTACTTCAGAACTGGCTGTCCCTAACAGGTGTTTGTTTAACCTGCTCTTAAAAATCTCCAATGATGGAGATTCCACAACCTCCCAAGGCAATTTATTCCAATGGCTAACCACCCTGACAGTTAGGAAGCTTTTCCTAATGTCCAGCCTAAGCCTTCCTTGCTATAATTTAAGCCCACTGCTTCTTGTTCTGTCATCAGAGGTTACAGATAATAATTTGTCTCTCTCTTCCTTGTAATAATCTTTTAGGTATTTGAAAGCAGATATCATGTTCCTTCTCAGGGTACGTCTACACGACAAGCTTATTTTGAAATACAGCATCCACACTACAGGGAAGCCTCAAAATTAGTCCTAGGCAGGCTCCCCTAATGTGGACATGCTATCTCGAGACTTAGAGCCCCAAGAGGCACTGGGGAGGAATAATTTTAGAATGGCCATGCTGAGGAACTATTTTGACATAGCAGCAGTGGAGAGTCTACATACACCCTCTTCCAAAAAAGGGCTTATTCCTCATGGAATGAGGTTTACCACCATCAGAAAAAGCCGTCCGTTATTTCAACTTTCTGTCAAAATAATGCAATTGCAGTGTGGACGCTAGTATTGTTTTTCTGGAATAACGGCTGTTATTCCGGAAAAATGGTGCCGTGTAGACGCACCCTCAGTCTTCTCTTTTCCAAACTAAACAAACCCAGTTCTTTCAGTCTTTCCTCATAGGTCATGTTTTCCAGACCTTTAATCATCTTTTTGCTCTACTCTTGACTTTTTTCCAATTTGTTCAAATGTTTCCTGAAATGTGGCAGAACTGGACAAAAAACTCCAATTGAGGCCTAATCAGCGCGGAGTAGAGCAGAAGAATTACTTCTTATGTCTCACTTACAACACTCCTGTTAATACATCCCAGAAAGCTGTTTGGGGGTTTTTTTTTTTCAGCAGTGTCACACTGTTGATTCATATTTCGATTGTGATCCTCTATGACCCTGAGATCTCTTTGTGTACCACTGCTTCCTAGGTAATCATTTCCCATTTTGCATGGGAGCAATTGATTGTTCCTTCCTAAGTGGAGTACTTTGTATTTGCATACTTTGCAAGATGTAGTGTATGACAATCTACCATTGCCAATAGAAATTAGATATTATCACAGTTATTTTAATAATCAACATTCTATTCAAGCTATCAATTAGGAGCTTTTGTATTCTTCCATGCTGTTCACATTAGAACAGTGAAAGATGAACTTAGTGTTGTTACGGTCTACACTTGCACTGAGAAATCTCAGCTAACTTGGGCTATAGAACTAAAGAGAGTAGCATAGACATTCTCTCACAGACTGGCACCCGGTCACCAAGACCCTCACAGGATTTCAAAGCCCAGACTCCAGCCCATGCCAAGAACATTCTATTTTCAGCCACATAGCATGAGCCTGAGTTGGCTGACTCAGACTCTGAATACTTGCTTCCATGACTCTTCTGCCCCCCGCCCTTTTGCACTGTAGATAGAAGCAGAGTAATTATTACTGAGAACTAACCAAGGTGAGAATGCACTCTGACATAGACAGAACTGTATAGAGGAGCCAAGAGGAAAACTTCAGCATAGACAACATTCTCTCACAGGTCCAAGAGACACACATGAAAGTAAATTAGTTTCCAATATAAGTCCATTAGTGACACGATTTACACCATGATAAATTTGGCCCTTCATCTTTATTTTAAAACATACCATTTGAAGAGTATGATTGTGGTTTCTGAACAGAACAACAGAGAGAGAGCTACACTGACTACTGTTACCCAGCAATACAGGTTATTATAGAGAGCTGACTTTGACTATTTAAACAAGCAAGCTCTGCTGAAGGAAATCCTGGGACTGTCATACCCAACAATGGAATTTCATTAGTTTGTAACTGAACTTTAGGTTGTTTAAAATCACATTTCCAGTATTATTGATGTCTACGATTAGAGGAACAGAGACTCAGAAGTGAACTGTATACTGAGGTGAGATAATCTACATTTATCCATCCAAGATTGATGCATGACTGCTTCAGACAACTCAAAGGCTAGCAGTAAAGCTAGAATAGTGACACAGCAGGATCTGACATTGGGTTTCCAACTGGTGGCATTACCAAAAGGATATTAAAAACAACAACAAGAAGACCAAAATAAATTCAAAGTAAGAGTTTAGAATCCCACTAAAAATATAGGTAGCTATATAGTACCAAATAACTAAAAAAAAAAAAATCTGAGTTTTGTTACTGTAGTAAAAAAATCACTTAGCCAGGAAAAGTCCCTCAAGGAAAATGTAAAGCACCCTTTCCATTGTCTCATTTGAAAGAGACAAAACACCTGGAAATATAAAGTGGCTACAAAAAGTCTGGGAGAGGAACTAATAGATTTATTCTAGCCCTTTATCCTTTAGTATTTGTAAAACAGACTGACCAGACTAGATCATTTTTTTTAAACTAAATACAAATTCTACATAAGCACTCAGGGGTTTCAAACTCCCAGCACATGGGCCATCCCCAGCCAGAGCAGCTCTGCTCTGCTGCACTAGTTCCCCTCACCCCTAGTGATCCCCAAAGCTGCATCCAGGGGATACGGAGTATCATGGAGGGGAGAGGGCAGGGCAGTGGCAGGAAGTGGGGGGGTGTTGGGAGACCTCCCACTCCCTGCAGCTGGTAAGGATTCCTGGGCCATATTGTGTAATTGCTACAGCCGGGGATAGCCTGGCCAGGGAATTTGAGACCCCCAACTCATTCAGGGAAGGGGGCAGGAAACTAATAGGTCAGATTTCACAAGTATTATTTGTGGGACAGTAAGGCTACGTTTACACTACAGGCTTCTTGCGCAAGAACCTTTTTTCGGAAGAGATCTTCTGCAAAAACTTCTTGCGCAAGAGAGCGTCCAGACTGCAAAAACGCATCAAAAAAGCGATGCGCTTTTGCGAAAGAGAGTGTCCAGACTGAGTGGATGCTCTGTCGAAAGTAAGCACTGATCGGTATGCACAGAACAGCCACCAAGGCACGTGTGCTTGTTCCTTTTTTTCCACAAAAACCCCCTCTTCCCCATCCACACTCACCTTTCTGCGAAAGAACTCTTTCACAAAAAGGCTTCGTCCTCATAGAAAGAGGAATACCAATCGCCCAAAAAAACTCCTCTGTTCTTTCTATTTACTGTCGAAAGAACGCGCTTGCAGTGTGGATACTCCACGAGTTTTTGTGGAAAAACGGCCATTTTTCCGCAAAAACTCTGTAGAACAGACATAGCCTAAGATGCCATCCATAGGCAGGTCAGTAGAAAAGTGTGCATTAACTAAGGTCCTTATCCTAGGGTAGAGTATCCACATCAAGCTTCATAAAATAGCTACTGCACATGTAGTATTAGTGTTTTATAAAATATATACATATATATATATTCCTCTTTCTTTTCCACTTACTCAAGGAGAATTTTGGAATTTTATTGCAGCATTTGCTATTTTGAATGACTCACACCTTATAATAATTCATCCTAGTTCATTGCTGCTCAACTGGAGCGCTTTGCTCAGACGCTCAACTTTCACCTATTGCTAATAGTGCTATGTTTTTCAAAATATGACATGGGAAGTGCTCAGTTTAAGAAAGAAGCCACTGTTTTACTGACCAGTCATTATTTCTGTGACTCTTAGCAGTTCTATCAGCAAATTTTTCTTCTTGAGGCACATTTTCTGACTTAGTTCACTTCCTGGTGGAAACAGTGAAATCACCAAAATCAAGTCTGTTTATATTTGTCACACCAAACAAAGCCTCCCAGTCATCTATTAGAGTATCAGACAACAATGTGATCAGTATCATGGAAGACATGAAAAATCAGCATGGAGACAGGCTGTGCAAAATGAGTTTTCATTTGAAGAGATAAACAGCTATATTTATTGGTCTAGCCATCATGATTACAAAGAAAACAATTTTGTTATATCCAGGTCACATTCATTAGATTAAGGGATAAAATTGATTGGGGTTAAATCTGTTCTGTGGGGCCATGTGCTCATATGTGGAGGTGACTTGGACAGCTCCACAGATTTAACTCCCCTCACTGGGGAGTAAGTGAACTCTTAACATTTTCTGGAATTGGCCCTTTTAGTTTCACAGATCAGATGGAGGCAGGGATCCTACCTGTCTTCCAAATACCATCTAGT
Source organism: Rafetus swinhoei (assembly GCA_019425775.1). NCBI lineage: Eukaryota > Metazoa > Chordata > Testudines > Trionychidae > Rafetus > Rafetus swinhoei. The sequence continues at coordinate 74,968,450 of CM033449.1, read as the reverse complement.
TATGTCACCATATTTAGATAGCACCCACAGTAGACTATGGGTGGAAGAGGAAGTAAATCATAGATAAGCACACTTTTTGAATAGTGAAAAAGTTATATTGACATTTTCAGTACTATCTTGGGTGTCTGAACTGACATTACAGGGAGGTAAATGGAGTAGTTCACACTTTCCATAGTTCTTATTTCAGGATTCCAGTAGATGCTTTTACTAGAAAACCTAGAGAGTTAGGGATTTTTGTGTGTGTTTTTTTAAGGTGCCAAATCACGAATCCCTAATATTATCCCAAATCAATCCCTAATATTACCTCTCAATCAGGCAGAAGTGCCTGAATGGACCACTCTGATGGCTATTCACTCTGCCTTGCTTTGTAGCATAAAAAGTTTTCTGTGTTTTTCTGCCGCTACTTTCTCACAATATGTCCCACTTCTTGGTGTGGATAAAAAGCCCTCTAAAAGTGCTAAGTGTCATCATTATTAGCTAAAACATAGAGTGTCTCTTCCCAGAAGTGGCAGAACAGGGCAAGCCACTTTATTCACAGCTTGAGCATAGGACAGAACACAGCCAAGAAATATCCCACTTCGTCAGACAGCTTCTGCTTGCACAACAACAGATATACGGCCTCATGAACAGCAGCTATCAGTTCAATGTTTAAAAGCCCTTATTCTAGCACAAACTGAGAATAGTGATTGAAAGGCCACCACTGTTTTCTGGGCAAAGTGGTGCCATTGAAAGGTTCCTGACAGAAGAAAGAGTTACTCACCTTGTGCAGTAACGGTGGTTCTTCGAGATGTGTCCCCATGGGTGCTCCACTCTGGGTGCTGGTGCGTCCTCGCGCCGGAGACCGGAGACTTTTCTAGCCGTTTCTGCCGCGCCACGCAGGCGCCGTGGCGCCATCTGGTGTCGTTGGAATTGAAGGGCGCCTGCGCGCGCAGCTCCTCCGTTCCTTCTCTACCCGCTAGAGTATAAGGCTCCAAGCAGGGGAAGGAGGGAGGGTAGTGGAGCACCCACGAGAACACATCTCGAAGAACCACCGTTACTGCACAAGGTGAATAACTCTTTCTTCTCCTTCTTGTGGTCCCCGTGGGTGCTCCACTCTGGGTGACTACACAGCAGTTGTCGGCTCGTGGAGGTGGGTTTGGAGCCGTGTGGTAGTAAATGTGGATATCACAGCTTGTCCAACTGCCATGGAGGATGCTATGGAAGCGGAAAGAGCATAGTGTTGCGCAAACGAGTGGTCGGATGACCAGGTAGCAGCGTTGCAAATGTCTTGCAGTGGAACGTTATGAAGGAAGGCGGTCGTGGAAGCTACCGCTCTGGTGGAATGAGCTGTGATAGTTTCAGGTAAGTCCTTGCCATATAGGGTGTAACAAGTTCGAATGCAGGATGTAATCCATTTAGAAATTCTTTGAGATGAGACTGCTTGTCCCTTAGATCTTTCAGTGTAAGAGATAAAAGTCTAGGTGAGGCTCGCCACGGCCGTGCGATCTACGTAGAAACGCCAGAGCTTGTCGGACATCAAGAGCGTGCCATGCAGTCTGGATTGGGTCCGCGTGCGGCTTCGGAAAGAAGGCAGGTAAGTGTATGGGCTCATTCACGTGGAAGGGGGAGGGTACTTTAGGGAGGAATTTAGGGTGGGGTCGGAGTATCACCCTGTCCTTTGTAAATACAGTGTATGGAGGATCAGCCATCAAGGCCGCAAGCTCACTCACCCTCCTACTAGAGGTAATGGCGACGAGGAAGGCTACTTTCATAGACAAATGAGACCAGGAGCAAGTAGCTATTGGTTCGAATGGCGGTTTCGTCAGGCTCTTTAGAACGTGGTTCAAGTCCCAAATGGGGACTGGTGGACGGACAGGGGGAAAGGTATTCTGCAGACCCTTAAAGAAGCGCTTGGTCAGTGGGTCAGCGAGAAAGGAAGCACCGTGCATAGAATGGTGGAAAGCCGCTATGGCAGCGGCATGGACCTTGATAGTGCTAAGTGCTAGGCCGGACTGTTTCAGGGATAGTAAGTAGTCCAGTAAGGTATGTACAGGAGTGAGGTGTGGTGGGCTTGAGTGGGTTTGAGCATACCAGTGGGAAAAACGAGTCCACTTGTACAGGTAGGACTTCCTGGTGGAACATCTTCTACTATTAATTAGAATGTCTTTCACTTGTTCCGAGCAGGCAGTCTCAGCATCCTGGAGCCATGAAGGAGCCAGGCATGGATATGGAGCTTCAGAACGTTTGGATGAAGGGTCCGACCGTGGTTCTGCGAGAGGAGGTCGTGGTGGGCAGGAAAGGGATACGGGTCCGTCACTGTCATCTTGAGGAGGTAAGGATACCACGTTTGTCTGGGCCACGCCGGTGCCACTAGACTGACTAGGACCTGGTCCGTTCTGATCTTGTTGAGGACTTTGTGGAGAAGCGGGAAGGGGGGGAAGGCATAAAGGAGGGAGGCATCCCATGTGATGGAAAAGGCGTCTCCGAGGGAACTTTTCCCCAGGGCTCCTCTGGAGCAGTAGAGGTGGCATTTTCGGTTGTTCTTTGTGGTGAAGAGGTCCACTTCCAGTTGGCCCCAGTGAAGGAAGAGCGGAGTGAGGGCGCGTCCGTCGATCTCCCATTCGTGCTGGTCCGTGAACGTACGGCTTAGAGCGTCTGCTATAACATTGAGTATCCCGGGAAGGTAGACAGCCAAAGGGGTGACCCCATGTGATAGGCACCAGCTCCACAGCTTGGTAGCTTCCGAACACAGGGAAAGGGATCAGGCACCACCCTGACGGTTGATGTAGTACATGCAGGTGGTATTGTCCGTCATGATGGTGATGGTCTTGTGAGCTATGTACTGGCCGAAATATTGGCATGCATATCTGACCGCCCGTAACTCGAGGAGGTTGATATGGAACGTTTGTTCCATAAATGACCATTTGCCTTGGGCTGTGATGTGTCCCAAGTGAGCTCCCCATCCCATGAGTGAGGCATCTGTTATAAGTGTGAGAGTGGAAGGTGGGCGTTGGAAAGGCGCCGTGTAGCATGTTTTGAGGAATTGTCCACCAGAGTAGGGAGTTGATGATGCGTGGTGGAATGGCGACGGACTTGGAGAGTTGGTCTCTGGAGGGTCTGTAAACCGTCGCGAGCCAGGACTGGAGAGGTCTCATGTGGAGTCTGGCCAAACTGATGACATAGGTCGTGGAAGCCATGTGACCGAGGATTTTGAGGCAGTGGCGGACCGTGACAGTCGGTACCACTTGTGCTGCTCGGATAAGGTCGCATATCGTCGCGAACCTGTGTTCGGGAAGAGTAGCCCTTGCTGCGACTGTGTCGAGGAGGGCGTCTATGAATTCCAGCCTCTGCGTTGGACGTAGTGTGGATTTTGCGTAATTTACGTGAAACCCGAGGCTGAGTAGAAGGGCTACAGTGGTATCTGTCATGGTCTTTGTCTCATCGAAGGACGCACCTTTTATAAGGCAATCGTCCAAATACAGGAATATTATGATGCTTTGGCGTCGAAGAGAGGCCATTACGACCGCCAGGGTTTTGGAGAACACCCTGGGGGGCCGTGGACAGTCCAAACGGGAGCACCCTGTATTGGTAGTGTTGGGTGTCCACTGTAAACCATAAGAAGCGTCTGTGAGCAGGATGAATTGTAATGTGGAAATAGGCGTCTTGAAGGTCGAGAGCCGAAAGCCAATCGTGTCGATCGAGCGCGGGCATGATAGTTGATAGGGTGACCATCTTGAAACGGTGGTATGCGATGTATTTGTTGAGGCGCCTGAGGTCTAAGATGGGTCGCCAGCCTCCTGTCTTCTTCTGGGTTAGGAAGTAGGTTGAGTAGAAACCCCGGCCCCGAAATTGTGTTGGTACGTGTTCTACTGTGCCCAGTTGAAGAAGATGTGAAACCTCTTGTAGGAGGATGGTTTCGTGAGAGGGGTCCCTGAGAAGGGATGGGGTAGGAGGGTGGGTGGGGGGAAGAGAGGTAAAGGGGATGATGTAACCAGATTGAATCAGATCTAAGACCCATTTGTCCGAAGTGATGAGGGACCATTGGTGGAAAAAGGCCCAGAGGGGGTGGTGGAACTGAAGGGTACCAGTTGGGAATGTCAGTGGATTGGCTTCCTGGCTCTCGACGTGACCTTCAAACCTGCTGCTTGCTCGATGGTGGATGGGGTGCGACGTGTTGTCGTTGTTGTCGCTGTGGTCTACGACGTTGAGATCTCTGTTTGCGGAAATCGTACTTGGGTTGTTGCCGGAACGGCTCTCTCTGGCGTTGGTAAGGCTGGTACCTAGTTCTCTTGAATGGAGGAGTGTACATTCCGAGGGTCCTGAGAGTGCGAGTCCTTCATAGAATGCAACACCTCGTCGGTCTTAGCTGCAAAGAGGTTGGTTCGATCAAAGGGTAAGTCCTCAACCTTTTGTTGAAGATCCCTAGGTACCCCAGATGCTTGTAGCCAGGAGATTGGCGGAGCACTATCGCGAGGCCGTAATTCGAGCTGCGGTGTCTGCCACGTCCATAGCGGACTGCAAAGCTGTGCGGGAGATGGTGTGCCCCTCCTGCATAATATTGAGCAGGGTTGACCGCTTATGCTCCGGGAGGTGCTGGAGGAGATCCTGGAGCTTAGAATAATTGGTGTGGTCATAGTCCGCAAGCATGGCAGTATAGTTCGCAGCCCTGAGGAGCAATGTGGATGAAGAGTAGACCTTTCGGCCCATAATGTCCACCTTTTTGTGATCTCTGTCTTGTGGGGTTGTTCTTAGATTAGGTTGTTTACCCTTGTGCCGTACCGAATCCACTACTAGGGAGTTCGGAGGTGGATGGGTAAAAAGGAAGTCCATATTTTTTGGAGCAATAAAGTATTTACGGTCTGCTCTCTTATTTGTTGGAGTGACGGATGCTGGGGTCTGCCAGATATTGTCGGCTGGGTCCATAATAGCCTCATCCATGGGGATAGCAATTCTGGAGGTGGTTGGTGGCTGCAGCGTCTGAAGAAGGCGATATTGTTTGACTTGCACCTCTTGGAGATCTCTTTCCTGAGCTATAGCAACTCTTTTAAACAATTCCTGAAATTTTTTCGTGTCGTCTCCCGACGGCGGGGCTTCGGTGGTGACCGCTTCGTCTGGGGAGGAGGAGGAATTGTGTAAAGGAGATCTGGTCTCGCCCTCAGAGAGGGAGTCATGTGCGTCTGAGGGGGCTGGAGAATTCGGCTCAGTGGCAGATACGGTGGCAGGAGGCGAGGCAAGAGGTGGCCTGGAAATAGTAGAAGAGGGTCGATGGTGACTCTTCTTTGGATGTGACTCCCAGGTTTGCCATTGAGTGGCATATGGCGGGGGTGGATAAGCATAGTGCTGTGCATACCATGGATGCGGAGGGGGAGGGTATGCATATTGAACTGTAGCCGGCTGCCAGGATGGAGGTCTATGTGCCGGGCTAGAGTGTTGGGATGAGAACCTGCTCCTTGATTCGGTGCCGATGTCACTGGCTGAGCGAGAAGCGGCCGAGGAGCGCTGAGATCTCACCGAGTGGATAGAGGAACCCGGGGACGGAGGTGCCAAGGAGGTGTGGCTCCGCACCGGGGATCGGTACCGTTCATGCCTGTGAGACGGTGCGGGGCGATGCGGTTTCGGTGGCAACGGTGCCACTAGCGAGGGGGTTGACGGTGCTGATGTTTGTTCTGGCACCGGCGCTAGAAGGTGGCTTGTCAGCACTGGCCTTTTTGGTGCGAGCACGGTGCCATTTTGCATGCCGGTGCGGCGCTCTCTCGATGGCACAGTCGGTGCGAGGCGGCTTAGGCGCCCGTAGCTGTCGGTGCCACTGATTTTTGCCTTGGCTCTGAATGAGCTCTTTTGTGCGGTGGCTGCGTCTTAGGCTGCGGCCGCGCGGAGGTTCGGCCTATCCTCAGTGCTAACTCGTAATGCTGGCGGTGCCGAGGATAGGGATGGAGTTGGAGAGAGACCGGTTTTGATGTCGTGGAAGAAGAATGGGTAGGGGTTGATTTTCTCCATACCCTTAGTTAGTTGAGGTGATTTAGAAAGCGTGGCGAGTCCTCTGAGGAGGCGGAGGGACTTCTTGTATAAGAGAGTCCTTAGTCTATTGGCTCGGTCTCGGCGCGCCCTCGCTGTTAATTTGGAGCAGTGCAGGCACTTTTGAGTCTGATGCGCCTCCCCAAGGCACTTAATACAGGTGGAGTGACCGTCGGAAGCAGGCATGGCATCCCGACATGACTCGCACGTTTGGAGCCCGGCGAGCCGGGCATGAGGGGTTGGGGAAAAGCGGCAAGCCGCAATGAGAATTTTTTTTTTTTAAATAACTAGACAGGAGGCGAATAGGGCTAAAGAACTTGGATGATGAGGTAACTAAGGGAATAAAACGAGGTATTTAACTATTTTTTAGAGAAAGTAAGGAGAACAGAGGGCTCCGTCTGCTGCCAAGGATGGTAGAGAAGGAACTGAGGAGCCGTGCACGCAGGCGCCCTTCAATTCCAATGACGCCACGGCGCCTGCGCGGCGCGGCAGAAAAGGCTAGAAAAGTCTCCGGTCGCCAGCGCGAGGACGCACCAGCACCCAGAGTGGAGCACCCACAGGGACCACTCGAAGGAGAAGCCCTTGTTCTCTACTGCTAACATCATTGTAGCACAGTTCCTCTAAACCAGCACTCACTTGCATCCCTATCTATTCTCCTTTACTTGAATCCAACCCCTCCCCCCAACATGGTATAGTAGCTACCCCAAATTCTCCTTGGCTTTTCCTCCTCACAAAGGACAGTCAATTGCTGTGCTGACTATTTATCAATACAGCACTGTAAGGGTACGCCTAGACTACAGGCTTTTGTTAACAGAGAACGACAAAGAGCGTCTAGACTGCATCCAGTTCTGTCAACAAAGCAAGCCGCAAAGGACAGTGTAGATGCAAAGGACAGTGTAGATGCAATAACGCCTTCTGTCGACAGAACTCTGTCGACAAAAGGCGTTATTCCTCGTAGAATAAGGTTTACAGCCGTCGACCAAACTGCTGAGTTCTGTTGACGTTATGTCAACAGAACTCAGCGGCAGTGTAGACGCAGGTATAGTTTTGTCGACAAAAGTCCACTTTTGTCAACAAAACCCTGTAGTCTACACACACCCTAAGAAAAAAACATTTGCTATTAAATACACTGCTAAACAATAGTCTTAATTACAATCCACTGGGCGTACCCTCAGACTTTTTCAGATAGTATAAACTAGGGATGTAAAAGGGTAACACATCTCACCTGGCCAGAGCCACAGGCAAGGGGATGCTCCAGCCTGGCCAGGCCCACCATGTCACGGGCAGAGGGGTTGCTTCAGTCCGGCCAGGCCCACCCCACTACATGTAAGGGACTGCTCCAATGGCTCCCCACCCATGATGCAATGCAGTGGGCTAGTTAAACATATAGGTTAACCAGTTAACATTTTAAACTGGATTTTATATCCCTATAATAAACCATACCTATCCACTCCCACCAACTTACAGCACTAGCTGTAGTCAGGGTAAATTATCGCCCTTATTAGTTACCTGTATGTCCAATTTAAATGGTGTGCCTGAATTCTTTGTTCTTTTATGAGTTCCAGCTCTGCACTTTCCGTGCTTTAGTTACGCACACCTCGTTTGCCAATTAAGCTAACAAACCAGTAATGCAGTGGTGGGCAACCGGCAGTCCATCAAGGTATCTGATTGCAGGCTGAGAGACATTTTGCTGATGTTGACTATCCACACCTAATGCCCGCTGGAGCTCCCAGTAGCCACAGTTCTATTTTCCTGGCAAATGGGAGTTTTGGGAAGTGGCACCTGCAATCAAGGGGGACTGGAAGAAAACATTCTCTGGGTCCCATCAACACTGTGTATGAATCAGCTAGAGGTGTCACTAGCTAGGGATATGAAACTCACCCTTCTTCCATATGGGCACTCACAGCTGAGAAGAGAATCTAGAGACTAATGAACTGGGATTCCAAATGGTAGTGCCTTATGCTGTAACAGATTTCCAGGGAGGTTCTGTATTATTTAATAAATACACTAAGGAATGTTCTGCAATGAGAAAAACCTAATACATATATGCATATTTAAAAGGTATGATGATAAACAAGTTAATTTGCATATTTGATATAAATCCAGTATATGTAAAAATATATTTCTCTCCTTGTAAAAATCTTTCCAAATAAGAACATTTGAGAATCCTCAGAAATAAAATCAAACCTTTGTATCAGCCACATTTCTATTGATTGTACATTTGAGAGAATTTTTCTAGGTGTCTGTCAGTCTGGGCAAGAACTCCGAAACAGTAAGAACTAGGACCACAGCTTCCTTTTATTGTAACTTAAAGCAGCATCAGGGTTTTGTTGTGCCAGAAAAATGGGATGTGCCTGCAATGGGAGGGATTGCTTCTCATAAAACCATACAGAAAAGAGAGAATCACCAGGCAGGTGAAAGGTCCTGGCTGGGGGCACTGCCCCCCTCCAGCACTGCACCAGCCCCGACCCTCCTACTGCCATGTGCCCTTTAGGGAGAGTGCAGTAAACTGAAGTGCTTCCCCCCCTTCCAATTCGTATGGGAATATTGTTGGCTGTTCCTCTTCATCAGGAGTGAAGGGAAAGTGCAGTTTGCTGCATTCTTCACTCTGGCTGGGGGGACAGAAAGCAGATGAACCTGGACCTGCCCCAGCTGGTAAACATGCATCCCTCGCCCCGATGTGTCCACTGGAACAGCAGCAGCCATGGAGAGGTGCTTCTCATCTGGCCCCAACCTGCTGAGGTGAGAGAGAGCTGGGTGGCTTCTCTCCCCATGGCAGCCTGCATACTGAACCCATCATCCCAAGCCCCATCCCAGATCAATGATTCAAATGAAGCGTGTAAATCTTCATTTTATTTTCCAGACAAAATAATTGCATTAAGGACCCGGGCAATGCCGGGCAAATTTTATAATACTTTATAAATGTCACCAATACCATCAGTTATTTGATTTGAAATTCTACTAGTGCTCTACACTAACTGCATAATATCAAGTTATCAGTTCATCTTATCAGTTCAACTTTCAGTTCATCCTATTAGGGACAACTTTTCAAAGAGGCCTGAGGTCTATGTATGCGTGTGTATACTTTTCTTCCTGCACTTGTTTGCACATGAACTTTTTTTTTTGCACACTATCTAGTAAACACAAATGTTAGAAGGTATATGTGCAAACTTCATATTGCGCTGTATGTATATGTAAACCATCTTTTGTACGGTAGGGTTCCCAGTTTTGGTTGGACATATGACCTGGAGGTCTCATCCCATGACATACTCCAAGACAATCTGAAGGGTCGGCAGCCTTATAGAGGTTTGGACATTTCATAAAATGGTTTACTAATGTGAGAGCACAGCAAATTAGAATGTACATAAACAGAGATTACATTTTGAAAAATCTGTCCCTTGATTTTTAATTACTTGAAAACTTTAAAAAAGAGGACAGATAAGAAATATGACTGTGGAAGAAACAGACCTCCTTTTGCTCATCTGAATAATCACTGTGGCATGTCTGTTTTCTAAGAAGGGATTTGAACTGTCCCATAAATAATTAAAAATCAACTCTTAACATCACAAAAATCTGAATTAAATACTCTAAATGTGGAAAGCATCATCTTTGTTCCCATCCCCCTTGCTATTGCATTTTTGTTTGATTAAATGGACATGATGGTAGTTCTGTGAAAGGTTCCCTTTTAAAGATGATACTGTCTGCTGTGTCTTGATACTGCAACACACAGAGGTGTCAGGAGTGTATTAGTTTCACTCCTACCATGAGATTTTGCTGTGCTTATATTGTGAGATGCCATTGGTTACTATGGCTTTAATTCTTTAATCCCAAGGCAAATGATGACTTGCTTCTTGAGAGCTGGCAACAAATTACACAAGATTTCACGAAGGATGTGAAATTAGCATGGTAACTTCACTACACCTCTGTGCTACTCTAAACCATGTACATGCTGTAATTTACAGCACTAATGTATAGGCTCACAGTTTCTAGTGTGCAATTTCTGGGAAGACCCAAAGGCAGTCAAGGCAGTCTGGGAACCCAGTTTAGCACTCTAATGCTAAGTATGATGTGACGCTTCCCCCTCTTCCCACCCCCCACTGCCTCGTGCTGTAGAAAATGGATTTGTGAACACAGATATGCCTAACTCAAAGGTGCTTTGGACAAATCGTCTCATGTAACCTGTCAATCTTCATGTCACAATCTGCTGGATTTGTGTATCTTATTTTGGTGAATATATCATCCTTGTATGTAAAATTAGACATATGGAATGTGGACTACTTTATGGTTTTAAATGTGCAAAGGAAAGCCATCAAGGGTGTTTCCAATGCTGGATGCCTCAATGTCTGGGCATCAAATTAAGATAGCCTTTTGTCCTTAAATCTTAGCAGTGGTTGGTCTTAGGAAGTCACATGACCTCCCTAACTAGCAGGGACTGGCCAAGTAACTTTTCACACAAAAGTGAGAATCTTTAAAACAATAGGTTTGTAATAAGTTTGTAATAAATTCGTACTGCGGTTTTAGTGTTAGAATTAGCTAAGTGTTTTCTGTTATTTTTAATTTGTAATCTACTTTGCTCTGCCTGCCTCCCCGTAGGTCCCGCATGGCTCCCACTCCCCTCTCACCCCCCGTCAGATAACCAGGATTTTTAGGTTACCGGCACACCCTAATCCCTGGGCATGCCGGATAACACAGGTTTTACTGTAAATAAAAGTGTTTTTATTAAGTACCAGGGATTAGGGCATGCCGGTAACCTAAAAATCCTGGTTATCTGATGAGGTGTGGGAGGGGGCGGAGCCATGCGGGACTCTGACGTGGGGGCACAGGAGCTGTGCAGGGTCCAAGATGTGGCCTGGGGGCCACAAGTCGCGGGGCGGGATGCAGTCTGGTGAGGGGGTGGAAGCTGGGGGGCGGGAGGTGGAGATAGTGGGGGTGGCCTGCTGGGAGGGAGGGGGAATAGGAGCCACGGGGGAAGCTGAGATGTTTGCTGCTTGCTTCCGGTTGCCATTCGCCTCTCCCCCAGATACGTGCTACACTCTTGTCTGAAGGCCAGTTTCCTTTTGGGGAAGGGGGGTTGCTTTTCCCAGTGTCAGAAATTTGCCGGTTTCTACAGTTTTCCAGATGCTTAAGTTCCGGATAATGCAGGTTTTACTGTACTATCAAGCCAGTGTAAATAATTATTACCTGGGGGAGCAATCAGTATGTACATTCCCCCTTTCATTGTTAAAGAGGATTTACCTAAATAATCCATTTGGGGGTCTGATCCCATCTGGGGAGTGGTATCCCAAAAAGCTGGGCCCAATACTGCATTTTCCTTGGACCAGAAGAGTTTCATTATCTGTACTGCTTCTTGCGGAGTGGGGGCAGTGATCTCAGCTCCGTGCCTTGGCTGGGGGATGAGAAGCCCCAGAGATCAGGAAGGCAAGTGGCAGTGGCCTTGTCAGCACCCCCAGAAGCACCCCCAAGGGGTCTTCTGTGACCACACCCCATCACATATGGAATCCCAGAGATTGAGGAATGAGACAAGGTATATGCTGGGTCAGGAAATAAGCTAGACTGCGTGACTAGTCCCCATTTTAGTTGGACTGTGGCTTACTGTGCAGCCATTTTGCATGAGATTAATGGGGACTTTTAAACAGTATATGACTGAATCTAGGATTGTAATACACATCAGAACTGATTTTGTTTTATATAATATCTTTCATAATTATGGTAGCCTCTTAAAGTGTTCTGTTGGCAATGCAGAGATTATTGTAGGCAGGAGCGTTCATATCATTATGCATTCAGTGGAGCACACAGCCATGGGAGAAATAGAACTAATTGTACTGAGAGAGACAAAATTGACTAGAACATCTACTCCAGTGATCTCCAATCTTTTTAAGCACAAGATCACTTTTTGAATTTAAGTCAGTCCAGGATCTACCTCAACCCAAATACCCCTTCCCTGCCCCTTCTCCAAGGCCCTGCTCCTGCCCCGCCCCTTTGCCAAGGGCCCTTCCCTCCTCACTCTGTGAAGATGGGGTACAGGGGAGGAGGACAGAGTGACATCAGCACCCCCTGCCTCTGTCTCCCCCACCCTACACAAGAAGCAGGAAGCTCCCATGGGGCAGCTCTGATGCTCTGGGCAGGAGCAGCAGGGCAGCGTGGGGAGGGGCAGCTGAAGTGCTGTCACTTGATAGCCTCCCAGTCAGGATCACCAGTCAGGATCACCTGTCAGAGGCTCCAAAATCTACCGGTAGATCCTGATCTACTGGTTGGTGGCTACTGATCTACTCTTATAAATATCCCATGGCATTATTTGACTTCCATACAGAGAGCCATAAAAGATGGGAGGAGAGTCCTCAATTTAAGGACTATTTTGAAGGCTGACACCTTTCTGGGACATTGCAGTGCCATCACTAGATACAAACTCAAATCCTAACTTGGGAATCCATGGGACTACTACTGGTTGAAGATATTATTAACTACTGTAGTTATTACATGGATGTTTACAATGGTCAAAGTACGTGTGAGGTACTAACAGGTCAGAACAGACATTTTACATCCTCTTTGCACAGTAGGGAATGCCTGTATAGTTCAAGCAAGTGGAAAATCAGACCCAGGGTGGCCAAACCACAACTTTTTTACAGTTCAAGTCTAGCTCACAGAATCCTCATGCACCCACCCCCATTCTTTGCCTACCAGATTGGAAGCAGAGAACTTGGTGCTTCTTTCCCATGGCAGGGTGGTAGAGCTACGGGCAGTCTTCTGTTTTGGGGGGGGAGGGAGGGTTTCCTCAGGGCTTCAGTGGGGGGGGCTCATGGCTTCAGCAGTGGACTAAAGCTCTGAACCCAAAAGTGCCTTCTGTAGAGCCAAAAGTCCAAGCCTCGACGGGTGTGCTCCAGCTATCAGACTTCTGAAGGTTGTTTTATGTAGCTTGGCAGATCAGTAAGTTTATGATATGAATGTAGGGACCAGTAGGACCTGGGTACTGCATTAGTAGAGACCCTTTTTTGCTCTCAGAGCTGCACTTTGTTTCAGTCAAAGGAGCAAATTTCAGTGCCGCCAAAGATGTACTGTCAGACTTTGGGGACCAAAAAATACCACTCTAATCTACCAAAGTTCTTTAGCAGTTTGTGGAGGCAAAGATCAAATTTTAGTAACTGGTGATTAAAAACCTCTTGCTATCCCTCAAGGATCCTATGTGTAAATGTAATTAGATTTCTGGACTAGAGTATATTGGGATTGCTAAAATCTTGTTTCATAGCCTGATACATTAAACAAAACGGAAATAGCAGTTGCAGTTCTGCTCAGTGGCATCAGATAATACTTCTGACACAATTAGCAAAAGGAAATCTGTGAAACCCAGACAGGAAAAATTCAGTATAATCATTGTGATTATGGTGTACTATCTGGCAGAATGTTCAGTGAAGCAGGTGTCAAAGCATTTATTCCCCTGGTTGAAATATTTCAGCATAGCATGTCATTTTAACTCTAGAAAGCATCAGCAAAAAATATAAACAAAGGCTTTTTTCGTAGACATAGAACCACTTAAAACAATTAAACATGCAAAAATAAGAAGGTTAAACCTTAGAGTCAACAGAATGCTAGACAAGCAGCTGGTATAATTGCTATACTTTTCTTTTTATACTGTGACACCCAGAATTCTAATGGAGTGCTCAACTGTAAGTGCCTTCATATTCATGAAACGTGCTGTCTGGGGGGGGGAGGTTAAATTTTCTCTAGGATCAACTGAAATGGTAGGCCACATTCTACTGGTTTTTGCTTGCACTAGATGCACAAATGAGAGCATGGAAAGACAGCCTTAAGGATTATCATTTTCCTGTTCTCGTGCTTGTTGTTAATGGATTTTAACAGACTAGTGCAAAGTTCTTGCCTTGCAGGCTGGAAGTCAGTTGTACTTATTCAACTTTATGACAGATTTAGATCCTTCAGAATGCAATGTGTCTTCCCTAGAGCTACAGATGCAGACCTAGGTAATAACATCATCATATTTTTAAAAAGTTTTTAGCCCTTTTGGTACTGAAGCTTTCCAGATGTGAATCAGCTATAGTTAATGCCACACTGATATAGCTGTCTTCCTGAGTCTGCAGGTATCCTGAAACTACAGCTTTGAGAAGTTCAGAGTGGTCTATTCTTAAGGGGCTGTTATTCTTAAGTCTAATGATGGCACTTCAAGAGAAAGACGTTCAAACAGATTAGGTGCTTAATTATGCCCCCAATTTGTGCAATTACAATGGAATGTGTACACAAAAACAGCCACTCTGAAAAGGGAGAAAATTAGAACTGATCCTAAATTTTCCCACTTAATACTGATTAATAAAAGAGTAACATTGCTAATTTAATGCCAGATTATGAATGAGTCTATACACCTGCACGGGTGGAAAACTGGAAACAAAAATATCTCTTAGCAAGTCTATTTGGGCATGCTGCTCAGAAGTAAGGATTAATCAAACAGATTAATCCTCCTACCCACCTACTTTTTCCCAGCAATGGCTAGGCAGGGAATAGGTGGTAAGAGTCAGGCTATGTCTAGACTACAATCTATTTTCGAAAGAGGATATGCAAATTCCGCAGGGATTTGCATATCTTCTTCCGATCTCACTTTCAAAAGAGGATCTTTCAAAAATGAAAGTAGTCTGGACGCGTTTTTTTCGGGGGAAAAAAAACCCTTTTTCGAAAAAAAACGCTCTTCCTTAAAAAATGAGGTTTATGTGGTTTTTTCGAAAAAGGGTTTTTTTCCGGAAAGAACACATCCAGACTACTTTCACTTTTGAAAGATCCTCTTTTGAAGGTGAGATTGGAAGAAGATATGCAAATTTCCATGGAATTTGCATATCCTCTTTCAAAAAAAATGTAGTTTAGACGTGCCCTCAGGGAACAAGCTAATCTTTTGCTGTATTGCTCCACTTGTTGACTAAGGCTTGGTCTAAACTACAGTTCCCCAAAACTAAAATAGCAGCCATAATGGTAACACAAACCATTACATACCACTGTGGTAAATGATGATGCCTCAGATATTTTCATCAGAGACCTCCTGAGGTCTCTTCCAGCTCTATGATTCTATGATAAAAGTTGATCTTTTCCACCACAGAACTCAGCTTTTCACTTTGAATATTATGTAGGTGTCCAGGCTCTTATTATAGACTAGCAACAACCAAACTAAATAAAACAGATTGTGGTATTGTAAGAGCTGTTTCATTAAAGTAATAGGTTGTAGGCTAACTTAAAAAATAAAATTCCTCAGAAAATTATTTAGGGGAGACTGTAAAACTCCAAAGGATTGGTATTGAGATTATAGGGTTCTTCACTGGCAAGTAGATTCAGATACAGTCCAGGAATAACGGTGAACTTCTGATGGCCTCTGTGAAGTAAGTTTTTGTGGTCACAATCCAGTTGCTAGCCCATCCATGTCCACAGCACAAAAATGTAATGACAACCTAAAGTAACTGACATCTTTGTTGACAAGTTTAGCAGAAAAGCTAGTGTTTGAATGCACACGGTCTTGAATTGGCTGCTAAGGTCGTATGGGAAATGTGATGATCAGCCATTGCAGATGGTTTTTACATTTTGTTGTCACCTCAATTTCAGGACTATTTTTTATTAATTAACAGTGCTACTAAAATGCAAAAAATCCTTAGTGTGTTGGTTGGTTTGTTTTTTGTTAAGTCTTCGTTAGCCTATCCTCCTGATAGCTATGTGGATACATTGCCACTAGAAAATCATAGCCCAAACATGGACATTTTTTCATGATGAAGGTCTGACTAATTTCACTATCACAACTGTGCTTCCAATACAAGTGGCAACAATACTGCTGCCATTTTAATCACCAACGCTCCTGGCTATAAATTTGTGTTTACATCTGATAGTTTCATTGTCACTTTCCTGTTACATAAAATGACTAATATTAAAAGTTTGTATACCATAACCAGCCTTGTAGGACTCCAGAGGCCATCACAAATGTTGGTTTTTCATCTGAAAAACAGGCTAGGTTGTTGGAACTAACTACAAATGCTTGAAAATCTAAGAATTTCTTCATTTGTGCATAGAGGATAAGAATTTTTCTACACACAAGTGTTGTCTGTCTGTGTGTTTAGCTGAAGTTAGCATTAAAACTAATGAAGCATGGGTATAGATGCTGGAAGAGTTCCAGGAGCTTCTTCATTGGCTGTTGCAGCACATAAAAATCTAGTCAACCATAAAATTATAATGTAGAAATCCAGCCTACTCAGGCCTTCTTTTGGACTAAGGAATATTAAAGTAACTGTTCATGATCATTATGGAGATCATAATGGGTGGGAACTGCATGATACTTTCTTGCCAGTTGTTGTTATTCTAGATTGGCAGGAAGCTTTTGCATTTCTTATTTTCAGACTTTCCTGTATTATAGCAGTGATCTGAAATACTCTCTCATTTTTGGGGTTCTTTTTATATAATGTTTTCACTGCTGCAAGTTATTTTTTTTCCTGACTGCCTCTTATGACTATCATAAATCTCACTGATTGATTTGAAGTTGAGATCATACTTGCTGTTCTGTGTTGCAGAATCAACACCACCCTCAGGGTCAGATAATGTTGTTCTTGGTGGTTTTATTTGATAGAATTTTTAAGTGACACATCCATCATCCTTGTATATTGGCATTGTACGTGAAATAACTTCCTCATTCATTGCTGATCAGGATGTTAGACATAGAATAAAGTTTTGCTAAATACAGAGATCTGTTCTTGGGCGACTGCAGACAGATGCACTGTGACTCTTATTTATTTAATTTTTGTTATGATTATCTTATGTTAAGATAGGTCTTCTTGGTTTCTTTTTTGGAAGTATTCAGTCATATGCTGGTACCATGTTGCCAGCCAGTCTGGCAAATCACTTTCTAAAAAGAGATGATTAAGCTAGCAATATATGGTTTGTATTTTTTATGTTCTTATCTCCACATATTTAATGTACAACTCCACCTTGATCTTTTCCACTCTGAAAGCCCAGTGTATACTGAAATTGTGTGACAGGTGCCTGGAGGATTTACAGCCATTTTGCAGACAGATCCCTCAACTGGAAATAAATACTCACAAGCAGTCACACAACACACCACAGAAACACTTACCCACAAACCTATCCCTGCAACAAAGCCCATTGCCAACTCTGTCCACATATTTATACAAGTGACACCATCACAGGACCTAACCACATAAGTCATAACATCAGAGGCTCATACGACTGCATATCCTCTAATGTGATCTGTGCCATCAAGTGCCAGAAATGCTCCTCTGCCATGTATGTTGACCAAACCAGACAGTCTCTGCACCAAAGGATAAATGGACACAAATCAGACATCAGGAAAGGTAATACACACAAACCTGCAGGGGAACACTTTAATCTCCCTGGACATTCAGTAATGGATTTGAAAGTAGCTATACTTCTACAAAAGAATTTCAAAACCTGATTACAAATGGAGACAGCTGAACTAGAGTTCATTTGCAAATTAAATACAATCAATTTAGGATTGAATAAGGATCTTAACTGGTTATCACACTACAAAGGCAATTTCCCCTCTCATGATATTTTCACATAAACTGATGTGAATGAGCAACATCCACCCTGACTTTATTAACCTTATTAACAGAAGTAACTTTTTTCTTTTGTTGGTCTTATATATACCCCTGACTCTGTGATTTCCACTACAATTCATCTGATGAAATTACCCATGAAAGCTTATGCACTAATAAATCCGTTAGTGTCTAAGGTGCCATGGGACTACTCGTTGGTTTTACAGATACAGACTAACAGGGCTACCCATCTGAGACTTTCAGCCCTTTTTCTAAATAAATACATACACACCTATACTGGAGCCAACAGGAGACTCTAATGTAACTTCAATGTAAAAAAAATTATATCCTTCCCTTTTACCCACAATTCTTTTTCTGGGTAATGGATTTTTTTGGAAATTCAGTAAAGTAAGTAACAAAGTTTGTTTTGAAAATTTCCTAACTCTAGCATGCATAATTTTCACTTACTAATGATTAAAACGATTGACATCCATGAGCATATGTACAATTTGAGTGTTAATGTTGGTGTGAAAACTGTTCATGTGACCTTGTCTTGTTTTCAATAATTTGAGATTTTCTAGATGGGTTTTGTTTTATTTTTAAAAGATGTTTTCAGTTATATATTTTCTCTTGAATTGTACTCAGCAGCCAAACTATATTTTAATATTGACAGTGTTTTGCTGATTTTATATATAGGCTAATATTTTCATACTTTATTACTTGAATATAGTGAGTCTAACATTGTTAAATTTTATATATATATATATATATATATGAAAGCATACAAACATTAATATTTAATTACCATTAAAAGTTTGGCACAGCAAGCTTCAAAAACTTAAAAGTATTAAATTAAGTATTAAGGGGAAAGACCTGTGCAGTCTTTTCCACTTCTCCACTTTCAGTTGTGCACCAAACTGTTAGTACACACTAGCACTCTTTAAGGCTTTCACTTCCATCTGCAGCAGATTCCCAAAGCAATATGTACCATAGCTTCATCAAATTTGCTAAACATTAATAGTAACATCATGTATTTTTATATACATTATATTATCAGATCAGCACATCTGACTTACACACATTCCAGGCTTTTGGGAAGATATTCTACCTTCACACTGCTGAAGTCCCTTTTAACATTTTAAGGAACTTGGACCAGGATGTAGGTCTGGCATACCATAGAATATTTGGAATCTTGCATAAGTGTTTGTTTTGCAGCACCTTAGACACTAACAAAAAATGTTGTAGATGGTATCATGAGCTTTCATGGGCACAACTCACTTCTTCAGATGAATGGAGTTAAGGGGTCCAGTTTCCAAATAAATAGCAGAGAAGATAAGAGGAGAAAAGAAGGAAAAAGAAGGGGGGGGAGGGGAAATAATTGTCAATTAGCATCCCTGCTAAATGAAGTGGATAGAGTGGGTACTAAGTGCTCTTAAGTACCCTGTGCTTGGTTTTTTATGTCATTAAGATGTGGAATGTAGTGGGCCATCCAGGCAAGGTTTTAGTTTAGATCTCTCTTGCATCAAACTTGCAAATGAAATTAAGTTCTGGGGCCTCCCTTTCAAGCTGGTTTGTGAAATTGCTTGCAGTAATAAGGTAATTTTGAGATCCATTAATGAGTGCCCAGGCAAGTTTAAATGTTCCCCAATGGTTTTCTGTGTGTTACTTTTTGAATATCTGATTTGTGTCCATTAATCCTTTGTCATGGAGACTGTCCAGTTTGGCCAAAATACCTGGCAGAGAGGCATTGCTGGCATTTGATGGCATGTGAAGGTGCTGCAAGACTATTTGTTATTTTTTAAGTTTTCTCAGTTACAGACAGTTACAGCTACCTCTTTAAAACTGTTTAACTGTCTAGAATGATCTCATGGGACATGGAGTTATTTCATATTACCTAATTATTTGAGAGTATTCCTTTCTTAATGGTTTGAAGTGATATGTGGCAAAAAGATGGAGATACTTGGAACATTAAAGGAACTGATATTATACTTACCTTTTTCAGGGGAGCAAAGTGGCATAGAAGATCAGTTTGTGCCAAACTCAGACATGCTGAACTGAGTGGTTGCCTTGTTTCTTTTTATAAATTATGACTTTAAAGTTTAAACTTAATCTGAAGACCTGAAAATAAGTTGTTGAAGCAAGACCATACTACATTATGCTGTAGTCGGTGATCAGGAAGACAGGATTAAAGACTCCAAAAAGAGAGAAATGTGTGCCCTCCAGCTGTTAAATTCACTAAGTACTCTGCAGGTGCTCAGCTGAAGCTACAAATAGTGTTATCTTTCTGTGTAAAAGGTCACTTTATCTTTTTTTACACAGTATGCTTTTGGTAATTACTTCACTCTTAGTTAAGCTGCTTAACCTAATAAAAACATCTTAACCTTTTAAAAAAAATTTCTAGACACAGAATGTGGTTATAAAGGTTCTCATAGTCATAAGGTTTAAATTTTAGAGACCTAAATGAATCAAATCCCTACTGTTCATATGCAAAACAGTTAATCAATTGCCATGAAATGTGTAACTATGCATTTACAACAGTTAACAAAGCCAGCTTTTTGGCTGCTGAAACTCATATTATTAAACTAATTTTCCTATATTATAGTGACAAATTATATGAGTAGTGTTTTGTTTAATTCAGCATGGTTGATTTAACATGTTTAATAAAGAAATACGTGCAGCTCAAATTTCAGCTTAATGCTTTGAAATCATCAGGCCTTGTTCTACATGTTTGGCATCTATGTGAGGAAATACCATCATTTCTGTCATTCACATTCTTCCTTCCTATACCTACCCCTTGTTGCTTTTCTTGCTTGGGCTACATCTACACAGCTTCCTTCTTCAGCAAAAGCCTATGCAAATGACGTGTGGATTAGCATATTGTCACGCTTCATTTGCATAATTAATTAGGAGCTGATTTTGCTCAAGAGGTTTTTGCACAGAAAGGTGCCATCTACACAGCCCTCCTCTTGCGCAAAAAATGAGGAAGAACAGCTCTTGCACAAAAACCTCTTGCGCAAAAACAGCTCCTAATTAATTATGCAAATGAAGCATGGCAATATGCTAATCCATGATTCATTAGCATAGGCTTTTGCAGAAGAGGGAAGCTGTGTAGACGTAGCCATAGTCAGAAGTGTCAGGGAGAGAATTGTGGTTTTATTTAACCCATTTTGTGATACAATGTCATAACTACAGAATGGATGGCACCTCTGTCCCCTCTCCAGTCTCCCTGATAGCACCTTCTCAGGCATTAGGCTTTACATCCTAAGATGTCTGAATGTAGAATTTCATGACGTTCGGCGCTGAGACTGGAATCTGGCACATCACCATGCCATCTATGCCAACCACTTATTTCTCAAGTCCAACTGGACAGCTGCATTTTTTCCCTTCACAAGCATCTGACTAGTCATATACAGACAAACAGTCTTCTTAAAACAAGTAGGTTTATTATCACACAATTCAAGGCATTATAGAAAAAGGCTTCAAAACAACAGTCTCTACATGGTCTTATTTAATCCTTCACGTGACTACAAACAAGCTAGATGGGCTTCTCAAGTTACAGGAAAAGCCATGACCCAACTTACGTTGCTTTAGGAAGTCAGGATTTAAATAATTTTTCTTAAAAAAGCCTGTAAAAAGCTACTGGCACCCTAGCACTCATTTAATGTTACACCAGAAAATTTAAAAAACTAATTAGACAGAAAATTGGCTGGTCAGTTGCCTTCAAAATTGCTCTTTCCCACTCCATCAGGCCAGGAGCTTACCCTCAGCCATTTCCAAAAACCCTGTCAAACAGATTATTTGGCAGCATGCTTGGAAGGTCACCAAATCCATGCTATTTCATACCAGTAGAGAAGCAAATTCCAGAAACCCTGAGCCCCTCTTGCCTTGTCAACTGTTTCCTCTTTTTTAATGACAGGGATCCAACTCACGTACAAGAAATGCATTTCCTCAGATAGGCTGCTCTCAGACTAAGTAGGACTTTATGGGTCACAACCAGTTAAACTCCACCCAGAGACTAGTCAGCAGCCATGGTAGATCCTGGAACACTGGTGTGGTGCGTTCCATGCAAGATGACTCATCATTTGGTAAGTGAGCCACTGCATTCTGCATCAGTCCCTGAGTGGCTTTAAAGTGTAGCCCCAGGTAGAACACACAGCTGTCTTTTAAATAATAATAAAAAACCAAACAGCCATACTGGGTCAGACCTGTGGTTCACCTAACCTAGTATCCTCTTTTCCAACACTGCCCAATGTCAGATGCTTCAGAGGGAACTGGCAAAACAGAACATTCCTGACTAACTTGGCTAGTAGTCATTGATGGACTTATCCTCCATAAACTTATCAAATTCTTTTTTGAACCATTATATTTTTACCCTTCACAACATTCCATGGCCATAAGTTCTTTGTGTGGACTGTGCATTGTGTGAAGAAGTACTTCCTTATGTTTGTTTGCCTACCCTTCAGGTGATAAAAGCATGGATGACAGTGGCAAAGTCCACATCTGAAGGGAAAGATCACAGCCTCCTAGCCAAACACAGATGGGAAAAAGCTGATGGGGTCACTGCCGTAATATGATTGTCACACAGCAGCTCAGAATCTAAAATAACTCCTAAATTGTGAATCCTACTGATGCACGATGAGTGCATTTCCCCTGTCAAAAGGACTGATATTATCTCTACCATCATCTCCAGCTGCTTGACCCCAACCTTCGTTCACCAGTCACCTATTAGTCGTGTCTGTGTTAAGTTTCATCCAATTTGCTCCCGGCTATGCTTTAGTTTCAGCTAGACACTGGCTGAGGTACTGAACTGCATTGTCCGAGTCAGACACACAGTCTGCTGTTATCTGCCTATGGAAAGCCTCACACCCTGTGCCTCCTTATCTTTCCTTCCAATGGCTCCATTGAACAAGGGGGGTAACATGATGGCACCCTAAAGCACCGCCACACTTGAAAACTCTGTAGGAAGAGGAGTGATTGTCCACAGCTACCTACCTACCTAGATCACTCCAAGGCTGTGTCTACATTGGCACCCCTTTCCGGAAAAGGGATGCTAATGAGACACTTCGGAATTGCAAATCCGCGGGGGATTTAAATATCCCCAGCGGCATTTGCATTACATAACTGCCGCTTTTTCCGGCTCGGGGTTTTGCTGGAGAAAGCGCCAGTCTGGCGATTTTCCGGAAAATAAGCCCTTTTCCGGAAGATCCCTTATTCCCTTCCTTGAAAGTAGGAATAAGGGATCTTCCGGAAAAGGGCTTATTTTCCGAAAATCGCGTTTAGACTGGCGCCTCCGCAAAACCCCGAGCCGAAAAAGCGCAGTTATGTAATGCAAATGCCGTGGGGGATATTTAAATCCCCCGCGGATTTGCAATTCCGAAGTGTCTCATTAGCATCCCTTTTCCGGAAAGGGGTGCCAATGTAGACACAGCCCAACAGAAATATCACTGAAGACTAGGCTAGTCCTAGCTCACTTCTCACAGGTGAGCCAACACCACTTCATAATCAACTGTATTGATGGCAGCTGATTAATCTATTAACACCAACTTGGATACTTGATTTTTATCATTAGGAGATCATTGACCCAACCTGATAAATGCAGTCGCCATGCAAAAGCCATGCCTAGAGACCTAGACTGAGAAGCATCAGTGGTATCAGATGCGTCTACTTTCTCTACAATCCTTACCAGGAAGGAAAGATGTAGTACTAGATGAGAATGAGATACACTGACAGTGTCAAGCCATGGCTTCTTGAATAAAGGCCACACTAAAGCTACAGACAACCTATCCTCTTTAGGATATTTCCATAATGCAGGTGGGAGCATGACTCCCAGCCCAGAGGGATACACACAATGGCTACATCTAGACTGGCGCGCTTTTGCGCCAGAGCTATGCAAATGAGGCTCAGCGTTGGAATATCGCGAGCCTCATTTGCATAACTAATGAATCGCCATTTGCGGAAGAGGCTCTTGCGCAAGGCGGGCTGTCTACACTGCCCTTCTTGCAAGAAAAAACCCCTTTGCGCAAAGCTGTTATGCCGATTATTTTCAGGCATAACGGGCACAAAAAAGTTTTTTCTTGCAAGAAGGGGCAGTGTAGACAGCCTGCCTTGCGCAAGAGCCTCTTCCGCGAAAATGGCGGTTCATTAGCTATGCAAATGAGGCTCGGCGATATTCCAACGCTGAGCCTCATTTGCATAGCTCTGGTGCAAAAGCGCGCCAGTCTAGACGTAGCCTTGCTGGTTCTGCTTGAGCTACCAAACTAAAATAGCCGAGAGGACACAGGCATAAGTGGTTCAATGGACTTGTACTTGGATGGCTGCACTGCTATTTTTAGCAAGCTAGTTGGGACAGAGTTAGCATGTATCTTTCTACCTGAACTAGGAGTTTCATTCCAAGCTGCAGTATAAACATACCCTGAAAGAGGTGTTACTAGTATGCACAAGCAAAGGACCCAATACTTCCCCACTGGTTTTCACCTGCCAAGAAGCGCACAGATCCAAAGAAAGGTTTCTTGGACACAATTCTCTCAATACCTTTAGTACCTTAGTGAACGTTGCTGATTGAAACTCTAGCAACAAAGACAATGCCTTCCTCCTCTCCCCGCCCCGCCATCCCACCCAAGAGCTCTCAGCCATTATGGGAGCAGACAGTTCATTCTTCATCTAATCATTGTATCTGCAAAAATAACCAGAAATTGCCTCACAGTGGGAGGGATGTTTACTTGCCTCTTTCTCAGCCACAGTATGAGAATTTAAAAATTCTTTATGCTGCAACCAATCAGCTTTGACATAAAACTTCTGTTTTCAGTGCTCCACCCATATTCCCTCTCTCATCTACAAGCCAGGATTGTCTTCCGTGAATTAAAAAATCTTACCAAACAATCAAAGCAGTTAATCTGTCAGGGGAATGGGGCTCTCTTAGATCTATTTGGATCCTTCCAAAATGGGGTTCCTCACCACAGCAAGAGAGAGGAGTCCCAATCCCTAAATACAAGAGAAAAGATTCAGTCCATGTTTAAGATCCAGTTGTCTTACCTCCAATCTGAATGTAAAAAGCAGGTCCAAAGCACGGGTTGAAACAAAAAGCACCTGAGATAAGTCCATGGTTGCCGTGGTGGCTAGGAAATTCCAAATCAATACAGTGTGTAAGTAAGATACAAGAAGTAATTCTTCCACCCTTCTCCACTCTACTGATTAGGTCTCCCACTGAAGTATTGTGTCCAGTTCTGAGCACCATATGTCAGGATAGATATGGACAAATTGGGAAAAGTCCAGAGAAGAGCAACAAAAATGATTCCTAGGAGGGAGGGTTGAAAGAACTAGATTTGTTTAGTCCGAGAGATGACTGGGAGGAGACGTGATAACAGTTTTCAAGTACATAAAAGGTTGTTACACAGAGGAGGGAGAAAAATTGTTCTTCTTAACCTCTGAGGATAGCTTTTTAGTGTTCTTATTCTTTTACAGCCTGATCTTTCCTTCCATCATGGGGCCCAAACTTCCTCTATTTAGGTCTTGAATGGTGTGTCAGGGGGCACTTAATGCTGTAATGTTGCAGATGTCATTGATATCAACACCGAAACAAGGTAGGCCCTTTCTGGGACAGGGGTGCAGTGAATGTCACGGGAACAGACATTCACCTTCTCAAATTGGGGTTCTCAGTGGATAGCAGGTTTGGGGTGCAATGAGATTCAGTGGACTTTGGGGTCTCCCTGGGGCTGCTGAGAGGTGCACTGAGATTCACCAGGACCGGAAATCTCTCTTGGGATACAGGGCTGGCGTGAAGTGAGAACCAGTGGGTGTGGAGACTCTTTGTGGCTGGAGGGTGCAGTGACAATGGGGAGGTGTGTCTGAGTCCTTAGAGCCTTTGTAGGACTGTTGCCTCTGTCCTCCTATCAGCCCACACTAGCCCAATTCAAAGCCTGCCCCTACAAAGGGCTGGGTGGCCAGCGGAGGAAGATCTATTCCAGTGTTCCCAGTAAGCTGTGCACTTGTGTGGCCATTTAGGAGAGTTCAAATGTTGCACAGCTGATTAGAAGAGAACCCACAGCTAGGTTTTTTGTTTCTACTGGTGGTGCTAGACATTACACAGTTGTCACAATGATTTTGTTTTATTTACTTAGGTCTCTGGCAATATATAACAGTGTTGGAAGAGCATGTAGTAACTCTGAAGGCTAGAACCACAAAGATGATGTACTTATCAAATAAAAACAATGGGTGGTCCTCTGGCACCTTACAGACTGGCCAAAATATGACACTCAAAATGAATTTATCAACAGGATTTCATGAAAAGCATAGTATACTATTTTCAACAAAGTTAGGAAAGCTAACAACTTCTGTATTATGTTTGATTGCACTCCAGCCCTCTCTTGATTAGAACAAGTATCTCAGATATTAAGGTATGTTGAGGTTTTGAAAGATGGAGGGAAGGTAGTTGACGGCTTTATAGATTTCACTGATACTCACACCAAAAGAGAGGAAGATATTGCAGAAGTTATTTTACAGAAGCTGAAAATATATAGTTTTGATAGGGCTGACTGCATAAAAGCTATGACAATGAAGCTAACATATCCGCAGCATACAAGAGGTGTTCAAAATTGAATTCAGCATGTAAATTGGCATGTGTCCTTCATCTGCTGCCCACTCTCTGAATACTGTTGGAAAAGCTGCTGCAATAACTGTCCCACAAGTTGTTCCATTTTTTGGACTTGTCAGAGAGGGTATTCTCTATTTTTCATTTCTATTAGTTGTCAGGATGTGTTGAAAAAACACAAGTTGGTCAGCAAGGGTAGAGGCAATCCTTCTGCTATGATATCAGGATGAAGGTGTTTTGAGCTGTTTCAAGATGAGGTCAAAGCATCACACAATCTTCCACCAGAACTTAAGTTAAAAGTGGATAGCTTACAAAATAATGTTTGAGAATTTACATTTGCTTTGACCTAGATGTGGCATACTGTCTTACCAAAAATTAATGTCATGAGCAAAAGTTGTGACATTCAAACAGCTGGTGGGCTAATTGATAGCCTTTGAGACACTTTATTGCAATTACAATTTTCTAGGTTTGTTCTATGTAAAAAAGTTGCTTTTTCACAGGCTGAAACATTCATTTCTTTTTGAAATGTTCAGAGTTATTCCCAACTCAAAGAAGGGAAGCAATGCCAGTAAAGTTGCAAAGGACAAAGTTAAAGCTTTCCTCTACTCTTTTCAATCTGTGTGTGAAATACATTTTATGTGCACCAAGGCATATGCATATGTGCACCACCAGTCGAAGGAAAAGGCTAGGTGTAGATACTCCAATTAATCATCTGGATGCCATTTGAATCTCTCCTGATGGCTGCACAAGCACACAGCTTACAGGGAACATTGCATCAGACCCTTAAAAAGTTTTTTAATGTAAGATTTCCAGCCCCATCTTAGGCAATGTTAAGATAACTGGACAATAGTATACGTAACTACAGTGGACTCAAAGAAAGGTTTGGGGGATTTTGACAGACAAGAAACTGAAAAAGAGCAAAGGCCTAAAGAGACATGTTGAAAACTTAGCATACAGCTACTCTGAGGATTTAAATTCTGAGAGTTTTGAGTACAAGACTGGGCCCCACAAAAAACGTATCCCATTTTCTGTACAATAGAGAGTGAGGTACTAAATGTCCGGATGAATCACAGACAGACCTCATTGTCTTAATTGAAACAGATGGTGTGAACTCACCGTACCCTCAGTTAACATAACCAAGGATAAGTCAATCACAACCCCATTAGACAAAAGGAGTTTTGGAATAGATGCCTGCTGGAAGGTGCTACAATTTGTGAGTCATGGGTGGTAGCAATTTGATGATAATGTAATCTGTCTTTGTGGGGGGAAAGGGCCAATTAGGCATGTGAATGCTTCCTGAACAGGGAGCAGTATGGGGGGGAGCAATACACTGCGAGGGGCATGTACTGCAGTCTGCATGTCCCTGCTCTAGACGTCTGGGGTAGAGGACTGGGGAGTAGGGTTACCAGGTGTTCGGTATTGACCCGGAAAGTCAGGTATTTTTGCCTCCTGTCCAGTAAAAAAATTCAGAAAATACTGGACACCTAAAATGTCCGGTATTTTCTGGGTTTTTTTCCCTGCCAGGAGGCGAAAATACCAGACACCTGGCAACCCTACGACACACTCAGCAACTGGGCCCAGCCCCCGGACCCCCACGCCCCCCAGACCCCGTGCTTACTTGGTTCCACAGGGAAGCTCCCTTCTGGCTCGACCAAGAAAACAAGATGGCCTCCAACAAAAAGCCTAAAGACCTGAGTAAGGGGAAGCAATGCCTTCCCTGGGTCTTAGTGCTCAACTTTATTTATTTATTTTCTTAATAACTCTTGGGGTCTTTTTTTTTTGCTCAACAACTTTGGTCTCCGCCCAACAGAATTTTTTCCCCGGTGGTTTTTTGTTTTGTTTTTTTTGGGGGGGGGGGGTGCATTCGGTATTTTTGGTTAAACCATCTGGCAACCCTACTGGGGAGGTTCCCTGTGTGAGAGGAGCAGGAATTAATTGCACTGGGGAAGAGGAGTACTGCTGGTTCCTAATTATGGGGGATGGGGAAGCCTGCAGGTTGATGGAGGCAGATCAGGGTCCCCTTGCCTATATAAAAAATGTTAAGTGGGGGGCCATATAGGTGATTTGCCCTGGACCCCCCCCATCCTGCTAGGGATGGATTTGTCCAGGGGTCAGAGGTCAGGGGTTAAGCAATCTGGCAGTTATTTCTATGCAGAACTCAGAAGCAAGGCTGATAGCTTAGGATAAACTCATTAATGAAGTCTAGGAAGGTTACTTTCTAAAAGTACTTAGCAACGAGTACAGGATTTTATGCAGCCTAGAGGGCTGGATTTGAGTCTTTGAACAAAATCTGGAATACCCTTGGCACAATATTGGATAGGATCCAAAATTATCCATTTTCCCCATAAATGAGGAGAAAGGCCTCCTTGTGGTGTGAGGAGGAAGATTACCTCCTTCCAACACCAACAGGCCTCCCCAGCACATAATCTGTTTACTTATTGGCTGTGTCTAGACTGGTAAGTTTTTCCGCAAAAGCAGCCACTTTTGCGGAAAAACTTGCCAGCTGTCTACACTGGCTGCTTGAATTTGTGCAAGAGCACTGACTTTGTAATGTACAAAATCAGTGCTTAACTACAATGACGCTCCCGTTCGGGCAAAAGCCCTCTTGCACAAATGCTTTTGCACAAGAGGACCAGTGTAGACAACCCAGAATTGTTTGCGCAAAAAAAAAAAAGTCGATGGCTAAAATGGCGATCGGGCTTTCTTCTTATAGTGCATCTAGATTGGACGGACGCTTTTCGCAAAAAGTGCTTTGCGCAAAAGCGTCCGTGTAATCTAGACGCTCTTTTCTGCAAATGCTTTTAACGGAAAAACTTTTCCGTTAAAAGCATTTGCGGAAAATCATGCCAGTTACACATAGCCATTATGTGTACAGAGAAAAGGATTTGTCCCATGTGCTTTATTGTAGGCCACTTCGGGCTAAACAGTATACCCAGCTCTTTATCTTAATCCCAAAGCCTGGCAAAGTATCTTCAAATGGAAATACATTGCTTTGACATCAATCTGTTGGCAGCCAGTTCAATGATGACTGATTTCCAATAAGTTTAAAAACTACCTTCAAGTTCTGCAAACCAGCCAATTTTCTGCTCAAAAGCAACTTAAATCTTTGTGAGATGCCTTTTGTAATCTGATCTTGAAAGGACTGTTGATTTTTATTGGCACACTTTTGCTTCCGGCTGGGGCTCATTGAATCTGTGTGTGTCTGAATTTAACAGTAAATTTAATAGTGTTAGGTTAATTCAGTGGCTTAATTTTAAGACATTAACCTGAGTTTTATCTAGGTTTAAGTACTAACATTAGCAAGCTGACACCACTTACTGCTGTTTCTGTTACAGAAAAGCACAGAAATTTTGGGGGGAGGAGTTATTTTGTTTTTATTCTGCCAGCAATGCAGGAACTTTCACAAGCCAGAGAATGCTGGTAGAATGTGCCTGTCATGCTCACTTTAAAAAATGTGACAGAAAATAAATGAGTATGACAGGCTTTCTTTGCATGAGCTTGGGTACAACTCAAAGGCATTTACTTCTTGCTGGAAACATTGAGACCAACTTCAGGGATGTCGTGGTGGGGGGGCTATAGAAGTCAGTGTTCAGCCCATCTCTATTCACTGCTTAATCACCCCTGACAATGTTGAGTTAGCGGCAAGCCACATAAAAACATACAAAGGGCAAATTTCAGTTTATAGACATGACAGTTGGCAGGTTATTAGCACATGTAAATGGGGCCCAAGGGGTTGGTATTTTGAAAAATAAAGACGATTAAAACCTGGCAATACATTCAAGTTATAAAGAATGATATCTGAGCCAAAAGTCTCAGACCCAGACACTCTGGAACATTGGGGAAGTTCAAATTTGGATATGCAAATGAACTTCACAGCTTTTACTCACCTGTAGTTAAAGAAGTGTTCCCTGCATATGCAAAAAATATTCATAGGTGTTAGTGCAGCTGTAGGATACATAAGAATGGCTACACTGGGTCAGACCAACAGTCCATCTAGCCCAGTATCCTGTCTTCTGACAGTAGCCAATGCCAGGTGCCCCAGAGAGAATGAACAGAAACAAATAATCATCAGATGATTCCTCTCCTGTCATCCATTTCCATCCTCTGACAAACAGAGGCTGGAGGCACCATTCCTACCCATCCTGGCTAATTGCCATTGATGGACCTAGCCTCCATGAATCTATCTAGATAGAGGATGCCTCTGCTTTTTCTGCCTTCAAAGCCTCTTTATTGCTACCTGCACTTAGGCCAAGAAAGGCTAGATGAAGTCACCTCAGTCAGTATCTTCTGGAAAGCTGGGAGTGCACAGATCAGTTCAGGACCATTCCAGACCCCTTTGGCACAAGAAGCTAAGCACCTGAATTTGGAACCTCATATAGCAGCACATTGTACTGCTGCTAAGCCTGTGAGCCAGTGTCTCATGAGGACTTTCAACATTGCATGTTATTAGTATCACTGTATTTACTCTAACTCAACTATAAAATATCTCTTATCACCTATCCAGGACCAATGCCCTGGTCATTCCAGCGAGTGGAAGCAGAGATGCTGCCCAGTAATCCCAGACACAGCATTATGGGTTGAATTTTCCTGATCTTTAAAGCAGGACCACTGTGTACAGCCACCCTCCATTTCATAGTGACATGGGTGCCAGCCAGTGTGAGAGACTAGATGCGCAATATAACCCAGAGAACAGGCCTGTGGGGATGTGGTTCCCGTTAGCCAGATCTCTCTTGAGCATTCAGGAGCGTTCCTGTCCTGTTTGCACAAAAGGAACAGGCTCTCTGGATTCTCTCCCTCCTAAGCATGGGCTTGTCCCAGCAAGCTGCTGAGCACTTTCCCCCACTTTCAGCAAAACACTTTAACCATATGCTTAACTTTAAGCTCCTTGTAAGTGCTTTTCTGGATTAAGTCAATGTGCTCAGCAGATAATAAGATCAAGCCCAAGTACACCAGCGACCTGGATTTGCTGTAAACTTGCTGAGAAATATAGACAATTTCTACTATAATGGCTATTGCAAACTAATATTTTATTATTTTCTTACAGACCTTGAGTTATTCTGTTTTGTTTTACCTCACTTGAGATGGAAAATTCCTCTGTACCTTAATGTTTATAGTAAAGATATTCAATTTTTGCCGCACAGAAAAATTCTGTTTGGTTTCTACAGTACTTTTAGAGAAGGAGTATAATTGACTAATGACTGTATACATTAATGTTAAAAAAAAGTTCCAAATGCAGTACAGTGGATTGAAGAGAAAGGAAGAGGTCAACTTGAATAAAAAATGCGTATCACATACATGATTGGCAATTGTGGCAGTGAATTGCCTAGCTTCTGATCTCAATGACAAAAAAAAATGAACACGCTACTTCTCTACATCCCAGAGAGATCTGAACTGTTTGGCAAGCTTTGTGCTGCCGTCTAGTACACATCTGCCGTCTAGTCCAGTTCCAACGTAATAAGCATCCTTATCCATACTCTGGGCCAAGATAGTGAACTATTTTGATTTATTCTCATTTGTGCACTGCTGGAACATCCTATAGGACACCTGCCATCCAGTAATTGTTAAATGATGGGTCACTGGTACCAAAGCGAGTTTTCTCTTACAGCCAGAAGGGACAGTGGGAGATTTGAAAGCTGAATCCACCATCCTTCTCTGCCAATACTAAATAAGAACAGTGTGGCATAGTTAGTCTGTAAAAAAATCATTACTGGATCAACAACTGGAAACTGTTAATGTGTGCCACATGGGTTCCTCTAACAAAGATGCCAACAATCCTCTAATAGTGACTGTTCCAAGGGATAAATTTATACAAGAGCCAATGAAAAGTAAAACTTGATAGAATAATAATAGATACTTTACATTTTAAGATGAAATACTCCTTTAGAGCACTTCACAAATTATATACATACAATGCCACTGAAATGTGACCACCTATGCAAATATAAAAACAATTTAAAAGCCTAAAATATATGACAGACGGGATATTTTAGCCAATGATATAAGCTGTGTAGTGTCCATGGGAAAAGATGAGACCAAGGTTTTGAAAATCTCCTTTGAAAGACCCACTTACTGACTAAACTTACCTTTTGGCAGGTTGAAAGACTGAGGTGACCTGTTGTGATTTTTATCATGGGTTTCAATGCTACTCTTTTATTCTAAGTCTAATGAACTGTGCTCACTGGATTACTATATCATTATGCAATATTTTATATTATATCATTATTGCCTTAGTTTGCAGCTTTAAGTCCTGTCTGTGGTTTGGCTATCTATTCTGGAAATATTACCATAATGGTGCTAATGCTACTCCTGCATATGTGCTTAATTAGCACATCAGTAGTCCCAATGAAGTCAATGGAATGTTCCAAGAGTCCTTAAGTGACTTCAGTGGGTCTGCTAATGTGCTTAAAGTTGAGCATGTATACAAGCATACTTTCTCAACACTGGTGCTTATGATGAACTCAGTAAAAAGTATTACAACATTTCTGATGGAAATCAGATGATAGTGCTGGTTGGGGATATGAACAAAAACAAAATATCTGAAATATTCTTTAAGGGTATGTCTACACATCAAAGTTAATTCGAAATAACAGCCGGTATTTCGAATTAACTTTAATAGCATCTACACAGGCAAACCGCTATTTCAAAATAAATTTGAAATAGCAGAACATTTATTTCGAATTTGGTAAACCTCAGTCTACAAGGAATAACGCCAAATTCAAAATAGCTAAATCAAAATAAGCGCTGTGTAGACACTTATTTTGAAATAGGGGGCCTCCGGCCCTTCCCAGAGTGCCCTGGTGGCCACTCTGGGCCAAACCAGGAAAACTCTTCTGCTCCCCCCGCCCAGCCCAGGAGCCCTTAAAGGGGTAGAGTCTGTTTGTCCACAGGGCCTGTGCCAGTTCCAGGTCTGCCAGCCCAGAGCCCACAGGTGCTGCCCCTGATCCAGTTGCCAGCATGACCCAGCCAGCCAGTGCCAGCCAGCCCTCCACCGCTCCCCAGGAGCAGTCTGCCAGCTCCCAGGAGCCTGTCAGGGGCTGGAAAAGGCGGGCACCTTCCTGGTCCAGTGTGGAGATCATGGAGTTCATTGAGGTCTGGGGGGAATCCTCCAATGCCCATGATCTCCGCACTAGACACAGGAATGCGGCCGTCTACAGATGGATGGCTGACAGCTGGCCACCAAAGGCCACATGCGCATTCAGGAGCAGGTGCGCATGAAGATAAAGGAGCTGAGGCAGGCCTATGCCAGGGCCACAGGGGGCAGCTCCCAACCAGGGGCAGACCCAGACCCCTTCCCCTACTTTGAGGTCCTGGACCGCATCTTGGGGGGCCGGATGGTCCGTGCCCCTCAGGTGGTCATCGACCCTGGGGGAGGGAGCCCTGACCAGGGTACGGAGGAGGAGGAGGAGGAGGAGGAGGAGGACAATGGCCAGGAGTCGCAGGAGCCTGAAGGGAGCGTGGCACTCACCCTGAACTCCCGAGGCATACCAGCAGCAATATCACCACTGTCTTCCGAGGCCGGGGAGGCCTTGACATGTGAGTGCCATCACTGTCCCCTTATGCGGGGTGGAGCGGGGGAGAGGGAGCCCAGGGACCGCACGTGTGGGCCTTGCTGAGCACGGATCACATAGCAACCTGTGCATGTGCCGTGCCAGCAGGGGCATGTGGCCTTGGCTGGCTGCCATACAGGGCCCGTTACCCACACACATGTATGTATGAAGGCACATGACATGCTCCGTACCCCGGGGAGGGACACGGCACAATGCCCTCCCTCCACAAGCTCCCCCTATGCAGAGGCAGGGAACATCCTCCCCCCCCCCACACCCACACTATATACAGCATAGCGGCATGGGTACAGTCCCGGGCCAGCTCACACTCCTGGGGATGGTGCGGAGACCTGCTGTCCTCACCTTGCAGAGGGGGGCTGGGCTTCACCCACTGTGTCCCCAGGGATAACTAACCACCTCTCTGGTTTCTCCACAGCTGCACCACCTGCGAGTGCAGGATGCACCACCCCGACCAGGACATCCTCCCGCACCCAGGCCAGCAGGAGCACCCGGAACCAGGAGGGATACCAGCGGCAGCACCTGAGGTTACTGCAAAGGCAGGTCCACAGCCAGGAGCACTGGGTGCAGGAAGACCTTCAACTGCGGCGGGAGAGCGTGAGGAAGCTGTGTGACCAGGACCGTGCCATCTGCGACCACCTGCAGACCATGGTGCAGAGATTGCTGCCTGCTGCCACTCCAGCTATCGCTCCTCCTCCCACTCCTGCTCCCCCTCCCACTTCTTCCTCCCCTCCTTCCCCCCCTCCATACCTGCTCCCCCCCAGGGACGCTGAGGCCCCTGCACCCGCAGTGCTGGGAGACAGGTGGGCCGGCAAGACCCCCAACCCTGAGCTTCTCCTCCCCCTTCCACCCTTGCTTCCCCCTTCCAGCTCCCTGCTCCCAGGTTTTCCCCTCCCCTCTCCCAGCCTCATCCCCAGTTATGGTCAATAAAGAGAGGGTTTTTTTGGCAACACATGTGTTTTTATTTGACATCAGGAAGGGGGGTTAGGGAGGGGAAAGTGGAAGGACATGAGGGTGGAATAAGGCACAAGGCCCCAGTGGGGCATGCCAGGGAGACTTCACTCCTCCTCCATCTGGAAGCTCTCCCGCAGGGCCTCCCGGATACTGGTAGCCCCCCGATGGGCCTCCCGGCTGGCAGCTGTGCGGGGCTGAGCGTACAGGCCAGCCAAGTGGTCAGCCTCTGCCATCCAGCCTGGCAGGAAAGCCTCCCCCTTCTGCTCACACAAATTGTGCAGCACACAGCATGCATCCACCACATGCGGAATATTCCTCTCGGAGAGGTCGAGGCGGGTAAGGAGGCATCGAAATCGGGCCTTCAGCCAGCCGAAGGCCCCCTCCACCACAATGCGGGCCCTGCTGAGCCTGGCATTAAAGGCCTGCTGGGAGGGGTTGAGGTGTCCTGTGTAGGGCTTCATGAGCCAGGGTTGTAGCGGCTAGGCCGCATCCCCCACCAGGCAGACAGGCATGTCCACGTCCCCAACCCTGATGTGGCGGTCAGGGAAGAAGGTCCCGGCGTGCAGCCTCTGGCACACGGCGGAGTTGAGGTACACCCACGCATCGTGTTCTTTGCTGGACCAGCCCACGTTGATGTCCAGGAAGCGGCCCCGATGGTCAGATACGGCCTGCAGAATAACCGAGAAGTACCCCTTCCAGTTAATGTAGGAGGAGGCCTGGTGTTCCGGGGCACGGATGGGGATGTGTGTCCCATTGATTGCCCCCTCTCCCCCACAGTTGCGGAAGCCCAGGGTGCCAAACCCCTCAATGACCGCGTCCAAATCCGTGAGGCGGATGACTCTGCGGAGCAGGACTCTATTGATGGCCTTGACCACCTGCAGAGAGACACACAAATGGCCAAGAGTGTTCCTTCCCTGCCACTGCCCTGCACCCCCACTCCCCAGGAGCACCCCCCTGCAATCCTGGCCAGCGCGGGCAGTCCGTAGTGCGGCTGCATGAAGGGGACTTGCACCACCTCCCCCCCTTTTCCCTAGGGCAGCCCATCCCCTCCTTGCACACACACCCCCCGTCACAGTGGCCGGAGACTGCCATACCTGCATGACCATTGCTCCGATGGTGGATCTCCCCACTCCAAACTGGTTCCCCACGGATCGGGAGCTATCCGGCGTGGAGAGCTTCGAGAGGGTGATGGCCACCCACTTGTGGAGGGGAATGGCGGGCCACATGTGCGTGTCCCATCGCCACAGAGCAGGGGCGAGCCATGCACAGAGCTTGAGGAAGGTGTCCTTCTTCATCCTGAAGTTCTGTGTCCACTGTTGGTCTCCCCAGCGCTCCAGGATGATGTGGTCCCACCAGTCGCTGCTGGTGTCCAGACGCCAGATGCAGCGGGGCACGCTGGCGTCTGGCTGCTGCTCCTCCATGGCCCCCAGGGGGGCCTGGAAGAGGACCTGGGGGTTGGGCTGCCGCAGAAGCTGCCAGGCAGTCTCCAGCACTTGCTGCCAGGCTTGCAGCAAGACATCCAAAATGAGCACCAGAGGCAGCTCTGGCTCCATGGTGCCGAGTGCTGTGGTGTCCCGAGTCAGGGCAACCAAAGCAATGAGTGAAAAAAAATGCTTTGCTATCCCTCAGCGAGGTAGGCAAGAAAGCAGGAAAACCTGAGAACTGGCTGTCCAGGGGTGTCCCTTTAAGCACAAGCCTCAGATAGCCTCAAACAGCAGCCACACAAAGCAACTACTGACCTGATGCCCTGCTGGAATGGGTTTCAGCTGGCCTTAAATGTGATTCAGCGTCCAATCATTGTGGACACGCTATTTCGAAATAGCAAAACGCTATTTCGAAATGCATTTTATGTGTTAGACGCGTTATTTTGAAATAACTTATTTCGAATTAACTATGGTGCTGTAGTGTAGACATACCCTAACAGACCAACTACAAAACTGCCTTTGGTATTTTCAGATTGAGAGATGCAGGAGTTATTTTAATTCACTATCTGCAATATTCCTTGGGGCCGGTGTTCTACAATGTTACTCCAAAACAAATGTCCCAAATATATAGTCCATTTATCACCCCAGTGCAAGCAATCATTAAAATTCAAGTAATCGTAACCCTTGATGCCCCGCATACCACACTCTGATGCCCTCCAACACACCAATCTCTGTCAGTCCTCTCCTGTCCTTTACCAGGACAGCCATTATAGTCTTCCAGTTGCAGTCCAACCCCACCTTTCCCAGCAGAAACCCTCAAAGCTTTTCTGCTAAGAT
Organism: Rafetus swinhoei; assembly: GCA_019425775.1. NCBI lineage: Eukaryota > Metazoa > Chordata > Testudines > Trionychidae > Rafetus > Rafetus swinhoei. The sequence continues at coordinate 74,931,549 of CM033449.1, read as the reverse complement.
TATCCCTCAATGTCCCCTGGACCTGTCATGGTTCCTTTGTGTACAGCTCTTTAGCCCTGAAAGTGCAAGTGGGTAAGCTCCTATGCTGCTCCCCGCTTCAATCGTCTCCAACTCTTGGCTCCAGCTGTCCAGTTTAGAGCCATCATGCAAGTCCCTGTGCCCTCTTCAGCCCTTCAACCCAAAGTTCTCTGGCTAGGAGATACCAAGAAGCAAACCCCTCTTGCTGCTTTCTTTGCTACCTTCAGCCTCCTTCCAGGAATTACTTTCTGCTTCCTTCTATGATTCTCTGGTCACACGGGAGTTCTTATCTGCCCTTCCTGACTGAATCACTGGGACGCCCTTTAACTAAAGCTCTCCCTGGTGTTGCTCTATCCTCTTCACTACCCTGAGGAGTTAGACCTTCATTTATATGTGTCAGCCACTCTGTGACACGTCACATACCATGCACCCATTAGTGCATGGATATCAATTCATTCTTTTTATAAATACAAAGATGTTTCACATTAAGTAGCCCAGCATTTGCACAGTAGGTACTTTTCAGTTGCATTTTTCTCTAATGTGAATAAAATCAATTGCATATTATAGTCCTATTGTATTTTCAACACAATATGTCTCACAAAGTGCTGTTTCTAACCAAATGTGTACCTCAAACATTATTGACTTCTCACTGTTCTGTAGTCTCTCTTTCCCCAATTTCTCTATTTTTATTCTTTCATTATCTATTTACTGTAGGTTTCTCATCATCTTCTGCTCTCCTCCTAAAAATATGGCATTTATTTATTATTTTTGTAGAGTCACTCTAGGGTTAGATCACAGTTCCTTAGGGAAAACTTGTGGAAGGTGGAACTGCTAGATTCCCCATTATTTAGGGAAGATTTGCCCCTATGGGGCAAGGAGGTGCCATTCCCAGATCTCAGCAATCACCACCTGTCTTGGAAGGCCAGAGCCAATAGCACAAAACCCTTGTCTCAGCAGCAGTCATCCCCTTATCCCTTGAACTCCCCGGGAATGTAGCTTTAATGGATTCCTGACAATAAGGAAGCTCTTCTGTGTGATCTGAGAACAATGCTACTAAACCATGCTTCTGTCTATAAATCCCTACAATAATCTGTCAGGAAACAGTTAAATCTCTTTGCAAATAACAAACAGAATAAAATTCCATATTTTGGTACTCAGAGTGAAACCTTTAACATAATATGTATTCTGTCTTACCATCTATATTGGCTTATCTGTGTTTTTATGGATGTTTTCTAGATTTTGCCATGATCCCTTTGCAATAAATGAGGTTGCAGATAACCTATTACACTAATATATTTAAGTATAATTGTCCATATAAGCACATAGCACAGGCATTTCATCAGAATCTGAAATCTATCATGTTACCTCTCCTTGCATTTTTACGATATCATTTCAACGCAGTACTTTTTTTTTTTTTTACTCAAAAGCTGGCATGATGGTAAGGAATTTCCTCTCAGCTGTTTAGCAACAAAGTTACATTATTCATATTTAGTCCAAATGGAGAAGTTACTTAAAATCTGCCAAGATATGAAGGATTTTGACCTTTCTGTAAATAATTCATTCACGCGTACACAAGGTTACATCCTCATCTGTATTCTTGACACCTATTAAGTTTTTGTTTTATAGGAATCTTTTCAGCCAAGTTCCTAACTCTACTCCTATCTTTTACACTTGAAAATAAAGAGCTCCAGAGTCCTGCATTTTGGTCAGGTCCATGCTATTTGTTTCACTACCTGTAAAATGTCTCAGAGTTGGCTTTTTACAGTAAACTTGAATTCTCCCCTTTCATTTCATGATCCAAGTAAAATTTGCCTTCTTTGGTCTGCTTTATCCTATCATAAGATCTTAGGAGATGGAAATTCCAAAACTCCACTGCAGAGTTTTTTCTAAATTGCTGGATGCATACATACCACATGGAATAGGCAAGGTATACATACATCTGTATTAATTATAACTATTAATAGATTTTGTACATGCAAGTTAGGCAGGTTTCAGCATCTTTGTCGATCAACATCACTACTTTCACTAACTCAATCTTGTGCAATTAAATAAACCAATTCAGAAACTGCTGTAGAACTTCAATTGTCTTATGTAATGATCAAATTACCCTGACTATAATTGTGCCTTTGCTTATCCCCTGTTGTGAAATACTGTGTGTGTGTGTGTATATATATAAACAGCAGCGAGAAAAATGCTAGTGCAATATATCCTAAAGACACTGGATCATTGACCTGTGGGAAAGGAATCATCAATGAAAGATTTCAACAAAACTGCTTCTGAATACCATGTTAGCACTGGTTCAGTAGCTTTATTGTTCAGCAGTTTTCCAATAGTGTCTTTTATGTTTCCTTCACTTCATTTTAGTATATTCTTTAGCTTATCCAGAGCCTTATCTTTGTGCCTGAAAATTCTCCCTACTGAATTATTTCCCAGAGCAACATCCTTGCTTAGTTGAAGAATGCTGATTGGAGGCAAGACAAGAAGGCCTGGAAGTTAGAAAATGGCAATGACTTTTGCTCCCAATTATTAATCTACAGTACTAAATGCACTCCTAAAATTTTGGGTTTAATAAACAATAAATTTCTGCCCAGCATGGAAAGTGGAGTAAAGAGTGAAATTACCTGCACTTTATTATTTGATTAATGTTTGTGTAAATGATCAAATAAAATATTATATTATATGTCATGTATGTGTAATTCTACTGCCTGGTGTTGTCAGCAGCAACAAGACCTAAGTTCAGTAGGGAAGAGTTCCTTTTAACATTACAAAACAGAATTGCCTTGAGCACCCTCCCAGAAATCTAAGTTAACTAATAATCATCCTGGGTGCCTTTAAGAGGCAGTCCTTCCCCACCTGCAAACACCAAGTCTGTGCGCAACCAAAAAAATATTAAAAGAAATAATTAATCAAAATAGTATGTCCTTACTATGGGGTAGCCTCAAAATTAATCTGAGGCAGGTTGCATGTGGACATGCTACTGCAACTTAGAGCCCCAGGAAGCACTAAGGAGTAATTACTTTGAATGACTCTGGGGAGTAGTTATTTCGAAATAGCAGCACCGGCGCATCCACACTACTGCTATTTCAAAATAACTATTTCAAAATTAGCATTATTCCCTGAGGAAAGCAGGAATACAGATTTCAAAATAAGTGGTCCGTTATTTTGAAATAAAGGGCTTGGTAGTGTTCATGTTCCACTTGTTAATTTGACCTAGGGGAGGTTATTTCAAAATAAAGCTCTAGTGTAGACCAGGGCTCTGTGGACTACCTGGATGTAGTCTATTGAGACACAGAAATATAAGTGAATTGTTGCTTTTCCAAAAGAATAACATACACACAAACACATAAAGTGAAAATGAAAGGATTTCAGTAACTTAGCCAGAGGTTGTGAGCACATTACAGTCAAGAATGGGCATGGTTTTGAGGCTAATCTGATCATGATTATCTTTTTCTGTCCTTAAAATCTGAGTCTGAGCGTGATGTATTATTTGTTTGTGTCTTCAAAAGAAATTCAGACTCTGTCACAAGGAAATTCTAGCAGTTCCTTCTTCTGAGCCTCAGGCATCTGTTTTTAGCTCCTGAAACGAAATGTATTTTTGATCTATCAGAAAACATGGCTTCACACTATGTAATCACTGCATTTTATCTTATTTATCAACTGCTGATTTATTTCAAACTTCAAAATATTAAGTTTACATATAAGGTACCATAACCCATGTTCGAAATAATATTTTAGAGTTGGCATGTGGGAAGGACTGTGCCACATTTAATTATTTTAATCTTTTGAATGTCCATGACCTTTCTCTACAGTATGCATCTGCAACAAAAGGATGCCTATATTGTGTAACTTTACATCTACTTCATGTTGCACTGTGTGTACTGATAATGCAGCTACATGTGCCTTCCCCAGATATTGCTATGAATTGAAAGGGAGTGTCTGTTTCCACTCCTCCTGACATAAATAGGATCAGAATTAAGCACTTTAGAAATATGAACTAGGACCAGATTGTGAGTTAGAAGTTGCCCCTCATTTCTTCTCTCTTAATCACTGCTTCCCCACCCCCGACTTTGTTTGACTTTCTAAGATCCACCCACAAAGCAATGCAATACTAAAATACCATTTTTATTAATTATATTCCAACAGTAGAGTATTTTGCTTGCTCCCACAGATAGCTGGTATGCCACACAAACTCTGTAGCTAGATGAACTCAAAGAAATTCAGTGTACACAAAGCAACATTCAAAGAATTGGTTTTATTATGATGGGCACTCCTGGACATTAGAGGTATGTCTTCACAGTAGGGCTAAAGTCAAATTAAGCTACGCAACTTCAGCTACTTCAATTACGTAAATGAAGTTGAAGAAGCTTAACTCAGCTTTTGGCACTGTCTACATAGCAGGAAGTCAAAGGAAGAACACTCTTCCTTTGACTTCCCTTTCTCCTCATGAAATGAGGGTTACAGGAGTCAGAGTAAGAAGTCCTCCAGCTCGACATTATGTCGAAATAAAGGCTTGTTGTGTAGATGCACACTATGTTATTTCAGAATGACGTCCATTATTCCAAAATAACACTGCTGTGTAGACGTACCCTAAGTGTGCACACTGACCTGTTTCTTCCAACCTTCTTTCTGATTCATTCCTAAGAAAAAGTAAAAGGCTTTGAAAATTGTGCAGATCTTGATAGTGCAGGTGAAACAAGCTTGATACACTTTCAGCAGTTCCAAAGGAACTGGGTTCTCACTCACTTCCCACTTCTCCTTTTATACCTCCAGGAGTCTCTGCGAGGAGGCCCCAGTGGACAATGTGAATCAGGAGACTATGGAGGTTCATGGCACAGATGCCTTAATCCCTGAAGTATGACCTTGACGAGGCAATACACTCAAAGAAGTATAGTTAGTGGTAAATTACCTTCTTTTTTATCTTAGCTAGTGACTACAAAGGGGGGGGAGGAAGGGAAGAACAAATGGATATTATGACATGTACACATGTATATGAAACCACAACTGAATCACTATATTCAATTTGGTGATAACACTCCAATAGACATGATCTGGATTTTTGTGAGTCCAATGGTCACTTAAAAATGTTTCTTATTACCCTAGAGTTTACATTTTGAACCTGTTGTTTACTTCCCAATCTTGAGATGATCTTTAACATCAGTTAGCACTGTTACTTTACTATCTCACCCACTTAAGTATGGGAGCAATGGCTGCACACAGACAGAGCTGCCAGTTGACTATGCCAAAGTTAACACAAGTTGTGAATCTTAAAAGGAAAAAGACAGATCAAATACTTTTCTGTACAGAAGTGACCAGACATCCCAGAGTCAGAGAGAGTGATGCTGACTCAGGAGAACATCCCAGCTTTGATGTGATATGGTCTCTGCAGCTACAACAGCAGCTGCCAGAGAAGATTTACTTCATCTGAGCACAGACATTCTCTCTCCTTCTTGCCCTTCCTGCCCCCATTGCTAGAGATTAGAAGATTTTGTCAAGGGATTTCCCTCCCAGTACTAAAAGTACTCCATATCAACACAAGTAACTGCTTGAATTTTCTTGAGACTGTATCTGAATTCCTTTTGAAGACACAAACAACTAATATATATAACCAGAGAGAGAGACTCACTGCATTGGAGATGGAAATGCAGAGGGTTGCCAATCCAGGACAACAACAATATACTAAAATCCTATTCACAAAACTTTTAAGTTTCAAAACTGCTTTTAATGTTGACCTGGATTTCTTTTGCAGGAAGAGCTTACAAAACAGCATTGTTTTCGGGGGAGAAAGACTGACGATTATTACTTTCGGAGGAGAAAGACTGACGATTATTTGACCACCCCAAATTGAGAAAAACATCTAGACGGAGAAGGAAAAAGAAAAAGAGAGAGGGGGAATGCACACACTGCAGACTTCGCCCACACTTCTATATCTACCAGCTGGTTTTAATGGTGCAGTGTTGGTTTGCATCACAGTTGGTGTCACTGTAAATATTAATATAATCAGCATTTCCCACCAGACAAAGTCTAATGTGTATCTGAGAGATCACTGAAAATATTAAGAAATGCCAATTAATGCTACAAATATACAAATTACTTTAATTTATGTCAGGAAGGTAGAAAATATGTATATGTGCTAGAACTGCTGCCCTCTCACCCTCGCTCAGGAAAAACCTTCATAGAAACCAAATAGTCAAAATAATCTGTAATCCATAATCTTTGCCAAGAGTGTTTGGGGATTGGGATAAGAAGAGCTGAGTTTAAAGGGAACTTTATACTTCTAGAAGATTTAGCAGACTCTGTTTTCAGTGGTTTCAGTGGCTGCTGCAATAGCGCTTTAAACAGAAAGTGTGGCTATGATAAGAGCAGTGGGAGAGAGATCTCCCAGTGCCTGATGTTAACAGCCTCCATGAGGGGAATTGCTAACAGTGCTGGGAGTGTGGCTCCCATTGCTATAGCCTGGTTCTTCTCACTGGCCCTTTACAGCACTGTAACTTGCTGCTTTTTCACATCCCTGAGTCAGAAAGTTACAGTGCTACGAAGTGCCAATGTAGACCCGACCTCAGTGGGTCTGTTCAATCCATGGTTTTAGTGCCTACCAGAGTAATGTATTTAAGCTTCCAGGCTCATCTTTGGAAAGTGTTGTGCAGGTTTCCTTTGAGGTTAAGGACTGAAGGTCAGACAGTGTGTTAATAGTTCCTTAGAATATGTGCTAACCACAACACATTCCACTTTGCATTTAGCTATGATGCTTGGAGTGCCTTTCCCAGACCTGAAGAAGAGTTCAGTGTAGCTTGAAAGCTTGATTCTATCACCAACAGAAATCATTCCAATAAAAGATATTATCTCACCCACCTTGTCTCAGGCTGTGTCTGCACAACACAGCTTTTAGTAACACTGTCGTGTCGCTAACCGTCTGGCGACATGAATGCTGTTTGTCAGCACTTTTGCCAACAAAATCCTTCCACCCCTATGAGTAGGGTTTGTATTATCAACAGGACAGCACTCCTGCCACTTGCTACGGTACAACTTGTGTTATTGGGGGAGGGATTTTTTTAAGTACCTGTGAATGACAACAGTGTTGTTCAATTGGCAATGCAGATAAAGCCCCAGAAGGCAAGAGGCAGGTAGTAAAGATCATGGAGAACTGGTGTCATGTGCTTGTGGAAGAAGATACCCTGCCCAATAAGTGGGCTGATGAATAGAGTTAAAGTGTAGTCCTGTCAACTACAAAAATTAGTCATTTGCTTTGATGGCACAAGGAAACGAGAGCAGGAAGAAGAGCTGTGAGAATAGTACAGGCGGGTGGTGACCTATATTTGAAGAGCACCCCTATGACAAAGCACAAAACTTCCCTCCTCTTACATTTTTACATTCCATTTAACATTTTACTTTATTGTAGCTTTTCTTGCCCCATCTGCAGTTTGATATTCAGATGCTTTAATCAAAAAAGGAAGACTGCAGTTTTAAGGATTGACATAATGTCTATGATTAAGAGAACATAAGACCATAAAAACGGCCATACTAGGTCAGACCAAAGGTCCATCTAACCCAGTATCCCATCTACCGACAGTGGCCAATACCAGATGCCCCAGAGGGAGGGATCACAACAGGTAATTCTGAAGTGATCCTTCCCCTGTCACCCACCTCCAGCGAAACAGAGGCTAAGGACACCATTCCTACCCATCCTGGCTAATAGCCATTGATGGACCTAATCTCCATGAATCTATCTAGCTCTTTTTTGAACCCTGTTAAAGTTCTAGCCTTCACCGAATCCTCTGGCAAGGAGTTCCTCATGTTGACTGTGCGCTGAGTGAAGAAAACTTCCTTTTGTTTGTTTTAAACTTGCTGCCTATTAATTTCATTTTGTGACCCCTAGTTCTTATATTGTGGGAATAAGTAAATAACTTTTCCTTATTCACTTTTTCCATACCAGTCATGATTTTATAGACCTCTATCATATCCCCCCTTAGTCTCTTCTTTTCTAAGCAGAGAAGTCCAAATCTTTTTAATCTCTCTTCATATGGGACCCATTCCAAACCCCTCATCATTTTAGTTGCCCTTTTCTGAACCTTTTCCAAAGCCAATATATCTTTTTTGAGATGAGGCGACTACATCTGTAAGCAGTATTCAAGAAGTGGGCATACCATGGTTTTATATAGAGGCAATAAGATATTTTCTGTCTTATTCTCTATCCCTTTTTTAATGACTCCTAACATTCTATTTTGACTTTTGACTTTTTTGACTGCCACTGCACACTGAGTGGATGTTTTCAGAGAACTATCCACAATGACTCCAAGATCTTTCTCTTGAGTAGTTGTAGCCAAATTAGTCCCCATCATACTGAACATATAGTTGGAATTATTTTTTCCAATGTGCATTACTTTACATTTATCAACATTAAATTTCATTTGCCATTTTATTGCCCAATCACTTAGTTTGGTGAGATCTTTTTGAAGCTCTTCACAGTCTGCTTTGGTCTTAACTATCTTGAGCAGTTTGGTATGATGTGCAAATTTTGTCACCTCACTGTTTACCTCTTTCTTTAGATAATTTATAAATAAGTTGAATAGGATGGGTCCCAGGACAGACCCTTGGGGAACCCCACTAGTTACCTCTCTCCACTCTGAAAACTTACCATTTATTCCTACCCTTTGTTTCCCGTCTTTTAACCAGTTATCAGTCCACAAAAGGACCTTCCCTCTTATCCCAAATTTGTCAAACTTATACATAGAAGGTCTAAGGTAGATACAAACATGCTTTCAACCACATTGGTAAATAAAGTCCTTGATGGTCTTAAGGAAGGAACAGAGGGGTCCAGCTGGCAAATTTTGGATCTAAGTTCTTCACTATGCTAAAAAGTTCAAGGAAGAGGTATGTAGTTAGCTTTATCAAAATGGAGTGACAAAACCCCTGAATCTGCTGGGATTTAACTTAATGTTAAAACAACGAGCAGTCCTGTGGCACTTTAGAGACTAACAAAAGTATATAGTATCATGAGCTTTCACGGGCAAAACCCACTTCATCAAATGTTGAGCTGGAGTAGAAATGGTTTTTCCCATGAAAGCTCATGATACTTGTGATGGGGTGGACTAAGCCCCAACACCCCCTACAGGAGGCCAGAGGCCTTGCCAGACACCCTATCCCAGAAAGAGGAGCAGAAAAGATGTCCTTCAGGATAGAGCAGCTGTCTCTGCAGCAGCCAATCAGGGCCCAGCAGACCAGTATAAAAGAAGCTGCTGGGCTAGGGCCTGGCAGTTCCTCACAGAAGGCCAACCCAGGCAGTTCTATATACTGACTGGGAGAACAGAAGCACTATGGACAGCTCAAAGCATAAGCTGAACTTTAGACCTGGGTGAGGCCCAGGTCCAAGGGTCGAAGATTTGCCACAAGCTGAATACAAGAACTGATAGCACTGTGGAAAGGGCTAGTGTGATTCTAGCCTCAGAACCATGTGACGACCAGACAGGGCAGCATCTGGGGGAAGTGACCCATGGAGCAAGGAAGTACCAGACAGCCAAACAAAAAGTTTACCCAACACCCCTTGGCCACAGAAGGGTGCTCACAAACAGGCCGACCCCATTACAATACTATATACTTTTGGTAGTCTCTAAGCTCTGGGCTACACTAGGGAGTTATTTCAAAATAACTCCCTTTATTTCGAAATAACAAGCAGAGCGTTCACTTTACCAAGCCTGTTATTTCAAAATAATGGGCTGGTTATTTCAAAATAATAATGCCTGTTTTCCATGATGAATAACACTTATTTTGAAATAGTGGTAGTGTAGATGCTCCATTGCTGCTATTTTGAAATAACTACTCCCTAGAGTCATTCAAATTAATTACTCCCCAGTGCTTCCTGGGACTCTAAGTTGAGGCTGTGTATCCACATTAAGGGAGCCTGCCTCAGACTAATTTTGATGCTTCCCTGAAGTGTGGACCTGCAATTTTGAAATAGTTATTTTAGGAGTTATTATTTCAAAAAAGTTATATCAAAATAAATGTCCTAGTGTAGACATGCCCACAGGTGCCAGAGGACTCCTCGTTGTTACTGAAGAAACAGACTAATATTTCTACCCCTCTAAGACTTTTTAATGTAAAAAGGTACATGCACTGTAGTCTCTGGGTGTTGCAGTGTTAAATACCTGATCCAGAGCATTTTACAAACAAAACTAAAACTAAAGCTAAAAAAACAAGCCTGATTTAAAAGGAATATTTTAACTATACAGAGATGTGATTATGAACACAGGCTAATTTAGAATAGGGTTACAAATTAAGATGATCATGCTATTAACCCATAATTACAACTGACTAGAAGATCATGTAGACCAGAGAAGTACCTCCCAACCTGAGTGGTCTATTTCTTTCCACTTTCAGCCCCAGAATAAAACCCTTGAGTCATCCTCAGGTTATGCCACACAGGAAGGGTGGATTTGTTTCGGCACACCTTGGAGTTTATTTTTAAACCCAAGTCCCAGAGGTTGGATCTGTGTAGGCAAATCCTTGTCCTACCCAGAGCTCTACTGAAGGTCTGACAGCACGGATCCAATTGCACTAATAACTTAGGTAGTAAAATATTTCTGATAGAGGCTGTGTCTTCACACTTTTTTGAATACACTGGCACAATGAGCCTCTGTGATTACTATACTATACTATAAATATTATAGTTTAATATAGTATAATATATAGTAGTATAATATATAGTTTAATATATAGTTAATATATAATATATAGTTTAATATATAGTATAATATATAGTTTAATATAGTATAATATATAGTATAATAGATAATATATTATAGTATAATATTATAGGGCTACTATACTATAAATATTAAAGAGTTATATGTTATGTGTCAGTTCCCACCACACTCTAAATTTGTGTCCAGCTTTCCTCAGTTGAAAGGCTAAAGGGTTTTTCTACTTTCAAATCATAGTTCTGCAGGATTAGTGTATACAAGAGTGCCCTTTAGATTATGAGAATCCCAGTGTGGGGCACATACTGAAGAACTGTCCAGTGGAACTCCCTCCATTATAATTTTGGATAGACTGTCCTGTTTAGTTTTTGGCTGGTTGAATATTCTTAACAGATACTAGCTATGAGGACGTTTAATCATGAGGAGCTCTTTCATGCCCTTGTCCATATTCCCAACATTTTCCAGCAGAGGCTTGGTGGATTTTTAAAATCAATGTGATTATGCACAGACAGCATACACTCAGATGCTGATTAGGGGAGGGCTAGGGGAACACAGAATTTTATATTTATTATGCAGGACAGTTACTTTGCATCTCACATGGCTGGCCAACAGGCTTTTGATCTGTGGAATCCCAGCAGCTCTTCTGGACAACAGGACTTGCGAAGAAGCCCTGAATCCTCATGGAGGAGGAGGAGCAGGTAGCAAAGTGTGGGAGGCAGGGAATCTTAGAAAGGAGCAACACCAGCAACAGGGTCCCATTCTGTCTGCTGGGCCCTCCTGCTGCAGCCCATGGCAACTTCCCTCAGTGCCACAGGAAGCCTTGAACCAGAAGGGAGAGGTGAGGAGCAGGATGGGGGAGGCAGAGACCAGAGAGGCTGTTCATGGTCCCGTCCCAGTGCACACAGCAAGCTTCATCCCTGCCTTCAGCAGCAACTCCCAAGAGGTGGTGATGCTGAAATGAGCTACTGGCAGCTCAGCCTAGAAGGGAGATGAGACATGGGGCAGAGGGGGAATCCGTGATGCTAGCACTGGTAGGACAGAGATGCTGCATCCTTATGCTCCTGCCCCTTTTTGAGCTGTGATGGCAATTCCCTCCCATGGGGGATGGGGGCAGCCAGGCTGGCTGTGGGGCAGATAGAGTGGAGAGCAGGGTTTGCAACTCCCCTCTACAGAAATATTTGAACTGGCATTTCGTTAAATGGAAATTACTTTTGGATGGTAACAATCATTAATAGTTAAAGATTTAATGATATTGTGACATCAAGGGTACGTCTAGATTACATGCCTCTGCCAACAGAGGCATGTAAAATAGGCTACTCGACGTAGTCAATGAAGCCGGGGATTTAAATATCCCGGCTTCATTAAAATAAAAATGGTCGTCGCGCTGTGCTGGCTCAGCTGATCGTCGGCACAGCGCGCAGACGCGGATCGGTCGACAGGGAAGCCTTTGTCGCTCCTATAAACCTCATTTCACGAGGCATAAGGAGCGGTTGACAAAGGCTTCCCTTGTCGACCGATCCGCATCTTGTCTCGCTGTGCCGACGATCAGCTGAGCCGCACAGCGGCGCTATTTTTATTTTAATGAAGCCGGGGATATTTAAATCCCCGCTTCATTGACTACGTCGGGTAGCCTATTTTACATGCCTCTGTCGGCAGAGGCATGTAATCTGGACGTACCCTAAGAGACTAAAATATAACAAGAATACTTCATAAAAATGCAATCCTTCCACAAGGATCTAACTTATTATCTTTGCAGAGAAAAGTGGACACTGTTCAGTAGACTGCAATCTTTTATTACCATCAATGGGAATTCACAGTTCTTAAATTAACTATAGGAGGGCTCCCTTATTGCTCCCTGCACACAACAAAAACAAACTGTGAATTACAAAGAAAACATTAATAAAAGAAACAGAATATTAGATTTACAGAGTTCAAATAATTTTTGGTCCCTAGTTCATATGGTACACTTCATAAGCACGCAGTTTCATAAAAAAATCAAACTCAGTCTCTGTGTTTTTCATCTTCAATATTAAAGTGAAAAAAGATGGAGTACAAATTTGTCTATGTTTCAGTGTTCAATTTCTTCATAAATAGAATTGTGAGCAATGGTCTCATAAAAGAAAACTACATTATAGACTCTCAAACTGTGATCCCTGAGCACTTCTGTTGTTTACATAGAACTGGCTGGCTCATTTCCATCTGCCAAAATATTATTTTAAAACAGCCAAAAATAATGTATGGGTGGGATATTCAAAAGCTCCTAAGCTTCTTAAGAGCAAAAGATCCTTTGACTTTCAATGTGACTTGTGCCCCTAAATCACTTAAGCACTTCTGAAAGTTCTACTTGTTGATCCATGATCCTTCATTAAGATCTTAAGATGTCACAAGAACATAACATATTTATTCCCTCCCCTTCTCCCCGCCCCCCTTCCCCCCCATCTCACACACACGCGCACACACACACACACACGCACAAGGCCAGACTTAGTGGATTGGAAAAAAATATTTTCTTCTCCAATTCAGGGTCTCCAGGACAATATAAATCTGACAGGCGATGGCCAGATCTCATGAAAGAGGCAATCCTAGGCTACGTCAAGACTGCACGCCTTTTTCGAAAGAGGTTTTTTCAAAAGTATCTTTCAAAAAAGTCTAGGTCGAAAAAGAGCATCTAGATTGCATTACGCGGCTCAAAAAATCAATCCGCTTTTTCAAAGAAGAGTGTCCAGACTGCATTTTCGGAAAAAAAAGGCACCCGGAAGTGCTTCTGGCAGGGCATGGGAGCAGCCTTTATTTCCAGGTGCTGCTGCATGCCCTTTGCAGAGACACGTGCTTAAAGGGATCCCCTGGACAGCTGTTGCTCTGCTCCTGGCTTGCCTACCTCCTAGAGGGAAAGCAAAGATGCTGCAGTGCTTGCTCTGGTTGCCCTGCTTCCTCGGACACCACAGCAGTTTATTTGCAGGGTTTTTTTCTTCTTTTCACTGTTTTTGGCCATGGAGCCTGAGCTGCCCCTGGGCAGACGATGGCCCCACGATGCCATACTGCAGCTTCTGCTGCATCTTCATGACACTGTCATCAATCTCCTGCCCCATATGGACCCGGACCGCACCGAGGAGACCCTCCTCCGAGATGCAGGAGCTCTGTCCTTGCCCCCAAACTTTTTGGGGGACAGGCAGATTTGTAGGTACGAGACGAGTTTGGACGGGTGGGACCGGCTTGTCATGTAGCTCTGGGACGATGACCACTGGCTCTGCAACATCCAGATGTGGAAGGCCACATTCCAGGAGCTGTGTGCTTGGCTTGCCCCTGCTCTGGAACACCAGGACACCCACCTGCAGCCCACCATCCCCCCTTCAGAAGCGGGTCGCAATCGCCCTGTGGAAGCTGGCCACCCCCAACAGCTACCGCTCCATGGGACACCAGTTTGGCGTGGGGAAGTCTACCGTTGGGGCCGTTTTGATGTAGGTAAGTGATTTTCAGGGGACAGGCCCTGCTGAGTGGGGGGGTTGAAAAAGGAGGACTGCCAGGCAAGGGCAAGAGGGAGTGGGGGATGGAGTGGCACTCGGAGGCCGCTCCTCGGCCACCCCTGCACTGATGTGGGGGAGGGGGGCAACCTGACAAGGGGGAGGGGTGCGTTGGGAGCAGGAGGAGGGTTCTTCTCCCAAGCGCTTAGGTAATCTGTCTAACTCCCTGGTTTCTGTCTGTCTATTTGTCTCGTGCTGCAGATGGTGAGGGCCATCAATGCGGAGCTGCTGAAGAGGCTCGTCCTGTCTCAGGTACCTGGACAACATCATTGCTGGGTTTGCTGCCCTTGGTTTCCTGAACTGCAGAGGAGCCCTCGATGGGATACACATCCCAATCCGCACACCGCCCCATTGAGCAGCCCAATTTATAAACCGGAAGGGCTACTATTCCATGGTGCTGAAGAGACTTGTAGACCACCAGGGACATTTTATGGACATTTGTGTCGGGTGGTCGGGGCGGGCACGTGATGCCCGCATATTCCGCAACTCCTACCTGTACCACAGGTTGCAGGCAGGAACATTTTTACTCCAGCGGCACCTCACACTCGGGGACGTGCAGATGCCAGTATGTATAGTGGCCAACGCGGCCTACCCACTGATGCCGTGGCTCATGAAGCCTACACCAGCCACCTGGATGTAAGCAAGGAGCTTTTCAACATGCATCTTAGCCAGGCTCGCATCCAGGTGGAATGCGCGTTCGGCCGGCTGAAAGGGAGGTTCCATTGCCTCCTCACACGCCTGGAGATGGCTGAACACAACATCCCGGAGGTGGTGGCCGCATGTTGCGCTCTCCATAACCTGGTGGAGAGGAAAGGGGAGGCCTTCCTCCCGGGGTGGGGGACAGGTGCTGATGGTGAAGACAGGCCATTTGAGCAGCCCCAGATGGCTGCCATCCACCATGTCTGGATGGTCCGGTGTCCGAATCCATGAGGCCCTGAGGCAGAGATTCTCAGAAGGAGCCCACTGACTCTCCCCACGGCCTCTGCCATGGGGGGTTTGGCCTGAACCACCCCTACCAGTCCCTCCACAACCCTCACTCTCTTCCCATAAATACATACACACCCGGTTTTCTTTGGAAACAGAACTTGTTTTTTTATTAGAAACATTGGAAAACAGAAAATGTGCTAACTGTGTATAAACCACCTTTCTCTTGGTACCGTTCAACTGTTTATAAACAAAGTAAATCTGTCACTCAAAAATAAAGACTTTGTTCCATAACTGAAATGTCCTTTCACTGGGGTGGCAGGGGACTGAACGTCGGGAGGGGAGCGGGGGCTCAGGTAGGCCGTTGCTTCCCTGATCACAGGGTCCTGCCACCTTCCCACCTCCCTGTGTCCTGGCACCACCACGGCTTTGGGCTCGTTTGGAGCGAGAGCCAGTCCTGGCCTGGGCGGGGCCGGGGGGCGGGGGGGCAGCTATTGGGCCTGTGAGGGCTTGGGAGCAGGAGGGACTGGGGGCTGGAAGAGAAGGGGGCTGGAGGGGCTGGGGGAGAAGAGGGCTGGGGAGAAGAGGGAGCAGGAAAGGCTGAGGGAGCAGGAGGGGCTGGGGGAGAAGGGGGCTGGGGGAGCAGGGGCCTGGCATGCAGGAGAAGCAGTGCCTGTGACAGAGGCAGGCAAGGTTAGGACCTCCCGCATGGAGGCACAGATGTCAGTACGCTGCTGGACCAGCTCATCCAGCAGCCTGGTGCGCCACTCGGCCTCTGCCTCTGTCCTCTGCTGAAGGGTCCTGTTGAGGTGGTAAATAGGTCATTATCAGTGGTAAATAGGTCAATGGAGGGATGATAGGAGTTACTATAGAGAACTTTTCCTAGCTGTCTGGCTGGTGAGTCTTGCTCACATGCTCAGGGTTTAGCTGATCGCCATATTTGGGGTCGGGAAGGAATTTTCCTCCAGGGTAGATTGGCAGAGGCCCTGGAGGTTTTTCGCCTTCCTCTGTAGCATGGGGTACAGATCACAGCTGGAGGATTCTCTGCATCTTGGGGTCTTCAAACTATTTGAGGGCTTCAATATCTGAGATATAGGTGAGAGGATTATTCTAGGAGAGGGTGGGTGAGATTCTGTGGCCTGCATTGTGCAGGGGGTCAGACTAGATGATCATAATGGTCCCTTCTGACCTTAAAGTCTATGAGTCTATGAGGTCCTGCAGGGCCACTACATGCTCCCTCAGCAGGTCCGTGCAGACACGCCAGTGCCTGCGGGTGCCACGGGTCCAGGATGGTGGTGGGGCAGGTGTGGTGCTCCCTTGTTGGGTAGAGGATCCGGCTATGGAGGAAAAGAGGAGGAAACAATCAATGTCTGTATACACCCCTGCTGTCCTCGATGGCATGCCATGGCTGTCAGGGGCTCTCCTTTGGACAGGAGACTCAGGGGTGTTACACGTGACACTGCCTGTGAGTTGGACAGCAGCCTGAAAGCATCACAGGGACCCCACAGTGGCAATGGGACTAGATGGCCCCCCACACTGCCAAATCACCCGTGTGTGGTGACCCCTCCAAGCACTCACCTGATGATCCCTCCCTGATGTCCATGGATGCCTGGGAGGCCTCTGGGGTCTGAAGGACCAGCTCCTGGGAGAGGGTCCCCGCTGCCTCCTCTTCCTCCTCATCCTCCTCCTCCGGGTGCAACTCTCCCGCCTTTCCTCCCTCAGGGGTCGGTCCATGATGTGGTGGGGTAACCCAGACTCGACCACACGCAGTGGAGTCTGGGCTTCCCCACCGCCCAGGATCTGCTCCAACTCCTAGTAGTAAGGGCAGCTCTGTGGGACTGCCCTGGAGCGGGAGCTCTGATCCCAGGCCTTGGCATATCCCTGCCGCAGCTCTTTGACCTTGGCCCTGACTTGGTCCATGGTGCGGGGGTGATGCCCTTTCTTGGCCAGTCTCTGGGCCATGTGCTCATATATGTCTGCATTCCTGTGGCATGACTGCAGGGCCTGCAGGACCTCTTCCTGGGACCAGAGCTCCAGGAGGTTTTTTAATTCTGGGCCACACCAGGCTGGTGCCCGCCTTTTGCTGCCCCTGGGTGGGTCTTCCTCTCTGTCCTGAGAAGGGCCAGGGGGGCCTTGAGGTTGGGACATGGCTAGCATGGCTGGCACAGGTGTTCTGGCTGGCTTCCTGACAGCAATGCCTGTCTGGGTGCCTGTGCCTTTAAGAGGCTGCGGACAGGAACCATAGAGATGTTCAACATGTAAAGGCTGGACTGTCCACCAGGGCTTCTTCCTGGAGGCCCTTTTTTTGGAAAGAACAGGCTCCCTGCATCCACACTCACCTTTTTTTGGACAGATCTCTGTCGAAAAAGGCATTATTCCTCGTAAAACGAGGTTTACCACTGTTGACAAAACCGCCACGTTCTTTTGATTTACTGTCAACAGAATGCAGTGGTAGTCTAGACGCAGGTATAATTTTTTTGGAAAAAGGCCACTTTTTTGCGAAAAAAACCCTGAGTCTAGACACAGCCCTAGGGTATGTCTACACAGCAAAGTTAATTGGAAATAACAGCTGTTATTTCGAATTAACTTTAATAGCGTCTATACAGGCAAACGGCTATTTCAAAATAAATTCGAAATAGCAGGGCGCTTAATTCGAATTAGTTAAACCTCATTCTACGAGGAATAACGCCAAATTCGAAATAGCTAATTCAAAATAAGCGCTGTGTAGACGCTTATTTTGAAGTAGGGGGCCTCCAGCCCTTCCCAGGGTGCCCTGGTGGCCACTCTGGGCACAACCAGGAAAACTCCTCTCCTCTCCCCCAGCCCCGGGGCCCTTAAAGGGGTAGATTCTGGCCACTGGGCACGCGCCAGCTACAGGCCTGCCTGCACACAGCAGCAGTGACAGCCCTTTGCCCAGTGGCCAGACCATGAGCCGGGCATCCAGTGGCAGCGAGCTGTCCCCCGCCCAGTCCCCCAGCACCCAGGGGCCAACCAGGGGGCGTAGATGGCGAGCGCCCTCCTGGACTGGTGCGAAGATCATAGACCTCATTGAGGTTTGGGGGGAGGCCCCCAATCTCCATGATCTCCACACCAGACAGAGGAACACGGCCGTCTATGGCCGCATAGCGGCCACCATGGCCAGGAAGGGCCGCAGGCAGACACAGGAGCAGGTGCACCTCAAAATCAAGGAGCTGCGGCAGGCATATGTCAGGGCCACGAGGGGCAGCTCCGCAGCAGGGACCGACACCTGCCCCTAATTCCACACCCTCGACCACATCCTGGGGGGCGGGACGGTCCGCACCACCCCGGGAGGCAGCGAGCCGGGACTGGAGAGCCCTGACCTGGGCACGGCGGAGGGGCCAGCGTGGAGGGTGCCACGCCACCAGGACCCCCGAGCTCTCCCAGCACCGGAGTCAGCAGGGTCGTCCGGGGAGGCCACACCAGGTAAGTGCCATCACCGTCCCCTACCCGGCGGGGGAGGAGGAAACCAGGGACCGCGCGCGTGGGCCTTGCCTACCACGGATCACGCAGCAACCTGTGCACGTGCGGGCACGTGCCGTGCCACCCTTGGGCAGGTGGCTCCAGCTCCGTGACACACAGGGGCCATGGCCTGATAGCCACATGCGTGTGTGAACAGACCTGACACGCTCCTGACCCCGGGGCGGGACACAGCAGGACGCCCTCCTTTCACACACCCCCTCTACACAGAGGCAGGGGACATCTCCCCCTCACCTCACCCATACTATACACAGCACAGGGGCATGGGTGCGGTCTTGGGGCAGCTCCCACTCCCAGGGATAGCCGGACATTCTGACCATGGCCTCTGTGCATCGGCTCTGACGGTGCAGGGCATGGTCATCCTCACCTCGCAGAGGGAGGCTGGGCTTCATCCACTGTGTCTCCAGGGAGAACTGACCATTCCTCTTCTTGCCCACAGCTGCACCAGCTTCACGTGCAGGGTGCACCACCCCATCCGGGACAGCCACCCGCACCCGTGGGCTTGTCAGGACCACCGCCACGCAGCAGGGGTACCGGGACCAGCACCTGGGGGCCCTGCGAGCCCTGCACAGCACCATCTGGGACTGGGTGCAGGAGGACCTGCAGCTCCGGTGGGAGCACCTTGCCCAGGGTCATGCCATCTGCGAACACCTGCAGGCCCTGGTGCAGAGCGTGCTGCCTTATGCTGCCCCAGCGCCTGCTGTCCCCCCAGCTTCTGTTCCTCCTCCCACTTCTGCTCCCCCTCCCGCCTCACCCTCCACAACCTCCACACCCTTCTCCTCAATCTCCACACCCCCCACCTCAACCTCCACACCCTCCTCCCCATCCCCCCGGGGACACCGAGGCCCCTCACCCGCAGTGCTGGGAGACGGTTGGCCCAGCGAGACCCCTGAGCGCTAAGCTCCCCCTCCTCCTTCTTCCCCTTGCTTCCCCCTTCCAGCTCCCTCCTCCAAGTTTTCCCTTCCCCTCTCCCACCACCCTTCCCCGGTCTCTCCAGAGGTTCAACCCCCGTCCCCCAGTTTTGTTCAATAAACCCAGTTTCTATTTTGAACATACGTGTCTTTTATTTGACATCAGGAAGGGGGCTAGGAAGGGGTAAGTGGAAGGACGTGAGGGAGGAATGGGGCACGAGCCCCCGGTAGGGAGGACTGGGGAGGCTCTGAGGGCTCCTCAGGGTGGATGTTCTCCCGCAGGGCCTCCTGGATACTGACAGCCCTCCGATGGACCCCCCGGATGGCAGCCTGCCGCAAGTGTAGCCGGGCTGATGGCAACGACCCCACGAGATGCTCCGGCGTGCCCAGGGGCAGCTCTGGCTCCATGTGGCCGAGTGCTGTGGTGTCCCAAGTGAGGGCACTCAGGGCACTCCAAGACAGGACTGCTTTGCTGTCTCTCATCAAGGTAGACAAGCAAGTGGGGAACCCTGAGAACTGTCTGTCCGGGGTGGGGGTAGGGTCCCTTTAAGCACGGAGCTCAGTTAGCCTCAGGCAGCAGCCCCACACACTAAGTACTAACCTGATGCCCTGCCGGCACTGGTTCCGGGCAGCCTTAACTTTGGTTCAGGGTCCACTCAGTGTGGACGCGCTATTTTGAAATAGCAAAACGCTATTTTGAAATAGATTTTGTGTATAGATGCGTTATTTCGAATTAGCTTAATTCGAATTCATTATTTCGAATTAAGATAACTCGAATTAACGCTGTAGTGTAGATGTACCCCTAGTGTTTTTCTGCTTCTGTTGAAATCACTTGCCTAGGAGAACTATCTGGTTCTAGATACTTTAAGTCATGGTAGGGAGTAGGGAAAGATTTAAGTAATTCTGTAACTGACTTGTTAATTCAGTTCTACATAAAATAAATACCCGAGGCCCTATTTCTCTTAATATTATAAAGTGAACCTGTCACTTTGCGTACATGGAAATGAAAAATAAAGAAGGTGTGTTATTGATTTTTAACTGCATTTATTTTAACTGCTCTTACTTTAAAAATGAATGGGTGTCCTAGAGAATAAAAAACATATCAAAAGAGCCATTACTCACCTTATTTTTTAATGCTTCACTCAGCCTCAGCAGTCAAGGCATGTTAATAATGGCTAGCCAGTATTCCACTTCAAGCTCAATGTATTAAACTCCTAGAAAAAAAGCCTAATCTTTTGTGTTTCTGGTAGAAACACTGAGTAACAAATGACTAATTTTGTTTTGTATCCCTTCTATTTTCTCAGAAGGCAAGGGGGTGTTCTGAAATTGTCACAAAATGGTGTCCTCGTGGTTGAAATTTAATAAATATGACAAATAGATATTACCTCTGTACCTGCAGTGCCCAAAGAATGTATGGCAATGGTCTCCAACCTTTTTAACCACAAGATCACTTTTTCAATTTAAGTTCAATGTAAGATCTACCTCAAACCCAAATACTCTGGCCCCACTTCCTTCCTTCTCCTTCTTTGAGGCCCTGCCCCAGCTCCACCCCTCCTCTGAGACCTCATCCTGCTCACTTCATCCCCCTTCTTCCCCATTCTCACTTACTTTCACCAGCCTGGAGCAAGGGGTTAAGCTGTAGGCTCTGGTCTTGAACCAAGGGATTTGGAGCGTGGGAGGGGCTCCGGGCTTAGCCCAGGGTGGTGGATTGGGGTTCAGGAGAGGTTTCAGGGTGCAAGCTCTGGGAAGGATTTTGAGTGCAGGGGAATCACATCTGGGTCAGGAAGGTTGGGTGCAGGAGGAGGTTTAATGCTGCCACAGGGGTTTGGGATGCAGGCTCTGGCTGGGTACTGTTTAACTGAGATGGCTTCCAGGTAGTGAAGCAGTGGGGTTAAGGCAGGGTTACTGCTGCCCTGGCCCTGCACCACTCCTGAAAGCAGCTGGCATATACTGCAATGGCTCCATGGTGCCATGTGCTGCCCCTCATCTACAGGCACTGAGCCCACAGCTTCTACTGGCCACGGTTCCCCATTACTGATCATTGGGAGCTGCAGGAGTGGTGTCTGCAGGCAAGGACAGCATGTGGAGACACCCTGCCCCCCACCACCACCACTCTGCCTTTCTCAGGGGCTGTAGAGACATGCCAGCCACTTCCAAGAGCAGCATTTATCACAGGGATAACTACTCGAGGCACAACAGGTTAGGCATTTTAGAACTCACTATTCAAAGAATTAAATGTAAGCGTGAGAGAGAAATGAAAATTATGAAATGCACAGACCAGTCACAAACCAAAAATAACCCACTTTGCAAGCAGTAAAAGTAGTAACAACAACCTCCCATGTATGTGTTGGGTCGGTAGATGAGAGTGACAGACAGTGTGTGTTTTTGAGAATCACAGACACACGCATACACACAGTGACTGAGATTTGCATTGCCATCTGTGTGGAGATGGGTACAGAAGTGGGGGGGGAGGGACACCCAGACATCAGCCCTCCCTCTTCTTCCCCCCCACACCCTGCACAACAAGCAGGAGGCTCCCAGGGGGGGGCAGCTCCAAGACCGAGGGCAGGTGCAGCATGACGGTGGGTAGTGGGGCAACTGAAGTGCCAGCGCTTGATGCTTTCCTGACCAAACCTCAGTCAGGCTCACCTGTCAGAGGCACCAAGATCTACCAGTAGAGCCAATCTACTGGTTGGTGACCACTGACATATGGCATATTGTCCTCCGCACTTGATAAGGATAGCAAGGGCTAGATTTTCAGAAGTGTAAGGGCCCAAGATGCTGATCCCTTATGAAAATCGGGCCTTGATTGGGTGCTGTGTGCTTTTTAAAAGAAATCTGTTCCTCAATGTCAGAATCCCAACAAGGACAGTCAGGACCAAGAGCTGAGGAGTTCATAGTCAGGTTGCAGGCCAGGGTTGATACCAAGGTTCAGAATCCAAATCAGATGGTGAAAATCCAAATCAAGCTTAGGTCAAAGCCAGGAATTCAGGAACAACGACAATTACAGGACACCAACATTGTTGCTTAGACACTTTCTGGTAGGGTTGCCAGATGGTTTCAACAAAAATACCGGACATACTTGACATTACATCACAATCTACATTACATCTTAGTTAGAAAATACCGGACATTTATATTTTCTCAATTTGTTTCCCGAACAGAAAGCTCAAATACTGGACTGTCTGGTTCAAAACCGGACACCTGGCAACCCTACTTCCTAGAATGCCTCTGGTTCCCTGCCCTATATAAACTCCAATCAGGAGCACAAGCTGTTTACAACTATTGCTGGGCAGCAGTGCGGCAATAACAGTTGCTTAGTTGCTCTGCAGACCTAGGCTCTAGATGGATGGAGCCTAACACTTAGTGATCAAAATGTTAGAAAGAACGAAGATTCAGTTCACCACTGCTATTTCTTAAATATCATCTGAAACCCTTAAGAATATAATTTACTTGACACCATATAACAATCTCTGTCACACTAAGGAGCATTTCTGGTTCAACTCCTACATCCACAGTTGAAAAAAAACCTGATGTAAAAAGATGCCTTCATTTCAGGATTATTGCTTCTATATTCTGAAGCTATTCTCCAAACTTCAATCTTCCTCTAAATAATTTGTCCCCTAGGAATAAGGCAACTTTTATTGGTCCATTCAGGAACTCTCAGTCTAATGTATTGATTGTGCTCTGCACAAAGTCTATAATAAATCTTTTACCTTTACTGAGGACAGTCACTAACCCAGAGCCCTTTCACAGTCATCTCTGCTTTATGCATTCTTCAAATTTGACAGAAATGTGGCTTCTGAAAAAGCCTGACTTCAGCAGAGGATTCAGAAATCAAGAGAAAATATGAAGGGGTTTTGAGGGGAGCTTTGCATGTACTGTCTGAAAAACTGATTTGGGGGCTGCAAAACATGAAAATACCGGAATCAGATTGAATCTTGAGTTAACATACAACTTCTCATGTCAACTACAATTAAAGTTAGACTTAAATCTACCCACACCTATAGAAATAGCGGGAACAACTTGAAATTAGTTTCAAAGACATACACTGGGGTGGGGCTGTGGCTTGCCTGGTTCTGGTCCCTGAGGCTTGGCGCTCCCTCCCCCAGCATTGGGGAGCCCACGCTGTTGCTCCATCCTCTCTGCCATCTTCCCACAGGGCTGGAGCACACAAAATCTACTAGCCCCCCAAGACTGCCTGAGGCTCAGATGTGTGAAAGGAATGCATGGGGAGTGGCTTTCTCCTTCTCAGTCGGGGGAAAAAAAGATTCCCCAACCCTGAAACAGACACAGCAAACCAGATACAGCATGAGTACTAAAAGACTTTGTTATTAAAGCCCTGAGACTACGAGGGAATCCCAGGCAAACATAAAGACATTTAGTAAAGGTCTAATAAATAGAAAAATCATAGTTCAACAGCCAAAAATCCAAGGTGTAATAAATGCTCAAAATATGGACATTTTGTAGCTGTATGCTATAGTTAGTCAGGGAATTGACTAATATTAGACAATAAAGGAAGTTTTTTTTTCTGGTATCTATCAAATATGATGACAGAACCTGCCTGGAAAGGGGAACTGAATAATCATGGAAAGATTGTTGACTTTAATACCAGTCAACTTTAGGAGTACATGAGACCATCATCTCAAAAGGGACTTACAATCACACTGAACTCCTCCCAGAGTTGAAATCCCCTGACAGTCTTGACTAGCCCTGGTGGTATTCTGAAATGGTTGGGCCATTTCACCACAGAAAATGTGTGATCAAGACAAACACATGTGATCAAACAATCGAAGACCTCCAACTTTCTCAGTCACAGCATTGTAGCTATCCTAGGCCTAAGGAACTGGTCCCCAAACTTTTTCAGTCATGCTTCCCTTTCCCTGGACTGCACTCCCTCAAGAACCAGGGTAGGATTGGGGCAGGGTGGGGGAGAGGGAACTCTACTCTGGGGATGAGGGGATGGCAGGGGCATGGGAGGGGAGCCACACATTAAGGCTATGTCTACATTACAAGGTTTTTGCACAAAAACCCAAGGAGCGTCCACACCTCAAGTGTGCTTTTGCACAAGTAAATTGACAGTAAAACGGCAGAACATGGGGCTTTTTGTGGTGTAGGTAAACCTCCTTCTATGAGGCATAACTCCTTTTTGTGCTACAGCTGTTGCGTAAAAAAAGGCATGTGTGGACGCTCCGCAGGAGTCTCTTGCACAAATAGAGCCTATCCAAAAAAGCACAGGTGCTCTGATGGCCATTCTGTTAATGGCCATCAGAGCTGTCTTGCGCGAGAGCATCCATGCAGTGTGGACACTCTTTTGCGCAAAAGCGATGCGCTTTGAGGTGTGGATGCACTTTTGCACAAGAAGTTTTTGCGCAAGAACTCTTCAGCAAAAGACTTCTTGTGCAAAAACCCTGCAGTGTAGATGTAGCCTAAGTAGGATGGGAGAGCCACTGGTACCTCTTTCTCCTGAGCCATCCCTAGGCTTCAGCAGCAGCTGCTGCATTTCCTGCCCCCCATAGTTGTGGAGGCCAGTTACACTGGGTAACTTGATTTGTAGTATGCATGCAGCTAGGATTTGGGCCAGAGGTGGAGTTGAACTGGGGCCAGAATGAGGCTGGGTGGTGCTCCCACCCCGACCCGTTGCAGGGCTGGCCTGGGCCTCCTGCCCCCTCTCCCCAGACATTCTTCTCTGTCCCTCTGAGGGGCTCACAGTTTGGGGACCATAGGCCTAGTGAGAAAGGTGAGAAATACTCAGTGATATTGGACATTTGAAAGAAGGTCCAGAACAAACTTAAGAGACAATGCTGAACTACAAAATGTATATACACGTCACGGGATTCTTATCCATTAAGAATCTATGCGGATTTGTGAAGATTTAATGAAGCAGTTGTGGGAGAAAGATATAGTCTCCCAGCATTGGATGATTTCCTCCACTCAGCCAAAGGAACTACAGTATTCTCTAAGCTGAACATCTTAATAAAATCCTGACAAATTCCTTTAGCCAAAGAGAGTTATAAATTCACTACATTTATTACACTTTTGGGGATTAAAAGTGTACCTGCAATTTTCCAAAGTAAGGTGTTATAACTATTAACAAAAACTAGACAATCTCAAAACTGCAAGAATTTCAAAGTTACATTAGGGTCAGCTGGCCCATGTATCCAAAAGACACTAATGAAGTAACAAGAAACTACTTTTCAGTACATTTACAATTAAGTAAGCCCAGTGGACTCATGATTAAAGGAGATTGCATTGTAATTCCAAAAGAAATGAGAGGAGGAATCTTAAATTTCATCCATGAAGTGTACCAAGAACTAATGGATTCAACCAGTCAGTGTGTTGGCTGGGCATCAAAAAGGATATAAAGAATGATGCACATGAACACTGCATAACTAACAGACCAACACAACACAAAAGCAACAGCTCTATCAGACAGCTCTTGGAAAAGACTAGCTATGGATCTATGCTAATTCAGAAGACATTGTGGTCATAGTGGACTTTTTCCCCAGGTATATAGAAATCCATTACTTGAAAGGCATGACATGTGGCAGTGTTACTGACAAACAGAAGTGCACTTTTGCTCATTTTGGCATTCTAGAAGAACTAGTAATGGACAACACAATTCAACACAGCAGAATTTCAGATATTCCAAACAAAATTTGATTTTTATTATATTACTAGTAGTCTGCATTACCCACAAGGAAACTGAAAGGCTGAGAGACATGCACAGACAACCAGGTAAATCCTATAGCAGGAAGATCCATTCCTTGCTCTTCTGAGCTACAGACCCATACTAATAGCAGCTACCAGATACAGTCCAGCACTTTTCCTCCTGAAAAGACAACTCAGAACTAATGTTCTGACAGAACATACTTCCAAAATGGCCAGACATGGAAAGTAGCCAAATCAGATAAAAAGGCAAAAAATAGCTTAGGAACACTTTTATAATAGATGACATTCAGAGAACTACTGGATCTAGGACCTGATGACCACATTTCTGTCAAAATGGATGAAGAATAGGGGTGGAGACTTGCAGCTTTTGTAAAGAAAAATATTGCCCAGATCGTACATGGTCAAAACCAACAGTGGAGAGTTCAGCAGAAACTATCAACATCTACAGTGTGTTCCTCAGAAAGAACAATTAACATCATACATTGCAGATGGTGGATGCAGGAGAAGAAGAGACTCAGATTCCCCAGCAGCCAGAGAGAGTTGCTACAACTAATGGATAGCTATTTTACATGTTTGGCTCATGTAATTAGAAAACCACTGTGATTAATAAACTGATTCTTATTGAACTGTAAAGATAGCACAATACCATAATTTTTAAATTATAGGAATATAAACTACAAGGGAAATGTAATAGAATTCTCAACTGTATTATGGTATTTAGCTATGAGGTGGCATCAGGCACAGCATACTTTAACTTAAACTCACACCAGCCTTTCCTGGCAGTACATTAAACTGTCTTAAGGTAACCATATCTCTTGTGCATCTCTCTCTGGGAAGGAAGTTGTGGAGCCAGTCTATATCTGGTACAGAAGCCTAACCTAACAGTAGTAGCTCTGCAACCTATCATGTACAAGTTGTACATGACACCGCTGGCAAATTGGAAAAAGTCTATAGTTGTGTCCATCCTTCACTCCACTTGTGTTCAGAGGGTCAATTCCTGCTGTAAACAATAAAGGTGTGTCTTTTTTTATTCGAAAAAACTTCCCCTGCATCTAGACTGCTGCCACGTTCTTTTGAAAGTACATCGAAAGAACGCGGCAGTTTTTTCAACCACAGAAAACCTCATTTTAAGAGGAAGAAAGCCTTTTTTCTAAAGTGCTCTTTTGAAAAAAGGCGCTATGTAATGCAAACTGTGCTTTTTCGAAAGAGAGCATCCAGACTGCCTGGGTGCTCTCTTTCGAAAAGCAGCTTGCTTTTTCGAAAGTACTGGTTGTAGTCTAGATGCTCTTTTTCGAAAGAGGCTTGCAGTCTAGACATAGCCTAACTGAAATGAGAGCTGATGGCTGAGCAAAGATTTGGTGATAAGGAACACAGACTCTTTCTTGGGTACTCTTTCCTGAAACTGAGTACCTAATCAGTAAGAAAGCATATAGACTTGTGAATATGCTCTAAATTGGAACAGAGACTCATACCAACTCTGAGACAATCAAGGTTGTTGTAAAACATATTTAAAACTGAAGTTGCTGTTAACTACAGTTGTGGAACTATACATATACTTGCCATAGTTAATGGTCTCATACTGTCTTTCAGATTCTAGATATTTGCAGACATAAACTGAGATCAAGAGTTCAAGTTTTTTGTACTGAACTCAGTTTATCATAAATGCAGGAATTTATTTTAGGAATTTAGGAGTGTTAGTCAGATTCTGGCTAATATTTATTGGCAAATTGATTAAAAGAGTTGGTAACTACAGGTCTTTTGGGAAGGAGATGCTGGTGAATTAGCATGTAAGTAATTAAGCAAACTCTTTTATCATCTAGCTTTGGCTTGTTTTAATTGTTTTGGTAGCAACACTGGAGTTGAGAGCCAATTTGCACAAATGAGGCCCTATTTGAAATTCTCAGTCAAAAATCTCAACAAAATCACCTTTTCAACATAGTAATCAATAAGTGTTATTTTCTATTGACATTGTGTAATTTGAATCTGAAAACCTAAATACTTGTATCTGCCAATTTTCTAATTTGTTGCAAAATCATAATCCAATATCACTTTTGCCTTCTTATATCCCATACTATTAGTTGTTAGTCATCACTCTGACACATCCACCGTCCTGTCCCATCTTTTATTTTTGTTTTGTTTTTATAGTCTGTTTGAAATTCTATAAAAACTAATTTCAAATGACATTCCCATGCAAATACACTAGGATGCCCTCACCCAATAACATCCACACCCTTGCACTGGGATCCCCCCGCTCCTGCTCAGGGTAACTGAAAACTTAAACTCACCAGCCCCGCCCCACTGGCTGCAGAAGCATGTTAGCTCAGGAGGCTCCCTGGCCAGCATGGTTCGTATTGTGTCAGGGACGGCCAGTACAGCTTCCCAGACTGAGCAGTGCCCTCTGTGGCCAGGACAAAGATGGGGCTGAGGGCCTAGGTGCTGTTGGATGAGTTTCCAGGTGCTGCCCACTCTTCCCCATTTCCAGGGCTGGCATTTGGGCCTGATTAAATACCTTTATCAAACTATTTCATGGGCTTCATTGAGGAAGTGCTCAAGCCGTAAATGGCCCCCGGGCTGGGAGTTTGGCTTAAAGGGACTGTATTTTTCTTAGTAACCAGTAAATATCACAAAAGCTGTTTGGTTATTGGCTTGGTGAAATCTAATTATAGAATAAACCACCAGTTTTGAGGATCATCTGCCCTGACTGAGCATTCTCAGTGTAGCAACCACGGTCACACCGTATCTTCCTGAGAAGACACATCTGAGCCAGCTGCAGATCAGGTTTCCATCTCCCCCTTCCCCATAACCTGCCCACCCAAAGCTAAACAATTTGATTGTGTTGCTCAGGATTTGACCCAAAATACCTTCCCAAAAAAGGACACATTTAAGGTTGCTGCAGGATCTTTAACTCTGACTTCCTTGGCATTTCCATGAAATGTATAGAATATAAGTCTATATTGTATTGTTATGGTTCATTTTCAGAAGCTGCGGGGTTATACCTTTCCTGGTCATGGAGTAATGCTGAGTTAGCAGGTGCAGCACTAAGTGCAATCTATATTTTTGTGAAACCAATTAAACTGATTGTACTTTGCTCTACAATGGTCCACATGTTAAAAACCTATTCAACACTTTGCTCAAGGAGTTATGGAAATCTTATTTCGTGCAAAGTATTTCATTCTTCCTGCCAGAACACGCTGTTCAAACAAAAAAACCTTTGTAATAGCTTCGCAGAAATTTTGATGACAGAAGATCCTGAACCTGCAGAGAAAACCTGTTAGCTTGTTATTTTCGCAACATTAGTTCAGTTGAAAACACAAAGGCTTGGATGGGTGGTCGCTCTCTTTGTGTTAGCAATAAAAATAATTCAAAAGGCTTTGGAATGCATGTATTAAAAAAATAAAGGGCTCTCACTTTTCAGAAAACCAGTCAGATTTCATACCTTTCACCTAATGTGTCGCATGGAAAGGTGAAGTTGAGGTGACACATTGGATTGCTTTAGTCACATCATGTTATGGCTCTTTGTGACATGACAGCTGATGAAAAATGAAGCTAATGCAACTTGGCAGGCCAGATCATCTCAATCCTGAAGAGTTTCACAGCATTTTTTACTTCTTTGCATTATGTAGGGTCCTTCACATGCCCCGTCGTTAAAACAGTCTTATGTTCACAAATTTTGGTTCACATGTTCAGTATCTAAAAATAAAAACAAAAACTTGCCAGGGGAATTGCATCTGAGAAATAAGTTTGGAGACTTTTTTTGTTCCTTCTGTCTTCTAGTTCCTGCTTTAGTGATAAATGGCATCAGATTGTCTGGCTTCCCTTGGATGGTTTTTCAACAGGAGCTAGCATTTTCAAGGGAGCAAACCATAAATGATAGACACACCAGCTTTATCATGTCACCTTGAACAATGGAGCTTGCATAACAAAACCATGTCATTTACAGATGTTCAGAGATATGATTATAAACCAGGGTGAGAGTTGATCATGCACCCTCAATTCCCATTAACATCAATGGGAGCTGAATATGTTAAGAATCTAAGAGGGTTGGGTTCTTGAAAACCAGACATCACAGCAAGCACGAGCAATTGCCTGCTTTTGTTTGTTCTGATATTCTAACTATGAGAATTACCAGGGGTCTTTCCTGTATTATTGAGGCTCAGCCTCAGCATAATTCTGCCATAGATACCGAGGCAATCAAAACTTCACTGTAATATATAATATCTAGATGTTCTAGTTATGAGCTCATGTTTTGTTTCTAAGTGGAAGTTGTGGTGATAGATTCCTCTTTTTTTCAAACTCACTACAAAAAATTAAAGGATGGGACAGGGTGGTGAGTGCATATGGGACATGGTGTTCAAGTAGGAGACCACTGAACATTTAATGAGCAATGGAAGTAAATAAATGTATATACATGTAATGATCTGGATCAGCGGGAGGCCACGCTGACTCACTACACTAATTACACTCCCCTGCTAACCAGCAACCTCCAGTGGCTCGGCCCTAGCCCAGGGCGAAGCAGCCAGACACTCCCTGATGTCTCCTGTGGGGAGGGTTCCCCAGCTGGGGAGCTAAGGGGGCCAACTGCTGCTGTTATTCCCAGTGCTGAGTGTTCAGCTGCTGCTGTTGGTTAGCCAACTGCTGTAGCAGTAACTGTTGCTGCTGTTGTTGGCTCTCCACAAGGAACTTAACCATCTGCTCCATGTTCCCTCTGACTTAGCAGTTCCGTCAATCTGTACCCTAGATTTCCACAAGCCCCTAACATCTGGGGGTGGGCGATGCCTACATTCTCCACCATGTGTAATGGTCAAGGGCCAGTGGGAGGCCACACTGACTCACTACACTCCCTGGCTAACCAGCAACCTCCAGTGTCTTGGTCTTAGGCTCCAGACAGGTAAGGGGTTCACACTGCAGGCTGAGCTGCAGTCAGTGAAGTTAACCGTGGATCAGGGAAGAGCAACAAAGCAGCCTGTAAACATGGTAGCAGGTAAGGCACAGGCCTGTCTGCAGGCTGAGTGGCTGTCTATTGGCCCGGACCCTTTTTTAGGGTGGGGACGCAAGCAAGTAACCAGTAGTATAAATCAGGTAGCTCAGGCCTGACTGCAGGCCAGGCAGCAGTATACAGAGACCACACCCTTGGTCAGGGCGGGGCAACAAACAAACGGTTCAAGCAGGTCAATCTGTAGGCTGAGCAGCAGTTTATGAGCCC
Source organism: Rafetus swinhoei (assembly GCA_019425775.1). Lineage (NCBI taxonomy): Eukaryota > Metazoa > Chordata > Testudines > Trionychidae > Rafetus > Rafetus swinhoei. The sequence continues at coordinate 74,900,111 of CM033449.1, read as the reverse complement.
AGGCCCTGGGTCAGGGCAGGCTGGGCTGGGAATAGTTAACGAAGGGATGGGCAATAATTTTTGACCGGAGTCCACTTCAGAAATTTTTTAAGTAGCCTCAGGCCACCCCCAAAGGACTGGGGCCTCAGGCAGAAGGAGCGGGGCCAGGACACTTCCATGCTTCCCCACCCATAGACCCTGATTGGTCTGGGAGTGGGGAAGCGCGCACAGTCTTTGCCCCTCAGAGAGAGCCACCAGCTGTTCTGAGCAGCTGGTGGTTCCCTCTAGGTACCCGTGTCCCTGGCAGTGGGAGGAGACGTTGTGTGCTCCTCCCTGCTGCCCCCAGATCAATCTGGGCCTGGGGAGGGGGAGCATGTGAAGCTTCTTGCTCCTTGCCCCCACCTTGAAAGGAAGCACCATGCTTAGAGTCAACTGCCTGCTGAGCAGCAGCAGGTGGTTGACTTTAAGTGTCGAGTCCCTTGCAGGGCAGGAGGAGACTTCACGTGTTCCCTCCATTCCTCAAACCCTGATTGGCCTGGGGTTGGGGGAGTGTGCGATGTCTCCTCCCACCCTGCCCCTGTCCTGCAAGGAGTGTGCAGCACTTAGAAGTGCTGCGCCCCTTGCAGGGTGGGAGCAGACTTTGCACATTCCCCGCCACCCCCAGGCCAATCAGGGCTTGGGGGCGGGGGAGTGTGTGAAGTCTCTTCCCGCCCTGCCAGGAGCCCACAGCACTTCTAAGCACCACGCACTCCTTGCAGGGCTGGGTCAGGGTGGGAGGAGACTTTGCACACTTTCCCCCACCCTCAGGCCCTGATTGGCCTGGGGCCGGGGGGAGCAGCAGGACCTCCACAGACCTGATCCACTTGCTTGGGGGGCTGGATCTGGCCCGCAGAGACCTTTTTGTCCACTCCTGAGTTAATGGCTCAGGCCTGGCTACAGGTTGAGCAGCAGTTTATGATGCTACGCCCTTAGTCAGGGTGGTGCAACAAATAAGCAGTTTAAACAGTTTAAAGCTCAGTCCTGTCTGCAGGCTGAGCAGTGGTCGGGTCTTCTTCCTCTGGTGGAGAGCCAACAAGTGCAGGGGTTTTCTCCCTACAGAGGGAAACTGCCACCCAAGGTAGGGGGTGGCAGGGGGAACAGAGGTCCACCCGCTCCACTGTGTCCCAGCCCATGGCCCTATCAATGGGAATCCTGACCACAACACGCTGGCCAGGTCAGTGGGGATCCTGACCATAATACACTGCCCAACTGACCTCCATTTCCTCAGTTGACCCAAGGTCGGCTTTCCCTGGGCCACTTCTCAGTTCCCCTTGTGGGCCTACCTGGCTAAACCGCTGATCCTCAGGGTCCACTGGGGACAACGGCGCTGGCAGGGTGTCCATGGGCTCTGGGTCTGGGGCACTCAGAGGTCCTGGCAGTGCAGCCTAATCTCCGGATCCTGGTAGGGGCCCAGGGTCCCTTGGCCAGTCTTCTATGCCCGGCAGTGGTCAGGGTGGCTTTGGCCCATCTTTGGGGTCTGGCAATGGCCCAGGCAATCCAACCCAGTCATCCCTCCTAGGGCAGGGCAACTGTACCTTCCTTGTGGGGAGTCCAGGGAGAGTGTCTGGTTTGCTCACTCACTGAGCTCTAACTGAGCTCTTAGCCCCTGCTTTTATAGTCCCAGCCCACCCTCCTGCTTCCTGTGAGTGGGGCTGGGCAGCTCCAGCCCCACCTCCAAGGGGTTTTAGAGAGTGGTTTCCCTTCTGGGTCAGTGGGAGGCCACACTGACTCACTACAATACACATAACTATAAATACATAAAATACTACAAATAAATTAATACATTTTTAATCATTGGTGGCACATTTCAAAAGGTCTGCCTCACATCTTAGTATCATTCCTCCTGACCCTTAACCCTGATAAACAAAATATGTGGAACGAAAAGCACTTCTATATTCACATCCTACACATTATTGTAATCCTTATGCAAAATATGCCTCGTGAGATATAGACACCAAGTTCCCCTCTAGCCAGAATGTACTCAATCACCCCGCTCTGCCACTTCCCTCAAGCCCCTTCCCTGCCCCATCCCTTCTCTGCCTCTTCCCCAAAGAATGCCCAGTCCCTGCTCCTCCACCTGAAGCTTCCTGAATTCCCTGAGCAGCGGATTAGTGTTCTGAAAGTCTGGGAGGATGAGGGCAGAGTTTATCAGTGGGGGAAGCCAGCAGCAGAGGGGCCATTAATTTCTCTACGCTATTATATTAAAAAAATTTCATGAAGCAGCCTGCTACATTTTGTCTCCTTTAGCTAGTGATCTCATCCTTGTTTTAAGTCACCCCAAAGTATGATTTGCCTATTTCTGCAGTTTTGTAGCTGTGTCGGTTATAGAATATTAGAGAGAGAGTGAGTGAAGTAATATTCTTTATAGGATGAACTTCCAGTGATGAGAAAGACAAGCTTTCAAACTTACATGGAAGCCTCATTCAGGTCTGAGGAACTGACACATTGATTAAGTTTCCCAGACCTGAAGAAGAGCTCTGTGTAAGCTGGAAAGCTTGTCTCTCTCATCTATGGAAGTTGGTCCAATAAAAGATAATACCTCGCCCATCTTGTCTGGTGTTTTTCATTCAAAATGTACAAATGCAGAGGAAAACTGATTAGAAGGCATTCTGGAATTCCTTGCATAGGAAGCCAAAACTCAACATTTTTTCTTTGTTTCAAATAATGCCAAAATATAAAAATTAAAATGTAATTTGCAGGTAGAATATTTAAAAGTTCTGCTAATTTTTCTAAGACTGAAAAGCACACATGCTCTTCCCTAGCTCTTTGACATATTTTTTGCTTTGGGCACATAACAAATTAGCGTATTAATCATGACTCTCCAGAGGAACCGACATCTCATTCTTTCACCCAGTTAAAATATGTGTGTAAAAGAGAACATCTGGTTCTGTGGTTAAAGAAATTGTTTCAGTGAGCAATAAGTGGTATAAATGGGGCAATGATGGATGTGTGCTTTTGCGGTGTATGATGGTTACTCAAGAAGGCCCAGCTGAGGGCTTTTAAAAAATGCATATAAGCTAGATGAACTCAGTAGGGGAATAATACAATTCTGAGTACTTATTTTATGTGGTTAAAAGAAAAACCAGGGGAAGAAAGGAGGCTGATGAAGTAGCTTTTTAGGTCAAGAGGCATGGGATGAAATTCCGAATTCCCATTAATTTCAGTGGAGCCGCGATTTCATCCCTGAGTTCAGATTCAAATTAAGTTACAAGAGGAATGAATGTCTTGGTCTCAAGATGTACAGCAGACATTTGTCAACATCATATAAGTATCTCCCATTTAGGCATCACTGGCATTCATCAAAATAGCCCTTGGATCAGAACATCCCTTCCCAGAGTAAAACCCATTGCAGGAGAACTGGGGGTTGGGAGGGGAAGAATGCAGCATTTTAGTTGGAAATGTTAAACACTTCCCAGCAGAGACTCTCTCTCCCTTTCCCATCACGAGTGGGTTTTGCCCCCACCTCCAGAAAAGCCACCCCCAAACCCATCAGATCCCAGTGAGAGACCAGAGACATTTGTGTGTGGAGGCCCTGTACTCAGACAGTACCATCACACCCCGACCCCAGAAGGCAATTTCTTCCCTTCCATCCCAGTTCCTCCCACTCTGAGAGAGAGGAGGCTCCCATGGACTACATTTTGTATAACTTCTGCCAGGCTACAGGGGAGAACACTGCTTTTGATCAGCCTACTCCTTTTCCCATATGGATCCCAGACCTCCATACGTCTGGGTAGTGAAGGAGAGTGATATTGTCAGAAAGGCACAAGAGTTCCCCTTCCTTCCAGAAAGGCTGAGAGGACACCTCCTTTCATGGCTATCAGATGGTGTCATCTGCTTCTAAAATAGCTTGAATAGATGATGAGTTCTGACAGAATGAAGGCAGTCCCCAAAATCACTGGCTTAATTATTTCCTAGCTAATGCGAACACCAGGACTATGAAACATCTCAGCAGCCAGCTCATTACCCCACTCACTACCATGGAAGACAGTAATATCAGTAGAAAGGTGTGAATAATGTCTACTTAAATTATTATCATTTCATCAAGTTTTCATCCAGTTCAAGGTCTGACTCACAGCTGCTTTTCTTTTTAGAGATCCCTGTGCTGATGACATTGTTAACTCATCACAATGGTTTGAAACATCCAGTTAATTAGAACCAGCTTTAACATGTAAAATCCTCTGCTGTTCTTCCATTTCTTCTCCATAGCTTCTCTTCTCCAACTCCTGCTTATTTTATTTTATCTCCTGTGTATGCTGAGAAAATAGGACCATTGTATTCAGTGAAAATTCTGGCATTAAACTAGAGCTGAAGCAGGACAGGTCCTATTTTACCTTTAGCAACATAATGTTTAACTATTCAAATACATAGACATACAATATATAAGAAAACAGTCTGTTTGGTAACAAATTAAAATGACGTAAAAGGTTAAAGTCTTCCTGGGAGGAAGAGGGGATGGGTTAAATTGTCCTTCCTTACACTAAGTGGCACCTTTTCTCCTCACATCACAGCAGAGTCTGCACCTGAGGAAAGGCAAGTGGTATTAATTCTGCCTGTTCTCCCCTGGGGTTTCTGCCAAAGAGAAAGAGTATAATGTCATGGCCTGAACTTTCTGGGCAGTGTTGCAGGTGTGATCAGTGGGACAAGGTGGGTGATGTAATGTCTTTTACTGGAGCAATTTCTATTGGAAAGCCATTCAGAACTCTTCTTCACTAGGACATAATGTTGACTCAGAGCTTAGAGAAGTCAGTGAATTCTCTGAGTGCCTTGGTGCACCTCTCCCCCCACTCCCCATCAGTAAACCTGATTTTTGGTGATTCACTGATTTCAATAGACTTTCTCTTACTGGATCTCTCAGCCTTTGTATACAACAACAGAAGGTGACATCATATTGACACAAATTAAATGTCACAGAAGATGATGACATAAACTGTAATGATGTATATTGCTACAGTAAGCATTATAACATTACATTTAAAAACTAAAATTTGAGATGTGCTTTTGTTTTTATGTTACATCAAAACACCTTTAAAAGTTCAATGTTGCATGACAGGAAAAGAAACAGAGAAATGTAGGTGAGAGGTACATTAAAGAAAACAATTGATAGAATCCATGGATCCACATAATGAACTTTAAATACAGCATTTCTGGGGAGGGCAGAAAAGAAGTTAGAATATAACACAAATTGTGCATATAGTTAAGAATTGTAGTTTTATCTCAAGAGTTCCTATAACTTAAGTTTTGCTTATGGTGTATATATAGTCACCAAAAAAACCTTATAAACGTTTAATGAGGCATTGTTCATTTAATTTGATCTTTCCAAGGCCATGTCATTTGGAGTATGGTCCAAATCTACTAGCAGCCCCCAAATAATAATAAATAATGATATATTAATGTTCCTTTAAAGAGCATGTCATGACTATTTGGAAATAGCTACATTTCATAGGTGAACTGTAGATAATGATGGATGCTGAATTGCTGTTAACTCAGCAGTGAAAAGCCCTGTATTCAGTTACTAATCCTTGAGATGTTAGGTTGTGGGATGTATTGACCTGTAAACAAAGAGCTAAAAACAGACCACCAAATTGTTTCATATTGGGAAGGGCGGAAATATTTTCACTGTTCAGTTGAAACATGAAATGGACCATTAATCTTGAAAAAAAAAAACCATGTAAACTCTATGAAAAGCATGGCAATTTAAAGTTAGGTAGAGTTTTTCCTTATGCAAATGCAGAAGGAATAGCCCAAGAGATATGGAAATGACTGAGCAATCATTTTGCTGAGAAAACTAAAGTGGAAGTGTGGCGTTGACTGGAACCAGCTGAACTTATCTTTAGATATCTCTGGTGTAGTCTGCAGAATAGAGCACTTTGGCTATGTTTAAACTACATCCCTCCTTCGAAAGAGGGATGTAAATTAGGCAGATTGAAAGTGCAAATGAAGTGGGGATTTAAATATCCCATGCTTCGTTTGCATAATCATGTCACAGCATTCTTTCAAAAAAGGGTATTTTGAAAGTGAAACTGCCATCTAGACGCAGTTCTTTCGGAAAAAAAAACCCTTTTTCGAAAGATCCTGTACTCCTGGATATTTAAAGTTTTAAAGATATTTAAATATTTAAAGATATTTTAAAAAAATTTAAATATTTAAAGATATTTAAAGTAGACAAAAGTTTGAGTGGAAGAAAAGAAAAATGGAGAGAGGCCTGATATTTAAAATGAGAACAAATCATTCACACATACACAGGTTTTTTTTAACAGTATTAAAAAGGGGTGGGCGCTAATTTCTCATAGGAGTCTACTCCAAGAATTTTGTTATTGTTCAAGGGCCTCTCTCTTCTATGATATTAATGGAGGGGGTGCAGGGTCTGAGACGGAAGTTGAATACAGGAGGGATCTCTGAGTAGGGGACTGGGGTGCAGGAGGCAGTGTGGGGTCTGGGAGGGAGTTTGAGTACAGGAGAGGATTCTGCCCTGGGGGAGGTGTGTAAGAGGGGGTGCAAAGGGTTAGGTTTGTGAGCTGGGGAAGGGGGTTGTGAAGTGGGGCAAAGGGCTGGAGTGCAGGCTCTGGCTGGGAGGTGCTTACCATAGATGGCTCCCAACCAGCAGCCCAGTGGGACCCTTGGGCAGGCTCCCTGCCTGCTACACTCCAACATGCTGCTTAAAGCAGCTGCTGCTGGGTCCAGTATGTGTATCTCTGCACAGTATATGCCATGGGGAGTGGCAGATAGTGGGTTTCCCCATGCTACATGCAGCTGCAAGCATGGTCCAGGCAGCTTCCATTGGCCAGTTTCTGACTAATGGAAGCTGTAACGATTATGTTGGGGGTGGGGGCAGTGTGTGGAGACCCCCACCCCCAATAAGTGTGCGCTGTGCAGAGACCCACACTATGGCTCCAACAGGTGGCCACTTTGAGCAACATCTGGGGCTGTAGCAGGCAGGGAGCCCATCCAAAGAGTCTGCTGGGCTGCAGGACATTGGCTACCCAGAGTATTGTGCAGGCCACATTCAAATGTGTGGCGGACTGCATCTAACCCAGAGGGTATATTTTGTGCACACCTGAAATAAAAGATCAATAATATTGTGGGTACTTTTAAGAGGTATCACACTAATTAGCTCACAGTTATCACACTGCAGCTTAGTAATAGAGATGTAGCAGTGTTAGTCTGGTCTTGCTGAAATAAAAGACAGGACTATGCAGCACTTTAAAGACTTACAAGATGGTTTATTAGGTGATGAGCTTTCGTGGGCCAGACCCACTTCCTCGGATCAAATTGTGGAAGACAATATTCCACAATTTGATCCGAGGAAGTGGGTCTGGCCCACGAAAGCTCATCACCTAATAAACGATCTTGTTAGTCTTTAAAGTGCTGCATAGTCCTGTCTTTTGTTACTGCAGCTTAGGTACTTGATGTGCCTTGTCAAAATTCTGCCCATAAGTAAAATGTGGGGTTTGAAATGTGGCTTTTTCAGTATAAGAAAACAAGATATGTCTTAAATGTAGTGTGATGTCATGTTAAAACAGCCCACAGAAACCCTTATACCAGAGCAACCTATAAGCAGGAATTTGAGAGGTCTTTCTTTGACCTTCCTTTCACCACAGCATATATTAGAGAAATAGAGTGAAGCTGTGTAAAAAATGTTTTTAAAAGGTGTTCACAGATGATCATTCAAATTTCTATATGCATTGACTAGGATTGTGCTGGTGACTCATTTTGGGTCCCCTTTCTATGAAAATATTACAAAATAATTTTAGAAGCAGAAAAGTTCACCAGAATAGTGAGTTTTAGGTGAATATTCAAAAATTCTGAAATCTCTTATTTGCAAATTACTAATGGAAATCTGATTCTAAGAGTTTCATTCACCCAGAGGAATAAATGTACAATGTGACTTGTTTTACCTTGGAACCAGTCATCACAAATAGTAACTCCCTACTTAAATGAGCTTTAAGTAGTACATAGTCACTGAGCTGCCTCCCTACACAGAAATCATTTTCACTATTGGTAAGTTGTTTCAAACAATTAAATTCAAGAAAACTATACTCTGAACAATTCAAGCAAATGAGAAAAACTGAATTTTATGTTTGTTTCTTATTATTACATATAATTCACCAACTCTGTTAAAGAATTCACATTTTCAGAGAGGCTTATGGTCCAGTTGCTAACATTCACTCACAAATACACACACACATGAAAACAACCAGAATCACTTCCTAGGAGGAGAGTACCTAGTGAGCAGTTACATCAGAGAAACTGTATGTCAATGATATATTATAGCAACACTTCACTGGGGCAAAACAATTGAGACAACATTCTACAGACAGCTATCCCATAAAGCCTTTTCTGTGGCTACTGCTTTACTTTCTGACAATTTTTTCCTTATATCTCAGTTACGAAGAGTAAGAATATTAAACTTGTCTTGAAGCAAAGAAATATCTCCTTGAAGACCTTTTGTTTTTTCCTTCTTGGGCGGGTTCCAGCACGATTGTGCTTGAGATGATATAGTATGTACTATACTCATGAGAACAAACAGACACCAAAGCAGACAAAGAAATGGAAACACTTCACAACAAATGAGTGATGTTTATGGTTTCAAAGAACAGAAAATTTCCTTCATGAAATAAACACTTCAGGGTTCTACATTAGTAGCTCAAAATACTGCATTAGTTACAGCTAATCAAATGTTGTTAAATCCCCAAATGCACTTTTTATGTCCATTTTTTTCTTTATGCTAAATAACTTCTAAAAGGGGGAAGCCCACTCCTAAATACAGGCAGTCCCCGGGTTACGTACAAGATAGGGACTGTAGGTTTGTTCTTAAGTTGAATTTGTATGTAAGTCGGAACTGGTACATATTGTAGGGGAAACTCTAGCCAAACATTTCTCCAGAGCTCAGTTTTATTCTCCCACACCTCACTTCCCTCAGTCCTTTATTCTCAAGCTGAGGTATCTGCTGAGAAAAGCCGCTCCGCGTCTCCCTGGTCTGCTGGGGGGGGCGGAGAGCGCAGCTAGTGCGGGGTTGCCTCACACCGTTTGTAAGTAGGGATCCGATGTAAGTCGGATCCATGTAACCCGGGGACTGCCTGTATTTGAAACCAAATTTGGATAAAAGTGACTTAAGAGTGTTTCACAAAATATTTCACTTATTCTTTTTTCCTAGTTTCTGACCAGCTTTCTAACTAATGCAAAATTTTCAAAAACTCTAAACTGTCAAGTGAAAGCAGAAATTTAAAAAAAATCATGAAAACATTCATGTTTTGTTGCAATTTCCCAGCCATCTCAGGTATTAACACTGGGATAAGCGATAGATTCTTGTACACTTTGAACTCCAAGGGAAACCCCAGCTATCCCTCCCCCTACTGCATTTACATGGCATAACTCAAAAGCAGGACAAAATAGCAATCACAAAAGGAGGTGGAGAAGGGCGAGACTCTCACCAGAGTGTCTAAGATTTTCCATCCATGAGCAGAGTGAGTTTTGTCTTGTGCACCAATACTGAGATCATGTGCACTTGTTCAGATGTGTGCCACCATGGTACCTATCAGGGTATGTCTACACTACAGCACTAATTCGAACTAACTTAATTCGAATTAGTTAATTCGAACTAAGCTAATTCGAATTAGCGCATCTAGACCCAAAACCTAATTCGAATTAGCGTTTTGCTAATTCGAACTAGCGCGTCCACACTAATTGGACGCTGGGTCGCATTTAAGGGCAGCTGAAACCGGTTCCGGCAGGGCATCAGGTCAGTAGTTGCTTTGTGTGGCTGCTGTCTGAGGCTCGTGCTTAAAGGAACCCCCCTGGACAGCCGGTTCTCAGCTTTCCCACTTGCTTGCCAACCTTGCTGAGGGACAGCAAAGCATTTTCCTCTCTGCCTGCCTGTGTTGGTGGTTCCCACTGGGGACGCCATCGCAGTTGGCACCATGGAGCCAGAGCTCGCCCTGGGCATGCTGCTCCAGTTTTTGGACTTGCTGCTGCAAGCCTGCCAGCAATGGGTGGAGGCTGCCTTGCACCATCTGGTGCACGTCAGCCCCCTGCCTCTTCCCCTGGCCTCCCTGGGGGTCGTGGAGGAGCGGCAGCAGCGCCCGGACGCCAGCATGCCCTGCCGCATCTGGCGTCTGGACACCAGCAGCGACTGGTGGGACCGCATCGTCCTGGAGCGCTGGGGAGACCAACAGTGGACCCAGAACTTCAGGATGAAGAAGGACACCTTCCTGGAGCTCTGCGAGTGGCTCGCCCCTGCTCTGTGGCGACGGGACACTCGCATGAGGCCCGCCATCCCCCTCCAGAAGCATGTGGCCATCGCCCTGTGGAAGCTCTCCACGCCGGACAGCTACTGATCCGTCCGGGAACCAGTTCAGCATGGGGAGATCCACCATCAGAGCAGTGCTCATGCAGGTACGGCACTCACCGGCCACTGGGCCGGGGGGGAGAAGGGCTGCAAGGAAGGGATGGGCCGCCCCAGGGAAAAGGGGTGGGGGGAGGAGGCGAAAGTGCCCCGCACGGGAGGGTTCGGTCTGTCCCGGCCGTATTACACACCGCCCGCAAGGGTTGCTTCCGGGAGTGGGGCGCGGGGCAGTGCCAGGGGAATGAACACTCCCAGCCACCCGGGCACCCCAGTGATTCGCGGTTTGCTGTGTCTCTCTGCAGGTGGTCAAGGCCATCAACCGGGTGCTGCTCTGCAGGGTGGTCCGCCTCGCCGTCATGGACATGGTCATCCGGGGGTTCGACGCCCTCGGCTTCCCCAACTGCAGGGGGGCCATCGACGGGACGCACATCTCCATCCATGCCCCGGAACTCCACACCTCCCAGTACATCAACCGCAAGGGATATTTCTCCGTCCTCCTGCAGGCCATGTGTGACCACTGGGGCCAGTTCACGGATATTAATGTGGGCTGGTCCGGCAAGGCAAACGACGCCAAGGTGTTCCGGAACTCCTCCGTGTGCCAGAGGCTGCAGGCCAGGACCTTCTTCCCCGACTGCCACATCAAGGTCGGGGACGTGGACATGCCCGTCTGCCTGGTGGGGGATGCGGCCTACCCCCTACAGCCCTGGCTCATGAAGCCGTACACGGGACACCTCAACCCCTCCCGGCAGGCCTTCAATGCCAGGCTCACCAGGGCCCGCATCATGGTCGAGGGGGCCTTCGGATGCCTGAAAGCCTGATTTAGATGCCTCCTCACCCGCCTCGACCTCGCCAAGCACAATATCTCTCCCGTGGTGGCAGCATGTTGTGTGCTGCACAATTTATGTGAGTGGAAGGGGGAGGCTTTCCTGCCAGCCTGGATGGCTGAGGCTGAGTGCATGGCTGGCCAGTAAGTGCAGCCCCGCACTGCTGCCGTCCGGGAGGCCCAGTGGGGGGCCGTCCAGATCCGGGAAGCCCTGCGGGAGAGCTTCCAGGTGGAGGAGGACTGAACTCTCTCTGCATGCCCCACTGGGGCCTTCTTCCACCCTCCTCTCCTTCCACCCTCCTCTCCTTCCCCTTTCCCCTCCCTAACCCCCCTTCCTAATGTCAAATAAACACACCTGTTTTGCCAACAAAAATCTCTCTTTATTGTACATAACTGGGGTGGGGGAGGGAGGAGTGAGGGTGGGAGAGGGAGGGGAAACCTGGGAGGAGGATGCTGGAAGGGGTGGAAGGAAGGAAGGGAAGGGAAAGCTCAGGGTTGGGGGTCCTGCTGGCTCTCCCGTCTCGCAGCACTGCGGTGCGGGGCGTCGGGGAGTGGGTGTGGAGGGTGGGGCAGGAGGGACGGGGATGCGGAGGAAGTGGGAGAGGGAGCAGGGGTGGGAGGAGGAGCGAGAGCTGGGGCGGCCGCAGGGGCTGGAGCAGGAGGAGGCAGGAACCTGTCCACCAGGATCTGGAGGTGACCACTGAGGGCACGGCTCTGCTCCTCCAGCACCTCCAAGCTCCGCTGCCGCAGCCGCAGGTCCTCCCAGACCCAGTGGTCCTGGATGCGGAGCTGCTGCTCCAGTAGCCGCAGGTGCCGCCGCTGGTAGTCCTCTAGGTTCCTGGTGCGCCTGCTGGTCTGGGTGCGGGTGGCTGTTCCAGGCGGGGTGGTGCACCCTGCAGTCCCAGGTGCTGCAGCTGTGGTGAACAAGAGCAGTGGTCAGTTCTCCCTGGGGACACGGTGGGTGAAACCAGGCCCCCTCTGTAAGGTGAGGTCGGCATGTGGGGAACAGGCTAGGGCCCCTGCATGACACCCAGCTGCTGCTCCATGGTGGGCAAGGCCCAGGCGCATGGTCCCTGGGCTCCCTCTCCCCCCACCCTCCGCACACACATAAGGGGAGCATGATGGCACTCACATGTGGAGCCCTCCCCGGCCTCGGACGACACAGCCGATGTGCTCTGTGGGATGCCTCGGGGGTCCTGGGTCCTGGGCAGGCACCTTGCAGGCTCCTGGCTCTCAGCATCCTCCTCCTCCTCCTTGGTGTCAGGGACGGGGCCCTCTGCCCCAGGGTCGATCACCACCCAGGGGGCATGGACTGCGTGAGCCCCCAGGATGCGGTCCAGGGCCTCGAAGTGAGGGCATGCCTCCGGGTCGGCCCCTGGCTGGGAGGCCCTGGAGTAGGCCTGCCGCAGGTCCTTTATTTTGCAGCGGGCCTGCTCCCGGGTCCGCATGTGGCCTCTGGTGGCCAGGCTGTCAGCCATGCGGCTGTAGACGACCGCATTCCTGTGGCTAGTGTGGAGATCGTGGACGTTGGAGGCCTCCCCCCAAACCTTGATGAGGTCCACGATCTCCGCACTAGACCAGGCAGGCGCCCGCCTCTTGCAGCCCCAGGCAGGCTCCTGTGAGCCGCCAGCCTGGTCCTGGGAAGAGCAGGAGGGCTGGGTGGCAGCAGGTGGCTGGCTCATGCCGTGCCAGGTGCAGGGTCTGCTGGCTGGGTGCTGGCAGACTTGCAACTGGCACAAGCAGTGTAGCCAGACCATGGCCCTTTAAGGGCTCTGGGGCCGGGAGGGGGGCAGAAGAGTTTCCCTGGTTTGGAAGGGAAGAGTTTCCCAGAGTGGCCACCAGGGCAAGCTGGGAAGGGCTAACCTCCAACTAGTTCGAATTAAGTGGCTACACAGCCTTTAATTCGAACTACTTAATTCGAACTAGGCATTAGTCCTCGTAGAATGAGGTTTACCTAGTTCGAATTAAGTGCTCCGCTACTTTGATTTAAATTCGAACTAGTGGTTTGCATGTGTAGCGCCTATGAAAGTTAATTCGAACTAACGGCTGTTAGTTGGAATTAACTTTGTAGTGTAGACATACCCTCAGTTACTAACAAATATTATATACACATATATATAAAATGTGATGGAAGAAAGAACAGTTAGGGTATGTCTGCACTAGCCCCCTAGTTCGAACTAGGGAGGCTAATGTAGGCATTCGAAGTTGCAAATGAAGCCCGGGATTTAAATATCCCGGGCTTCATTTGCATCTTCACGGGCGCTGCCATTTTAAATCCCCCTTAGTCCGAACTCCGTGCCCGCGGCTACACGCGGCACGGAGTAGGTAGTTCGAATTAGGATCTCTAATTCGAACTACCGTTACTCCTCGTGGAACGAGGTGTACCGGTAGTTCGAATTAGAGATCCTAATTCGAACTACCTACTCTGTGCGCGTGCACGGAGTTCGAGACTAAGATTTAAAATGGCAGCGCCGAAGATGCAAATGAAGCCGGGATATTTAAATCGGCTTCATTTGCAACCGAATGCCTACATTAGCCTCCCTAGTTCGAACTAGGGGGCTAGTGTAGACATACCCTTACTTACCTCGTAACTGTGATTCTTCGAGATGTGTTGCTCATGTCCATTCTAATATAGGTGTGTGCGTGCAGCGTGTACGCACCATCGGAAGATTTTCCCTCAGCAGTACCCTTAGGGCCAGCAGGGAGGCCCCACGGAGTGGTGCCGGTATATTGGCCCATATATACCTCTGCTGATCCCCTCACCCACTCTGTTCCTTCTTATCGGTATACCCCGGATAAAGGGCAGCGGGCGGGGATTTGGAATGGACATGAGCAATACATCTCGAAGAATCACAGTTATGAGATAAGTAACCATTCTTTCTTCTTCAAGTGATTGCTCATGTGCATTCCAATATAGGTGACTCCAAAGCAGAACCTAAGGAGGAGGGCTGGATGTCGAAGCCACAGAGGAGTGGAGGACCGCCCTACCCAGGGCGGCATCCTCCATGGCCTGATGTGACAGCGCATAGTGGTTGGCAAACGTATGGACTGAGGACCATGTAGTGGCTCTGCAGATGTCCAGGATGGGAACCTGTGCGACGGAAGTGGTGGAAGCTGCCACAGCCCTCGTGGAGTTCACTCTAAGAGACGGGACCGGGATGCCCACTAGGGTGTAGCATTCCCTGATACAGGTGGCTATCCAAGAGGTGATCCGCTGAGCGGATACAGGTTGGCCTCTCATGTGTTCCACGATGGCCATGAAAAGTTGTGGCGATTTACAGAACGGTTTGGTCCTGTCTAAATAAAAGGCTAGTGCCCTACGGATGTCTAGAGTGTGAAAAGCCTGTTCTTTCCCAGATGTGTGCGGTTTTAGGTAAAAAACCAGCAGGAAAATGTCCTGGGAGGTGTGGAAAGACGACACCATCTTCGGCAGAAAAGCTGGATGAGGGCGGAGCCAAACCTTGTCTTTAAAAAACACTGTGTGGGAAGGGGGATCTGATGTCAATGCCCTAAGTTCAGATACCCACCTTGCGGATGTGATTGCCACTAGGAGAGACACCTTATAAGATAGATGGAAGAGGGAACACGTCGCTAGCGGTTCTAATGGGGGCCCCATAAGTTTGGAGAGGACCAGGTTTAGGTCCCACTGGGGAACAGGTTGGCGGACATGCGGATAGAGTCTATCCATCCCTTTTAGGAACCTGTTGACCATTGGATTGGCAAATAGTGTTTTCCCCACTTCCCTGGGGTGGAAGGCCGAGATGGCCACTAAGTGAACCTTGATGGAGGAGGAAGAAAGATGCTGGAACCTAAAGTTCAACAGGTAATCTAAGATCAGGGGGACCGGTGCCCACCTCGGGTTCACCCCCTTCTGAGAAACCCAACAGCAAAATCGCTTCCACTTAGCGAGGTACATGGTTCTGGTGGAGGGTTTTCTGCTGCCCAGCAGGACCTCCTGAACTCGTTTCGAGCACCGGAGCTCCTTTACCATCAACCACGGAGCTTCCACGCTGTCAAGTACAGCGATTGCAGGTCCGGGTGGCGAAGCCTCCCCGAGTCCTGAGATATCAGGTCCGGGACCAGTGGGAGGGTTATGGGACTCTCGCAGGAGAGGTTGAGGAGGGTCGAAAACCAATGTTGCCTGGGCCATGCTGGGGCGATTAGGATTAGTGATGCCCTGAATTCCTGCACTTTCAGGAGGACCCTGTGAACTAGGGGGAAGGGCAGGAAGGCATACAGCAGGCCTTGTGGCCAGTGGAGGAAGACAGCGTCCCCTAGGGAACCCTGTCCCTGACCCATGAGGGAGCAGAAATGGGGGCACTTCTTGTTCCACCCCATGGCGAACAGGTCTAGGTGGGGAGACCCCAACGCGCGGAAGATTGATTGAGCCACATCCCACCGTAGGGACCACTCGTAGCCTGCAAATGTTCTGCTCAGTCTGTCCACCAGAACGTTCTGAGAGCCCAGAAGATACGAGGCTAGCGGGTGGATATCCGCCCCAATGCAGAGATCCCACAGGCGGGTCGCTCCAAGCACAGGCGAGAGGAATGAGCCCTGCCCTGTTTGTTTATGTATGCCACCACTGTCGTGTTGTCCGACAGAATGAGGACAGACTTGCCTCTCAGGTGGGGAAGGAAAACACCACAAGCTAGTCGGACTGCCCGAAGCACCGTGATATTGATGTGCAGGGAGATTTCATCCGTGGACCACATACCTTGTGTGTGTACGTCTTCTAAGTGGGCTTCCCAGCCCATGTTCGACGTATCTGTGACCAGACAGACCGACGGTACTGGTCTGGAGAACGGAACCCCTGCACATACCTCTGCCTGGAGGGTCCACCATTCCAATGCAAGGAGGACGGGGGCGGGGACTGTCAGAGTGGACGACTGGGTTGTGGACTGGCGATAGCCACATCTGTAGCGGGCGCATGCGCAGTCTGGCGTGTTGCACTACATAAGTGCAGACAGTCATGAGGCCCAGTAGGCGCATGCAAGTCCGGGCGGTAGTCACTGGAAAGTTCTGGGGTGACCTGACTGCCGTCTGTATCATGAGAAACTGGGAGATGGGAGATTGCGACAGAGAATGTAGAGTGGCGCCCACAAACTCTATGACCTGCATGGGAGTTAGAGTTGATTTGTCTAGGTTTAGGAGGAGGCCCAGGTCTTCGAAGAGACTGCAGACTATGGTGATGTGGGTTCTCACCTGAGTCTCTGACTCCCCCCTGAGGAGCTAATCGTCTAGGTAGGGGAACACTTGGACGCCCCTTTTCCTGAGCTTGGCAGCCACCACCGCCATGCATTTGGTGAAGACCCGAGGGGCAGTTGAAATACCAAAAGGGAGGACCGTGAATTGGTAGTGGTCCAGACCCACAGTAAAACATAGGAACTTTCGATGAAGGGAGGCAATGGAAATGTGAAAATAAGCGTCTTTTAAGCCGAGGGCAGCATACCAATCTCCAGGGTCTGAGGAAGGGATAATGGACACCAGAGTCACCATTTTGAATTTTGTCGTGACAATGAAGGAATTTAGAGCTCTGAGGTCCAGAATGGGATGAAGGCCCCCTTTCGCCTTTGGAACCAGAAAGTAACGGGAATAGAATCCTCTGTTCCAAAACTCGGGGGGGAACGCGTTCCACTGCCCCTAGCGTGAGGAGATGATTTACTTCCTCCTGTAGCAGAGGCTTGTGAGAGGGGTCTCTGAAAAGGGACAGGGTAGGGGGGTGAGAAGGAGGGGGCGAGTGGACAGAAATTACATAACCCCTTTCCATTATCTCCAGAACCCATCGGTCCGATGTAATAGACCGCCAGGCCTGGAGAAAATGGGATAAACGGTCCCGGAAAGATAGAGAGGAGACTGGTAGGGTGCCCTAGGAGGTCTCGTCAAAACCCCTGCCGGAGCTGGGGGGGTCTGTTGAGGTGCCCCCTGATTATTATCTGGGGCGGGGTGCGGACGGCGCCTGTTGCTTCTGACATTATTGCCCCTGCCCCTACGACGGGTAAAGTCAGGAAGTGGGCCCTGAGGATGCATTCTAGGAACATTCCTGTTTGCATATCGACGCCTCTGGGTAGCAGGTGTATGTAAGCCTAAGGACTTTAACGTTGCCCTGGTATCTTTTAGGCCATGAAGCCGTTAGTTGGTCTGCTCTGAGAAGAGTGAGGGGCCTTTGAAAGGGAGGTCCTGTATGGTATTTTGGACTTCCGGTGGCACTCCGGAACCCTGGAGCCATGAACTATGGTGCAGGAACCAGTGGCCATCACCCAAGAGGCGGCATTGGCCACATCGAGGCTGCCAGGAGAGTGGCTTGGGAAATTCCTCTCCCCTCTTCCTGAAGAGCCTTGTACTCCGAGCGGGAGACTCTGGGGAGCAAGTCCGTGAATTTATCCAGTTATGTCCAGCTGTTATAGACGTAACGGGACAAGAAGACTGGTTGGTTGGCGATGCGGTATTGAATGCCCCCAGCTGCGTAGACCTTTCTATCCAGCAGGTCAGTCTTTTTTAGCCTCCCTGTTCTTAGGGGTGGCATTGGGTTGTGCTTGCCTCGCCCTTTGGTTGACTAAGGAGCCGGGAGGGGGGTGGGAGAAGAGGCATTCATTACCCTCCTGAGAGACAAAGTACCTCCTTTCTGCACGCTTGTCAGTGGAGGGAGGCTGCTGAAATTTTGGCCACCGTTTTATGGATCGGCAGGGCCACTCTAGAGGGGAGTGTCAGTGTGCAGGATGTCAACGGTGGGTACCGAATCATCGGAGACCTTGTCTGCTTGTACTCCCAAACTTTATGCAAGGCAGCAGAACAGGTCCTGATGGGCCCTAGTGTCTATGGATGGCGCAGAGGTGGCTAGCGCCTCGTCCGGAGAGGAGGAAGATGCTCTTTCAGCACATCACCCACCGGGGCATCCGTGTGTTCTGGATCGTCCGAGGTGGCCATGGACAAAGAGGGGGGAGGTTGGCTCACCGGAGCCACGCTCCCCCTTGGCCCTGGGAACGACTGGCCCGGAGGCAATGAATGTCCCAATGTGGGGGACCGAACCAGAGGCGTCGCCGACAGAGGAACTCGCGGGCATGAAGAGATGGAAGCCGGTCTAGGGGGGTTCGTGCCCTGGTTTTGGTGGTAAGCCCAGGGAATCCAGAAAGGCCACTGTCCCGGCGGTTGAGGGGGCCACGTTTGCTGTACCATGGGTACCGGGACCGGCTGAGCCCACTGTTGCTGGTACAGGTAAGGAGGAGTATGGTGCCAGGAGCGGCACCGGGAACAAGACCTGGAGTCCATTTAGGACCATATTGATTCTGCCTCGGAGTCGGACGAGTACTCCGAGGCAGAACAAGGCGGTGTCGACGCGGATGCTGATGGGGCTGCGGTGTACCGGGACATGGACTCTGGCTTGCCCCGGTGCCAAGGTGGTGGTGGAGGAGGCATGGCTGTGTTGGAGTCCCGCACGGAGGTAAGTGCCGGGACCCCATGGGCCGGTGGTGGTACCGAGCAGTGGTGCCGCACCGGGTCCAGTGCCACGCCCGGTGCCAGTAGCATTGTCTTGGTGGCTGGTGCCATGTACAGTGCCGTAGGGGTTGGGCACCCTTGTCTGGTCTCGGGCACTGGTTCTCCTGGCACCCTGGGGCGGAGCGGTGCCGCACATATCTGTGCTGTCTGGAGGGTGCCGGGATGGGTGGAGGGGAAGGAGATGACTCAATGAGGACCCTCGCTGCCTCCAAGGCCTCCGGTGTGGATGGGGTCGGGAACTCTTCCAAGGGGCTGACATCCCTGCACTGGGAAGAGTATTCGCCTGACCTAGAAGGTCTGCGCTCCGGGCTAGCTGGAGCTGCGTGCCCCACTGTAGGGCGCATGGAGGGCACCTGCCTAGGCGGGGACTGACCCCTGTTAGGCCACTTCTTCTTTTGCGGCACTGGTGATTGGGAGCGATGTCTGGCTCTGTGTGGTGCTGGAGAGGCACAGTGCATGGAACCATCACGCACCAAGGCCGGAGCACTGTGGGAAGCCGGTGCCGAGTCCGGTGCTGGTGCCGGTCAGAGCGCTGCTTCCATCAGAATGACCTTAAGACATGACTCCCATTCGCACTTGGTTCTGGGCTTAAACGCCTTGCAAATTTTACACGCCTCGGTGAGGTGTGTTTCTCCCAGGCACTTTAAACAGGAGGAGTGTGGATCACCACACGGCATAGGCCTATTACACTTTTTGCAGGGCTTAAAGCCTTGCAGGCCAGGCATGCTCTGCCACGGGCGCATGGCGCACCACAGAGAAGATAAACTACAAAGAAGAAGTCTCTGTTTTCTGGTACTTAACTGAAGATTGGCTAAAGAAGGAGAAGAACAATGAAGAGAACAATCTCGATGACAAGCTGAGGATTGTTCCAACAACCTTCACGGCGGTAAGCAGGAACTGAGTGGGTGAGGGGGCCCGCAGGGGTATATATGGGCCAATATACCAGCGCCACTCCAGGTGGCCTCCCTGCTGGCCCTAAGAGTACTGCTGAGGGAAAATCTTCCGACGGCGCGTGCATGCTGTGTGCACACACCTATATTGGAATGCACACGAGCAATCACTCGAAGAAGAAAGAATATTAAAACAGCCCTTTCCCAGTCACAGAGAATAAAAAGAGCTGTTAAATCAGCATTTTCATCCATGCATCTTTATTATTATGGCTGATCCTAAGTGCTAATTTGTCCCTCAATCTGCTTGTTGACCACCCCTACAATTTTGCATTTCTGCCTCAGATGTGATTTAATCCTGGCATCAAAGTTTCTTTAGCCTGAAAAAAAAAAAACCCTTATTGAAGCTAGAAAGAAAACAAAAAGCAAGAAATTTTTCATTCTTAGTGAGTTTCAAAAAAGTTTGCCAAACCCCCTCTTCCCACTAGAGACACTTTGGGGAAAAGCTGCAGCCCACAGCCTTCGGCATGATGCTCTGTCTCAGCTCTGTGGGACTGCTGCTGCAACATTAGCCAAACTCACACCCTCTTCTCTTAGGATAGGCCCTGACCACATTTCTCCTCCTTGCAAAGTAGCTCCCAAACCATCCTGATTAAAATGTTGGAGCATCAGCAGCAGCCTCCGCTGTCTCCCCACTACTCCCTCCACCTGCTTCCCCGCCTTTCTATATCCAGTTATGTCCTTAGGGGATTTGCACATCTTCTTCCATTTAAGGTCTTCAGCCCACACCCCTCTCTGATCTTTTCCTGCTCTCAGCGGCTGGCTTTGGCTCCTCCATCCCTCCCGGTCTGCCAGGCTGCTGGGAAGAAGCCTCCCCTTGGAAGAGATGCAGACCATGCACAAGCAGGCAGCAGCAGCAGGCCTTGTTGCAATGTAACTTTCTCCACTATTTCTCTGTCTATGCCTCCATCTCCTCCTCTCCCCACCCCCGGAGGGGTCCTTGGGGACAGAGACTGGGCAGTGCTCCTTTGACTGATGCTTCTCCAGGGAATTTGACATCCACTTGCCTGTGGCCCCCCCATTTCCTGCCCATTCTGCCGTGCCTGCAGCAGGGGCCCACATGGTGAGATGGGGGTGATGGCAGAGGAAGGCAGCCACATGCCCTGCCTGTCTGGAAGCCAATTGTGTGGCCACCTCCCTGCACCCACAGGTACAGCTCCCTACCAGCCACATGGGGCCATGAGAGCCTCCAAGCTCCACTCACTGTGTCCCACCACCGGGCTGCTTCCTATTGGGCAGGGAGGGAAGTTCCCCATGAGCCCCTGTCACATTGAATCAGTGCCCATCTCTCCCAGCCCATGGGCTGCCCCGCACCCCGCCCTGCTCCTGAGCCAGGTGCTGCTGGCTGGCTGGCGCCTTCCCAGCCCCGGGAATGCTGCCTGCCACACTGAAGCTGACAGAGCGCCTTGCCTGGATTTGGAGCTGGCAGGCGGCTCTGTCTCTGGGACTGCTGCTGCCATCTGACATGCAGCTTCAGCTCTGGCCTTTGCCAGGGCTGCCACTGCCTGACATGTGGCTCTGGCTCTGGCCCCAGCTGGAACTGCCAGAGCAGCTAACACCCACCACGTGGCCCACAACTCCAGTCCTGGGGAAAGGCTGAAGCTAGAGCCAGGGCTGCATAGTGGCTGCCCTGCTGCTCCTGGGGCGGGGCAGCCACTGCCACTGAGCAGCCCCTGCATGGCTCTGATGAGGAGGTGGATAGGAGGCAAATTTTTGGTGTGGGCCCACGCAAGTGTGCACCTTAGAGGGAACAGTGTCTGGCACCATTCCGCACTATAGAATCATAGAGCACTAGAACTGGAAGGGAACTTGAGAGGTCATCAAGTCCAGTCCCCTGCCCTCATGGCAGGGCCAAGCACCCTTCTCTAACTTGTCCCTACAAATCTTCAATGACAGAGATTCCACAAACTCCCTAGGCAATTTATTCCAATGCTTACCTACCCTATCCCAGAACAGCCAGTGCACCAAAAGAAATAATTGATGTCTGCCTAACAGCTAACCCTTATTTGTAGAGTAGCATGGTGATTGTGGTTACCTGAGACACCATTTCCTAGTGCTTTTCCTGCAGCAGTGCACCTCTGCTCTGTTCCCATTCAGGCCTTGCAACAAAACCTCCTAAGTTAGCGTTGAGAACTCAGAAAACCAGCTAGTACTTTTGTGTCTCAGTTTGGAACAACTTAATCATGGGCTACCTTCCCATTAGCAGTCAGACAGACAAGGTACCAGAAGTGCTCTAATCAGCAAGACTCACGTACTGTTGATGGGATCTTAATGATACTAGCTGGGAAATATTAGAGACTTGTGAGGGACGTCTTAGGGGATGTCACCAGGTATGCTCTACATACCCCTCAGCAGTGCCTCTTCACGGCTCATCTGGGGAATTAGCTCACCACTTGATCTGATGTCCCATTCTGCAACTACTGAGACCACCATCTCACTCCACAGCCTCTCATGCTCCTGGAGCTGCAACACTTTCCTCTACATGGCTTCGCTTTCTGGTCAAGTAGCATTAAAGTTCTCTCCGCTTTCATGGTATTATCAAAGTTTGCTTCCTGAAGTCCCCAAATAGGCTATCTCCAGCATGCCACTCCGTGATAGGGCAGACCAAGCCCTGAGGCCAGAGAAGGGCCATAGAGAAGTCTTCCCAACAGGTTAGAGTGACTGTGGAGGAACCAGCTAATCAGGAGCTAGGAGGGACTACAAAGGGAGCTGCAGGACTAGAGGCAGCTCAGTTGCAGTACAGATCTGGAAGGGAGAAGTTTAGGGCAGGCAGGCAGGAACAGGGACAGCTCCCAGCTGAGAGCTGTTGAGAGATCTGTAGAGCCCTGTGCTAAGGCAAAGGAGTTGTCTCCAGGAAGGGAAGCGCTGGAGGCAACACACCTGTTCCGTGAGGCAACAAACTGAGGAAATGGAATTGAACTGATAGACCCTCCACAGAGGGCACCACGATGGGCCCTTTTTAGAGATGTACCCTGGTTTGTGATAGCACACACTGTGACTCAGTTGGAGGGCTGAGTAGCCACAAGGCTTTTAAAACTGAGGTAGTGCAGGAGCCCGCACTTGACCCGACAGAGGCACTTGCATGAGATGATTGCCTCCCTGTTACACACTCCTCCAGTGGCTTGTATTTTTCCATCCATTATTCTTGATTTTTTTGTATTAAAAAAAAAAAAAAAGTATCACTCAAGTCAGAAAAAACCCTACTGTATATACCTCTTGAACAAACATAAAGTGCTAAAAGATAGACCTTGTATAAAACAAGTGTGCTCTGCTTCACTTTTAATAAAGATGTAGTACTGCTCACTTTAATAAATCTTGGCAATTAAAAACAGACATAAAGAATCGAGTTCTTCAGCAAGACATAAAAATGGGGTGATAATCAAAAAACTATGCATCCCTAACTTTATGACCTTCTGCCTTGTAGTTTAAAAAAAAGCCTGTTGAGAGGTTCCAAAATGCTAGTTCTGCCAAATCCTGGAAAGGCTGAGAACCTACAGCTGCCTGAGAGAGCTAAATTTCCTTCTGGGAATTGTTGGTGCTCAGACCTTCCAGGATTTGGCTTTGCTTGTTTAGAAGTTATTTAGCGTAAAATATTGAAGGCTAAACGCCCATACAACAAGCCTTGCTAGGACTCGTAATAGAGCAGTAGGACAGAGAACTGGAGGCCCATTATTTAAGACTATTTTTCCCTCCCAGTGACTTTGTCAAAGATGTGTCACTGGAAAGCTATGAATGGGATCTTCATAAGGATATGAGGAAACTTGCATAGCAATGTAAAGATTCATTATGGAGAACGATAGAGAGAATTCATTGTGTTATGCATGCAAAAAAACAAAAAACAAAACCTAATTGAAATCTCCTTGGTTTTCAACTCTTGTATTAAGGACACACTGAAATATTCCTATAATGATATCTAACTATCCCGCCCTTTCCTCCCCTCCTAAAAACAAACAAACAAGCAATTTAGAATAATGTTCTCAGGAGAGCTAGGGTTTGAAACTTAATTAATTCATAGAGCGCATGAGACTCACATTTCTACAGATAATCAGGACTCTCCTGAAATGATCAGCAAACAATACATGAAAAATAAAAACTGAAAACAGTGCTGGTAATCCTTCTGCACTTAAACCTAATGAGTAGGAGGAAGTCAGTAAGTCCATAATGATCATCTTTAAATGCTGATATTATCTGACATAGGAAGTGGCACTTCTAAAATCTTCTCTTTTCGTTATCTTTGAAGAGGGAGGAAAAGTTAAGTTAGGCCCCAGAGGTACTGAGGCATTAATGAAAAAAGGAACAAATTGAAATCATAACCTTACTTTTAAGAGTCTAAAGGAAAGCTCACAACCATTACCTATGTAAAATGCATAAGCAGACAAGAAATCATGCACTGCATTTCCCTTCTATGCAAAAAAGTATTCAGTGTGTGAATATCAGCTACAATATATTATCAATTTTTACCTTCTACAGATTAATATCAAGTCAATTTTAATTTGATTGACAATTACAGAATACATACACATTTAGAGTAGAAACAGTTTTTGAGTGAACTCCACTCAAAAGCCTTAATAGAAGTCTGAAGATTTGTGTCTTTATAGCAGGATACTCCATAAAAATAAGGAAACAGAACTTTCCAACCCAGACCAAAAAACGGCAGCTAAGAAAACAAGGAAAATAAAATTAATGGGGTTTTTTTTAGTTCATTTCTAACACATGAACAGGACTGCTGGCAAATACTCAAAGATAGAAAGAGCCAGTTCAGACCTGTTTTCACAAAACTTCCTCCATCTGTATGAACACAATTAATCAAGGAATGAGTTACAAACTTAATTTATGGAATTATTCCCATGATAAATTTTGCCCGTGCTTAAGTGCTTTGCTGGACTTTGGCCTCAGAAACAAGACATTGCAAATGGAACCTGAATAAATGTGAACTCTCCAAGGTCCTGAAAATCTATAAGGGCGACTGCAATACCAAAAGTAAATTGCCAAAATGAGTTTGGTGGTCTTGACATGGCATGGATTGTGAGATGTTAATATGGTTAAATAAAAAAGCTTAAAAGGTACAACTGGACAAAGATTTTTCCAATTAGTTTCCATCAAGAACACATCAATTCTGTCTAACTTTTGATGGAGATCAGACAGGCAACAACAACAAGAGGCTGTATGTTTCAGAGAGAGCGCTGCTTGGGTTTACTGAAATCTAATTCACATGAAGTTCTCTTTCTCTCTCATATCCAGTCTCTGCACTTTACTCCGGAGGACTGCATATGGAGCCCATATAATCATCATACCACTCCGCCCCAGCAGACTGTTCCTAGGACACAGTTTATACACAGGAGTACCCTTGCCCTTGGTGGAAATAGATTTGAGGATTCAGTCCAATGTATGCCTATGACAGTGATCACAGTTCTAAACCTAATAGTTTTCCATAGTGCCTGACAAACGCAGGTGCTTCACAGTTTAACAGAGAATAGAACATAAAAACAGACTCATAAAAATGGCCCTCAGAAAACAAAAACAAGAAACAGATGATAAAGCAATGGTAGCACATGTTCCAAAAACAGAGCAACCTTTAACTCTCTGGAAACATTTTCTTAAAAACACCTTTCAAAATGAATCACATCATTTACAAAAGATTTATTTTTAAATGCAAGGAAAAATAAAAGGTTGTTAAAACAGATAATTCGCCAATCTGCTGCATACTTAATTAAATTCTCTGAATGTTCTATTTTAAAGCTCACAAAGAAAGGCTGCAACCAGTTGGATGCAGGCCGGATCAGTTCCAAAACATTAAGGATTTTTTTCCTTTTTATCTTCAGTTACAAATTGCTTGAGCATATGATTATGGACTCTTAGAAACAAAGCTGTGTAGTTCTTGTCTTGTGCTACATACTTCCAGAATGGATGCTAATCATGTCCAAGATTTGCATCACATATGAGCCTTTGTTCTCAGCATTTTCCAATCCATTAAAATGAGAAATGACATAAATATGTACAGTTCTTGATACTGACAATGTTTTACAGTTATCACCCATCAAAATAGATGCCAGGCACAATTGTGTGTAAGAACTACTGAATTATTTCTTGGATAAAGTAGAGTGACAGATGGTATAAATAACTCCATTATTTACATATCGGTCCAATGCTATAATTTTGGATCAGCAAAATAAAATTCCATTAGTTATATATCCACCATCCCCATTTTTGCATTGTACTAGGTATTCTAGTAGAACAATGGATTTCACACTTCAAAGGAATTAGCAGCCAAAAATCTGCAAGCGCTGAAATAGAAATGACTATTCAAATGGCTTTATCAGGTCTGCAACATCAGCATACCGATTAAAACTGCCCCATATTTCATGACATTTTCTGCTGCAGAATGGCAAGACAAGCTTTATGGAGAAGGTAAAGATAGAGCAAGGGAGATTAAAGAAGTGTACAGGGCTGGGAAAGATTTCTCTGTTGCTGAAACATTGTGACTCAGAATATATTATAAATTTTTATTAAGCTACTATTAATTATATTAAAGTGAAAAAATAAAGCATTACAACAATCAAATAAAAATCAAATTGAGATACAATCACGTTAGTGTAAAATCATCTAATTAATAACTAAAATAACCAATCCTTATTCAAATTCTAAGAAGGCATCTACCTTCTTGATTATAAATCACAACAAAGAACCACAAAAAGTTTAAAAACAAAACAATCAATTGTCAGGGTCAGGATATAGGATGTTGGCATTGCAGTTAGCAAATGGTGGGGATCCAGGTCCCTATGCCAACCAGGGTTCAGTCACAAAACAAGAGTCAGATACCAGAAATCATGCCAGGACAACAGACCAGGAAATTGATGTCAGGAGATGGCCAGAGGGCAGAAACTATGAGTCTAATACCAGGAACCAGGCCAGTTAGGAAACCAGGAGATCAGGATCAGGAGAAAAGAGCAGGTACACTGGGTGAGCAGTCAAAAGCAGGTGGAGCCCAGTTGGACAGAGGGTCAAGTAGGGAAATTTGGCCAAATCAAGAGTTCCAGTATTCTACCAATTAGGGCCTAGTGGTGGAGCCTCCTATTTGAATTGGACTTCAACAAATCCCAGTTCTAGTTGAGGCCAGCACGTTATCAGGTGAAGGGTTGGACAAAAATAGAAAAATGGAAAATTGAAGATACTTAAGATAACTGAGGGTTACAAATTCTTCAGATGTCACAGTATTCTGGAATTTCATACTGTAGGAGCTGGAACTGCTAATGAGGAGCTGAAGAGTGATGTTCTGCTAGCATAGTGTTTCTTACTAGTGAGCCTTCTTTGAGTGCAAGGAGCAACTAGTCACAGGCTGGTTGTTGATGTCATGACTTCCTCTCCTTAAGATGAGCATTGTCACATACTCTGGAATGTGATTTTTAATGCAGGTAGCTTGTTGAAAGATAAGGCTTCTCAGTCTTACCCTTGATTCTTATACTTTGTGACCTTCACTTACTCAAATTTACAGCCCTTTTCTCCAAAGTTTTTTCATAAATCAAATGCAGGTTCTAAGTCGAGGCCTTCAACTTAGTTCAATCAGGTTGGAATTAGTTCATCCTTGGCTAGCATTGGTTTGGAATTAAATTAACAAATTTAAAGATATTTTATATTTTGCATATCACCCTGTGACACCTTCAGCTGCCATCCTAAAAAGTTGATATATAAGACCACATTTGTTTTGTCCAAGTGAAAGCTCTGTAACTTTCTGTAAATGTGAAGTTAATATAAAAATCCTATAAAATAGTTAATTGGTACAAATTCCTAGGAACAAAACCAGTCAATTCTGTCCTCAGCACAATTAAACAAATTCAAATTTATGAATTTCACCACACCACTTTTTCTTCTTCCTTCTACCTCCACGTTTTAGGACTAGATGATTGGTCAAAGAATGATCTTCTGACATCTTCGTTTTGATAAAGAGACATTCCTATAGAATGTATCAAATGAAACCGTCTTCAAACATAACATTTGACATTTTATATAGTAGCTATGTGCCCATAGAAGCCACCCATCTTAAACTATTTGGATAATTTTAGTCTGAATCACTTTAAGACTTTGAGTTGAATAAGATGCACACTTACAATCTGTGATAGAAAAAATAAGAACATAGATATTATTGCCCAAAAGTCATTATAGTAACCCAGTGTCAACCTTCAAACAAAAGTACTTGGTTAATCCTATTGCTGTGAAATCCACAATGATGGGATTCCTAAGAAAATACCAAAGTCCCCCATAGTCCAGAATAAGTAGAGTACCAGGCAACACCAATCCACTGGCCTTCTAACAAGCTCATTTGTTCAGAATCCTTCATTTATGCAATCTAACAGGAACGTACTTGCAAAAAGAAAAAGCAGCATTAACCCAAATTCCATTATGCTCACTTCAGCAGCTTTGTTACTACTACCCACTGCTGGGACAAATCTTTGTAAAGCAGTCAGGTCCCACTCCACTAAGGTACTTAGGTCCTTAAGCATGGGATTTAGGTACCTACATCCCAGTATAAGCTTCATGTAATCCACAATACTTCCATAAAAGCTTGCAAGTAACTAAATTTACTTGGTGCTTAAGTTTCCGCCTCTGGGCTTGCACACTTCTGCCTCAGTCTAGGCGTCTACATACCTATCTCCCACCTAAGCTCAGGAGCAATCCATGAAGCAGGTTTGTTGGGTGTTTATCTGCCTGTCTTGTGAGCACGGCCCCTGACAGTAGATGTGCTCAGAAACCATCTACTGAATACAGACTCTATCAGCAGCACCCAGCTTATAACTTTTACTTCCATGATTAGCACACTCACGTGGCATAGAAAAGACTCTGGTTCCATCCCCCAACACTCTCTGCATGAGCCAAGAAAAAGGATTTGTACATGGGTCTCCCACTTCTAATGAGCATGCTCTGACTACTGAACTATGGGATATTCAATCTCATGTATTGAAGCTGCTCCATTTAAGATAAAAAATTAGAGAGTGATGAAACAGGAGAAATGAACTCTGGGTCTACCTTCTCCCACCACCAATCTACAGTGCCATTCTCTTTCTCTCCGTGACTATCTAAGTATTTATATATAGACGAACAGGAAAGATTGAAGGAGACACATCAGAGCATCCTGTGGCTCACAATCCTGAAAGCTGGGACCCTGATTCAAACCTTTCTCCGTGACATGGAATTGAACCTGGGTATCCCATGCCCCAGGTGATTGATCATGTCACTATGTTAAAAGCTATAAGGTAGAAAACAGTGGTGGCACCACTACTTCCTGCTGTGTAGTGAGGCAGTTATTATCACTCCTTCTCACAAAACCAACCCTAGGCTAGCTGCCTAAGCTGTCTGACTCCAGAAGAGGAGTTTCTGTTTATGGCCACCTATCTATGCTAGTGATCCATCAGAGGGAACCTAGGGCCAGAAAGAAAGGGTTTAGGACACATCCCTCATCAGCCGCCCTTCTGACTATCTGTGGCTGTCCACCTGAGCATGCTAGCTTTTGTGGCTCTCGTTTTAAGGTGCCTCTCTCTTCCCATTCATTATATTGGGAGCACTGGCCTCCAAAGCAGGTTTTGTAGATCAGTGTTGTTGCTATGATTTTCCAGACATGGAGAAAATATTCATTATAATTTTCGGACTCACAGCATCCAAATCACTTCACGGACTTGGGCCTTGTGGCCTGTTATCGGAGAACAGTACCAAAAGTCATTGTTTGCGGATTTTGGGATGCCCAGAATTTGCAATGACAAAGCTGTGTATTCAAAACATGTATGCTTAAAACTGAAGGTATCAAGCTTAGAGGACAGTTTAGAAAATTGAAGTCTAAACCTCTACATTACTGCCCACTTGTTCTTCACCAAACATAAAAAAGAAATATGTTATTTAAACATTAGACACGCACTGCTCTAGCATTGATTGTCAAATTATTTACTTAGTTAAGGATAGACAGGTCAAAGCATATGTTTATTCATTCCTCAGTACACAAATTGTATTCTGTCCCCTATTAATTAAATTTTGCCTTGTTGAAAAGCATTTAATCAGAGTGGCCTCATTGAAAGACTGTGTAATAATTCACCCTTTTATGCTGAATAATTACATGAAATAGGCAATTTGGGCCTTAAGATAAAGCTAATGTATATGCATTACCCAATTTGCTCTCTGTGATTTTCCCATACACTGTGACCCTTCACAACCCTCAAAATGTGTAGCTAAAAGAAGGTGGTCGTTCTTCAGCATGGCATAACTGACCGGATAAACAACTTGGACTGTTTTAAAAATGCTCTCATTTTCCATTCACTCAGAGGCTTAATGTGAAGGAGACGATACCAAGAGTAGTTAACCTTTTTACACAGGAGCAGTCCATTTATTATAGAGTGAGACACTTGGGACAAGATGCCCTTTGAATATTCCTGCCTCTTGCCTACAAATTGCTTCGCCTCAGACCTCTGACATTTTATTTGCCCATTTGTAGGTAAATTGACTTAATTCTTTTGTAAATCTCATTATTGGGTAAAACACTCAATTGTTTTTGACTTGCAAAGTACTTAAGTACATACTTAAAGTTAAGCACATGCTTATGTCCCATTGGCTTCAATCATAAAAAAGCTTTGCTATATAGGGAATGATTTAAACAGGTTTTTAAAGTTAAGTATCTTCCTGCATAAGGGCTACTCTCCTAACTGAAGTGCATATTTTTGTACTACCATAGCATCATCATATGAGGCATGTCAAGTACATGAAACAATTTTGTACATGTGTTATTTCACATATCACAATGAAGCAGTTAATTTGTAAGAAACACATGAGTACAGGTTGGACCTCCCTGGTCCAGCACCGTTGGGACCGGAGTGGTCCAAAAGGAGGGATTTTGCCCAACGAGGGAAGTCATTTCTGTCCCCTATCCCCACCACCAGCCCAGCTCCAGTCCTTGCCTCACCTCCTGGCCAGCTCCCCACATGTGACCAGTCCTGCTGCTCTGCCACAGCAGCCCATGGTCCTGCTGCTGGGGCTCTCAGCTTCACAGCGGCAAACCACTGTCCCGCCACCAGGATTTCCAGCCCCTGTAGCAGACCACTGCGCAGCCAACAGGTTCCTGACCCTGACAGTCCTACCAGGGCAGCACTGGCTCCATCATCAGAGCTCCTGCGCCCACCACAGAAGACTGCTGCCCCGCTGGAGCCTGCTGGCATTCTGGCCGCCCTGCCATTGGCTCAGCCAGTTTCCTCACAGCAGGGCTCCCAGCCGCTGGCCTCTCTGCAGCCAACCTGGCTGGGTTTCCAGCCCCCACAGGGCTCCTGCCTCTGGCCCTCCACCAGGCTTCTCTGGTCCAGCAACATCCATGGTCCTGCTGGACCATGGATGTTGTCAGAACAGGGAGGCCCAATTGAGAGATTCAACCTGTATTATGGATTTCAGAGCTCCTATGCTTTCTTGTCGTTATTAATATGCTAAAGGATATGCACATGGCTATTCTGATTGTACTACTCAACTACTGCAAACCTGCTGGACTTCATTAAAAACACTGAACCGTCACACTTGGGCTGCTCTAGTTTGTATGTTCAGTACATATACACAACATGAAGGTTGCAAAGTTAAGATTTCAAAAATTAGGAATTGTCAGAATTAATTTGGCCCCTCTTGTGCGCACATGTTATGACACAGTCTTTAATTACTATATCACATACTATTTTTTTCCATAAGACCTCTGCCTCATTCAATACACAGGATGGACAGGGCTCAGTTAAGTAAGCAGCTATTCAATATTTTGTTTTCACTTTGCCATTCAAAGTTGACCCCAGGCCTTATATGCTGCAGGCTATTCAAACCATTCTCTCAAAGCAGAATTATTTATTTCTGCATGGGGTTTTTCTATGGTATTCATCACTATAGTATCTGAGTGCTTCACAAATGCTCAATTTATTTTTGCAACATTCCTGTTGGGTCAGGGGATGTTACTATTGTCATTGTACAGATAAACAATTGAGGCACAGAGAAATTAGTGTCAGAAGAATCCACTAATTTTGGGTGCCTAATTTGAGACACCAGGGACCAGAGTTTTCGGAGTACTTAGTATTATACAGGCTTTTCAAAATACTTAGTTTTAGATAGCACTTTCCATGTTCAAAGAATATGTGCATCAATATGTAAGCTGCATCTTATATACTACATTCTTTTCTTTTGAAGTCTACCATAAATGAACTATGGCACAGCAGCATGTTTATTTTGCGACGATAGATTGCATAAATATGTAAATAATTCTGTCTCCGTATCAGAAAGTTATGTGAAAATACCCAAGAATCATCGTAAGAATGCAGAATTCATGACAACTTGTTTGCCATAATATTAAAACCAATTCCAAGCAATTATTCTCTGTATACAGATGGCAAATACTTGAAAAGAAAGATTTTTCAGTGCTGAAGCTTAAAAACCAAGGGAGTTCCCTATATCATTTTTGGTTAACAAATAATACAAATGTTGCTTCCCAATCAGCCACTCGGCCTCCCTGAATCATCCCAGTTTTGATGCACTGATTTTACAAATAAGGAATCTGTACAATAAAATTCCAGGATTGGTATTGTCTTTGTGTCACACGGAAGCCTGTGGGGTCAGCATAAAGAAATGGAAACAGCGACATGCATGGCTGGAAGCTCATTATGTTTTGAATATCACCAGGCTCAATGAGTTCAGACATTTTGCCATGAATTACACCCATATGACAGCATGGGTCTTCAGCTATGGTAATATTTGCCATGCCAAAGAGTCCTCCTAAACCATTAGGATACCAGAGGTAACTCAGTCAGTCACCTTCTTTACTCCACAGCTTACATGCAGGGAGAGCCGGCCTGAGCCATTCTTGCGCCCCGGGCCTTGAGCGCGCGGCACATGCACGGCCCCACCCCCGCCCGGCCCGGCAGCACCGCGCAGCGTCCCTTACAATCGGGTGCGCCGGGCTATCGCCCAGTAGCTTGGGCTGGCTCTGTTTGCAGGCCATAATTTCATTGAGGGAGACTGCGCAGGGACCTGAGCCAACTACCACACCCCTTCAGCTACCAATAAATGAAATGATAAATAATAATTATTTTGTCAGGAAGCCTTCCATGCACATTACTTTGCACTGCACTGCTGAAGAGTTTTCTGAGGTTTTTCTCCCCTTCAATCAGTATAATGGATGGAAACAAACAGGAAGAAACTCACTGAAGTCTTATGACAAACCTGTAAGATACAGCCGATAAATGCTAATATATTCAGTTTCAATTGGGTAAACTGAGGCAGGGATAGCTGAAGAATCTGCCCATGGCTATACTGTGAGCCAGTGAAAGAGCTGGGATTATTAGAACCCAGGAGTTGCAATTTCATTAGCCTCAGGGGTGACTGGCAAGTGGAAACATGGAGGAGGGAGGGCCACTGGCCATGTGATTCCCCCACACAGCCTAGGGAAGGACCAGAACCAGCCCCCATTGTCCCAGACTCCACCGCTATCCTGTCTCTTTCCCTAACCCTCTAGCCTAAGTGATGTGGCCTGGAGGACTAGCAGGGCTGGGGGGGCCAGTGCTGGCAGTGGGGAAGGGGGTCTGCCCCCCCTGCACTCACCAGAAACAGTGGCGGAAGCAGAGCAACATGGCGCCAGTTCTCTCTGCTTCCCCAGCCACAGTACTCCGCATCCCACTGGTGAGTGTGGGGGCAGTCCCGCCCCTCCCCCAAGCAACACACCGAGAGAGCAAAGCAATCCAAGGTGCCAGCAACCCAAGGTGCCTGCAACTGCCCTCCTCCCTCCCAAGTCCCCCCTAGACTAGTGAGGCATATGTCCCCTCATGTCCCCCTGCATGTTGCCCTGCCCTGACTAGCCTTAAGATAACACTTCCTCACATTTTCTGTTCTCAGGATGTCATAAATGCAACTCTGAGAACGGTGAGAAATCCCAGATGGATTGAATTCAGTTTTGCACTGTGCAAGTTATCTGCCAAGGAACAAGAGCAAAAAAACCCCACTTTGACCTGAGGCTGCCCTTAGAAAGTGAATAAGCTATGTACAGTAATTTTTTTGTTTGTTTTTTGCTAAGCAATCATTCAGATTTAAAATTATAACAAAAGGAAAATAATGAGAAGCAATAAATGTCTTTGCATTGTATATGTCTAGAATACTATTTAGTTTAGGTCCGATAAATCTCTGTCTTTCTTCTGCAGACAGAAATGCATGGTCACCAGCTTAGTACAGGAAGGGGACCACTAAATGAAGCAAGATCTCTGGGTTAACTCTTCTTTCTGCTGACTATGTGTCCTCCAAAGTGCCATTATGGGGCTGTTGACAGTGGAGGAGGAGGATTGCGTCCAACTCCTTATAAAAAAGGGTTAATGGATAAATAGATCATATAGTGGTAATAAATGACTAATCGGTGTTATATGTTACAGACATGAGGAATATATGTTAGAGATGGTTATAAGCATACATGTGGAAAGGGTTATAAATGTTATGTGCCATAGTTATAAACAACTTATTGACCTTTTGTATTACAATTATAGATATTAGTCCTGCCTCAGTGTGGGAGACTAACAAGATGACCTATCAAGGTCCCTTCCAGATCTACATTTCTATCATTTTGATGGTTAACTATTTATTAAGATATCTATTCATCATTTATTATAAGTATTCACAAATGTACCCTTAAAATAAAATGTGACAATTTTTTCATATTGCATTCCACCCAGGGATTTCCCTACACCCCCCTATGGGGGTGTACACCCCCCCTGAATTTCCCCAACACCCCACCCCACCCAGTTTTGTGAACTAGTTATATGCCAATTTAGTGATTGTTTGGACATTTGAATTGAAATTGAAACTTTAATACACACTTTAAAAGCATATACAGTGTATGATAAGATATGTGTATCTGAAAAACTAT
The DNA here is from genome assembly GCA_019425775.1 of Rafetus swinhoei. Taxonomy (NCBI): domain Eukaryota; kingdom Metazoa; phylum Chordata; order Testudines; family Trionychidae; genus Rafetus; species Rafetus swinhoei. The sequence continues at coordinate 74,865,585 of CM033449.1, read as the reverse complement.
AATAGATTTGAAAAGTATGAACATAGACTAGCTTCCTTATACAGCTGTTGTTTTTTATGACGTCATTGCATTCATTTTGGTGATGTTGGCCAACCTAATAATTTCAAATTATGATTTGTAAGCGAAGTCAAAATGAGCTCTCCCTGACAGCTAGTGATGAGCTGGGGGCTGGGGGAAAAGGCTTCAGGACCAGATTGTATTTACATTCACACCTAATCTATCTAGGTACCCAGCAAACAGAGCTGTGTTGCCCAAGTGATAGATTTTGGCTGGGGTTGGGTTACAAATCACTTGAATGCGAGGGGAGGGAGGGGGGATAAAATGTTGTTGTTCTTATTGTATGAGTAAAGGGCAGTAGAACTGTACTTAACATGTACAGATTGGGGGCATCAAGAGAGAGGGTGGGGACAGGTGTTTTGCTTGATGGTCTGTCTGAGTCACAAGTACTATTTGACCTGCCCCTCTCCACTGTTTAAAGACAGAGCTGATTAGGCTCCATATATAGTCTTTTGTTTTGTTAAGTGACCACTACAGCTGAAATAACTGATAGTCAGGTCTAAGTGCTAAGTCCTGCTGTGGGTACAGTGCTTTTGTGTAAGAGACAGCCCAGACTGCACTAGCAGCGAGGTTCCCCCACTGAGAGCTCAGCTGAAATCACTGAGAGCTGGGTGGAACCTCAAGAGACCAACTCGCAAAGGTCACATTGGCAGGTGGCAACAGAAGGTGACAGCGCAGGGCCATTGGCAACAGAGCGATGGAGTGAACGGTGGCACAACGAACAGTGGCCAGAGTGAACAGTGAGCAGCTGGAGGAACAAGCAAGGTGCCTTCTTGCCCCCCACCTAGAAGGTGTACTCACATAGAAGCATCTCTGAACTGTGAGTCTCCACTGACCAAAGACAACACCGGTGAGTGGGGTGAGGTGGAGGGAAAAATGAGGGGCACATTAAATAAACATTTGCTTGTTGGACTATATTTTAGTAACTTTGCTCCAGAATGCTAGATTTGTGATTGGGAATGGAAACTTATATAAATGTGTTTCCTAGTAGGCCAAGATTTTTAAAATGCATTATTTGCCAAGGTTGTTATTTCACATCATTGCTATCTTGAGAGGTCGATCAAAGTGTTCCCATTTATTGAAGTTACAAAAGATGGCTACTGGTACACCTCTTGCAAAAAAGCTTACGAAGAAGGAAAGCTTTCCAATGCTGTAACTGGTAAAAGTGGAGGAGCTTGGTTTGTCCGACCGATCAGTAAAGCCAATGCTGACAAACTTTGTGAAAAGGCAGCAAAACACCAGGCCTCTGGACTGCATCAACATGCAGAAAGCCTTATAAGCCCACTTTCAAAGCCAATTTTAGAAGTACTTAATGAGGCTGTTAAGAATGCTGGAGACACAACACAGTTCATGCAAACAAACATGGCTGTGGCATCATACTTTCTATTTAAGCAAGAGATACAACACACTACAAACTGGAGGCCAATGTTAAGTGCATTGTCACTTGTTCATCCTGAAGTTGAACACTGGTTCCGAACAAGACTAGCAAATGCTCACTATCTTTCTGCAAGAAACTCAACTGACTGGCTAGAAGCATGTGGTACAACAGTGAAAGACTCAACAGTTGAAAAAGTGAAAAACTCTCTCACCACATTCCAAAAATTTGCATACATGGCTGATGAATGCACCGATGCAAATGGGCATCAAGTATTAAATCATTGTGTACGTTAGCTTGATGTCAGTGGTAGGCCAGTGGATGCATTTCTAGTCGTTCAAGTTATAGAAAGCACATCGGCTGCATCTGTGACAACCCACATCTTAGAAGAGTTAAATGCTTTTCAATTGGACCCCAAACAGATGGTTGCTTGTGCATTTGATGAAGCTGTAAACTTCTCTGGAAGACATGGTGGAGTACAAGCTTTGCTGGCTCTCTCATGAGCGATCCTTGGCTGTTGTCTTAAAATTACTCCAGCCATTATTACTGGCTTTGGAAAGTATCTACCAAGATGGGATGGATCTAAGTAGTGAGGCTGGTGGATTACTTTTGCTACTACATTCAGAGAAGACTATTGCCATTCTCTCTCTCATAAATCTACTGTTGAAACCACTTGGATCATTAAACAATGCCATCCAGGCATCTGCTACAACAGTAGTAGATCTTTGTACAGCACAAGAAGCTACATTTGGATCAATCAGAGAACTAGCCATTGAAAAAGTACTGGAAGAAGCAAAGATTTCAGTCCAGAAGTTGACTAATGAAGGCATTTATATTGAATCCTTAAGTGAAGAGGACAAGAAGCGTTTGTTAAGACAACTGAAAAAGTACACAGACTTGATTCTTAAAAATCTACAATAGCGACTTCTAGATTCTACTCAACTTCTACGTAGCTTTTACAGACGCCTGTCCTATAAAACACCGACAGTTGAGTGGAGTGAGGCACTACCAGCAATGGGGCTGCCACGTGCTCAGGTCAGAATAGAGAATTTGAACACAGAGTGGAATATCATACGATGAATGAATGAAGATTTGACTTCAACTTCTTTTTTATCATCACTAGTGGCTCGACCAGATCTTTGCGCTATGTTTTCTGGGATGAAAGAAGTAGGAATTCATCTCTTGCTACTCCCAGTCACAACAGCTACAGTTGAGCGTTCTTTTTCATCATTGAATACAATTTTGTGTCCTGAAAGAAGTCTCCTTCTGCCTGATCATGTGAATGAACTAATGAGCATATCAACTGAAGGAATGGAAGTACCGGACACACGAGAAGCCACCGAAGATTAACGCATTACATTCGAGAAATTCATTAACAGAGTTGTGCAAAATTATAACAAGAAACCAAGAAGGATGTAGACGTAGTGCTTCATAGAAGGCTTGAGTAGCCAACTTTAATTTGTGTGATTTTAAAACATCAGTTAAATCTAATAAAATGGTCATGAAACATTTTTCAGTTTTTACTATGGTGCCATACAGCCCATCTTCACCCTCACGGTCTCATCCCTCATCGGCCCTGACACACACATCCCTGTAAATTTGAACACCCTCCTCCCCCCATTTCAATTCCTGAGGAAAACACTGATTCCACCTCTGTACTTTCTGATTTTGTTTAGAACCAGAAATGGAAATGCCAAAATTCCATGAGAAAGGCTCACAAGATTAACAGTTCAGTTTTGCAAACTCAAGAAGTTTAGATGTTTGGATAAATGATTAAAATGTAGAGAGTTTGTTCTTTAAGCCAAACCTTTAGAGATTATTCTTTCATATTTCTTTTATTCTTCCTTAGATTTTTACACTTATTCTTCAATAAAAGTCATTGCACCAACTAAATCTACATTCAGGTTTTGCAATGCATTCGGAGAATGCATTCAGCTCCTATAAACATAAGCTTTCAAATATACCACAGTTTCTAAGAAGCTTATGGAAGTCAGACTCACAGAGATACATAATTCTGACTGAGAGACCATACTACTATACACAGCAGAAACAGCAAAGCACCCTCAGCTGCTCATTTAATTCAATGGGAATATGAGGGGGGTCCCACCATTTCACAGAAGGACTGCAAGACTATATCCTGGTCTGCACAGTTATTGTGTGCTCAGAAGAGAAGATAATCGTTTTTTTATTAGGGATAGTGATACCAGAAGCCATTATAAATTACAAGCTGTGAATGCTATTACACTGGAATGACCATATAACAATTTAATCCTTTTCAGCTTGTGGGTCATCATATTGCTCTGTCTGTACTCCTTTAACGTGCAATTTTATTGAAAAAAAACCACACTGTGGGACTTTGGGGAATAGACGATACTATACAAGGCAAGATATTAATATTTTTTTTAAACTACATGCAGGGCTTGCTCCTAATCTCACTGAAGTCAATGGGATTTTTGCCAGGTTTCAAGGGAGCCGGAATGAGGCCCATAGCAAGTAGATAGTGAGAAGGGAAAAATCTACTGCTGCTATCAGAGGTTGAAAAGTTAACTTTAAATTCAAGCGCTGAGATCTTGTGGCAAAAAACAACACTTTAATCAAGTTTCCATATATTCAGCAATAGAATGCTGAACTCTCAAAACTAACGTCTTTGGCCAAGTTGCCCTTCAAAACATAAGATAAATTAGAGGAAGGAGGACAGTCATTTGCTTAAAGAACAGACCTGGGAGTCAGCAAATCTAGAATCCTGTTTTTTCCCCAGAGCACTTATGTGACCTTCAAATGGACCCTTATGCTCTCTGTGACCTTCTGGGGTGCAATCCAGACTAGTGAGGGGTTGAATCAAACTGAACTGCCTACAGTGCTTTGCTGCTGTAGCTCCCAACTGGGTCGCCCCACAAATAGCATGTAGATCAGACCAGAGTGTCTGTTTATAATTTCAGCCTGCCATCACATTCCAGTCACATTCTGGCTTCCCTAAGTCTTGGTTACCAATTAAAGGGTGACGCCAACACATTCCAAGTCCCAAAATCCCCCTCCCCTCAAAAATGTGTATTATGCACTGTTCAGTCCTCTGGGACAATTCCTCAGATCTGTCACCTAGAAAGAACGGGTCCAGCCCTTCCCAATTACATTTTTACATTAACTTGACAGATTTTGTGCTTCTATTTTCCCCAATAGGATTAACTTCAATTTTTAAAGGATGCCTTTTTGCCTCAGACTTTTTCTCTTACTTTGCTGCTTAGCCGTGATGGTACTTTTTTGGCCCTCTTATTATGTTTTAATGTGGATATACATTTAAATGGAACCTCTATTATGTTGTCTTTAAGAAATGTTAGTGCAGTTTGCAGGGATTTCACTTTTGGCACTCAATCTTTTAATTTCTGCTTAACTAACATCTTCATTTTTCTGTAATTCCCCTTTCTGAAATTAAATGTTACCATAATGGTCTGCTTTAGTATTTATCCACCATAGGAATATTACATTTTATTGTGTTATGGTCACTATTACCAAGTGGTTCAGCTATCTTCTCCTCATGGACCAGATCTTGTGTTCCACTTGGGACTAAATCAAGAATTGCTTCTCCTCTTACGTGTTTTAGGGCTAGCTGCTCCAAGAAGCAGTCATTTATGGTTTTAAAAAACTTTATCTTGGCATTCCATCCTGAGATGGCATGTACCCAGTCAATATGGGGTTAGTTGAAATCCCACATTATTAATGAGGTTTTTTTTCCTGTCTCCCTGAAGATTTCACAGCCACTACCACCATCCTGGTCAGGTGATCAGTAGTATATGCCTACAGCTATATTCTTATTATTCAGACACAGAATTAGTATCCAGAGAGAGTCTATCATACAGTTTGGTTCATTTGAGATCTTTACTTCAACTGATTCTATGCTTCCTTTCACATATACAGGTTGAATATCTCTAGTCTATCACCCTCAGTACCTGACACATGCTGAACTAGAGAATTTGCCAAATCGTGGAAAGTCAGTATTGTCTAGTAGCATTATCAATGCTTCCACTGCTTACTGAGCTCTTAGAAGACACTTAGGGGTAAATAAGAGCTAAATAACAGCACAGAACACTGAGACCCAGACCTGGTGGCTGTAAACAAATTTCACAGGACTGCAGAAGACTTTATGGGACACACTTTCTGGGACCATGGCCAACGCACCCATAATTAGTGGACATCCGGTTAAGTAAAATCATTCAGGACTATAGATGTTGCCAGACCAGAGAGTGCTAGACTAGAAAGTTTCAACCTGTAGTGTCTCTCTCCACTGGTACGACTTATTCTGTCCTTCTGATATATTTTGAACCCTGGTATTACTGTATCCCATTGAGTATTCTAGTTCCACCAAATTGCTGTGATATCTCTTATATCAATATTCTTATTTAACATGAGGATTTAATGCTGTAAGTCCTAGTTTAATGCCCAGCAAAGGCCAATGACCGGGGTGCAACAGGCTCCATGAGCCCATGGACAAGTTGGGGAGGGCCGCTCTGCACTCCTGGAAGGGGCAGAGATAGGGACATCCAGTCCTCAATGCCACCCAGAGCATGGCACCTTCTCCCACAACTCTCAGAGTCACCTGGAGCACGTTGCATGGTGCTTTGATTGTTGATTTAAAGGACCCAGAGCTCCTCCTGCTGCTACTGAGGCAGTGGCAGTGGCCAGGGGCACCAGGCTTCTTTGAATCACTGGGCCCTGGAGCAACTGCTCCCTTTTGCCCCTCCTCCCCCGTCAGCAGGCCTGATCAATGGGATTGTCATTACACATATTCATATTGTTCAGACTTGCTAATGAAAATCATACTTCTGCCAGCATCTCCTGTCAGATATTAATGTATGCATAGGCCCTCTTTCCTATGCTAGCAATGCCTTTTGTGGCTGCACAACCTAACTGGAGCTCCTGTTTCTCCCTATCCCCAGCACAGTTTACATTGCCATCCCTGCTGGACAGCTCCAGGCCCCCGGGTAATGGGTTCATCTCACTTCATGGACCTAGCCAGTTCCCAGCACCAAGAGGAGCAGCTGCTCTGGTCTGGTCAGCCAGCATGCTACCCAGTGAAAAGCCCAGCCTATAGCATGATGTACAATAGGACATGACCAGCATGCTACCCATGGCACAACACAGAACTAGATGTGGATGCTGGCTGGGCCACAGAGCACTTTCGCCCAGACAAACATATGCAGGACCTGAGGGGGATAATAGCCTGCTAGCTCCAGCACCTGTTGTGCTCATATAATTAACTGAGGCCACAGCAGGCTAACATGGATCACACCCCAGCTTGCTGCAAATCTGCTGCCCTAGACAGCTGCCTTGCTTCCCTATGCCTAGAGTAGTGTTTCGCAAACTGTGCTCCGTGGAGCGACATCTCCAGGAGCTCCGTGAGGTTGACAAACTGGAAACATTGATAGGTACAACACATACAATCAGTGGACCGCTGGAGCTCCACATACATTTTTACGCATGTAAAGGGCTCCGGAGCCCAAAAAGTTTGAGAACCGCTGGCCTAGAGCATCATCTGCTGCCATTTGTTGGCTCCTCCTACAAACTCGGTCTTTCCTCTCCACCCCAGTGCTTGTGCCCAACCTGCCCCAGTCTCCCCACCAACATCATGTCCAACTTTTATTCCCTTTTCCATTAGGGTCAGGCTGTATCCTTCCACTCAGTGCAACCTGGGTACAAGCAAGGAGGTCATTCAGAGCACAGGTGCGATAGTCTCTCCGCTCTCAGTTCTGGGGCCCAGTCCCAATCCGCAGAAGTTAGGAGCAACAACTTCAAGTAAAATCCTGCTCAGCTCTGGCAGCCCTGAGCTAAAGTGTGCTCAGAGGAGTCAGAGTCTTCAGAGAACCTAGCTGCCAAACTGCAAAACTCTACTGATCATGTGTGAAGTGAGATTTTTTAAAGTTTGTTTCTTGACCATATTTTCAATGGAGGATTTTTATGGGAGCACTGGCAATAACATGATACCTCTTCTAAACTTCAAGTCCCTGCTCCAAAGCCTGGGGACATTAGATTTTTTTTTGAAAACAGGAAACATATTTTCTTTAATCTTAGTCTTGAAAATGAACATTTTTGCTGAACATTTTTTAAAAAGTTAGTCTGTGGTACAAACCCAGCATAGGAAATGTCAGGCTTGATAAGTTTAGCATTGTTATAAGCAACTGAAAATACAGGTTTCATAATGGGAAGCATTGGGCAACTTGACAGTTGGCAATACCAGCTACATCTATAATACCGAAAGTTAAGAAATTAACTCAAAATCCAATGGATTATTCTCCACTATGCCGGACATATTGTGAACTATTGTTCATCTTATCTGTCTTTTGAAATATTCTCCTCACCTTGTAGTAATCTTTAACCTCTTCCTCCCCCTTTTCAGACCAAAGAACAAATAGTTTATATATAAATATATGTTGTATGGGTAACATAAATGTACACTAAATAATCTAGACTGCACCTGATAAAGCAATGCCCCACTGAAAAATATGTTCCTGTGAAATATCAGACATTAAAAGGGGACAGGTAGAAAGCAGTATAATCCATTAAACATAAGGCTTTCTCTCGTAGTTTCTACTTAGAAAGTAATATGACAGATCAGTTGCATTTGCTTACCTAGAGAATCAAACTTTCATAAAAAATGTGGACAGAAAGATGGAAATGAGCTGAGTTAAATGCAAATGAATTTTCAAGCCCTTTCTCCCTTTACAGACAGAAAAAAGAGATACTACAGCTAAATGATAATTGAGGGCCAACATAAATAATTAAGTAGGATTTCTGATTCCCTCTCATTTCAGGTTCTTAGGATACACATTGCACGCTGCTCACTGACATGAAAGTATTTTCCTTAGCCCACATGGGAAATGATCCACCATCACTTTAATTTAAAAATAAAATAAATTAATATGGTATCAATATGCCTCTGAAGAAAGATTGCACACCATGAAAGAAGGCTGGCGCTATGAGAAAACAAATTTTTAGTGCCATTGTGATTTTGGCAGACATACTGTATGGATTAGATTGCATTGTGGTTCGTGTTAGTAAAAACATATATAGTTTGCCCCTAGCAAAAAAAAAAAAAATGGATACAGCATTCAGTGAGAAACTGATCATATGATATCCTAGCATTGAAGTCTGTTCGTTTATTATTAGCAGAAAAAATTCACAAAGCAAAGTGAGCTTCTCTAAGAGCTTGTCTACATTGGCACATTTTTGTCACCAAAAACTGCCTTTGGCAAAAAACAGTGAGAGCGTTTATACTGCAATGTGACTTTTGTCAGGGAAAACACCCAGTTTTGGTGACAAAAACTTCCATTCCTGCAAGCTTCCATTCCTTTGTCTTTTCCCCTCCCTTTATTGTCAACAAAGAGCCAGTGTGGACTCTGCTGTTCGGTTTCGTTGAGAGAACTGGCTTCTGCCAGTATCCCACAATGCCTGCCCTGATGGCTGTGCTCAATATTTTGTGATCTTTGCTGCCCTGTACACATGCTCCCCTCCCCTTTCAAAGCTCTGAGAAGTATCTAACAGCTGAGTGAGCTGCTCTGTTTGGGGAACAAAGAACACATCACTGGAGTACTTCTGTTCTGCCCTGCACAAGGAACACAGTGGCAGGCAGAGTGCTGCTTCAGGGGGAAGGCTGGAGAGACTGCTGTGATCTTCCTTAATATGGAGAGCTCACAGAGCTAGGAAGTAATCCCAAGAAGCTCAGGATCAGCTCTGCCTTCCTATAACACCACACTGTGGGATGCTTACCAGCATTGCTTTGCTCTATCTGTTGACAGGATGCTAGCTTTGCTTTGCTCTATCAGGTGACTTTTGCATGTTGACAACACTTTTGTCACCAAACCTTCCCAGTGAAGACATAGCCTAAGTAAAAAATATTCTAGAAATTTAAAAGTGCACCCTCCCCCCTGGAAAAAATGTGAATGGGCAGAAGGGTAGAACCCAAACATCCACTCCAACTTTTTCTTCCTTTCCTTCTCCCTCCATCTAGGTCCTCACATGGCTGCATTCCATATAGCATTGACACTGACCCTTTCCTTCCTTCCTCATGCAGCTCTGAGTAAAACAAGGTAGACTGGTAGCATGCAGCTATCCCAGTGAATTCTCTCCCACTGTCCTTACTTCTGGCACCTCTATAATGTATGAGTAAGGCTACAATTTTGTCATAGGGGTCATGAATTCAGCCCTCTCAGGCAGGTCCTTCAGTCACCATGAGCCCCCTACAGCTCCCAGCAAGTATGGGTGGCGAGCCTTCCACCCTAAAGCTCGACATTTTTGTTTGAGCTCTGGCTTACAGGTATTCTAAGTATCCAGAATGGAAGAGAACAGTGAAGGAGGAGGAGGTGGATATTTTCAGGTCTGGGAGTGGGCCCTTAATTCACAACACATGCAATGGTATGATGTCCCAAGGATTCATGAGAGGGATAGGAAAAGTGCAGCTAGTGACAGGAGCTTACAGAAAGCAATACAAGTTCTCAATTCAGCAGACATCTACAACACAGAAAATAGGTAAATAAATGGCTTGGTTTTATGAACCAAGTTAGGAGCTGGTATGTAGGGTCCCCAAAAATAACAGTGGAACAGGCAAACTGTGTAGAACAAGATAGTTCCTGGGGAATTAAGTCCTTTCTTGCTCCTTCAAGTACAGTCCTGATCTCCTCAGCATATCTCACATTTGTATTTGCATGACCCACAGAGGTTTGCAAAATGAACAAAGTGAATAGAGACACTCAATTCCTCTAGGTGGAGGGACAAAGTTCTGGGGTTCAGATCCCTTTGATGGCTCCTTCATATTTCAAAAAACATGTCCTGTCAGATCAAGCTATTATTTCTGGAACTTTTCTTATAGCAACCATGCTTGGGGAGATCACAACATTAATTGTCTCATAAACCTACATAACCACAACCCTGACAGTTGACTTTCCAATCCCACAGCGGTTTGCAACAGACCTTCCACAAGGCAATAGCTACTCACTTTCAGGATACGTCTACACACCAGTGTTATTTGGAGTTATTCCAAAATAACGTAGTCCGCATTGATACTACAAACAGTTATTGTGACATAATGTCAAAATAATGTCGAGCTGGAGGACTTCTTACTCCAACTCCTGTAACCCTTTTTTTATGGGGAATAAGGGAAGTCGGAGGACGAGTGCTCTCTCAGACTTTCTGCTGTGTAAAAAGAGCCAAAATAATTTGACATATAATAATTTGACAATTGTCATAGCTCAAGTTGCATAGCTTATTTCGGCTTTAGCCCTGCTGTGTAGACATGCCCTCAATGTTCCCTGTAAGCTGCGCACTTGTGTGGTCTCTCTGGAGCAATTCAAATGCTGTCCAGCTGATTAGCAGAGTGCCCACGGCCAAGCTTTGTGTTTCTACTGGGGCTGCACAGTCGCATATGTCTTAGTGCACATAAAATTATTCCACACGTAGATGGAAAAAATCCATACATGGATGGAACACTGTCCATTTCTGCTCCAGAAGTGTCATAAGGAACTGATGGTTTCGTTTGACATGTCCCTGAAGACCTGGTTCTTCATTTGCAAGTCCTAAAATCTGCTGGTCATCTCATCATGCTGGCTTTCCTGCTCCAGAAGCTACAAGTCATCCAAGAGCATACCATGATATAGTTAAATGAATGCAGGTACTAATATGTCAGAAAGTTCTCCCCAAATTCCATTCAGTATTTTGCCAATTGTCTATTTTACTGCATAAACATTAGTCTCACAATAAAGAGCAGAAACCAAACCCAAACTCATCATCCCAGTGCTTCATGTCTTGTATGCTCTTTCGCAGGAAACAGCAAGAAGAAGAGACATGATCAGGAAAAGTCACTGGAAAATTTGTTGGTAATGTCCTCTGCCTTCATAAGACACAGCATGTTGCTTCCTAGAGTCTCCTCCTGGCCACACAGAAACCTGGGCTATCACCCCAGAAACAGTAGCACTAATGTCACATAACAACAGTGGTGGGGACACAGGTAAATGCATGCACATAGGGTATGTCTAAACTACATCCCTTTTTTGATACAGGAATGTAAATTAGACACACCGAAATTGTAAATGAAGCCAGGATTTGAATTTCCCATGCTTCATTTGCATAGTGGTGGCTACGGCTTTTTTTTTTTTTTTTTTTTTTTTGAAAGGTTGCTTTTGGAAAAAAACCAGTCAAGATGGGGATCTTTCGACAGAAATGTCCCATTTCAAAAGATCCTGTAAACCTCATTTTGGAGGGATGCAGGATCTTTCGAAATGGGGCATTTCTGTCGAAAGATCCCCGTCTTGACCGCATTTTTTCCCCCCAAAAAAAGCGGCTTTTCGAAAAAAAGCCACAGCCGCCATTATGAAAATGAAGCTTTTCATATGTGCTGCCTCTTGGTTTTATTCAGTTATTCAGAAAACAATGGTGACAAAGTGGATTTATCAAGCTAGGATGAGTATCTAGTTATGATTCCAGTGGAAAGTAAATGAGTTATGAAAATCAAAACTAAGTCTTGACTTAGATACTGTACTTTTGTTTCACAAAACAACAAATGTAAAGGCTACCTGAAAGTAAAAAAAAAAAACATTTTAGTTATTGAGGCTGTCGAGGGGCTCGTTCCCCCCTTGGCTTCGCCACATAGTCAATGCCCCTCTATCAGGGTAAATACGGCTCTAGTAGCCTAGTCCCAAAGTCAATGCCCCTCTATCAGGGTAAATACGGCTCTAGTAGCCTAGTCCCAAAGCTAATGCCCCTCTATCAGGGTAAATACGGCTTTTGAGGCCTAGCCACCAGGAGAAGCCGCTCCTGGGTCAGGGGTTGATTGTCCAGGGCAGGGAAAAGGGGGGTAGGGGGACCCGGGCCTCCCTCTCCACCGGCTCCCAGCCCAGGGCCCTTTAGGCAGGGTCTGTGGCTCCTGCCCACTCGGCAGGGAATCCGGCTGCTACACGCTGAGCCGCTCTCCCAGTCCTTTGCCCTGGGCTGCTTCCGACCACGCCCTGGTTCCCCCGAGGTCTGTTTGCCTCGGAGCCAGTACTTGCCGGGGCTGGTGCTGGGGCTGCAGGCGCTCCGGTCTCCCAGGCGGGGGTGGCTGCTGGCTTTTACTCCCGGGGTCCTTTGCAGGCTCTGTCTCTGGCCTCAGCTGCTGCAGAAACACCAGGGTTGCTGCCTGCTCCCTTCCACCCTCCTGCTGCCTCCCCAAATACAGGGCTCTCTCTGCTCTTATACCTGGGCTCTGCTGGGAGTATGCCCAGCAGGGCTGGATGGGCGGGGCCTCTTCCACCAGCTGGGCCTGGGCTGCCCTCTGCCCTTCAGTGCGGGGCTTGTCTGCCCCATCACAGAGGCATTTACTTTTTTTTTTTTTTTCAGCGATTCCAGGGAAACTGCCTATTACTTGAAGATCCATCTGAACCGAATTATGGCAATGAAGCAAGTGAGCAGTCATTAGCATGTCTATTATAAAACACTAGTTGGAGAAAATGTACTTAGAAATAAATGCAGGAAACTTTAAAAAAAAAGAGAGTCATCATATCAAAGGTTGACATTAAGGAAACTGTTATTTTGTTATATCTGGTAGGACATCCTCCGGGATGTCAAGTTTGCATCATGCACTGCTTGCAATATATACGATACAAAGTTGTTATAGGTTTTCTAGACCTACATCTGGGGCATAGAGACCACTTCTGGGACTAAAATGCCTATAACAAATCATGGGAGGCAAGATAAATTACTCAATATTTGTGTTATTAGTAGAAAGGTTGTTGGTAACCCACACCCTTTAGGAATCTGCTTTGCCCAGCTGTTTATCCAATAAAGAAACATTCCATGCAAATATGAACTTTTAACTTATTCTCGGAACACAAATAGTTTACATCTCTTTTAAAGACCCTGTGGTAAAGGACAACAAACAAGGACCACTGAAAGGTTGCCTAGTCCATCAGCCAATGTTATTACATCACAATACTACACATAGCCAATAGTGCGAATTGACAGATAGTCTTTCAATTGGGGAAACTTGGATAAACCACTAGAGTTATTTTTTTTCCATGATGATTGACATTCAAATTCTATTACTAAAAGTGTGGGTGTTTTTTGTGTGTGAATTCTAAAGGCAGAATCTCAAGTTCTTAGAAAAATATGCCAGATGGTGTTTTGTTAGTGGGGAATAAAAAGTTGCTAAGAATGTCTCTATCCCGATATTAATTGGGAGTGAATTAGATACACAAGATCACCTCTTTACCCATTTCCTGTGTACAAGGAAATGTTACCGAACTGTATAAAAAATTCCCTGCTTGCTTTTGCTAAGAAGAACATTTGTGGTTGATTATTGTAAAAATTACTGGTTATTTGTGGTCAATAAGCAGCAGCAGATGACAAGAAAGACATTTCTAGTTTTGTTTTGGTTTTTTAAATATTGAAATCTCTTCCCTACTCCCTCACCGCCGCACCTCTCCCCCGCCCATGTGTAAATAAATGGTGACGCAGTTTTCAAAAGTGTAAAAAATGGGGTAGGTGACCAAAACAGTGAAGGAATAAGGGATGTTGGACAAGCTAATACTGACTCCTGTATATCACTACTTCATTCAATATCTAATAAGATAGACACGTTCCCTAATTAACTGAATTAGCAAAATGTGCATTCAGGTTTTCCTAATCCAAAACATTCAGTCCTCCCCAGACAAATTTATGCTGAGGAAGTAAAGAAGAGAGGTAACATCTCTGTGTCAGAGACAGGGATCGCCATTCTCAACACAAGGGAAAGAAAAATAGGCAAGGATTCCTGCTATTTAAAAGACGAAGGACTGGTATTAGGCAGAAAGTCTATGGAATAGATATTTTTTTTTAACAGCCAAGAGAAGAGGCACTTGAAAATAGGCTGAGGTACATTACAACTACAATTTCTTACAACACATCAATAAAGAAAATTAGGCAACACATCTAGATTGTAGGCCATATGGTAGGATAATTAATTACTCCCTAAAGAAGCCCAGCAGAGAGAAAACATCTGCATAGTGTTACCAGCAAAGGCGCACTAGTAAACAAAATTTAATGGGGCCTGCTCTGATTAGATGATAAAATGCCTTTGTCCCCAGAAGGATGTCCGGCCTGGAAACCACCGTATCTGTCACCGGCGGATTTACCCCCAGTCCCTCTGAATAAACACAGACACGTATCAGATTTAAATTTTAAAATGTATATTGGAATACAACAGGCAAATAACAACAACGCAACACCGAACTGATAACCCAGACCCTCACCCCCTGAAATAAAAGAATATAGGAGAGATGACTGAAAGCAGAATGATATACTTAGTCCGTCAGAGGCAGCTTTGATGGTCAGGACCTTCTACCCTTTAGCTTAAGGCAGCTGTCAGGGGAGGAACACTGAGGCGTCCTTGAGGGTGTGGAGAGACGCTCGGTTAGATGTTACCGCTGCTGGTACCACGGACGGACACGCAGTTTGTGGGTGATGTCAGAGCGGTTCTAGGCGCCGTGAAGGCCTTCACCACAGCAGGTGCCGAACGATGTTGATGCTCTGTGAGTCCCAATGATGTAGGGAGCAATTAGGTAGCCAAGGCTCACTATTACTGGGCTATCGCCACAGTGTGGGCCGAAGCACCCTGAGGGTGGCAGGAATGGAATGGGTAGATCTGTCAGCTCGACTGGGCCTTCACCACGGTCTCCTGACTAGAGGTATCCTTCTTCCGCGATGGTGTAGTAAAACTGCCGACCCGATCTCCTCAGGATTCTGGGTTTTATAAAGTTTGAGGTGGGAAAACTCTAAGCGTCTCTAGTGCAAAGCAGAGTGTAGTGCTGAGTGCAAAACTAGAGTCAGGTGCAAACTTTCGCACTGTGTGCAGCACCGTCGTGCAGTGTGCACAGCCATGTGCCGTGTCCAGATGGTAATTTTGGCGGCAAAAGCTTTTCAGGTTCCCATTTTGAATTATCCCTCAGTCTACAAACTCCATTTTGAATCTGTTATCTATAGATGTTAGTTATATTGTCCATATGGTGCACTGTTCAGGGTTAACAATAGGTACTATAATGGTTTTTATTTTAAGAGACTATGAAAAACCAACTAGCAAGGAATCAAAGAACCTAGTTACATCATGGTTAAAAGCTGTAATATTTCCCTTGTAACTGGGTTACAGGCTTGTGAGTTGTTTATGGCAAACTAAGCCTTCCCACACAAGTGGTTCAGAAGATGGAATTTCCATTCTGATAGAAATTCTAGCATTCAAATTTTATTTCTTTTCTAAAACCAAATGAAAAGATAAAATGTCAAAGTTTCCAGTGCAACAAAAATTGTGAAAATATCATATTTGGTGTAGTTAACTGGTTCATTAGCTTTGACATTTTTGGCTTACTTTTCCAAGAATCATACAATTTATGTTGCACTCTCACATACTTTGGTATGGCAAAGTTTAAGTTCTTCCAATGCCTGTGCATTTTCCACCAACAAAACCCCACAGGATGACTCAGAATTCTAGTATACAATGAGGTGACTAGTACTTTAAATTAACAGATTGAAATGGAGATAACTGACCACATCAGAAACCAAGTCTTTTGCAACCTTTTCAGCTAACAGTCAAAAGATCATCTAGATTATTATTAAGAGCATTTCATCTAACCTCTGCTGTTTCAAGATTCATTCAGAAGGTTAGTGTATACATACTACAGGAACATAAATGTTTGTCTGAAATACATCTTCCATTTGGGAAGAATGTGATCTTAACTTGTTATAGCTATTCATGCATTAAAGTCAATTGCAAAATTTCCTGTTCTTAATAGCAAAGGGAATCGGATGCTAATACCAATTACAGTCTTCCCCATCTCTGTTGGCACTATTCTGGATAATAAAAGAAAAGTACATTTTTTTTTTTTGGTTTTATGTATCTATTATTCTTATTCAATATTTTATCCGAAAGAATTGGGCTTGTTTAGTTTGGAAAGGAGAAAACTGAGAGGGGACATGATAGCGGTTTTCAGGTGTATAAAAGGGTGTCACAAGGAGGAGGGAGAAAAATTGTTCTCCTTGGCCTCTGAGGATAGGACAAGAAGCAATGGGCTTAAACCGAAGAAAGGGCGGTTTAGGTTGGACATTAAGAAAAACTAATTAACTCTCAGGGTTGTTAAACACTGGAATAAGTTGCCTATGGTGATTGTGGAATCTCCATCTCTGGAGATATTTAAGAGCAGGTTGAATAGACATCTATCAGGGATGGTCTAGATGGTACTGGGTCGTAAGGGTAGGGGACTGGACTCAATGACCTCGCGAGGTCCCTTCCTGTTCTAGCGTTCTATGATTCTATATCACCATGGCTGACAATTCAAGTGTAACCTTATGGGAAATCACCAGGTTATTTCTAACATCTAAAACTTTAATCTTTACATGTTTTTGTAGCATCATTTGGAAAAAAAAATTAATAGGGAAATCTATCAAAATATCGAAGAATATTTTCTTTCTTTGCCTTGTTGAAACAAAATATATTGTAAATTTGATTCAATAGGCATATATGCCAATGTACCTGCATAAGTGAACCTTCTCTGTTTGAACTCCAGTGTAATTATGTACCATTTAACATTTTAATTTATTTCAGTACCTTTCAACAGCTTTCAAAAATATTGCTAAGACCTGCTGCCTCAGGGAGCTACTTTATAATCCCATCTGTTTTATTAACCCAGGACAATATAGTGTCATTTATATAGCATTTGATGTAGGAGGTTGCACACTGAAGTATAGACTTTTAAAATTTCTTTTGATTGAAGTCAGTTTTTTAAACAAAATATTTTAAAGGAGTTAAGGACATTAATGAAACATTCTGCCAATACAATAGCAGTAAAGTGATAAACAATACAGAGCCATAAAAAAATTAAAAAACCTTTCTAAGAAGCCACTAGCACTGTTTTTGTCTGGCCAGAAGTAAAAACATATATTTACCAAAGAAATCATGAGTATAAACTGCCTTTCTAATTGAGATTAAACCAACAAGATTCTCAAGAAATTATACCGAAAGCTGATAGAAGGGATACAATTTTTATTCATTTTTCAACATTTTTAGAGCACCCTAAAGAACGTAATAGGAAGTAAGTGAATTGCATAGAAAAGGCCTGCTATAGAAATCTGTAGGCAGACTTACATTTTTTCTAAAGAACTTTTTTTCCTGCTAAATTCTAAAGAAATTTCCAGTAAGTGCTGAGTAATGTTTGATATTCTAATGATGGGTTGGGATCTATTAGCCCAGGTGCTGTTGTGGAGGTCCCTGTAATTCAGTAGAACTCAAGAAAAGGTCCATATAACGTGATCTTGATGCAGGATTAGAATCTAAGGGTATGTCTACACTGCCACCTATTTCAAACAAGGGTGGCTAATGTAGGCATTCAAACTTGCAAATGAAGTCCGGGATTTAAATATCCCGGGCTTCATTTGCATGTTCCCGGGTGCCACCATTTTTAAATGCCCCGTAGTTGAACTACCTGCGCGGCTACGCACGGACTAGGTAGTTCGAATTAAAGCTCTAATTCGAACTACCGTTACTCCTCCTGCAATGAGGAGTAACAGTAGTTCAAATTAGGAGCTTTAATTCGAACTACCTAGTCCGTGCCGCGTGTAGCCACGGGCAGGTAGTTCGAACTACGGGGCATTTAAAAATGGTGGCGCCTGGGAACATGCAAAAGAAGCCCAGGATATTTAAATCCCAGGCTTCATGTGCAAGTTTGAATGCCTACATTAGCCACCCTAGTTCGAACTAGGGTAGCAGTGTAGACATACCCTAAGTTACTTTGAGCCACTGCTTGTAAATCCTCGTCCAAAAAGAGGCTGAAGACCTAAAACTCCTATTCAGTGATGTGGGAGATTTAATGATTCTGAACATCTGAAGAGGTACATAAAGAATAATATCTTAAATGCTTTAGATTACATTTCATTGTTTTTCCTATAGCTTTATGTATTAATTTATTATTTAATAAATGTATGTCTTATGTTACCGTGCTATGCAAATACATTAGGGAGTAAGTAGAAGGGATACAAGAGAAAAAGGCTGAGAGCAACAGGTTCTTACATCAACATACCAGTGGGGTGTATTAAATGTCTACAGTTTTTCAAAAATAAAACTGGTCCTATAGTCCAACTAAAATATAATTTTAAAATCAAATTATTAAATTAGGGGCATCAGTATGGTCTACGTTTGAAAATGTCATTTGCGACTAAAAACTTTTCACCTACCTTTGTTCCTGCAGCTTATGTGCATGTATATATATCTAAAAAGTTACACTTTTAACACCCTGATTATAAATACTAATCAGGAATTCAGAGATGCAACCACTACAATTTCCATCACAAACAGGAAGGCTGTAACTCAGCACGGCTGAAGAAATCTCATTTAATATCTCACTTATAAAGTTCAGCAAACAATACCAAACTCTAGAGTTTCAGAATAAAAAACATACAGCCAAATAGAGACATTTTTAATTAGTCCTCCTTAGTAGAGCTGACTGGAAAAGCTTCAACAGAACCATATTCTGTCAGGAAATGCAGTTTCATCTAAATCAAAATGCTGCATGAATACATATTGATTTACCAAAATTTTGTTTTGATTGGAAGAATAAAAACCATGATTCTGTGATTGGTTTCTTGAAGAACTCAACTGTATAGAGGAAATATTTTCTATACAGTAGATCATCTTATAATACTACATATCACTCACTATGCCAGCACACGGCACACATCGTAATTACTAAAAATACACTTAAATATCATTAAATATCATTAAAACTATACTGAACATAGTTTAATCTTTCTTTGATAACCTTGACAACACTTCAGGATCTTGCGGTGCCTGAGGGTCATCATTACCAACATCAATTATCATTGTAGATGTAGAAGGTGTAGGAATCAAACTCAATTTTTAATGACATATCCTGGAAGCAGATTTTTTAAAAAAAGCCCTGATTTAAGCTTCCTTACTTGTAGAATGAATAAAAAGTAGAGTGTAGAATGTGCAATTGCATAATATGCTGGACAGTATACTAGTCCCGGTTACTAGATTGAAGATTTGTATTGGTAGATATCAGAAATGAGGGTTAATTGAGCTTTCTGGTTAACTGAGTGCCGAGTAACAGAGCTTTTACTGTAATTTATTTTTAAACTTCTTTTATGGAGAACCTCATTGTCTTCAGGTTTCATTTTCTATCAATATGAAAAAATCCAAAATCTTTCATGGAATGGAATCTTCAACTCTGCCCTTCCCTTGTCCTAGTTTTCCATATCATACAGTTGCAGCTATGATGAAAAAAGGCACTTAAACTGGAGCCCCAAAAGGAAGGGAGAGATTAGAGGACCTCATTTCTGGAACCTGTTCCCCACATTGTCCAAAACAGCCTGAACGGGTTGAGTTTCGGGGCATATGAGTAGGCTTAACTCTTTAATAAGGCTTTGGGACTGGAGGAACAAAAAAAGGTATGATATTCATGGGGAAGTGGGAACTGTTTGGAATTAACTGTGCTATGGTTGGTCATATTTTATGTTAAGGACAGAAAGGACCACCATGATCAACTTGCCTGAGTTTCCTGTACTACGTAGTCATAAAACTTCATTGAATTGATTCCTGTTTGTACTAGAGCATCACTCTATGAAAAACATCCCATCTTGATTTTAACATGGCCAGTGATGGAACATCTATCATGATCCTTGGAAAGTTGTTCCAATGGTTAATTGCCCTCAGTAAAATATATGAACCTTATTTCCAGTCTCAATTTGTTTAATTTCAACTTCTGGCCCCTGGATCTTATTATACCTTTGTCTGCTAGACTGAAGAGCCTATCATGAATTTTATTTCCCATGTAGAGGTTTGTGATCAAGTCACCCCTCTGGCTTTCTGTTTGTTAAGCTGAACAGATTCATCTCCTTGAGTCTCAAGTGCCTAGCTTTAATTTTGAGTGCATTTTTTAACTTTTGACAAGGGGTTTTGATGGTCACAGTACATTGTTTAGAGCGATAGATGGATGTTATCCACATATTATTAAAGGCTGGACAATTTATGTATTATTTATTGGGCATGGACAATATGCTTAGCAGCAGTCATAAAATAGATAAACATATCCCTGCCCTAAAAGCTACAGTCTTTGTGTTTTAAGATGTCATAGACAGAAATTTAACAAGGCACATGTGTCCTAACATGTAGAGTACCACTAACATGAAAAGCACGTAAAAAGTCCTCATTCAATCTGCATCCACAGACCCTATTTTTCCTGAACCACTGCCCACTGTAAGGGAACTATCCAGACTAAGAACTGTTGCTACTGCTACTGGAGTTTGCTTCCATCAAGCACTGTCACGGGGCAGCATGAGAATCTCCTTGCTACTTACTTACACTCAGCTTGAGTTCTGCACATCAGCTCTCCGAAGCTGACCATCAGACGGATGGTCAAATTACAAGAGGATGTTGTAGATATATTTGTGAGCTAAATCTATGAAAGCTTCCCTATGGAACATGATAATGCCTGAGATTAATACATGCTGCCACTGGATGTCACTGATGCTCTGCTTCTATAGCATTCATACTGCAATTAAATGTCATCAAGGAAGAGAAAAACCTTCCCCCACATTTCCACCCACACAAACAGAATTATAAAAGAAATAGACATGCAAGAGAAAGTTAAATCATCAATATGTACAAATTGGATAATTCAACGGTATTGATTTCTAAGGAATTAATGGTTTTGTTTATAACAGGAATGGGCAAATACCAGCCTGCAGGCCAGATCCCATTCCACAGGGTTACCCCCCCGGTCAGCCGCCACCTACACTATATCTATGCCTCTGTAGGTACGGTGATTGCAGCTCCCATTGGCCATGGATCACCATTCCTGGACAATGGGAGCTGCAGGAAGTGATATCCCAGTCTGTGCCGTTTCCCACAGCACAAATTGCCCAGGAACAGCAATCCACAGCCAATGGGAGCTGCAAGCATCCTTGCAGGTATGGACACAGGTAAATATAGCGGCAACAGCCACCACAGACTATCCCTGGTGTTACCTACCAGCCCTGTGCTCTTGGGGAGCCAGGGATTGACACTCATGGAAAACCATTCCCCCCCCCCCCCCCCCCCCCGTAGGCCTCTGCTAGAATCAGACAAAGCAATGCAAAGGCCAGGGAAGACACACCTAAACTAATTAAGCAAACACCCCAGCCTCATCTGCAGTGAAGATAGAACAGAGGGACATCTCATTAGCATACAGAATGGAGACCAGCTCTTCCAAGGCAGGAACAGCAGTGAACTATGGGATACCGAAAGCAGAGAAGCACTGCCTGATTGGAAATCTCTGCTCCATATGCTAATGAACCCAGGCCTGCTCTCACCCAAATTAGTCATCATCAGACCAATTCTAGTAACGATCCTATTGACATCCAAAATACTGAAACTGCCCAGTTGCATTGTGAGCTCGTTCAAGGAACATCACCCATAACCAGGTGTGATCAGTCTCTATTGTCTCGCCTCTGTTTCTCTTTGAACGATTATCCTATCCCTATAAAAACTCCTACCCTTCCCCAAGAAAAACTGTTCTGCTACCTGGATTTAAACTGCATCAGTTCCATTGAGACTTCATCATCTCCTGCCTGATCGTGCTGGGGGCTCTGCTCTGCTCGTCTCCTGCCCTCTGGACTCCCAGATCCCATCACCATCTGGGAATCCCAATCAGTGCAAGCTCCACGGAGTGGTGAGATCTCTCTCTCTCTTTCTCTCCCCCCCCACCCAACTACCTCTCTAAGCATAGCCTCCTGACCCTACCTTATGTAAACTGTTATAACATTTGTAATCAGTTTCAATTTAGATTTAATATTGTAACTGTTAGATTTAATATTGTAACTGTTTTCACTACTCAGAAATAAATAACTTTCATTGGTAAGCTGGTTGCTTCTCTCTCTCTTTCTTTCTCTTTTGCTCACTCTTCCTTAAGGAGTATTGTTTTGGCTTCTCCATTCACTCTGCAACAACGCTTCTTGTACCCAAGCTAACGATCCCTGTAGTGCCCAAAATCCTGTGGGGTTTGCTCGTCGTGTGGTTTACCAGCAAATGACTGTGGTGTGAAAGTGGGGATAGGGGGTGCTGAACCTGGGGGCTTATGAGGATGGCAGCTTAAAGTGTTATTTAATCCAGCCCACTGAGTCCAAAAGCTCATGAGGGTGCAGTGTGGCATTGCTGTTAACCCAGCCTGCTGAATCCAGGGACATATGAGGGGTCAAGCTTGTGAGTGCTGATTACCCAGTCCTCTCAGAAGTGCTCTGTTAGTGGGTGTGAGTGTCTGTGTGTGTTGCTAAGGTGGGAAGAACCCCATCCTGAGGAGCCTAGTTCCTGCAGGAGAGCTCCAGTGGGAGGGGGAATTGGCAGCAGGGAGAATTCAGGTCCATTTGAGAGCACAAGTAAGCACAAGTAGCACACTGATAGAATTGTTCACCTCCCCCAGTCCCATAAGAGTAACTATAATAAATGAGCATGCCCCAGAGTATTGGGCAAATCTGGTAACATTGGTGAATTGCAGCCATTTTATTGCCCACCCCAATCTATAAGCTGGTACTCCATCACTGTATAACAGGTGTATTCTACAGCCTGAAGGGGGGGAAACATTTCAGTTTCTCAGTGATTTGGTACACGGCAGCGGTCAAATTGAAGGTGGGGACAAAGACAGGTATACTAAATTTCTATTTTAAATGCTGCCGCTTGGTAAAAGCTGCAAACAAAAAACCTTGCTGAGAAAGAGTTGAGGTATGCCATCATTTTATTTGAAAGAGTGGTGAAGGATAGCAATTCAAGAATTTCTATATGATTAGCAGACCCTATGATGCAGAGAAGTAAGTGTTACAAATATGCTGAAATACTGCTGACGGTCAGAAGGGACCATTGTGATCATTCACTCTGACCTCCTGTAAAACTATAAATTCCAACCCCCTGGTACAAAGAATGCTATCTACGATAGGACAATATTTCTTTCATTTAGAATGGCAAATAAGTATAGGAACTTGGATATCATTGCCTGATAACCTCATTTTTAAATGGGGTGATCTGGATGTATAAAAATACAATATAATAGAAGTGCAATGCTACAAAGAACACTTTTCTCCTTTCCTTTTTCAGCAGAGAGCTCTAGGAAGCCTATACAATGGGCTATACATATGCTCAACTGGAAACAACTACCATTCTGTTTTCCATGCTAGTATTTGTCCTCTTTGCTGTGTTTGGAATCTATAGCGAAAATACAAGTCGTCACCATGGTAAGCAGAAAATTTAGTGTCCTTTTAAAAAAGATATGTGGTCTGATTAAGCTCTGGTTTCACTCCAGTGGTATAACTCTGAAATCAGGGGAGTTATAGTACAGTAAACCTAGGTTATGTTTCATTACCCTCATTGTTAAAAACATATGCTTTACTTCTAATCTGATTTTCTCTAGCTTCAGCTTCCAGCCACTGGATCATGCTGTACTTTTTCCTGGATAAAATGTTCAAATTCAGCATTTGGATATTTTTTTTGACAGTTTTAACCTCAACTCTGAAGACCTGGCTCAGTATTTTATGAAGGTCAATCTTAACCAAATTTCTGTTCCCCATCTAGTTACTCAGACTGTAATCAAGTCATCCCATAATCTTCTCTTTGAAAGTGAAATAGATTGAGCTCCCTGAGTCTCTCACTACAAGGCACGTTCCCCAGTGCTTTAGTTACCCCCTCCACTCTTTCAACATTCTTATTGAATTGTGGGCTGGAACAGTATACCACCAGCAATCTCGTCAGTGCCAAAAACAGAGGTAATATAACTTCTCACTGTTTCTGTTTGAGATTCCCCTGTTCATGGATCCAAAGATCACAATGAGAGCTCATTTTGAGCTGATTATCTACCATGACTCCTCAAATCTTTTCTAGAGTTTTTACTTCCCAGAATAGAATCCCCCAAGCTGTAAGTATGGCCTACATTTTTTGTTCTTGCATAACCCTTTACAATTGTCTGTATTGAAATACACACTGTTTGCTTATGCCTAGCTTTTAGAGTGATCTAAATCTCTTGGTATCAGTGCCCTGTCCTCGTTATTATTTACCAGTCCCCTAACCTTTGCATCATCTGTTAATTATCAGTAATGATTTTATGTTTTCTTCCAAGTCATTGATAAAAATGTTAAATAGCATAGGGCAAATAACCTATCTTTGAAACACTAGAACACACCCACTTAATGATGATTTCCCATTTAAAATTACATTACCCCATCTATTTTTAATCTATTTAACTGGTATATCAGGTTGATTTTGGATTGTTCTAGCTTCTTAATACAAAAGGTTGTGTGGTACCAATCAAACGCATTACAGAAATCTAACACACTTCTTTTGTAGCCATGTCAAGTCCCAGGATATTGGATAGCTCCTGTTGGTGAGGGAGACACAGCTCTGTATAGTTCAAAAGCTTGTCTCTTCCACCAACAGAAGTTGGTCCAATATAAGATCATACCTCACCTTAGTGCATGTAACCAACTCTACAAGTTTGTTTGACAAAGATAATTTCATTAAAAAAAATTGACAGTTTCCCGGATAAGATGTTCAAATTCGGCATTTGGATTTTTTTGACAGTTTTAACCTCAAAATAATGAGCCAGCTCTTCAGCTGATGTAAACTTGTGTAGCTACATAAAAGTCAAACTGAGTTTGGCCTTTGGGGTCTATATGCTCGTCATGCCAAATGTTTGCTCATGGTAATATTTTACTCAGTGACAGCCTGATTCATGATTGATAACCAGAATTCTCTCTTCACTACAGATACTGGACAAGAGTTAAGTTTCTCCTCAGAAGAATCAATTATAATATGATCTTCATTTTCTGTCACCAGTGGGAAATATATATTAGCAAAAGAATACAGCATATGAGAAACTAGCTAAATAGATGTCAGTATGCAAAAAAAAAAAAAAAAAAATCTTCAAGTTGGCCACTTGTCTCAAGATATTCTTATTCACTTTTTTGGCATCTGCACACTATACAAACAAGAAGTAAGATTGCCAAAGATCAGTTGGATGTGAAGATTACAGCAGACTTTGCATGATGTGTGGTAGAGGGTGAGGAGTGACTGATTTATCCCTGATTTTGGAAAAAAGGAATTTTAACTTTTTAAACATTAGACTAGTTTTCATAAGAGTGAGCTAATTTCAATTCTTGTGTTTTCATTGTTCTTTTCATTGTACAGAACCGCCAACAAGGGGGGCTGTATGCAACTGTCCTGGGCCTTGGTGATACAAAAGGACTTGTGGTTCCCCACCACCACAGCTACTACTGAAGCAGTAGTGGTGCATAGAGCCATGCAGCCTTTAAATCACCAACAGAGTGCTGCACAGTGCACTCCAAGCAGTGCAGCGGGGAGGGTGCCCCACAGTCTTGGCAGCACTGAGTGCTGGCTGCCCCCAGCCCTGCCCCTTCCACCTGAGGCCCCACCCCTTCTGGGAACACAGAGCCACTCCCCGGCACTAGCGCCTTGCCCAGGAGCCCAGTGAGGCTGTCAGCTCCCTTGTTATTGTGTGTCCAGCCAACCTTATCTCTGCTTTTCACTTCCTCTGCTTTCAGTTCTTCTGGTTCTGGACCTTTACTTTAACATTGTGTGACAAACCATACCTTAAAGTAACACCCTGTAACCACCATTTTCATCATTCATATATGGTTGTGATTTTTCATACAAAATGTGTCATGTAAGATATCATAGGAAAGGTTATGAGCTGTTGAAACCCATTGTTCTGTCAAACTATGTTTAGCATTAGTACGTATGAAGTTATGAGATGCTGTTCTATGGTTATTATTGAAATGTGTTATAAGTTTGGGAGTCATTGCTAGTTCACCAGTAAAAAGGAAGTGATCCACATCCAAGTGGGCATTAAATGACTATCAATCAGCAGTGGAGTTGTAAACAAGAGATTTACAATTCTGCAAGAAAAATATCACAGCCCTCTCTGACTCAGCAAGACCCATCAGTCATGCCTAGACTAGTTTCTTTTCAGTGACATAGACTAGTATAAAATAAGGGACAATGGCATCATGAGGGCACCTTTCTCTTCCCTCACTTATGATGGAAGCAACAAGAATGCTGGGAAGAGAAAGACTTGAACAAAGGAGACTGGTCCCAGGCTGAAAGGAAAAGTCTGCATATTAAGGAATGTAATCTACTGGTAGCATCCAAAAGGGTGAGAAAAACTGCTTGAGTCAAATACTTATGAGTCTAATAAGGTTCAGTACTGAGATTGTCTGATAACTATCTCTGCCCCTTTATGCCTACCACATATGATCACTTAAAATCTATGTGTCTCTAGTTAATAAATCTTCTGTTTTGTATTTTACTTAAAACTGTGTTTTGATTGAAGTACTTGAGAAATCGCAGCCCTTTTTATAAAGGACGGTGTGTGTCCCCTCCATATCTAAGGACGGGGAGAGTGGGTAATGAACTTATAATGGTCAAGCTTCTGACCAGGATAAGACAGCACAGTTCTGGGGAGCCAGGCTAAGGGTTTGGGAGATAAGCTGATACCTTTGTATGTGATTCATGAATGCACAGTGGTACGCTAGTTCTAGATTGCATCCTGGAGATCCCATCACACATCTGTATTATAATCTTTAGTTTTGCCACACCAATGTTGCCTTGATTATTTCCCCAGTAATATAGCTGTACACCATGACTCCTGGCATTGCAGCAAAACTGGAAATAACTACACTGACATTTAACAACAACTTTCATGTCAAATCACAGACACCCACACACAAAAAAAGCCTTTACAAATGTATTATAACACTAATGGCCACCCGACAGCATTAGTCTTAGCAGAAAAACCAGGGACTTAATGAGCATTGAGAAGAAATCAGCCTCTCAGCTGAGTCAGGGTAGAGGCACAGGTGTAATGTGTGAGACTCAGACCCCCTTGGCTTACTAAGACATAGTATTGCAGTATCAAATGACTCTTCCCAGAAACCGACAGGAGCAGTTCTCATGACAATTTGATGTGGGGCCATTTTAATGTTAACACTAGGTTGGCATCAAGTATTTAGCATTCCAGAAATAGTCTGGTTGTAAGAATGCACACTCTTGAGCACTTCTTTAATTGAACTGAGCGGCCTCCATTTCTATTATTTAGCACTTTGCAAGGCTGGACCTTGCTGCAACACACCCAGAAATCCTCAGCCCCTTACCATTATAATGTTGCAATTAGCACTCTGATTATAAAATGTATTTGAAACATTTTTAAACATTGAAAGGCACAGATTCTAGCTGTCGTAGTAAAGCAAAATCAGGTGAATTGAAGTCTTTTGGGACCAACACTTTTTGATGTGTGGTCCATAGACTTTCACGATACAATGAAACAAACTAAAGCTAAGCAGATGTTTTCTTTCACCGACAACATTAACCTGCAACAGAAGAGTCTAAACTAAAATACCTTTAATTACAGATCTTCCATGCCACTCTTATATTGAGTCACATTTCAAATAGTTGCATTCACTTCAACAGGACTGTTCTTAAGGCATGTCTACACTTGGAGCTGGGTGTGTGATTCCCAGCTTGAGGAGAAATATTTATGTAAGCTCTTATCAAGCCAGCATACACAAAGAAGTAGGGTAAACATGGTAATACAGGCAAGGGCTCATGAGTATGTCTCTTTGGGTATGTCTAAACTACAGGGTTTTTCCAAAAAGAGTGGCCTTTTTTCGAAAAATACTTCCCTTGCGTCTAGACTGCTGCTGCATTCTTTTGAAAGTAAATTGAAAGAACGCGGCAGTTTTTCCGACCATTGAAAACCTCGTTTTACAAGGAAGAATGCCTTTTTTCGAAAGTGCTCTTTTGAAAAATGGTGCTATGTAATGCAAACTGTGCTTTTTTGAAAGAGAGCATCCAGACTGCCTGGATTCTCTCTTCCGAAAAAGCGCTTGCTTTTTCGAAAGTACTAGTTGTAGTCTAGATGCTCTTTTTCGAAAGAGGCTTTTTCGAAAATATCTTTTGAAAAAGCCTCTTTCGAAAGAGGCTTGCAGTCTAGACGTAGCCTTTGAGTTGGAAATCACACCACCAGCTCTATGGGTAGGTAAAGCCTTAAAATAAGGCCCAGTGTGAATGCAGATAGCAGACTTTTGTCCAGAATTCCTGTCCCGCATTTCATGCTGGAAACAATTACAGCATTCATGTAAATATGTGCACAAACATGACACTGGTAAGATTCCTGCATTTGTATGTTTAGGCCAGTGTTTCTTAAACTGTGTTCTGCAGCACACTGGTGTGCTGCGAGGCAGTCGGAGGAGTGCTGCAGAGAACAGAGTTCAAAATGGCCACCCTTAAAGGGGCAAGCGACCTTTTTTTTTTTTTTTGATCAACAAAAAATCCTTGGTGTTCCGCATAAAAAAAATATATTGTTTCGTGTTCCTCGGTCTTAAAAAGTTTAAGAAACACTGGTTTAGGGGCTGAATTCTGATCTCATTTACACTGGGGTAAATGCAAAGTGACTCCATTGATTTTAAAGAAATGTCTCCACATGCAATAGCATAACTGAGATAAAAAATCAGTCCTTTGTTGGTTCACAAATATTTTTATGGGCTCACCCATTAGATCACAGGTTAAAAACGTTGCCTTGTGTATAAGATTGAAGAAAGAGCAAACTCTATTCTTCTTCCAATACTACTAGTATTAGATTACCTGAAGATGGAAAAAAATTTTCAACTCCATGAGCAGGGAAAGGCTGGCATGAGAACTTGTGCAGAAATTGATGTCCAACAGTAGCATTTAGGTGTTAGTACAGTACAAATAATGAACACCATCTTCCTTGAGGATGTGAGTGTATTCTGTAGGATGAAAAACAATGGCAATCACCACTGCAAGGGAATGGAAAGATTCACTCATTCACGTTCACTCACAAAGTTCTCAGGATTTCACTACTAACCACTCACATTGTCATAAAACTATCATCTTTATTTAAGTTACACTATCTCAGGGCAATATAATTACCCCCAAGTGATCATAATTTTGAAGTCAATATCAAATAGCAACTTAATCAAATGTATAATTAGGACAAAGCTATGTGACAAAATTAACAACACCAAGTTCCACTACTGATATTAGTTGCCTTTGCAACATTCCCTATCCCAGTGAGCCAGATTGTAACTCACATGTAACCTCATCACATGGCTGCAAAGGGATGTAAAGACTCACAAGGCAATCACCACCCCCTGTGCATCTTCCTGGGACTTGCCTCATTGTGGGAGAAAGAAACAGAGCTGGATATTCCCAACAACTGGGGAGGGAGAAGGCAAAGCCTTGAATCTGTCCTCAATACACTGAACCCCAGAGCTAAGGCCTGAAGGGGGAAGTAAACCACATGTTACAAAAGGGTACAATAATCTACTGTCCCCCAGATCATCATTGATCTTGCAAGATTTCAGCTATGTTTGGGGCAAAATTATGTAAGAACACAAGCCTAAAACAGAGAAGCTTTGAAGTTATTGAACATGACCCTTAGTCCTCACTCAGCCTGGAACACAAACCTAAAACAGATCAGATGCAAGATCTAAATACTTGTGATCAATAGTAGAGCTGGGCAAAAATATGGTATTTTCTGTGAAAACTGTCAGATAAATATTTTTTTCCTAAAAAAATCTAGCTGAAATTTTTAGCTTTTCTATGGAAAAATGAACAAATACATCGCACATCAGTTTCACTTTGAAAAAAATAATGAGAGTATTTCAAAAGAAACAATCTGCAAAAATTTTCCTTTCCAGGTTAAATTATTTTCGGATGATTATTTCTCTCCCACCCCGCTTCACTCGTAAGCTGTTTAATGCTTAAAAATAGAGACTTTTGCAAAAGCACATGAGTAAAGCATCAATTCCCATTAACAGAAATAGAAATCATATAGCTAAATTCCTTGCCTCAGAGTGACTAGAATCCGCAAAATCTGTCCTATGAATGAGTGTATTCTGGAATTTGAAGAGCGATATAAAATAGCTATGCAATTAATGTTTTAAAACTAAGTTTTCTATTGTACATACACATAGTATTAATTTAATAGTTTTTCAAACCTATATTTCAAATTATGTTCCTATTAACCTCATAATGTTTCTCTGCTACAGAGATGTAATGCATCATAATGTCTCCTACGGAACTGCTGCAATGGATCATTTTGTCAGTGCTTTCCATTACTGATGCCTTTTTGGCACCTGCATTTTAGTCCATTCAGAAACGTCGAGGTGATTTGAGGCTGTGTCTGGGAGAGCCAATCACTTCCTCAAAGCACTATGAAAGGGGCCTAAGGAAACAGATTGCTCTTGTGGGAAAGGGTATTTTCTTTTATTTTTATCTTGAAAATACCCTTAATGAACTTCAAAAGTAAAAAAATGAACTGTACACAAATTAACTTTAGTGTTGTGGCACATGCCACCTAAAAGAGCTGCCATTCCTTGTTTAAAGGCATTTGTTTGCCACACTGTATTCTTAGGATATGCCCGACATATGTAACATTGCACACACTGGAGATGCCCTCGAGGAACTGGGGAATAACTGGGGAATAACAGCCATGTCAGTCCCAGACAGTAGAGACACAAGGTGGGTGAAGTAATATCTTCTATTGGCCAAACTGCAGTTGGTGAGAGAGACAAGCTTGTGAGCTTATACAGCAGCATTCTTCAGGTCTGGGAAACTTACTCGCGGGGCCTGCCTTCAGGTACAGCATGCTACAACTGTGCTGCTGACGTGCTCTAATGAAGATGCTACTATGCCACTAGGGGTACGTCTAGACTGCGCAGCTCTTTCGAAAGATGCTTTTTCGAAAGAAACTTTCGAAAAAGCGTCTTTTGAAAAGAGCGTCTAGACTACATTATGTGGATCGGAAAATCGATCCGCTTTTTCGAAAAAGAGTGTCCTGACTGCTGGACACTCTTTTGAAAGAAAAAGCCACCCAGAACCGCTTCTGCCAGAGCATGGGGGCAGCATTTCCTTCTGGGTGCTGCTGCCTGCCCTTTGCAGAGACGCGTGGTTAAAGGGATGCCCCCTGAATACCCGTTGCTCTGCTCCTGCAGCTGCCTTTGCTGTCCCTCTAGGAGGTAAGCAAGGTATTGCAGTGCTTGTTTGGAGTGCCCAGCTTCCTAGGACACCCCAGCAGGTTTTTTGTTTGGAGGTTTTTCTGATTTAGACCCCTTTTTTTGGCATGGAGCCAGAGCTGCCCCTGGGCAAGCGATGGCCCCACGCCATCATACTGCAAGTTTTGCTGCATCTGCATGACACAGTCATGAGGCTACTTCTCCATCTGGACCCAGACCAGAGGTACGAAGGGTTTGCCCGTCATGCAGCCCCACTGCCCTTGCCTCCAAACTTCTTTGTGGAGAGGCGTTTTTGGAGGCTTGACACCAGCTCTGACAGGTGGGACCGGCCTGTTATGTAGCTCTGGGATGACCAGGAGTGGCTCCGCAACTTCCCGATGTGGAAGGCCACTTTCCAGGAGCTGTGTGTACCTGGCTTGCCCCGGCTCTGCAACAGCAGGACACCCACCTGCGGCCCGCCATCCCCCTAGAAAAAAGGGTCGCTATTGGCCTCTGGAAGCTGGCCACCCCTGACAGCTACCACTCGGTGGGACACCAGTTTGGAGTGGGCAGGTCTACTGCTGGGTCCAGCCTGATGGAGGTAAGTCATTGTCGGGGGACAGTCACAGTTTGGGGGGGGGGAAGAGAGACTGTCAGGAAAGGGCAAGGCGGATTGGGGGATAGGGTGGCGTGGGAGTGGGAGTGGGAGTGGGAGTGAGCTCCTCCACTCACCCTGAGCTGCCGGGGGGGGGAGGGGGGTGGAATTCTGAGGAGAGGATTCCCGGGGTGTTTGAGGGGAAAGGTGGGTGGTGGGTTCTCCTCCTAAGAGATAAGGCACCCCTTCTAAAATGTTGTCTGTCTATTTGTCTCTTTCTGCAGGTGGTGAGGGCCATCAATTCCGAGCTGCTGAACAGGTTCGTCCATCTAGCAGACCTGGACAGCGTCGTGGCCAGCTTTGCTGCTCTTGGCTTCCCGAATTGTGGAGGAGCGCTCGATGGGACACACATTCCAATCTGTGCACCGCCCCATCGAGCAGCCCAATTCATTAACAGAAAGGGCTACTTTTCAATGGTCCTCCAGGCCCTGGTCGACCATCGTGGCCAGTTTACTGACATTTTGTTGGGTGGTCGGGGCGGGCACATGATGCCCGCATCTTCAGGAACTCGTACCTCTACCGGAGGCTTCAGGCAGGAACATTTTTCCCGCATCGTGACTTTGCGGTTGGGGACGTGCATATGCCGGTGTGCATAGTGGCTGATGCCGCCTACCCCCGATGCCGTGGCTGATGAAGCCCTACACCGGCCACCTGGATGGGAGCAAGGAGCAGTTTAATGCTCATCTTAACCGGGCTCGCAACCAGGTGGAATGTGCGTTCGGACATTTAAAAGGGAGATTCCAGTGCTTGCTCACACGGCTAGACATGGGGGAATGCAACATCCCTGAGGTGGTGGCCGCGTGTTGCGTTCTCCATAACCTGGTGGAGAGGAAAGGGGAGGCCTTCCTACCAGGGTGGGGTACAGGTGCTGATGGTCAGGAGAGGCACTTTGACCAGCCCCAGACAGCTGCCATCCGCCAGGCTCACCGGTCTGCTGTTCGCATCCGGGAGGCCCTACAGGAGCGATTCTCTATTGGAGGCCACTGACTCTCCTGAGGGGCTCCTGTCTGGGGGCTTGGCCCTGGCCCAATACAAGCTTCCTCCTCAACCGTTATCCTGACCCTGTTTGTAGAAATAATAAACACCAGGGTTTGTCTGAAAAGAATAACTTCTGTTTTATTGTTATAAATATCCATAACTGAAAGAATGTGTAACAGTTGCAAACATAAAAAAGCTTTTGTTTATTGTACATAGTTTTTCCTCAAAGTATACTTTCTCCATCAAAAATAAACATTTTCTTAAATACCAAACATTGTGTTTAACTGGGGTGGTGGGGGTGCTTGAAACCTGGAGGGGGGGAAGGGGACTTGAACCTGGAGGGAGGAAGGGGATCAGGTTGGATGGTGCTTGCCTGCTCGCAGTCTCCTGCTGGCGCCTCGCGTTCGGGGTCCACCATGGCCTCGGGATCGGGTGGGGCGACTGTCTGTTGGCTGGACAACAGAGGGTAGGTGCACTTGGGTCTGGGAGGCCTAGGGGAGAGGAGGGCCAGGGGAAAAGAGGGGCTGGGGACTGGGGACTGGGGAGAGGGGGCTGGGGAGAGTGAGGTACAAGGGGGAAGGGATGGTGCTGTGGAAGGGGGGGTTTGGTGGGCCGGGGTCATGGGGTGCTGGAGGAGCAGGACCAGGCACAGGAGCAGGCAAGCCACAGTCCTCCCTGAGAGTGGCACACAGGGACGTGCGCTGCTGGACAAGCTCCTCCATCAGCCGATCATGCCACCGAGCCCCTGCCTCCGTCTTCTCTCGCAGGATGGTGTTGAGCTCCTGCACGGCCACCACATGCTGCCTCAGGATGTCTGCATAGACACGCCTGTGTCTGCGGCTCCCATGTCCCCGGGATGGAGGTGGGGCTGGGGTGCTGCGGCCCTCTTGCACAGCTGGTCTGGCTGTGGAGTAAAAGAGGAAGACACAATCAGTCATGTGTGCAACAGCTGTCCAAAAGAGCATGCCCTCTCCTTCAGACAGGGGACTCAGACATTCTGAAGGTAACACCATGTGTGACCTGGGCATCAGCCTGAGCATCACAGGGATCCCGAAGTGCCAATGGGACCTCGCACTGACAACCCACCTGGGTGTGTTCTGGACATGGTTTATGCCACCATGTGGCGCACCCCCATGTGTCACACTCTACCGCTGAACATGTTGGCACATGCACAGCCAGCTGCATGATGTCCATGGTGAGCATTACAGGTTTCCCTTATGCATCACCTACTGTGCACCCACCTCCCCCACCCTGTGTGTTACACGACCTCACTGCACTCACCTGCTGCTTCGTCTCCGGCATCAGATGACACCTGGGAGGCCTCTGGGGTCTGGGTGACTGGCTCCAGAGTGAGGGTCACCGTCTCCTCGCTGTCTTCCTCCTCCGGCACCATCTCCCCATCTCCAGACTCCCTGGACTGCTCTAGGTCCTGCTCTGGCGCGTCCACCACAGGGTCTCCCAAGCGAGACTGGACGAGATGCAGTGGTGTGCGTGCTTCCCCACCACCAAGGATCTGGGCCAGCTCCGAATAATAGGGGCAGGAGTGGGGGGCTGCCCCAGAACGGGAGCTCTCCTCCCTGGCCTTTACATAGCCCTGGCACAGCTCTTTCACTTTAGAGCGCATCTGGTCCTGGGTGCGGGGGTGGTGCCCTCTCTCGGCCAGGGCCCCTGCCATGCGGCCAAAAATGTCTGCATTTCGCCGCCTGGTGTTCAGGGATTGTAAGGCCTCCTCCTCTGACCAGAGCTCAAGAAGGGTCTTGAGCTCTGGCCCAGACCATGCCGGTGCCCAGCATTTGGAGCCCCTGGTTGGGTCCCCAGAAGGCCGTCTGGAAGGGCCAGGAGGGTCTTGGGGCTGGGACATGGCTGCACTGGAATAGCCGTGTACTCTGGCTGCTTTGCTGCCACAACTGGCTGTGAGGGTGACTGTCCCTTTAAAAGATGGCTGCAGACAGGAACCAGAGAGATGTAAGGCCTGCCCCAGATTGTCCACCAGGTCTTCTTCCCTGGAGGCCCTTATTTTCGAAAAAAGTGGCTCCCCACATCCACACTCACTTTTTTCGACGGATCTCCGTAGAAAAAGGCATTCTTCCTCGTGAAATGAGGAGTACCGCCGTCGAAAGAAAAGCCGCGTTCTTTTGATTTAATTTCGAAAGAACGCGGCAGTAGTCTAGACGCAGGTGAAGTTTTTTCGAAAAAAGGCTACTTTTTTCGAAAAAACCCTGCAGTCTAGACACAGCCTAGGAGAGCTTCTCTCACCAGTGTACTTAATCCACCGCCGAAAGATATGGTAGCTATGTTGATGGGAGAAGCTCTCCTGTCAACATAGCACTGTCAACATGGGGGAAAGGGCTTAGGTTTGTATAACTCCATAGATCAGGGTGTGGATTTTTCGCATCCCTGAGCAACACAATTATATCAATATAGGTCTGGAGCATAGTCCTGGCCTCAGAGTGTAATAGTGAAACACAAGATGGAGCAGAATGTTTAGCGTAAGTAGTCAATACATATTTTAAAGGACTATTCAAGGTGCATTGTTCCTTTGATATGTGTTAACTACTTAAGCTAAGTTTTCTAGACCCTAGGTTGAGCTCAAAAGTTTCTCTCTCACCAATTGTAGTTGGTCCAACAGGAGATATTCTCTGACCCACCAAAGTAACTAAACCTGGCCCAGAAAAGGCAGTGCACAAATTACTAGATCTTCTAGAATTATATTGGATTTGAACTATGAATACTTAACATCCTAAACAAAGAGTTTACCACTACATTGATAAGCTCTGTCAGAAGGAGCACTGATGCTGGTTCAGTTATCATCAAAGCCATCAGTGTAGCTGTGAAAAACTACAGCCCCTCACCAATCTCCAAGCCAGCCAGTCCCACCACAAAAGACTTTTAAAAAAATATGCTTGATTTAGTTCAAGCTTTCCCACAAACACATATGACCTGTAGGCTAAAGTTAAGCATAAGTCATTTTTATTTAAAATATTTGAAAGCATCGCTCATAGTAGCATTTAAGTGCTAGTTCAGATCAAATTGATTGTTGTTGTACATTAGAAAGGGTGAAAACTATGAGTTACACTGGAATGACTCCTGCAAATAAGACTATACTGGAAAAGAAAACTTCTAAATCCAGTTATGTCTACAAAGCATGGGATTGTTTTATTTTCAAATTCTCCTAGATAAGGTTTATGTGCTAGTTTTAGTTTAAAAAAGAAAACAGATTTGCCATTGATTGATAAGAACTTAATTTGGTTCCTTTACCACAGGCACGGGGAACCTTTTTTGGCTCAGGGGCTGCTGACTCACAGAAAAATCAGTCGGAGCCACACACAAGTCTGAATAAAAAAGCCACCCCTGACTGAAAATAAGAAAGACATACCCCTCTTTCCCCTCGCCCACCAAAACCCAGGGGTTCAGCCTAGTACATTTTGTATCATCCAGCCCCGCAGTGGGGCAGCAGGGGACTAGAGTGCCTGCGTAGGCTCCCCAATGCTTAGGAAGCGGCCCTGAGCCTCAGTGGCAGGATTCAGGCAAGCCAGGGCCTGCATCCGGCCCCCAAGCCTGAGGTTCCCCAACCCTGCTTTACCAAAAAGGGAACACGGCCCAGATGAATTAAAACATCTAGAAATCTTCATTGCTTGCCACATGATAGGGATTTGCAGTAAACAAAATTATTAAAAGAAATGCAGAAAGGAATTATATAAATGATTAGGAGGCACATAGTAATTTGCCTTGTAAATTGTGTCACAGTGAGAACAAGTTGCAGTTTTAATTAGAGCTGAATTAAATACTGCAGTGCTAAATACAGTGTTAAATATCCCAGAATAATAAAGGGTTCTGGTAAACGTTTTTGGACAGTTTCACTGCTTGGTTGCCTGACCTAAATTATTCCCACTGTGGAGAAGTAAGCAATCCTAGGACTAGGTTCGGTCACCCTTGAAATACGGCATAGCTCAACATCAGTAGAGGCAGCAGAATCTGCCCTAAGAAATAAATTACAATGGGTAGAATTTCCACATCTTTGTGATATCTTTGGCCCAACCAATTGTGGCAAAAATTGTAGTAAGATGAGGGCCTGAAACATAAGCCCAGGTATCACAGGCCTGGCGTGAGGAGCAATAGTCAAGCCTTGGCTCAGATCAAAGGGTATGTCTACACTAGCTCATTAGTTCGAGCTAGGTAGGCAAATGAGGGCAACCGGAGTTGCAAATGAAGCCTGGGATTTAAATATCCCGGGCTTCATTTGCATGTTCCCGGGCGCCGCCATTTTTAAATCCCCCTTAGTCCGAACTCCGTGCCTGCGGGTACATGCGGCATGGAGTAGGTAGTTCGAATTAGAGATCCTAATTCGAACTACCGTTACTCCTCGTGGAATGAGGTAAGGGGAGGTAACTAAGCAACAGGAGGTGGAAACCTGATACATCAGGAGTGAGGTGTAACTTGTTTGTTCCTGTGTATAAAAGTGAACCCCAAAGAGCTGTCTTTGTCTGTCTGAGGGGGCAATAGTGAAATCCATACTATTGATTGAATTGGTCCATTGTTGGGGGTACATATGCATAGTGGCTTAGCAGCAAGTCTGTCTGCTGACAACTATTACTGTTCTTTGTTTGACAATAAACCTGGCCTGCTCCCTTCGATTCTTATCTGATTTTGTGGTCTTGAGGGCTCTCTCAGAGTCTTACATGTTAACCATACACAATTAGTCAACACGATAGACAGGGGAGCACACACACGCACATAGCCAAAAGGTTTTATCATTGACGGAGCAAAAGACCTGTTAGAACGTCACACTAGTGAATCCTGACAAGTACAAGGTTGTGACTTACTTGAAGTCATGCAGGAAGTCTGCAACAAAGCCAGGGTTTGACACTAAATCTCCTGATTACTAGTCCTGTGCCTTCACCACACAATCTTCACTCCCAAATGTGCAACATACTAGTGCCTGGAGACATCAAACAAACTTGAGACTCCATTGTACTAAGCACCATCAGGATGCCTGGATCTAAAACCCAGCATTGCAGAACCTCAAGTGACTGTCACTTCCACATTGCCACTGGCGAGCCAGGTGAAGCAGTGTCCAACATTTACTGAAGGGTTAACCACCACAGGAAGTACCACCCAATGTGCCCAGTGTGACAGAATACTGCAGCCACTTGATTGGTCCAAACCAACTATTTAAACCAGGAGCTTGCCCCAAGCACTGGAACAATTTGTAAAGTGGAGATGCTCAGAGCCATTGAACTGGACTGTAAACCCTGTATACAAAGGAAACGATAGGCGCTGACTCCATGGGTCATGACTCCAACACTGGAGCACCCACAGGGAAAAATTAGTGGGATGTGAAGCACCCACTGGCCCCAAGCTCCCCCTCTGTCTTCTTCCCCTCCTGCGCTTCTCATGTGCCGGCACCCCTCTGACTGACTTTTCCCCCTCCCTCCAAGCACTTCCAGAGCACTGCAAACAGCTGATTCACAGCATTCAGGAATCTCCAGGAGAGAGGAGGAGCAGCAGGGACAGGCATGCTCAGAGGTGGGAGTGGAGTGGGGCATGGCCTGGGACACACCCTGTCTGGAGGGGAAGTCAACACCTTTGGTGGAAACAATTTCAAGCTGGGGGCGTGGTAGCACCCCTAGTTTCAGTACCTATGGCTCTCTGAGCAATAAGACAGACACTCACTTACTACTGCTGCAGATTCCATCTTGCTCTTAACTCCTGCCTTTGACCATGGCCCAGCATGACCTTGTCTCCTGACTCAGCTTGGTAATTAATCCTGATTCCTGCCTTTGACCCCAGAGCAACAGACATTACTGGCCTAGCCACCTATACCCCAGCCTTTACAGGGACTGTACAAACACTGAATATGAGATGATTCCCTTCTCCAAATAAATTATATTAACTTTAGATAAGATGTAATAAATGGGTGTGACTTTAAGGCCATAAACGTCCATTAGGATCATCTAGTCTCATTTCTTGCACACTGGAAGTCACAGAACCTCACCTACCCACTCTGGAAATAGACCTATAAGCTCTGGCTGAGTTACTGAAGTCCTCAAGTAATGACTTAAAGATGTCAAATTACAGTGAACCCACCAGTTACTCTACTTCAAACCAGCAAGTGACCTGTGCCCGCTCTGCAGAGGAAGGTGGACTACTCTAGGATCTTTGCCAGTCTGATCTGGGGGAAAGGTGCTTCCTAGTCCCAAATATAGTAATCAGTTAAACCTTGAACATGTGGGCAAGACCCGCCAGCCACACACCTGAGAAAGAATTCACTGTAGTTCCTCTGTACCCACAACTTTCCCTAGACATTTTGGTGCCCTATGCAGCCCCCCATAGGGTGTGCGCACTCAGGGCAATGGGGGTAGGAGCAGTAGGGGGCAGGATGAGAGCAAGAGAAGCAACCCACTTCACTCCCCTGGCTCCCAGCTGCGTTGTTGCAGGTCGGCCACTGGCCATCGTTGGCATGTTCATCATGCTATCACCTCCATAAATATATCAAACTCAGTCTTGAAACCAGTTAGGTTTTTTTTGCCTTCACTACGCTCCTTGGGAAGCTGTTCCAAAATTTCACTCCTCCGATGGTTAGAAACCTTTGTGTAATATCAATGTTATATTATTAGGAGGCTTTCAGTCCCATTTATTTTTTAAAACAATATTAATATTTCTTTACTATAGAAGTAAACATACTAGCCATCCACCTAGCCTTTATCATTGGCAGTTTTCCATAGGTGACATGGTAGGAATTGATCTTGAAAGTATTTAAATGTAAGGAGAATGCCCTTCCCTATACAATCATTCATTGAATAAAAGGTGGCATAAAAAGGCACATGTAAGGAAAGTGGGTAAATAGGTGACAGAGACCGTCATTACTGGCAGAGCAGAGGACAGTGGGATGCAAAGACATGGTAAGACACAAAAGTGACTTAGAAGGATGGAATGCTGAGGGGGCCTTAAAGCTGCAACAACTATCTGTAATATCAGATGTTCCTTGCATATGTTAATGCATCCCAGTGTTGCTAAAACTAAGAAAGTTGTTGATTAATCTCCAAACAACAAGAGATGTGACAGCCTCCTAGGAAAACATATTAATATACATGAAAAGCAGAATCTAGAGCTAGTTATTTACACTTCATTAGTCAAAAAAGCAGATATTTTTACATCTGATTGGATTTTTAATATTTTCTTCCCCTTCTTGAACTCAGACATGAATACCATAATATGGACATAAAAATTGCATAGTCAAGATAAACAACATTCTGTTCAATCAGAGAGAGGAAAAGAAATGCGGTTGCATAAAAGAACACATTAAAGTACACACACACGCGTGCGCATGAACACACAAACAGTCTTGGGCACAGCCCATGCTGGAGCTCAGCACTCCAGACCCACAGAGGATGCCTAAGTTCAGGCTTCCCACCATGGTGGGATAAACTAGTGCACACAGTTCCACCCCTGTGGCCCAGATAAAATTGAACTAGGGGCTGGATCCAGCCCACAAGCTATAGGTTCCCCTCCCCTGGTTTAAGGAATAGACCTACTTTTTTATGAAAAAAAAATCTCAACTAGGGCTGTCAAGCAATTAAAAAAATTAATCACAATTAATCATGCAATTAATCGTATGCACTGCCCCTTTGAAACACTGGGGTGGCGTTTCAAAGGGGCAGCGCTGCAGAAGCCTGGGATC
Organism: Rafetus swinhoei; assembly: GCA_019425775.1. NCBI lineage: Eukaryota > Metazoa > Chordata > Testudines > Trionychidae > Rafetus > Rafetus swinhoei. Next base: position 74,824,788 of record CM033449.1, on the reverse strand, counting down.
AGCTGGAGTCCCCAGCTGACCCCAGGCTCCGTGCAGCGCTGCCCCTTTGAAGTGCTGCCGCGGTGCTTCAAAGGGACAGCGCAAGGCGGAGCCCTGCATCAGCTGGGCACTCCAGCTGATCTCCGGCTCCGCCTTGCACTGCTCCTTTGAAGTGTCGCTCCGGCACTTCAGAAGGGCCATGCTGCCCAGAGTCTGGGGTCAGCTGGGGATTCCGGCTGATCCCAGGCTCTTAATGCACTGCCCCTTTGAAGCGCCGCTTCAAAGGGGCAGCGCAGCATTAATGCCTGCGATTAACATGTTAAAACAATTAACACATTAATCCTGCCCTACGTTAATCGCAGGCGTTAACGCACATCAATTGACAGCCCTAATCTTAACATTTCTCAACTTTTCCCATAAAATACCAAACTACAACACCTGTATAATTTTCTTCCATACTCCTGCCTCCCTCCCCCACGCAACAGATCGGCCAACTGACACAATAAGCAGAGGAAGCAGTGATGAAGTGGTGAAACTGCTGAATTTTCCATGCTATTTCTTTGAAGTTTGTATGCACAAACATATGTAGACCAAGTCTGGAGCCACATCCTGTGGTTATTTGATGTTCTGACCTTTTTATTTATTTTTTTAAAATGCATGTCAGGGAAATGAAACTGTAGTTATTGAAAATAAACCACGCACAAGGCAAGAAAAAACAGTGGGGAAGTTTACACTCTCCTGCATATATATACTTTAATTTGGATTTCATAGCAGTCACAGATGTATGTCTGAGGGCTCAATTTAATAGTGTTTGCCAGCGATTGTTGTATTAGTCAGGGATCACCGGTGTGGTGTCCTGAGAGGTCTTCTGATGTTAAACTTTCAGCTGCGTGCGTGTCTGTGCTCCCCTATCTACTGTGTTAGCCATGCACAATTAGCCAACACAACAGAATCCAAGAGAGCCCCCAAAAGCCACTACGCATATGTACCCACTGACAATGGACCAATCAATCAATAGTATGGATTTCACTATTGCTCCCTCAGACAGACAAAGTACAAACCAGTTACATCTCCCTCCTGACGTATCAGGTTTCCACCTCCTGTTGCTTAGTTACCTCCCCTTACCTTGTACAAGAGGGGTTTGATCACCATCTATCACGCTGTCAGTTTAGACCTGGTCGTGAATCTGGGTCGGTATGCTCGGGAGGAGGTTGGTACCAGGATGTCTCTCAATGAAGTGTTCTGTTACCATCCCCCTGAAATATTCTTACAATCTCTACCTGACACCCTCTAATGTTTGATACCCTCAACCTTATTTCTGCTTAATCTTATTAACTAAACTTGCTTCCTGCACAACTTGATTTTGTTTGATCTGAGCCAAGTCTTAACTATTGCTCCTAGGCATCAGGCCTCATGTCAGACCTGTGATACTTGGCCTTATGTTTCAGGCAGAGCCGGCCCAAGGTACAGGCCAACCGGGCTACCGCCCAGGGCGCCCCATTGTAGGGGGTGCCGCGCGGGGCTGCCGGGCCGGGTGTGGGTGGCACCGCGCATGCTCTGCGCGCCCGGGGGTGGGTCCATGCATGCACCACGCACCTGGAGCGGGGCCGCACATGCGCTGGGCGCCTGGGGGCAGGGGGTGCTGCGCGCCCGGGAGCAGAGCCGCGCATGTGTCGCACTCCCGGGGGCGGCGCCGTGCTCCCGGGACCCAGGGTGCACGAATGGCTCGGGCCGGCCCTGGTTTCAGGCCCTCATCTTAATACAAACCACATTGTGCCTATCTGTAAAATTAAGATAATTTATTTGAAACTGGGTCCTGGTTTTCTCAAAAGGTTCATGAACTCCAGCAAGCCTTTTACCATGCCTGGACCAAGATTTGATTTTGGAACCAGACCTGGAACCAGGTGATTTTCTTGTGGTTTAGGATTTCACTGCAAATATTATGCATAGCTCTACAGTGCTTTGAGCATAAGGTCAGGGTATTTAGGTTTCTGTGATTTAGCATGGACCCTTAAACTCTCTAAGTTTAATGAGCTCAGTTCCCGCTAAGCTGCGTGGCTGAGTGACCGCACAGCTATTTTCTGAGCCCCCCTCAGCGGTTCAAAGCTCCCGTGCAGGAAGGGAGTTCAGCTGACCGGAAGGAGGGTGAGGCATCTGGGCATCTTTAAGCAGCAGATAAATGGACCTGTTGCGCTGAACTTAAGAGATCCCAGAGCAGATAAGCAGGTGAGATAAGCAGAGAATGAGTGGCTGGGGGGAGTGAGTGAGTGAGCAATTAATTAATTAATTAATTAATTGGCTTGGGGGAAAGTCAGAGGGGAGTTTGGAGAGTCCTGTCTGCCAGAGGAGAGAGAGACACACAGAGAGAAAGAGACAGAGGTAGAAACCCAGCGGTCTCTTCAACCCTTCTGGGCTGGGAAGGGGGAGGTAAGAGGCTGACTGCATAGAGGTGAAGGGAAATGGAGTGAGTGGGTACTGGCATGTGTGCAGGGAGGTGGAGGCAGGGGGTAGTTTGTTTGGGGTGTCCTGACTCACTTGCTGCAGTCCTCTCTTCTGGGTTGGGAGGGGGGGGAGAAAGCAGGCTGCATGGGGGTTATGTGTGCCAGGAGGACATTTGCATGGTAACTTTTCAAAAAAAGTTTACATGGGTGTTAATGGCTTAAGATAAGAAAGAAAAAGATTCTTTTAACAGATTTTTTGGAGTGTTGCAGATATCTAAAACTCTGAACTTAATAACTTTTTTAAATCCTGAGTTACTAATTAATACATGATAAATTATATTGCATTAAAGCCAGATCTTTGCTATGTTGTGGAGTTCTGGCTCTTATGAGACAGAAGTAGCAAGTACTAGATATGATGCTAGTTATGTAGGATGAAACCTTATTTGCAAGCTCTTAGAAACATGCATCTGTTTACAAACCCTGAGACCATGTGTTACGAGGCTTCTACTCTTCCTCGAATGGAAGAAGGCTAATTCTCTACCTTTGTAGTCACTAAGGGTACCTCACAGCAACTAGACACATGTGTCTTGTTTTAATATATTTTCTTCCACACACATGGACTGCTTAAAATTATATATATATATATATATATATATATATATATATAATGTTTGTGTGTGTTTTGTTTGTATTGATGGTGCACAGCCACACACTACCTCAATATTGGTGCTGCTCTTAAGAAATTTCAACCTGTTCAAATGAAAATTCAACCCAGCCAAGGATGGAAAATGCTGCAGAGTTACCATCAAAGGTTACTGATGATGGGCGAATGATGTGAATTTAACAGTACCAGAGAACAACAGAAGCAATTAAACAAATTATCTCACATTTTGAGATGTGACCATTATCCCCTATGACAAGCCTGGGCAAAATACGGCCCGTGGGCTGAATCCGGCCCGCCAAGCCGCCAGATCCAGCCTGCGGAGGCAGCAGGGAGCCCCAGACAGGCTCCCCAGCTTGCCCCGCATGCTGTGCAGAAATGCGGCTGGCAGAGCTCCGTTTCTGTTTTGAAACTGGAGGGGAGGGGGGAAGATTTAGGAGCCGCCCTGCCCCCAGCACTTTCCCATTAGCCAGTTTCTGGCAGAAACCAGCCAATGGGAGCTGCTTGTTGGAATATCACTCCCTCTCTCCTGAGTTCAGTTATTCATAATGCACATACTGCAAGCAAGCAGGCAGGCTGGGAAACATTTTAATCTCTGCAGGCAGGCAGGCAGGCAGGCAAGTTTGGCAGCTAGCAAGTAAATCTCTTGGCCACAGCCTGCTTCTGGCACCCCAGTCCTTTCCTGCCCCAACTATCTGCTCCCCCCCTTCAACATACCCAAGCCCTCTGTCCCCCTCTTACACCCATATCCCCTCCCAGATCTGGCACCCCAATCTCCTGCTCCAGATCACAATCCCCTCCTACCCTAGGCCACATCCCTAACCCCTGCCCTAGGTCACTACGGCCTGCTTCATCCCAACTCCCTCCCAGACTCTAGTCTCTCTCCTGCACCCCAATCCCTTACCCCAACCTCCATCCCAGACTCCACATCTCCTCCTCCATTAATATCATGGAAGAGTGCGGCCCTCGATCACTTTCCAAAATCTTGGTGTGGCCCCCTGCAAAAATTATTGCCCACCCCTGCCCTATGAGTTATGAAATCTTTGTCAAGAATATCATTATGAAGAATTTTCCACGTAAGTATTCCTGGGGCTACTGCTTTGACAATATCTCTTGTGAAGTCAGAAAAAATGTTGAATCTTTTGTATCTTCTCAAACCATGACATTCCTGGAAGTTCATATTGAGCTTTATCCACTCCCAGACAAAAAGAGAATCAATTCTAGGCTTTAGCTCTGCCAACAAATCACTGGAGAACTTAGACAAATGGTGGCTATACATTAGGAGTAAATGTGATAATGGTTCATGGACTCAAAACAAGGATAGAGAGAATTTTCCCCTTCCCTTGCATGATTGCAGAATGTAGAATACTGCCTTTCAAAGAGAAATGACACCATCAGAACTTCTCATACTCCCAAATAGAACAAACAGACAAGTATAGTACATAGGGGTTTGCAGATTCGCGGTTCCAAGAACCGTGCACAAGAAAATGGTTAGATGAAGAAATCCAATACATGGCAAATCTGCAAACCCCCTATGTACTATATTTGTCTGTTTGTTCTATTTGGGATATTTCCCAAACAACGTGGTAAAGTATTTCACAGCTGCCTATCTGCATTACTGGAGTGTTTAACCTTGCACATTGTCAGAGAAATTAAACCAAATTAAGGCCTACGTGAATCTTTCCCCCACACTGCACTCCATCCCCCCTGCTAGTTCATAGGCTCTACCACAGTCAAGAATTAAACCTCTTAGAACGTACACTTTAAATATTCAAACTGATATTATTTAGGTTTCCATGGGCAGCTTGTGATTTTTAAATTAAACTAAAATGAAAACTAGTAAGTAAAATAAGGATTATGTTGATACAAAATCAAATGCAGTACCTCAGTTTTAAGTTATTCCCATTTAAAGCAAAACTAGTCAGGATTTTATTAAATCCCTTAAGAGTTCTTCCAAGAATTAGCTGTAAAACATGTTCTATCCATGCATCTCTGGGTATTTTAAAGAACTTTGTAACTCCGTTCATCAGACAGGCTCAGCTTCAAGGATTATTTATATATATTTAAATGGGGAAAGTCATAATTATGGGAAAAAATTATATGCACAAAATGTGAGGCAATTCAAAATTATGGATCTTATACAACCATAGTTCACACATATATGTAGCAGTAAGAATACAGTATTTAGCACTTAACTCCTCTAAATGCTTGAAGCTTCACAACTTTCCTGTGGTAAGCCTGTATAATTGTTTCCATTGTACACAGACAAGAAAACTGAGCCACATAGTGGTCATGGCCTTGAACCTACAAAGACTTCTGTGTGCTTAGCTTTAAACATTTGAGCAATTCCATTGAAGCCCATGGGACAACTCATATGCTTAAAAATAAACACATGCATAAGTCTTTGCAGAATTAGGTCATAAGTGACTTGCCCAAAATCAAAAAGCTATTGATCCCATACAGTCAAATGGCAAAATTCTCATTGTCCTTAATGGTGAAGGATCATGCCCATAGTAATTCATATATAGAAAATAAATTGGACTTCAGTAGCTCTGAACTCCAATTCTCTAGCCCACATTGCAATACTTTGTGCTACAGTATATGCTTTACAATATATGCTACGTGGCCAAGTTACAGTTGCCACAGCAACTATAATAAAAAATTCCCAGATATGCATGAATTCAAAATCTTAGCTTCTACATTGCATCAGTGTGTGTGTTGAGGGGGTGGGGAGTTGTTTGGCGGTGGTGGTTGCTGTTTGCACTACGCTTTTGTTGTGTAAGAGGCTAAAAAGGAAATAGCAATTCCCTGCCAGTTGTGTGAGCAAATTTAAGAGGAAAAGCATACATTTGATTTGGCATGCAGTCAGGTGGGGATACTAAGCCAGACATAAATTCTACTTAGTAGCAGATTATACCTATTTTAATTGATTGCTAATCAATGAAAATTAAAAGTCACTCAAGACTGTGTTATGAGTCTCAGATTTATCATCTCATAAAGGGTTAACAGTCTACATGAGTCAACAGTTTGGGAACTGTTTATAAATCTCATGATCCCCCAAGTGTCTGAGATCTATTTCTTCCTAGAAGTCAGTATACAAAAATTGATTTTAAAGGATTTTGATTGGGGTTCGGGTGAAGTACATGCTGCTTGGAACGGACTTAATATGCAAAGCATCAGTCACATCCTCCCTTTGATTTATCATTCTTACAAATCCAGTAAGCTCTCAGTGCTATTTTTGTATCATGGACCCTGGCGGACAGCCATCTTTTATAAAGTTAAGATGTCTTTATGATGGATCACAACCTGAGGTCTCAGTTTGGTGCTAAACCCAGAATATATAATACACAAATACAATTCCTCCCTGAGCAGAAAGAGATTAATAAAAGTTGTGGAATTATGGAAATTGCTTGCTGATGTAATTTAAGGGAGTCTAGCGCTCATACCCCTCAACAGCTATATCAATCAGCACATGACAAAAATGTAAGAAAGTCATTCAAAATCCATGACACCATGCTAATGAGGGGCCATATGGCATCTCATTGCTATTCCCACATCATTCCAACATCATCTATCTTCACCTGGGCTCCCAAGTGGAACCCAGAAGTTAATATGAGTCTCAGCAGGTGTAAGTCAGTAGAGCTCCTGTGAATGAAGCTGTGCTGATTTGTACCAACTAGAAAATCTGGCCCTACATTATTATTATTCATATAGAAAACCTGGGCATATTATACCAGCCTCTGAGCCCATTTAATTTTTTAAACATTAATAAATTCCAGTGCTCAGCACCTAACCCATATTATGTTTTTTATTACTGTATGAATTTCTAGGATCTCATCAACATAATCACAATAACTAGAGTATTACAGCAGCCAGCATAAATAAAGAGGAATTTGAAATCATTGTGTATCCCCATTCAAATTGTCTCACTTAACCCCTAGGCCTGTCTAAACAAGGAAGTTCTTTCACTTTATCAGAGATCCTTATATTGGTATAATCCCCCATATGAATATAATCCCCCATTCCAGGATAACAGGTCTTTTTTGTTTGTTTATTTTTGGTTTACCTTTTCTCACTTGGAAAGATGTTTAAGCTAAATCAGAAAAAAGGCACTTGCGCTGGAGTGTGCATGTATTACGCTCTCATGCACTCCAAAACAGCAATTCCCAAGCACAAAGAAATCAAAGCAAGACACGATTAGAGAGTCAATCAACACAAGTAATAACCATGATCCAATTAAGTCAGCAACAGTCTGAACCAAATATAACAGTCCAAGTGGCCGTATGTAACATCAGCCTCGAGTAACTGCATGCTTCTAGTGCTACACACATTGTGCATGTATGCTCATACACACACAGGACCACTATGTTCAGGCAGCAGGAGCCAGGAAATAAGCAGGAACAGGAAGCAATAGGCAAAAAGAAAAACACATAGTCATACAGTGTGTCCCCAAAGGCTGTGCGTAATACAAGTGTGATTACACGTGTATTTCTGGTAAAGGTTTCTAGTGTAGACAAAGCCCGAAGTCAAAAGATGAGTTTTTGTATCACACCTTTAATGCGAACAGATGAATTGTAACAACTTCAAAGCATTTTCCAAGAAATATACCCCCTTGAAGAGATGGCATGGAAGGAAAGGGGGGGAAGAGAGCTCTAGCCCTACCTCCCGAATTTTGTACTAAGGATCTACTCACTAGAGCCCCAGACAGAGCTCTTAGCTGCTACATAGCCTGAGTGTGATACGCGATGATTTCAAAATCTGTGAGCAGCACAGCCTTTGTGACACAGAGTTTGCTTACAAATGGAGGCAGGGTGATTAAGATAATAAAGGTTTGTCATTAAACTAAATATCATTAGATGATCCTGAAAGCATTGTCAGGCACTCCAGTTAAAAGATAAGAAACGAGCCTGGGGGGGCTAGTATCCTAGGCGGGTAAAGGCACAGCCTTCCCAAACCACCAGCCTGGCCCCACCAACATTCTGCCCCCAGAACACCTAAGCATTCTGGGGGAGGAGTGTTGTTGCTCCCAGCACCCACCCTCCCTGTGCTTCGCACTGGGGAGGCTGGGGCCACGTGCCCACCCACCACCCTCCCTGTGGTGGTGAAGGGCATGTACAGGGTACTGCCCCACCTCCGCATGGTGGGGGGGGGGGCGGATAGGGAGGCAGCTTGGATCCCTTTGGGAGTGGGGACCCAGCAGAAGGGGCAGGGCTGGAGGTAGGGCTGAGGGCTTGCCTCCCCCAGCCCTACCTCCACCGACCACCCACAGAAACAAGGGTATGAATAAATGGTGAGAATGGTAAGCAGCAAACTGTGTTGAACTCCAAGAGTACATACTGGGACCAGTGCTGTTCAAAACATACAATGGTCTGGAAAAAAAGAGTAAATAGTGAACTGGCAAAAATTTATAGATACAAAATTTATTCAAAATAATTAAGTCCAAAGCAGACTGAAAAGAGTAACAAAGGGATTTCCCAAAACTAGGTGACTAGGCAATGAAATAGCACATTAAATTCAATGTTGATAAAAGCAAACCAATGCACATGGCAAAATAAAAACCCAAATACACATACAAAATGATGAGGTCTAAAGTAGTTGAAGCCATCATTTAAGCGATCTTTGAGTCATTATGGATAGTTGTCTGAAAATATCCATATACAGAAAATATGTCTTGTGGCAATCAAAAAAACCAATATTGTTACTCGTTAGGAAAGGAATACATAATAAGACAGTATACCATGTTGCCTCTATATAAACCCATGGTACACCCACATATCAAATATTGTGTGCAGATTTAGTCATTCATCTCAAAAAAAGATATATTGGATTTGGAAAAGGTACAGAGAAGGCCAACAGAAATTATCAGGAGTACTGAACACATTCTATATGAGGAGAGATTAAAAAGATAGACTTTTCAGTTTGGAAAAGAGATGATTAAGGGGGTTGGAAAAAATTGAAGAAGGGCATGTTATTTACACCTTCAAATAACATAAGAACTAGGAGTCACTCAGTGAAATTAACTGGCAGCAGATTTAAAACAATCAAAAGGATTTCCTCTCAGTCAACCTGGGAACTCTCTGTCAGAAGAGATTGTGAAGGCCAAGACTATAAACACAGTTAAAAAAAAGAACTAGATAAAGTAGCTATTAGCCAGTGTGGGCAAAGATCCAGCACCATGTTCTGCTTGTCCCTTGTCTGTGTTTGTCAGAAGATGAGAATGGGCGACGAGCTGAATTGCTCAATGATTGCCTGTTGTGGTCATTCCCTCTGAAGCACCTGGCATTGGCTACTGTCAGAAGACAGGATATTGGACTAGATGACCCATTGGACTAACCCAGCATGGCCATTCACGTTCTTACATAGAAACCAGATGTATCTGCCCCTGCTGTAACCCACAAGATCCCACTCTCCTCCCAGAGCTGAGAAAGAACCCAGGAGTTCTGATAGTGTTTCTCTCACTCGGTAGAGTTAGTAACCAAGTAAAGAAATTCTAACCCTATCTTTGTCCGTTAAGTGACTTGCCACAAGATTTTAGAACATGTTATTAGACCTGAGCAGGTGGAATACTCCTATGTAAAAAGAGGACAGATTAGCTAGATACAGGACTGTTGTCAGCTAACTGCTAAATCATCTGCCAGAAAACTAGAGTTAAAATGCCTAAGTGCCTCCGACACAACTAAAATCTGAAATTGCGCCCATGCCCTCTTGTTAGCCATAGCTGATGTTTCTGGGAAAGGGTTAAGCTTATTTTGCAATTTGGTGCTGTCTACACAGCTCTAACTTTGAAATAAATCACTATTCCGGTGCCTTCCTTAATCTTCATGCAATGAGGTTTACAGGAAGCTGGAATAAGAAGTCCATTATTTCGAATGTATTTCAAATTAACGGGCATGCTGTTAAGATGCACAGAATGCTATTTTGGGATAACGGAATAGCGCTGCTGTGTAGACGTACCCTAGCATCACAGGTAGGTAAGAGCTTGCACTCCTCTTGCAAAGGGAATGGCGTAGCTCAGTAACAGAATTACATTTCCTGAGCTGAGTATAATAGCACTGACAATGGCTCCCCCTTGTGACACTATACTGAAATAGATTTAGAAATTGGGAACTACAAATTGTCCTTATACCTGCTTCAGTAAGCGACTGGCCAATCTATTAGTGGTGTCTCAGTTCTGTTCAGATAAGAGAAACATACAGATTTTAAAGTGAACTATTCAAAACTTTTGGGCCTACATAATTGGGATGGGAATTCATGTATACTGCAATTTTTACAAATGTTTTGGGGACAGCAGGGACAGTCACAAAAATCAAGGAGGCATAAAAATGAAAGAACCTAATATGAAAATATCAGAGAGATATGACTTTTGGAAAACATGGAGACTAAGGTCTCAGAAAAAAATAGGATTCACTCAAAAGAATTCCAAATCACTTTCATTTTTTAATCACATACACTTCACTGCAACTATCACTGCTACTCCAGCCCAGTAGATCATTTAGGGTCCAAGCAGAAAGAGAGCTGAGTTTCTTTGATAAATATGCCATCAAGTAATTCGTTTTTTAAAAAAAGTGGGAGGGGGAAGAGACTGTTTACTGGTTTTCATCTATCTGTATGGGACAGGCAGAAGAAAACACTTTTATTCATGTCAAGCTCAGTGATTGCTTCAATACCTTCATTTCCTGCGTGCATGATCTGGGAAAATAGATACAACTAATGGTGCAGGCAGTGGCATCACTTGCTGAGCACAGCAAGCTGTATATCTGATTTATTCAAGAATAATCTAACTATTTCCCAAGTTTCTTATCCTCTTTCCCTGCACCCAAAAGAAGTCTCATCCCAGCTAAAGGTCTTTATTAACTAGATCTCACTTTCAAGTCAATGATGTCAGTTGTGTGAAATTTAAATTAACTGACCATGAATGAAGTAATCATTTGTGTCATGTTAGCGTACCTTAGGCAGATATCCCAAAGCACTTTGAAAGTTAGAAGAGACCCAGAGCTTGCCCTATTAAATCATGACTTAAAATGGCAACAACTTTTAAAAGATCAAGACATCTCTCATGTTGTGATATAGGTCCACGAGCAGTGTTTATAGTGAATATAGCATCAGCAGTCATGGTGACAATCCAGCCTCCACTACTTTCTTAATCCTGAACCTGAAGATGGAGTCTCTGAATGAGGAAGTACATGGTGCTGGCCTCTTTAAAGCTGCAAGGGGAAAACCTTACCAAAAAAGCTAATATAAAAAAATAGCAGCTAGTTGATCTGAAAGATCAGGTGATGTCTCACCCAGTTAAGAGAGCCTGAAGAAATAATCAGCATTCCATACATGAAACTTTTCCATCACGTAAGAACTGGTAAGTGTGGTGTTTTAGAAGCTGCTTGCAATTATTAGAACTGGGAGCACTGGCTGTTGGGAATCTGGAAGCACAGGAAACAGGAAGGAGGGGGGTGGAGATGAGCCAGGCCTGAGTGAGAGCTACAGAGGGGAGCAGCAGCAGCTTTGTAAAGAGGTTTCACCTTTGGTAAATAAAGGCCTGTTGAAGTTTGTTACTACCTTGCTTGCATGATACAACAGTAAGGCTATTTGCTGAGGACCAAACAGTAAGGCTATTTGCTTTGAGGTTGTGCAGAATCACACTGTGGCACTAGAACATGGGTTCCCAAACTGGGGGGCGTGAAGAAATTCCAGGGGGGTGCTGCTATTCTTGTCTTTTGGCCCTGGTCAGTTCCTTTTTTTTTTTTTTTGCTCAAGTTTTGCTGCTATTGCGGGGAGGGTGGGGGTGGGGCGGGGCGGGTCAGGATTTCTCAAAAATCAAAAAGGGGGTGTGATGCTGAAAAGTTTGGGAACCACTGCACTAGAAGATCCCAAGTTACTGTGCATTCCTTCTGTAGCTCCCAAAGCATGGCTGTCCGACCAAGCTTTGTAAGGGTGCAGTATTTGTCCTCCCTCCCCTATACCTTGAATCGAGCAAGTGCCAATGGAAGGAAGAGGCCATGGCTCCTTCCCACTCACTTTGGGGAGTCTATCATCTCTATTTGGCTGCAGTTTCATGGAGTCCTTGGATGTGGGAGAGCCCCTTCACAAGAACAGAAGGCAGCTCTGTGTTCTCTCTCCCCGCGTGTCTGTATATCTGCCTGTCAGGCACAATCCAGTCCTGTAGCCTCTATATCAGTGCCTCCGGAAAAGGCTTTCTATGCCAAAAGTTGAGAACCTGACTTCATCTGGACCTTAAGCCCATCATCAAAAGCTTCTAGAGAAAAACGACAATGACCTGATTCCTACTGAACCCTGGACCCAGTGAATAAGTAGAGAGGACTCCCTTCATTGTGTGGGCCAAAGAAGAGAACACTTGCACGTCATAGTACTGTACAAACATTAATTATTATTATTCCCAAATAATGCAAGGGAAAATGAGGCAGAAAAGTGACATGACATACACACAGAGCAATGTATACTTTTCCTGTAGTGCCTCCTGAAATTTTTTTGACCAAGATCAAGTCATTTTCCTCTCCTATTACTACACATAGTTATCAGTAGTAATAGGAGATGAAGCAAAGGCACAGGATGAACTGGCTGGCTTGACATAAAATGGCAGGGCATCATTAGAGCAAGGAATAGAGCTTTGGTTTGCTGACACTCAGGCCATCACCATATCGACTCAACGATACTCCCTCACAAGTGTTTTTCCATGGGGTCCATATTGCTTATTTCTTGTATTAGATTTCCAGGATTAGAATTCAGCACTGCATTCATTCCTCCAGGCTACACACATATTTACATATCCCACCACTGGCTTTTATTTATTTATTTTTATTCATTGCTGCTTTATACTGGAGTTGCTCCAGAATGCCAGAGACCCACTGCTCAAAACTTTTTGTATGTTAAAGTAGTGGAACTGTCTGGATTTGGTGTTTTCTACAGGAAAAAACAAAGTCTGCAGACGGCTTCATTTTTAAATTCAAGATACATTTGAAATATTTTAGTTATTTATATAAGGTGACTAAAGCACTTCATGGAGAGATATGAAGGCATTCATTCTGCTCCCAGGAACTTGCAATCTGAAGTCCCACTCCTGTACTGACAGCCATGTTAGTGAAACTCTGAGCCCACCCAAAGGGCCAATGCTTTCAATGGAGCTCTGTATGGGTACAGGGTTTTACCTATGTGACCCTCAGACCAGGATCAGAGCCAAAACAGACAACTCACAAAACAAGGGGGGTGGGAGGGTCAAAAAAGGAAACAATAAAAAAAAGCAACTAGGTGGTGAAGCTGAACACACATCATGTTCCTTCCAAGATTTTTGTATGGGGTTTTTTGACTGCTTGGTTTCCGATGTGCACATTACTTTCCGTAATTTAAATGGGGTTCAAGCCAAAGTTAATAGGGCTACTGCAAACAATTCAGACTAGATGTTACTAATGTAAAAATCAATAGATCTCATTTTACATGTGGGAAGAAACTTGTAAACCCCCTAATTTAGGGACCTGGGAAAAAGAGCAACTTTTACTTGGGCTATAAGCCTAACAAAGCAGGGTATTGTGTTATACTGGTAAATTACAATTCTCCTCAGAACTCCGGGAAATCTGTAAAGTATGTGTTTATGATGGGACTGCTATTCCACATAATACTCTTAGGATAATTGTATGAAATCCAGGATAGTTGATAATCCTGCTTCACAAATGATACCAAGTATATTTATTTCTTAAGTGCCTTTAGGGCCTCAGAGCATTAGAGAAACTGCACTTTGATTAGATAAATGAGGCTAAGAAAGGGGCTTCTGTTCTTCATCAGTTTTATTTCCCATTAAAATGTCCAAAAGAATGGCATCTATGAAGTACTGATGGTGCTCGACTCAAAGGAACTCCTAAAATATCTCTTGAAGCCTTGACAGCACTTAGATTGGTTGTAAATAAGATACAGTATGTGAGTGTTGACAAATAGGACAGTGTTTATAAAGAGTTATGTGTAGCTGAGGAAATAAGTGTTATATTGTAGGACCAAATAATTTTACATATTGTTCATCAACTTCCATTAGTTGCTGTTATCGAATTCCGAACATTCAGGTCACATGATATCTACAACAGATACTATCGGTAAAATTACATAGACCAAACTTTGTTTACTGAGAAGCAGATTCTACTCTTTCATGCACCAGCATCAGTAAGAATGCTCTGTCAGGCAAGATGGGACACAGGAGAAGGGACAGGTAGGCGGACAATGGATGCCATAACGCACAGTCCCAGGAAAAAGGTAAAGATGTGGAGAAGGTGTTCTAGCTGAAACCATGGAGCAAAAGTCCATCTGATTTGCCTTGTCTCTCCCTGTGTAGCTGGCCAAGTTATCTAGACATTAATGTGAGCTAAAGAAATGTCTCCTTTCCATTAGCCATCAGTTCAAAACCAAATTATCCTTCGGCTCCCTCTTTACTAACAAAGCATTTGTATAATACAATAAACATAGTAAGTGTTCTGTTTATGGGTATTCTTAACTTTAACATTGTATGTATTTACTTATTATTTTATTTGCCTGCTTCTTAAAGGACCATCATTTGCCAGTTGTGTTTTTTCTGCATGTCAGATCATGTTTATATACTTCAACATTCAGGCTAGTAGAGTATTTGTGATTTTTTTCTTGGTAAAAAAAAAAAGCACTCTCAGTTCACAGCATTTGTGAGAAAATCAAACATCTATGCAAAACCCGAGGAAATGGAACAAGGGACCCACCAGAAACTTAATTTGCTAAATCCCACTTGTTAGCCACGCTGCAGCTTTGCAGAAGAATCTTGGGGACAGGCAAGTTTCTCAAAGTAAACACATTGTTTTACCATAAAGAAATATAAATGATCTGCCAGCCAAGCCAGCTGGTAACTAGTAAACTATACGGGAAAATCTAGAATCCATTCTAATATCTACGGATCCATGAACATTTGATTGGCCTCTCCAGAGCAGAGAGACAGACAGAAAGACAGACAAGCTCTTTAATAAGTAGCCAGGCTGATAAAAATTTCAGCTGCGCATTTATATGGCCCTTTTTCTATTCCAAGCACTGCACACATACTTTATGCTCAATCCAGCAAAGAGATGGAAGTCTTCTGAGGTGTGCTGAAAGACTCCACTGTACACAAGATTTTCCCAAGGTAGGTGAAGAGATTGGGAATGAACCACACATGAAAGTTGTTAGTCACATGACCTAATGCACTGCCAGAAGGCATTCGGGTATTATTTTGAAGAGGACAGTACGAACCAGAGAATTTGATGGACCACAAGAGGTCAATATTATCTGGCAGCATTACCAACAGTTCCACTGCTTAGTGGGCTGTTAGATTACATTTATGGATAAATTAGAGCTAAATAACAGCATAGGATACTGAGAGCCAGGCTGGTGGCTATAAACAAACTTTATGGGGCCATGGGAAAGTTGGCCGCGCCCATGATAAGTGGACATCCAGCTAATTAAAATCATGCTGGACCACAGATGTTGATGGACCAGAGATTGCCAGACTAGAGAGGTTCAAACTGTACCATGTAATTCTTCTTGTAAATATGTATTATTAGATAAATGAGGAAATTGGCTTCTTTGGCACTATTCTGTGTTCCGTTTTTATCTTCATAGACTGAATTTTTTAAAAAAACCTTTCATTGAGGTTGGCCACTTTGTGGATGCAAGTGAAAAAGTTTAGTGGGGGGGAGGGAGAGGGTGGCTTATTCAGTGGAGTAATTTTTAATACTAAGGGCTTTTTTTATTTGTCTTTCCAATTTCCTGTTTTATCTGGCTGTAGGCTTTGGCAGACTGAATTGAATCCATGGGCCTGTGGAGAAAATCTGTTTAGTCAACAATTTGATTTGAGTTTTTAAAACATTTAAGAAAATGTGCATGGTGATAGCACAAGATAGGAAACTCACCATTCATAGTGCCCTCTTATGTGAGGGTGTAATGCTGCAAAGAGTCATCTCTAATGCCTTCTGCTGCCTATCTGCCTCATCAAGTCTTCCATGGCTGGCCCTTCTGCCAAGTGACAAAGTTCAATGACTTTCTGGAGTAACAAAATGTCCAACTGAAAATTCAATTCAAACACTTAATGGTTCTTCTGCGCTTTTTGGGCTCTATTAAATTCTTCTACTTCTTGGCCCCTTTTCCTGAGCCCTGTAGAGCTTCTCTTAACTTGTTTCTTCCCCAGCAGGATTCTCCTATTGCCTTCCTTCCCCAGGGACTCTGGCAGCTTCCCTTAAGGTTCTCCTTGACCTTTGTTGGCCCCTTCTCAGGGATGCCCAAGCAAGAGCCTTCACTGCTTCCTCCTTAAGGCTACGTCTACACTACGAATTTTCTCGGCAAAAATTATGCTAATGAAGGACTCATTTGCCTGAGCTGCGATCTCATTTGCATATTTTCTGCCGATCCGTTTTTGCGCTGGGTTTTTGCGCAAAAACAAGCAGTGTGGACATTTTCTTTTTGCGCAAAACCCTCTTTTCACACAGGATAACGTCTGATATTTTCTACTTTTCCTGGCTCGGCACCCGATGGACATGCATCGTTGTCGGGGGAGTGGGCCCGCCAATTAAAGGGGCTACGATTGCATTTTGGCCATTTTGGCAGCATGGGGGGATAGGGAGGTTTGGGGTTTTTTGCTCAACTAAAATTTTCCTGGTGCTTTTTTTGGGGGGAGGAGGGGGTCTGGTATTTTTGTTGAAATTGTTTGGCAACCCTATTTACAATGACAACTATATACTTATCAAAGTAGTATTTTCAGTTAGGTACAATTAAACAAGTGAAAATTGGAAGATATGAAGTCTTATTAGCACATAAAGCAAATGCCTGCATCTTACATTCACAAAAATATCCCACATGGTATTTTTCAGGACCTGCTTGCTGAAAGTAGAGCCTGATTCTCATTTACACTAAGGCAATTTTACACTTCTCTGGACTTAAAATGGGTGTAAATTACTTGCTGTCTGACTGTCAATACATCATATGAACATATTCTCAAATACTCATTGTTACTGGTTTTGTTCATGCAAGCCCATACATTCTACCTACTGTAACCCCAGGTACATTGTTCTCATTAAAGTGGTCTGCTTTTCAACCAACTCTTTTACTTCCAACACAGGTTGAAAATCTCTAAACCAAGACTTTCTGGTCCAGCAACATCAGTGGTCCAGCAGGATGTTCCAGGACCAGAAAGTCCTAGTGGAAGGTTGCTGCCTGGGAGCCTTGCAAAAAAATCGAAACAAAACAAAAAAAGCCCTCACTGATGTGGTCCACAACTGAGGAGAAAGACACTCCCACATTCCTCTTGCCCACCCGAGCCTAAAGAGGCCCAGGCTAGAAGTTTTTGTGTGTTCAACCCCACGGGGAGAGGCAGGCTCCCCAATGCTAAGGGAAAAGCACTGAGCCTCATGGGCCAGATCCAGGCAAGCCAAGGCATCCATCCCCCGGGCCATAGGTTCCCCATCCCTTCTGTAGTGTCACAAGGCAACTAACTAACCCAGCTGCTTTGTAAGAACCAGGTAAATTCTGGAGCCAATTGGGCAGCAGGTACAAAGTCCACGTACTCTAGATTCTGCTTCCTGTCTTCCAGGAACCAATCACTCCCCGACAATGTGATAGACTAGAAAACCAGAGAACAATGCAATGAATAATTAACACCAATGCTCTCTAGTCCCATGGCATTTAAGATAAACAGCAACTTATCAAGTTAATTGCTTACAAAGATCATATTTATTCAGCCTGGCCTATGTAAAGCAGTTAATGTATCTTATCAGGTTTAACTGACAATAACTAGGTTGAAGCTGCACACGTCATGCTTTCCTATGTTACCTGTTGAACCTTGTACTTCACCCGATTTGGTCAGAAAAGCCTGCATGATATTTAGCAGCCACTGGAATTCATCAAGAGGGGCACAATTTAAGCAAGATATAAAAGAAATTTTGTTGCTATCGATGCCATTACTTTTCTAGTGTTTCTGTTGAACTGGGGGCATCACCTACAGTCTACAGTTTCATTTGGGGAAAAGATCAGTGGCACACAATTTGGTGATGTTGGGAAATGCCTGTACGCTAATTTACTTCAGAACTTCACATCGGGTACAGAAAATGCTGTCATGGATGAGATTTACACTCATTACCAGCACTGCTTTCCAATGACAAAAATACCATATGTTGGTATGTAGAAATATACCTTTTAGTATAGTATTATATTGTGCTATATTTTCTGTCTGTTCCATATTAGTGCCTTGTGTTTTTTTTAATTTCTAACTCTGCATTGTTTTCATTCCCATGTCACTATCATAAATATTAAAAAAACATGGATTTTTTTTTAAATCAAGAAATGAGTTGGACTTTGTGGGTATATCTACACAGCAGGAAGAAACTCAAAATAAGCTACACAACTTGAGCTACACTAAAAGCTTATTTTGAATTTGAGAGCATCTACACAGCACTTTTTCCGAAACAGAGCACTCTTCCTCTGACTTTCCTTACTTCTCATACAATGAGGGTTATAGGAGTTGGAGTAAGAAGTCCTCCAGCTCAACATTATTTTGACATTATGTCAAAATAACTACTTGTTTGTAGACGTGGACTATGTTATTTCAGAATAACGTCCGATATTCTGAAATAACACTGCTGTGTAGACGTACCCTGAGAGCGCTAGTAATAACATCAAACTGAAAAAAAAAATTCTTAACTACAAAACAATAGATCTAATCCTCTCCATCTCCCACTAAGGAGTTCTCTTTCTCAATCAAGTTCAGATGTTTCTAACTTTTTGAGTTCTATGTCCTACATGGAAAAAGACATGTTACATTCTTTTTTGTCTCTTTCTCTCCTCTTTTTCTTTTCTTTCCTTCCTCCTGGCCAGATTCTGACAGCTCCACTCATGTTAAATAATACATTACTTTGTGAGTAGTCTCTTGTAAATCAGTGGAATTGGTGGAGTAATCATATTCTGAGGGTGAAATCTATGCCATACTGAAGTCAGACACTGTTATGACTACATAGTTACAGCAGAGGGGGAAAAGTAAAAGATGAAAGCTTAGACTTTGCAAATATGATGAATGCAGAAAAAAAAGAATTCTGAGGTCCTGAAATCATGAGATTCACAATTTATTCTCGGTTATGATTTCTTCCTGTCCTTAATGCGTAAGCGGTTTTTTGAAGAGTGTTGCTGACTGTATGTCCAGGCCCAATGACAGAGGGGCAAAAGGGCAGTTGAACCCAGGCCCTTTATATCACCGTTGCAGCACTACTCTGAGTGCTTCAGGCAGCTCTGAGAGCCGGGGAAGTGGGGCGGAGGGCTGGCTGCCTCCGGCTCTGCCCTTTCTGGTCAAGGCCCCACTCTACAGGGAGCACGGAGCCAGCTCCCCACCACCATCTTGCCCAGGGGCTCGCAGCGGCTGTCTGCTCCCCGTGTGCATCAATAAGACTGTTATAAATTAACCTTCTTCAAATTACCCCTGCACTTTGCTGTGCCTGTCACAAAGCTGCTACCTGTATGCTGTTACAAAAACAAGCTGGGATCAGTGAGATCTGATAAAATGATAGCAGACAAACCCCCGAGCTTGCTCAAAAGTGATGTTTCAGTATTTGATAGCTGAGTTGCATTTCATCCCCAGTCATGTGACCAATATGTTGGGATTGGTCCTGCCTAGGGTAGGGGGGCTGGACTTGATGACCTTCTGAGGTCTCTTCCAGCTCTGTGGTTCTATGATTCCTCAATATACACCTTACTGGGGTGGGGGCAGAGAGCCTAGGAAATTCCTGGAGGTGCAGCTCACAGTTTCCTTGAAAAGGGATTTGGACAATAAAGAGCAGTCAGGGCTGCCTGGACTCAAACACTGAAGATACCAAGGAATGGAAGTTGAAGCCTTGTAGTATAGGGGTAATTAACAGGCCACAGGCCAAATCTAGACGGCCAGAGACTTTTGAACAGACTCCAAAATCTTTTTTTTTTTTTAATTTATTATCATTACTGCAGGGGGGAGGGGGGCGGGAGTAAATTTTCTCTGGCATCTGGACCTTACCTAAGAAGCTTGGACCTTGTTAAAAAAATAATTGACTTCCCCTGCTCTAGTATGTGATGTCCATAGTAATGGCTGGTCCAACTTTCCTTATGATAGCATTTCCTTATGATAGCTTTCCCTCTGTATTGTGCTGCTATTAGCCTCTCTGCTGTTCGCCTGCCACCTCATCCCTCTCCAACATGGATGGGCTAGAGTTCATGTTGCTTAGAAGCTCATTATTTACTGTGTAGATATCTGATGGGCTCAGAAGTGAGCAGGCCATGTTCCCTTAGCCATGATCCTTCCACACCAAGGGATAACACTTCCTGATTCATGGCTCCCCAGCCATGAGGATGGACTTTTGCGGGATCGGGGGGACGGGAAGGACACCATTTCTGTCATACCTTTTGACTCGTTACTGCACTGTTCTATTAAAATCTGCTCACATCAGTGCAGTTAAAGCACTGGGCATCTAAATGCCTTTCAGGAGCTGGCCCTTAGCAAATAGACTATTAATTATGAAAGACTATCCCCTTGGCGAGTATGGGGGATTTGTGTTCAGCCATCTTTGATCTATTAGTAACTTTAGAAAAATCCTCAAATAAATATTTATCTCTGCGCTGAGAAAAGACCTTGAAATCGTTAGTCTCTCAGGGAGATTCTTCAGAAAGCTGCAAGCGGAGCTGACCCATCCATAGGACAGTTCAGGACATTCACTCCAGGCCCCGTGCTTTGGAGGGCCCACCACAGCAGTCACCTCAACCATCATATGAACACTTTGGTCCCTCATGTTAGCCATGGGTCCCAAGGCAGCCTAGGGAATTACTTTGGAGATGTCGGGGGGGAGCCTGCGATGGGACACCAGCAAGGATTCCCTCCCCGCCCCATACTCAGCATGGCAGCAGAAGATTGCTCCACCGCCTTCTCTCAGCTCAATGTGCTCTGCGTCACCGCAGCAGAGGGAAATGGAACACCCCAGCCCTGGCCTGCTCCCCAGGGCTTTGCATTGCTTGGAGGAGAGGGCTGGGGCTGAGGTGCTCTGTTTCCTTCTGCTGCAGTAAAGCAGAGCATAGCAGGACAGGAGAGGGCGGTGGAACAGAGCAGGCTGCCAGGTAGCTCCCCCTTCCCACTGCCATAAAAAGTGTGTGTGTGTGTGGGGGGGGGTGTAGGTCATGACGTGCAGTCACCCCATACCAGACCCCCATTAACTCCCAGCTCATGTCGCATAGGTAGAGGGCTTGGGTGAAGGGGTGCAATGGGGGTGGGAGGGGAGGAGCAGGGACAGGAAGGAGTGGGGAACAGATGGCACTTGGGGGGAAGGAGTGGAGTGAGGGTGGGGTGAGGCCTGTGACAGGGGAGCTGCCCTGAGCCCCGCACCCCCTGAGGTACAGCCCTGGCAGTGAGCAAGTGAAAACTGAGGTTAGAACTACATTCTCCATAGCCAGTCTTAGAATGTTTGTTGGTAATGAGCATGGGAGAAAAAAGGAGGGAAATAAAGTTAATACATTTCTCATATGGGAACAATGCTAGTGTCTCTGTACACCACTGTTGAGAAGAAAGACAGATTTTCTTTTTTTCCTCTGTTGCTAGCAGCCATCACTCTGCTTTATTATAAAGAGTCAGATCTGCTTTATGCATGACCGTTCTATGTAAGGTCTCTGCCATGGACTTATTCTTAATTTTTTTTCCCTCCTGAGTTTGACTTTTCTGGTCTCTGTGATAAAAAGAGAAGATAAATGTGGTTAAGAGACCCTGATGAATCTGCTTCCTAGCTCTGAGTAACAGTTACAAAGCACCAAATCAATATGAAGTGAGTTGAATGTGGCTCTATCCCTTACCAATCAATTGCATGATATGTCTATCAAGTGAATTTGCATTTCATTTATCAGCAAAATGAAATGTTGTTAGGAAGCATTTTTTTCCAAGCAAGAAATTTGAGTGTGAGAAAAGAATGTAGAAGTCATTTGTAATGGCCTAGTTGGATCTTTTTTTAAGTAAGAGGTGCATTTAAAATCCATAGGATATACAAAAAAGAATTATCTGCTCTCCATTCATGTTTCTTTTTGGGGTATTAGAGGCAGATGGTATTTGTAGAATTTTTAAGCTAATAAACAGAAGTCTCTCGGGGGTACTTCATTAGCCACCTATCTGCTTTGACAACGCTCCCTCAGGGTATGTCTATACTGCAAAGTTAATTCGAAATAACAGCCGTTATTTCAAATTAACTTTAATAGCGTCTATACATGCAAACCGCTATTTCGAAATTAATTCGAAATAGCAGAGCGCTTAATTCGAATTTGGTAAACCTCATTCTATGAGGAGTAATGCCAAATTCGAAATAGCTATTTCGAATTAAATACTGTGTAGACACTTAATTCGAAATAGGGGGCCTCCAGCTCTTCCCAAGGAGCCCTGGTGGCCACTCTGGGCACAACCAGGAAAACTTATTCTCTTCTCCCCCAGCCCCAGAGCCAATAAAGGGGTAGACCCTGGCCACAGTGCCTGTGCCAGCTCCAAGCCTGCCAGCCCAGAGCCAGCAGTGGCCACCGGGGCCCCTGACCCAGTGGCCCCAAAACATGAGCCAGCAAGCCACTGGCAGCCAGCCCTCCACTGTTCCCCAGGAGCAGTCTGCCAGCTCTCAGGAGCCTGACAGGGGCTGGAGAAGGCGGGCGCCTTCCTGGTCCAGGGTGGAGATCATGGACCTTATTCAGGTTTGGGGGGGAATGCCCCCAACGTCCATGATCTCCACACTAGATGGAGAAATGCGGCCGTCTATGGCAGGATAGCTGCCAGCCTGGCCACCAAAGGCCACATGCGAACCCAGGAACAGGTTTGCATGACAATCAAGTTGGTCCGGCGAGACCCCCAACCCTGGGCCCTGAGCTTCCCCTCCTCCTTTTCCCCTTGCTTCCCCCTTCCAGCTCCCTCCTCCCAGGTTTCCCCCTCCCCTCTCCCACCCTCTCTCTTCCCCTCTCCCACCTCCTTTTCCCAGTCTCCCCAGAGGTTCATCTCCCTCCCCCCCCCAGTTTTGTTCAATAAACCCAGTTTCTATTTTTGAACATACGTGTCTTTTGTTTGACATCAGGAAGGGGGGCTAGGGAGGGGTAAGTGGAGGGATGTGAGGGAGGAATGGGACATGAGCCCCCAATGGAGAGGACCAGGGTGGCTCTGAGGGCTCCTCGGGGTGGACGCTCTCCCGCAGGGCCTCCTGGTTCCTGACAGCCCCCCGATGGACACCCGGATGGCAGAGTGCACCAAGTGCAGCCGGGCTGATGGCAACAACCCCACAAGATGCACCGGCGTGCCCAGAGGCAGCTCTAGCTTCATGTGGCCGAGTGCTGTGGTGTCCTGAGTGCGGGCACTCAGGGCACTCCAAGACAGGACTGCTTTGCTGTACCTCATCGAGGTAGACAAGCAAGTGGGGAACCCTGAGAACTGTCTGTCCGGGGTAGGGGTAGGGTCCCTTTAAGCACGGAGCTCAGATAGTGTGTAGGGCTGCTGCCTGAGGCTAAGTCCTAACCTGATGCCCTGCCGGAACTGGTTCCAGCCAGCCTTAACTTCAGTTCTGGGTCCACTCAGTGTGGACGCACTATTTCGAAATAGCAAAACGCTATTTCGAAATAGTTTTTGTGTATAGAAGCGCTATTTCGACTTAGCTTAATTCGAATTAACTATTTCGAATTAAGTTAACTCGAATTAACGCTGTAGTGTAGACATACCCTCAGTGTATTAACAAATATTCACAATGCCTAAGTCCTTTTGTGCATTCATGCCATAATGACCTGCAGCAACCAACAGAAAGAAGTTGGTTGCAATTGTAACATTAGTTATTCTTTAAAACAAAAAATCAGAAAAAACATCTAACTTGAGGCACTGAATTTTATAACACCAGAGAACTGCCTGGCCTATCTGCTCTAGAAGAAGTTTGTTTTAAGGAGGGATTTGAATGAAAGGGATGATTTTTTCCACACATACGCTCACAGATGCTGTTCCATATACACAGAATGGCATGAAAAAAATGTCACAAAATGAGTAAAGCGAGAAAAGGAAACAAAAGGAAAGAATGGTCATAAGTTTTAAAGAATACTGGTGTTTAGAAACAGAAGCAAATCATGAGTACTTTATGCCTGGAGTTTTGACAACAATTTGCTATGTTTACCCTATTAGGGCAGATTTTTAAGAAATGCTCAGTTCTGCTTTAACTCTGTTCCCACTAACATCAATGGGAATGTTACCTTAGACTTCAGTGGTAGAAGTAATAAGTTTATAAACTAGTTGTGCTAGGGGAGGCCAACACAAGTCTTAATCATGTAAATAAAATTAAAATAATACTCAAGCAAGCAGGAAAAGGCATGACTCATTAAAAAAAAAAAAAAACTTCCTGACTCCTCAAATGTGTGGTTAGCTACTTCCAAGAAGAAAACAGTTTAATATCCCTTTCACTTATTAGATTCTATTGTCCAAAAAAGGATTGATAGCAATACTGCTGTTTTCCAGTGCTTTGTCTAGGACAAATTTAAATAACTTAAGGAATAGGAGTTCCATCACTACTCTTGGAAGCTATTTCAAGTGTATTTCAAAATAGCTTCTTTCGAAATTTGGCACTGTCTACACAGAACCAAATTTCAAAATAGAGCACTATTCCAAAACATCCCTTAATCCTCATGGAATGAGGTTTACAGGGACGTTGGAATAGCAAGCCTGTTATTTTGAAAGTTATTTCCAAAAAACGGGCTTGTTTAAAGGATGCAGAATAGCTATTTTGGGATACCAGAAGTATCCCAAAATAGCGTCTCTGTCTAGACACTCTCTTCAGGTTTTGGACTAATTATAATGCAGCCTTCTCTTTGTCCTGACCACATGCATTAAATATACACAGAGCATCTATGAGCAGCCATCAGAACTTCTGGCAGGTTGGATATATTAATGACATCCCACTGACGTCTGTGATGAGAAGTCAAATCTACTTAGGCTGACATAACTCCTATTGTACTTGTTATCTTACAATATAAATTCAGACAGGCAAAACAATGCAGATTCCATATTTCACTCTTTATTCTCTTTCTTTTTTAATCTGACTCCAGAGACCCTCTAATAAACGGAAGTGCCACTTTTTGGAGCTGTTATTATCAAATACCTGGACAATGAGTATTTTTGCACTTGAATGCAGGACCCAGCGCTTTGGCTCCTGATTCTACCTGTGTGTATGCATACCGCTTTGAAGCAAGTTAAGAGTCTTATTCAGACTTCACTCACATTGATTTCACCAGTCTAACTCCTTTGACTTCAATTACATTACTCTTCATTTAAATCAGTGTAATACAGATCACAACAAAATATTTTGCTCCTGCACTTTGCATTATTTTCTCTTCTTTGTCTGAATACCATTAATTGTCAAGAAGCTATTCTGCAAATCACATTCTCTAGCGCTATAAACTCCCTTCCTAGGCCCCTGGAGTGGCAGTTGTCTTTAGTTTAATCACCTACTTACATTGTGGATCTCTCTGAGAAATGTGTTCCTGTTGAACTATTCTAAAATTAAAATGTGCTGAAGTGGCCATGAGTTCTAATAAAATGTCAGACCTACTTTTGTAATGAAAATGTCAAGCAATAGCAAACATTATTATCATGCTCATCTGATTTGAATTTATGAGCAGACACCTGCTAATCTGGTTTTAGGGAGAGGAGAATCTTTTAGAAACAAGCGCTGGAAACACACCAATAATTTTCTTTGGCTTTCTGAGAGGTGAGAGACTATAAGGGAATTATTCCCAATATTACAGCAGGTCAAAAGCACTTTCCAAAATTATGAAAATCTAGGAAATTTAAAAAATTTCCATAAAGATATCAAAACTTATGGAAATGTGTTGAAATATTAAAATTTGGAAATTTTGTATCAGCTTTACACAAAATACATTTTCTTTCTCCCCCCCCCTTCACCACATCTTGTGTGGGGTTTCTTGTCTGGGCTGAATCCTGTACAAACTATGGGTGCCACTCATATTTCAAATGAGTGATTTAATAATGGGTGGAATGCTATTGGTGGAACTACCATTCATTAGAAATAAAGTCTCTTATGAGATTTTTTTAAAAATAATCCAGTTTCTTATTCAGTCTCTTCCAAAGTCTTTCATAAACTACCTATTACCTGTCTCTTGCTTTCCAAACACATATTATTAAATGAGTTTAGGTGATGGTAAGGAACAAATTATGATTCACTAGGAACAATGAGATAATAATCAGTGCTTAGAATAAAAAATAAAACTTCAAGTGTTATAGTGTACTAAACTACAGAAAATGTTGACAGTGTTATCATCTTCATCTGCCTTCCTTCCCCCATTTCATTTATGAGGCCCTCCAGCAGGGACCCCAAGAAGGTGTATTATACCTGATCACACCATAAATTACAGGACTTCCGTTGAAGGCTAAGAAGTCTGCATGAGAGGATAATTCCTCTATGTCCGTGGTGTGGTGTCCAACACATTAATTATAGTGGCTACTGCTTCAGAACTGGTAGGACAGTTTTTCCTTCATCTGTAATGACAATATACCTCTGTTCCAACAAGCCAGATATTATGTAGACTACAGCATAGATTATTCTGTATGCCACCTAAAATGTATATGCTTGGCATGCCATTCTAAACTATGTTACTGATGCTCTTATTCAAATCAAGATTGTTAATATATGTGTTAAGATGGTCCCATGTTGGGGATCCCCAACATTGGGAACCTATACAGGAGGAAATGACCTATATTCTCAGTTACATAATACCTGTTATCCCCGTATTGTTCCTTTTGCAACAAAGTAGAGCTGCCTCAGCCAATCAACAGCACAGATGTGCTGCACAGTTAATAATACGTATTTCTCAATTATGTATTTCCCTAGCCCCTTCTTAGTAAAGAGGGTCTGAACTGCATAGTGATTATTCCTCACCCCTCAATAACTGTAAAATAAGCAATTCCCTCATATAGGCTAACATATCACACAGCCAAACAAAGTTCAGGGATTGATTGCATCACAGAACAAGCAGCTTTCTATAACCAAGCATTAATTATACAGTATTCTCAGCTCTGATTACATATTCATGAATGAATATTATGTAGGCCGACTGTTACCCTTAGAACACTAATCAACATTTTCATGCGTTCAATTGCCTTAATGTGCAGTGTTTATTGAGTCCAGATTACCAAGCATTCCAAATCACTCTGTATCAGGAACCTCTCCTCTTCATTATTTGCCACAATTCCTACTTTGTGTCATCTGAAAATTTTAGAAGTAGTAATAATTTTATGTTTTGTCTCAGTTCTTTGATGAAAATGTTAACTAGTATAAGTCCAGCAACAAATTCCTGTAGTATCCCACTATAAACACACTAGTTTGATGAGATTTTCTTGTTATAATTATATTTTGAGACCAGTCAATTAGCCAGTTTTTTATCCATTTACAGTAATATGTACTATAATAATTATGTGTTGTTCCAGTTTCCCAATCACAGTGTTTTGTGATACATAGTCAAATACCATAGCAGATATAGAAACTATTACCTTTATGAAACTTGGAATCTTGTCTAAAAAGATGATGCATCTTACTTAAAATAATTTAAATGCTGAATTTGAACATTTTACTTATAAGTTTTAACCTAAAAATACTGGGACAGGGCCTCTGCTGGTATAAATCAATGGAACTTGATTAATGAAGAATTAAGAGTGAAACATAATTAAATAAAATATGATCATTCTTATTAAGATGAACTACAAAGGGAAATAAATGTTTGTCCAGGGCAGAACATGAACCCTCCCCCCCTTCGGAAAGAGTACCCTGCATTCCAGAACCCCAAGTCATACGCACACAGAGTTGGAGGAGCGATGGCCCACCCACTCCAGCTGCCATAGGCTGCCTACTGGCCTAACCCCAGAGCCAACCTTACCCAAGGTTTGCTAAATTCCGTTAGTTTTGAAGACTATCAAAGAACTATGTAAACACAAAGTATCGTTATTTGTATCAGCGTAAGTCTATGTTTAAATACTCTATTTTAGGGTTGCTAGGTGTCTGGTTTTCACCCAGACAATCCATTATTTCTGGCCCCTGTCCGGTAAAAAAAAATACAGAAAATACTGGACATGTAAAATGTTTAAAAGAAAAAAGAAAAGAAAAGAAAAGAAAAGAAAAGAAAAGAAAAGGCCAGCAGCGACATTCTTCCCCTGCCGCGTCTGGTGAGGGAGGGAGAAGTGAGGAGTGTGGGGATATTTAAAGTCACAGTGTATTTTTGGTTTTTTGCTCAATAAGTTTGGCTCCCCATTTTTTTGCTCAACCAATTTTTTTTTTCCTGCCATATTCGGGATTTTTTGTGAAAGTATCCGGCAACCCTATCTATTTTGTACTTAGAGTACAGATTAAATTATCTAGCTCATCCTTTTTATTGCTTAGCAATAAAACTGCATCCTGTTTTCTTACTATGTTAATATTTCACTAATGCCTACCCTTCAAAATACTTTACAATGTACAATTCTCAGTCTTGACTGCCTAGACTGCATTTTTGCACCTCCTGTTGCTGCTATTTCCATAAACATTACTGACCTGCTGTAAGTAGGTATACAAAAAACACTTGTTGAGCTGTGCAATCTTTCTAGCATTTTCACTGCTGGACTCCAAGGCCATTATTGTGACATGTACTGTACCTTGCATGAGGAAGGCAGCAACTGAAAGGCAGCAGGAAACTACATTACATTCCCAGCTCAGAGTGATTAGCTGAATTCCATGCTGTTGAGACATTTATAACAACAAGTGGTGATTTTGAAACCTCAGAGAAAGCGATCCCCACTGGAATATGCATGCCAAACCCCCAGAATCAGAGACTTTTGTTTTTCTTTATTCTGAGTCTCCTTTGGCTTTCCAAAAATATGCCTTGAGAGCTTTTGAGCATATAGAATACAAATTATTTGGAGTATTTGGCTTTTGATGGCAGGGGATTACCTTTTGGACTAAATCCAGCGAGGTGTAGAGCATCTTAAATTTCCATTGACTTCAGGAGTGGGCCATTGGTTTGGATTTGATTTCACTGTTCATGGGGCTGAGGTTTTTCCACTTACATATTAAACTTTCTGCCCTACTATTAGGAAATGTTGTTTTTCCTGTGATCTCTACCCAGATATATTTTTCTCTCTTAGCTAGATTTTATTTATTAGTGTATGGGACCCTAAATTACCTTTCTGTAATAAAATACATTATAATTATTCTCAGTTATGTGAGTTTAAGTGCTGCTCTCAAAATAGAATGACCCAGGCTTTATATGTGCCATAGAGAAAGAAAGATGAGACTGCATGTTATGTGGCGCGGGATGGGATTTGCCTTATTCTAGAGAGCAAACAGTGTGATTTCCGTGCCAGCTAAAGTTACTCAACCAGTCTGACCAGGATCTATATCCTCCTGCCTGAAAACCAGGCCACTATACCGATCAGACCATGCCTTTTTCTACAGTATGTCAAGTAACATTTACATTTTACTTTAGGTGGAAGAGCATTAACAGTTCATGGAGCTGCCATTCACAAATCTGGAAACAGCTTTCATCCTGCTGGCTTTTATCGTCTTCTCCTTGTTTATCATGGCTTCCATCTACAGTGATCCTGACGAAAATAATACAGGTAAATAAAATAATCCAATGAAGAGATAGCGTACTACGATTCTCAGAAATCTAGTGTCTGATGTTCTCTCTATACATTATTTTCTGAATCTTCTAGTCTGATCTCCTGTCTCTAAGAATGACCAATGCCGAAAGGTTCAGAGCAAGATGCAAGTAATCCCATAATGGACAGTGGTGCCACAGGGGAAGTTTCCTCCTAGTTCCAGGCAGTTAGCTCATGATAATGCATGTGGGTTATATCACTTATGCATGGTTAGCCAGACTGAAATGAGGATGATGTTATTACACGTGTAAGTTATTGGAATCTGCCAAGTTCTTCAAGCCAGATCTCATATGTATTGCTGTAGCAACCCAGAGGTGGATCCAGCTGAAAATTGTGAGGTGGAGTGCAAATGTTGTGAACATTTCTATGAAATTGTTGTCCTTTTTTAAAATTTTGTTTGAAAATTTTTAAATTCAAAGATTTCTACCAGCTGTAGGGAGGTGAGAAAGCAGCTGAGGATGCTCTTGTTATAGTGCTGGGTGGACACAGTTAGCCCTGTGCCATTCATTTCTCCACCCCAGTGTTCTAAGAAGTATCATGAGTTGGACTGAGAGAAGAGTCAGAGCCTAACGGGTTCTAGCAAGCCTAATACCAAAGCAGCTCCTTTAAATAAATGGTGCTGGGAGCCAGTTTGGGGCAGAGGATGGTTTCTAAGGTACCTTCATGGCTGTACTGCACCAGGTGATCTAACCCTTGGCCTCTACAATATCTAATGGCAATGAGTTCTACAAGTTATCCTTGTGCTATTTAAAAATAATCTTTTATCATTTTTATGTGTTGCTTGGCAACAAGGATTTGGAAAACCTGTGGGTGGTGTCATGTAGTAAGAAGCAGTTTAGTAAGAGTGATTTCCTGCACAGGTCACACTGTATTTGTGTAACAATATTAATCAACAGGAAAAGTAAATACATGTCCAAGGGTCTTTTTTAAAAAAAAATCTGTTCTGCTTTACTGGGTTTTATATAATTTCTGTACCAAATGTAGGGCAGTGTGGTAAAAATTACACATTTCGGTAGGGAAAATGTGGTTGCCATGAGAACTCACCTCAGTTAGAAAGCATGAATATAAACACTTTTCCTGGGAGGAGCACGTAATGATCTGAGAGTACAGCAACATTCCAGGCATAATAGTCCTTTCCCACTATACAAGAGGAAAGTCTGGGAGTGCTACAGATATAGGAAATTTAGCATCTCTGCTGTACATGGAAAAGTGCACGCGTGAATATGTGCTAATGCTTTTAAGCCTTGCATGTGCTTTAAAAGGTTGAAAAGGGAAGTCTGTTGAATTTTTCTGATTCTGAGGTGGTGCATATGTGGGCTCTGAAGATGTGAAATGAAAAGATGAGCCCTACTACTCCTCAAAGAATCTCTTTACTGTGATGTAGCATTTATTCATGCTGATTTGCTGCCACTATTTTGTCAATGCAGAAACTGCATGAAAAAAAGTGGGTTTTGCCCACGAATGCTCATGATACCTTCTACATGTTTTGTTAGCCTTTAAGGTGCTACTAGATGATTCGTTGTTTTTTAAGTTTTTCCAGTTACAGACTAACTCGGCTACCCCTCTGAAGCTGCATGAAAATAGTTTGTCGGGATTTAATCAACCGCAAAACAATACCATCATACTGGAATGAGAAACTGACTTTTTGTTAATAAATTACCGAATTAGAACAATCGAATCATCTCCATCATTAGTTTGACAAACACCTGCCAGAAAAGGTCTAGATCATAGGTGGACGATAACCAGCTCACAAGCCAGATGCAGTTCACCAAGGCTAGCCCCTGGTGAGCTGCCAAATGCTTTATTTACCTGCATGTCTGCAGGTACGGCTGCTCTCAGCTCCTGTTGGCCACCGATCGCTCACGCAAGCAGGGGCATCCTACCAATACACAAACTACGCACAAGTGCGGAGTCACAGGGCATTTGTGGACATCACATAGTTGCTGGAGTGGAGGGACAGCATTCCAAACATTCTTCAGCAGCCAGCCAGCCAGCCCGCCCGCCCGCCCGCGCATCCCTCCCCTCCAAGCGAGTGAATGCGCACTGGGCCGGGACTGCTGCAGAGCTTGTCATGAGTAAGGAGTCTCCGTCTACCCCTCCCACATCTCTAAGTGGAGTCCAGGCTCCCCTGCTAGCATTGAGAGGTGGGGAACCTCATTCGTGGGAGTGGGGAGGGGAGAAGATTGCTGATCAGCTCGGGTTCAGGTGCTTGAGGTAGATATCTGCTTAACTGAGTGACTCATCCTTCCACCTCACCACCCAGTGGTGCACTTCAAGTGCTAACTTGGAAAGCAGATCCATGCCCGTGGGTGCGCTGCCCCCCTCAGTGTGTGTCTCCTTCCCTGCCCACTCACCACAGTCACCCTGTTCCCCCCACTCCAGCGCCCCTTCCTCTGCCCCCACGTCCATCCCCTCACTTTCTCTCCTGCTCCCATAATTCCCTGTTCCCCTGCCCTCCTCATTGTTTCCCCTCCCCAACTGCCCCCTCTCCTCTCACTGCCTCCCCTATCCCCACTGTCCTCCTACTGTTCCTCTACCTCTCCTTCTGTGCACTGTCCTCCTTTTCCCCTGCCCACCCCCAACCACCCCACAGCCCCTGGTCCCTCACTGCCCCCTGTTCCCCACTCACTGCATGGGGCAAGAGGAGCAGCCACAGCCATGCAACTCGCCCATCCCCGAGATGCCAGATGATGGTGCCTGGTGACATGACCTGAGGGTTTGCTGCTGTTTTTGGCAACTCTGCAGCCCAAGAGCTGGATTTTGGAGTTCCACAGGTTTCCACCTATGTCCTAGAATCATAGAACCATAGAGCTGGAAGAGACCTCAGAAGGTCATCAAATCCAGCCCCCTGCTCTAGGCAGGACCAATCCCAACTAAATCAACCCAGCCAGGGCTTTGTCAAGCCGAGACTTAAACACCTCTAGGGATGGAGACTCCACTACTTCCCTAGGTAACCCATTCCAGTGCTTCACTACCCTCCTAGTGAAATAGTTTTTCCTAATATCCAACCTGGACCTCTCCCACCACAACTTGAGACCATTGCTCCTCGTCTGCCATCTGTCACTACTGAGAACAGCCTCTCTCCATCCTCTTTGGAACCTCCCTTCAGGAAGTTGAAGGCTGCTATCAAATCCCCCCTCACTCTTTGCTTCTGCAGACTAAACAGACCCAACTCCCTCAGCCTCTCCTCATAAGTCATATGCTCCAGCCCCCTAATCATTTTGATTGCCCTCCGCTGGACCCTCTCCAATGCATCCACATCCTTTTTGTAGTGGGGGGCCCAGAACTGGACACAATACTCCAGATGTGGCCTCACCAGAGCCGAATAAAGGGGAATAATGACATCTCTGGATCTGCTGGCAATGCTCCTCTTAATGCAACCTAATATGCCATTAGCCTTCTTGGCTACAAGGGCACACTGTTGACTCATATCCAGCTTCTCATCCACTGTAACCCCAGGTCCTTTTCTGCAGAACTACTACTTAACTGGTTGGTCCCCAGCTTGTAACTGTGCTTGGGATTCTTCCATCCCAAGTGCAGGACTCTGCACTTGTCCTTGTTGAACCTCATCAGATTTCTTGTGGCCCAATCCTCCAATTTGTCTAAGTCACTCTGGACCCTATCTCTGCCCTCAAGCGTATCTACCTCTCCCCCTAGCTTAGTGTCATCCACAAACTTGCTGAGGGTGCAATCCATCCCCTCATCCAGGTCATTAATAAAGATATTGAACAAAACCGGTCCTAGAACCGAACCTTGGGGCACTCCGCTAGAAACCAACCGCCATCCTGACATCGAGCTGTTGATCACTACCCACTGGGCCCGGCCTTCTAGCCATCTTTCTATCCTTCTTACTGTCCATTTATCCAATCCACATTCCCTTAACTTGCTGGCAAGAATATTGTGGGAGACCGTATCAAAAGCCTTGCTAAAGTCAAGGTATATCACATCCACTGACTTTCCCACGTCCACAGAGCCAGTTACCTCATCATAGAAACTAATCAGATTGGTCAGGCACGACTTTCCCTTTGTGAATCCATGCTGACTATTCCTAATCACTTTCCTCTCTTCCAAGTGCCTCAAAATGGATTCCTTAAGGATCCCTTCCATGATTTTTCCAGGAACCGAGGTAAGACTGACCGGCCTATAGTTCCCTGGATAGTCCTTCTTCCCTTTTTTGCCTTTTTCCAATCATCCGGGATTTCTCCCGATCTCCACAACTTTTCAAAGATAATGGCCAAAGGCTCCTCAATGACATTTGCCGACTCCCTCAGTACCCTCGGATGCGTTAAGTCCGGACCCATGGATTTGTGTACGTTTAGCTTTTCTAAATAGTTCCTAACCTGTTCTTTACCCACCAAGGGCTGTCCATCTTCATCCCATCTTGCGTCACTTAGCGCATTAGTCCGGGAGCCCACCTTGTCCGTGAATACAGAGGCAAAGAAAGCATTGAGTACTTCAGCCTTCCCCACATCATCTGTCACTAGGTTACCTCCTTCATCCAGTAGGGGCCGCACACCCTCTCTGATCACCTTCCTGTTGTTAACATGCCTGTTGAAACCTTTCTTGTTATCCTTCACATCCTTAGCCAGTCGCAATTCCATTTGCGCTTTCCTGATAACCCCGGCATTCTCGAGCTATACATTTAAACCCTCCTGGTCACTTGTCCAAGTTTCCACTTTTGTAAGCTTCCTTTTTGTGCTTAAGTTCACCAGAGATTTCCTGTAAGCCAATCTGGTCTCCTACCATGTTTGCCTCTCTTGCTACACATCGGGATGGTTTCTTTCTGTGCCTTCAATAAGTCTTCTTTAAAATACTGCCAGCTGTCCTGGACTCCTTTCCCCTTCATGTTAGCATCCCAGGGGATTCTGCCCATCAGATCTCTGAGGGAGTCAAAATCTGCTTTTTTGAAGTCCAAGGTGTGTATTTTACTCTACTGTAACTATTGGACCAGCTGGCCAGGGATGAGCCAAGCATGAAAGCAGTTTACAGTGATCAGCTTCGAACATAGATATGTTTTTAGTAATAGAACACTATTATCAGATCAGAGCAGTTTTTATTGTGGATTATTTTCTCTTCCTTACATTTTTTCAACCATACGTTTTGAGCAAGGTTCAAAATGAACTGTTGTTTTTTTTTTAAACATCATTATCAAAATCATGTAAGATTGTCATTTAACAATTTGGTTGCCAAAAATGCTTGCTAACAATCCTGATTCCAATATATATATAATCAATGCCTTAGCCAAAATTAGAAAATTACATTGACCATTATTTATGACAAGTTAGGTTTGGAGGTGGGAGTGGGCCAGTTTGCATCAATCAGAGAAACAAAAAAAGTTGACAGGCTTCCCTATACCCTTGTTACTGCTAAAAAGAGCACTTAGTCCACCAACATGATAGTGTGCTTAATTTCTTTAAACTGGTTTTAATAAAGTGTAGCTGGCAAGTTTTCCAATACTGTAAACTTATGTTCGTTTAGCTAAGAGCAAGTCAGGTGTAGAGGCACCAGTTTATTAGTACTGCATAGGGCACCAAAATTTCTAAGGACAGCCCTGAATGGGAGCTGCAAAAAAGCGGTGTCCCGGTTTGTGCAAATTCCCACATTCCCAGTGGCCAACAGGAGATGCAAGCAGCTGTACCTATGGACACGCAGGTAAATAAAATGGCTGGAAGCCCGCTGCGGTTAACCCTTACCCCGGTAAACCACGTCCAGCCTGCAGGCCACTTACTGCCCACCTCTGGGCTAGATAATACTTAGTCCTGCCATGAGAGCAGGGGATTGAATTACATGATCTATCAAAGCTCCTTCCAGTTTTATGATTTATTTTACTTACATAAGATTTCCCAGATGCCAAAAAACTCCTAATTAATTAGGTTGAGAGCTGTCCACCACCAACCAGATATTCTGAAAAATATCTAATTTTTTTATTACATGTATAGGAAGGGCAGCATAAGCGAGCCGAGAATCATAGAATCCTAGGGCTGGAAGAGACATCAGGAGGTCATCAAGTCCAGCCCCCTGCCCAAAGCAGGACCAACCCTAACTCAATCATCCCAGCCAGGGCTTTGTCAAGCCAGGACTTAAAAACCTCTAAGGATGGAGATTCTATCACAGTGCTTCACCACCCTCCTAGGGAAATAGCTTTTCCTAATGTCCAACCTAGACCTCCCCCACTGCAAATTGGACCGTTGTTCCTCGTTCTGCCATATATTACTACTGAGAACAGCCTCTCTCCATCCTCTTTGGAACCTCCCTTCAGGTAGTTAAAGGCTGCTATCAAATCCCCCCTCGCTCTTCTCTTCTGCAAACTAAACACGCCCGAATCCCTCAGCCTCTCCTCGTAGGTCATGAGCTCCAGCCTACTAATCATTTTCATTGCCCTCTGCTGGACCCTCTCAATGCGTCCGTATCCTTTCTGTCATGGGGGACCCAGAATTGGACACAATACTCCAGATGTGGCCTGACCAGTGCCAAATAAAAGGGAATAATCACTTCTCTAGATCTGCTGGAAATGCTCCTGGCATACACCACAGGGCTAGTGCTCATATCTCAGGCAAAGACTGCATTCAAGATATTTTACTCTCTATCTTGACTGAACCTGTCCTGGGAGTAAATCCAACTTACTATGACCATGTAATATTCATTGAGTATTCCAGCAATATCTCCTGCCTCATTCAACCACTAGCCCTGTTTTTCTGCATAATTCTAAATTCAAAGGAAGGCCAGCAACTACCAAAAGAGCCAGGCAATTATCTTTCCATTAGCTGAGTGCTGAGTAATTTATAACACGCTCAGTCTATATGGTTGCACAATACACACAACCCTTCAGAAGCCTGGGACTTAAAAGAAAGGCCACTATCTAAGCGACAGTGACATTCAATCAAAGAATGTGAGCCTTGCACTACTACTAATTTTATTATTATTACATTCAAAATAAATAAATAAAGGATAGGACATTGAACAAAGTACTTTGAAGTGAGAGGACTCAGAGCATGGATGCCATTTAATTGTATTAATGCAATGAAGAGGAGAAATAAATGTTTTGCATCAGAGCGAGCTTGCTGACACATAGCATAAAATGTGGGTTCAAGAACCCTGCATTTTAGTTTGTCTTGTCTTTCTTACAGTGCTGTAAGGCAGGTATCCTTCACTAAATACTAAAAGGCATTAGAACATCCTTTCACTTCCAGGTTAAGTTATTTAGAGAGAGAGAGAGAGAGAGAGAGATAAAATAATCATGTATATTCAAATTCAGCAGGTAGTCTTTGAAGGAAGGTGTTTGATTTGTTTTGGGTTTTGCACAAAGGACACTGAACAATGAGGTCTGGATGTTGCTGTTTTTCCCATGCACATAGAACAAAACACATATTTTTCAGTCCAGGTGATTTCTTTCAGATTAAGAAAAGACAACAAATAGAAGTATAATTCTTCATGAGAGCATGAATAGAATAATCCCTTTTAATAATTACCTCCAAACTGAAACAAAATAGCTGTTGCCTTGCAACAAGCAAGGATGATCTATAGATGCAATGAATAGAGAAAACAATTACATTTCCTTTGAGTGATATACCTAAATATACTACAGATGACAAGAGAAATGAGATATGAAGTTTTTCATCTCTATTGCAACACTTGTAATGCAAACTGACCCCTAGAAAACTGGTTAGCAGTCTAAGTAGAATGGGTACATAGTGTCATTCTAACCTACAGATGGGGCATTGTGGGTAAACTGCTACTGCTGCTGCCTGTGATATACCTGTACCTAAAAAGAAGATTTCAATCCTCAAAGCTATTGAGCCATCATTCTTAATGGGCACAACACTGAATGAAGAAAGGACATTTAAAATATAAAGGAAATTATCACTGGAACTGTGCTGTCTGATAGGAATATGAGTGTTGCCGAGGAAAGAAGAGCTATAAAGCTAGAATATACAGGTTGAAACTCTCTTAACTGGGAATCTCTGGTCCAGCAACTGGACCATGGATGTTCCAGGACCCGAGAGTCCCACTAGAGGACTAAGTGCTGCGGGAGCCCCACACATGGCAGTGGGAGCGTGGCACAGAGGCTGCGGGGCTGCACAGCATGGCATTGAGAGCCTGGCGTGCGGAGGCAGTGGGGCTGCTGGGTGCTGGAGCAGGAGCCCGGTGCGCACACAGGCAGCAGGACTGTCTGGTAGAGCAGTGGGGGCTGACAGGGCAGCAGGGCCAGCGAGAGGGGGGAGCCAGATGGGAAGGTAGCAGTCGGGCCAGCACTGGAGGGGGATGGTAGCCAGGGGTCCAGAAATGACCATTCCTGATCCAGCAAAATCCTTTATCCAGGATTAGTCAGGTCCTGAGGGTGCCGGACCAGGGAGGTCCAACTGTACCTGACATGTAGAGGATACACCCTTCCTCTACTGTCAGATTCACTGTTCTATGTGGGTATGTCTACACTACAGGGTTTTGTCAGAAAAACAGCCATTTTTCTGACAAAACCTGCATTACGTCCACACTGCAATCGCGTTCTTCCGAAAGTAAATCAAAAGAAGAGAGGGTTTTTTCCGGCGTTGGTAATCCTCTTTCTATGAGGAAGAAGCCTTTTTCCAAAATAGATCTTGCGGAAAAAGGCGTGTGTGGATGGGGAAGAGGGAGTTCTTTCGAAAAAAGAGGAAAGAGGAAAAAGTACAGGTGCCCTGGTGGGCATTCCACCCACAGTAATCACAGCTTAAATGAGAGATAGCGTCCATTCAGTCTGAACGCTATCTTTCAAAAAAGCAAATGCTTTTTCAATGCACTTTGGCAAAAGAAGCCTGCAGTCTAGACATAGCCTGTATGTCCTGATATTCCAATCATGCTGGATCACAAATCTAACATGATAACCTACACAGTAGAAGATGCAGGAGGTACATTTTAGCAAGAGCTGCCAAAATACAGACTGCTCCCAGGACATATGTACTGCTATGGTAGCTCTGCCACTCTGGGTAAGGGTGCAGCACACTCTCCCCTCCCTAGCTACCACAGACACCCTTTTTGGGGAGGTTAGTACAACTGTCAGAAGTAACATAGAACAGTGGCTCCACCTGCTAGCCACATCACAGCTGTCTTGTGAGAGGGAGGCTTCCTGTGCTCTTTTTATCCTTCCTCCCTCATACACACAGATAGGGTCAGAAGCAGCCCTGTTCCAAATATTTGCCTTTTATCCCTTTCATGAATACAGCCCTTTGTTCCAGCTTAACATGCCTTCTACCTCCTTTTACAGAGTTCAGCTCCTAGATGCAAAACACAATGTGCTTTAGAGAGTTTTATTTTAAGTGAAAAATATGTGTGAATGTATTGTAAAAGGGCAAAAGGTGTCTGCTAGAGAGCAGAATGCATTCATAGCTTATGATCACATTTGCTGCCAAGGAGACACATTTGTGAGAACAGTTTCAAGTAGAGTTCATGCAATAAATCTCCCACTGGAGGGAGTTCTCTAGTCATCGTGACAGGTTATCTGTTCTATTTATAGAAAAATTATTTTGCAGATTCCAGAAGCAATTTATGATTTCACTAGCAGCCTTGTTTCCAACAGTCATGCTCTGAAATTGAAACTATAAGTTTGAAAATTAAAGTGCCTTCTTGCAACCCACATCTCAGTTCATACCACAAGCCACACTGAATTCAGACAATGGCAAGGGCGCACTTTTATACAGGAGAAGTTTTTGCCTCAAGGAAACTTGATTTGACATGCATGGATTGATTTTCCGTGGAATAAGGTTACCATATTGTTTCACTTCCATGGAAAAATCTAAGTGGCAAGATAGGAGAGAAACAATCAGTTTGCTCT
The DNA here is from genome assembly GCA_019425775.1 of Rafetus swinhoei. Taxonomy (NCBI): domain Eukaryota; kingdom Metazoa; phylum Chordata; order Testudines; family Trionychidae; genus Rafetus; species Rafetus swinhoei. Next base: position 74,785,222 of record CM033449.1, on the reverse strand, counting down.
GTGACCTCCATTTCCTTCAATCTACAAATGTGCATTCTTTATCTTTAAAGAGAAAAAACAACTAGACACATTGGGACAAGAGAAAAAACACTGAATACAATAAACCATTGTTAGAAAACAAGAAAATATGCCATTTACTTTTAACACATATTTGACACTTGGCATTTAACAAAAACTGTCATATGTGTCTCTTTAAAAAGATACCCCTAAAAATCCCAAACACTGGCACAATATAATACAAGTGATCTAAGTATGTACACCAGGTACCTTACAAATTTGTTCTTTACTGCATCATTTAGGATACTTAAAGTATTTGCAATATTCTCTATACTGAGATTGGGGAATTGTAGCAAATACACAGGTAAATATCTAAACCACTGAATAAGGTAAATGCAAATCTGTAAAGGCACTCATATTTTAATCTTCTTAGAGTTATATTCTTATGGATCCTGGATCCTAACTTTGAAAGCTTCAAGAATTAATGCAAAATGAGGCAGGGACCAGTATTTCTGAACCAAGGAACCACAATTAGCTTCTTGTGGCACTGTACCCTCACTTAATTCCCTACTCCACCTGGACAAAATGGAGAATTAAGGCCAGAGTACTTAAAGTCTAGATTGTAGATTGATTCATTTGTCATCTTAATTTAAGCTTTTCATCAAATTGTCTTTCAAGTCCATATAGATGTCACACAATCTTCTATTCTTTTGTTTTAACAAAAAGTAACAGAAGGCCTTAATATTCTGCTAATTTTACTTCCAGCCCATGGGGTGTAGGATCCCCATCCCTGATTTAAAGCATAATATCAGTAAGTATCCATAATTCATCATATAGCATTAGTGCATACATTTCACAGTTCTATTAATAACCAGTGAGTCACAGGCTTTCATAAAGGATGATAGTGAACACATTTTTATAATAATATAGTACAATATACAATCAGTTGATTCAACTACTGATCACTTGAGGTTCAGACCCCATGTTTATAATTCTGTAAATCTTTGATATGTGTATTTCTAAAGTGTTTCTCTCTCCTGCGGCGGTGCAGACACCATGCTATCTTCTCTATTGCTTGTTAATGTGATTACTTGATTTACCTTATATGTAAATGTACTTTAATTGTGACCACCTGATAACCAGATTGGTCAGACAAGCACATTTTGTCTAAAGCAGAATGTGTATATACATTCCTTACAAGCACATTTTAGAACAGAATTCTGGCACATATTTATAACTGTGCACTCCCAGGACATGTCATGCAAGAATAGTAATGATGAGCAAACTATTTGTTTTCCAATTATATATTTTGTGCCATCTTTGGGGTATATAATATAGTAAAAAATGTATTATATGTAGTGACTATGTCAAGCCTGACAAAAGCTGCTGACACAAAATAGTGAAATAGCAACAGACATCAGTGTCACAGTGACACCACAGAAATGGTTGAAGTAACATTATGGTAAATCAGGCCATTAATTAATTTATTATTATTATTTTATTAAGATCTAGAAGTGCTAAATGGGCAGCCCTAGGGACCCCATTTTTAGCCACAGGATAAGTGTCAGAGTATTTTATATACTAAAGAGAAAAGTATCAGAAACTCATTTTGCCCTTTGAAATACCCAATATTAATATATTCTGTGACCTTACAAGGTTTTATAGAAGCTCTGATCAATGATCTGTAGCTGCATGAAATCAATGGAGTTATGCTGGAATGCAGCTAGAATAATGTAGTGGTAAATCAGTCCCATAAGCTCTACACAATAAAAAAAGATATGTTGGCAGCAGGGTTTGCTACAGAGGGCAAACTGTGATGTTGTGGTTTAAGCTTGCTGAAAGGGGTTCACAAAGCTGAAAATCATTGGCACATAGCTGAACCCAAAGTGTAAAATCTGAAAGTTAACCCAGACAGTGTCAGAAGAGTTGCAAAATTATAACTAGCATCATACAGACCATCAATTAGAGCTTCTGCATAACCTTGTAAGGGCACAGAATGTCTGGGAATTACATATCCTGGTAGGCAGACAAGTCCCTCATCCATTTATCTTTATTATAAGAAAATGCTCACGTGAGCTCAATGGCCACGGACTTACAGAGTATGCATTATATTTAGAAAAAGTGGTATAAAAATCCAACCCAAAAAGGACAAGAAAGGCAGCATAACAATTACTACTTTACAGGATAAGGACAAGATCGTAAATCTAGCATGAAAGAAAACTGAAATAGCATTTGGGGGGATTTAATCGGTTTTCCACCACTGACAAAAGTCAATCATGCCGAGGAAAAGGAAAGAAAAAGGTTAACTTGCATAGTATGAGCCTTCCCAATTCAAAACATATCTATAGTCAAAGTGTATTATGTTAAATCCTGTGTTACCTACAAACAACCTCAGTGTGCTTTCAGGACAAAGAGTTGGCCATACACTTACTACAGAAAATCAAAGCGCATAGCTAGGATAGATCTGCAAAAGGAAACCCTCAGGAATAAGTGCTTAACCTTCCTTAATACACAAGAGACTCGCTTTCACTACCTTTGTAATAACATTTAGAGTGACCTAGTTTCATCTGAAAGTTTAATATCTCTCTGTCTCCCTCAGGAGGGACAATATCAGAATTCCTATGAATAATGCAATGTTCTATATAGGTTTAGAAAACAACTGCATTTCAAATTTTAAAGCAGCATTTCAGCCAGTTTTTATCCAGGTTGAAATAGTACCTTTTGCCTTCTTGGAGAGCATAAGTCACTGTGCCAGACTGAAGCATTTCATAGAAACATTTCATGATTTTCTCTTTCTGTTTATGGAACAAACCCTAGCCCTATTCAAGTGAATGCCGATAGGAAATGTAATATATTTATTTTTAGGCATTGCTATGGCAATCATCACCATCATATACAAGCATCAGAATTCCATTGACTCCAGTATGAATATCAAAGGTTGTGTGATATTTGCTTAGAAGGACCACTTTTAATGCAAAGGCCTAGCTCAGGAAAACACATATTTAAGATGATATTACACATAGTAAAACTGGAAGTCTATCTATCACATTTGCAGTGGTCATGGTTAAAATGTAAATATGTCAGGAAGTTACATTTTTAATGGTACCCGAAGGAACTAGTTCACATTATAATCCAATCACTTCCCTAAACTCGTATTTTAAAATGAGTATTTTCATAATTCTACATGATTTATACTTCCAATCTGGGAGATATAAATGACCAAAAAGCGTGGCCTTTCAAATTTGTTTGTAAGAAATTCCTCCTTTATGGTCAGTTTATTTGGGATATTATGGTTCAGAGCAGATTTTGCAGGTGAAATAGAAGTCCCTGAAAAATCAGAGTGTACAATGGGAACAGAGACATGGATTCAATTATACACAATTTAATCTTGACTTTACAGACTTTGACACTGCTGCTGTCTGAATTAGTGAAGGGAATGGAGGGAAGGAGGATGTGAGAGCAAGAGAAAGATGATGACAGAGGATAAGGAAGGAAGGTTATACAGTAGACTTCCAATAATCCAGAACCTATGGGACCTAGGTGGTGCCGGATTATCAAATATGCCGGACTATCAGGAGGTACTATAAAAATGGTTATATATATACTGTATACATTATATACTGTATATAAAGTGTTCTTAAACCTTTTTATTGTACATACTGTATACAGTATACTGTAATGTTTTAGTTTTTTTAAGCCTTTTTTACCCTTTTTGCTCAGTTCAGCTGCTGCCGCTGTTACCTTGTGACTCATTTTTTGCCGAAGCTCACTCACTAGGTTCTTGCCATTTTGATGCCGGACTATCAGGAGTGCCGGACTATTGGATGCCGGACTATTGGAGTTTTACTGTAAATTGTATTTGCCTATTACTTGGCAAAATTATCATCTAGATTTGGATTATCCAGCAGCTTTCCCATGCAGAAATATAGAATGGATGTAATTTATTCTGTTCACAAGGAGCCAAATTCTGCTCTCTGTTGCACAGAGATGCTAGGGGGGCTTTGGGCTGAGAGGGTAGGGATAGATACTCACACCCACACACCCTAGTACATTAATGAAGCCTCAAGACAGAGTTCCTAAAATAGCATTCAGGAGTACTGGGATGGAGGTCTGTCTATTGCACCACTGAACTTTAATAGGTTCTGTGCAAGAGTTGCAGCCAAGGCTCAAGATGGCTGCCACACATCTGGTAAGCCATGTGGAACACAGCTAGTGTACTAATTTCACTCTGGCATAGCATCAAACAGCACTTATCTGTGCTTTCTGTGCCCCATCCTCTAACTCACTTTGAGCTGTGCTTCCCTTCACCAACAAGATGGTTCTGTTGTCAAACATGCTGCCATGTTGTTCTGAAAGGAAAATTACCTGACTGAAGGGCTAAATTTCAGCTGTGAGGTAGCATAATCTTTGGATCATTAAAAAGGAATGCACTGCAACCTAGAAAAAAATCACTTCATTTCACAAAGCCTGAGTTAGGTGCCTAGGTTCCTGCGCAATGAATGGGGAGAAATAGGTGCCGTAGAGAGCAATTCACAAGAGCCATATAACAGAATCATAGAACTGGAAGGAACCTCAAGAGGTCATCTAGTCCAGTTCCCTGCACTCATGGCAGGACCAAGTATTATCCAGACCATTCATGAAAGGTGTTTGTCTAACCTGCTCTTCAAACTTCCAGTTATGGAGATTCCACAACTTCTCTAAGCAATTTATTCTAGTGTTTAACTGGATGCTAGGTGGGGAGCTACCTACATTAGCCAATGAGAAATGTTGACCAGAGTTGCTTGGTAAACTCCACCCATCTCATCGAGATAGGCATCTAAGTTCAGACTGAAGGGAGGTACCTATCTCTGGTAGCCATTCTCAGCTGTGAGTCTTCTCCTGGAGTTAAGCCCCATACCCTTTAAACAAGAAGCTGGAGTATTCTTGTGAAACAGGAGCAGCCATTCCCTCATAACTTTTAACCTGGTGGGTAAAGTACTCACCAGGGAGCAGGAGACACCGAGTTCAAGTTCTCGTTCTGCTTGAGGGGAAAATGGAATGTGAACAGGGTTCTGTCACTTCTTAGGTGAGGGTCCTACCCATTGAACTATAGGATTTTCTAATGGGGACTCTCTCAGTCTCTGCTTTGGCACACTGGAAAAATACTTGGAGTCATTTGGGCAAGAGCACAAGTGTGAGAGACACTAATGCCTGGTGATTAGAGTACTGCCCCAGGATGTTGAAAACCTAGGATCTAGCCCCAGCTACACTCATTCTTTCAGTATTTATCCATGGAGGAACAGCTGCAATAGGAGAGACTGAGGGAGCCCCGCATATCAGAACATCTCATTGCTCCATGAATAGAGCTCTCCTCAAATCCTTTTGTCCTCTCAGATGGAGTGGGCACTTGAACTCGGGTCTCTCCCACATCCCCAGTGAGCAGGGAAGCTGACAGTACTCACTAGACTCCTGGGCCAGGGTGGGGTAGCTATGCACTCCTGGAAGGGGTGGGGCCACAGGCAGAAGGGGTGGGGCCAGGACAGCCAGCCCTCAGCATCACCGAGATCACAGTGCTACCCTCCCCCTGCTCCCACAGCACTCCAGTGGTAATTTAAAGGACCCAGGCCCTTCTGAATTGCCAAGCCCCAGGGCAGTTGCCCCCTTTGCCCACACCCCTGTTGGCAGGCCTACAAGTGAGTATCCTAACCACTGGTCTAAAAATTATGATGAAGTTCCTCTTCCCCCTCCCACATGTTGTATGTGAACTCTCCTGAAGGGCGTAATCCAAAAGTCATGCTCGGAGGGTACCTGCAGGATTAGGATCAGATTGTGACTGAGGCAACTAAATGCCAATTTTTCCCTAATTTGTTAATTACTTTGGGGCTTAGGCAGGAGACAGGTGTTTGGATTCCTAGAGGGTAGCAGCAGTGCACATTCCAAGAGGCAGGAACATCGTCTATAGGGAATTTGTACTGCAAAACTTTAGGCACCAAGTGAGTTTAGGTGCCCACAGCATTCATCAGGATTTCTGTGCATTGCAGTGGTCCCAAAACTGGGACTTAGAGGCCTAAAACAGGAACTTAGATGTGTAACTTCTTTTGTGCATCCAGGCTTTAGTCACTAGTAACTAGATAAACCATCTTTCCACTTTGCTGAGAAACCTTCTGGGGAGATCTGATCAGAGTTTTTTCCATTAGAAAACAGATTATTTATTTGGGGTTGTTTCTGCTTTGAGCAGGGGGTTGGACTAGATGACTGCCTGAGGTCTCTTCCATCCCTAATCTTTTAAGAGTCGATGAAAAGAGGACTGAAAAGACACTTGAGAAGCTTTCATATCATTCCTTCTCCTCCCCAACAGGCAATTGTTAAAGTCTGCTACCTCCCTTTTGTGTCAGAAATGGGGAAGATAGTGGCCATTTGACAATGACTACCAGAGCAGGGGAGAGAGTAATAGCCATAGGTTGTCAGTGTGGGAGTGAGAGCTAAACATCAAGGCTGTGTCTAGACTGCATCCCTTTTCCGTAAAAGGGATGCAAATTAGACACATCGCATAAACATGTCCGCCGCTTTTTTCCGGCTCGGAGCTTTGCCGTAAAAAAGCGCCAGTCTAGATGCGGATCTTTCGGAAAATAAAGCCTTTTCGAAAGATCCCTTATTCCTTATTTTAAGAGGAATAAGGGATCTTTCGGAAAAGGCTTTATTTTCCAAAAGATCCACGTCTAGACTGGCGCTTTTTTACGGCAAAGCTCTGAGCCGGAAAAAAGCGCAGTTATGTTTATGCAAATGAAGCGGGGGGGATTTAAATCCCCGCTTCATTTGCAATTGCGATGTGTCTAATTTGCATCCCTTTTACGGAAAAGGGATGCAGTCTAGACACAGCCCAAGCCTTTCCGAGAAACCTCCAGAGAGCTGTAAAATAGGATTACCGGACTAAAGTCATTCCATATTGGACTCTTACAACTGCTTCTGAATTATAGGCTAATAACCTAGAGTGGAGGACTCCCACATTGAACTCAGAAGTATATCGCAGCTTTGCTCTCTCTCTGAGGTAACTGCTGCAGTTAAATATATAGTACAGTAGGTGACAGAGAAATTTGGGGATAAATTAAAAATCTAACATCTAAGACTTGGGAGGAGGCAAAAAGAAGGAAAGTGTTCAGTTAGCTCCCTCTGTTTCCTAATTCTGGTTTTTTGGGGGTTTTTTTTGCATCCTAATTCTAGCAACAAGATTAAAATTGTGTATGCGCACTAGTAGGAGTATGTGCTTAGGGTCACACTGATCCACACTGAGGAAACATTTGGAACCTTGGAAAATTAGGTGTTCAGAACCAGTCCACTGCACTCATCTTGTCATGTCATTCTAGTCTATTCCATGTTCCGGCACAGCCTTCCTAGGGGTGCAGTGGGGACAAAAACACCTGACTGGAGGGTACAATATGATAAACTAGACTAGACATGGATGTAAATGTGGATTCTCTGTAACTTGAAGTCTTAAAACCATGATATGAGGACCTCAGTAACTATTATGGAACTCTATTACAGGAGTGAATAGGTGAGGTTCTGTGGCCTGCACAATGCAGGTCAGACTGATGATCATGATGGTCCCTTCTGACCTTAAAGCCTATGAGTCCATACAGGATATCGTTCTACCCTCATCATCTAATAGAATGGGAGCACCTTGCTGTAGTGCAATAAGTGACATGCATACCATCTGTCATGTATGGTTCATTCTTTCTCTCTTCTACTGCAGTTGTGTGTCTGGTGGAGTGTTTGCTTTTTAAAGGCACATGATGCTATATATTTATATTAGAGAAGGCAAGTTTGAAAAAAAAAAAACCTCCTTATTGGAACAGAAGGTGGTGAGGTTTGTTATGGTCCTTAATTCCTGCTAGAATTTGTTCCACTATTTCTAATTGGATTCTGAAAAAGCTCTTGTCTCCTTTACCCTTATGGTAGAAAGTTCCATTATCATGGGTTAGATTATAAAACTGCATCAACTCTGTAATCTTGCATTTGATCTTAAGGGTTTTTTTTTTTTAATAATATTTGGGAGTCTGATGTATATTGATCTGGCTCTTTATCATTTGTTCTCCCATGTGGAAGGGATCACATATTAGTGGGAAGTATACATGTGAAGAAGTAAATCAAAAGTCTTTGAAAACAATGCAGTACAACTGACAAATAGTTTTTGGTTTTACTAATTGTGAAGGAATAAAGGTTATGTTAAACCCAAATTCAGGTGGAATTCAATTGTGCATTTCTGTACAATAAGAAATTGCAAGGGGGAAAATGAAAGGTTTTATTATAATCTATGTATCCCAAAATACGTAGGTCAGTTCAAAATTCTAGTGACTACAAGTTGCACCTCCCTAAACCGGGATACTTTGATCCGGCATGACCATGGATGTTCCTGGTTGAGAGAGCCATGGGGCAGGAGAGTGAGCATATGGGAGCTTGATGCAGTGTGGTGAGGCTGGCAGCAGCAGGGCAATGGCAGCCCAGATGCAGCAGAGCTGTAGCAAGCCAGCCAGGGCTGCATGCCACCCTGCAGTAGGACTGGTGCCGCAGCAGCCCAGGGAAGGGAAGCCAGGCCAGGGCCACATGGTGTCCAGCAGCAGAGCTGGGACTGTGGCAGCCTGGCTGGCAGTAGGACAGGGCAACCCAGCTACCAGGCTGGAGCAGGGCTGGGGCTGGGACCAGGACCAGCTAGCTGGTAGCCGAGCCTGGCTGAAGGAACCGGTTGCCAACTGAAGGCTTGGTGGCAAGGGTCTTCCCCTGGTCCGGCAAATTCCTTCATCTGGATTTGTCAGGCCCTGAGGGTGCTGGACCAGCAAGGTCGAACCTGTACTTCTATTTGTCATGTGAACATAATTGTAAATGTGCCGAGCTCTTAAAAGACATTATGTTTTGTAAAATGCAAATCAAATGTAGTATAAAAGTTACTAAATAATTGCATTTATGAAAAGGAAAGATATTTAGATTTAGAGTTAGACAGAATTCTTTAATCAGTGTCTGCTGCCTTACTTATAGTCAAAATATCATTAGTTTAGCTAAAGATGTGATTTTAAACTGATTTAGTTAAACTGGTACAAAACCCTTGATGAATTACTTTCATTTGATTTAAATCTGTCTTATATCTGTGCAGCTGAACTTGATTTCTTGTCAAGTGAAATGAATATAAAATTATAAATCAAATTAAAAGTGTTCAGACAAAGTTCTGCACCCATTTAACCAAATCCAAGTTAAACCGGTGCTACTGTGAGAATAGAAGAGCCCAGAGTAGGACTAGAATTAAAGGATCAGAAAAGTATTTAGCTTTTCTGGACTGTACAGAGCTAGAATACATTACAGTAGAAAGAAAGAAGATCCATCGCTGAGGTCAATTTAGAACTAAAGCTAATTTGATTTTTTTAGGAATTACATGTGAACATTAAAAACTGAATAAATTCAGGCAACAAACACCAATCCCCAGGCATCAGCCCACTAGCATCTAATACGTTCTCTCTTCTGTTCACTTTCAATTCAATATAATGACACTCAATGCAATATTAATAAAAAAAGAACATTAATAAATGTTAATATTAACATAAGCCTTACATTAATCTACAACCTAGAAATGAAATCTTTAACCAGCAAGACTGTATCATATCCTTATTTAAAAAAAAAACAGTTCCTACATTCCTGCTCACCAACCATAATGACAATGAGGTCATAGCTCAGACATTTAGCATGTTTAGGGAAGGTGAACCCCGCAGGGTTACAAGGTAGTGGGAGGGCTGGAGCATCAGCTCATGCTCCCCAATACTGGGGGGTGGGGCGGGGGGCCTTGAGCCTTGCAGGCCGCATCCAGGCAAACCACATCCAGCAGGACCACAGATGTTCCAGGATCAGAGTCCCAGCACTCTGCGGGGGCGTGTGGAGACCAGAAGCCTGGCACTATGGTGGGGGCACGACACACTGCCCAGCTGGGTTGCAGGGGAGGAGGGCAGGAACCAGGAATCCCGGGATGGGGGGCAGGGCAGGAGGGCTGGCAGCAAAGGGGCCAGAAATGACCTCCCCTGGTCCAGCAAAATCCCTCATCCAGGACCAATCAGGTCCTGAGTGTGCTGGACCAAGGAGGTCCAACCTGTACTTCCTGGTAATTATTAAAATGGCACATCAGCATCATTCCTTTTGTGACTATGATCAGTAAGAACGTACAAAGAATATTTCAAATGGGATTAACCATAAAAGGTGTATAAATGGTTTTGTCTTCTCTAAGAGATACTGCTGATGTCCTACATGCCATGAGCGCTTGGAATAGGAAACTAATAATGACAATGAAATTGATATAATGTTGGAACAATAATCTAGAAAGAAACCTTTTCATGGTCATCAAGTGTACTTTAATTATGATTTTTAACACACCAGGATTCCCTTGGAGATTGTTTTGAATTCCATACAGTGTTGTTGTTTATCCTGTTCTGAAACTATTTTCTTCATGAAAGGCATTATCAATACTAGTCCAGACTTGAAAGAACTTTTCTATTCTAAATGTCACCAATTATATCTTTATTTGTAGACCATTTTCACATTCCAGGGTTAGGGGATCTCTCACTCTTCTGAGAGTCAAGATATAGAATTTAGTATTACATACTACAATGAGCTGGCAAATTTTATCTTAAACGTCACTGTACACAGGTGTTGACCCTGCCTGAAAAGAATTAAATGGTTTCTGCTGACCCCTGAAACAGATGGTTCATTACCCTCACCCAGATATAAAGAGGTAGCAGAGACTATCTAAAAAGAAAGAACTTAGGGTAATGGCTGAGCAGTTCTGAGAAAGCAAGCAAGCAACCCTGCAGAGAGTTCCTCTGTACACACCAAACTAGGGGAAGGAAAATGAGGGCTGAAGGCTGGAGAGAGTTTTAAACTCCATCTTGGTTTTAGAGCCACTTGAGGAAGGCAGTTGTCATTTAGTGCAGAAATAAATACTCCATATGCAAGGGAGCAGTCCCACATGAAATAGGATGATAAAGGTTATGATCCATAGGCACACAGAGAATTTGGAGCCAATTGGTAAAGTCCATGCCTTTCTGCCTGTGTATGCAATATGCCACATATTTACAAATGCAGCTGAAATTCAAATGAAAACCATTAGCTACAAGCACAAGGTTTACTAAATGAGCTGAACAAAGGAAGATGTCAGCAGTCAAAACCAGTCAGAACCTAGCTAAGGTTTACTCAGCTGGAAATCTTAGAGTAGTAGATTTTAAAGTCAAAAGGGAACATTAGATCTGACTTCCTGTATACCACAGACTATTAAATTGAGACCAAATTTTGAGCTGTGTTGAGCCTAATCATATATTATTGATGAAAACGTATCTTCCAGAAAGGCATCCAGTCTTAATATTGAAGGCCTGGAGAGAGAGAATCCATCCCTTCCTTGATAATCTGTTCCAATGTTTAATCAGCCTTATAATTAAAAATTTGTACCTCATTTCTGGTTTGAAATTCTCTGGCTTCAGCTTCCAGGCAGTGATTCTTTACTATGTCTTTCTAAAACAGATGAAATAGCCTTTCCGTATTTTCTCTGCATGAATGTACTTCCACACAGTTATCAAGTCACCTCTCAAACTTTTTGATAATCTAAATGGATTGAGGTCTTTAAGTCTCTCACTGCAAGATATTTTCTCTAGCCTGCAAATCATTTTTGTGGTTCTTTTGTGCACACTCTCCTATTTTTTTAACATCCTTTTAAAATACTGAATTAGATACTATACAATGTAATCTAGTAGATGTCTTACCAATGCCAATATAGAGGTAAAAAACACCTTTGTATTCACGCTCATTACTTTCCTATTTATACACCCAAGAATCACATTATTCCTTTTTACCACAGTCTGACACTAGGCATTATTTTTGAGTTGCTTGTCCACTATGACTCCTAAATCTTCGACAGAATCTTTGCTTTTCAGCACAGAATCCTCCATTTGGTAAGTATAGCCTCCATTCCTTGTTCCTAAATGTACTGCTTTGCATTGTGCTGTAGTAAAATACATTTTAGTTCAGTGGGCCCAGCATACTAAATGGAACAAATCTGTCAATATGACTGTCATGTCTTTGAAGAAACTTAAAAAACCACAAATAGTCTTGCAGCACCTCAGAGACTAACAAAAAAATGTAGATGGCATCATGAGCTTTCATGGGCACAACTCACTTTTTCAGATGAATGTGAGTAAAGGGGTCCAGGTTGCAAAATGAACATCAGAGAAAGAGAGAGGATGAGAAGGGGAAGAGAAGGAAAAAAATGGGGAAAAATTGTCAGTGTCTCCATGCTAAATTAAGCTGATAGAGTAGATTCTAAATACTCTCAAGTAACCAGTGCTTGGCTATTTATGTCATTAGGATGTGGAATGTAGCGGGTAATCCAGTTAAGGTCTTTGTTTAAACCTCTATTCCTGATATCAAAACTAGTAAATGAAATTAAGTTCTGCAGCTTCCCTTTCAAGCTGGTTTTTTAAATTGCCTTGCAATAATATGGTAACTTTGAGATCCATTAATGAGTGCCCAGTCAAGTTAAAATGTTCCCCAACAGGTTTCTGTGTGTTGCCTTTTCGAATATCTGATTTGTGTCCATTAATCCTTTGTCGTAGAGACTGTCTAGTTTGGCCAATGTACACAGCAGAGGGGCATTGCTGGCACTTGATGGCATAGATCACACTGGTGGATATGCAGTTGTATGAGCCTCTGATGTGGTGGCTTATGTGTTTAAGTCCTGTGGTGTCGATAGTATAGATGTGCGGACAGAGTTGGCACCAGACTTGATTGCAGAGGTGGGTTCCTGGATGAGTATGATGGAGATGTGCTGTGTGGTTGCTGGAAAGAATTTGAGGTTAGGGGGTTGTCTGCAAGTGAGGATTGGCTTTTCCCCCAAGGCCTGTGAGAGTGAGGGGTCATTTTCCAGGATAGGTTGTAGATGGTTGATAATACGCGGGAGGGCTTTAAGTTGTGGGCTGTAGGTAATGACAAGTGGTGTCCTGTTGTTCTCTTTCTTGGATGTGTCTTAAAGAAGTTGATGTCTGGGTACTCGTCTGGCTCTGTCAATCTGTCCTTTCGTTTCTCCGGGTGGGTATTTTAGTAAATGTAGAAATGCTTGATATAGATCCTGTACGTGTTTGTCTCTGTCAGTGGGACTGGAGCAAATCTGGTTGTATCTTAGGGCCTGGCTGTGGACAGCTGATTGGGAAAAGAGAAGAGAACATAAGAACGGCCATACTAGGTCAGACCAATGATTCATCCATCCCAGTATCTTGTCTTGCTGACAGTGGCCAATACCTGATGCCCCAGAGGGAGGGAACACAACAGGTAATCCTCACGTGATCCCTCCCCTGTCACCCACCTCCAGAGAAAGAGAGGATAGGGACACCATTCCTACCCAACCTGGCTAATAGCCATTGATGGACCTAACCTCCATGAATTTATCTAGCTCTTTTTTTGAACCCTGTTAAAGTCCTGGCCTTCACCACATCCTCTGGCAAGGAATACCACAGGTTGACTGTGCACTGAGTGAAGAAAGCTAGAGGAATGTAGGTAAGTGTAATGGTCAGTAGGTTTCCGGTATAAGGTGGTAAACATGTGGCTGTTGTGTAATTGTACTGTAGTGTCAAGGAAGTGGATATCTTGTGTGGACTGTCCAGATAAGTTTGACGGTGAGATGGAAGTTGTTGAAATCCCTGTGGAATTCTTCAAGTGTCTCCTTCCTGTGTATCCATATGATGAAAATGTCATATCGTTGTTTTTATTTACCTTTCTGTCGATTTGTGTGTCATCCACAAATGTTATCAACAGTAATTTGGTATTTACTCCCAGATGATTGATGAACTCTACTAGAAACACTCTAATACGATTCAATTGACAACTACTTTTTGGGATGTCCATTAGCTAGTTTATAATCCAATTTACACATACTTTATTGACATGGTATAGTATCAAATTTTTAATGAAAATATCATGTGGTAGTAAGTCAGATGCCTTAGAAGAGCTGAAACATATTACATCCACACAAGTAATATCTTTATTAACCAAATTTGTAATCTCATCTAAAGCTGAAATCAGTTCATAAAATCATGTTCAAAGGCATTCATTATATTCTTATACTTTGTTAACTGAATGGATCCCTTATGTGCTGGTCCATTATCTTGCCTGGGATTAAATCATTCGTATATATATTACAGTCCAAGATTACATTCCAAGGTGTATGCACTTCAGAGGTTGCATGTGTGCTTGTTTATTGTGTGCATCTTCTAGACTAATATAGCCTTATCTCAACTGGCAACTTTGCACATACACACAGATTAATGTACTATCATAATATATGTATTTCATGTAAAGTATTGTATTTTCCTAATAAAGCAAGTTATTTTTATATATTGTGGCAGGGTAACCCCACTCCTGCGTCCCAGTACCCTGCTCAGTCCTTCCTCGGGCAGTCTTAGTCCTACGCTATTAGCCCTTGGCGGGGTTCAGACTCCGGTCCCTCAGCCACAAAGGCATTGGGGTCAGTGCCCTGGGGTCAGTCTGGGCTGCAAAAACAGTCCCTTCCAGCTTCCAGCTGGGCTCTCAGGTTGCCAGGAGAAGGAGGGCCCAAAACCCCTGTTTGGGGCTCCTCACCCCCACTTTGCTATCTCTGGCAATGTAGCTGTTACCTTTTTTAGTCAGCTCTGGTCTCCTCTCACTCCACATCCTCTCTCTCACTCTCTCTTTCCCCCTCCCTGCAAGGAGGGCTTCCTTTTAAAAGGCTCCACCGCACCCTCCTGTGAGATCAGCTGGCTCTGATTGATTTACAGCAGCTCTATCTCCTTTGCTCCTGATTGACCAGAGCCCTTGCTGCCTTTCTCTCTATCTGCTGTAGTCCTCCAGCCCGACCCTGTCACAATATCCAAATGATCAAAAGTAGAATGAAAATCAGAATAAACTGAATAATACTTTTTGTAAAACCTAGGACATTTTTGGTAAAAAACAGTTTCAACTGAAAACAAAAGGGATTATATATTATAGACCTCAAGATCAAGCAGATTTTATAATATATATGAAACAAGCTAGAGATTGGACCTTGCTGGTCCAGCATCCTCAGGATGTGACTGGTCCCGAGGAGATTTGCCAGACCAGTGAAGGTCCCTTTCCCTTGTGGCTGTGCTGCCACTGGGCTAGGGCTCCAGCCTGCCCCTGCTGTGCAGCTGCCTCAGCCTCCTGAGGCTCGCCTCAGCCCTGCTGCTGCCAGGGCTAGAGAGCCACAGCCAGAGCTGCGCAGCCGGGGCAGAGCTCTGCAGCCGCCTGGCTCCGCAGCCAGGGCGGAGGGACAGGGCCGGAGCTCTGCAGCCCAAGCCAGAGCTCCCTGGCTGCCACTGGGGTTGGAGCTCCCTATCCAGGGCTGGAGGACCACAGCCATGGCCAGGCTAGAGCTCCCCAGCCACTGGGGCCAGGGAGCTCCGCTGGGCCAGTACTCCCCGCCATGCCGCCCGTTCCGTCCCCTCCTCCTCAACTGCACTCCCAGCTGAGTCACCGGTAGTGCCCCTTACCATACTGCTGCCCTGCTGCCAGACCTCTTCCCGAGTTCTGGACTCCGGGAACATCTGTGGTCCATGCCGGATCATGGATAATGCTGGACCAGGGAGTCCTGATTAAGTGAGGTAGAAACTGTCCAACCAAAGGGCTAATTGAGGGGAAAGTAACCTGTGCAGCTGGGATTATATAAAAGACATGAAGGAAGTAGTGGAGTGGTGTTGGGAGCCTGAAAGAGGGCTGACGTTGGCAGGACTAGATGTTCCCTGCCCAAGAAGCAAGTGCAGGGAGTTGGCTATGAATTGTACATACTGTATATGTAAATAACATTACATGTTGTGGTCTTCTGGAAGAATACAATAAAATACATTGGTAGTGAAGAAAACCTGGCATGGTTATGATCTGTGATTAAGGCCTGAAAGGATGCTCCAGGGACCATGCTGTGACAATATGGTTGCCATTTTTGGAATATTAATTAAATAAATACCTTGATGATGATATGGCATTTTGCCAAACACATATGGATCTTTTGAAGTTAGCAAACACCTGTTATGGATCTAAAAAATTGAGGAGGTTTTTAAACTTGTAATGATAAGTTATTTTGATCAATTTAGTTTTCAATATGCTACTACTGTATTATTTTATTCTGGTTCATAATTTAATCTATCAGACATCTGGGAGTTAAAACGAAAGTTTTTTGACAACTCTCGTAACAACATTAAGAACCAAGAGAAGGTGAGCGTATGGTACATAAAAGCTTGCCCTTATAAACTCAAATACTATTAAATCTCTATTTCATCAACCTAATTCCATAAATGTGTCCAGCTTCTTTGTGCAGTGATTTATGCGTCCTACTGCTATTGCTAACTTCAGCAGCTCATTCCATCCTCCAGACACTCACTGAACTAATCAAATTAATGCTTTAACATAGGAATTGTATAATTATTTGAAAAAAGAGAAACATTAGTAACATTTGTGCGGAAGAGGAGAAGCATAGAAATTCTTGTAAGCAGGAAATATGCCCATCATGTAATATGGCAGACTTGAAAATTAGCTGTGTAATAGATGTTTACTACCCAAGTTGCATGCCACTAGCACCTGCTCTATGCCTTCAGATGTCATGGCACTTAATTCACGCCAGAAAACATGCATATATAATAGCAGGTAATGAATGATTATTCCTTAAATTATCTTGACGCAGTTTATTGGTTAAAACTATGGGTCAGAGACTCCAGAAGAGTTCTGAGTTTTGCAAAATAAAGTTTGCAGATGAGACAAGAATTGTGGGAGTGGCAAATAATGAAGAGAACAGGCCACTGATTCAGAAGCATCTGGATCTCTTGGTAAACAGCGTCAAGCAAAGATGTGTTTTAATATGGCCAAATGTAAACGTATGCATTCAGGGACAAAGAATGTGGGCCACACTTACAGGATGGGAGATATCCTGGGAAGCAGTTACTCTGGAAAGGATTTAGGAATTACAGTGGATAAGCTGGTGAACATGAGTTTCCAATGAGCCACTATGACCAAAAGAGATTATGTGATCCTGAGAAGCACAAACAGGGCAATCTTGAGTCAGAGTAGAGAGATAATATTATTTGTATACATTTGGCATGACTGCTGCTGGAATACGCTACCCAGTTCTGGTGCCCACAATTCAAGGATGCTGATAAATTGGACAAGTTTCAGAGAAGAGCCATAAGAATTATTAAAAGATTAGCAAAGATCTAATAGTGATTATATCACTAATTATTGTGATAGGCTTAAAGAGCTCAATCTATTTAGCTCAATAAAAAGGAGGCTACAAGGTGACTATGAAAATCTTTAGAATTTGAGTGGGAGGGATCACT
Organism: Rafetus swinhoei; assembly: GCA_019425775.1. Classification (NCBI taxonomy): domain Eukaryota; kingdom Metazoa; phylum Chordata; order Testudines; family Trionychidae; genus Rafetus; species Rafetus swinhoei. The sequence goes on along the minus strand of CM033449.1, from coordinate 74,767,853 downwards.
AATAAGAAAGCAGTTCAGTATCCATGCCAATTCCATCATTTATCACTAAAGCTCTATCCCTAGACACTGGTTTGAAAACATGAAAATGATCCAATGAAAATGAATTAAACTGCCATGAGATAATTTTCAGTCCCAGAAAACTTGTATTAAGAGTCCAGCAAGCTCTTTATACCATTTCCTCATCCAGTCCTCTTCCATTATGATCCATTACTGCATGAGCAAAACACTCTGCTTCCGACATACAGTTAATTAAGTAAGCTAGAATTTGGGGAAAACTAGTGTATTGTAATTTACAAGAGTGGCCTTTAGCACAGTAATTCTTCACTTCCCTGTGTCAAGCCTGAATCCAAAAGGTACCAAGTATTTGATCAGACTTTAATACTTTTTATTTCCTCACATGTGGCAATATTATTAGCCAAAATAAATAAATAAGCAAGCTTCTTTACAGGAAAACCTTTGATGAGCTAACCTCTAAAAATATGTAGATGAATGCCTTTCCTATTAATGTTGTTTCCATTCTTTCCAGACATGGAATGCTGCCCACAGAAAGAGAAAAGGCAAAGGAGAAAGTCCACCATGAAAAAGACAACACCTGCAAGTGGGGTTGAAGTGATTTAGGAACCGTATTTCTTAGACCCATTGCTGGAAATATTCCTGATAAAGGGAGATGTGGAAGCGAGGCACCTGGAGACAGTGAAATGAAGGATGTGACAGAGAGGAAGAAGCTGTTCATTGATCAAATGGAATCCAGACATGACAATAGTAATAGTTAATGAACTGTGACCTATGAAGTGGCTTCAGCACCTTTTTTATAACCCCTCTTCATGGTCGTAATAATAATAAAACCATCAGAGCCTTTTATGGATCACATCTGCTCCAGTTTCTGAAGGGAAAAAAACTTTTATTGCAGGAGGTACATTTGATTCCTTCCCAATTTTTTATTCTTTGTGCCTATTATGTTTGGAATTCATTTCATTACAATGTGTTCACTTTATATCGACAATATGCACAGGAAAGACAGGATTCCATCTCTGTAATGCACTTTGTATAGCATTAGTACAGAAATTATTTAATTTATATATATTTTAAGTAGCAGCTAAAACTGACTAAAGAGTGATAAGCATATCCTTTTTAAAAAAAAAAAACTTCTTTTCAGTGAAATGGCAGCTTTGTCCAAGGGTCCTGCTTTTGATTTCAGATAACCTGTAAGTTTACATCTTACACTGAAAAAAAAATGAAGTTGGAGCAATGCATCATTATAATCTGGAAACCTCTTTTACTTAATTACACCAAAAGTGTTCTATTTTTTTTTTCATTTAGAGGTGTCTGCAACATGTAAGACTCTGTAAGATTAGCAGCACATCTCAAATGTGAACAAATCATTCAGAATCAGGAGAGTCACATTTTAGAGATTATTTTTAAAATTGCCTTTAAAATGACAGAGATTTAAAGTGGAGACAGTGCAGCTAGCTCTTCCAACACCCAAGAACATTTGAAGTCACCAGAATAGCAGTGGTATTCTTGAGGAAAGTGCTCTATTAAATGTTTCTTTTTTTCGGAGACTGAGGAACCCTGGGGCAAGTAAACATGATGAGACATAGGGATTCACAAAACATCTAGAACTTTTAAAAATTTTAGTAGGGCTTGGTCTTTTATTTAAAAAAACTAAAATGATGCCTTCAGAAAATTTAGTTGTCAAAACACTTTTTTTTTAAAAGGGGAAAACAGTGTTCTGAAATAAAGATTCTTGTCTGAAATCTCCTAGCAAGGGGTACACAAGAGACAAGTAAGCAGCATGGCCATAATAGACATGAGGAAATGCAGCAGTTGGAGAACTCACATTTGGCCAGCTCAATGTGAAAATTGTCTCTCAAAAGCTTTAAATTTTGTTCTAAGTGTGCAGTTCAAAGTTTCAGTATGGATTCTAAATGTAAGCAAAATAATTTATTCCATCCTTTGGGAATGATCTCATCCCCCAAGCCGCACAGTAAATTGAGTGTCAGGTAAATGTTCTGATTAAAATGGCGGGGGGTGGGGGTGAAATTAGGCAAAATTATGTATAAATACTATTAACAACAAAAGAAATTCTCATGCCTATTTTAAGTTAATGGACAAACAGGAAGCAGGTCTTAAATGAGACATAGCTTTGCAAAAAATTATGGCCTGGTTTTCTAAGGGTGGAATGTTACCATGTGGTTTGAGGGGCTAGGTCCTGGTTTCTTCCATGGACAGCAAACCATGCTCAATACTTCCTCAACAGAAAAAGACAGGTCCCTACCTTTTCTTCTTTGCTCTCAAACACAATGAACACACTACATGGAATTGAAACTCACCCACTCCTGGGGTTTGGCTTTATTAACACAAAAGTTAACAATAACAGAGCAAAGTTCAACTCAGGCTTGGCTGCTTATAATTCCCCTCTCTCAACTGCTGCTCAGCCTAAACCTTTGTTCCTTTCTCTGCCACCTCCCTTATAGCCAAGTGGGGGTAATTAGCCAGTAAGTAGGCCAATGCCACTTAGCACACTGAGACCTGGTCCACACAGGAAAATTACACCAGTATAGAGATGTGAATTTACACTGCTGTAGCCAAACCAGTAACAAATCCTTGTTGCATACACTCTTATTTTGGTGTAAAGTGGACTTTTTCTAAGTTGACCAAGATCAAGGTTAAGATAAAGTGGAAAAATCTACTCCTATACTGAAATAAGAGTGTCCACACAGAGCTATGCATTGGTTAAAAACTGCCTTAAGTTAAATCAGTCTGACTATCCTGTGCAATCAAAGTCTTAGGCTATGTCTACACTGGCGGGTTCTTGCGCCAGAAATATGCAAATGAGGCTAAGCATGGAATATCACTGAGCTTCATTTGCATACCTAATGAGCCGCCATTTTTTGCAGAAGAGGCTCTTGCGCCAGAAGGAGCATCTACACAGCCCCTTCTTGCGCAAGAAAAATCCTCTTGCGCAATGCCATTATTCCTGAAAATAATCAGCGTAGCAGCATTGCGCAAGAGGGCTTTTCTTGCGCAAGAAGTGGCAGTGTAGACGCTCCTTCTGGTGCAAGAGCCTCTTCTGCAAAAAATGGCGGCTCATTATATTCCACGCTTAGCCTCATTTGCATATTTCTGGCGCAAGAACCCGCCAGTGTAGACATAGCCTTAGTGTTTCTGGCAAATACTGTCAGGTATTACTGCAGAAGGACTCAACTGTGACCCAGATTATTGCCCCACTCCCACACATATACATTTTAGTGCTCTGCGGTTATAAAGTGCCTTGAAGATTAAAAGTGGCATGCAATCATCAACTAATTAATCACCTAACTATTGAGACACTGGAAGCAACCAACCATATATTATAGCACAGACAAAGCATATTTTATTAATGACATAGAATCCTGCCTTACAAGATTAAAACTCTATGCTGTGTTCTATTATTAAGCACAGTTCTAAATTATTGTGTCTGTGTTCCACAATGAGACAACATAATTATCTTTAACCCTGAAGAGTTCTGTTTCTATCTTGTATTGTACATTTATTTTCCCTGCCCAGTAACACTACTGTTATTTTATATCACACATAACCAAGTTCTTCCAGATGCAGAGGACCCAAGCAAAGACCTCCACAGTCTACAAATCTTTCTTAATCAAATTCTTGTTTTACTGAATTCAGGAGTTTTGTCATTGAGTTCAATCTAAGCAAGACTTGGGCCTATGGGCCAATACCTCAAGTCCTGTTGCACATGATTTGGGGGCGGGGGGGGGGGAAGAACTCTACTTTGGGGAGTGGCCTATGAGGTTCTTGTATGGGCCTTCTACTCTGGGATGAATTTCCACCATTTCAAATTAGGGTTGCCAGATGGTTGAACCAAAAATACTGAACATCCCCCCTCCCCCCAAAGAAAGGGGGGGGAGGAATTCTGAGGGGGGAGGGGGGAAGGGACTCCAAGACTTATTAAGCAAAAAAAAAAGTTAAATAATAAAACAGCATGGCCCCTTTCAGAGTGAGTGCAGAGTTAGAATAGGGATAGGAACAGGGGAGTGGTTGAGCACTAAGACCCAGGGGAAGGCATAAACGACTTAAGAATAAACAGTTTTATTTCACAGCAATATGAAATGTATATATATGGGTATGTCTACACTTCAGCATTATTTTGAAATATCTTATTTCAAAATAGTTATTTCGAAATAACGCGTCTAAACACAAAATGCATTTCTAAATAGCGTTTTGCTATTTCGAAATAGCGCATCTGCACTGATAGGACACTGAATCGCATTTAAGGCCAGCTGGAACCAGTTCTGGTAGGGCATCAGGTCAGGAGTTAGCCTCAGGCAGGAGCCACACAAGGTATCTGAGACCTGTGCTTAAAGGGACCCCCTGGACAGCCGGTTCTAAGGTTTCCCTGCTTGCTTGCCTACCTCGCTGAGGGACAGCAAAGCATTTTTTTCTCTGCGTGCTCTAGTTGCCCTCACTCAGGACACCACAGCACTCTGCAGCATGGAGCCGGAGCCACCCCTGGGCACTCTGGTGCTTCTCCTGGACATGTTGCTGCAAGCCTGGCAGCACGTTCTGCAGGCAGTAACAGTCTCCCTGGTGTGCTCCACTGGGGGCCTGTGCCTCATTCTTCCCTCACGTCCTTCCACTTACCCATCCCTAACCAGCCTCTTTATTGAACAAAAATGGGGTGGGGGAGGAATGAAACTGAGGTGAGACTGGGGAAAGAAGGTGGGAGAGGGAAGGGGGAAACCTGGGAGGAGGGAGCTGGCAGGGGGAGGCAAGGGGAGGAGAAGCTTAGGGCTCAGGGTTGGGGGTCTCGCTGGCCCAACTGTCTCCCAGCACCGCAGGTGTGGGGGCCTCGGTGTCTCTGGCGGTGTGGGGAGGGTGGGAAGGAAATAGCGGGAGGGGGAGAAGGAGTGGGAGGAGGAGCGGCAGCAGGGGCTGGAGCAGCAGGAGGCAGCAAGCTCTGCCCCAGGGTCGATGACCACCTGGGGGGCACGAATCGTCCTGCCCCCCAGGATGCCGTCCACGGCATCAAAATAGGGGCAGGGGTCTGGGTCTGCCCCTGGTTGGGAGCTGCCCCGTATGGCCCTGGCATACGTCTGCAGCAGCTCCTTGATTTTCATGCGAACCTGCTCCTGGGTTCACATGTGGCCTTTGGTGGCCAGGCTGGCAGCCATCCGTCTGTAGACGGTTGTGTTCCTCCATCTAGTGCGGATATCATGGACGTGGAGGCATCCCCCCAAACCTGAATTAGGTCCTGATCTCCGCACTGGACCAGGCAGGTGCCCATCTTTTCCAGCCCCTGGCAGGCTCCTGGGAGCTGGCAGACTGGTCCTGGGAAGCGGTGGAGGGCTGGCTGACACTGGTTGCCTGGCTCATGCTGGGGCCACTGGGTCAGGTGCAGTGATTGCTGGCTCTGGGCTGGCAGGCTTGGAGCTGGCACGGGCACTGTGGCCAGAGTCTACCCCTTTAAGGGCTCCAGGGAGTGGGGGGGAGGGAGAGGAGTTTTCTTGGTTGTGCCCAGAGTGGCCACCGGGGCACCCTGGGAAGGGCTGGAGGCCCCCTATTTCGAAATAAGCATCTACACAGAGCTTATTTCGAAATAGCAATTTTGAAATTGGCGCTATTCCTCATGGAATGAGGTTTACCAATTTCAAAATAAGCCCTCCACTATTTCGATTTAATATCAAAATAGCGGTTTGGCTATGTAGATGCTGGTGAAGTTATTTTGAAATAACGGCTGTTATTTCAAAATAACTTTGCTGTGTAGACATATCGTATCAGACTACATATTAATATATCCAGTGTCGATTATTATCCATTTGTATAATTGAATATGTGTTTGAATATTATAGAAGGTAGTTAATATATTGTCCAAAATGTTCCCCAGACTATGGATTTTTTCATATATGATAACATTATATACAAATATATATAAAAAGATTTGATCCTTAGCTGATGTAAATTGATGTAGTACCATGATTTTCAATAGCAGAACAGCTGGACCTCCCTGATCTGGCACCCTTGGGACCTGATTGGTCCCAGACAATGGAGTTTGCTAGACCAGGGGAGGTCCTGGCCACTGATCCAGCTCCCAGCCCCCTGTGACTGCCAGCAAAGCAGCTTCTGGGATGGGTTCCCAGCCCCCTGGCTGCACTTCTGGGCCCTGCTGGCTGCTGAGCTGCACTCCCAGCCCCTGGGGCTGACAGGCTGGCTGTTCTCTGATCTGCTGCCAGCCCCCAGCAGCTCTCAACTAGGCTGCACTCCCAGCTCACAGCCTCCGGGGCTCCCAGGTCTAGGGGCTCTCTGGTCCAGCAACATCCATAGTCCTGGTGGGACTATGAATGTTGCTGGACCAGAGATCCCAGACCAGAGAGGTTGAACCTGTACAAGAATTTGCCCCATTGGGGATTTGGCCCTAAATTTCAAATCCTTATATATTTTACACTATTATACTTTAGAGTTTCTCTCATCTTCCCCCCTCCCCTTTTTACTACTTTTTTTACATTAATACTGATCTTCTTTCATTCTTACCTATTTCTACATCAGCAACAGTTTGCTCATCTCTGATAATGCTTTATGTTGTCATGAGCTTAATTAAACCTTCTTATGAGTTGAGTTAAAACCTTATTTGTATTCATACGTAGAACCCTGCAAATCTGCGAATATCCACAGGCATCTGCATCCACGGATGTGGATATTCGCAGCTCATTGTCGTGGACATGGATGCAGATGCGTATACAAATTTTGTACCTAGAACCCTGCAAATCTGCAGATATCTGCTTTCTATCTGAGGATGTCAATGCAGATATCCACTGCTCATTTTTGTAGATACAGATACAAATTTTGTATTCATAAATGTCAAGTCACTTTTGAACATAACTATAAGGATACCCTCCACCCAAGACAAAAGGAGTATGTGAACCCACTCAGAAGCTTTGGATAAGTATTGTTTTAGGTAGGAGTGTATATGGGAGTAGTGGGGGGAGGCTGAACGAAGAAAAAGTTGGGAAAGACTGGAGACAGGGAGACAAGGAACAATCAAAGTGCAGTGTCTGACCCTGTCAGAATTCTGAGGAAAGGTTTTTGGATCAGGAGTACAAACTGAAAAGAGCGTTCTTGGTACGATGAGAAAAAGAAACCCTGTCTTTCTATTGGATTCCTTCTGTGTTCAAAACAAGGACCTGTACATTCTGGGTAAATAAAACTGCATAAAAGAAATACCTGATCTGACTATCAACAATTTATCTTCTTAACTGGAGCTACCTACTAGTTCCCAAATTTCAAAAGTAGTAACAATATTATTTCTACCATGACAATTGACTAGGAAATTGTTCTTTGATCCTTTTCTGATGCCTCTGAAAGATTTAGGAGAGTGACTTTCACAGCTGTCAGTCTCAATGAAGCCAATGATGATCTAGGGAGCTACTTCATAATATTGATGCTGTTTCTATACTGCTCTTTCTTTCTTGGATTCCTAGATCCCAACTAATTTGATACATCAATAAAAAGCCCACAGAAAATTCATTTGCTTTTGGTATTTAGGGTATTATTGTGTACAATTGAATTAAGTACCCTTACTTTCCAAAAGGAAAGTGACAAATTGAAATAGAATTGATACAGTGGAAGTCCGATATTATGCAATGATAGACACATCCATTGCTTACATGCATGCTAATGGTAGCACATCTCCATAATCCATTTCTGCTAGTACTTAAATAGTCTGTTGGTAGCTGGTTCCCACTCAAGTCCATAGTATTTCATAATTCTAGCATGAAACTACCAATGTGACCAAGCAACTTGAATGGATACATAACAAAATACTGTACCAATCTTCATACTTTTCCTCTACAGTTAGTAGTACATTTATATGGTCTGAGACTAGGAACACCAACAGGAACCTGTTTGGGGAACCTTTCCTTTGATTAACTGACAACTGCTACAATATACCTATTGCAGCTAATAATCTTTATGTCTGGTAAACAGAACAGCCCACAGTATTCATAGGGAATTCATTTGACCCCCACAAGTACCTTTTATATAAATTACAGGTCATTTAGTTATTTGTTGTCTCAAGTAAGACCCTTTGATGTAACAAATTGAGGCGGTCAGAGCACAGATGTATGGAGAATTGATTAATTCCATCAATAGCATCTTCAAAGATGATTTTATAATGTAATGCAGCAGGGATTAGAACAGGGGTAGGAAAAATACGGCCCACATCCAACCCACTAAACTGCCGGATCTGGCCCACCACCATCCTGCAGCCCAGCAAGAGCCTCGACAGCCTCCCTACCTACTGTGCCCTGCTTACTACTCAAAGTAGCCAGATGTGCTCTCAGCACACTGCATGCCCCTCGGGGTCGGGGCTTCGCAGGGCCATAACAAGGGCAAGGCACTTGCCTGGGGTACATAGCTGAGGGGGTGCAGAAAAGACAGCTACTACACTGTCTTCACTCATGCCTTGTCCAATGTCAGCACCCCCACCCGCACTGAGGACGGTCTTGCCTCAGGTGCCAAATTAGCTAGTTACAACTCTGGGGCTTCGCACCCTGTCCCCACCCCCAGCACAATTCTCACAGCTCCCGATTGGCTGGAAACTGGCCAATGGGAGCTGCCTGGGCCGTGCTTATAGTGCAGGCAGCACACGGAGAAACTCTACCACTATGGTCACAACAGCCTCCTGCCCGAGGTTACAACCTAAACCCCTGCACCAATTCCAGCACCCCTGCCCCAGGTCATAGTCCCCTCCCAGATCTTGTACCCTCTCCTACATCCCTTCTCCATGTCAGAATCCTCTCTTGCTCCCATAATCCCTCCTGGACCCGGCATCTCCTCCTGTGCCCCAATCCCTTGCCCTAGTTCACAACCTCCTCCTTTATGTAAACTCCTTTACAGACCCCACAGCTCCTGCACCCCAATCCCCTACTCAAACTTCCTTCTGCACCCAACTTCCATCCCAGACCCTGTACCTCAGTGTTTCTTAAACGGAGTGTGCCACGAGGTAGTCGGAGAGAACAGAATTCAAAATGGCCACCCTTAAAGGGTAGGCAACTTTTTTTTTTTTTTTTTTGCTCAACAAAAAGTCCTTCGTGTTCCTCATAAAAAAATTTTTTGTTTAATGTTCCTCAGTCTTAAAAAGTTTAAGAAACACTGCTGTACCTCCTCCATTAATATCATAGAAAAGTGTGGCCCTTGAGCATTTACCAAATTCTTAGAGTGGCCCTCCATTACAAAGTATTGCCTACCCCTGGCTTAGAACCTAGGTCTCCTGAGGACTAAACTAGTGTGCTAGCCTCTGGCCTATCCTAAAAACTAAGAAAAACAAAATGTAAAATGATTCAATCTTATATTAAAATAAGCATCTACACAAACTTACTTGATCCAGTTCGCCAGGGTTAGCCCCTGGCGGGCCGCATCCACTGCATTTGCTAGCACATACAAGTGAGACAAGTGATCGCAGATCCCGTTGACCACAAATTGCTGTTCCCGGCCATGGGAGCTGCGGGAAGTGGTGTTGACAGATACACTGCTTCCCATAGCACCTACACCTTCATTTTCGGTTTCTTACCATCTCACTTTTCTTAACATTACTGGCCGGCAACTCAGTCACTAGGAAGGCAGGTGGACTTCAAGCTGCTCTTGCTAGAGCATACTAAGGTGCAGCACCCCTTTGTCTCTCTGAGCTAAAGGGACCAAACCTGCCACCCATGGATGTTCAGAGCGCTGTATAACTTTCATGAAAAGTTCAATCAACCTCATAGGATCAGACCAAAAGGCCCCAATTCAGCAAAGTATTTAAACATGTTTAACGTGTTTGCTATTCAGCAAAAAACTTCAGCACATGCTTAATTTTGAGCATATGCTTAAGTACCATTGAAGTCAATGAAACTTAGGCGCATACTTAAGTGTTTTGCTGAATAGGGATGGGTTGCAATACTGGGGCTCAGATACCACAGTTCAGAGCAACTACACCTGCATTTCCCCTGAATAACTCAGCAAGTACCCTGACTCCCTGGCTTCCAGCTCCCTTGCTGTTGCCTCTCTTTGGTGAAGACCCACGTCTCACTCTCTTCCAGTTCCAGGGTATATTCATGCTGAACATACCTGCCTTCACTGTGTATTTCCCAACAAAGACAGTCTATCTGCCTAACCAGACCTGCTTACTTTCTCTTCTTCAGGGACTGACAACAGAGAAATTGTTGCAAATCTAAGTTCTCTCACACAGCCTTTCCTATACAAGGTTCCTTTGTTCTTGAAGAAGCACGACACAGAAAACATTAAAAACAATAGAAGAACCTACATGTAGCAGATGCTAATGAGTTTACCAGTCATCACCCCACACAAAGGCTTGCTTTATGCTTACAAGTTCAGAGCTTCACCTAGTCTTAACATCAGTAGACCAAGTTCTGCCAGTCCTCCCATAAGAACTGGGGTCCTCCATGAACCAGGGATCTGTTCCATTTGCTGGATCAGAAAGATGGCCCTAAGTCAGTTTAAGACATTTATCCAAAGTCTTTTCTTTCTCTGTTAGTCTCTGGAGATCCAGTTGGAACTAGCATATGCATATGTACCCAAGGGGGTGGTTTCAAAGGCACCTCATTAGCATTCCCCCCCTTGCTGTTGGAGGAGTTACATAAAATGACATTACATTCAAAATTGCATTTTTGCACTGTTCCAAAAGGTGTTAAGCCTAATACAATAAAGTATAATTAAATACAAAGTTTGTTCAGAATATTGTCAGTCACAGTGACAATTGCAACAAGGATATAGTTATAAAATTGCATTTATCCCCTGGAAATTTGGGTAATGTTCCACAGAGTCAGATTGGGACCATTCACTTCGTTGATTTCCTCTTTGCACCTCCAACCCTTTTTAAAACAAATATCCTTCATCTGCAGCTGTCTTTTGTTCCAGACAAGTAGTGTGTGTTGAGGCTGGAGACACGAGACTTCATTGAGGCTATGTCAACACAGCCCTGCTGCTAAAAGTCATCACACGCGAATGTTGTTTGTTGGCACTGTTGCCGATAAAAATATTTCTAGCTCCCATAAGCGGCTTTCACTTTTTCGGCAGTGGAGCACTCTTGCTGACAACGTGACATTTACACTTGCACCTGCTGCAGCAAAAAAAACCTTTGTCATTCGGCACCCTTGAATGACAAAACTTTCGTCATTCAATTACAAGTGTAAACTAAGCCTGAGTTACATAAGAGAAAAAATGTAAATGTAGAAAAAGCTCAAGTGAAATGACAGCTCACAAAAATTAATGCCAAACTGCCTGTAGTGAAAGTAGGATTTTATTGCTTAATTAATTGAAACCATACAGTATGATCAACTATCTGTTACATTTTGAGCTAAAATCTGACTTACAGTGGCTGTGGGTAGAATAAAAAGTTAGTTAGTTTTAAAATATCTCCAACATCAACCATCTAGTTCAAATGGCTTCAGTCTGATCAAGACTGGATTTAGGGGGCAGGTGTCGCAGGGTGCCAGGCTTGTGCATTGGGTACTGTTTTTGTTGTTCAAATCCTAGGGTATGTCTAGACTGCACCCCTCTGCCAGCAGAGAAAAGCGGCAGTAAAACGAGGCATAAGGGATCTATCGGAAAAGGCTTTCTTTAGCGAAAGATCAGCCTCTAGACGGCCGCTTTTCTCCAACAAAGCTCCGTGCGGAAAAAAAGCGGCAGCCATTTTTATGCTAATGAAGCGCGGGATATTTAAATCCCTGCTTCATTAGCAATTTCGACCTGCCTAATCTGCATCCCTCTGCCAGCAGAGGGGTGCAGTCTAGACACACCCCTAGTGTGCACATATATCATGTCATATGACAGGGATAAATGATGCATGCAAATTGTGCATCAGTGCTATGAAATGGACTACAAATTCAATAAAAAACAAGGTATTCAAAAGTTTCGCCAATGGAAGGAGGGGGCACTCAACATTCCTCGCATTAGTAGCCCAGGGTCTCTAGTCAAACAAGTTAAAAAATTAGAAAAAAAATCTTTAAAAGTTTTTCTTTATTTGTCTCTACTGATTTCAGTGAGAACAATGCGACTAATGTGTTCTTACTTACATAACCATCATCTCAAAATGGCATAAGTTAGAAACTTGCCCTGATCCTTCCAGCTCATCCCTGTGTTCAGACCCTTGTGATCACACAGTTCAGCTATGGAAAAAGGGTGGTAGGCAGCCAGTTATAGGATTTCTTCAGTTCTATATACATATACTTAATCTCCAGCAGTGACTTTATGACAAAAATGGCCAGTGTTTGTTATGAAATTATAAGGGAAGCTGGTAGCAGGTTGCCTAACTCTTTCCATTATAAATTATTCTTATGGCCTTTTCTCACAAAAGCCTTAGAAACAACTCCATTGTTTGCATCAGGCCTTTGATATTCATCAAGGAAAATCCCTTAACCCAGGGTTTCCCAAATGGTGTTCCGTGGAACCCCGGGGTTTCGCGAAATGAAAATAAGGGTTCCACAAGAAAATTCCATTAAAACATGTTATTATTTTAAAAAATAATAATTAATATTTAAGCATGTTTGAATTTTATTGAAAACCATTTTCATTTGTGTTTGCCACGATAAGTGTCCTTGTGTAATGCCAGTTTAGCCAGAGAGTGGGGACGATGATGTCACTACTTAGCACTGCGCGTGCAGTCAGTCAGTGGTGCGATTGTCTGTTATATGCCACCATAAATCCCCGTACTCACTCTCAGGGAGCGTGGATCACGTGGGTGACTGAATATAAATACACTAGTGCCGTGCAGGACAAAGTATACTTTTTTAGCTCCATAGATAAGACTGTTATTAGGGGTTCTGCAAAATTCTTTTGAGTTTAAAAGGGTTCCGTGGCCAAATAAAATTGGGAAACACTGCCTTAACCTATGTAGAAATGCCTTTTTTTGGTCCTGCGGAATTCCATGCAAATTTGGTGAGCTGTGCAGTATTTAACTCACCATTTTCTTTTTCTCACTTGCAGTTCCTCTGGGAAAATGTTGGCAGCCTGCCAGAAATCACTGGCCATTTTAAGGAGCCCAAGCTCAACCCTGCTGCCACCAAAAGCAACAGCAGCTGCTACTGTGCTGGGAGTGACTGAGAACTGCCAGAGCAGATGAAGCAGGGATTTTGTAGGGGGAGAAAGACTTCTTCTGACATTGTCTGCCCTCCACATTTTCACTTCCTCCCACCTCCACTGAGTATATGGGACCCAGCGCTTCCCCTTTTCCCCATTCTCCACTGGAACCATATGGGACAGGAGATCCCTCAGCTCCCAAGAGTAAATCTAGCAAATAATTTCAGCTGCCTACTAGCCCTCTAGGGCTTGAACTTGGAACTCCAGTCCTCCTTGGGGAGGAAAAGAAATACTTAGCAAAATTGTGTACCTGCAAACCTCCAGATCACCACTAAGCTTGAGGACAGGATGGGTTAGCCAGCAGCCTGGGGACTAAGGGGTTAACTATGTCCCTTACCTAGCCAGGTGGAGTGGCCAATAGGAATGTAGGTAGGAATTTCAAACTGGGACAAAGGAATTTTTGTTTTTTCCTTCTTTTGTTCTGGGCAGTTCTCTCCAGCTATTGAGGGGGACAGACACTATGTCTCCCTCCAAGAAAAGACTCTTTCTTCACTTTCTGTAAGTAGGGTAAAGTTTAAATAAATCAGTTAGGTTTCATTGTTTGGGTATGGGATCTGCTGTCTGTGCACTTTTTAAAAAATGTTTTGGCTTTCCTTTGTAACTAAGATCTAGGACCATGGAGTTTCTCCATGAGTATATTATTTTGTTACTTTTCCATCTAATCGTTATGCTTGCAACAGGAATAGTGTGGTGATAATAAAAGTTTTCTCTTTTCCTTTTATTAACCTGGTATTGGTTAATGGTAGTGTCCTGCTTTTTTACTTTAGGGGTGAGATTTTCCCAAATGGTCTCTCCCCTGGTTTCTTTATTAATTTGGGTGGTGGCAGCAGAAGTTTTATTCCCAAAATCTAGGTTTTTAAGATTTGGGGGGAAGTTTTATACCAAAGCCTGGTAGATAAGGTTTTGGGGTAATTGCTGGCCCCCACTTCTGCATTTATCGTGCCAGAGTGGGGAAGGAGCCATGACACAAGACAATATCTCTCAAGGGTAAGGGTCATAGACCTTCTTTGCAAACATATCAGCTTGGCCTTCTCTCAGTAACCCATCAGAATCATTTTTTGGAGTGCAAGGGATGGAGAGCAACAGACAGTCTTCTTGAAAAACAATGTACAGCAGAAGTAGTTATTCAACCAGCTATATCACCCACCAGTGGTGGCCTACCCAGGAATACAAGAGTCTCTAAAATGGCTATAAAGGGCTCAGGAGGCAGTACCAAGCACCCAAAAGAGGGAGTTCAATAGTTTTAAATAAGACCTCATCTTAGTTAATGTTTCTACACAAGAACCGCACCATCTAGATAAGAACTTAAGACAACCCCATGCAAGAACGTGAGGTACAACAGCCTTTGGGCAAGCCAACCAGTGAGAACTGTAAAGTCTATGTTCAGCAGCCTTAATGAAAAGTTACATTTACACACATCACACCAGGGCGTCTCTCTTTCTGATGGCAAGAGAGCACAACAGTGCTTACTGGGTAGGGTAATTCATGTGTGGAAATGGAGCTTCATTGTCACTTGTAAAGATAGTTTTTCAAGACAGCAAATATTTGAGCTGATGAAAAAACATTTTCATTTTACCAGCATTATGAACAGGATTTTTTTTTTGCATAATGAAGATAACTACAACAAAACAAAGTGAAGTTTTATACAAAATGGCTTTACAGCATTAAATAAAACAGTGACAGATATAAGCAATAAATAATTGAGGAAGAGGGAAAAGGGAAGGCAAGGAAAAATATCTTCTTCAGATGAGATATGGACAGGGCAGACAGGACACAGGAAGGCTGTTCCAGATGACAGGAGACCCAGAGGAGAAGGCTTGCCTCTCTTCTTTAACACTGTAAATCATTTTGAGATACAGGGGCCAGGAGGAGACAGAAAGAGAGTGAGCATGAGAGAAAGCAAAGATCCATGAAGTAGAATAGAGAACAATTCCTTGGGGGCTTTTATAACAGAGGGCAAATTTGAACAAGAACTTGAAATACACAGTAAGTCAGTAGAAAAGAAGAACAAGGAGGGCAGACGTCCCTATTGGGGCAGGAGAGTTGGGGAGGAGAGAGCCACAAGCCAAGGAGTTTATAGCAAAGAGGGAAGGGACAGCAACCAGCAGATGAGCAGGGATCTGCAGAAATCAGACTCGGACGTTATAGACAATGAGATAAAATAGCCCTTGAGGGCACCAGAGATGGGGAAATAGTGGAGGTCACCATCCTCTGTAAGGTCACAGACACACCTCAGTGTTCTGATGGTATCAGAGAACAGCCTTATGTATTTTTCCATTTTTATGGTGTGAGAGAGAATTGTTATTTCATGTATCCAATTTAGAGTGAAGCTTGATGGGGCAAGGATTGCACCTTTATGCTACCACAGCACCAAGCCAACTCACAGGTCTTAAATGTTTAACAAGGAACTTCATGTACAATTTTAATTTTTTAAATCTTGTTGTCTGAGAGACACTGATGTAGATTTGCAGTTATAAGAGGAATCCACCAGATCCCTTACTATTTGTTATTCAGACATATATTAGGACAGCTACCCAGCTGGATGATTAAGAGTTATAACATCAAAAAGAACTGTACCAGGGAATTTTTGACTATTTGATTTGATATTAATATATTGTTTGTTAAAATGACAAGCTTTCAGGCTCTTCAAATGTTTTGCATTTTTCACCATTTTTAATAGATCCAGATTATATTGTTGATCAGCACTGCAAAACAGAGCCTTCAGTAAGGATTTCTCAGCTAAGATTATAGGATGGGACCTATAATTAAGAAACAGGAATCTTGCTAATTGTCAATAGGATTTATATTCTCATTCTTCTAAGTATGTATTTCTATTGCAATAGTTTTTAGAAGCACCACCTGCATTAGATAGTGTAGATGCAGATAAAGAAAATCCTTCCCCACAGAACTTGCCTCTGTACATGTAACAAGTCAACAAGAAGATAAAAAAAAGGAGGGAGGACCAGGTAAACAATGAAAGAATCCATGCATTTCAATAAGTGGATATATCACAACTGCCTAGCCATTGGGTCAGGGTATTCGGGGGACAGTGCTGGAGAATAGTGAGACTTTTTGTGGTAGCTGTATCAGCCTGGAAGCTGAAACCAAGACAGACAATGAGGCCTGGGAGCTTCTGTTGAAGGGGAAAATAAATAGGATGCTCAAGGATATTGAGCTGCGGCACGGCGACCAGAGTAATACTGCACATATCTACAGCTTGCCGTGCCCCCTATCTGCTAGCAAACTGGCTTCAGCTCAGGAAAGTACTTAAGCCTCTACATAGCTTTAAACAGGTGAATAGTGCCACTGCTTAAGAATCTTCTTGAAGAAGGGACTCTATAGGTACATGTATTGCTGCAGCAATCTCTTTGTTTTTTCACATTAACTCTGGGCCATTAACACTTTTAGTCAGATTATTTTTGCAAATAAGAAAATGCATATAGTCTAATTAGAACTTGGATAGATTTCAACCATGTGATAATAAATGATGACAGTAGTATGAAATTAAATCCTCACATTACCATTACTTATTAGCACATACATTTTTACCTTCTCCCATTGGGATCTAAATTCAAGACCCTCATATGGTAAAAACTTATACAATGGTTACAATAAATAGTGACTAAGCAGTAATTCAATAGGCTTTTCATTCATTTTGTGGCAAACATGGTATACAAATGGTCCATCTCTTTCTTGCAATGACAGAACTTGCCTAGTTTAAAAGTCTCAGAGGGGTGACTGTGTTAGTCTGTAACTTAAAGAAAACTTAAAAAACAGATGGTCCTGTAGCACCTTAGAGACTGGTTAGTCTCTAAGGTTCTATAGGCCCACTTGTTTCTGAACTGGCCTAATAAAGCAAGCTAAGTTTTGCAATGCCTAATGATTTCCCATCCCGAGCTAAACATTCACGTTTCATGACCAGACTATGAGATGCATCAGATTAGTGCTGTCTTTAATATCCAAATTAATGGATTTGTGTGGGCTGAGAAAAAAAAGCATCTTGGACTGGTTTTATCTCCCTCTATGTTGCTAAATTATTGGCCCCCACTATTATTTCTTCTGTCTCCTGAACAGTTTTTTCACTATCATGTAGAGATGATGCTCCTTTAAGAAGCATAGTGCTATAAATCTCTCTGTTTACAAGGCATTCCCTTTATATGAAAGTCTGGGAGCTGAAGAGTTGAGTGTGCAGAAGATTTATTTTCTTCATTGCTAAAGAAATAAAATTTAAGTTAACTGTTGCTCATTTCTCTCTCCTCCATCCTCTCATCTCTATCAGGCACATACATCAAAGGCCCTAAAACAAACAGAGGTATCAATACATTCAGAGAAGAGGGACAAATTCTATATGCAAGCATGACCAATGAGCTGGGATATAAATTCTGGACTATCCACTCCTCACAATGCACAGTCCACAGCTGTTAGTAGGAAGTTTGCATAAAAATCAAGAGGAGAATATATCTGTGGCAACATTTTGTTAGTGTTTGTTCAGTGTCTTATTGTTCTGTTTATCATCTGGTAAGAAAACCTACTCCTCTTTGGGTGCACTATTTCTGCTTTTTTTGTTTCTCACTGTTCCCTGCCCTTCTTTCTCTGCTTCTGTCCCCCTTTTCTGTCTTTGAGAGTATCTCCTCTTCTCTCTCTGTTTCCTTCAATGTAGTAATTCTTAACCCATTGACTCTCCAGTTTTCTTACTCAGTCCATTCACAATAATGATTAGTTATTTAAAACAGTTGGCTTTGACACTGAAATACCATCATTGGATTATAAAGTTGATACTCCAGTCATATAAATAGGGGGCAGGAGCATGTATGCCTCAATCATTTTTTCAGGCTGTCTGCAGACCCAGACAGACAGTTACACTCACTTCACATTTGACTATAAGATTTGATGCAGAGACCATATTTTGTTCTGTGTTTGCACAGTGACAGGTCTTGGTCCATGACTGGGATTCCTAGGAACACTCAGAAAACAAAGCAATAACTAATAATTTCTGCAGTAAAGAGGGACAGAACTTTCTTCATTTAAATATGATAATTCTAATCTAAAGAATCTCAGTAGGTCATGCAGGCCCACAAACACATCATGTAGACCAGAACAGGCCTACGGGCTGATGTTTGACACCACTGGCCCATTAGCTGAACTTAGGAAAAGCACCTCCAAGGCAAAAAAACGTATAGTCTGTGCACTTTGCACCTGGAAAAAAATGTACATATTCAAAATAGTTAAAGATTAAGAACTGCACAAAAGCAGTCTGAAATCTTGACATTGCTGTCTCTATGGCTATGTTTAGAACAGAGTTTTTTCGAAAAAAGTGGCCTTTTTCCAAAAAAACTTCACTTACGTCTAGACTGCCGCCACATTCTTTCGAAATTAAATCAAAAGAACGTGGTGGGTTTTTTTGACAGTGGTAAACCTCATTTTACTAGGAAGAACGCCTTCTTTTGAAAGAGCTCTTTCAAAAAAAGGTGTTCTTGACCTCAAACAAGGCTTTTTCAAAAGAGAGCATTCAGATTGCCTGGGTGTTCTCTTTCGAAAAAGCCAATCGCTTTTCTGAAAAAAGTTGTGGCTGTCTAGACGATCTCTTTCGAAAGAAGCTTTTTCGAAAAATTCTTTCCAAAAAGCTTCTTTCGAAAGAAGTGTGTATAGTCTAGACGTACCCTATGCCTACAAAACTCCCACTGACTCTAAAGTAAGTTTACCTTGCAGGATTAAGTAATAAAAAAATTTAAAACAATTCAACAAGAGCCAGATTCTGCTAGTATTATTTCACTTTACCTAGAGACTTACATCTCAAAGTAGAATGCTACTTATAAGAGTGACAGAATCTGGCCCGAAATATTGGTATAAAGTATAACAACATAGATCTCAAGGAAAAGAACTAGGAATGAAAGACTATCTGCTTTGTTTGTTAATTTATCCAACAATGGCTTATCTGAGATAAAATAATTTTCTCTAGCTCCTCTCCAGGATTCCTCAGGTGAGGCCACATACTGTATATCTTGATGTATAAGAGGTCTGGAAAACCAATATCATTTTTCATGCACAAGATAATGTTGATGGGTTCCCTGGGTGAAGGGCTGCACATCTCAGGGGCTGTACACGAGCAAGATCTGATGGCAACTGCTGTTTATCTGCATGAACTCAGCCGAAAGGTTGTTGATTTGTCCCTCTTCTGAAATAAAACACTTTAGAAGCTGTCAGGTTTTGAAAGCTGAGTGATAAAAGTGACCAAACAGAGGGTCAAGATCAGAATCTCTCTCTTGGAGGAGTAGGCAGCTTTTAAGATGAAAGAGAAGCACTTTTAAGATAAAAGAACATACTTTTCCTTAAGGATTAATCTTTTATAGATACCATGTCATGGGAAGATATGGATCAGCCTCAGGCCTTTCTGCTGCCATCCAGCTCTTTTTACATGACTAAGAGAAGTATTCAACATTCACAAAGCAAATTCTTCACAGGCCCTTATTGTCAGGAACTGTTTTCACCATTGTTACCTGGTGTGGGTAAAGCCAGGGAGCAAATTAGCCAATAATTTGCAGTTAACATTTAACAGACTACCGTTCTTTTCCAATTTTAAGAAAGTGGTGTTCTTACATGTGTTTATAAAAGTAACCCTGGAATACAACTGTACATGCTACACAAATTTGTGTCCATAATATGATAGAAGCAATGAGAGAGAACCAATCTATAAATAAAAACTTTATACTTTCCAAGTATAACAAAAACTACAAAATTTTTGCGTTGAGCTGGTAAAATATGGAAGCTTTTGATGTGAAAATTTACTCAGAAAAAGATGCCTACATTAGCAGTAAAGATTATTAGCAGTTAATTATTCAAACACGCCTATGCGAGACATAATTAAGCCAGTGAAAGCCCTAGCGTAGACACCAATTAGTGGGTATCCAACATGCCTCAGGTGGCAGGTGACCAGAATTCATCTCCAAATTTGATTCACTGGTTGGATCATTAACTTCCCCAGCCATGTCTACACTAGCAAGCTTACAGCAGCACGGCTTTACTGATGCAATTGTGCTTCTGTGACATTGCTCATGTAGCTGCTCTATGCCGACCGGAGAGAGCTTGCCTATCAAGATAGCACTCCATACACTACCACTTAGGATGAAAAACTTTTGTCACGGAAGGGAAAGATTTTTCACATACCCCTGAACTAAGTTCCCCCTAAGCTGTGCAGCTGCACAGTTTCCCATTAAGCCCTGGGCAGGGACTCAGAGTTACAGTGGGGAGAAATCTCTCCCCAAACCATGTAGCTGCTGCAGCCAGCAAAAAGGAGCTTCTCCCCACTGACCCCAGCATGGAGCTGCTGCAGCCAGTGGAGGGAAGCCACTTCCCACTGGCCCCAGCACCTACCTGCCGCAATCAGGGCAAAGGAGTGCTTCCTTGCCACCCAGATAAGCTTGAGCTCCAACCTCCTGCTCCCCCTTGAACCCTCTCCTGCCCTGAACACTCTGCACCGCAAATTCCTCATCCCTGGCCCCAGCCCACAGCCTGTACCTCCTTCTATACCCTAATGTTCCAGCCCAGAGCTCCTCCCCTAACCCTGACCCCACCTCCTGCACACCAAACCTCCCATTCCCAGCCCCACCTCAGTGCCTGCACCCCCAGCCAGAGCCCTTGCACCCAAACTCTCTGGCCCAGCCCTGAGCCCGCCAACCCTACCCCCACCCCAGAGCCCACACACCCAGCTGGAGCCCTCACACTCCTACACTCCAACCCTCTACTCTAGCCCTGAGCCTGTCCCACACTCAGAACCCCTTGGACCCACTCCCGCCACATGTGTTTTGGTTTACGCACCAATATGGAGGTGATGTCAACATCAGTCCACATAAAATTAATTCTACTCGATGGTGGAAAAAATTAAAGGGAACACTAGAACTCTGAGCAACATTAAGTTTTGCCATCATAAGTAATTGCGCAGAAAGGGCCATAGTCAATGGAAGAACTCTTTGGTCAATCTAGCAACTGCATGTCAATGGGGTGGATTTATTACATCAATTTAAAAAAAACTTGGATCATTGCAGTAAATATTTATACAACCATAATACAGTGCTGTAGCAGCAGCGCTGGAGCTATGGTGCTGTAGTCCGGCTAATGTAAAGCCTATGGTATTGGGTACCTTTAAGGACTGAGAAGGCCAGACAGATTCTGGATAGAAAACTATGAAGTTCTTGTTATTACGCATAGCAGTTGGAACAAGACTTTGACCAAGGTATTTCTTGAGAATTGAACCCAACATAACCTACCATATCCTACCATAATTCAGACTATATATGAAATGGCTATTTAATCTGAGACAATGTTAACCCTCTATAACTTTGCCAAAATATTCTGCATATTGTATCCACTGTCTACTTCTGAACACCAGTATCAGGGGTGTAAAGTTTCCACTGAAGATAGTAGTGACCCCTTATTGCAAATATTGCCAAAATCCACACGGGTAACATTTTGTAAATCTAGTGCAAACCAACCTTTCTTATATAAACTTGATATAGGCCATCCTTGCTGTAAGTCCAAGATACGTTCAAAAAAACTTGGACTTATAGAGAAACAACTTAAAGTGGGGAATTTTTTGCGCAAATGGGGGGAGCTGTGTGTCTTAGGAGTGGGGAGTGGGAGGACTTATAATGCAGCAGTTCCTATAAGTTTCAATTACTTTAGTGCAGAACAGATGTATACTGGGGCGACTTATATCGGGGACACCCTGTACTCAAATCTGGAACACACTTACAAATGTAGTAATGGACACATTGAGGGACTAGACTATATTCCATTCTGCTGAATTAGAAATACAGTAGACTTCCGATAATCCAGAACCTTTGGGACCTAGGTGGTGTCGGATTATCGGATATGCCGGACTATCAGGAGGTACTATAAGCTGGTTATATATATACTGTATACATTATATACTCTATATAAAGTGTTCTTAACCCTTTTTATTGTACATACTGTATACAGTATACTGTGATGTTTTAGTTTTTTTAACCCTTTTTTACCCTTTTTGCTCAGTTCAGCTGCTGCCGCTGTTGCCTTATGGCTCGTTTTTGGCCGAAGCTCACTCACTAGGCTCTTGCCATTTTGATGCCAGACTATCAGGAGTGCCGTACAATTGGATGCCGGACTATTGGAGTTTTACTGTATGCAGTGTTGTTGGTCCCAGGATATTAGAGAGGTAAGGTTGGTGAAGTAATGTCTTTTATTGGACCAGCTTCTGATTGGCGGGGTGCGCGTGTGTGAGAGAGAGAGAAAGTTTACACAGAATTCTTCTTCAGGTCTAGGAAATGTACTGACTGTGCCACAGCTAATCAAGGTAGAACTGATTGCTAGCATAAATAATTTATATGTATTTCAAGGTACTACTCAAGATGAAGTAGCCTCAAGTCACAGGAGTAAAGGAAGGTTTTTTTCGGAGGGGGGTGGGGGTGGGAGAGACTGAAAGAAGATATTAATAGGTTATAGATTTTTGTAATAAGCCATAAATCCTGTGTCTCTATCCTGTTCATGATTTTTAACGTGCTGTAAAGAAAGTAAGCTCCCAAGCTCATCTTTTGATAGTGTTGTGCAAGTTTTCTTTGAGACTGAGGACTGAGAGGTCAGTATAGAATGCTCACTTTGTGAACCTCCATCTTATTAATTTCCTGTGTAAGTACATTGAATAAAGAAGTTATTGTCTGGTTTTACCCACATAGTTGCTGTTAGGGCATTTGTTTTTTTGGTTAGTCCTTTTTGTGCATTCTTTCAACTGCCCAATAACATGCCTGTCATGGCAAACACTTTGGCTTTGTTCTTAATGCATCTCACATATTTCCATCTTTTTTATATATATATATATATATATATATATATATATATATATATATATATATAACATCTTCATATTTTTAAACTCTGATCAATCTCACTGTTTGTTATAAATTAATTCCATTTAATAGCTAGTATTTTACTGAAGCATTTGCTTTCAAAGATGTTTAGACATATGTCTATACCTTTAGTACATTTCCAGCTTTTGCAGCTATACGTTTGTCAAGCTGCTTGAAGTAATTCACAGTCATGAATGCCAACCTCAGGGCAAACTATCAAGCAACAGGGCACAAACCACACACTGTCTCTATGTTCTATAATTAGATTTCACCGAACAAGCACAAACTTTTAAATCACTATAAACAGCCTTAACGTGGAGTAGACAGTCCCCTCAGGTACTCCAATCTATCTTGGCACGAAGGCAAGCCTGCCTTTATGACAAATGATCTCTTACACCAAAAATCACAGTCATACTTACTTAGGTTACTCACAGTCCCAAAAGACCACCCATATATGTCAGGTCAACTCAACCCAGATGTCCCACCAAAGACAATTACAGTATAGCCAATCCTATAATAAACTAACTAAAGATTAATTTAAAAAAAAAAGTAAGTTATTTACAAAGTTAAAGAGTTAGTCTTAGGTTCCAAAAGGTGAAACTTGCTCTATATGCAAGTTTTATATGCCTTTAGGTCTAACCCCAAAATAAGCAGCTCAAGGAACCTCTGCTTATGCTTACAAATATTGTTCTAGCTCAGAATTCCAAGCAGCATAGTGATGATTCTTCTCGACAAGGATTTTATCTCTTGCCCCCAGAGCTCAAGCTGATGAGATGAGGGTGTGTGCTTGTCTTCTCTTCATGGGCATCTGGAGAGCAATCAACTAATTCTTTCTTTTGTCCACTGATGTCCCACAATGGCTTGCCTGATGTCTAAAGGCCTCTTGTTGTACAGGAGTTGACATTCTCTTGTGGTAAACTAGCATCTCACAACTGCTAATGCTTCCCTCCGGACTGTGAGGTTTACAATCTCAGGCTAAATCTACACTGGCACTTTGCAGCACTGTACCTTTCTAGCTCAGGGGTTTGAAAAAACACACGCATACCCGTGGAGTGCAGCAAGTTACAATGCTGTAAAGCACTGGTGTGAACCGGGTTATGGCAATGGGACTCAGCACTGTTAGCTACTCCCCGCATGGAAGTGATTTACATAGAGTGCTGGGACAGCTCTCGGTATTCATGCCATGGCCACGCTTGCAGTTTAAAATGCTGTTGTGGCTGTGCTTTATACTTAAAACAAAGCCTAAGAAAACATGCTTATAGTCACAGAGCCAATACTTATATATTACTGTGACGGGGCAGCGTCCGGCGCGGCGCCGCGCCCCGCACTCCAGCCGGCCCCGGAGCCCATGGGGGGAGCCCGGAGATACGGCCGGGCGGCAGCAACGCCGGCACGGCCGACGCGAACGCGGAAGGCCGGGGAGGACAAGCCTGGGCGCCGGCTGATGACGTCACTGACGTCTCCGCGTCGGGGGCGGGGCCTCCGGACGCCGAGGACGTGGCGCGGAGGCGGGGCAGGTGGCTGGCGGCGGGGAATTCAAAAGAGGGCGGGGAGGACTCTCAAGGGGAGAGACAGAGGGAGACGGAGGCAGCCAAGGAGGGCCGAGCCGGGTAAGGAACTCCCAGGGGCAGGAACCTGGAGGGTGAGGATGCTGCCCACGGGAGGGGAAGAAGTGGCCCAGGGCGGGGCCGCGTAACCCGTGAACGGAGGGTTTGGGGTTGGATACCCCCTCCGTTGTGTGAGGACATTGGCCTCACCTTAGGGCCCTGGGTCAGGGTCCGGAGCGAGGGTGGGCCCGGACCCCCTTCCCCTCTCTCCTGCCGTAAGTGGAGGAGGAATAGGAGGATCAATCACGGCCGGTGACCCATCCTGGGACAGACTAACCAGGGCGTGTGAAAGCACTCGAAACCCCCCCCCCCCAGTTCACCCGGGGGGGGGGCAACCCGTGACACGTGGTGGAGAATGTGGGTACAGAACCCGAACCCCGTAAGTAAAAGGGGTCAGTGAGAAAGAGAGAGACTTGAATTCCCCTTATTAATGCGAACTTAATCTCCAAGGGAAAATGGAGGTCACCAAAGTGTTGGAATGGCTGGTAGAGAACCAGAAACAGCAGCAGCACCAACAAACACAGGTCCTGGAGCAGATACTGACGAAGTTCCAGGAACAACAGACGCAGATGGTGCAAGAGCTCCGAGAGGCGGCCCCGGTCGTTGGAGGGAATGCCTACCCCAGCACTGGGGAGGAAGGAGGGTCGTGGGAACCCAGCTCCCGAGTCGCCTCACAAAGCTGGGACCCGAAGACGACCCCGAAGCATTTCTAGTGACCTTCGAGCGAGTGGCCACCGCTGCCCGGTGGCCCCAAGACCACTGGGCTACCCTCCTCGCCCCTTACCTGTCCGGACCGGCACAAATAGCCTACCGGGGGATGTCCGCTAGGGATGCACTGTGCTATTACAAGGTAAAGGAGGCTATCCTGGACCAGATTGGAGTCTCCCCCGAAATGCACCGCCGGCGGTTCCGGGAGTCGCGATACGATCCGCAGGAGCGCCCCCGTGCCGTGGCCCAGAGGGTGAGGGAAGCCGGTATGCGGTGGCTGGAACCCGAGGGGAAGTCTGGAACCCAGGTGGCGGAAGCCGTCATCCTGGAGCAGTACCTTCGAATATTACCCACAGAAGGACAGCAGTGGGTACGGCGCCACTTGCCTGAGTCATTGGAGGAAGCAGTGAGCCTTTTGGAGCGCTTCCTCGCGGCCGAGGAAGAAGCCGGTAAAAGGCCAACGCCGGCCCGGAAAGAAAGTAAGAAGAGTGGGGGGGAGACCCCTCCGCCTGCCGGGACGACGGTACGGCTGGGCTATGGGAGGAGGGCCCCGCCAGGCTCAGCCCCGGAGAGGAGATTAGCCCCCAGGTGGAGCCAGCCAGAAGAGACCGGGGGGAACCGGCCGAGGGCCGGGAGCGAACCCCAAAGTCGAGGAAGGAGCCCGAGGCGCCTGCTACCAATGCGGCCAAGAAGGCCACTTCAAGAAGGATTGCCCCATGATGGATTGCACGTTCGGCCAGGGCAGACCGGGAAAGGTAATCCCATCGAGGGGGAGCGGCGGGCAGATCGTGCGGGAGGTACAGGTCAATGGCCAACGGGTAGCGGCGGTACTAGACTCAGGGTGCGGGCAAACCATTATACGAGCAGACCTAATCCGCCCCGCGAAGCCAAGGGGTCCCCCGATTTACATGCGGTGCGTTCATGGGGACGTACACGCCTACCCCACAACTTGGGTTACAATTCAGGACGAGGAACAGGAAGGGAGGTGCAAGGTGGCGGTCGCTCCTCGGCTAGCCTACCCCGTCCTGCTCGGCCGGAACTGGGTAGGCCTGGCCCGGCTGTTACGGGGCTGGGGAGAGGCGCAGGAGGGACCATGGAAGCAAACACTAAAGCAGCCCAGTTTAGCGGCCCACGGAGAGCAGGTAGGGGAGCCGGGGGACCCGACGAACCCAGACCGGACCAACCCGGTGGACACCCTGCGCCTGAATATGGACGAGGGGGGACTTCCTCATCCTGCAGCGGGAAGACCCCACGCTCCAACATGCATGGGCGCAGGTACAGGACGGAAACGAGGCACAGCCAGAGGGAGTTAGGGCCCAGCTACAGGGGCCCCGGTTCGAAGTGCGCGCAGACCGAATATACCGAGTGGTACCGAGGGCCGAGGGGAATGAGGAACTATGCCAATTGTTGGTGCCCCGGCCATACCGGTGGAAGGTATTAGAGTTGGCGCACGACCACACTTGGTCGGGTCACTTGGGGGTAGAGAAAACCCAACAGCGGATCTTGCAAAGGTTTTTCTGGCCCGGCATTTACCGCGAGATCAAAGAGTTCTGCGAGTCCTGTGCCCAATGTCAAAAGACATCATCCCACCGGGTCCCACCCGCACCCCTCATCCCCCTCCCGGTCGTGGGAACCCCGTTTGAAAGAGTGGCGCTTGATCTGGTAGGACCCCTCGAGAAGTCCAGCCGAGGCCACACTCACATTTTAGTTCTCGTAGATTACGCAACTAGATACCCGGTTCCGCTGAGGAAGACCACCGCCCAAGCGATCGCTGAAGAGCTAGTAAAGATATTCTCGCGAGTGGGGCTGCCGAAGGAGCTAACGGACCAGGGGACGAACCTGACCTCTAAAGTGATGACGGAATTATGTAAGATGCTCCAAATAAGAAAGATCCGGACCTCCGTGTACCACCCCCAGACCGATGGACTCGTGGAACGGTTTAACCGAACATTGAAAGGTATGCTACGCCGGTTCGTGGACAGGGATCCCCGAGGGTGGGACAAGTTACTACCGGCCCTGATGTTCGCCGTCCGAGAAGTGCCGCAGGCATCCCTAGGATATTCCCCCTTCGAACTGATGTACGGGAGGCGGCCCCGGGGGATCCTGGATCTAGTGAAGGAAGGATGGGAGGCGCAAACTTCCCCAGCCTTGGGAACAGCCCGGTACGTGGAGAATCTGCGACGAAACCTAGAGGCCCTGGCCGGGTGGGCGAAAGACAATCTCCTCCGGGCCCAAGAAGGGCAACGAGCCCGACATGACCAAGGGGCCCGGGCCCGCACTTTCGCCCCCGGGGACCAAGTATTGCTGCTGCTCCCCGAGGGGGATTCCAAACTGATGGCCCGGTGGCAAGGGCCCTTTAGGGTAACCCGGAGGGTAGGGCCCGTGGACTATGAAGTCCTGATAAATAAGGCTCGGAAGGAAACGCAGATATACCATGTAAATCTCTTGAAAAGATGGAAACCCCGGGATGCCCTCTTAATCGAACCACGGACTACAGACATAGAGTTCGGGCCGTGGGGAGACCCCGAGATAGGGCCGGAGGAGGCCCGTGTAGGGGAGGAATTATCCGAGGGGCAGAGAAGACAGTTAAACCGGGTACTACAACAGTTTCAGCGCGTGTTGACGAGTCACCCGGGGCAGACAACAGACACATATCATGAGATCACAACCGAACCGGGGGAAGGTAATACGGGACAATTTACGCCCCCTCCCCCGTAAACTCTGGGACACGGTAAGACAGGAGTTGAAGGCGATGCAGGAATGGGGGGTGATAGAGGAGTCCCATAGCGATTGGAGGAGCCCGATTGTGCTGGTCCCAAAAACCGACGGGTCGACCCGGTTCTGTATAGATTTTCGGAAAGTCAACACTATATCCCGCTTTGACGCATATCCGATGCCCTGGATAGACGAACTATTAGAGCGGGTGGGGCGAGCCGGATACCTGTCCACTATAGACCTAACCAAAGGGTACTGGCAGATCCCACTAGCTCCCGAAGCCCAAGCCAAGACAGCCTTTGCAACCCCGTTCGGGCCTATATCAGTTTACTAAAATGCCCTTCGGCCTGCACGGAGCAGCTGCGACCTTTCAGAGGCTGATGAACCGAGTACTGAGAGAACACCAAGAGTACGCCGCAGCTTACATAGATGACATCATCATCTTTAGCGAAACTTGGGACCAACACCTGCGGCACATAGCGGCGGTACTCGGGGCGTTACGAGAAGCCGGATTAACGGCGAACCCCAAGAAATGCCAGTTCGGAAAATCCGAAGTGTCGTACCTAGGGTACACGGTAGGCCGAGGACAGCTTAAACCCCTGGTGGACAAGGTATGGGCCGTGCGGGATTATCCCGCTCCCACGACAAAAAGGCAAGTGCGACAGTTCTTAGGGTTGGCGGGATATTATAGAAGGTTCGTGGTGAATTTTGCATCACTAGCTGCGCCCCTCACGGACCTTTCGCGCAAAGAACAACCCCAGAGAGTAAGATGGACACAACCCTGTGAGGAAGCCTTTAGGCAGCTCAAGCAGCGACTTATAACCGCCCCAGTACTGTCACAACCTGATTTCAAAAAACCCTTCATTTTGCAAACAGACGCCTCAGAGACAGGACTGGGGGCCGTGTTGGCCCAGGAGGAAGGGGGGGAAGAACACCCTATCTTATATTTGAGTCGGAAACTCTTCCCCAGAGAGAAAGGGTACGCGACCATTGAAAAGGAAGCTCTAGCAGTAAAATGGGCCATTGATGCTCTCCGGTACTTTCTCCTAGGGGACAGGTTCACGCTGGTGACGGACCACGCGCCCCTTCAATGGATCCGCACGATGAAGGAAACGAACCCCAGGATACTACGCTGGTACCTGAGCCTTCAACCATATAAGTTTGAAATAAAACACCGGCCTGGTACCGCTAATGCGAACGCTGACAGTTTGTCCCGAATACCGGACCGAGCGGGCGAAGGGGTGGCAAGTATAGGGGGGAGTCTGAGGGGGGAGGTGTGTGACGGGGCAGCGTCCGGCGCGGCCACGCCCCGCACTCCAGCCGGCCCCGGAGCCCATGGGGGGAGCCCGGAGATACGGCCGGGCGGCAGCAACGCTGGCACGGCCGACACGACGCGGAAGACCGGGAGGACAAGCCTGGGCGCCCGGCTGATGCGTCACTGGCGTCTCGCGTCGAGGCGGGGCCTCCGGACGCCGAGGGCGTGGCGCGGAGGCGGGGCAGGTGGCTGGCGCCGGGGAATTCAAAAGAGGCCGGGGAGGACTCTCAAGGGGAGAGACAGAGGGAGACGGAGGCAGCCAAGGAGGGCCGAGCCGGGTAAGGAACTCCCAGGGGCAGGAACCTGGAGGGTGAGGACGCTGCCCACGGGAGAGGAAGAAGTGGCCCAGGGCGGGGCCGCATAACCCGTGAACGGAGGGTTTGGGGTTGGATACCCCCTCCGTTGTGTGAGGACATTGGCCTCACCTTAGGGCCCTGGGTTGGGGTCCGGAGCGAGGGTGGGCCCGGACCCCCTTCCCCTCTCTCCTGCCGTAAGTGGAGGAGGAATAGGAGGATCAATCACGGCCGGTGACCCATCCTGGGACAGACTAACCGGGGCGTGTGAAAGCACTCGAAACCCCCCCCCCCAGTTCACCCAGGGGGGGGGGGCAACCGTGACAATTACCTTATAACATGGAACAGAGATATTATATGTAAGATTGACACTTGCAGCATCCTAATTCTAATGTCTATTTCAGCAGTGCTAACACATGGGTGAGTCAGGCAGGTTTCCAGCTATGCATTTGTCAGGGTTCAGTTAAGTCTTGGCATGAGCTGGCACCTTGGCTGCCAGCACCACAATGTAAAAGTTGAAAATAAAACATAGGAGTTGAAGGTTTGTAGTTTGATCTTTAGTTTGTAGATTTTCAGTGTTTAATTTGGCAAATGGAGCTGCTGCCTTGTCAATTTGTGAAATTGTTTCCTTCTAGTTGTCCCCATTCACTTGCTTCTTGTTTGTATTCATTTGTTTTCCAGTGTAACACTTGATATTTGCTGGGGTTCTCATTTTTTTTTAAATAATAGATTATTAACCCAGTCTTTATTTTGCTGTGGTGCACAGTCTTTTAGTCATTGTTTGCAAGATGGGTGAGTGGTGACTTAAAAGAGCTATGTTGTCAGCAAAATCTCAATCTTCTAGTTCACAGCTGATAAACCATGTGATGCCTACATTATACCCATCTACACTTTTTTCTCATAATAAACTCAACGGCCATGCCAAAAGAGAGACGAGAGACTACATCTTTGTTCAACACCAGTGCCTGGATTCAACCATCCACTCACATATGTATTTACTCTAACTGGACAATCAGAACATTGGTATAAGACTTAGTTATGTTAAATATTTGTATTGGCATACCATAACACTAAAGATGTACGAGGATGAATCGTCACAGAAGCTGTCAAATGCTATCATAAAAGCTATGAAGTTTATGGTCAGTGTTTGTTGCCCTACAATGACAATTCTAAGGATGAAACTCTGATCAATACATTATCTTTCTAGTTGAAAATGCCCAATACCGTTTTTAAAATAAAAAGGCAACAATGACTACTAATAACTTGCACGGCCAACAACAATATATTTAAAAACTGCCAACTTCAGATTTAAAGTTCTTTTGACTGATATGTTCAAAGAAGTTTGCTTGTTGTGACTCCAAGCAAGTTATGGTTCCCTGCTTTGTCTGTTAATGCAGTATACTGAACACTAGATCCAAGCTTTTGTGTTTTATTCTGGGCCCCCCTCATCTATTCAGGCTGTTGAGGCCTTCTTCACTTCCCTTAATTATCTTCTTTTGGCCTTGAGCTGTCAATTTAAGTGCCTTGTCCTTGGTTTCAGCACTCTCTACACCCCGATTCTTACATGCCTCTCACATATCTTCTAATGCTGCATGACTTTCTTCCATATATATATATATCCATACAGGACCCTACACCTGGAATCCATTCCCTGCCCTGCTCCAACAAAAATCTACTTTCTCCTTCCACTATATCCTGTAAACACACTTCAGCAAAGCTTAGAAGAGCATGTATGTACTTAGGTACATTCATCACATATACACAACCAACAAAATGCAGCCCTAATCCCAACCTTTAGTCACACTGGTTTTATAGCTTTCCTTCACTCTCGCCCCATCTTTTCTTCATTGTCTAGTTAGAATTTACTCTCTTTACAGTAGATATGAAGACAAAAATTCCTGACTCAAACCTCAGAGCTGGCAATACACATCCACCACATTGGTTCCGTTTACACTAAAATGCAACAATACTGCCTTGGCATTTCATTTCAGGTTACTTGTTTAAAACAAAATAAAACAAAACAAAAAAACCTTTTGTTAACAAAAGCCTATGTCAACTTCATAGTAAATTTCTATGCAGTTATTTATTAATGACACTCATATTTCATAGCTTCTTAACTGAAGCATAATGAAGAAATGTGAAACACCACAAGTGGGGGTGAGGAACAGAAGCATTAATGTCCAAAATGTCCAGAAGAATATGTCCAAAGCAGGAGACACAGGAAAGTGGATGAATCATGAATGGAATGTAATCTATGACTCTGACATATTCACTGAGCCATCTGGCAGAAAACTTAACATTTTACTTTTAAAATAACAAGACATTGTGCTCTAGTAAATGCCAGAACAAATTAAAGAGACAGAAAGAAACTATCTGTTCAGGGAAATATAATAATGTCCCACTGCATTCTCATATTCAGTGAGCCTATCGTTAATGTTAATTTCCTGCCATTTGGCTTTATTCACTCAGTGTAACTTATTTCACCATTTTGTCCATAACACTAGAGGTTAAAAATGGAATACCTGACAGAGAAGAGAGTTCATGGTATTTATGCACCAGAACTGACAAGCTCCGAGCTGAAAATGACAAATATCATGAAAAAAAATGCAGTCTGGATTAGACAGTCACCAGTACACTCTTTAATATAAGCCCTTGTGAGTGGTGACAAGAGGGAATTTTTACTTTCTACATGTAAAGCACTATAAGCAGGGGAACTTACAGTCTTGCCAGGCCCCTGAGCAAATGGGGAAGAGCAGCTCTCTACTCTGGAAGGACCAGGGCCTCAGGTAGAAGAGTCAGAAGGGGTCCTGCCCTTCCACCCTCCCAACCCTCACTGCTGCCTGAAGCATGCCACATGGCACTCCGGAGGCAAATTAAAGGATCCAGGACTCCAGGCCCTTTTGAATTGCTGGGCCTGCGGGAAGTTGCCCCCTCTTGAACCACACAAATAGACATAAAATGGTATCAATGTCTTTCCTTCCTATCTTCCCTTATGTATTCTTCTACCATGTTCATGTTCTGCAACACTCTATCCTCTTGAATACCTAGCCAGCTTTCTCCTCCTTCAAACACAACTCTTCTGCAAACCTTTCAAAAACCACCATTTCCAGATTTGCCATTAGCTCCAGCTTATGCTAGCCCTCATACTAGATGTGAGCTTCATTTTGATTTGCTTGTAGATGAGTGGATGCATCTATATTAGAAAAAACAGAAGCCATATTACAGTATCAGCTTGTTTAGGTGAAGCTGCCTGGGTGTTAGGCTGAGAGGATAAATAGGTCTCAGGCATTTTTACCATGTCAAATGCAGGTTTTGAACTCAGTTTCATGCCATAATGGAAAAAATACCTGAGTCCTGTCCACATTAGTACTTACACAATGCCTCCCACGATTGCAGCTACCCCATTGATGTCCATTCCCATAATACAGATTCTAACTTTTCTAATGTAGATAAGATCAATGACACTGTAAGCAATTTAGCTGGGAGATTATTTGTTTTATTATGCGCCACGCAATTTGCAGCTGCTGTGGGTATAATTAATATTATTCTGCGTAAACTTGCATTGACTGAACAGTAAGTCTAGGGACCCAATGCCCATTATCTAGCAAATGCTGAGAGCTGGATTTTACAAATTAACCACCTTTGTGGCTCTCACCCCACAATTTTCTACTTATGACTCTAGGCAGCTCAAATGCACACATGGAGATTCATACATGGATATAGAGTATTATGGAAGTGAAGATCTAGTAAAATGAAACACTGACAGGATAAGAATCAAATCTACATTTACACTAGCGTTACCAGCTGTGATGAAGAAGAAAATCTTACTCCATACCCTGTCATAGTGGCTCATTTGGTCAGGTTGATTTAGTTAGCGTTATTTTTCTGAAACAGACTGAATCAAGAAATAGGATCTGCACTTGCAAGATAGATCAAATGATGTAATAGCTCTTTCCCATATCTAATTTATATAGTTCTTCTGGATCCAGGTTAGGTCTCTTTGGAAAAAGGAATAGACAGACTACAGATTTATTCTCATTAGAAAAGTCCAAGGGTAGCTGTAAAGTAAGGTGTCTTCTGATAGCAATGAATTATTTCTGAGCTAGTACAACCAAGTGCCGATCACTCCATTTTGCCAAAAATTGGGAAATTAATCACAGGCCAAAAAAAGTGACATCAGTTTCTAATTCTAACCCAATTTAAATTAAACTAATAATAAAGCTACTCTAATTGATTTAAGGGTGTCCATGGAGAGAACCAAATTAACTATATCAATTTCCAAATTAATTAAATCAATAGAACTGATGTTTAGAGACAAGGTTTATTGCAAAACAACACTTAACACATTTTATTCCCTTCAGAGATTGAGCTCTCTTACCAAGATGGGTAACAGTGCAGAGAAATTAGTAAAGGAAGGAATTGAAACAGAAAAACCTAGAAACACAAACTTGTTTTTAAAAGGTGACCTGAAAAATGAAGAAATAATTGATGTTTCTCACTTTCTTGCTTCTTTATGATGAATGAAGAATGCTTAAGAGGATGTCAGTTTTACTTCATTTGAACTGGGTTTTTTTTCTTCATACTTATTTTTCCTCTGAAATAGGAACAGCAAATCTGGCCCTCACCTTTTTGGCTAGAAGACTTCTTGGATGAGTAGAAGAGTATACTTAAAACTGTTATACTTTAGCTAAAAGGGTACAGCGTAAAGGCATATTCTGCCAAGTGGTAAAATTAACAAAGTGGTAACAAAAATATGTTTTAAACATTCTCAACTTTAAAAAAATCAATGCCCTTTTCAATTAGTCAAGTTTCATCTGATGTGATCCTTCCAAAGACCTACCTTCCAGGACAGATTATATTTGAATTTCTAGAGCAGAAATCAAGAAGAATACTCTCTTTCTGGACTTGGTTATACATCAGAGAAAAAGGAGAAAAACTGAGTTTTGCTTTGGTTGGGGAGACAAGCATGTCTTTTTAATTGAAGTTAGTGGTACAAAGGTGCAAAACATCAGAATTACAGTAGCATCCACAAGTTCAAGTCAAGATTGGTTGTTGTTGTGCTATGCATTAAAAGACTGTCTCAGCCCCAAAATTTTACAGTCCAATGCCCCATTCCTGCCAAGATTTATGCACATGTTTAACTTTATATGCTGCAAATAGCTTCATCTAATATAAAGTTACGTATATGTATATTCTTTTAAAGAAAGGACCTAAAGACAAGAGGAAAAAAGTAGGTGTAACAAATGTTCTGGGGAAATGGAATAAAGAGGACAAAGTAACTGTAGGATATAGTATGCATATAATAAATGATAGATGTTTGCAACCACTAATACATATAGGAACTTCTGGTTCTATACAGAACCCTACTGAATACAATAGGGATATCTCTTAGGGATATAATTCTGTTTAATTCTACAGCAGGGCTTAACACAAAACAAAATAAAACCACCCCTGCACTTATACAAAGGCTATTATTTTCTATTAAAAATTTGATGAGACTTTCCATAAAGGTTACCATGCCACAATTTTTCCCTGTTCCTCCCAGTCGCTTGTACTGAAGTACTGTGCCATTTTCAAAAAAACAATGTAGGTGGCAAGTTGTATTGACTAGTTAAATGAAGATATTTGGTACTGATGTGATTATTCATTAGCTTTAAAGCAGGGTATTTCACTGGGGTGGAGTAGAAGTTAGGGGGAGAGAACTTCATTGTTTCTCAGCATTTACAAAATCAGCTCTGAAAGGGGACGCTCTTTGTCTACTCTAGCTTGTAAAGCACATAGTCCCATAAAGGCAAGATTTATAAGGCTTCATAAATTAAACATACATGCCAATGGGACAAAAGCAGGCTCTGTCAGCTTTGGTGTGTGTTTTGGATCTGTGAACACAGAAGGAGCACACAGTGTTCAAAAGGTTACTGCTGGCTGGTCTGTTGTTTTTAGCTGGAAATGTCTGCAGAATAAATTGAAAACAGGGGCAACTCCACAAGGTTATCTGAATATATATTCAATGGACTTGTGGGTGGATAGGGACTAAGAAAACTTGCACAATCAAGAAGCAAAACTAATGATTTTAAAGAGAGAGAGAGTAGACAGACTTCAAAATCTAAATATAATTCAGATGAGCCTTTTCACTGTGCTGTTTAGATACCTAAATGAGTTTATGCATTGGTTGCCAAACTTATGGCACAAATCCCTATGTGTAGCACATGAAACCAATCAGAAATTATGTTCTCTTCTGCAATTCTTTCCAGCCTGGTATGGCCCTGCGAAAATAGGAGCCATTATAACTTCCCATGGGTAACAATACACATATATTGCACGCATTTCTTTTTTCTTTCCTGATGATAATAAACCTATTCATATAAAGAATTCCCTATGTCACACGTGAGCCTGTACTTGACCGAGATGTAATGCTAAAAAATCCATAGAAGTTAAACCATGCTCTTAAACGGATAACTTAATACAAAAAAAATCACAGTCCTGTCTGAAAATGAACCATCCGTTATTACTACGAGTACATACAGCTTTTGTTTATGACAATCCTCTGTAGAGTCAGTTCCAGAATTTCTCTTGTATATAACACTCAAAAAGGAATGCATATGCTTAATTTTATGTGAAGAAATTTATATTGAAAACAATTGTTTACACTATCTCACCCATATTTAGTCCATTTCTCCCATCTGTCTTTCACACAAACAGGAAACAGAATAAATAAAAATCTAATAATTAAAACTACTCCGAAAAAATAGCATGAGGCCTCAGTAATTTAATTTGCTTTTATTTGTAAACTGATGAGTTTAGTAAGGCTTTTTATAACTACCAAGGAAATAAATAATTGTGGATATTTTAAATATGGGGCTCAGACTTGTCGTGCAACAATCAAGAGAAAATGTTTATAGGGTTAGACAAAAACTTATCAATTTTATCAGTAAAGGCATTTTGATATTTTTGTGAGAAAAATGTATATTTTTGAGTTTGCCCTGGAAAATCAAAACCCTAAACAAAACGTTGGTTTTCATTGTTTTTTTTAATAAAAAAAGAACGAGCCCCCAAAAATTCTATTTTTTTTTCTGATAAAAAATAATAAATAAAACAAAAACTTTTGAAGGAAAATAAAATCAATGTTGTGACTAGCTCTAGGTGCTCAACATTCTTTCTAAACTGTACCAATGTAATCTGTTATAGTATTTTGTGTGACACAACCCACACCAATCGCTATGGCCCCGGGGAATCCTGAAATATTGCTTGTGTTTCATGGGAATGCCTTGTTTAGAATGAGCAGCAGGATGAGACAGCGAAGCAACCCCAACACACAAAAATGTCAGCGTTCCTCACTGTCAAAGTGGTTCCTCACGCCTCCTGATAGTGATGGCCACCGAATGGGCTCCTCTAACAGCACAAGTGTTTGGCTGTTCAAACTAACGATGTTAAAGACTAGTTGACTATAGTTTTTTGACTTCTGTTGTTGACTAGTCGATGTACATTTCTAAGGAGGAATGCGGAACTCCACGTACAGCCCGTGGCCAGCAGGAAGTCCCGCTGACTCTGAGGTTGCACATGGGTGCCTTCTTTGAAATGCACAAGAATCCCCAGCGGGGGCTCTTGTGCATTTCAAAGCCATGGAGCCTGGGATCAGCGGGAGACTCAGAGTACCCCACTGACCCCGGGCTCCATGCTACTGCTGCATACCGCTATGAGCCCGGGGTCAGCTGGGGAGTCCCCAGCTGATCCAGGCTCCCTGCTGCATTTCCCGGGGAGTCCCCCACTGACTCTGGGCTCCATGCAGCTGCCCCTTTGAATCGCATGGATGTGTGGTTTAAAGGGACAGCCAACGCACAGCTGATCGGCAGAAGTGTTTTCCCTAGCCCAAAGTGGCACTCTCCTGGGAACAGCTGATCTGCAACAGCCAAATGCAATGCCATTTCACTGCTGTCCCCTGTCACTCACATTGTCATCCGCATCAGAGTCTTCATCCTCTGCTATTGAGGGCAGAAGTAGTTCTGCTGCAATGCATGATGTCCTAAGCACATTGGGCACAATATGGGAGAGAAGTGTGGGATCCATGATTCTCACAGCAAATGCTGCCGTTCTCAGCAATGGCCGTCATTCAAGTGACACAAAAATAAGCTGGAAGCCCCCAGGAAGGCTGGGAAGCGAAGAGGTGACTAACGGGACATTTTTCACATTCCCAAAATGCCTAGAGCTACCTTGCATATTCCCACAATGCCTAGTGACTGAAGGTGACACCAGGCTCTGTGGGATGTTTATCCACATTGCTGTGCTCTTTCTGTCAACAGGGAAGCTAACAGTATGGCCATACGTTGGCAATGGGTGGCAGAAAAAAAAGGTTTGACAAGTTCTTGGGTTTGGCAACATTTGCATGTCAACAGCATTTTCATCGCCAAACCTTTCCAGTATAGATATAGCCATATATAGTCTCCTAGTATACTTATAATATATTTTGG
Organism: Rafetus swinhoei; assembly: GCA_019425775.1. Classification (NCBI taxonomy): domain Eukaryota; kingdom Metazoa; phylum Chordata; order Testudines; family Trionychidae; genus Rafetus; species Rafetus swinhoei. Next base: position 74,729,738 of record CM033449.1, on the reverse strand, counting down.
GCAATGAATTCAACAAGAGTTTTGCCATTGAGGTCAATGGAACCAAGAATTCAACTCTTATGTTCCCAATGTTATATATGCATGCTAAACAGTTTGGATCCATCTTGTTTCCTTCTGTGTCAAGGCCTAGAATTTGGAATAGATAAGGAGAGATTGATAGGGTCCAGAGAGTATCACACATTAGGGGTCACTACAGCAAAGGCAATTCTTTCAGACTGGCAGTTTCTGAAGGAGGATTTCATTTTTTGTTTACATTAGTATCTCTTGATGGTCTCTCACCCTTCACTGGACGCAGGGTCTATTTGCACACTATGTCTAAACAACTTCAGTTTGTATTAAATATTCTGTTCTGTGTACTGTTCAGGTGATCCGTGTCCCAGCACTGAAGTGTTTGTTAAAGGCTTTGAAATCCTCAAGTCTCAGTACCAAGATTCATCTCCAAAAATCTTCCAGACAGCGCCTCTCCTCTGGCTAGCCCCCAATTAAGTGGTCCAGAAGAAGCTATTTCTCCTATAGCTATAGGGGGAAAGGGATAGCTCAGTGGTTTGAGCATTGGCCTACTAAACCCACAGTTGTGAGTTCAATCCTTAAAAGGGCCATTTAGGGATCTGAGGCAAATCTGTCAGGGATAGCTCTTGGTCCTGCCATGAGGGCAGGGGACTGGACTCAATGACCTCTCAAGGTCCCTTCCAGTTCTACAAGATAGGTATATCTTCTACTAGTTCTCATTGTATTTCTTTTATGGGCTGTTATTCAACATCTTCCTGCTTTCCTGTTAGCAACCACTGCAATGCAGTACTTGCTGTCAATCCAAATTATATCAGAACTAGCAGAGACAATGTGAGACGAATGCAAAAGATCCTTTCATAATGACTGAAATGCAGACGTGCTTTGGTAGTAAGAAGCTGACATAAGAAACATGTTTAGTGGGCAAATCTCATTACTTTCATGACAATGCATGCATCATATCAGCTCAAAGCATAATTTTTAGGCAAGGGTACAACAAGGATAGCATTAAACAAGGATTTATGGTGCTACTGTGTGTGGCAGTCAAATCAAAAACCATTTTAATAGGAAATCATGTAAACCAAATGTTGAGAATACAAATCAATGAGCCACAACTTAGTATGTTGGATAAAGAAGTTTTCAACAGCCTCTTCACAAACATTGAAACCTTCCCAATAGCTGTGTTTCTGCTTTCTGGCACCTCAACTCTGCAAAGCTCTTAAACCTGTGCAGAGCTATAGGGCTGCTCATGCTTAAGGTAACTGCTGGATCAGGGGCCTATGAGCTATGAAGGTGTTTAGTACCTGCAATACACATTGAAGTCAATGGGAAGTACAGAACCTCTCTGCATTTTATGATCTCAACTTAATTCTGTTCAAACATTTACCTAGCCCTTATGACATCACTGGTTAATGTGTAACAGTTGCAACAATTTAGCAAGGTTATAGATAATTTATTTCAACCAAGCATTGAAATTCTAATAAATCCAAAGTAACTATTTGATTACATTTTTGCTCATTTACATTTGTGGCTAATTGGCCGTTTTAAAATTTAAAAAATTCTGATAACACCACAAGTCTCAATCTTGAATTTGGATTAAAAAAAAGCAAGCACTGATTTTTCATAAAACGGTTTCCCCATAGTACAGATAGTTTAACAGTCTCACACTTCACAGTGCACTATTATAGCACTGTGATGGAGGGTGCACAAGTAAGAAAAGGTTACTCTACAAAAGGTACCAGACAACTACTACAGTGTACTCTTATCTACACTGATGCAACCCCAATTGTCTCCAAATTATGCCCTCGGTTACACCTGTGCAACTCCACCTCACAGCTGTTTGCCTTACAAGGTTAGCAACACACACACACACACACACACACACACACATCATGCAAACAACAGGAAACAGAAAAAATACTTGATATAGTATACTATGCATAGCACACAAATTTAAATGGCTCAAAACTTAGCCAAATCAAAACTAATTTTCAAACAAACAGTCAAGAGCACTTTTCAATTAGGTCTATTTCTGTAGTAGGCTTCAACTTTATGCTCTTCAGAAAGCAGTCACAAGATAGATGGATTTTTTGCTTTGTTTTGAAAAAACATCCCTCCACTGTTTCACTTCCATTTATGATTTCTTAAACAAATTTATCTGCTAATAGAAACCAAACCTAGACAGTAATTCTCTGGCTACGTCTATACGGCAGTGCTATTTTGGGGATAACTGTTCCGCATCTTTTGAGCGTGCCCATTATTTCGAAATATAACAGGCTCACTATTCCAATGTCCCTGTAAACCTTATTTCACAAGGAGTAAGGGATGTTTCGGAATAGCGATTTATTTCAAAATAAATGCTGTGTACACCGCCAAATTTTGAAATAAGCTATTTCAAAATAACATTGAAATAAGATACACAATTTGCATAGATCAAATTGCATATCTTATTTCGACCTACGGTGCAGTGTAGATGTACCCTTAGAGGCAATAGTGTCAGAAAGTTAAGACCCAGTGAAAACAGGAATATAAAGACAAACTACTTGTGCAACCTCAAATATAGGTGTCCACTACAATTAAAATTGATTTGGAATCATGCTAATAAATTGGAAAACTGTTCTAAGAACTTGCTCTTATTTCATAGCTTGAAACAAATAAAATTCATGTTATTACTTAGAGTTGAGGCCTAATGCAAATATATTTTCTATGAATATGTGCTTGAATTTTTAAAAATGAAATAATTTTGAACTCTGTTGTGTCTGCTTTTGCCAAATATTTGTACAATCCATATTTACCAATACAAATGTTAATGCAAAACAAATTTCAAACTGAATTTTAGTATTTGCAGTTGAAGTGTTTGTGTATTTACTCAATTAACAAAAACCACATTATCTGACTTAAATGACTAATCACAACTGAGCAGCTCAGCTTGAATTTTGACTATGCATGATCAGTCCACAGAGTATTAAATATATTTGAAGATGGATAATAATTCAAAAAAAGTTGATTTGATAAGTAGAATTAGCCCTGATCCCAAATTTAATCAGTTTGAAGGACTCCTTAATTCATTTGTTTGCTGGGATATACTTCCTCCAGTGTACTTGCTAACCTCATCTAAAATGCAGTCCAGAAAAGATCATGAATACAAGTGGCTTTATTTAAATTAACAAGTGAGTAATCAGACTATTCACATGTTGAAAGGCTATAAAATAAGAAAGTAAAACCAGCCCAATAGATTGTGAGTTTCCTCCTGAACATGTGCTTGATTTGCTGCACTGGGCAAAGTTCAGCAAGTGTATAAGGGTGCATCTACACAGCAGGGCTTAACTCAAAATAAGCTATGCAAATTGAGCTACGTCAATTGCGCAGCTTATTTCAAAATTGGGAGCATCTACACAGCACTTATTTCAAAATATTCCTATTCTGTACAGAAAGTGCATTTCCTTTATGAAGACATGTCCAAAAATGATAGTAAGGATTTCTGTGTATAAATAGTATACACATCTGTTCAGAAACTTTTACTACCTAATTGAATAATTTTTTTTAAAAAGTAATCAAGCCAGCAGATCTAATGTACATCAGAATTATCTTCCCTGTTACGCTGATACCAAACATTCTTTTATGTCTCAAAATATTCAGAAGTCACAAATGTAGACAAAATGGAAGGGGGAAGGGACTGCATCTCCTTTGCAAAGCATTACTTTAAAAAAAAGTGGGACTCTAGAAGATAAAATTTCTCAGGCTCTCAGGCCACACAATTAGCTACTTACTAGAAATCTGCAATATAAGAGTATGTACTAGCCACAAAAACCAAACGGAACACTGGGTAACTGCCAAATTCAATGGTTTCAATACAGATGTGAAGAAATATGTAACCATATTTCCTAATGCTGTCAAATTTTGTAGTGTAACCTTATGTAACCCCTTCTACTGCCCCCCAGACACGCATACAGTCCCCAGTGTATTAGATTTTTATCCGTGTATTTGTTTATTTTTTAATGTTCTTTTTAAAAAAAAAAAAAAACCAAACAAAAACTTTGTCTTGTATGGAGACTGAAGTCCTCTCTTGAAGCAAGATACAAAATTCTTTGCAGCCAATAGAAAGACTCCCATTGATTTTTATGGTCTTTGAGAGGGTTCTTCATCAATAGAACAGATACAGCACGAGTAGCAGCAATAGAAATTCCACCCTTTCCCTTCCAGAAAGGAACTTTACCTTGCCAGAGCTTCCTGCCACCTCTCAACTCTGGAGGAAACGCTCCTAGAAGATGTGAAAGCCTACTATTCAGACTCTTATATTGTGCCATTCACCATGGCATTTTAGGAGCATCTTGTTTTGTCTGTCACTGGAAGCAGCTATCATGGATTCCCAGTAGTGCTAAAACTCACTGGAGTTTGATTAGAGTATGACTCCTGATTGGCTCGTTTCTCATAAACATGAAGGGAGCTCAGTGCCGCAGAGTTCAGTAAGTTCTAAGAATCTGTTTCCACTCAATAACCTACTGATACAGCTGTACTGCTGCAGCACCAAAAGTGAAAACACTCTATTGCCCCTAGGAGAGAGCTCTCCTGTTGGCAAAAAGACCTCTGTGAGCAGCAGAAGTTCTCCTGTTGAGACAGCACTGTGCTGACAAGAACTTATGGTGGTGTAACGTATGTCATTCAGGGGTAAGGTTACCAGGTGGCTTCAAAAAAAATACTGGACACACTTGATCTCAGATGGGAGGGACGGGGGACACCAGCCGGGAGGGAAGCGGAGCTGGCCAGGAGGATATGTGTGTCTGTGTGTGAGGGGGGAGGGGGGGAGGAGAGGGGAACCGGCTGGTGGGAAGCAGGGCTAGCGGGGCTGGCTGGGGGAGATCGGGGGACCGGCTGGCAGGAAGCAGGTCTGGCCGGGAGAGGGTCAGGGGAGCGGAGCTGGCCGGGGAGATCGGGAGGAGGTGGGGGAACCAGCCAGCTGGAAGCAGAGCTGGCCAGGAGCAGGTCGGGGGAGCGAAGCTGACAGGGGAGATGGGGGGCCCACTGGCCAACGGGAAGCAGGGCTGGCCAGGAGGGGATCGGGAGCGGGGCTGGGGGAGGGGGAAGGAGAGAGAATTGGCAAGCAGGAAGCGGGACTGACCCGGGCGCAGGCAGATCTCGGGGTGCTGCCCATCCCGCGCACGGTCCTGGTGAAGCACAAGCGAGTCCAGCCCCGGGGATTCCCTCCTGCCCCGGCCTCCCCTCCTTCCCTCGCGTACTTGCGTACTGCCTGGCTGGTAGACACGCTCACACAGCGTGAGCGTGTCTACCAGCCAGGCAGTTCGCAACTAGGTACTGACACTTCTAATAATAATAAAGCTAAACTAATTAGAAAATACCAGACATTTTATATGTCCGGTATTTTCTTAATTTTTTTTGCAAGACAGAATCCTCAAATCCTCAAGTTCAAAACCGGACACCTGACAACCCTATTCAGGGGCAAGCCTGTTGACAGGGGAGGGGCAAAGGGGACTGTTGCCCCAGGGTTTAGTGATTCAAAAGGGCACAGAACTCTCAGCCACTATCGTTAAAGCAGCAGTGGCAGCGGGCCAGAACCCCAGACTGTTTGAATAGTTGCTGGCATGCTCTCACCAGCTCTGAGGGCTGGGGAAGGGCCACTGTGGTCTAGGACACCCTTCCACCTAAGGCCCCACCCTTTCTGGGAGCACAGAACCATCCCCCCCTCTGTCCCCCGGCCCCGTGAAACTGTCGGCCAACTTGTGCAGAAGATGGAACGTTCACATCGCTGAGTGACATACGTTTTGCCACATAGGCTGTAGCGTGGACATAGCTTAACCCCACACACAGAACAGGGTAAGCAGAACTCAGTAATTTTTTAAGGAATTAAATGCTTTACTACACAGGGGTTTGGAACAGGTGCTATAGGAAGAGAGATTAAAAAGATTAGGACTTTTCATCTTAGAAAAGAGGAAACTAAGGGGGGATATCATAGAGGTCTATAAAATCATGACAGGTGTGGAGAAAGTGAATAAGGAAAAGTTATTTAATTGTTCCTATAACATAAGAACTAGCAATGACCAAATGAAATTAGTAAGTAGCAGGTTTAAAACAAACAAAAAGAAGTTTTTCTTCATGCAGTGCACAGTCAACCTGTGGAACTTCTTGCCAGAGGATATTGTGAAGGCCAGGACTTTTAGAGTGTTCAAAAAAGAACTAGATAAATTCATGGAGGTTAGGTCCATCAATACTTATTAGCCAGAATGGTGTGTCACTGGGTAAATTTATGAGGGTTATAGTCAGGGAGATTATAAAATGGAGTCTCTGACAGGTTCCATTTTGTGTGACCATAAGAAGCAGGGAGGGGAGATTTCCTGCCAAAGCCAGTGTTGCACTAATTCCTCAGCTTTGCACCCCGCTCAAACATTGTGCACACGGCCCCCTAGAAAATGCACACCACCCGAAGGTTGCACATAGCCCGTCATAGCTGCACACCACCCTCTGAAATCTCTGCACACGTCATGAAGTTATGCACCCAACACATGGACCTTTTCCCGCCCAAATGTTAATAAAACTCCTCTGTTCAATTCAGTTCGGGTTCGCTTGGTTCACTTGTTGTTGTGAGTGAGTTGTTCGTTCGTCTACTCTGTCTGTCTGTGCCTTTGTATGTATGAGTGAGTGAGACTGATTGATTCTTATCATCATCGTGAATGTAGTAGTGTGGGCTCAGCTGTATAGTTATCCTGTGGGCCACCTGCGTGTGGAGAAGTCCCACGTTTGGGGATTGGAGGCCAGGGATAGTGGCAGTTGGACACTTGTATTATCGCCACCACCATTTTGGATTAAGTGAACATACTGAAGAGTCATTCATCTCTGGATCCATTGGAAAGCTGCATTCCGAGAGGTCAAGGATTCCTAGACGGTCCTGTGTCGGAAAGGCCTGGATACCGGTTTTCGAGGGATCTCCTCACTGATCCTCCACTAAGGCTTGACACTAGCTGCAGCGTTGCAAGTCGTGAGCAACGGCTGTACATCAACCATTTGTAATGTATATTTCCTTTTGTTTGAGGGATTTTCTGTCTTCTTTCTTCTAAGGTTAGGGTGGGTTCATACTTCTGTTTGTCATTTCCTGCGTATGCTGTTTTTGAACAATTCTGACAATATATGGTTTGGCCCTAAATTTGGTGTCTGCCTCTTTGTTATTGGAAAAAGGAATCACTGTTGGTAGATATGGATTTATCAGGTGTTCCTCGCTTCTGAATCCAGGGACATTTAACAGCGTATTAGTCAGAGCGAGCCTAGTTTAGTCTTAATCAGGTTAAAATTAAGTGTTGCAGCGTTCCCTGTGCAACAATGGGTAGGAATGATGTCCCTAGCCTCTGTTTATCAGGGGCTGGAAACGTATGAGAGGAGAGGGATCACTTGATGATTACCTATTTCCAGGGGTGGCCCATGAGCGTAGGCAGACTAGGCAGTTGCCTAGGGTGCCACTGGCCCGGGCACCCGATGATGACATCACGGGGCAGCGGGGCACCCCGTGATTACGTCACGCCCATTGACGGCCGAGCAGGCGGGGGCGCCGATCGCACGTTCCGCCTAGGGTGCCAGCTGCTGCAGCCAGCCTCGGGCCGCTCCTGCCTATTTCTGTTAACTCTCTCTGGGGCACCTGGCATTGGCCACTGGTGGAAGACAGGATACTGGGCAAGATGGACCTTTGGTCTGACCCAGTATGGACATTCTTATGTTCTCATGTTATGTTCTAACTGCAGTTTTAGCCAGTGCCTCCTCCCTTAGATGTTTATTTTATTTCAGTCTAAATCTAGATCCTCCTTTCTTTATACTTTTTGAAGAATTAGAAACTTCTGCTTTTCAGTGGGAACAGAGGTCACCGAAGTGAAAAATATCATACACCTTTCATCCGCCTTTGCAATGTTCTCTTGTCCTGCTGTGCCAGCAGTAGAATGACTAACCTTCTTGTCCATTGAAGCTAAATGAATGAAGCAAGCAGAAAAAAAGGGAGATATTCAGCAGTTGATTCTAGGGGACTAAAGACAAAGATTCAATCCACTTTCTGTCAGGAAAAGGAGGTTAAAGGAAACCATCAGTAAATGCTCTAGTAAAGGGGAGAGGGGTGAGAAGATTCATATGTAAAATGCATGCAGCACCTTGATACAGAGGTGGCAACAGTTTGCAGGATTTTGAAAGGTTTAATATTTTAAATTGATTGACAGACTTAGAGATTTAAATCCTTGATCAAAACATTAATATGAATACACCATGTTTGACTATAGGAAAATTAAATGTCTATGCATTACTATAGTATTGCCTTATGACAAAAATATTCCTGATGAATTTCAGCAATACTCAATGGTTTAAATTAAATCTGCAAACCAAATTTGTCTCCAAAGTCAGAATTGTAAACAAGCAAAGAACCCAAGACAGACATTTGAAATTCTCTCAGGTAACTACTCTCCTCTTTAGTCCCTTCCTGTCTACACAAATAATTCACTAGGAACATCCTTCCCCCCACTGAAAGTTTTATCTGACCACATCCAGAAGAAACAAAGGATGAGTTAAATAGAAGCTATTGAATGTTGTTGTAGCCATGCTGGTTCCAGGATATTAGAGACAAGGTGGATGAGGAAATATTTTTTATTGGAAAAAAGTTGGTCCAATAAAAAAAAAAAAAAAAAAAACAACTACCTTGCTCACCTTGTGTCTTTAAAAGAAAATGTTATTTAGGAATGTAGGAGGTGCAATTTAGAAAAGTAACTGAAATCTGTAGAAGACCATTGATTTAATGTAGATTTATCAAAAATAGTTATTTTGTACTCATTGTTGAAATGATTGTGTTGTTTCTGATGTTTACATAACAGGTTTACAAATCCTGCTCAAAACTTTTTAAAGAAATACATATTAAAAATAATTACTATGTAGTCACACAAGGTATACTCAAGACAAACAACATGTCATTGCAGTTGTCATTTAATTACTTTTATTTTAAGCAACCTAAAAACTAGGAGTAAGAGTTTAAAATTTGCAATTATTCACTGAAATTTTCTTGGGAAGTTTGGGTGAAAGTTGAAGTTAGCAATAAGCAATTCTCGGCCTTCCACATTAAAGACTACCTTGAAAAGGCAAAGGTTTTTTTGCCATTCCCTTGGGTGATCATTCAAGACAAATTTTACTACAGTATAATCATCATTTGTTTAAAGACACTGGAATAAATTGCCCAGGGAGGTTGTGGAATCTCCATCTCTGGAGATATTTAAGAGTAGGTTAGATAAATGTCTATCAGGGATGGTCTAGACAGTATTTGGTCCTGCCACGAGGGCAGGGGACTGGACTCGATGACCTCTCGAGGTCCCGTCCAGTCCTAGTATTCTATGATTCCCTTCTAAGACCTAAGGTGTGCACCATAGAATAGCTGCACATTTGAAGATTAACAAGTGAAGGAAGATCAGATCCAAAACTACCATTGCCGCAGCAGCTTAGTAATATTCCAGAAAAAAATGCTATTTCCAAGTGACATACATGCCTGTTTAATATGAAAACCCTAACAAAAATATGACTATTGCCTTCTGAGAAATAGATTTCAGATTCCAAACCAATGAGAGCAGTGATTATTGCAGAAACAAATGGTTGGTCATTCTTCAGGTGAGAGAGGAGTAGTTTTTAAATGTTCTTTAGGGTTATTTGTTGTTTTATTTTGTTTTCTTCAAGCCAATATGTAAAAGATTTTCTGAAAACTTTACAGGAAACTGTCATCACAAATGAATAAGGCTCAATGTATCTCTGTCTTTTTTTTTTTTTTTTTTAAGGAAAAAAGGCAAGCAGGGAAAAGAACATTAATACAACTCCGTAGACAGTGCATTCACAATTAACCTAAGAAACTCTAATGTCTACATTGGAGCCCTTATAGTTAATAAAGACAAAAATATCAGTTCTGCACAAACAAAAGTGACAGACTAGAAAGACTGTGGTTCACCAGGGTTTCCTTTCCTCTTTGTATTACTTGTATTGCAGTAGTGCCAAAAGCCCTGGTCAGGAGATAGACCTGGGCTATCTCCTGACCAGGGAGAATAGACCTGGGGGTCGGCAAAAGGGCCTCCACAGGCTGGATATGGCCCACCAAGCGAGTGGATCCGGCCTGCGGAGGCCCTGCCACTCCCTTGCCCCCAGGCCAATTAGCGCTGCATGCTCCTGGCAGAGTGAAGGAAACTTTGCGCACTCCCCCCACCTCCAGGCCAATCAGGTCCTGGGGGTGGGGGAGCGTGAGAAGTTTCCTCCGCCCTGGCCCCACCCTGTGAAGAGCACACAGCACTTAGAAGCGCCGCGCTCTCCTGACAGGGCAGAAGAAGACTTCACGCGCTCCCCCGCCCTCAGTCCCTGATTGGCCTGGGGCCGGGGGAATGCACGAAGCCTCCTCCCGCCCTGACAGGAGCGCATGGTGGTTTTAAGTACCATGCAGGGTGGGGACAGAGCTGAGGAAACTTCACATGCTCCCCGGCCCCCAGGCCCTGATTGGCCTCCCAGCCAGGGGCATGGACATAGGCACCTAAGGGGAAGAGGGGGGGTGGGGGGAGGCAAAGGCGCTCCCCCATACCCAGACCAATCATGGTCTGCAGGTGGGAAATGTGGAAGTATCCCGGCCTTGCCTCTTCCAGTAGAGGCCCCGCCCCTTCCGGTTGAGGCCCGGGGCCACTTCAGAAATTTTTGAAAAAATTATTACCTACCCCTGAGACAGACACTGTACAAACACTGAACAAAAAGACAGTCCCTGCTACAAAGAGTTTACGATTCACCACTACAGGAAGTGTACTTTATGCAGGTTGTATCCACCTACACTGGTATCTTCTCAGTGCTCCAGAAGAAAAGGGAAACCCACAGGTTTCACCCCAAACCAGAGTAATCCCTTTAACTGCTACTCTTCTACTGCATCTTCATTTTCAGCTTTATCACTGCTGTTACTTTGAAGACCTGGGGTACAGTATGAAAGTGAACTTTTTCCAGAGGAGCACCTGAGCATAATGTCATGATGCTAGTTCATATGATATGAAGTGCAGCTGACCAAAATGTGAAAATGACTTTATACAAAATGCTTTCGAATACACAAAGCTAAGAAAATCAAAAGAAAAAGGAGCAGGGGAGATTTTTTCCCCTTATTCTCTTTGGTTATGGTCAACTTAAGCTACCAAGGGATCAAATGGGAGCAAGACCTGGGCCAAGTGGGTGACAAACCCCGACTAGGCCCATAGAAAGCTGGCCCTTAATTTCTATTGTCTCCTAATTCTGAAATAGCAGCCAAGCGAATGTTTAGGAATACAACATATATTAGTACACAGCCTCCAACACATGGTTCTTTTAGGCACAACGTACTCAGGGCTCTAAGTATATTTTAGGACCGTGGTCACCAACCTGTCGATCGCGAGACTATGCCCTTCCCCCCCTCCCCTCGCTGCCCTCCACCCCCAAGATTAATGCCGCGCTGATGCTACCCCCAGGGACTATGGAGGTAGCATGGGCTTCCAGCAGGGTTTGGGAGGGGAGGGGGGGAGTTCTGCAGCTGCACGCCAGGTCCTGGAAATGCGTGGGCTGCTCTCCCCGCCGCCCCGCAACATCCGGCGCGGTACCTAAAACGCCGGTCCGTTGCGCGCTGGGGACTTTGTTCCCATGCTGCCTTCCCGCGCATGGGGAAGGGGCTGGAGGTCCGGGACTGCGCTGGCTCCAGCTGCTCGGGCGGCACATGCTACCATGTGGAGCAGAGGAGCAAGGCGCTCGCTGTCTGAGCAGTTGGGGCTGGCGCAGTCTGGGACTCTCACTTCCTCCTCCCCCCATGCGGGAAAGCAGCAGGGGAATAAAGTCTCCAGCTTGCCAGCTCCAGCTGCTTGGGTGGCCCACGCTGCCCCAGCGGTTGGGGCTGGCATGGTCCGGGACTCCCCTTCCCTCCCCAGCTCAGGAAGGCATCAGGCGTGTGATGGACCAGCGTTTCAGGTACTGCACCGCTGTTTGGGGGCCGGAGGAGCAGTCCATGTACTTCCAGGGCCTTGGCTGCAGCTGCAGGATCCCCAGGTACCGGTCCCTGTCCCCTCTCCCCACAAGTACCCTGCCCCAGCACCCACCGGCACCCATTGGCACCCTCCCCGGCACCCACTGTCACCCGGTCCTCTGCCCCAGCACCTTGTCTCCTGCTCCCAGCAGCACAGTCGGGGCCACATTAGTGAGGTTTGGAGGGGTTATGTTTTTGTATCTCACTTGTGTGGCCCCGACTGACTTTTCTGTGGGTCACTGACTCCTGATTCAAAACAGGTTCCCCTCCCTTCTCATAAATAGACAATACTGAAATCTTTTGTGTTTGACATAATATTTTATTTAAAAATGAAGCCTGGCCAATAAGCCCCCAATTGGGGCCAAGCCCTCATCTGGCCACAGCATCATAACACTCCTGTACCCCTGACCCCAAATCTGAGCCTATCATACACTGGAACCCCCTGTCCTGAGCCCTCATCCCCAAACTCCTGCACCCCCACATCCTCAGTCTTCTTCCACAACACTCTTGCACCATTCACACACTGCAAATCTGTGTCCTGAGCCCATCATACTCCCAACCTCCCTGCCCTGAGCCCCTCAATACTCCAACCCAAACTCCTGCACCCTCACATCCACAAGCCTGTGGCTTGCTTTGCACCCCAACCCTCCACCTGAGCCCAACACTCCCCAGCCCGGAGCCCCCTCCCTGAGCCAGCATCCCCTTCTCCACATCCTCCTGCATCCAAATTCCCTCCCAGAGCTTGCACCTCTCACCCTTTCCCACACCTAAATCCCTCATTCACACCTCAGAGCCCACACCTCCTGTCTCAACCCAGTGAGGGTATGGCTAGACTGCAGGAGTTTTTCCGGCAAACACGCTCTTTTGGCAGCCCTTATATTCCTCGTTCCACGAGGAATGAGGGGGCTTCCAAAAGAAGAGGTTTTTCCGACATTTGGTCCAGTCTAGACGGGCCAAATGTAGGAAAAATTTCTTCCAACAGAAGGATCAAAAAAAAGTGGCAGTGTAGCCGTACCCTGAAACCATGTAAGGACCGGGGATAGCAAGTGATGGAGAGAAGGGGAACAGAGAGGGTGGGGCCTCAAGGAAGGGGTGGGGTCTTGAGGAAGGGGCGGGGTAGATCTTGGCTTGTCCTTACATTTAAAAAGTGATCTTGGGTGTAAAAAGGTTGGAGACCACTGTTTTAGGATGATGCTTAAACTCAGTTACAGGACCATTCCTTCTAAAATGCTTTCCACAGTGTAGATGAGGCCCAAGCGATTTCAAAACCATGTCTTTAAGAAATACCATAGACAAGGTCCCTAGAACTCAAATTCCACTGTAGTGTTACAGATTATTTCAGGAATATGTATTTTGGCCCGGTTTTCTAGCTGAAATAGCCTTGTGCCCACATATCATATTTCAATTGGCATAAAACCAAGCGATAATAATCCCATTGAGCTGGGCGAAGAGGAAACCACACACACACACTTTTTACAACCAAGCACCATTTTAAAACCTCATCTGTTCAGACTTCTTTTGCTGACATTGCCTCTCAAACATCACAAAGCAGCCATCCACAGAAAGGTCCACTGCATTTTTGTTCTCTTCTTGCACAATTCATGTGCCCTGTTTCTTGCTATGTCCAACAGGCACCTCCTTACTCAGAGCTTTTTCTGAAGAACACTCCGCATCAGAGCTGACTCCGAACACTCCGCATCAGAGGTTGAATATGTGTAGCCCAGTGTTTCTTAAACTTTTTGAGGCCACAGAACACCAAACAGTATTTTTTTTTATGTGGAACACCTAGGAAAATTTTCTTTAAAAAAAAAAAAAAAATAAAGTGTTGTCAGACAAAAAAGGACAAAAACAAAGAAGAGGTCACAGCACACCTGCAAGTTGTTCACGGAACACCAGTGATCCACGGAACATAGTTTAAGAAACACTGGTGTAGCCCCTAATGTTCATGCCTGCCAGCCTTGCAGAGCCAAATACTTCTGCTGGTCAGTGAGGTAACTTCTGGTCTGGCTCCCATGTCAATATTGTTAACTGAATTCCAATTGCAAAGTCTTTAGTCTTTAACTTCCCAGGCTGAGAATTACAAAGCTAATTTTTAAGTAAACTGATAAAAATCTGATCAGAAGGCCTCTAACTAATATTTCTGTGGGTTAATCCACCCCCCCCCACCCATAAAAGGCTTCCCACCCCTGCTCTAGTGTGGTTACAGACCCTTTGTGTTCCTGTCCACCCACCCTCTCCCAGTTCCCTTCTGCTCCTAATTCCTTAGCTCCTATTCCTGATCCGTCCTTTCCCTATTATCTCCTCCTACCTCCTGTTCCTCCTCCCACACTTCATCCCTGTTTCCCCCACTCCATCCTATCCTCTCCTTAGCCACTGTCCATCTTCTTTTCCTCTTTTTTACTATCCCTTCCCTACCGTTTTCCCCTCAACTCCTGTCTGTCCCGCCACCTCATGTGTCTTTTCTCCTCAGTTCCTATCTTCTCTGCTTCTATCATCTCCATGGCTTCTGCTCCCAGCTCTTCACTCAACATATCCTACATCCCCACCCACCTAGGTACTACATCACTCATGTCAAACTTCCTCATACTTCTTTCAGCATTCTCTGAGTGCCAGTATGGGTATGGAGAGCAGTGAAAACACAAAACAGTCGTCTTGTTCCAGTGTCTAGTGCCACACAGCCCTGCTAAATTCCAGCAGATTGGAGATGAATCCCTTGCATCATAGTAGCAGGACTGTCCTAAGGGAGGTGCAGGGTTTGGGACCTAGGGCAACCCCCTCCCAGTACCCAAAGCACAAGGCCAGGGCAATATATACCCTCCCCACCACAGGCCCCACTCCCATGCAACGTGGCCCAGGGGATTACAGGGTCCTGGTGCAGTGAAAGTTCCCCTCTTTTTCTCCACTCTGCTCATCTGAGGAAGTAGGTTCTGCCCATGAAAGCTCATGGGTTTTTTCCCCCCCCTCCCTTTCTCTCTCTCTGTATATATAAAAACTTCAGAGGGGTAACCCCGAGTTAGTCTATAACAGGAAAAACTTAAAAAACAACAAATAGACTAGTAGCACCTTAAAGACTAACAAAACATGTAGATGGTATCATGAGCTTTCGTGGGAGCAACCCACTTCTTTGGATGAATTCTTATGAAAATGGTATGAACAAGGACATCAGCTGGCTCGCACACTACCTTCCACATCCTATGACTTAACCTACCAACCAAACAATGGAGGTGCTAATTGTTCTTATCAGCCTCTTGTAACTATCTGAACCATCTACTTTTTATTTTTTTTCCTCCTTTCCCCCTCTTTTTTCCCTCTCCGCTCCCCTCCCCTTCCCTTATTTATTCTTCGATCTGGACTTCTAATACTCCGGTCATCTGAAGAAGTGGGTTTTGCCCACGAAAGCTCATGATACCATCTACATGTTTTGTTAGTCTTTAAAGTGCTACTAGTCTATTTGTTAAGTTTTCTCTATATATAGTTAGTCTCCAAGGTGCTACAGGATTACTCTTTTTGTAAGTTACAGACTAACACGGCTACCCCACTGAAACTTTTAAACAGGTAATGAATGACAAAGTCAACCTCCATTTGCTGCAGTTGATTCTCAACAACTAAAGGGGTGGTTGAGGTTAGAAAACCATTGATCCAGGTAACCATCCCTCCAGCACAGAGCATCTGCTAGCCACATACCCTACACTTTCCAGGTCTCTGACGCACGTTTAATTTCTCTCTCATTTTTGGGTGGGCCAATTAAAAAGATGGTCAGAAGAAATACACCATTATGTTTTTGTTTGTTTACATCTGTTCAAAGCACTGGAAATGATGAGAAATAAAGGTAGATCTAAATTTCAAAAGAACTACACAAATAGTCCAACTATCAGTTTGTCAGCAATTTCTACTGCAGGAACTTGTCAAGGAACTCTTGAAGACACATTTCTATAACAACCACTGTGGAGTGGCTTGGACCAGATGAGTAAATTAATTTTTGTAAAATTTTAGATAGTATACCAATCAAAAAATGCAGTCAGAAAAGATAAGGATATTGAGCTTAGAATGCAGTATATTATTTATAGGACTCAAATATTTCAGTTGTATTTTTAAATACTTTACTTCTGTTCAAAATATTTGTAGGTTCTGTAGCATGAAAGGACTGTATAGCCTGGGGAAACTGGCAATGGTCTTTCTACCTTTTTAAGTATTTACCAAGTACCCATCACCCTGGAATTTAAGTGCTTTTCGCCTAAGTTATTGATTTGAATCAAATGCGGGTCAGAGCTGACAAAGTCATTATCCTTTAGGGGCCTGTATGAAAAGGAATCAGACACAGTATTCTAATTCTTAGTGAGTAGTATACCCACCACAAAAAATGTGGTCCTCTGGATAGAGCACTAGACTAGGATTTAGAAGATTTGGTTTCTAATCCTGTTTTTGCCACTCATTTGCTGTGTGATGTTAGGTAAATCATTTCCTCACACAACTCTGTCTTTTTAGATTGTAAACTCTTGGGCAAGGCATATCTGCCAGTAGGGATTTATACAGCATTTAGCACAAGTGGCCATGATTTCAGTTAAGGATTCTAGTCATCAATACTACTACTACTACTACTACTAATAGAAAGTCTAATCTAAAGGGCTAAGGATTGAATATACAGAGAGAAAATTAACTAACCTCCTAAGGTCTGGTCTATACTTAAAAGACAGAGATATACTGGCTGGTGCATGGAGAGTAAACCCACACCACAAACCAATGCTGACAATCCCCACTATCAATGCAGCTATTTCAACAGAAATATTCCACTCCTGTTGGCATCATTTCTATAGCGTAGATATACCGTACCCTAGCTTTTAAAGACAAATCTGGGGAAGTTAACAATGTCTGTACTATACCAGCTCTATGATTCTATCCATCAGCAAAGGATTTCATTTTCTAGTGCTGTCAGTCTAGCACCTTCCGCAGTAAGTTTCAACCCTATAGTAATTATTAGGTCAAGCTGCAAGTTTCATTTTTGTGATTCGATGTTGTTTACACACACATCCCTTATTCACATCAAATCACAAGTCCCATAACAATGTCCTTTCTCATACAGGAAAGTGCTGTAGATTCAATTGGGGGACAATTTAAAGAACCCTAGAGAATTCTTTAATAGGGATTTCTCTGTTAAATTTAATAGGATGGGTTAAAAGTTTCTCTCTCTATATTCTAAAGGATATTTTCCCTAAGGGTCATATTTCCATCTTCTATTATACTAGTCTTTATTCCATGCCAAAAACCCAGCAGGATGAGAATAAATAATAATGATCACTCTGATCAAATTTTAACTCATACCAATATTTCCAAGATACTATGTGTCTCAAAAAGGGAGTCCTTACGACTGCCCCTTTTCTCTAAAGCTCTTGATAGCTGTGCTTTTATTGTATGTCAGATTGTTTCAGCACAGTTTGTTAAAGTTAGTTGTCCACCATAGTTTAGTAAAGAACATAAAACATATATTCATTATAAATGCTAAAACCTGTTTAATCTCTTTCCCATTCAGAAATGTTGCAGTACAATTAATAACATGTAAAAAAAAAAAAAAAAAAGCCATGTTTCTCCCTTTCCATTTCACCAAAAGAAGTGTCAAAAAAATCTTATATATTCATTGCAGGATATTCTGAGCCTCTAGGAACACTTGATGCCACAAAAGCCACACATTAGGTTTAACAGTTTTCAGTTTCACTTTGAATAGACACTACTTTGCAGCTAGTTTAGAAGGGATAAAGCATTTGCGCAGCAACAAGGACTATGAAGCTTTGGAGGAGCTTAAGTTTGAGCTTCAGAATTCTTTCAGAAGGGACAAAGGGAGGGGGGAGGGACTTCCTGTCATTTCCATTGCTTTCTGCATGTGGGACCAACATGGGCAACGCGGAGTTTAAACAGTTGCAAATGGAGGGCGGGAACACCGTGCCTTGTTCTACATATTTCTCCCTGACTGGGTTGAATTTAAAGTGATGTCGCTCCATTGTTCACAGGGCTCCTTGCCCCATATTGACAGAAGCTACTGTTTACATGGACTTTTCATTCTTTCATTGTTTGCTTATGGAAAATAAGGGGGGAGTGACAAAAAAAAAAAAAAAAAAAAAAAGGGAAAGGGGGGAGAGAAAAGAGGGGAGGCACTGTACACATTGCAGAACCAGTAACCTTGTCTTATGTGATCATTAACCTTGCTGGAAAATGCAGCTGGCAGTTCATTCTGAAGCTTACCATTAGAATGCGAGCAGAGACACGGATACTGCAGCGGCATTTCAAGGACTGTTTGATTTGCTGCAAGTTTTAAACATACCGCACCTACTTTGTGTGACTGCAAAATGAGAGTCCAACAGCTCCTTTACATCTTACTTTTTCTCTTGATGAGTCTACTTTTTGTCATCGGACAGAGGCCAGGTAAGAATTGTCTCTTCTCATTACCACATGTGTATTTTAAACGCGTAGCGACTATGCACTTTAAGTTTATTGCTATGACTTTCTTCCAAGCACTTATGAATTCTTAGATTGTACTTCCATTGCTATTTGTTTTGCAGAATTTTTCAAGCTATGCGTCTGTAGACATATATTAATAGTAATAAAGAAGTTATTCATGGATATTGGGTAACTACTGAGAGGTCTAAAAAATTAACATTTAAACCAGATCTAAAAGGCGTTGCCTGCTCAGGGGAAAAACACGACCAGACAAATGTTATATCAGCTACATTAGACGTACCTCGGTATGGATATGGAGCATCTACCACACTACGCTATGCCGATTGACTTGACTAGGCAGAGTTTTACGCCCCGATACAAACCACAATCAAACTGGTAGGACTCGTTATCAGCGATAATCACTGTGGTGATGAGATGCAGGTGAATTCGGACCCTTAAGGAGCAATACCTGTTTTTAAAAGGGAAGGGGGGTAGCATTTTGTATACGGGATGAAGGAAAGGGGACAAGAGCCCGATGCTATGCCGTTGAAGGTCACCTATGATTCAGACCTGGTATTTATTTGATCGCAATGTTAGCGTTTCCTATGACGGCTTTAATGAAGTGCTTTGAAATTTAGCGTAAAAAGCAAAGCAATTGTGCGGTGCTATGTTTTTAGGCGGCCCTAAAACAACCAACCATCCCAACTCCCGTGCTTATTAAAACGTAACCCGACTGAGCCGAATATGGATTCGGCGCGCCCAGCAACGTTATAGACTTCATCGCAGGCAGTGGCGATAGGGACAGAAACAAACTCACTTGATTCTGTTTCCTCATGAAGGCGAAAAAAAGTTGTTAGAGCGCAAGCAGAGAAGGGAACAGCGCGCCCCCCTGCTGGCTGCATTGCTGACTCTGCTTTTGGTTGAGGGAAAATGTTATCCAGTAAGGAGGGGGTGGCATCTCAAAGGTGACTGGCTATCGCCGTCTATTCGCCCGCTGTAGAGCCAGCCTGCCTCCGGACTTGCCCTTCGAACACACAGCAAGGGGGCTTGACGCGTACGCCAGGGGGGACTCCGTGCTGTAAGGTAGGGAGCACGGTGGCCCCCATTCAGAAATGCACGTTCAAAATGTTGGAAGGGGGGAGGCCTGCAATGGGGCCTGCAGTGTTTCTGAGTATGTTCTGTCCTCACGTGTGGAGCACACGGGGGAACGCTCTTTCTGAAATGGGGAAGAAATCCAGCATTTTAAGGGATGCATTTAACTACAAGAAGGGGGAGAAGAGGAAGAGATGGCTGGAAGAGCTAGGGCGCAGAGCATCCGAGAACTGAAGCTTCAGTGCAAAGAGGGGCGTGGTGCCGTCCCTTTGCTGCTTAGGTCCAGTAGCACTTGCCCGAAATTCAGCGGGGAGGGGGGAGACCAAAGCAAGTTTGTTGGTGTACACCATGAAAGGCCGCGCTGGCCCCTGAAGTCCAGCCCCTTCCGCGTGGTGTGCGCTCAGGAGACACAAGTAGACTTGCCTGGCGCTTGAAATTTCCGACTTAACGCCTCTGGTTTGAATTCCCGCTTCTGCCTTTCAGCTAACCTGGGCCTGCGCAGAAAGCTGCACAGACACAACTGCTCCCACAGGCGGTGCATGCCTCTCCACTCCAGAGTGCCCTTCCCCTGAGGGACCTGCGAGCCGCCCTCCCCGCGCTCACCTTCGGCCACGGTACTTCGTACGGGTTGGGCAATACAAAGCAGGCGGCGCCAAGAAGCATGCAATGATCGGAGAGCTGCCCTGGGCGTCCCTGTGGAAACGCGGCTGACCGTGCTCTGCCTCTCCACAGCATTGCCCAAGTCGGCTCGCATTTGCCAACAGCTGGCGTTCTACCAACCGAGGCGACTGCATTTGGGCACGCGTCCTTGGGATGTTTGTTCTGAAAACGGGCATTTGAAAAAGCAGTAAGGGGGGAGTTTGTTTTATTTTAACTGCATGCCAAGATCCCCCATGTGTGCTAGGATTATTGGACTTGATTACAGTCTTCTAACGATGGCACATTCCGCAGAAGAGATTAACTCCTTTGGATAAAGTGCTGTCCCACATTAGCACTCCCTTAGGCAAACGCAAACTCCCTTCTCCTTGCATAGACAATACGTTCTCGATCAAACGCTGCTGAGCTAAAAATACTTCCCCCTGTACTAGATTTTTTTTTCCTGAATACATTTCTCTTTGCATGCAAAACTAACCCCCAAACGTTTAAAAAGGAAGGGCTGGCCAGTAATGAGAGCTTGAGCCTAGGCACCAAGCGCTCTTGGTTGTAGCCATAACTGATTTGCTATGCGAAGGGTAAGCGATCTCTTACTCTTTGCCCAAATGTTCTCCACTTACCTGCTTCAAAGGGGATTGTGAAGCTTAATTAGTGTCAGCAAGGGGCTTTGAGATCCTTGGATAAAAGACTATGCAAGTGCAAAACAATGCTCTATAGTCTATGCTATAGCTGATTACAGAATATGCATTCAAATGTGTATATTCAAACACATTCCAGTGACTCCAGATGCACACAGGTAGCCTATAGAAATATAGTAGGATAGGCATCAAAAGGATACCAAGACACCCTTTCTAGAAAGCATGAAATTTTATTATGAATAAAACATTGTCAATTGTTTTGTATCTTTTAAACTCTGTTATAGACAAGATAAAGTCCTAGCCCTAGGCATGTCAGCATAATTAATAAATAATGGCCAAATCTGTACTAGAAGGAGCCAAGAAGTCTCCATTTGCTAAGCATTTGACACTGTGTAAACAAAGACCAAAGCAGAGCTTCTGATAATGCCATGAATATAATTTCTATCTTGCATAAAGCAAACACACACCACTCCCAAACCTATTTAAGGGCATCTTTGTTTCCATACTACCACTCAGTAGCAACTGGCTGGACTGGCCTAAAGCAGGAAGATTGCAAGCCTAAGGAATGATTAAAATATCTTCAGCATAAGCTCAGATTTATTCCAACATTGCATTGAGGCAGTAACTACAATATTTTTAGAGTGCAGATTTAAAAACATGCTCATATTTAAGTGTGTAAAGATGTTTAAAGGGAGATCTATCGAACTGGTGCCTCAATATTGATTGAGCACCTCCGCACACCTGCCTGCCTTTCAACAGGAGACCGTCTAGACAAGATCCCTCATCAGTGTCAGCATAAACATAACCAGCTAAGCAATCAGATCAGCTCACTCAGCAGGCAGGCGTTAAGTGAGCTGAATGACAGCAGGGGATAGTGGAATTTAGTCTAGGAGTAGGGGACTTGTTGAGTCACTCCTGAAGGACTTATTTTAGTCCTGATTAAGACAGTGGACTCAACATTCCTTCCCCCATCCTGCATCTACAGACTAGAGAGAGTCTCTGTGCAGACTGCATTTTCCATCATGTGCCCCTGAAATAGTATATCATACATTTGACTTCAGATTGCAGTGTGGGTGATAAATATGCACTTACTTTGGTTTTTTCTTCCCTTTCGGCCCTGTACAGCATATCCATTTGCCCAACTAAAAGCTATGTGCAAAGTTATCTTCTTTCATTCAGGGAGCTGATTTCTAGAAACAAAGTCAGTGATGTAGCAAAAAAGATTAATTCATAACCAATTTTATAGACATTTAGCTAATGATTGTTACAGTCCTGTTCTGTGAAGCTGTTCAGAAATCTACAGGGCTTGATTTTGGGGTGTATGAAGGGTAAACATCTTCAGCTAGATGTGTGGGTGCTCAGTGCTTCTGGGGAGGTGGGGGGGAGGTAACCCAGACAGGCCCTGTATCCTAAGTAGGCTTTATTTATTTCACATTTCCTTTCCAATTTTAAGTGGCAAGTATATTTTTATATATTTACTAAAACTTGTCATTTATCATCTTTATTTACAATGGCATCTAGAGACCCCAACAACAATCATAACCTCACTGTAGCTGGAGATACCTATCATAAGAAGCAATTCCAACCCCAAAGGTTTACAAGCTAAAACAGGCAAGACTCAAAAGGCAAGCATTATTATCCCCATTTTACAGACGGAGAAGTGAGGCCTGGATACACAGACTTCAATGATGCAATGCGGAACATTGCAAAACCTTACTTTTAGGTGCTTTGAAAATCACTGCGATTTCCAAATCCCAGTGAGGCACCTAGGCTCTCCACACAAAGAAGGGGAGAGAGAGTTGCTTTAGAATGGTATCTATAGAAGACAGTATTTGAGGCTAAGGAGCCAATGGAAGGAGCTAACCAAAGGGGTGTATCCTAAGCTCTTCCCCTGACCTAAATCCAACCACATGGAGCATTCTAAATAGCAATCCACAGCTGGAAACCTCCTTCCTGGAGTCAGGCAGGTTAGGCCTTAGATTAGAACAACCAGTTACTGCAACACCCAGATTAGGCATCTACACAAGATAACCAGTAGAAGAGGGAGCTTCCCTTATAGCTTAGCTTGCTTGTTAAGGTACTCAACTAGAATGTGGAGGACTCCACTTTAGATTCTAACTTGTTCCTGATATGAATGTAAGGGATGTAAAATCCCATTTAATTTGTTAACTGTAACCAATTAAAGACTGGATGGAAGGTGCGGCCACTCCAGCCCAGTTGGAGGCAGTGGATGCACCAACCTCGATGACATAAGCCCCTATGTGTGACCCCCAGACTAGCTTAATCACTGTTCTGCAGAATGCTTCACACACTCTCTGGCCCAGATACTATTTTGTTTCAATGGAAAAAACTTTAACAAAAGACATCCAAATAGCTTACAGTTCACTACTTCAGGCACTTTCATAGGAGATCCTTATTCAACTCTCTTTTCCTCATCTCCCACATCCCAGGTGAGTGCCCAAACCACTGGACTAACAGTTTTGAAGGAAACCACTGCTATTGCCTCCCCTCCTCCCACCTTTTACATGGAGCTAGGCTATAATTTACATTTAAAATGCTGCAGCTGCACAATTGGAGCACTTCCATGTAGACAAGACACAGCAGGGGTTCTCCCATTGATCCACCTGCCCAAAAGTATGTAATGAAATTGATAAAATAATTCTGTTGATTTAATACCATCTATACTGGGGGTTAAATCAGCATAATATCCCCATCTCTTGGGGAGGGGGTGATTTTTAAAAAATATCTACAGCTATGCCAATATAAGTTTCCAGTGTAGATCAACTCTTAGGCATGCTCTAAGTCAGGGGTGGCCAAACCGCGGCTCTTCAAAGGAAAATTGTGGCTCCCACACCCACGGCTGTTCTCCGTTCCCCTGCTCTGACCTTTTTTCCTTGTTTGGCAGGGCGCCACTTAGGGCAGCAAGATCTCATGCTGTGGCCGCCGGAAGCTTGCTTGGGCCACACGCAGCTCTTAAACAAAAAAAAACCCCCAGAAATGCTGCCCCTTTGTTTGTTCCATTTCTTTGCTCAACAACTTCTTTCCCTTGGATCTTTGTACTATATCCACCACTATTTTGGCTCTTTGTAATGGGTTGGCCACCCCTGCTCTAAGTAAACCACCATATCAAGCCCTTAATGTGAGCTAGAAGGAGGGTCACCTATTTTCCCTCACACTGAGGTTAGATGGCAGATAGACAGGCACCAGGATGCATGCCCAGAGGCAGAAATTTAGGCACCTAAGAGCCAAATCTTCCCAGTCCTATGCCAGTGTCTTAAGCATTAGACAGAAGGAAGTATGGACCTAAGAGCTGTTATTGCAAAGCTTACCATTTGTTTTCTGGAAACTGAGGAGGTAGTGGAGACAGTTGTAATGTATCTGGAAATTCAGTAGTTGGGATCTATTAGCCTTCCTAGCAGACCACTTGAAACAGCATTGTGAGATCCACAGTCTCCTTCAAGCCTACACAAACAGCAGTGGCTTTTGAATGATTTACTTATTTAACCAGTTTAAACAAAAGGATGCCCTTTGAGTCAAATATCTACTGTTTACCTGATTCAAATGAAGCAAAATAAGCAAACTAGGACCACTGCATTTAGGGATATTGGCTTCCACTATAAACACCCTGCTCAACCAGTACAAATAAAAAACAAACCACAGAAGAAAATAATTGTTTAATTAACCTTGATTTTCTGCAGTAATCAGGTCCTCCAATTAAAAGGAAAACACTATGGCTGCATCTAGACTGGCAAGTTTTTCCGCAAAAGCAGTCGCTTTTGCGGAAAAACTTGCCAGCTGTCTACACTGGCCACTTGAATTTGTGCAAGAACACTGACGATCTAATGTATGATTGTCAGTGTTCTTGCGCAAATACTATGCTGCTCCCGTTCAGGAAAAAGCCCTCTTGCGCAAATGTATTTGTGCAAGAGGGCCAGTGTAGACAGCTCAGGACTGTTTTGCGCAAAAAAGCCCTGATGGCGAAAATGGCAATCAGGCTTTCTTGCGCAAACCGCATCTAGATTGGCACGGACGCTTTTCCGCAAAAAGTGCTTTTGCGCAAAAGCGTCCATGCCAATCTAGACGCTCTTTTCCGCCAATGCTTTTAATGGAAAAACTTTTCCGTTAAAAGCATTTGCGGAAAATCATGCCAGTCTAGACGTAGCCTATGGGTAATGTGGCAGCAGAGTGAAAAAGAAACTTAAAAAGAAAGGCATTCCTTCCTGGACCAGAAGTCAAGAACACGTTTGATTTAAAAAAAAAAAATAAAAAAAATCCCTCACTTCACAGCTCCTTGAAAGAAAGCATCAGCATAAGTGTGGTATCTAATTCATACAATCAAAATAAATGAAGAAATTCTGATAAGAGTTACAAACAAAATGCATGGTAGTTTTGCAAAGTCAGTACACTTTCTTTTCTGTCAAAATGTAGGGAGTTTCTGAACATCCATAAATCTCTTTAAAGAAGACTAAAATTGACAAAGCAATGATTTTAAATCAAATGTGATTTTTGCCTCTCCCAAACCATACTTTCTAACAAAGAAGAATGAAAGAGGAAACCCGTCAAGAAAATGTGATGTGATAGCTGCAGCTTTCTAATCAGTGCAGGTGTCCACCTATAAGCCATCACCACATACAGAACCTTATCAGACTCCTACTGGAACAACTTCACAGGAGTTTCAGATTTCTCTAAGTTGGGAAAAACAATGGAATCACAAATGACTCCTTTCAGGAACTTTGGAAAACCACCAGTGCCATAAAAAGATAGTCACTGTTTTTCAAACACCAACAAATTAACTATGTAGGTACCAGCAAACCATTGTAGCTTTGAAAATTTTAAAAAAAATTAGACCAATATTATGTTACCGGAAGACCTATTTTAATAGTTGTTTACCATTCAAATATGTCCTGTGTATTTCTATTTAGACAAATACCTAATAAAGAATGGTGATTCTTTAAATCTTAAATTCTTTAAATAACTTTAATAGTTACATTTTATGGACAAATATGTGGACTTTAATGTTTATGGTGGTTCTGGATGTTTATATGTAGCTATAATTATGCAATTAACTTTTATAATAATCTTAAGAAAAGCATAATGTATCCAGATAGTTATAAGTGCACATTCATTTATGGATAGAAAATGTTAACCGCTAACCACTCTTTGGAAGCAAAAATGTTCAGCCTAGATTTTGGAAAAAAATCCTGAATGTCTTAGCTCTTTTTTTAAAGTCATGTTGCATACTACCAAAACAGCTAAATAAAATCATAGGTCATGATCCTTGATTGTTATTAATGTTTAGAAAATGCCTATGTGGCTGTATATTTTGTAAACATACTATGCACTTCAATAACATTTCTCATTTTAAATAAACTTTGTACATTTTATTTTTAATTTTATGTTTTGTGTAAATGATCCTGTATCCAAAGAAAAATTAAGCATTTTACCTAGCTTGTTTTGTAAATTTCATAAGGGATCAATGTTAAACTTTTCCTACTCAATTTGACACAGTTAAATAAAAATCAGTTATTCACTTATTATATTTTAGCAGACTTTGCATTCTTAAAGAATAAAAGTCATTCTAATGTTGGTACACAGAAACTATTACTATGAGCTAGCATTTAACTTATAGGACAATATAATCAAAGGACTATACTTTCTCTTGTCACCATAACACAATGTGATTTGCATTGGGATTCACGTGTTATTTCACATTTCCAAGACTCGATTAAATGTCAATCTAATTGTTCTGTGAGTCTTGAAAACTGAAATTTTCTTACAAATAAAATGAAATGTCATTGCCCTTATTTTAGGACAAGCAGCAACTTCAGCAATAAAAGTACTGGTCTTATTTCTAGATTAAGAACAAATATCAAAATCAGCATTAACTTATTCCTGGAAAGGATGAACATCATGGTGCTCAACTCAGTTCAAGATCACCCTTGACTTATGTACAGGGTGTTTTGGTGTGGGTGTTTTGTTTTTTGTTGAAGGTGCATTTGGAGTGTAGAATACACACATGCAAGCCTATTTAGAAAAATGGATTTTTGCAGGTGAGACTCTGGTATTGCCTACAATTATATCAGACATTTGGATTTAGGGTTGTTAGGCATCCAGAATGCCCAGTAGAAAAAGGACCCTGATAACTCCCATCAGCACCACTGAACAGCTATTAAAAGTGCAGGCAGTGGTGCTAAGACAGGCTCTCTACCTGCTCTGGTTCCACACGGCTCCTAAGTGCAGGGGCAGTCAGGGAGACTCTGTATGCTGCCTATATGCTAAGTCCCACGACAAATCCCAGGGAGCTGTGGGGGCAGCATCTGAGAACACTGGCAGAACCCTTTGGTGGCTGCTCCTGTGCCTCCTACGCCACATCCTCAGCCCCAGACCAGTGAAAGCAAAGGTGAGAAAAGAGCGAGCAACAGAGGGTGGGGCGATGGGAGGAGCAGGGCCTCAGAAGGGGCAGGGAAGAGGGTTCAGTTTTGTGCGATTTAGAAAGTTGGCAATGGGCCCAAATCCCACCACAGCAAACCCACATGAGTAGACCCTGCCTGGGAGTTAACAAGATTAGAGCCATTGTGTGTAAGCCTTTAAAATTGAACAGATACAGATGGAAACTGTTGGAAAAAAAATCAGAACTCAATTACATAAGGAACATACCTAACTTGCTTTTAAATAAGGATCACTCCAAAGTATTTTGTTCTCAAGCTCCCACAGTAAGTTGTGGGTTTTTGAAGCCTAGTTAAACATCCCAAAACAGAAGGAATCAGATTATGTGGGATCATATCTTTAACAAATTTTATCAAACTCAGTTTAATCAAATCTTTAAATTACATGAGCTATTTAGAGTGAAATACAAAAATTATATAAAACCAGGTCAGCAGGAAATAGCAGAGCAATATGTTCACAAATGATAAACCTCTTCCATTTCAGTATGGAAAAGGAAATTATAGAAGAATGAAGTCTGGCAATGCTTCCACATACGCAAACCATACATTCATACACAGACAAATTCTGCTCTGGGTTGCAGTACATTTACACCTGTGTAACCTAGAATAAAATATGACCCACAAATGCTTGGTTTAATAAGCAAAACTCAAATATTTTAACTCTTTTGTTCAAGGAAAACACCAACCTATAACAGATGAGTACTTTGTTCTGATCCACTGTTACTGCTAATATTTATCATTTTCTAGTAACAGTGATCAACTAATATATTTTTGTAAACCATAGAACAATTGTGATACTAAAACACTAATATACCTTTTTACTCAGGAGCAATGTCTAAGTGTTTAGCTAAGTCCAGTGGTAGTGGTGCTTTTTTGCCTAACTCTCAGGGTTAGGCTGTTGATAGGCTTGCCAGCTGAATGGCTTTCTTCCTTGATTACTGTTCATTAAATGTGGTTAGTCCAGAGCAGATACAAACTTACTTATACAATATCTTGAAACAGGAGAGATTTGGTGAAAGATTATTTATTGCAAGAGATAATTCAAGATATATTGCTAACATCATTTAGGTAGAAAAATGTATGCATGTTCAAAAAGACATACCTGTACACCAATGTCTTTTTGTGAAAAATTAATTTTGCTTTACCTAGCATTCATACATGAGAGCTCCTTTGGAATATCCCTTGTTGATTGCTTAGAATGTGCTTAACATACACAAGCAGTACCTCAAACAAAATAAAATTAAAAAAATGCACATTTTGGTGCAATTCGATTTTTATGTACTTTTAGCACAGTTTTCATAGCACTATTTTTTCTGGAGAATTAAAGACACTTTACAAAAAAAAGCAAAAAATCCTGAAACACAGATTTTAATACATGCAAATCAAAATACATACTATGCAATTTACTTCATAGCTACCACTACTGTGTTAATGATTAATTCCTAACATTTGTGTTCTTACTGCCCTGGCTCTGATCCTACAGATCCTAGTATCAAAGGCCTCAGGCCTGCAAATATTTATGCCTGTGAGTAGCTGAATACACAAAACTAATGCCCAAGTTCTTCCTACTCATGTGCATAAAGTTATATGTGTTTAAGTGCTGGCAATGCCATGCCAAATACAATTAGAATAAACAAGAGATTTCCAAGTAACAAGTAGAATATAACAGGAAATGCTATTTGTAGGTCATTAGATGCCCCACTTGCCCGTCCAATGGAAACTATGCACCCATACTTTTTTGTTGGAGGTTTGCCTTGGCTAAAAAATTAAACCCAAAACATGACCACTGCAATCACTAGTTATCCTAGTACATGTTTCACATGAGCATAGGTGTTCATATGGCTATTCTGAAGAAACTATAATGATATTCTACCTAATTTGTATACTTCCTGTATTTTCAATTGTGCACTGTTAACGCCTGGTCCCAGATCTGACTGGGCTTCAAACATATGAAATAAGTAGCTCACAAGGTGCAGAGCATACGGGAATGCAGAGCATACGGGAATGAAGAGCATACAGAGCATACCTAAATGTAAAATGCAGCAGAAACAAGGAGAAATGGACCACCTCGTTCAGAAATAAAGCCAGGAGCTATAGGATTTATAAAGCAGTGATTCAGTATAATTATTATTTTGCCACCTGAAGTGCATGCTACACATATGCTACAGTACTGTAGACTGTGTTCTTTTTTAATGCCTCATTTGTGGTCATGCCTGTGCTTTTAGCAAGGGGAAAGATGATTTGGTGGCCAAACTAAAGATCACCCAACACCTTGCTTTACACTTTCAGAAAATCCTCAGGGTGTGTGCTGGTGGAGGGGGAAGGATGGACCTTCTCCTTACATTGTTGAACACCAGGCACAAGAGTACTTTTAGTCAGTATTCTATCATACGGCTCACTGTAATAATATAATTCACTTAAAACCAGTTCCTCTGCTCGACTGACAAAGGGGGAGGGAGGGGGAAATCACTTTACAGGATACCCACAATCATATTGGCTACTGTAGGAATGTATAACTGGTCTAGGTATTCACATTCTTTGGGAGAAGTAACACATGAAGTATTAAGTTGATTTACCTTAAAGGCTCAGAAACAAAAAGGCAAAGAAAAAAAAACAAAAACAAAACAAAAAAAACCCACACCACATACCTGCTGCTTGAATCCAGGTATGAACCTGCTTGTCTCAAATCTAAGTCCAAGTGGGATTCTTCAACTAGATGTTCCCTTGCTCATTTTGCCTGGGACTGATTAGGTAGCATGGCTACCCACACGAAGGAGAGGTAGGACAGCCCACTCCCTCTTCCCCAGGTTTGAACACTCAAAGAACGTGGAAGACTCATACTTCTTGATATGGAGCATGGATTTGAACACAGTTCTCCCACCTGCCAGTAGACTGCCCTAACCACTGGGCTATTGTCACTGTCTTGGCCCCATGCATCTTCAGTTTATGTCAGTGTTTCTTAAACTATGTTCCACAGAACACTGGTGTTTGGTGAACAACTCACAGGTGTGCCGCGACCTCTTCTTTGTTTTTGTCTTTTTTTTTTGTCTGAATTTTTTTTGTTGAAGAAAATTTTCATAGGGGTTCCGCATAAAAAAAAATATTGTTTGGTTCTGTTGTCTCAAAATGTTTAAGAAATACTGATTTATGTACAGTGGAATAGCTCCAGGCAGCAAATATTGAAAATTCTGACCAAGAATACTCCACAGCCAGGGAGCTCACGGTGGGGTGCATGCACATGCACTAAATAAGAGTTCAGTTAGTCCATTACCAATATAAGCCAGGAGAATAGGCACCCGTAACCGAGGGGTGCACTCCATCCTCTTGATAAAGCTGTTACATGCTGAGCTGTGCAGCCAAGTTAGCTTAGTCAAATGAATACCTTCCAGGTTGCCTTCCTCCAGGCCATATCTCCCTTTTGTGGGCGGACTGTAGTCTGACAAATCTCCAGGGAAGCATTTCCAGCCATACTATCCCCCTGCCAGGAAACACATTTGCCACCATCCAATTGAGCCTTCAAGTCAGTTTGAGCATGGACCAGCTTCTCAGGTTACTCTGTGGCTGTGTCTAGACTGGCAAGTTTTTGCGCAAAAGCGGTTGCTTTTGCGCAAAAACTTGCCAGCTGTCTACACTGGCCGCTTGAATTTGCGCAAGAGCACTGACTTTGTAATGTACAAAATCAGTGCTTCTTCCGCAAATACAATGACGCCCCGTTCGGGCAAAGCCCTCTTGCGCAAATGTATTTGTGCAAGAGGGCCAGTGTAGACAGCTAAAAGTGTTTTATGCAAAAAGCCCCAATGGCGAAACGCGATCGGGGCTTTCTTGTAAAACAGCGTCTAGATTAGCACGGACGCTTTTCCGCAAAGTGCTTTCGCCAAAAGCGTCGTGCCAATCTAGACGCTCTTTCGCAAATGCTTTTAACGGAAAAACTTTTGCGTTAAAAGCATTTGCGGAAAATCATGCCAGTCTAGACGTAGCCTGTGTGTGTGGGAGTGGGGTGGGGTGGGGGCGGGAGAATCAGCATATACTCTCAAGAGTGCTAGCCCATGCAAGAGAAGTACGAGCTGCTCCCAGCACATGCTCCAGCTACTGTGCCAACATGAAACAAAAACATCTCAAGCAAGACCCAGCTATAAGGCTG
Source organism: Rafetus swinhoei (assembly GCA_019425775.1). NCBI lineage: Eukaryota > Metazoa > Chordata > Testudines > Trionychidae > Rafetus > Rafetus swinhoei. The sequence continues at coordinate 74,698,307 of CM033449.1, read as the reverse complement.
TCATTAAATTACACATTTGTAAACAGACTATGCAATGCTTTTCCCATAAATCTATGTCCTCAGTCGTGGGAGTCCTCGGTGCATTATATGTGATAACCATAAGAAAAAAGCAGACAATTAAAATCAGTGGTGCTTTCAGCCCTTCACCTCCCCCTCAGCAAAGAATTTATAGGCCTGGATTATCAGCATCCTACAACCTGGACATCCGATGTACCCAAATTCAACTGTACATCACCACTGCATCAGGTGGTACACAGGGCACAGCCTGGGGTCAAAACACAAAATTCACTGATTCCTCTATAGAAGAGAGGGTGACTAGGGAGGCACTCACCAGGCAATTGGCTGATGAGGCCCAAGGGGAAGATATGAAGACTAGACTGCAGTAATAGCCAAAAGCAATTCATAATCCTGACCAAACCTCTTTCTGGATCTGATTCCTGGTGGTGCCCTCTATAAGCTTCACATTTAAGTATTTGCACCGTCTTCTCTTCGTGCAGGATTCTGAAACCCTGAACAAAATCTACCACAAATATGTGGACTCCTTGGAGTAATCCCTCAAAAACTAAAACACCATAGCTAATTGGAGATCCTGCTCATTTCAGCTGTTGGCCTCCAAGTGGGCCTGAGATGCTGTCCACATAGTCTGCCTGCCATACCGTCTCATGTTGACTGGAGATGATGAGACCACACCTGATCAGAAGCAGCTGTGTAAGACATTGCATTCACACCACTGGATTTTAATCTACAAGCTCTTCTTTCTAGGGATGTGAAGGACTAGTTGACTATCTGATAAGCATTTGCTTATCAGATAGTTGACAAGCTAGGTGACTAGTCGCTTCCCCCCCCCGCCCTTGCTGCCTTTATCAGAAAGAGACAGCAAGGGAGGGGGGCAGAAGGGGGTACTTCAGAGCAGCAACATGCTTGGAGCCTGGGGTCAGACCCCAGGCTCCAAGTGGCGCTGCCGCTTTGAAACACCGCATGCAGCCCAGGACCAGCTGGGGTGTCCTCAGACTGCACACAACGTTTCAAAGCAGCAGTGCCGCGTGTAGCCTGGGATCAGCTGGGAACGCCTCCATTGATCCTGGGCTCCATGGAGCGCTGCCGCTTTGAAACGCTGAGGAGAGCCCAGCGTCAGGCTCCTCACGGCATTTCAAAGCAGCGGCACTGCGTGAAGCCTAGATCGCTGGGGATTCCCTCACTAACCCCAGGCTCCTTGCAGTGCTCTTGCTTTGAAGCGCCGTGAGGAGTCCTATGCTGGGCTCCCTGCACCCTTTTAAAGTGGCAGTGCTGCATGGAGCCCAGGATCAGCAAGGGAGTCCCCATCTGACTCCGGACTCCCCTCAGTGCTTTTTCCTTGTTGCTACACTTCAAAGGCAGAGGCGCCCTATTGACTAGTCAATGCAAAATACATCAACTATTTAATTAGTCGCTATTTAACATCCTTACTTCATTCAAAGCTTCAAGTTTCCTCACTGGTGCAGAGCTGGAAGATTCATTGTAAGACAAAACACCAGCTGCTCTGCTCAGGCTATCCTTTCATTATGTTTAGCTGGTTAACTGATTAAGTGGGAGTGAACCCACTGCCCATGGCAGGCCCCACCAGGAGAGAGTGGTCCCCCCACCGATTAACAGCAACCAGTAAGAAGTTTTTCCTTCCCCCTCATGCTACCTTTAGTCCAGGTGCCTACGTTCTATTCATGAGTAGATAATGTTCCTTCTCTTAACAGGGTTTTACTGTGATCAGCAGTTGTTGAAGAAAGGGCCCTTTCTGCTGTTGTGTGGCGTTGAAGATTAGATGGCCATAAATTCTTTAAAATTAAGAGATCCCATCTTAAGTATCTGAAGAGTAGACGAGAAGTATAAAGCTTTATTACATGATCCTTATTTGCATTTATTGTACATGAACTTCAGTCACAGTCTCAGTTTTTCAGACACATATGTACAATGGTTATATGCAGTTACATCAAAACCTGAGTGTTCTAAAAAAAAAAATGAAGATGTTCATATGTCCCCCAAATATTCAATATAAAATCAGCTGCATTTTCTTGAAAAAAAAATACAGTGAGGGAGAAAAAGATTAATGCTAGATAGCAGCAAGTCTTCAATTTTCTTGTTGTCTCTGAAATACAAGTAATCGTATGTCACTCATTACTGTGAGCGATTATAATAGAACTGTACACCAAGTTGTGGCCCAGAACCAACACAGGATGGGGTAGTTTTCCTTCAGTGTTCGGAAAGGCTCCCAGCATTACTCAGATGCTTCCTACTTTGCCAATAGGCTAGCCTGTCCCCTATCTAATATTGAGGAGGATATACGGTTGATCGGTAAGGTTTGGAAAATAAGATGGCAGAGAATGGTTCTCTGGCTTTTAACAAAGTTTCAGGGAGTCATATGGGTATAGTCTAAGCAGGCAGGTGTACAGGCTTAATGACTAGCTTCTCTGGAGAATTCTCTCCAAGTATATAGAGATGGAAGTTTACAGACACTGAGTAATGGATTAGAATTTTCAATTCCCATGCAAGATATGACCCCATTGGCTTCAGAGTCAGAGTGACAGCACTGACTTCCTTTCTCTAAACCATGCAAGCTGCTATAGTTGCATCTGCAATACTAGCATTTCCTACAAAATTTTATATAATAATGCACCGTCCTAAAGGGAAAAAAAGACACTATTGTAAATTCTCACGTATTGACCTAAGTTTAGAGAGCAGTTTACAAAAAAAGCTCTCTCCAGATATTTAAATATTAAATATGATGTTTTTGGTATGCAAAATAGTTCCACTATTTGTATTTTTTTTTGAATAACCTCAGCAAAAAAAGACAAAACCCCACTTAGGACTGCTACAAAAATTTGATTTAAATATTTTACACTGAAATTCTGTTTAGCAGGCATCAATCTGATCATCTTTCTGCAAGCCGGGTCTTTACATTCTATGTTTAGTGAAATGAGATCCTGTTTTTCCTGCATACAAAAGAGAGACTGATGTGTTGCAGACCAGACACCCAATTCTTCATCATTGCTTCATTTCCCTATTTGTTTAGAAAAATGTTTAGGCAACTTTGAAACAAAACACCCTTTAAACTCATCATGGCAGACAAGGAGACCTTGTTACAATATTTGGTTTCATAGTAACCGCCACCATAAGAAACTCCAAATCAAGAGAGTCCATATCTTGCTACATCTCATTCTGGAAAACAAATGTTTGAGTTCTAGAAGCACAGAAGACTTAGTAGTTTGGAGTTTGTTACAGAAGTGCAAAAAATCTCAACTGAACAAAATTAAAACAGGTTAGGGAGCTCAAGTCCAACTCTGAACAGGGTGTCTGTTCAAAATAGACAGTATCACCAGCTGCAAATTTTACACTTCTAATAGACTTCATACGTCCAACTTGACAGTTCTATACTACCTCCATTAGAGGCAATCAAGTGGATTTCTGTCCTCCAAATCAAGTTCTGTTACTTTGGATTCCACCTGAAATGCAGCAGCAGCTTCCTGGATATTCCTAATCTTGGATTTGCTGAGATGTTAGTGCTAGTAGTCTCTTGCTGAGCAGTGCATTGTGTCGTTGGAGATAATCTATCACGTCTCCTTGCTTTTCAACTATTTCTTCCAAACTTGAGCTTTCCCTTGGAGGCATAAGAGAAGGAGAAAAGTCATTAAAAAATTCAGATTAAAAAAGACTTTCTATCAATACACATAAAGGTCATTAGATACTTCCACAAACACCCTTTTCACAACTTTCATTTAGTTCCTCTTGGTTACTTTTCTACAGGGAGACAATAGTTTGGGCCATAATGGGAATATATGAGCTTTTAACACCACTATGGGTTACTTGGAGATTGGAAAGGCCCCATACAGATTGAGACCCCTGATCCTAAGGGTTCCAAACTCCCAGCCCACAGGCCAGTCCTGGCCAGAGCAACTGTGCAGGAATCCCGGGCTGGTTTGGTGGGCTGGAGGCCACGTCTATGACAGGCCCTGAAACTCTACCCCTTCCTGCCATCACCCCACTCCCCCCCCCCCCCCCCCATGGCACCTGCTCCCTAAGGATGTGGCTTTGGGAAACACTGAAGGGCCTGGTGTCACATGGCAGCAACAGTCATGCCCCCGACTCCCTGAGGTGGCCGGGGGGGGCGGGAATGGAGGGCACTAGGTGAGAGCACTGGCTCCACTTCCCCACATCTCCTGCTGCAGCAGGAAGTGCACGGGGACCCCCAACTGCTAGGGTTGCCAGATGTCCGGTATTTGAACCGGACAGTCCGGTATTTTGAGGGTTCTGTCTGGGAAAAATTAAGAAAATACCGGACATATAAAATGTCCAGTATTTTCTTATTAGGTAAGTTTTATTATTATTAGGAGTATCATTAAGTAGTTGCGTACTGCCTGGCTGGTAGATACGCTCACACTGTGTCTACCAGCCAGGCAGTACGCAACTACGTTGGGGATGGAATCCCAGGGCCAGACTCACTAATGCTTCGCCAGGACCGTGCGCGGGACGGGCAGCACCCCGGGATCTGTGTGCTCCTGGGTCAGTCCCACTCTCCACCGGCCGATTCTCTCCTGGCCAGCCCCGCTTCCCACCAGCCTCTCCCCTCTCAGCCAGCCCGCTTCCTGCTGGCGGTCCCCTCCCGCCATAGCCCCACTGTCCCAGACCCGCCCCCGCCCGACCAGCCCTGCTTCCCACTGGCTGGTTCCGTCCCCCCCCCCAGCCACCATTTCTGAGATCAAGTGTGTCCAGTATTTTTTTTTGAAGCCACCTGGTAACCCTACCAACCGCTACTACTGCACTGCGCCAGGCCCATCTGGTAATCCCCAAAGCTGCGTGCTCAGTGATTCCACAATGGTGGGAAGGGGTGGGATTTGTGGGCAGCCTACTGATTTGCAGCCTTCAAGCTCTGGAAGGGGAGGAGCAGGGACCAAGTGTAAATCACCAAATTCGTGGTGCTCCAAAAGTGCTGGGAAGAAAGAGGAGCAGTAGGAAGTACAGGCCTCCAGTGCAGGAGAGGAACTTGGGAAGGGTGCATAGGCCACATGTGGAATCACAGTGGACTGCACGCAACCTGTGGGCCCACAGGTTGCCCACCACTGCCCTAAAAGGAAAGGAGGGGAAGGGTAGGAACTTAGGCTACACTGTGGAGCTATTTTGTGATACTTCTGAAACACCTATTCCGCATCTTTTGAGCATGCCAGTTATTTCAAAATATAATGGGCTCGCTATTCTGACGTCCCTGTAAACCTCATTCCACGAGGAGCAAGGGACATTTTAGAATAGTGCTTTATTTCAAAATTCGGTGCGGTGTAGACAGTACCAAATTTCAAAATTAACTCTAAATAAGCTACACCAATTTCTTCATGCTCTGGGTGCAGTGTAGAAACACCCTTTGTCTTCCAGAACCTGGTTTGTAGAGACAAATAGTTTAACAGTGTTAAGACATCTGTTGTCACAATCGACATGATTAAATGACAATGTTACAAAAGTATACAGAAGTTACTTGAACTAAGGACGCTAAGTATCAGGTAATTGACTAATTGAATAGTTGATGCATTTTTGCATCCATTAGCCTATAGGGCACCTCTGCCTTTGAAGTGTAGCAATAACCCTATGGTGAAAGCACCAAAGCCTGAGGTTAGCTGGGGTCTCCCCCACTGATCCCAGGCTCCATGCGATGCTGCCACAGAACAGCTGACCCTGGGCTCCATGTGGTGCTGCCACTGAGAGGCAGCAAAAAGGGGGGGGGGAGGAGGGGAAGTGACTAGTTTACTATCCTGTTGACTATCCAATAAGCATCTGCTTATTGAATAGTTGACTAGTCCGTAACATTCCTAACTTGAACAGAAGAGTTTTGATGAAAGCTATAAAGTTATACTGGAGTTGCAGCCAAAGATTGCTTGATGGGCTCAAGTGTACATAAACAAGTTAGTTTCATTTTGTTGTAGCTGTTTACTACTTTTTGCTCTGGTTTGTACAGAGCTTCCTAAGCGCCAAGCCATGTAGTATACTTGACCCGAAATAGGGAGGTAAGCGATTAGTCAAGTAGTGACTCAACTAGTCACTTCCCACCCCACACTGCCTCTATCAAAGAGGCAGCAAAGGGCGGAGAGCAGGAGCCAGTGCTGGGGGGAGCTGGCTTAAAAGCCAGTTCCCACTAGCACCATCTCTACCAGGGGAAGGGGAGGCAGAGGCACAGCAGGATAGCGAGCACCCCCCTTATCAACTAATCAAGTAGTCAATAGAAATTTCATCAACTACTCGATTGATAAACTGAAAGATAACATCCCTGCACTGAAATACGCTGCTCTAGATATAAGCAATGCGTTTGGAGGCATTTCAAAGACTATCAAACTGTAACCCAAGTAGAACATGTTTAGAAGTACAAGAAATGGCTTGATGGTAATGTGAAGTTCTATAAAAAGGCAAGAGTATCAAAGATAGAGGCTACGTCGATACTGCACTCTTGCGCAAGAAAATATGCAAATGAGGTGAAGCAGTGAATATCACCTCCTCATTTGCATACTTAATGAGCCGCCATTTTTGCAAGGAGCCATCTACACTGCTCCTTTTTGTGCCAAAACCTCCTCTTGCGCAAGAGCCGTTCTGCCACAAAAAGGAACAGTGTAGATGGCTCCTTTTTGCGCAAAAGCCCCTTGTGCAAAAATGGCGGCTCATTAAGTATACAAATGAGGTGGTGATATTCACCGCTTCACCTCATTTGCATATTTTCTTGCACAAGAGCATGCAGTGCAGATGTAGCCAGAGTGTTTAGTTGTTGGCTAAAATAGTCAGCCATTTTTCTTGTACTAAAGCATGCTCTCATGGCCTCTTCCAATACCCTGCATTAAGATGTTACCATAAAGAGTTAACAATAGATAGAAGGTTTCTAATTTAATGGCCACTGCCAGAGACCATTAGCCTCACTTATATCCCAGGAAAAGGCATTCCAATTTAAATAAAGAGCACTTGTTTAGATGATGCAGCCACATATATTTCACAGAAGACTTCAAGAAGCACTGTCCTCCATACCAAGTGATTATTTGGATCAGTTTTTCTTTGCATTTCAGCACCAACACCTTATACTAAGAATTAAATCCAAATGAACTATATTTAAACAAACTTACCAAGTCAAGCAATCTAGATTTAGGAAGTGCTAGGTGTAAGGTTTTTTGGTTCAATTTGAATTTCAGCTTGCACATGTGCATTAGGATTCCTCTCCCCTTGTCCAAACAAAACCTCTTAGCATTTTACTGTAGGCTTTGAAGTCCCTCCAGAGCATGCAGATGAGATACCTTATCAGACATACAATTAACAAACCAAAACCACAATAACTCCTTGTAAAGGGCCCCTCCCTTCTTGTGAGCACCCCACTGATAGGAATCTTGTCTTTCTACCCAGCTGTCTGCAGGAGGAGAAGTGTCCAGTATGTGGCCTGGGACCAGGCTTCTTACCCCCTGTTGTGGCTGCTGTGGGTTGGGGGTGGACCCAGGACCGGCCACTCCTCTGGGTCCCGGCCCAGGGACCCTATAAGTAGCAGTTACCTGCTGAGTCTCAGAGGTCGGTTGCTGGTATGTTCCCTTGGCCACTTCCCACAAGAAGCTGCTCTGTTTAGCCCTTTCTCTTGGGCCTTGTGGTCAAGTCCTCCCTGTCCAGGGTTCTGCAAAGGGTTGCCTTTGGCTTACCAGCTAGTCTGCCAGGGTCGAGCTCCAGGAAGGAACTGGCAGGCCCTGGCCCAGCAGCTTCTTCTATATCAGCCTGCTGCACCCTGATGCTTGGAGGACTGCTCTTTTCTGCTTGGAGGACTTCTCTTCTGCTCCTGTGACTAGGCAGCGTGAGGAAAGGCCTCCAGCAGGGATATTGGAGCCTAGTCCACCCCTTCACCTGAGAGCCATAGATAAGAGGACTATGCCATATTCTCTCAGATGGCTGAACCATGTTTGCTAAAAATGTTCCTGAAGTTCAAAGGCAGATGAACTGGAATAGATTTCAGCCCATGCTGGCTAAGTTTCATTCTGGTTGGCCTAGAGAGCACTTCTTTGGAAATTCCAAGTATTTTTAAATTTAGAACATAATAAGGCACTTGACATGTAAATCCTAGAATTTGTGCTCTAACAAAAGTAAGCCTTTTATCAAGCTCAAAACAGGTGACTGAACATGCATAGTCTTTTCACACCAACACACACTTTTGTGGACTTCAGAGTACAATACATGTCCTAGGGTGCAGTTCTACTTTGAAGAATAAGTGACACATAAGGGGCCATTTTTTCTATTTAAGCAGCTGTACTTGTTTGTATTCTTGTTCACCCTACAGAGCCAGCATAGCCCTGAGAACAGAACAACGTTCTCTTCTTCTACATCAATAAAGCCATGTAATAGTTACAGTTCCAGGGCCTGTTAGTTATACCAACACATATCCACTTAAGCTAACAGTGTTGCACAAGTGTTACTCAGGGCAAAATATGGCCTGCAGGATTTACACTACTGGGTAAGTATGAGAAGGAAGAGAATAACTCTTCTCAGATCCCAACTCTGATAGTCAGCCCTGCAAAGTTCTTGTTCAACTGACATTTGATCTAAATAACAAGAAAGCATGGAACTCTCTAATCCTCTATCCTCCTTTTATGGAGTCTTTCACAGTACACTTGCTCTTTAAACAGCCAGGAGTTAACATTACTCTTGCTCATCACAGATGGTCTTACTACAAAGTGATGCAGATATGTTTTCAGAATGCTTGAAAAGCAATCAAAAAGGGCGTTGAATCAATTAGGGTTATGATTGCTTGTACAGACTGTACTACACACATGTTCTCCAATGCTTGATACCCTGATATACAGGCACTGTTAAGACGCCAATACCACTGAAGACATGCCCCACAGCCTGGGTTTCTGTCCCTCTGTTTTTTTTGGAAGGGGAAAGGAGAGCGAGGAGAACAGAGGGGAGACACACAGTTTCTCCAGAAAGTGCATCAAAGTTTGAAATTGTGCACACCAAGGTTCAGAAGACACTAGAAAAATTAGCTCTTTCTGCTGGTTTTTCAAGATCCTGCCTGCCGACTGTTTCCATGAGAGTATGACTTGCATTATGGGGTATTTAGTCACAAATTTGATATACAAGTGCAATCTAGTTTAGATTGCAGGAGAAGGAGCTGCTGAAGTGTTTTATTGGAAGATTAGGGTACTGCTTGTGGAGCAACTGTATGGTGCTAAAACATGTACAGGTTGGATCTTTACAGCCCAGACTTCCATTGACCGACATCATCTATGGGTCCAGCATCCCCATGGGTGCTCCGAGGCTATAGCACTCATGGTGAAGAGCCCTGCCCCATGCTCAACAATTTCTTTCCCATCCTCCCCGACGAGAGGCACTCAAGCTGAGGGAGGGAGGAAAGCGGGGGTGCGCACTTGGGTGAAAGAGGTGGAGCCTAGCGGTCAGGGGCCATAAGCACAGCCCCTCCACCTGCTGGGTTGCATTCTTGGCATGGCTCCACAGCCCCCCCTCAGTCTCCACTCGGTCCGGGTCAGCCCCTCTGTTCCTGCCAGAGTGGAGTCCTGCAGTGGGTGGCAGCGAAGAAGCCGGCATTGCTAGACTCGGGTAGATCAAATTTCCTGATTCAGGACCAGTTAGGTCCCAGGGGTGCCAGACTAGGGAGTTAAAACCTGTTGTAGTCAAAAACATGCAAGGCAAGACTGATCTCCACCCCATACTGTTCCCCAGAAAACCATATAAAATATGTGAAATATCTGTAGATTTCCTCTCCAAACTGGAAATATACTTTTAAATCTATGCTAGCTGCCATATACTCCTAACTCCAGCATAAGAGAAATCCCAGATCTCAAACTGAAAAAGTCTTACCTTCTGGAAAGGAACACCTAGGCTGCGTCTAGACTGGCATGATTTTGCGGAAATACTTTTAACGGAAAAGTTTTTCCGTTAAAAGTATTTCCGTAAGAGAGCGTCTAGATTAGCACGGATGCTTTTGCGCAAAAGTGCTTTTCGCAAAAGCATCCGTGGCCAATACAGACGCGATTTTGCGCAAGAAAGCTCCGGCGGCCATTTTCGCCATCGGGGCTTTCTTACGCAAAAAAATCCTTCCCTGTCTACACTGGCCCTCTTGCGCAAGAACACTTGCGCAAGAGGGCTTTTTCCCGAGCGGGAGCGTCAAAGTATTTGCGCAAGCAGCACTGATTTTGTACATTACAAAGTCAGTGCTCTTGCGCAAATTCAAGCAGCCAGTGTAGACAGCTGGCAAGTTTTTGCGCAAAAGCAATTGCTTTTGCGCAAAATCTTGCCAGTCTAGATGCACCCCCAATTTATTTCCCTCCCAGGTATCAACCCACCTCCTTTGGGGAAAGAGCTCCTTGATTTATACCAAGACACATTTTAATGACATGATCTAAGACATCAGTATTTCTCCAGACTGATCAAAACCAACTCTTAAGAGATTAAGGACAAACAATTAGGGTTAGCACATTACTGGTGAAATTATAGGAGTACAGTAATTACTTGTTTAACACGTGCCCGCTTAACACGTTTCCGCGATCGCACCATTTTTTGGGGGGGAATGTTTTTTGAACAACACAACTGTCCCCGAAATAACACGGTTTCCCTAGCCGGCCTGTCACCAGCGGCTGTGTGAGGCTTCCCCCGCCTCCCTGCAAAGCGGCGGAGGGTTCGCCGCTCACCACGCCATTCCCTGGCGACCCCCCCTCACTGGACATCAGCTAGAACCCGCTCCCTTTCCTCTGCTCCCACTTGCAGGCCGGCAGCTGGGTTTCCCCAGCGGGCCTGTCGCCGGCAGCTGCTCGGGGCTTCCCCCGCCTCCCTGCGAAGCGGTGGAGCGTTCGCCACTCACCACGCCGTTACCCGGCGACACCCCCCTTGCCGGACGCAGTGCGGGTCCTGGCAGACCCATCACAGGGGCATACTGTACTCCCAACCCGATCCCCGTCCCCTCTCCTCCCCTTTCCTTCCCCAGAGCCAAACACCTCCCCTCCCTGCTGTAACCCAGTCCCCTCTCCCCCCCAACCTTATGTCCCGGTCGCTAACCAGTGCGGGCTGGAGCTGTGAGCGCACATGCAGCTCTCAGCAGCCCCGCAAAGAGAGCGGCTGACCGGAGTACTTCCGGGTTCCAGCTGATGCCCTATTGGGAGTTTTACTGTACTGTACAGTACATCGTCTAATGTTGACGTTGACGACTCAGCAGCAACAGAAAATTGACTTCGACACCACTGCTTGAAACAACCCCCACCTTTTCCATTATTTTCAATGGGAAAATTGACCCCACATAACATGTTTTCACTTAACACGATCATTTTCTGAAACATATTTACTGTGTTAAATGAGGAATTACTGTATCTATTATAATTGTCATATGGTCGCTAAATATCTATTAAAGCTATAGCATACCCTTTTCATGATTCATCATTTTTGTACTCTATCAAGTTACCATTGCTGTGGTGGACCATCTTTGCAGCTTCTGATTTTTGTGCACACAACTGCCACAATGCTGCAGAAGTCCACTAAGGAATTACTACCACATTTCCATTTTTCCTGACCGCTTTAAGGTCCCACACACCACTCCATACAGAAATTGATGCCAAGTGTTTACACAGTTACCCACATAAACTAATGGAAGCGGTTACCTGAATCCAATCTCTGAGGTACTGTGACTGGGGTGAGCATATATCTTTTCTTCTTCGATTATATCTGGCCTTGGCTTTGCCTGGTTGAAATTGCTTATTTTCACTGAAACGAAAAGAGGTAGTTAATTATGCAGACTGTTTATTAATAGGGTTAATTGGCACTTAAACTGAGTTCTACAGAGGGTTCCAACCTGCCTCACAAGTAACAGCAGAGGGGATAAAAAGGGAGCCCAACAAGAGGAGCAGGTTACACATTAGAAATTGGCATTTCCTTTGGTGCTGCTGCTTAAATTTGTGTAAGGGCATGTCCGAGACCTGTGTAGCTTGCATTACCTATGAAATTCCCAAGTAGCACTCTTGTACTTAAGGCTGTTCCCTGGCCTCTACCCCAAGAGTAGGGAGAAGGGAATATTACATTTCCTGCAGTGATAAAAGGTTCATTAAAAGGAGACTTTTGAAATAAAATATGCACTTGCTTGCTCTTATCTGTCTATATTGTTTTGTTCTCAGTTTGCGTATAAAACTGCCAAGTTTACAAAATAATTCTTGAGAGAAAAGACTAGAAGCCATGTTGTCTGTATATTAGTGGGTTTTTCCCTTTTCTACTTGTAGCATTCCAGTCTCTTGTACAAAAGTATCTTGTGAGGGAGTGCTGTATAGTTATTATCTTAAGAACTCCATTAATTTCAATTAATCTCCATTGAAGCCCTGACATCCGTGTGTAGTTTCACTCTGCATTGTTAATGCATATTAACAAAATGACTTATTAGCTTCTCGGACTATGTGAACTCCTGAAGAATTAGGATTCTGAGCTCCATATGTTGCACTGATAGGACTCCACTTAAATGAGCCTCCATTGTCAGAATCCATGCTGTATGTGTCTCAGCTTGACAAAGCCCTGGCTGGGATGATTTAGTTGGGATTGGTCCTGCTTTGGGCAGCAGGCTGAGCGGTATGACCTCCTGAGGTCTCTTCCAGCCCTATCATTCTATGATATGCTTTAAATTAAAAAGTAAGTTTGTCAATTCTTGAGACACTTTGCCCTAGACAGGTGGGCTGCTACAAGTATTAGAAGCTGCTATCACTTCTAAAAAACAGGGAAGGGTAGTATAGTAGGGACCAGTATGCCTCAGTCTGATCTTAGAGAACTAGTTACAAGGATAACAGGATAGCTCAATTTTCATGCCTAAAATCAACACAGTTTGCAGAGAAAACGGTCATTAATACTACTAACTGGAAACAGGAAACATGTCTACAGTCTATACTACCTGGCAGATATAAAAGTTAGATCACAAATTCAAATTTGGACCAAATACAAAAATAGTCACTCCTGACAACTGGAAGCATTTTTTTCTAGACTAAGATTCTCTGGTCCAGCAACATCTGTGATCCAGCATGACCAGATATTCCAGAATCAGAGTCCTGGCACACAGCAGGGGTTGGGGGGCCAGGAGCCAGCACACAGCTCAGTCGGGCTATGAGGAGGAAGTCAGGAGGCAGCATGGGCTCAGTTGGGCTAAAGGGGAGAGGGGCAAACCCAGGAGCCAACAAGTGGCTCAGCAGGGCTGCAGGAGGGGGAGGAGCTCCAGGAGCCAACACATGGCTCAGCTGGGCTGGAGCACAGCATAGCTGGGCTGCATGGGGAGCCAGGAAGCTTGGTAAGGAGGGGGAAGGTGGGAGCGGAGATAGGGGGCCTGAAAGGACTTATCCTGGTCCAGAAAAATCCCTCATCTGGGACCAGTCAGGTCCAGGGAGGTCCAACCTGTACATCAATACTGTTCTTCAGCAGTTTTTCAACTCAAATATTGCACCACTGTGCAAATAACGTGAAGTAGTGTAATCTATTAAAACAGACTCAAGTACAGAGACAGAAAAACAACTATGAACATTAAAAGCTAATAATTTTAAGCAGACCTTTATGTAAAGACTACCTATTGAAAGTGAACTGAACAATCCTTATTTTAGACTATCCAGGTTAGTATGGACTGACCCCGGTTGAGTTATTAATGTATCATACTGTATATCTGGTCAGAGAATTGATGTTAAAATAAAAAGAATATATGACAGTCTCCAAGACATACCTAAAAACCTACTTTATGTAATGGCCCATTCTCTTCTATTCTAGCCTCTCCATCAAAGAGAAGATGTTTCTCCTCTCTTCCCTCAGGAGTTCCTCAGACACTGGCTATGCAGAAGCCTGTTGCCTGACTGATCACAGGAATAACTAAGACAGATGTGTAACCAAAGTTTAAGACTACTGTATGGTAAGAGGTACACAGAGGAAGGAAAAAAAAAAAGCTCTTCAGATGGTCACCATTATGTTTGCTGAGGGATGGAATAATATTAAATTGAGGGTAAGAATGTAGAATGTCATGCCTGTTGTATACACACTGGAATGTATGGCAGGGTTTGTTCAAGACCCCTTACAAGGTCTAAAATTGAAGGTGCTCAGCACCCTTAATCCTCTTTGAAGTCTATCAGTGGAGCTGGGGATGTGATTATCTTTGCATGATTACTCTGAATAGAGGAAGACCACTAGGGAAACACACTGAACATTAGAGGCCACACTGACATCCTTCAGTAGCATTATTTGTGGAGTAATGTTCAGATAAGTGGGACTATCTGGAATAAGGCACTACCTAACATGTTGTAAGTGCAGAGTTTAAAGAATTGCATTTCTGTTGCTAGAGGCAGATCATAGGATGCCTCAAGCAGAGAAAATAATATCCAATAAATTTTCATGTTAGTTAACAAGTATAGATTTGAGGTCTTCTTAACCATGCTGTTTGCTACAATGCTAAATTCAAGAGGATCAGATATCAAGTTGCATATTTTATTTATACACAAACATACATATACACACACAAACTAGGTTGATATAAGCATTTTATCGACAGGAAGTTGCCACTTATAAAGAAAGTCATTGCTACAATATCCACTTTTGCTACACTGGAAGATATACTGACTGTAAATGGAAGATATAGCTGAATATTCTGCTATAGCTATGCCAGCACAACATCTTGTGAACACTATAAGAATGACTTTATTTTGGAGTAATTACACTTGAGTAATGTCCACGTGAGTGAATTATACCACATAGCTATATAGGAAAACATACTGTGCTACAGCTATGTTGGTCAAAATCCCCATATAGACAAACTTTAGTATCAGAGCCTGTACTATAGCCAAGGGAGGTACCAATACATTTGGGGCTTCATTTTTTGAGGCAGTTTCAATACTATTATGAGCACAAGTTAAAAAGAAAATAAGTCAGATCTTGAAACAACATATTCAAAGCTTTCATAATATTTAATAGTTTATCATGACATTGGGAATAGCTACTCTCTGCAACTTTCTATCAAGTCACTAACTAGGCTTTTCTCCAGACATCAAGTTCGCTCTAGAGTAGAGTTTTAATATTACTATCTAGAAGTCAGTTTGACTTTCATTATTGTCACATGACAATTAGTAGCATAATATTACAACAGCTGTTTCCTCTCCCCTTCCTCTCCACTACTTTGTTCCCCTTTAACTCAACCTGTTAACCTTTCCCCTCTTGTCAACACCATTCTTTTAATTTTCTAATTGGTCTCCTTTGTCACTACTGAGAGGAATTCCAGAACATGAATTACACTACCACTATAGTTTGGTGTCAGATACACAACAAAATGAATGCTGACTCAAGTAGGAGACATAAGAGACACTCAATTCCTCCAGAAGTGGACTGGTCTCACTCCACACTAAAATTGGTCTATATCAGTCCTTTAGGAAGTAAGTATAGTTGATGAAAGTTAGATTTTTACATGAAACCAATCCATACCTCAGATTTAAAAAAAAAAAAAAAAAAAAAAAAAAAAAAAAAAGAGAAAGGATTCCCAGGAGTTTAAGGACGATGACGTTTACATGGCGTTTAAAAGCAAGATTAAAAAAATAGATACCACTTTGGAACATTTGTCTGTATTTCACTGTAGCAATAAAGGTCTCTAAGCTCATACGCTCATTTAGGAGCTAAGACATCTAATTTCTGGTTTTATAAACTGAACAGTTTAACTTTGTGTAGTGTTTAACACTTTATTTTCCTTACTAGTCTGAGTAACCAGGAGAAGTTTGTTTCATGTTGTCTAAGTCTCCCGTATGATCTATAAGCATGGCACACAGGCTTCAGCCGCTGCTGGTCATCTAGGTTTGAGTTATGGAAGTTCAAAAATTTGACTGGATTATTTTAATATTTATGTACTTTTTAAAATTACTTGGACCAGTAAGTCCACTGTGAGGATTTAATAGAATAAGCCAAAATAGAACAAACAAACATGGTCCTGGAGGAATAGGACAAACCTATTAAGCCAGTAATCCAATATAGTTTTCTATGTTAAATTATTTTCTACCAACTGTTAGTGGTACAGTTATGGGTAATGGACTAGAAATGTGTATTGCTTTATTTAAGTAGGGACTCCAAGAGTCTGAATGTTACTTTAGGACTACTAACCATCAAATACTAGATGAAGTGAGATTTGGGGAAGGGAGAAAGAAAGGGAACTGGAAGGCAATTGCAAGTTAAAAGATTGAGATATTCCATATACAGTAAACTTCCGATAATCCGGCACCTTTAGGACCCGGGGGTGCTGGATTATCAGATATGCCAGACTATCAGAAAGGGGGGCTATGAGGAGTCTGGGGTGGGGTGGGGGGGATGCCACCCCAGACCCCTCATAGCCCCCTTCTGATAGTCAGGCCCCAGGCGTCCCGATTCAGCCGCTGCTGGTCAGTTTCAGCAGCGGCTGAATCAGGGACGCCTGTGGCAGAGCAGCTGGGGTGCTGCCGGGTTGGTCCAGTAGCGCCACCCCTCGGCGCTGCGAGAGCAACCCGGCAGCACCCCAGCTGCTCTTGGGGACGCCTGGGGCAGAGCAGCTGGGGTGCCGGGTTGGCCCGTAGCGCCACCCCTCGGCGCCGCGGGACCAACCCGGCAGCACCCCAGCTGCTCTGCCCCAGGCGTCCCCAAGAGCAGCTGGGGTGCTGCCGGGTTGGTCTCGCAGCCCCGAGGGGTGGCGCTACGGGACCAACCCGGCAGCACCCCAGCTGCTTTGGCCCCGGCATCCGTGATTCAGCTGCTGGTCAGTTTCAGCAGCAGCTGAATCGGGGAAGCAGGGCGCAGAGCAGCTCCAATTGTCCGGCTGCCCGGAGCACTTCCGGGTTCCCGATGGTGCCGGACCATCAGGAGTGCCGGAGCATTGGATGCCGGACCAATGGAGTTTTATTGTACCATCTTAAACATTTAAGTTGCACATGTCCAAGGAAAGTAGTTTTGACTAAGCAAGAAGAATATTAGCTCTGAGTCAGAGTAAAAAACAAACAAACAAAAAAATCCACTCTGAGCATGTGTTGATAAAGTTGCCACGAGAGCATGCTAGTAATGTGTGATAGATATGCGCTATTATGTACAGTTTGTCTATATCAGTAATTTCCCGGGAAGTGCCTTAAAACAGACAAGTAGCCTAGTTTATCTGGCAGCATTTAGAGTTCAAGGCATGACAATGATTTCCAGTTTGCTGTAAGCAAGAATGTCTGAATGGCCTGCAGTGGGTCAAGGTATGAGAAACTAATTTTATGGTCATAGCTCTGCTCTGGTTGCCAGCTGCTGGCCAGGTTCCCTACCCCCAGACCACTGGCCCTCCAGACTGCCTGCCAACTGAGCTCCCAGTCACTGGCAACCTCTGTGCCTGGGGCTCTCTGATCCAGCAACAACCATGATCCGGCAGGACCACAGATTTTGCTGGACCAGAGTCCCGGACCACAGAGATTCAACTGGTACCATGCTCAGAGAGCAGAGCCAATAGAAAGTTTAGTAGCTTTTGTAAGGCAGTCACAGGACAAGGCAATAACTGCAGTTCTCACCTGTGTAAATGACTATGCATAACAGAGAACAAACCAGCTCCAGACACAATACTCCCAGGATCAGGTAGAGAGATTCTTTCCTGTTGTCAGGAAAGGAATGGCAAGCTGCCAATATCAGAAGCAGGGCGGCATTTCCTTAAGAGAAAAACACAACAGAAATGACATTTATATGTTTTAGTCTAGCCAATAACTGCAAGTGGTTCAAAAAGACCCTCCTACAACATCTATATTAGGGATGTCAACGTGTGGCGGACTACACGATTAACCAATAAGCCTGGGCTTATCGGTTCATCCTGTCAACTACATCCACTTCCCTGCCACTTGCTATCTCTATAGAAGAAACAGCAGTGTGGGGAAGGGGGCGGGAGCCAATATGCATGGGGAGCCAGCTTAAGCCTAAGTGCCTGTGTCCTCCCTCTGCCCCCCGCCTCCTTGCTGCCTCCCACAAAGGCAATGGCAGGGAAGGGAGAGAAGGCAGAAACTGCTGCTTGGAGACAGCCAGTTTAAAAGCCAGCTCCCCAGGAGCACCAGCTCCTACCTGCCCCCACCCTGTGCTGCTGCCTCTATTAGAGGTAGCAGCGCGGGTGGGGGAGAAAGGAGCTACTGCCACAGAGCAGGCTCTGTCCGCGGCGGGCCCAGGCTCATCATGGATCAAGGCTGCTTCATGGGATGTCAGTGCAGCCTCTGTCCCTGGGGAGCTTGGGTCCCCCGCAGACAGGGGCTGCTGCTGTCCTGTGCTGCTGCCTCTGTACCAGAGTCATCAGTGCAGAGTGGAAGGAGGCTCCTAGGGAGTGCACTGGCTGCTGGCCCTGCTCGAGGGGACTATCAAATAATTGTGTAACTGCTAACATTTGATGCAGTGAAAAGATTATTCAATTACATACTGTCTAACATCCCTAATCTATAGTCTTCGTTTTTTAGGTTAGATGGATTATAGCTATGCAATAGAAAAAAAACCCATGACTGATGTGTTATTTAAATTCCCCAAGGGTAAAAAAGAAATGTGTTTAAGCGTCACAAAAAACTACAGTTATAAAGTTTTAGTTCCTACAGAACAGTTAGTGTTTCTTCAAGCATCCTTCATTCTATATTTAGTTGTCACTAATTTGTGCCTTCCATTCATGACTTTAAGATGCAGTGATGTTTAGTATCAATATTAGATGTATTGTCTAGTATTTGACCTTTCAGTACAGCAATCTTGTTCTACATATCCAGTATAGAACCCTTCTGGTGGTTCTGTCTACCACTACAAAACATGCCACTTCAGTTTAGCTTTACAGGGAGAGGAATTGCAAGTATTTGAAAGACTGTAGTTGTTAGGCAGACAAGTGTGTTCATTTTTATACATGTAGAGCAGATGTTTTACATACATAGAATACTAGGACTGCAAGGGACCTCAAGAGGTCATCAAGTCCAGCCCCCTGCCCTCATGGCAGGACCAAATACTGTCTAGACCATCCCTGATAGACATTTATCTAACCCACTCAAACATCTCCAGAGATGGAGATTCCACAACCTCCCTGGGCAATTTATTCCAGTGTTTGACTACCCTGACCGTTAGGAACTTTTTCCTAACGTCCAACCTAAACCTCCCTTGCTGCAGTTTAAGCCCATTGCTTCTTGTTCTATCCTCAGAGGCCAAGATGAACACGTTTTCTCCCTCCTCCTTATGACACCCTTTTAGATACCTGCTATCATGTCTCCCCCCCCCAATCTTCTCTTTTCTAAACTAAACAAACCCAATTCTTTCATCCTTCCTTCATAGGTCACGTTCTGTAGACCTTTAATCATTCTTGTTGCTCTTCTCTGGACCCTCTCCAATTTCTCCACATCCTTCTTGAAATGTGGTGCCTAGAACTGGACACAATACTCCAACTGAGGCCTAACCAGCGCAGAGTAGAGTGGCAGAATGACATCTCGTGTCTTGCTCACAACACACCTGTTAATGCATCCCAGAATTGTGTTTGCTTTTTTTGCAACAGCGTCACATTGCTGACTCATTCAGCTTGTGGTCCACTATAACCCCTAGATCCCTTTCTGCCGTACTCCTTCCCAGACCGTCGCTTCCCATTCTGTATGTGTGAAACTGACTGTTCCTTCCTAAGTGGAGCACTTTGCATTTGTCTTTATTAAACTTCATCCTGTTTACCTCAGACCATTTCTCCAATTTGTCCAGATCATTTTGAATTATGACCCTATCCTTCGGAGCAATCGCAACCCCTCCCAGCGTGGTATCATCTGCAAACTTAATAAGCGTACTTTCTATGCCAGTATCTAAATCGTTGATGAAGATATTGTAGAGCCGGTCCCAAAACAGACCCCTGCGGAACCCCACTTGTTATACCTTTCCAGCAGGATTGTGAACCATTAATAACTACTCTCCGAATACGGTTATCCAGCCAGTTATGCACCCACCTTATAGTAGCCCCATCTAAGTTGTATTTGCCTAGTTTATGGATAAGAATATCATGTGAGACCGTATCAAACGCCTTACTAAAGTCTAGGTATACCACATCCACCGCTTCTCCCATATCCACAAGACTCGTTATCCTATCAAAGAAAGCTATCAGATTGGTTTGACATGATTTGTTCTTTACAAATCCATGCTGGCTGTTCCCTATCACCTTGCCACCTTCCAAGTGTTTACAGATGATTTCCTTAATTACCTGCTCCATTATCTTCCCTGGCACAGAAGTTAAACTAACTGGTCTGTAGTTTCCTGGGTTGTTCTTATTTCCCTTTTTATAAATGGGCACTATATTTGCCCTTTTCCAGTCTTCTGGAATCTCTCCTGTCTCCCATGATTTTCCAAAGATGATTGCTAGAGGCTCAGACACCTCCTCTATCAGCTCCTTGAGTATTCTAGGATGCATTTCACCAGGCCCTGGTGACTTGCAGGCATCTACCTTTTCTAGGTGATTTTTAACTTGTTCTTTTTTATTTTATCTTCTAAACCTACCCCCTACATAATTACAGCTGATGAGTGAGTACAACTATACATACCAGAGCCCACTAAGAAAGATTTTTACTGAAATGTTGCTTGAAGTTTCTCCCCAATTCTAGCTCACCAGGGCAATAGCATTATATAAGAAGAATTTGAATGAAGCAGAACAGCTCCAACAGGAGAAACAAGAGACCCACCCCTGAATAACCAGTAACTTAGTGCTTAGGCTACTCACCTAGTACATGGGATACCAAGATCCAATCCCTGTTCCAAATCAGGCAGGGGAGACATGAATTCCCACTCCCCCTACCAGTTTTACCATCGCCCCTGCTCACCTCCCACACTTCTTGTCATATTTACAATTCCAGGGAATGCAAGACATCTGACAGATGTAACATAGGTATAGAATTCATTTACTGATTTAAAGCAGATCATGGTCAGGCTACTATGTTGGATAGTTGAACTGTCAGGGCCAAATTGCTATTTTATGAAATGTGGTACTACAATTGATTTCCACCTTCAGGCCTCAATAGCCGTTGAGGAAAGTTAACCCCCACCCTCATGCCCAACAGTCAAGTTTCATTTGTGTGTTTATACACTCAGAACTTTAACTGTTGCTTATACTAGAAGCCTTAAGCTTGCAGAAGGAACATTGTTAATAGCGATCACTTTGGAGTGAATGAAGAAAACCTTTCCCACTCATATAGGTGTTAGAGAAGAAACAGCCGACCCAGGAGCAGATGGGGTAAACAGCCCACACACGTTTACCTTGGACATTCCACACAATGTCTGAGTTGCCAAAACTGCCAAGTAAAGGCAGTTTTTTAAAAATGTTTAAGAAAGGTACCAGGAGGTGTGGGGGCTAGTTAAATAGACCACTCTCCTTGCTAAATTGGTAGAGTAAGCAAGAGAGGAAAAAATGGCAGGGGCCAGTCAGCTCAGCACAGTGACTTGAGGCAAAGGAGGATGCAAGCGCAGACCTCCCGACAAGGGCTGGAGAATACCATTGCCACTGATACCGGCGAATGATCCGAGGGCAGGTGAATGATGGGCCTGAAGGGATATACATTTTAGATTCTGGATGAAGCTCGAATTTGGCAACTGGCCCAGCCCTGAAGAGGGAGTGCAGAATACAATGTGAAGGGACTACGGGAGGCCAGAGTTGGGGAAACGAGCAACTTGGATTATTTATACCATCAAAGGGAGAACCTGTGTGTCATGTTTGTGGGAGGCAATGGTTTGTGTTTTCTATTACTCTGCTCTGTCCACCCCATTTCTTCTCTAACAATAGGAAGCATTGGTGCTACAGTAGCATACTAGCAGTGTAGGAGCTTGTGACACTGTAGTATACATATGGCCTAAATCATTAGAAGTTGGAGTATCTGGAGAAAAGCGAAGGGGATGAGACTTTTCAAACTCCTTCCATTTTTGCAGTTATGGAATACATCGCATGGCAACTCTTTCCACACATGCACATGATCACTCTACACATGCAAATGAGTAGAGTCCTGCAAGTGTGCCTTGGCAGATATTTGCAACTCATTTTTGCAGATACAAACGTGGATGTATCTGTGCAGAACTCTAGAAATGAGGAAGTCTGTTTCATAATGATCAGATGGTCTACTCTGTATTCTTCCCCACCCCAGCCTTTTGTGTAAAATGGGCCTTATGTGACTGCTTTTCTCCTACCTGATTATCCTTTGCTCTTAAGTTCTCAAGTTTGATTGCAGAGTCAAGATCAGAAGCCTACACACAGCATAAGAATCTGCACTGCTTATTACTATATGAAGCATATAGTACCTTCAGAATGAAGGTCAGCCAAGAGCATTCCTGTTGCTTCATGGTTATATTCAAGTCATCTTAACAGCCAACACTTCACCAGAAACAGAGGAAAATGACTAGCAGCCAAATGCAGCGTGTGTTGGTTCTCAGGATATTATGGTTCCCGAATGTAGTCGATGGACAAGCTATCCAGTCAGTGCTACTATTTCCAAATTTATTTCAACTCAAGGAGTTCTAGCCTCCTGCTCCACTGACAGAAACAAGTTTGGAGGTTTGTACTCAACTATTAAGCATAGCACTCAAACTGGTGTGGCACACCTTAGATGATGAATTCATAAAGTACAGATAGAATAGTTCAGTTCACAATGTTTGTTCATACAAAGTCCATGAAGAACAAAATTCAAAAAAGTTCATCTCACCTGTAGAATGTATTAAGAGTGGCAGCCTTATAAGATTTCTTGTTGATCGGTAGATCTTGAGGTATCCTCTGCTTCTGACTTTACTGTGATGATGCTGAACATATCGTTCAAAGAGAACATGCAAAAGCCACAGAATTACCTTTGCAATGATTATGACACTTTGCACCTTAAGTGGGTTGGTGTAGTTTCCAGGGCACACATCTTCAATTGGGTTTGCAAAAGAACAATATATACCTGCTAAAAATGATAAGACAACAAAAGCAACCTGTGAAAGGAAGTAGAGAGACCTTAATATTAGTAGTTACAGTGTAAGCAATATTACCTTAATCTTTTTACTTACTAGGCCTCATTTTTCGGATTGGTTCAAATGAAAGAAAAAATCCCTAATGCAATTTTCTAGAAGATACTTCATCTTTGTACAATAAATATATCATGCTACTTCTTCCTGGAAAGATCACAGAAATTTGTTGCGCCTTTTCTGCATCATTATTAAATTTTACCTCCTCCATCTAATCATGGATCAGTATCACTGCTAGAATTTTCTGTCCCTAGCATACAGTAGGGATAAGAAGAGTACTTATTGTCCTTAGCCCTACCAGGGATGGATTTTCCCCCCATGTCTTTAGCTTCCCTTATTGTATACATTTAATGATTTCAAATTTGTCAACAGCCATCTATTTCTTTTTATATCTATTACATATGTTGAAGAGTTAGTTTGTAGAAAATAAAGTCATACTTCGCGATTACCTACAGATACCCAATTTTGCATCATCAACCCTGCCATTTAAGTTAACTAAATGCACTACTTTTTACACTGGAATATGCTTGGTGAAAGGTTTAAATTATTTTTGTTTTTCATTCCAACCCCCAAAAACAAAAACAAAACAAAACACAAAACAAAACAAAAAAAACAAGATGGTGAGAAGAATTCAGATTGAGGTGTGCTTGAGAACACCAGCTAATGCCTGTCAGAGAGAAGCAATATTTCAATGCTCCTAGTTACCAAGTTTAGGGCTCGTCTACATACCAAAATTACACCAACTAAATTGACGTTATGCACTCTTGAATTGGTTTAAAGGGTCTTTACACGAGGGGGTTGCTCAAATGTAGCAAAGTCCATTTTAAGAAACAGGTTTTGATGACGTAGTTTGTATGCCTCCGGAACACCACCACCACCACCACCACCCCCATTAACATTTCAGAGTGGGAAGGCTGTTGAAGTTGTAACATTAATGCATTGTCAACATCAGCATCAGATCTACCCAAACTCTATTAAACATACTGATACAGTTACATAAGTGCAAGTTTCTTACATATGAGATCTAAAGACTTTTTCTAACCTGAGAAGAGCAAAGACAACAATTATTTACCAGATTTTAGAACTAGTTGAGCACTGACAAAGCTAAGTTCACAGGAAATAACTATAAATAATAAACCAAAAATTTAGGCTGGATTAGTGTTTAATATCAAGTATTGCTAAATTAAAAAACCCCACAAAAAACCAAACAACTCTGCACAAAAGAGTAATTACAGCAATGTTTTCTTGGTCCGGAGGCCATATCCCAATTTAACTGTCATTTTATAACTCACATTATCCGATACACTCAAGTCAAGTGACTTATCTGACTAGATTACCTGCCATATCCATGCGAGTTAGAAGTTTGCAGTATTGGGAAAGAAAACTTAAAATACAAGGTACGAGAAGTATGCAACACAAGTCACTTCTCTCCTTACTCACAATCCATGCTTTAGGTCCAGTGCATTACAGCTGGGGAACCAGAATTTTCCATTATCTCCTCATACTCAAGTTAATTAAAATCTGAGGGTACTTTAAAAAAAAGAGAGAGAGACTTACATGTAGAAGCAACAGAAAATTGGCAACTAAGACTGTCGGAATAGCATGGAATCTCGGTCTCAGTTGTGAATGCAATTCATGAGGTGGAAGAAGCGGTGCATCAAGTAGAGGATCATCTTCTGTGCTCTGTGTTATCTCCAGGGAACCCTGAAATTTAAACATTAATTTCAGATTAATTTTCCTGAAATTCACACTTTTTTTTAACATTTCTCCTTCAATGAATGTTTACAAGGCACACCATCTTTTTGTACCACACAATTTCAAGCAGCTTTAACTTTCTGGTAGAACTCTGAACAAAGTTATTTAAGAACTGACGCAACAGTTCTGCCTTTGAGCCAGTTGTAGAATAGCTGTACTGCTATTCAAGATTCTTTAATATTAGAGTCACTGAGACAGGTGATACTCAACAATTAAAACAGAACAATGGCTCTTCAGCCATCCTGAAATCTCAACCAAGGAAAACAACTTTAACACAGGAGATGACTTTGCTGCTTCCAATTCAGGGAATAGTGAAAAATGGAGGAGACTGGTGCCATGTACTAAGCTTCAGAGATGCGAGCGTGTAGCTGAGTACACTGTTAACTCAACAGAGGCAACAGCAGGGGGGAAAGGAGGCCAGAAGACGGCTTGTAAGCCAGCACCCCACGCATTCTGACTCCCCAGGGCTGCCTGCCCCCTTCCCGCAACCCACACTGCTGCCTGTATCAGAGGCAGTGGCAAGGGGGAGGAGGAGAAGGTAGGAGCCAGTATGTGCGGGGAGCCCATTCCCATGGACAGGGGGACCCACATCCAGAGATCAAAGTAAGCCTGAGAGTCCCGGTGAGGTGCTCAGGCAAGAAGAAGCTGGCCAGCTGAAGCCCTTGGCTACAGCTGTTCCCAGCCAAGCTCCTGGGGCTCTCCCAGAAACTAAGAAGCAGGCAGCCAGGCAGATGAAAAGGGCTGGGGGCCATGCCCAGTCCTCTGTCTGGGACTGCCCCAGCCCTTAGATTCCCCCCCCCCTGCCCAGGACTCTTACTGGGCGGGGGCGGGGGAGGGAAGCTGCAACCATGTGTACCCAGAATCAGCTTCCCAGCTCATGCCTGGTCTCTGCCCTCCACCCCCCACCCCAAAATGCACTTTAGTTTTTTAAATGTATGAAGAGCCTGGCAGCTGCCAGGCTCTTCATACATTTAAAAAGACAAAGCCACAGCAAGTTAGCTCCTGGGGCCAGGAGCTAACCCCACTGCAGCTCTGCAGTCTCCTCCTCCCCCCCATCAACTAATTGGGTGATTAAACGGCATTTAACATCCTTACTAATTGCGCCCCTATCATATGCACCGTGTCAAGCTTTACTCCAAGACCTTCTAAGAACTGCAGGACCTTTAAAAACTTGTCACACTTTGTAGCACATTGGCAATGTCAAACAATTGTTCCAGACCAGAAGCAAACTGACTGTTACAGGGAGAAAAACTGAAGATGATTGGAACTCCAGAAGTCCTGTCAACTTTAAACAAGGATGACAAACATGGACCCTCAAGGCAAGGGCTACTCAACATGCAGCCCATAGGCTGCATGCAGCCTGCGGCCCATTTGTTTGCGGCCCACAGTGCAGTTTGGGTTTACATGGGGCTCAGCACATGGCCTACGGGTGGAAGCAAAAACAAAAAAAGTAGTCAATATAATGGTCTTCTGTTAATATGCGTTTTAGTAGTTAAATTCCTGGACTGTCATTGCTCATTAAAAATGCCATCATATGGGTGGAAATCGGGTAATATTGCATTTTATTGGTATCAGCAGAAATGACTTAAATGGGGCCTGCGTGTTGTGTAGTCTTGCCTTAATCTTTGTATTCATGCCTGTCAGTGTGAAAGAAGCTATTGGCATATATTTGCCTACGTGGTTGCATATAGATGCAAATACACTTAAGTTGCAGACCTCAGCACGTGCTGTGTGTATAACTGTGGCCCCTGGGGCTTCCAAAGTTGAGATGGCCTGCTCAAGACCAATATTTGATTTTTTTTATTTAATACATTTTAAAAGATAATGCTATTTAAAATGACAATAATTAAGCCTGAACATGGGTTAAGATAATTTTACAAATAAGCAGCATTAATGAGCCCTCAAATTGTGCACCATTGTGCTTTCATTATATGCAGAAGGGAGAAAATTTCATTTTGAGGTCAATTCAAGCATTACAACTAGTAAGGATGTTAAAATGCATATAGTTGGTTAACTATGTAACTGCAAAAATTTTCAGTGGTTACACATTCACTTGCAGGGCAGCTCACAGCAGGCGATGGTGCCCGCTGAAAGTTGGCTTTTAAGACGGCTCCCCACATGTACCCGATCCTGCCTGTGGCCCCAGGAAGCTCCTCTGGAATCAAACCGGGAGCCACATATATCAATCATTTAGGTAATTAATACGGTTATCCATTTAAATGGCTACACTTTTACATCCCTAATAAGTAGGTCAGAATCTCATGTACTGCTGTATCTATATTGTTTTTAGTCTTTGTAATGGAGCAAATGCTGACATTTACAGTTTTCCAAAAAGAAAAATTGAAGCTCAAAGTAAATAAAAGTTAACTCGAAGGGGCAAAGAAATGCCTCCCCTAGTTCATTTGAAATTGAAAAACCAATCAGGAATTGAGAGCTATAAAAACCTGTTCTCTTCCAATCTAAAATTTATTTACAATGTATACTTTAAGTATAAAAATAAACAGTCAGTATGGATGCTTATTTTGATTTATAAACAGGATTATTGTGTTTCATTTTGAGCCTTGTATAAACATGTTAGGACTAAACAACAATAAGCCAGGTAAAGAGAAGTGAAGAGTACTGCAGGTGCCTATAGACGAGTTCCTAATAAATCAAACACAAAAAATTAGATGTTTATCAATAAATGTTGGTAGGTGTTTGATTTAAAGATCTTTACTGTTTATATTTTGACATGTTAATTATCAAATATTACCTTTTCAAATCTTAACAACTGTTAAATAATTGTCTCAAGTCCATCAACAAAGACTTCCTCCCACTGAATAAATAAGTGTTTATAATTTAAAACAGATGACATTTAAAAAAAAAATAAAAACCTTGTTATGCCATGCCTACTAGTACACACACTTGCAAGCAGAAGATGACGATTACTTAGATTTGGTTACAATTCTAGGATTATATAGAAGTGCAGCGTACAGAGCAGCAATGGGCAACATAGGCCAGTGAGTGGGTCGCACAATTGGCATTCCATCTCAGTGGACTGAAAGACAGTCATAACCAAGATAGTCTCCTGGGACAGGGTAGTTTTTCTGTCTCCACTAGAGACTATTGGGTTAACTATTGGGTATTTGTGTAAACATGTGTAAACCACTGGGGGGGGAGGAAAGAACACAGGGAGTGACCTTCATGGAAAACCACCCCCCTTCCCCAGGCCTCTGCTTGAATCAAAGACAAAGCAATGAAAAGTCCACCAGACACGGATGATAGAATTAAGGAAACACCCCAGCCTTATCTGCATTGAAGACAGAACAGAAAGACATCTCCATTAGCATACAGAATGGAGACCAGCTCTTTCAAAGCAGGAACCACACTGAACTATGCGATACCGAAAGCAGAGAAGCACTGCCTGATGGGAAATCTGTGTTCCAGATGCTAATGAACCCAGGCCTGCTCACACTCAAATTAGTCATTATCAGACCAATTCTATTAATGGATCTTATTGACATCCAAAATACTGAAACTGCCCAGTTGCATTGTGAGCTTGTTCAAGGAACATCACCCATAAC
The DNA here is from genome assembly GCA_019425775.1 of Rafetus swinhoei. Lineage (NCBI taxonomy): Eukaryota > Metazoa > Chordata > Testudines > Trionychidae > Rafetus > Rafetus swinhoei. Next base: position 74,670,018 of record CM033449.1, on the reverse strand, counting down.
CAGTTGTGATCAGTCTCTATTGTCTCGCCTCCGTTTACCCATAAACACATCCAGTGTTCTCTTTGAACTACTGTCTCCCTATAAGAACTCCTACCCTTGCCCAAGAAAAACTGTTTTGATACCTGGATTTAAACTGCATCAGTTCAACTGAGACTTTTTCATCTCCTGTCTGATCACGCTGGGGGCTCTGCTCTGCTTGTCTCCTGCCCTCTGGACCCCTGGCTACCATCACCATCTGGGAACCCAGATCAGTGCAAACTCCATGGAATGGAGAGGTCTCCCTCTCTCTTCCTCCTCCACTCCTCCCCCTTCCCCCGCAAGCATAGCGTCCTGACTCTTCCCTATGTAAACTGTTATATGGTTAGCTAGCCCTAACATTTGTAATCAGTTTCAATTTAGATTTAATACTGTAACTTGTGTGTGTTTGGCTTCCTATCACTATCCAGAAATAAATAACTTTCATTGTTAGGTTGGTTGCTTCTCTCTCTTTCGCTCACTTTTTCTCAAGGGGTGTTGTTTTGGCTTCCCCATTCACTCTGCAACAACGCTTCTTGTACCCAAGCTAAAGATCCCTTTAGCGCCCAAAATCCTGTGGGGTTTACTTATCGTGTGGTTTACCAGTGAATGATTGTGGTGTGAAAGTGGGGATTAGGGAGTGCTGAACCTGGGGGTTTATGAGGATGGCAGCTTAAAGTGCTCTTTAATCCAGCCCAGTGAGTCCAAAGGCTCATGAGGATGCAGTGTGGCATTGCTGTTAAACCCAGCCTGCTGAATCTAGAGACATATGAGGGGTCAGCTTAGAAGTGCTGATTACCCACTCCTCTCAGGCATGCTCTGTTAGCGGGTGAGAGTGTCTGTGTGTGTTTCTAAGGTGGGAAGAACCCCATCCTGAGGAACCTAGTTCCTGCAGAAGAGCTCCAGTGGGAGGGGGAATTGGCAGCAGGGACAATTCAGCTCCATATGAGAGCACAAGTAAGCACAAGCAGCACACTGATAGAATTGTTCACCTCCCCCCAGTCCCATAAGAGCCCTGTTTATTAGGGTTCCTCGACAAATACACTCGCCCGTGGCAAGTAGATTTTACCAGCTGGCGAATGCAGGGGTGGACTGGCCCGGTGGGCCGTTGTGACGGGCTGGCCGAAGCCCGCACTACGGGCGGCACGGCCCCATCCGATCCGCCAGCCCATGGAGGAGCAGAGCACCGCCAGGAAGGGGGAAGTGTGGCGATGCTCAGCGCTGGGCTGCCTGCGTGCAGCTCCTGCGTAAGGAAGTGGGGTGAGAGCCAGAGGGCGGGACGCTGGCAGACGCCAGGACGCTAGCGTGACGTGGTGTCCTGACGTCACGGTCGGTGACCGCTGGATTAAAAAAGGCTCCAGTAACCCTGCAAAGTGGAAGGCAGAAGCCAGGTAGGGGAGGGGAAGGGGCTGGGGCTGGGCTGGGCTTTGGGGAGGGGAGGGGAAAAATATGGGGAAGGGGCTTGTGCTGAGGGGAGAGGAGGAGAGGGGGAGAGGTCAGGAGAAGAAGAAGAAGAAGAAGGAAGGCACCAAGGGACAGGGGTGAAGGAGAGACAAATGCCAGGGGGCCAAGTGCAGACAATGAGGAAAAGGGCAGGAGGGGAGGTGTCAGTGGGAGGGGGGAACAGGGTGAGGCTGGGAGAGGAGAGGGTAAGGGCACTGGGCACTAGAGGGGGGAGGAGGAGGTGCTGGGAGAAGGCTTGAAAGAAGGGGTGGGCATGAGGAAGGCGCGGATGGAGCAAGGCATGTGAGAGGGCACAGGGGCATGAGGGGAACGGGGGCAGAGGGTGGTGAGGGGTGGGTATCAGGAAAAAGAGGGCAAAGGGGCAGGGGCAGTGAGGGAAGGGGGAGGCACCAGGAGGGTGCAGGTGCCAGGGGATTCTGGGGGTGAAGCAGAAGGGCAGACACCTGCAGGGGAGGGACCACCACCAGAGTAGAGAGGTAGGGCAGGTGTGTAGAGGGAGGTGTTAGGAGAGGGGATGAGGAGGGGTAGCTCACATGATCAGAGTGGGGCTACTGGAGGAGTGGGCACAGGGGGGAGAGAAGGGCTGCTGGAGGGGGGCAGGTCGCAGGAGAGCTGAGGGCAGTGAGAAGGGCAGGAGTCAGGACAGCAGAGGAGGGTGAGGGGTTGGGGGGCAGCAGGCACCAGGGGAGCTGATGGAGCAAGGGGAGGAGACATGGCAGCAGAGGGAAAAGGTAGAGGTTTATATGATATTTATTAATAACTTGGGTGATATTTATTAATAATGTATTAGTAATTACTGTTCTTATTCTTATTAGGAATTTATGCCATTAAAAAAACACTTGGGGGGAGTGGCGAGTCCCTTTGTCTGGCGAGTAGGGTTTTCCATAATTTGTTGAGCCCTGCTAATAAATGAGCATACCCCAGAGTATTGGGCAAATCTGGTAACACTGGGCTACAAGACAACACAGATCCTGAAGTCTCAGCAGTAGGATCTGGAACACCAACACCATGGAAAGAACCTAGAATCCAATTGCCCTTCACCAGGGATCTCAAACTCTTTGCCCACAGGCTATCCCTGGCCAGAGGAATTATGCAATCCAGCCAGTGAGTCCAGGCAGGGTTGTGTGTGTGGGGGGGAGGGGGTCTCTGTCGCATCAGCCCCCGAGCCCCTCCCATATGCACCATTGCCCCATCCTTTTCCCCCACTCCATGGCACCCTATGTCCTCCCAAGACATGGCTTCAGGGAACACCACAGGGGGCTAGGAGGGCTGGTGTTGCAGAACTGGTCAGGGCCTGTCACTCTCCCTGCAAACATGGGGAGAAGGGACAGAAGAGGCAACATGACGACCAGAAGGGACACGGCTTGGGGCCTGGTAACGGGTAGTCCCCCCGCTGCCAAGCCCACTGGGAGTCCCAGGCCAGATTGTGCAATTGCTCAGGCCAGAATTGGCCCACATATGGGAGTTTGAGATCCCTTCCCTTTCTAAAAAATTCTCCCTTCCCCCCATCCTTCTCTAGTAGATTCTGGTGTAATCCCCCTTATAACTCTACATTAAGATAACCAAAGCTAGGCTTCTGCAGCCACCTTCTCAAAAAGTAACACTCTTAAATAGCTAAGTGGCCACCTGGATCCTACAGCTGACTGTATGGTTGGCCTTCAACAAAACCACCACAATCTAGGCTGCAATTTTAGATCAAGCACTTGTGACTTTCACATGACTGAAACATGTCTCCGCCTTACCCTAGTGAAGCTAGTTTCCCCGAGCACAGCATCACAAGTTAAGTGTCTCCACAATGCATCTAAAAAAAAAAAAAAAAAAGTGGCGTATTCCTGTTCCTCTTCCCATTTCTGCTACAGAAGTCATCTGAGTGCATGCACGTGCTATGAAACGAAGACCAGGAACCTATGACTTCTAGTGGCATACAGAAATCTGTGTCACCATCCAAGAAGGCCTCAGAGCTGCAGCCCAACATGTAGTAAAATCCCACAGATTTCTTGGGCCCAATAACCTCATCCTTCACATACTATTGCAATGCTTCAGTATTGGATCTTCATGGAAGACATGAGATACTCCCAGGCAGCCTTAGAAGGTACACATGCTGCTGCAAATACACAAGCTTTGAGAGATCACTGACATCACACTCTCATAATCTGATCATCTCATCCAGAGAAAGTAAAATACTTATTAACAGGAAAGTGAACAACCAAAGCTGGTCTGTCCCTTAAGACACCTGAACTCCCTAGGTTTTCAACTCATCTAAGTGTACGGCCACATTCAACAAGCTCATCCACTCACCCCAAACTCTCTACAACAACCCAGATAATCCCCAAGGTTCACAGATTAAGTACAGAGGAAAAGGGTTAGAAAGCCATTGATGCAAAGAAAAAAAATGCATACACAACACTCTAAATTCTTCTGCCAATAGTGCAAAAGTTGCTTACTTGATTGCATCACTGCCACAAAGGTGGCAAAGCAAGCTGTTGCAATCAACATGGCAGAATCCCAACGAATATAACTATTTTGTTTGGTCAACTCTCAAGTCAACCCATATCCAAGCATCAAAGAAGGAGAGGTCAACATACTTCATTAATAAGGACACTCAAGGGCATATGGAGCCAACTGGTAAAAAAAACACCAGTCTAACCAGATTGTATTATGTACTCAAGTATTCTCAATTACCATGCTGCTTCCTAGCCTCCTATTCCTACAATATAAAAGCACGTGTACTACAGTAAACAGGGATGTTGTGTAAGTTACATCAGAAGTGGCAAATATTCACCTTTCACTAGCAGCCAACTGTTGGCTAAAAGAAGTGGGTGTCATTTTCTAAGTTTCATGTGAAAAACAAATATACCTAAAATATGCACCATTTCCCTCCCTCTTACCAGCACTAATCCATGACCAACCTATGTTTCTCAGAATCAGACATTAATCTTTGCTACTGTACTGGGGATAGTATGTTTGGATTTTAAATGAATGACTAAATCCAATAGCTTTGAAGATATCCTGGTTACATTGGAACCTGCCAGAACACGTATCACTATACTGCAGACTTACTGAGGCCTGGTTTCTAGGTCAAAGCAGAAGAGACCAATGCATGGAAGTCACATGTGTGGCTTTCTACTGCAGTTCTGCTTTCAAGAACACAAAAGCATCTCTTTACACTAACTCTAGTTACTCATATACCATAGATTCCCAGCTTCCAAAACTCCTCCAGCCACATTTCCATGCCAAAAATCAGACATTACTAGGTGTTGTTTGCACAGACTCTGCATCTGGATAGCCAAGTGCAGATATTATAGCAGCTTGTACTTTTAAGGTCAATATCCCTTGTGTATTAAATAGAGAACTTAAGTTTAAGTTTCATAGCTATGCTACTTCCTCAAGCCCTTCTTAAGAAAGTAACAAACGATTATTTGTGCATATAATCATCTATAATTTGGGTGCAGATGGAGGCCGTTACTTGCGTATATGCAGTGAAGTGGCTTTTGTGATTTATCTTTGTTTTTCCCCACACATACACACACGTACACAATCCAGCCAGAAAGGTGGCATACTACAAGTGATATTAATTGAAAAATAATGTCAAAATAGTAGTGTTTAAAAAACAAATAGTATTCCTTATTAAAGCCCACAGACAAGATATTATGCAGGAACATAAATAAAACCCCTCTGCCCTAAAACCATTTTCAGAATGAGTTTTAAATGGACAATTTTTGAAGTTTACCGTAACTACAACTTCTCTTTACAATAACCCATTTCATCCACCCCTAAAGTTATCTTTTAGGTCTACCCAATTTTGATGACCCACCTCAGGTCAAGAATTTCAATTCATTAGGGAGTCCCTTCTCCCATTCATCCCCACAGGCCTCTTGAACAGGGTGTGTGGAGCACGGAGGAGCAAAGCAAACACAAAACCCCAAATAGAAGAATTTTCTGTTGAATAAACGCTGGAAGCAATTGTATATATAATAAACACATCGGTTTGGCTTTTAGGCTGCCTTGTGTTTTCCAACACATCAATTTTAAAAGAAGCAGGCACTCCCTTGGACCCACCTTGTCACTTGTTTCTCCAGTCATTTAAAATACTTTAAAAAACAGGGGGGAGGGGAGCGCAACAGTACAGTAACATACTAACAGAGATGCAGCCGTGTTCGTCTGGTCTAGCTGAAACAAAAGATAGCTTCCCCAATTATCACCCCTATGTCATTACCTCACAGACACTAACCTTCCCCCCTCACCCCTCCTCTGTTCTTAAATCGGATTCGTCAATTTTATATGTGTTCACTTTTTTTTTTAATTGTATCACTTTGGTATATATGGTCGTGCCAATTTTCTGCCACATATTGATCTGAGGAAGTGGGTCTGGCCCACGAAAGCTTGTCACTTAATAAACCATCTTGTTAATCTTTAAAGTGCTGCATAGTCCTGTCTTTTGTAACATACTAAAGCCATGTTTCTTATTATAAGCATGTCTAGCTTGCTTTAAAAAAAAAAACAGCTCCCTTTTGCGAGTAGAATTACGCGTCCGAGGGTGCAGCTAGGGAAACTGAGGCACAGAGCTGTTGGCTCTGTGAATGCCGCCTAAGGAGAAGTCAGTGCAGGGCCAGCCCGGAGAGGACCCAGCTCCACGACTTCCCAAGCAGAACCCCCGCCCCGGCCCTAAAGGGCGAAGGACGGACACAGCCAAAACATTTCAACGTGGGTCCCCACTGCGAGCCCAGGAACGCCGAGCACTGCTCCCGCCCGGCGCGCGCAGGGGGCTGCCTGACACCCGAGCACACCGCACAGCCCCCGCCGCGGGCTGCACAGGCCGCCACCCCGTGGGCTCCCCGCTGCTCACGTTCTCCAGCTCCCGCTGCGGTGCCGGTGCCGCCGCCGCCATCACCCCCCGCTGCAGCGCCGGCGCTGCCGTCCCCAGCTCTATTAATGGGCGGCTCCCCTGCCCCAGCGGGAGCGGCCTCCCGGCGCGACCTAGGCCTCGCCCCGCCTCTACCGGCCTGAGGCAGGCGCTCCGCCCCCACCTCCGCCTGCCCCTCCCCTCAGCGCCTGCTCCCTGCAAGCCGCTGGTAGCGGTTCTAGCCTGGCCGGCGCCCGGGGAGAGCGGGGCTTGCCGCGGTGGGAGCTGGGCTGCAGCGTGCTGTTTGGTTGTGCAACGCCCTGTGACCGGCTGGGAGGTTTGCCGGCCGTTCGAGCCAGCAAATTGTTATCATTTGGGATAGCACCGTAGCCCCGGCCTCTGCCGCTTGCTGTACGAATGGGAGAAGAGGACTCGACGCCTCCCCCAAAACCAAAGCAACCCCCAGAGTGTTAAGCTCCCATTAAGGGAAACGACTCAAAATTGCGCTGTGGCAGGGCTGGTTTTAGCGTGGTGGGTCCATCAGCATCCATGGCACCATGGATGTCAAACCCAAGGGGTGAGCAGACCCCTCGTGCCAGGTTGCAAAGCTTGATACCAGGAACCGAGTTGAGTTCTGCCCTGCAGTAGAGGGGTTGTTGTCCAATTCCCCACCCCCTCCTCTCTACACCAGGCTGAGATTAGGGGTGCAGAGAAGGAGTGGTTCTGTGGATTTTCTATGCCCTCCCTTTACTACAAGATAGGGAAGGGCACACATTGAACCAGGAGGCTACATCTATTCCAGCCCAGCTCAGTCACCTGCAAGGAGGGATGTGGCTTCTCATTTTTCACTAGAGGACAAATCTACTGCTAAGTGTAGCATGGCCACCAGGGGGGCAGATCCTCTTACCAAATATCCTCTTTCGCTGAACATGTGTGTGTAGTGCAGACTCCTTTCTACAACCCCAATGATATCCCTGCTGCAATATGACCTGTCACTAGCGGATTCCTCCATGCTTCTTGACCATGATACAATCCCACTTGCTTGCATGGGTTGATAGGCAAGGAGGTGAAAGCTATTGATAGTTACAACACAGGCAACAGCAGTGCACATTTCTTTGCCAACATGCCTATTGTGGAGCAACCAGAACGACTAGTTTCAGGTGTCATTAAATTTCTGCCGAGGCAGCTAATAAGGAGTTCTCTAAGGATTCCAAGTCGTGCCAATTATTTTTGTGTTCTTGGGACTTTGGGTGCTCTTATATTGGTGTAAATGTATATTGGTGTATATTGGTGTAAATGTCATTCTTTCAGTTCATTACTGAGATATCAAATCAATATAGGGTTTAAGCTTTTCCAAGAAAGGGATTATCTCAATTTAATGATGAACTTTTCTAAACTGACTTAGTGAAAGGGTTACAACTTTTGTTGGCAGATAAGACCCAAGGCATCCTAAAATTGCTCTGACAGCAGCAAATGTAAATGTAACTTATATCTACCGTAAATTAGTGTATATAACCTGTGCACGTGAATTACCTGCACCCGTGCATAACCTGTGGTTTTTCCTGATTGTGTAAAAAAAAAAGTCTTAGATAACCTGCGCACGTGTATAGCCCACAGGATATGAACCACAGGTACTGTTAATGAACAGCACCTGTAATGAAGTGTTAATGAACCGCAGCTGATGATGCTGGGTTCGTGCACAGAGAGGGAACAAACAGGCAGTGTCAACGGTAGCCATACAGCTCAAGGCTCGACTTATGGCTATGGAACAGAAAATCTATGATTTTAATAGGGGCTCGGGAAATTGGGTGTACAAATTTATGCAGAGAAACAATCTGTCAGTTCGCGCACGGACATCTGTTGGCCAACGGCTTCCCGACGAATGGGAGAAGAACATGGATGATTTTAAAACTTTTGTACATAAAGAAATTAACCAGCTGGGCTTGAAACCAAACATCACTGCCCTTATTATTAAATTAAAATATGCTGCTTTTATCAAGCAAGAGTCAGTCTTGTCTTCCTTTAATTTCAGTAAAAAAAAACTTGTATAACACGTGAACGAGTATAGCCCGCGGTGGGGAGGGGGCCGGGGATTGTAAAACCTTGCATAACCCGCGGGTTATATATGCTAAAAGACAGTACTTTAATGCCTTTTTTTTTTTTTTTTTTTTTGCTGCCTGGGCAGTGTGAAGAGGCCTTAGTGCAAATGAGAGTCTTCATATTCAAATGTGTAGAGGAGGTATCTGAGATGTATTTTTTTACGTTATTACATAGTTGGCAGCTGGAACTGTTCTTTTTAATTAATTAAGTTTGGCTTTTTATATTGCAATCTTATACTGATAAATTCAAAGTAAGCTCAGATCCTCACTGGTATTTAGGCAGGCACCTAACTCCTATTCACATCAGTGGGAATTAGGCAACTTTGAGGATCTGGGCCTGAGAATCTGCAGATGGAATCTAACTAGTGCAGTGGTCTTCAACCTTTCTGTGCCCAGGATCACTTTTTGAATTTAAGCTCAGGATCTACCCTGCTCCTTCCTCCAGAATGGGTTGGGAGTGTGGGGCAGCAGCCATTGTGCAGGCTGTACTGCGGTGGGCATGAATGGGTGGGACCTTGGGCAGAAGGGGCAGAGCTTGGGAGCTAGAACCACCCACAGCAGGGGTGCAGGTGGGGATGTGGGTTGCTGGCTCTGAGAGGAAGATTTGATCTGGGGCAGGGAGTATGGGGGTTAGGAGGAAGTATAAGGTGCTGGCTCTAGGAAGAGGCTGGAAGTTGGGCTGAGGCAGACTTCCTGCCTGCCCTGACCCCATACCAATCCTGGAAGGGGCCAACATGCCCATGTGGCTCCTGAGGGTGGGGGACACGTGCTTCCACACACTCTCCCTTTCTGCTAGCACCACTCCCTCAGCATTGGTCACGGTTCCCCATTCCTAGGTAATGGGCACCACCAGTAGGAACAAAACACCAAGACATCTATATAGTTTAGAAGTGTGCATCTGTCTGTCTGTCCCTCTGTGAGTCTGTTTCTTCAAGAACTCCTTCTGAATGGTAAGAGCTAGGACCACCAAATTTGGTATGTGGCTTCATCTTATCCTAACTTAAAGCATAGTAAGGGTTTGGTTGTGCCAACAAAACAGAAAGTGCTGGGAATGGAACTGTTTTCCATAACATGGAAAGGGAATGCCACAAAGAGCAGGGATGCAATATGAAAGAGGCCACTGGGGACAGTAAGCCCACAGGGTAGAACTATACTGCAGAGTGACTACTAGGGAGGTAGTTGAGTATTCAACTACTCGCATTTCTTCTCTCCCCCTTGCTGCCTCTGTATCACAGGCAGTAAAGGGGGACGGGGGCGGGGGAAAGCAGGAGCCGGTGCTTGGGGGAGCCAGCTTTAAAGCGGGTTCCCCCCAGCACCCTCTCTGCAGTGCCACCTTCTCCTCCCCCCGCTGCTGCCTCTATCAGAATGGAGCAGAGGAGGCTGCCCAGGCTTGTCGTGAGCAGAGGCTGCTCCACAGGACAGTGGCGGGTCCCAACAGGGAGCTGGGACCTCCGCTGACAGGGGCTGCTGCCGCAAAGCAGCCCCTGTCCACAGTGGCCCAGGCTGGCCGTGAACACAAGCTGCTCCGGCAGTAGCCCCTGTCCGCAGTGGGGTAGGGGGGAGGTCCCAGTTCCCCACTGCTGGACCTGGTGTGAGCCACGATTGAGCTGGGCTTGCTCAGTCCTGGCTCATACTGAATTGGGGACCTATCCCTGCTGAGGCTCTGCAGTTTAAATGTAGTAGGAGCCAGGCTGCCAGCATGCCTGGCTCCTACTACATTTAAACTGCAGAGCCACAGCAGGGGGTAGCTCCTGGACCTGGTGCAAGCTGGGACTGAGCGCCTTCCCTTATTGACTAATCGTGTAGTCGATACAAATTGTATCGACTACACAGTTAGCCAATTATCCGCCGCTTAACATCCTTAATTACTACTGGGGGCATCCGCAACACCAAGAGAGTGGCCAGCAGGGGTGGGGTTTCACCATCTTGCCAGCCACCAGACCAAGTAAGTAGTCTGCCTGCTCCAAACCTCTCTCCCCCGGCCCTTGGCTGCAGCACCGGATGTGGAGGGTGGGGAGGCCCCTGGTGCTGGGGGATTCTGGAGGGAAAGAGAAGGCCCCTGGTGATTGGGGGAGTTGTGAGGGAGACAGAAAGTCCCTGGCAGTGGAGGTGGAGGGAGTAAAATAGAAAGCCACTGGTGGCCAGGGGACTGTGGGGCCTGAGAAGACCCCTGGCGGCCGGGGTGGCTGGGGTGGGAGAAAAAGCCTCGTCGGATGGGACCTCCTTCCCTGAGTCCCTCCTCACCCCCCAACCCTCACACCTTCATGCCCTCAGCCTCCTGCCCAACCCCTTCCATATCGTCAAGGCCCTGCCCTGACTCCTGCACACACACCCCACACTCCAGCTCCCTGCCCTGAAGGACCCAGGCAATTCTGGGTAAGTCTTCTAGTAATATATATTTTTAAAAAGTTACCATATGGATAATTACTTTAGACAGGACAGGTTAGGCATTTTAGAACTCACTGCTCAAAAGAATTAAATTCAAGTGTAAGAGAAATAAAAATTATGAAATGCATAGATCAATCAAAACACTAACATAATATACTTCAAAAGAATAAAATCACAGAAAATATATGCACAATGTAGGAAGTACCAAGTAGTAACAACAACAATAAAAGTGTGCATTGGGAAGTGAGCTTGCCTTACTGCCAGAGTCCGAAATCGACTGGAGAGTCCAGGATTGACCAGTCAATCATGATCAACAGGTTGATAACCATTGATCTACTGGTTAAACTAAGGAACAGAGAGTCAGGACTATTAGGGTTTGTCTGACAATTGAATGATAAAACTTTTGTCACTCACAGGTGCTTAATGCATGGCAAGTGGCAGTGTGAATGGCTCATTGTCAGTAGGAGCACTTTCCTGTTGATAACACCAACCTCACTCGTAGGGGTGTAAATATTTTGTCCGCAAAAGTGTTGACAAACAGCGTTTACATTGCCCAACTTTTACTGACACAACTGTGTTGACATGGCCATATTGGTAAAAGGTGTGTAGTGTAGACAAAGTCTTAGAAAGGATTTAAATTTTTTGTTAAAACTAATGTTAAAAGTTTACTACCACAGGTTAACAAAAGAGTGTCTGTACATTTCTACTTCTAGATCAACCCCTGATTTCTTGTGCCACTCTGGTTGTCACTTAAATGCTCTCTGCCTCAGTTTATCCATCTATATAATGGGGATAATACATATCACTTAACGTCATTGTCCAGTTTAATTATACCTGATTTTAGCCAAAAGGTGAGAACCAAAGTGTGTCTTAATAAACATTGGTAAAGCGCATTGGGAATTACATGAGCAGATAGGTACTATATAGGTACAAAAACTATTATTACATTAAGCAAGTGATCTATCGCCATTTCAGAATCACTTGTTTACAGGTAGCAGCAGAGTTTGTAGGTGCCTATACAAGGGTTTTTTGACAAAAACAAAATCCACCTTTGTTACCACTGATTCAGGTTATACAAGCAGCAATAGTCAGTAGTCAGTGAGAGCCACTATGGACAGGAAACCAGTGCCACTTTAGGTGACTGCGACAGAACGTTCCCTCCCCACCCTGAGCAGAAGGGGGTTAAACCAATCTGAGAGCTGAGAAGACCCCACTCACTGAGCCTTACTGGGCATGCTCGAGCTGCTCTGCTATAGAAGGAAGCAGCCCAACTCAGTTAGGACTGGTGGCTGAAGGGAGAGAATATGCCTTGCCAGTTCTGGGCAAACTGTAGAGACTATCCAAATGCTGAGGCACTACCCCAGAGGCCAGACCCATCTAGAGACCTCACAGGTTCCAGATGAAGGAGGGGAGCTGGAGATTCATCAGTGAGTGGAGACACAAGTCTACGTCTACACTGGCGCGTTCTCACGCAAAAACTCTTTTGTGGAAGAGTTCTTCTGCAAAAACTCTTCTAGAAGAGAGCATCTACACTGGCACGTGCTTTTGCGCAAGAGATGTGCTTTTGCGCAGGAGCATCCATGCCAGTGTAGACGCTCTCTTGCGCAAGAAAACTCTGATGGCCATTTTAACCATAGGGCTTTCTTGCGCAAGAAATTCATGTTGCCTGTCTACACTGGCCTCTTCTAGAAGAGCTCTTGCGCAAGAGGGCTTATTCCTGAGCTGGAGCGTCAGCGTTCTCGCGCAATAAACCCTGATTTTATACATTAGAACGTAAGTTTACTTGCGCAAGAACACGCGGCCAATGTAGACAGCAGCAAGTTTTTGCGCAAAAGTGGCCGCTTTTGCGCGAGATCGCGCCAGTGTAGACACAGCCCAATAGTAGGAAGAAGCCCAGGGACAGCAATGGCTACAGGGTGAGTGAGCTGATGCTGGAGAGTCAGCGAGTTGCTGCTTGAATTTTCCCTGCTTACTCAGTGGCTTGAGGAAGCCACTAACAAGGCCCTGGACTGAGGTCTAGTGGAGTGGGAGGGCCTGGACCCCCTGCTGCAGGGGATGTAAAGCTTTCCCCTATCTACTGACCCTTGAGAGACTTTGACCATTGGGTTACATTCCTCCACAAGGAGGGGCAAGCTATAAACTGGGACTATTGAACTGTGCTGCCCTGCAAATAGGGGCAAGTTCTAGACTTGGACAGTTGGGTTGCATTGGGACTATTGAACTGTACTACCTGGTCCATAGGGGCAAGTGAGACTCCGACCATTGGGTCACCCTGCCCTGGGATGAGGGGGTGGGAGTAGACAGACTTTGGAGTGGGAGTTAGAGGCACTGACTGGGGAACAAAAGTGGAGGATATGAGGGTGACAGGTTTGCAACAGACACCGTCACCCTGTCCAGAAGGAGGCTGTCTCTCCCCAGTCATGTGACCGTAACTTTTGTGTTTTCTATGCCTATGAAAAGATTTTGGACCTGTTTTAGAGAAGCACAGAGCTCACAGCTAAACAACTTGGATTTGGATTGTAAATTTAATATAGATGTTATCTGAGCTGATGCCACTGAAGAAAGATGAGATGATCAAAGAGATTAAGTGGTTTAGCACAGCTGTTCTAAAAGCCATGAACAATGAGACTGAAAATCTGAGGCCTGATTCTTCACTAGCCTATATGAGTTTTATCACTGTGTAAGTCCAATTTTAATAGAATTAAAATATTTATAGAAACATTTCTTTTTATCCTTGCCTGCTTCAATAAAAGCTGCTCTTTACTTCGTATATTGTGATACCAAAATGTAACCTTTTACATGTTTTTTTTACAGTGCTTAAGATGAGAATACACCTATAATTCTTTTATGGCAATTCATGTCAGCAGGAAATCAAAATATACTACTAATGCAGTGGCTAAGTAGCTGTCTGTTTTCCAGTGTCAATTCAGTGGAAATTATGTGAGACTAGCCCCAGATGGCCAAACATTTAGAGTCTGAGTCTATTCTCTAATCCAGTGTTTCCCAAATGGTGTTCCACGGAACCCTGAGGTTCTGCAAAGTGAAAATAAGGGTTCTATGAGAACATTTCATTACAATAACATTTTATGATTTTTAAAAAAAATAATATTTAAGCATTTATGAATTTTATTGACAATCATTTTCATTTATGTTTGCCAGGATAAGTGTCCCTGTGTAATGCCAGCTTAGCCAGAGTGGGGACGATGATGTCACTACTCAGCGCTGCGCGCGCAGTCAGTCAGTGGTGCGATCACCTGTTATATACCACCGTAAATCCCCGTACTCACTCTGAGGGAGCGTGGATCATGTGGGTGACCGAATACAAATACACTAGCGCTGTGTCAGACAAAGTCGAAGCGTCAGCTCTCAAACCAGTTGCTTGTATGGGAGTGTGCAGGCAGTGGTCTCGCAACCACTTTACTTCAGTATAGTCGCATGATTTCTTGTATTTAAAAATGTAACTGTGACAAATATAAATTGACTATGATAGATAATCTACATATCATGACCTTGTTTAGCATTTGTTTATTATTATCCTTACTTATTTGTGGTCTACTTTTTCAGCTCCATATATAAGACTGTTATTAGGGGTTCCACAAAATTCTTTAGAGTTTAAAAGGGTTCTGTGGCCAAATAAAATTGGGAAACACTGCTCTAATCTAATGCACACTGCTTCATAATTTGAAGAACCAACTCACATGGTTGCATAATAGTCTACACCAGGGGTTCTCAAACTTTGTGATACCACAACCCCCTAAAATGCTAAATGAATTTGTGTGACCCCTCACCCTCACTGCCGTGGGTCGCTTCCTCCCCCCTTCTCACCAGACTCCTTGCCCGCCTCGGGTTCCTTCAAGGTGTTTGCGGTCCTCAACGCCCTTCCCCCCTGCAGGCTCTTCCCCCCTGTCTCTTTCTCCTCTGTGCCTCTTTTCCGCTCTGCGTCCCTTTGGTTCCTTCTCTCTCTCCTCTCCTCCATCCTCCACTCCTCTCCCATGTCTCCTCTGCCTCTTTCTCTGACCCCCATGTGCCCTTATTTACCTCTGGGTCCTCTGCCCCGACCCAATCCCCCAGCCCGTTGCCTGAGGAACCCCGCCTTCTCCCAGCTGGGGAAATGTTCAGTCGCCCAGCAACCGTGCCCCAGCCGGCCCCTCGTGCGTCCGTTCCTGCGCCAGCCTCACTCTCCCACCGCCTTGCCTCCTGCTGCAGCTGAGCCGTGCTCCTGGAGTCCCATGGCCCCAGCCATGCTGCGTGGCTTGCCAGCAGCTGCCTTCCACTGCCCTGCCGCTCTTCGTGGCCTGGGGGAGAGGGGTCGCAAGTGAAAAACTGAATCCAGCTGCGAACCCCCTCTAAGTTGCTCACGACCCCTCTGGGGGTCGTGACCCACAGTTTGAGAAACACTGGTCTACACCATGTAAATTCACTATTGTATATCTTTGCAACCACCTATCTGAGACCTGGTCTACAGTTAAAAATTAGATTGATCTAGTTGTATCATTTGGAGAAAAGGGGGGTAGAAAAATCACACTCTAGACTAGAATTATTGGACCTTACCCCTGGTGTAGAAGGGGCTCAGTTAAGGGAAGAATTCTTCTGTTGTCTTAGCTACCATTGCTTAGGGAAGTGCATTTCCTGACAGAAATGACCTTTTCATTGTTGCTGAAAGCATCTACACTCTGGAATAGAACAGCATTGCTGCAACATTGAGTTGTAGACATGCCCATCATTAGGTTGAATGGTTTATAAAAGATGTCCTAAAGCTTAGTGAATGTGCATTTATCAGTACTGGCTTGAGTATGCACAATTACATGGTGCATTAAGTAATGTTTTCACTGAATGTAAAATGAAATCTTTCTTTCATTGAGTTATTGGAGGGCACGTTTTTGGAGAGACTTAAAACTTTATTGTTTACTTTTGTGTTACGTGGTCACATTTTTGTATGTATGACAGATTATCTAGTGTTTCAAAATACTGCAATTAAGAGCAGTTCAAGGTTGGTCTGTTTCAATCAGTTTATCTATAGTATTTACATGAATACTGCTACAAAGATTGGTGCTATCCTATTCTATTCTCATTCTTAAACCACACCCATCACTGTTGTATCTACATGTAACTACTAATTTACCTGCTGGGTAGATAATTAAATTGGGACAGCCAAGAATGATATAAACAAGGTAGGTTTTTGTTCTGCTCCATCCCTGTTGTACCATTCTCACAAATGTTACCTGAATGCTGATGGCTTGTTTTCCCTACAAGGGATTGACCCAGTGTTTCAGATACAAATGCTAGCTGTACAATGAGTGTAACCATCTCCTGTAGCCAAAATTTCATATTGCCACTTGGCAAAGCGTTTGTTCCTGCACAGGGTTTGCTCTTACTCCACTGAAGTCAAAGGGAACTTCCCTGGGAGTAGAACTGAGACCACAGGCTCTTTTATATCAGGCTGTAATATACTCAGACCTGAAGATCAGAAGGCATCATCATGATCATCTAGTAGCAGACTGGCCTGCTCCTGCAAACTGCAGGCCACAGAACCTTGCTCACAAATGTTCCCTCTAATCTTTTCTATCCATGTATGGAATAAAACTTTTGTGTGTACTACCAATCAAAATGAAAACCTAGCTGTGCTTTGCTAATCAGCTGGGAAGCATTGGAATCTCTGAGTGGCCACACTAATGCACAGCTTACAGGCAACACTGCCCGCCCCTCCTCCCCCCCATTCCTGACTTAGACTCAAAACTTCTGTCTAAGTTATTAAAGTCTTCAGATTATGATTGAAAGACTTCAGGTGTGTAGAGATGCTGGAACTATTTTTATAGGGGGGATGCTGTTAACCGCTGAACCAAACTGTAAACCCTGCATAAAATGGAATCCATGTCAAGCTAGGGGGTGCAGCAGCACCCCCAACAATGCTAGTTTCATCATTCATGACTATTTATTGTTCAGAGTGGGGGGAGGGGGGATGTTAAATGTCTATATAATTTTAAATCGCCACTGAAATTTATTGGTAAGTATTTATTTGTTTAAAATAAAGGGAAACTATTTTTTATATAGCTCCACATGTTTACATAGACTCAAATTCATTTCTTGTCAGTTTTTCTCCGGTGAACAGCATAGGACTGATCACGAGGAGTACTCCTATTAACATTGAAAAAAATTGCCCAAAAATATTTAGAAACTTTGGCTTCATAGAATAACTTTACTAAGAATTTTGGTGCCTCAAATTTGTATCTGTTGAAACTGGGGGTGTAAGCAATTAGTTGACTATCCAATAAGCAAAAGCTTATTGGATAGTTGACTAGTTGCTTCCCCAGCTTGCTGCTTATTGTAACTAGAAATAAATACTCTTCACATCGTCAACAGCAGTGCATGGCATCCTAACGAGAGGGAATCAAAGGGACCGCGACCTCCTGTCTGGTTCTGTAGGTGGCATACAGGTGAAGTGCAAGTGAACTAGGCTTTATTATAGTAGCTCTAATAATTGCTTTTGCATTGTACTGTACTAATTGCTTTAGAATGTATTATATTTAAGGTTTAAATTGTATAGGAATTGGTTTTTAAGTCTTGTAAAACTTAAACAACTATATTAACTGCTTAAAGCTTGCAATAAATAAGCAAGTGATTAAGTCTCTCTGAAGTGTCCTGGTTTCCCTCGGATCTGAAATAAATCGAACCACATGACAATATTAAAGCTTCAGGTAATAAGACAACCACTAACTATCTGAAGTTAAGAAGAAACTTTTAAGGTTCCCTTCACTATCTCCCCTTGCCTACTACCATCACAGCACCTGAAGAGACAAAGGAAGCAGCTGTTTGCCTTTGTGGGAGGAGGCCAGACCTAAACAGTTAGTTCAATAAGATTGCTGACAACATATGGTGAGAAACTGCTTGGATCTGATATAATTTGTTAGGTTAGGCATTATTAAATGTTTATCTTTGGGGGGGGGCGAGGTTTATTGATAACCATTTCTGCCCTTTATGCCTCATTACTGGTATTTACTTAAAATCTATCTCTTTGTAGTTAATCAGTTTTTGGGGGTTTTTGTTTTACTATTTTTGTAAATCAGAGTGTTCACATTGAAGTTCCTGGGTAAATCTATTTGGGGTAACAAGTTGCATGCATATTATTCCCTTTACAAATATACTGAGTCCATTATTTGTTTCTGTCCAGGAGTGGGATAGGCAATACAGGACATACATTTCTGGGGGGAAATTTGGAACTGGGAATGTGTTAGGTGTCACTCTATGATAGACTTTAAGGCTGGTAAGAGCCAAGGTATGACTGCACCCAAGGTGTGACTGGCTGGCTGCAGGGCATACAAATTCCAGGTGCTACAGTTTATTTTGGATGACACTTGAGCCAAAAAGAGCTCAACTTCATCCCACTGCAAGCTCAACTTCATCCCACTGCATTTAAAAAGTATGCAATGAGAACTTTTTTTCTGTCAATTGAGCAAAAGTTGGGAGTTACTTATGTGCTGGAAGCTGTGTGTGAGCAGATCCAGTTGATGGCTACAAGCAAGGCAATATAAAGGGAACCCCTGGTTACAGGGCAGGGATGACACACTACTCATTAGTCTGTCTTGTACTCTTGCATGTCCCACTCATTGCTACCTATAGTCCTGCAGTTTACAGATTGACTTGATGATACTGAGCTATTACCAGGGCTCGACAAATAATGCAATCTACTCACCCGTGGCGAGTAGATTGCAACCCGGAAGAGCTGGGTTCGAGCAATCGGCGCATGCGCAGAACGATCTGCGCATGCGCAGATCGCCGGACAGCGCGGCTGGCGAGCGGGGCTCGCCGTGGTTCGGCGAGCCCTGGCTATTACTATTATGCCTTGTGACATGCAAGGTTAAATACCCTGTGCAACTGACAGTACCTCTCCCAGCTTCTCTTGTGCCTCACTATCTTGTATTGAACCAGAGACGGTACTTGGGGAATCGGCTTTTAAGCCAGCTCCCCCCCAGTACCGGCTCCTGCCCCCTCTTTTGCTGCCTCTCTCTCATAAAGGCAACAAAGGGGGGGGGAAGCAACTAGTTGCATCACTAGTTGACCATATGATAAGCTGCTTATCAGATAGTTGACTAGTCTCTTAGGGTATGTCTACACTAGCCACCCTAGTTCGAACTAGGGTGGCTAATGTAGTCATTTGAACTTGCAAATGAAGCCCGGCATTAAAATATCCCGGGCTTTATTTGCATGTTCCCGGGCGCCGCCATTTTTAAATGCCTGGTAGTTCGGACTCCCCGCCCGCGGCTACACGCGGCACGGGCTAGGTAGTTCGAACTAAAGCCCCTAATTCGGACTACCGTTACTCCTCATTGCAATTAGCCAGATAATCGCATTTTAACATCCTTAATCTGAGTCTATACTGATGATGGCTTTGTACTCCCTTTATTATCGTCACTAGCAAGAGCACTCCTACTGCATATTTTCCTACTTTCCCCCTTCCACATATTTATTCAGTGACCACTAGATGGCACTATAATGATTGGTGAAAAATGATAATTTTAATTGATTAATATATAGGTATATAGAATCATAGAATACTAGGACTGGAAGGGACCTCGAGAGGTCATTGAGTCCAGTCCCCTGCCCTCATGGCAGGACCAAATACTGTCTAGACCATCCCTGATAGACATTTATCTAACCTACTCTTAAATATCTCCACAGATGGAGATTCCACAACCTCCCTGGGCAATTTATTCCAGTGTTTGACTACCCTGACAGTTAGGAACTTTTTCCCAATGTCCAACCTAAACCTCCCTTGCTGCAGTTTAAGCCCATTGCTTCTTGTTCTATCCTCAGAGGTCAAGATGAACAAGTTTTCTCCCTCCTCCTTATGACACCCTTTTAGATATCTGAAAACTGTATGTATATCAAGTGTGTGTATATGTGCATTTTATTTATATAATATAAATAAAATCATACTTTTACTTTCAGTATGGTACAAAAGTTATTTTCTGCATTGCTAACAAGGATGGTTAAATCATGCTGACAAGATGTGAACTATCTGAATGAAACTCCAGAGAAGCTAGTGAATAGGAGCAGCTAAAAGCGCAGTTCTGCAAGTGAGTTGCATGGAGTGTGAGAGCCAGATACACATGGTTAACATTCTTTGAATTTAAACCAATTAACCTAGCCTACCAAAAAAACTGCAGGACTAAAAAGGATGTAGACAGTACTATAGTAGAGTAGGGATGTTAAATTGTGTTTAATCAACTAATTGAGTATTTGATAGCATTTCAATTGACTAGTCGATGGCAAGGGGGAAACTGTATAGCTGCAGCAGGGTTAGCTCCCACCCCCGGGAGCTAACCCTGCTGCATCTCTGCCTTTTCAACTTATTAAGAGCCTGGTGGCTCTTAATACATTTTACAAAGTAGAGGCAAAGGTAGGGCTGCGAAGGACTAGTTGACTATCCGATGAGCAAATGCTTATCGGATAGTGAATAGGATAGTCAACTAGTCGCTTCCCCTCTCCCCCGCTGCCTCTATTAGAGGCAGCAAGGGGGGGAAGAAGCGGGGGTACTTCAAAGTGGCAGCACTGCTTGAGGCCTGGGGTCAGACCCTGGGCTCCACAGGCGCTGCTGCTTTGAAAACGGTGTGCAGCCCTGGGCCAGCTGGGGTGTCCTCAGGCTGCACACGACATTTGAAAATGGCAGCGCTGCGTGGAGCCTGGGCTCAGCTGCGGAGTCCCTAGCTGACCCGGGGCTCTGTGCAGTGCTGCTGCTTTAATTGCTGTGTGGAGCCCAGCATCAGGCTCCTCATGGCGTTTCAAAGTGGCGGTGCCACGTGGAGCCTGGGGTCAGTTGAGGGAATCCCCAGCTGACCCTGGGGCTGTTGCTACACTTCAAAGGTGGAGGTGCCATATCAACTAATCGAATAGTTGATTAGTCAATTACCTGATACTTAACATCCTTAGGCACAGCATCTGGGACTGCGCAGGAGCCAGGAATCAGCTCTGGTCTTCCTGCTACACCTCTAACGCCTGTGCGCACTCCCCTCTCCCCCAGTGGAGATAGTGCTGGGAGGGAACCAGTTTTTAAGCCAGCTCCCCCAGAACCGGCTCCTGCTCCTCCTCCTCCCCCGCTATCTTTCTCTGATAGAGGCAGCAAGGGGGTGGAGCAATTAGTCAAGTCACTACTCGACTACCTAATAAGCATATGCTTATTGGGTAGTTGACTAGTTAATTACATCCTTATAGCAGAGTGGGGGCAATCCAGTTTATTGCACTGAAAGCAGCATGTATAATTACTTGCCATGTGGCCAGGTAGCCTTTGTGTGCATTTGGTGCAAGGTGCTCATGGTTAAAGCCCTGCACAGATAAAAATGTCTACATGCGGATGTGGATATCTGTGGATATGTATCAGGATCCACAGGACTCTATGCTCAAGAACCATTGAGGCCAACAGAGGAGCATGGTCTTGTTGTGCCCAGGCACCAGCGGCCCACACTGGCAGCTCCTCCCAGTGGCATGGCTGTATGACCCCAGCATCTCCTATTTGGTTGGTAAGCCTTGTTGTTGCAGGTTGGGGGCAGATGAGCTGTTGGTGTGGAGTGCTGGCTCCCCAGCACAACGGGTGCACACTCCTTTCCTTTGGCTGCAGTGGCTCTTGGAAGCAGAGCTCTGTGGGTCTGCAGATTCCAACGTATATCCACATTGGTGGGTAGACATTTGTATCCACAAAGGGCTCTACTCATGGCCCTCAGACTAAGTATGAGCTCTAGAGACCAGAGTGGGTGAAGTGAAGGAGCTACAAGAAATATAAGTATACAGTATAGCAGTCCCACCCCAAACTGAGAGCTCTGTGGTCTTGAGGAGGAAGAAAGTTTCAGGCTAGGAGAACACCAAACTGGAGCATAGGAAAACTATCTCATAGTTAGGAACCTCCTTCTTTTATGATGTCATGGTATCCTTTCATACCTCTCTGAGGAGGGAATCCCAGTTATTAGGAAGAGACCAGTAATAGGGGATTGGAACATTACAAATATAGACAGCTGGGTTTGAGATGAGTGGGAGAATCGCATGGTGAATTGTCTGCTGGGTCTGGGGGCCAAGGTTGTGGATCTCTCAAGACACCTAGACAGGGTTATGTGCAGTGTTGGGGAGCAGCTGATGGTTATGCTACATGTAGGTAGTAATGACATAGGGAATGGTAGGAGAGAGTTTCTGGATGCCAAATTTAGGCTGCTAAGTAAGGGACTTAAGTCCAGGACCTCCATGGCAGCAATCTCTGAAATGCTGCCAGTTCCATCTGCAAGGCCAGTTACGTAGGTGTTACTGCAAGATCTCAATGTGTGGATGAGACAATGGTGTAGAGTGGAGGGTTTCATATTTATTAGGAAGCAAGGGATGTCTTGGGAAAGGAGGTGTATATACAAGAAGGATGGGCTCCACCTAAACCAAAACAGAACCTGATAGCTGCCATGTAAATATGAAAAGATTGTTAAGGAGATTTTAAACTAAGGGCTGGTGTAAAGAAGTTTGATTATTTTGGTTTGATTAATTTTTATAGCCATCATCTTGAATTCGGAAAAGAGACAACCTATTCCTTCATATTGGAACCCTCTTCTCCCTGTTTGCCACCCTTTGGCAAAATTGGTGCCAAGCCAGAGAAAAGGTGGGAAGGCTACATATGGAACTTGTGAAGGCCAAAATTATAAGTAGGTTAAAAAAAGGATTAGTTCATGGAAGGGTTCATCGGTGGGCATTAGCCCAAATGATCAGAGATAAAACCTTGTAGTCCGGATAAAGCCTGTCCGGAGCAAAAGCTGGGAAAGGATGACAGGAACTGGATCACTAAATAATTGCCCTGATCTCATCATACCTTCGGAACCATGTGGCATTCTTCATTATCAGAAGACCGGATACTTGGGTCTGATCCAACGTGTTTATTCTGATGTCTCAAGCTAGAGAGTGCAGTTCAGTTATTATAGACTAAACTTAGATGTAAGAAGGACAATTCCCCAGACTCCATTGGAGTTGCACTCACTTTCATCAGGGTTTAACTGGGCCCCAAAAAAATGGTTATTAACTTTGAAGAAATTTGATTTTAATTTTCTTTCTAGGGAAATAATAGTGTTTTTAAGGCAAGCACAACAAACACAATTAGATATTAGATGCCTCTACAAAACTGAGTCAAACCCAAAGCTTAACAGCTAAGTAAACAGAAAAACCCACAGAAGATAGAGTATTTATGGGAATGAGGCTGCTACCATTGGAATCTGGCTGATCTATTGTATAACTTACTAAGGGCTAGCACCTGTAAATCCTTACATGAGTAGGCAGTAGCCAATGAAACTCCTTCCATGAACAAGGCATATTTGTTCGAATAAAGCTTTGCAGGATTGAGCCCTAAATCTGTTCAGCAGGGTCCCTGTTTTGTTTCTCATTTACAACTATGGTCTTCAGCTGCCCTTCTGAAAATTATGTTTGCTTGTACTGTGATTTTTTTTCCCCAGAGGCAATGAATTTAGGAGGGATCAACAATGGAAATGGTGTAAACAGCATGGCTTAGCTTACAGTTCTCGAGTACAATTACCTGTCTTCTCTCATAACATTCTTTATCTTGCTTGCAAATGCACTGTATGGTGTTCAGATGTCACATTCCATCTGCTCTTTAAAACACCCTCACTTTATCACTGGGATCAGAGACTGGTGAGAACTTGTCAGGCTCAGTGTGCCTCACGTGAACTTTTTTTGATTATGTTGGCTCAGCCTCTAACCAGTGTTCATTGGCCAACCAGCTCAGGCCTCTTCATCTTATGTCTTTATTACAGAGGTCCTTGAACTTTTTCAAAGAGTAAATCACATCTTAATTGAGACATTGTTTTGTGGACTGCCTCTCCTATCTTCAATCATAAGCTACCCCTTTACAGTAAAACATCCTTATACTGAACAACTGCTTACAAGTCATACAAGGACTGAAATGTAATATTTTAATGGCATGTCAAAGGATTTAAATTGTATTTTCACCAAAAATAAGTATAATTAAAAGGGGGCAATACCGTGATACTTTATCACATTCCTCTCTGTTTCATATCTCTATCTGTCCTGTCTCTCTCTGCCTGCTCCTCTGCATGAGTATCACTAGTTTGGTCCCCTTCTCCTTTGTCTGCTAAACAAGTTTTCCTGCTTTCCCCTTCCACATTTTCCTACTGGACATGGCTGAGGAGGAACTTCCATGTTGTTGGCTGATTAATTCTCTGAGCCCTTGGAGATTTCCATCCTCTGCAAAGACTCTACTTCAGGTTTTATACCTGGTCCAGTGTATTCTGCAACAAGATTCTGGGAGTTTGGTTAGTGCTGGACAGATACCCACCCATTTGATGACAAGATGATAAATAAGAGGCAGTACAGCAAGGCCACGGATGTTGCTGGACCAAAGAGCCCTGGAGAACATGGGGTCTGCAGAGACCCAATTGGGCCAGCAGCAACTAGGCAGGAGAACCCTGGTGTCATCAGATCCAGGTGGCATCTGGGAGCCTCTGTCCTGGCTGAGGAACCCCTCACGTTAGTGGGGTGAGGTGGCTGGAGAGCCCCTGACAGCGCAGCCGGTGGCAGCTAAGAGGCCCTGACTGGGGAACTCTGGGAAACCCCTGGTGGCAGCTGGGCCAGGCAGCGGCCCAGGAGCCCTGGCTGGGGAACCCTAGTGGCAGGGCTAGCAGACAGTCAGGGAGTCCAGGCCCCAGCAGAGGAAACCCTGGTGGCAGCAGAGCAGGCCTGGTGGCCCTGGCCAGGGAAACCTGGGAAACCCCTGGCAGCAGCAGGGCAAGTGGTAGCCAGGCATCTTGGAGTCAAGGAACCCTGAGAAACCCCACGAGGTAGCATGGCAAGCAGAGTTGAACTGGGCTGGTGGCATCTGGGGAACCCCTGGGAATCCTGGGCAGCAGCAAGCCTCAGCTGGGCTAGCGTTAGCAGGGCGGGGAGCCCCACCCTTGAGAGCCCCAGGGAGAAGAGCCAGCAGCGGGGCAGCCAGCAGGGGAGCATTGACTCCCCGGGTCCGGGAAACTCCCTGGTCTGGGACAGCTCAGGTCCCGAGGGTGCCGGACCAGGGAGGTCCAACTTATAGTTAGTAATGCCAGTGTTGATTGTGCAATTAACACTGGGTGCAGATCCCCAGACTCAGCTTTCATGCAGGAGTCTGCCTGTGCAGAGCCTACTGAAGGACTGGTACAGTAATGCATGAAGGATGACATGAAGTGAGAAAGTGGGCTTGTCCCCTTGTTGCTAATTAATGGTAGATAAAGAAGCCTTGAACAGTTTTTGTTAAAAAGCAAAAACAAATTTCCATTAGGAAGAATGTACCAAAACAAAACTATAAAAGTCAGAGTTACATAAAATATCCAGAACAAAATCCAGGAACATCAATTAGACTATTCATTAAATTTTTCTGATTATTGCTTAACAGCTAGCAAGGCACTGTGAGGCTATGTTTTTCATCATCAGCTGAGCAGCCTCTTTCACTAACTCAGGTTTTTCACCAGGAACATCCTATGTTCCCTCTTGCAAGGACCCTGCAGACTACTATAAATACCTGGGACTTTTAATAGCTCATCTGACAACAATAAAACGTTAAATATAAGTTCCACATTTGTCTCTTCTTCCATTTGAAGATATAGATAGGTATATTATGGATACAGTAGATATACTGCTCACCTTCTGATAGCTAAGTGCTGTGCAACAATTTAAAAGGCCTTGTAAGTTCAGAGTGCCTTTTGGAGCTACCTGGCCACCTATAGGTGAACAAAAAGGGTTGTTATGGGGCAGACCTATCAGGTCATTAGAGCTGATTGTTTTCTTCAGTGTGGAGGCAGTTTCTAGAACACATTCTGCTAAACATATTTTCAGAAATGTAAATTGGTCAATTGCCTTTATAATAAATGTCTTCAAGAATCAAGCTCTCTCTTAAAAGATTATATAAAGGATCCAAATATGAGCCCATCCGTGAACCCTCTGGTCAGACAGAATCCAACAAAAATCCACTTTATTTAAGGGAATTTTCTCGTAATGGCTAGAGAAGCCTTTAAAGCAGTTGCTCTGTATTCTGTCATGACTATTTTGCATTTTGGGGGTTTTGGTAAAATTATTCTTACTTTAACAGCTCTGAACAGGGTCCTAGAGAATGAGTGGAGAGGGGAGAACACAATGTGCAGTTTTTTTAATAAACATGAAATATTTTATATTCAAGATCAAGAGGGCCTCCAAACCTGAGTTATGCTGTAACCCCCAGGCACAGTGTTGCAATGCCACTCAGTGAAATTTGACCCTGTGGCTCCTTGTCATGACTGAGAGCCCAGGAAGCTAAACATTAGTAGCACTTCAACCCTGTTTGCAACACTTGGAGTGAGTCAGCTCCTACCCATGAGATATGAACTGGCACTGCAGGATGAGGGCAGTGCAGGCTTGCTCTCCACCTAACCCCTCAATGGTAATTTTTTTTTGGAAGGGTGAGGAGAGGCCTCAATGTCAGATGTAGCCCTGGGCACACAAACTTTGCGTAGCTCTGGTTCTGCATGCTGCCCGTCAAAATGTGCTCATATTTAAAGAAAACATTTTAGAAAAAAAATCAAGTCTTTAAAAAGTTTAACTTTCAAAGGTAAAAAATGGAGCCTGAAGTGTGCTAAAAGGAAATGAACATGGCAAAAGAATGAAACATAACTGCATTGGAAATGTGAAGCGGTTCATATAATGTTTCAATTCTCTCATTAATAAGAGATGAAATCAGACTACTATGCTGCATCCTAACCAAGTGGCAAAATAGAAAAGTTTTAGTGTGTACCTTTAGGAATTTCTTCTGTCTTAGCAGAAGAAAGCAGCATAAGTTTCCATAGATCAGTCAATGACAGGTAGCCTGATGTAATCCTTTAACTATGGAGCTACCTCACCGAATGGGATGCAATTAGGTCATCAGATCCTGTGAGAGTAAGAATGTTTTGCCCTGACAGAGTGAGTTATGTGCCAGTTCACTTCTGCAAGTGGAAACCTGAAGGTATAATGTGATAGGACATTGTAGTAATCTGAAGTAATGAAGCAAGAGTGGCTTCCATAACACTATTATCTCTCTCTCTCGCTCGCTCTTAGGGTTGCCAGGTGTCTGGTATTGACCCAGACAGTCTGGTATTTTTGCCTCCTGTCCGGTAAAAAAAATTCAGAAAATACTGGACACCTAAAATGTCCAGCATTTTCTGGGGTTTTTTCCCTGCCAGGAGGCGAAAATACTGGACACCTGGCAACCCTACGACACACTCAGCAACTGGGCCCAGCCCCCCTGCTTACCTGGTTCCGCAGGGAAGCTGCCTTCTGGCTCGACCAAACAAGATGGCCACCAGCAAAAAGCCTAAAGACCTGAAGCAAGGGGAAGCAATGCCTTCCCTGGGTCTTAGTGCTCAACCTCTCCCTCTTCCTATCCCTATTCTGACTCTGCACGCACTTAAAGGGGCCATGCTGTTTTAATGCTGTTTTATTTTAATTTAATTTAATTTTATTTTATTAATAACTCTTGGGGTCCTTTTTGATCTCCCCCTTTTTTCCCCCCCAAACAGATTTTTTCCCCCGGTGGGTTTTTTTTGGGGGGGTAGTAGGGGGGTGTTCAGTATTTTTGGTTAAACCATCTGGCAACCCTACTCTCTCTGTGTGTGTATGCTGTATAGAACAAAATGGAACGAACTCTGTTAAATCTGCACTTCAGAAAGGATTATTGACAGCTAGTCCATTTGCTACAGATTAGGAATGTCAACATGTAGTAGAATACACGATTAACAAATAAGCCTGGGCTTATTTACACACATTCCCTCCCCCACTTACTGCCTCTATATCAGAGGCAGGAAGGGGTGAGGGAGGCAGGAACTGGTGCCCACAAGGAGCCAGCTTTTAAACTGGCTCCCCATGAGCACTGGATCTGTGGAGCTGCCTGTCAGAGGCAGCAGCATTGGGGAGGGGGCAGGAGCTGGTACATGCGAGAAGCTGACTTTCAAATCAGCTCCCCACACATACTGGCTCATGAAAACTGCTTCCCCCGCTTTCTCAAAGAGAGGCAGCAGGGTGGGTGAGTGGGGTAGGGGAGGCTGCTCCATGGGTTACCCATCAGAGACTCCATTTTATAATCTCCCTGACTATAACACTCATAAATTTATCTAGTGTAACAATTTCCCTCTTTGATGGTCTGTTGAATACTAAGGGAATGAAACCTGACCATCACCAAATGTTACTAATAACAATGTACATACATGAATTACAATTACAACTTGTTCACAATTAGATTATTACATTTTCATGAACAAACATAGTAACTTGCGTATCCATATAATATCAGTGTGAACGATTGTTACAGAGAAACTGCATATACACGCATACAATTATTCTTCCAGGCCGGTTAATATAAATGCATTCTTGGAAATTAGTTTTGGCTTGTTACATATAAAAACAGTCAACAAGATTACATATATCAACAAACAACATTGTATTCCAAAACATATAACCAGAAGATTAATTAATACTGATTTGATATCACTGAACCCTATGATTGTATCCCACCAGTAATGATTTGCATTATTATCCGGTATTATCTTATCAACCTTTCGTATTTCTTCTACGGCATGCTGAACTACTATTCCTACTTTTCCTCCTTCGATTTCCAACTCTTTAATGAGCCCTATTAACTTTTCATGATGGAGAAGTGTTTGGATGACTCTTAAATCCGGACCGATAGTAATGGGATCTATCTCTCTGAATATTCTCAAATCAATTTTTAATCTTTTCCACTGACATTTTAGACAACATGAGATCCACATCACATCTCTTTATATGAAACACATTGCACAAACATATGTTAGAGTCTACAGAACCTTTTACCTGATAGAAGACATTTACCGTAAATAATAGACACAGGCTTCGCAAACCCTTCTTCTATTTGAACTATAACTGAGTGGTTTTGGTTGGTTGCAGAGGGGTGTAATTCATACTGATATTCACCTTCAACAGAATTCAGGCATAGATGAGCATTTTCCCAAAGTCCGGTAGTACAGGCGTATCCTAAATTAGCCTATTCTATACATGTTTGCATATTAATAGTTCGGAATGCATTATTATTCACATGAGCCCATACTCTGTCATGCATTGGCAACAGAGGAGAGTGGTTTATAAATAGGCCTAATGGAACAGTAGGATAAATTTTCTCTTCCGTCGCATTTTGCAAGGTAAGTATCATCATTCTTAACTCCTCCTCCTCGGAATAATACGGGGAGTCCAGTACCATCCACCACTCCTGGGCTACATCTACACTGGCATGATTTTCCGCAAATGCTTTTAACGGAAAAGTTTTCCGTTAAAAGCATTTGCGGAAAAGAGCGTCTAGATTGGCACGACGCTTTCCGCAAAAGCACTTTTTGCGGAAAAGCGTCGTCTAATCTAAACGCTGCTTTGTAAAAAAAGATCGGCATTTTCGCGATCGGGGCTTTTTTGAGCAAAACAATACTGCGCTGTCTACACTGGCCCTTTTGCCCGAACGGGAGCAGCATAGTATTTCCACAAGAACACTGACAATCTTACATGAGATCGTCATTGTTCTTGCGGAAATTCAAGCGGCCAGTGTAGACAGCTGGCAAGTTTTTCCGGAAAAGCGGCTGATTTTCCGGAAAAACTGGCCAGTCTAGACACAGCCCTGATGTTCTTGTTCAAACAAGTTGGAGTGTTCCTTCAGCATTCTTATTATCTCCACTGGAACTTTACCCATTAAACTATCTCTAATAATGTCCTTAGCAATGTCAATTAATAGAGCCTGAGCTTGGATACACACTAGTGCCATTGATAAATTCAATTGAAGAGTTCCCAAGGCTCCTAGGATGGTTAGGTGATCTTGCTCCTGTAAGATCCAGGTAGGTAGCAATTTTGTTAGATCCAGTTGTATGTGGTTCAGGGACAAAAGAGCATCACTGATGGGATGGGACAGTGCTGAAAAACTGTTCGATAGCTTGGCTATCCTTTGCGCTATCCTTATTTGATTAGCTGCCGTAAACACTCCCAAACTAGCTCCTAAACCTCCCATCATTTTTGCGACCTCTCTCTTCTTTTGTGCGTGTGTTGGATTGCTCACCATCATTCGTACCCATCTTTCCCATCCTGATAACAGCGGTCCAACGTAAAATCGACACTCTTGATTTATCCTTACTGCTGACAGGTGCAAAGGAATTCTGACTGACTTCACATTATACTTCGGTTCCACCATAACTATTCGAGTAATGTCTTTCTTAATTACAAATGGACCTACTTTCCTAATCTTCGGAGGGTGAGAGACGGTCATATTCAATTGGTATTCCACCTCATACGGACCTCTTACCGTGCATGTCCCAGTCTCTGCGGCTACAGTTTCTAAGTATCCGGAACATCCATATCCTATCACGTTTGGTACTTTCTCTAATGGACAGAATGGAGATCCATGATGTGTTGAAGACTGCGCTGGCTGACCATATGATTCACATGGGATTCTTATGTCATGCTTCTCTCCCGTTGGACTGAATACAATTAAAGGTATATTGTCCATTTCGGAGACTTGATGTACGATTTGAAAAGTGATGTTTGTTGGTCCTGGCTTCACAATCGACGGGCTAGTTACAACTAGATACATGCACTTTGATTCTTCCCATTGTCCTACTAATCGATGACAGTTAATCACGCATCTGACTGGCTTCTTTTTCTGGCAGTCCACTTGTTCAAAATCAATTGTCCAATGGCAACCTCCATAAGGTTGAATTCCCATGTCCACCCAATTCGGAGTACGAACTACAATTGGTTTGTCTCCTTTTCACAATGCGAATACCAATTCTTTAGTTCCTTCTTTCTCGTTGATTATGTTAAAGTAACACTTTCCATTCCATTCATAGGCGTATAGCAAAATGTTCTGTGATTGAAAAAGTTCTTGTTTGGGAGCATGCCTTTTGGTAGATGTCTCAAGGATAGTCGATGTTTTGGGAATATTCCAAAAAGATAATGGTCTTTTGGAATCACCGTGCATCTCCAATATTCATTTTCTAAGAATACCAATCCTCTTCCTACTGTTGTAAAGATAACGATAACTATGTACATCGGTATAATGATCTTAATTATCTGAAATAAACAAACAATAATCAGTATTAGATATAAACCATCATGGGGGCTTCGCTGAGACTTGTGATGTCCCTTTCTCTGTCTCTACTGGAACATAACCTCCTCCTTTCCACAATTTTAACTGGGAGATGTAGAATCATTTCTTTATTCACCTTTTTCCAGATATTATTTCCACCTGATACACTGTGGGCCCTGCTTTGTTTATTATCGGACATGGCCCCATCCACCTTGGACTTAAAGGATGATGTTTTTCACTATAAAACTTGAACAGCACTTTATCCCCAATATTCCATTTGTGGACCTGAAATTTATCATTCAGGCGCTGATCCGCTCTTCTCGTGTTACTTTTCAAATTGACAGCCACTGCTTTCTGGACACTCGAGATGGTATTTAAGATCTGTTGAATGTATTGGTCTGTTAGTGCCCTGGGCTGGTATCCGTCCAGGGGCACCCCTCCTTGAACCCACCATAATTCCGGGCTCCTCATTGGTTGCCCGATGAGTGCCTCATGTGGTGTGAATCCGTTGGAACTGATGGTTGATCAGTATCAGGGGAAGGTGTTCATCCCATTTCCGGCCAGAGGATTCCACTACTTTCCTGAGTTCAGTTTTGAGAGTCCTGTTATATCGCTCGACCAACCCTGATGACTGTGGTTGGCCAGCTATGTAGAAACGGTGGGTTACTCCTAATGCAATGCATAATTGACATGTTAACTCTCCCGTGAAATGGGTGCCCTGATCACTATCAATAATTCTTGGAATCCCAAATTGAGAAAATACTTTGTTCAATAATACACGAGCAGTGGTTTTCACAGTACAATTGTGAGTTGGAATTGCTTCGATCCACTTCATAAATGGGTTGACCACTACCAAGCAGTATAGGTTTCCTCCTGCAGATTTGGGCAGTGGGCCAATAAAGTCAATTTGCATCCGTGTCCACGGACCCTCCACTGGTTGTTGCTTTAGTGGTCCTTTGCAGATCTTGTGCGTAGGATTGTTTTGAGCACATTTTAAACAACTGCAGATGAAATGTTCTGTGTCCAACGCAATTGAGGCCACCATGCCACAGTCAACAATCTGAGAGTTTTTTCTATTCCAAAATGTCCCTGGGCATGTGACAAAGCTACTCATTCTTGTCTCAGAACATTTGGCATAATTAACACGGGAATTCCTTCTTCCTCTGGCACTTCTGATTGTTTTTGTGCCATAATCAGGTCTGTGGTGAGTTTAAAAATCTTATAGTCCTTGTATCTCCCTTGATTTAGCAATTTTGTTATTTCCCGATCAAGTTCTTGCAACTTAATGATGTCCACCATCTCTCTCGGGTCTGATGATTCGAAAGCATTGATCATCTCTGGTACACTTTTCCATGCTGATTTTAGGTCTATTCAGGCCGCGTTCTTAGCTAATTTATCTACTTGATTGTTTAATTTCAATATGTCAGCCTGATTCCTTCGATGAGCACGTACCTTAAATAAATAGGTCTTCCCTTGTCATAACTGGGCCAAGTTCCAAGCGTAATTGAGGTAGTTGGCATAAAATACTTGATGATTATCCGCTGTACACATTTCTGTATCCTTCCATGTGGCCATCCAATCTATAAATGCCTTAAAACCCAGTCCGAGTCAGTGCAGATGGTTATGTCACTTTCATCAAGGCTATTTTCTAAGGCTAAGATAACCGCTATGATCTCGGCAGCTTGCACGGATAACGTTTCAATAGGCCTCAAAATCTCCTTTTTAGTGGTGGTATGTAAAGCCACCGGCCACTAACTTCCCATCGTGTCGATGACAGCTCCCATCAACCACCCAAATATCATCTGATGTCAGTTTCTTCACTGATTCGTAATTAGTAATCAGTTCGAATGGGGACAAGACACCAGGAGGTTTGATCTCTGGAATGGAACATTAATGATTGGCAGTTGCATTCGGATACAAAGGACTACATAATAAAGCCAGGGTGATGTTATATGATTTAGACTGTTCAATTTTAATTTCATGATTCATAAGTGCCAATGTCCATTGAGCTAAGCGAGGATGACTAACTCAGCCGTTGTTGGCTTGGCCGGAGATAATATAGCGTACTGGGGTATGACATGTCTTCGATATTATAGGTGACATACCGATTAAATACTCTCAGTGCTGAATGGCCCGCACCAAGGCTAACACTTCTTTCTCACACCCAGAGTACTGCTGTTCCACTTCCGATAATGTCTTTGATCCATAGGCAATTGGTTTAAGAGTAGTCCCATGGTGTTGAAGAAGGACAGCTCCTAAAGCCTCTTTGCTGGTTGAAAGTTGCAATGGAATTCCTTATCTGGATCTGGGTACACCGGAGCTGGTGCCTGCATTAATGAAGTTTTCAACTGGGAAAATGCTTTTTCTTCCTCATTTCCCCATTGCCACGGTTGGAACATTTTTAACAGCTGGTATAATGGCTTAGGTTTTAACCCAAAGTTCTCTATAAAATCTCTGCAAAAAACCCAAGAGGAACATTCGTAGACTATGTACATCTGTTGGAGTGGGAAATTTAGAGATGAGTTCTACTCTTGCAGGTCAGGTCGTCGTCCATCCTGACCTAGGTTTACTCCCAAATAAGTCACTTTTTGTTGTACCAATTGGGCTTTTAAGGGATTGATGACAAATCCAGCTTGTTTTAATGCACTCAACACTTCCTTCAGAGCTGCAAGATTAGTTTCCTTATCTTCAGGGGCTATTAGGATGTCATCAACATAGTTAACAATGTTCTTAGCATGTTTTAGGTTTTTCCATAAAGTGGAGACAGTCCTATGGCATATCATGGGAGCATTGTGAAAACCTTGGGGTAGTCTCGTAAAAGTATATTGCTGGTCACGGTAGGTGAACGCAAACTTCGGCAATGAGTCAGGGTGCAGTGGTATCGAAAAGAATGCATTAGAGATATCCAACACAGTGAACCACCGGGCTCCGTTGGCTATTTGAGCAAGGATTTCCAGGTATTTGGCTACCACAGGAGACATTCGAGGGGTGACTCTATTTAATTCTCGGTAGTCCACTGTAAGACACCATGATTTCCCATCTGCTTTGCACACAGGGCAGATAGGCAAGTTACATGGGCTACTACATTTAATCAAAACTCCGTGTAACAACGATTGAATGGTATCCTCAAGTCCCTGTTGCGCCTCCAAAGGGAATCGATATTGGCGCATAGGCTTAGGATATGGCCCACACACTCGTACCAACTCGTTTACTTTCCTGCAACTCAGTTTGTGCCTGGCAAATACTGCCAGATGCTTTCTACTATTTCCTGGATACAAGGCTCCCATCTTGGTACTTCAATTTCTTCACAGGCCTTAATAGCTCCGAGCCTGTGAGAAGGTGATACTATAATTCCGATATCCTCATGGTCAGGGCCCGACAAATTATGGAAAACCCTACTTGCCAGAAAAAAAAGGGACTCGTCACCCTCCCCCCCAAAAAGTGTTTTTTTAATGGCATAAATTCCTAATACGAATAAGAACAGTAATTACTAATAAGTTATTAATAAATATCACCCAAGTTATTAATAAATATCTTATAAACCTCTACCTTTTCCCTCTGCTGCCATGTCTCCTCCTTGCTCCATCAGCTCCCTGGTGCCTGCTGCCCCAACTCCTCACCCTCCTCTGCTGTCCTGACTCCTGCCCTTCTCTCTGCCCTCAGCCTTCCTGAGACCTGCCCCCCTCCACCAGCCCTTCTCTCCCCTGTGCCCACTCCTCCAGTAGCCCCACTCTGATCATGTGAGCTACCCCTCCTCATCCTCTCCTAACACCTCCTCTACACACCTGCCCTGCCTCTCTCCTCTGATGCTGGTCCCTCCTGCAGGTGTCTGCCCTTCTGCTTCACCCCAGAATCCCTGGCACCTGCACCCTCCTGGTGCCTCCCCCTTCCCTCACTGCCCCTGCCCCCTTTGCCCTCTTTTTCCCTGATACCCACCCCCTCACCACCCTCTGCCCCCGTTCCCCTCATGCCCCTGTGCCCTCACACATGCCTTGCTCCATCCCCGCCTTCCTCATGCCCACCCCTTCTTTCAAGCCTTCTCCCAGCACCCTTCCCTCCTCTAGCCCCCAGTGCCCTTACCCTCTCCTCTCCCAGCATCACCCTGTTCCCCCCTCCTACTGACATCTCCCCTCCTGCCCTTTTCCTCATTGTCTGCACTTGGCCCCTGGGATTTGTCTCTCCTGCACCCGTCCCTTGGTGCCTTCCCTTTTCTTCTTCTTCTTCTCCTGACCTCCTCCTCCCCTCCCCCCAGCACAAGCCCCTTCCCCATATTTTTCCCTCCTCCCCACAGCCCAGCCCAGCCCCTTCCCCTCCCCCAGGGCCAGCTCTAGGTTTTTTGCTGCCCCAAGCACAACATTTTTTGGCCGCCCCCCTTTTTTTGTTGTCTTTTACACGTTTGCATTTTGCAATGGGTTTTTTTTGTTTGTTTTCGTTTTTGTCCCGGCATTTTAGCCCTATAAATAGCAAATAGCATTTTCATTCATTTTTTTCCATAAAGGCAAAGACGCTTCAAGTGAATTCCCCCCTTTCACTCGCTGCTGGGTCACAGCAGCCTTTTCCCTGCCCTGTCCAGCCCCTCCCTATGGACAGCACCCCTCACTCCCGACCCACAGGGGGAGCAGGGTGCAGGGACAGCACAGAGACAGAGGGGTGCAGGGAACAGTGGGGGGGGGGGGTACAGGGGTGGCGCGGGGATCGGGAGGCACAGAGCCAGAGGGACGCAGGGATCGGGAGGCACAGAGCCAGAGGCACGGGGAATGGGAGGGGCAGAGGGATCGGGGTCTAGGGGCAGTGCAGGAAATGGGCAACACAGAGCTGGGGGGCAGGGATCGGGGGGGAGCAGGGTTCTGGGGTGAGGTGGAGGCACGGGGAATGGGACGCGGGGAACGGGAGGGGCAGAGGGATTGGGGTGTAGGAGCAGTCCAGGGAACAGGCAGCACAGAGCTGGGGGGGGCAGGGTGCGGGGTGCAAGGGTGGCACAGAGCCAGAGAGTCGCAGGGAAGAGGTGTGCAGGGGGTGCAGAGGAGCAGGGGCGGTGTGGGGAACGGGCGGTGAGGAGACAAAGGGGCGCGGGGCGGGTGCAGCAAGCCGGGCGGTCGACAGGGAGCGGTCTCTCGCCAGCGAGGGGGCTGGGGCTATGGCAGGACTGGAGCTGGAGGGGCGGGGCAGGGTAGGGCCTGGCTGCGCCATGCGCCGCAGCCAGCTCCCGGGGACACGTGGCCAGAGCTGAGCTGCCTCAGCCCTTTAAAATCAGCGGGGCCACGTCACGCCAGTGTCCTGGCGTCTGCCGGCGTCCCGCCCTCTGGCTTGCGCCCCGCCTCCTCGCACCGGAGCTGCATGCAGGCAGCGCAGTGGCAAGAATCGCCGCACTTCCCCCCTTCCCGGCGGTGCTCTGCTCCTCCGCTGGCTGGCAGATCGGATGGGGCTGCGCCGCCCGTAGTGCAGGCTTCGGCCAGCCCGTCACAACGGCCCACCGGGCCAGTCCGCCCCTGCACTCGCCAGCTGGTAAAATCTACTCGCCACAGGCGAGCAGGCGAGTGTATTTGTTGAGCCCTGCTCATGGTTATTTGCTTTATAAATCATCTTGTTAGGAAAATCAATAATTAAGCCACACTTTTTTTATTAAATCAATGCCCATTATTCCTATACCGTCTAATTCTTGCAGACCCATAGAAGTGATTGTTGATATAGGCTCAATTCTATAGCTCACATTCTTGATGAAAGGCACAACTGAGGGTTTTCCATTGGATGAATGTAGAGTCCTTATATGATTGACTGTTGTTCTCTTAATATCCGGCGATTGTCGGGTACATATGAGACTTGTGGACGCCCCAGTATCCACTAGGGTCTGTTATCTAATAATTCTGAACTCCCCATGATACTCGATATCTATGAGCGGTCTTCCGTATACATCTAATGTTAATGGAGCCACTACGGCAAGGGTCTGAGAAGCTCAGCATCTTCATTGCTGTGATTCAAAATTCCCACGCTCATCATTATTGTCAAGATGGTGGCTGAAATTCCCACGCCGTACAGTGGTGTCATGGCGGCTCCCAGATTCGTTGACAGGTTGGTTGCAAAATGGCGGCTCCTACAAGATGGCGGCTCCATACAAGATGGTGCCATTGCTTCTGTAGATCTTTCCTTGGCATTCTCCCAATGCGATTAATTCTTTGAAGATGGCATCTATATCCATAGATCTAATCCTTTCCCAAGGTATATACTTTGCTAACCTCTGTGATAGCACTCTTCAAATAGCAAATAGGTAGTCTCTTTTGCCCACAAAGGCTTTAGGTTGGAAACCAGGCTTGTTATATCCATTATTATTATTTCTTTCCGCTGTTGTCACTTGTCTGGGCACATCTCTTTTGTTAAATTCCATGCTTACTGCTGCTATTTTCCTTGAAGGTTTAGATCCTTAGTTTGAATGGTTTTTTTGATGCTGCAGATCAAAAATCTCCCTCAGTTTTTCTTCAAAAGCAGCTAAAGAAGAGGTGGCATATTCAAATGCTCCCAGGACCAATTTAATCGCTGGTTGCAATCCCTGGTAGCAAATTTTCTTACATTCAGAGGTGTCATAGTCCAGAATCCCACCCCTCTGCATTCCAAAGCCTGCCAACTGATACAGTAATTTCTTCCTCATAATATACTGATCGGGTTTTTCTCCCTCAGATTGTTTGTCAGTATACACCTTGCCCACAACATTCTCATGAGGAAAGTATAAATGGTAAATACTTTTGTACAAAACAATTTGTTCAACATCAAAATCATTTATGACATTTTGGGTATAGCCAGGAAGTCTTCGATTGGCATACACTCCGTCAACAGCACCACTACATCTTCTGGTGCTAGATTCGGGGTCATGCATAGCTTAGCCAGCCAATTCAATATTCTATCTTTATTGCTCAGCCTCAAGTTCTTCCCCAGAGCCTGAGCCTGTTCAGGAGAGAGAACTTTCCTCTCCTGCTTAATTACCGGGTGGGCTTGCCCTGGATACTGAACCACCCTGGTGGTAATAGGAACCGTTGTCTCTAGGTTGCACGCCCCTCCTTCATAAGAAGGTGGCGCTGAAGGAGCAGCAGCCTCAATAACCTTCCCTTCATTACCAAACCAGTCAACGATTTTATACTGTGGCTGAATTGCAGCCATTATACCTTTAGCTCTTCCCAGCTGCAGCTGCAGTTTTAAAATTGTCTGCTGACAGACAGAACGATCGCTTCCAGGTTTACTGCTGTTGGCCTCTTTTAACAGTTGCTTTACCGTAGCCTGCGAATCATTTAGCTGGGAGGTCTTTTCCAAAATACTCTCCTCAGCCTGGTCACACTTGATCTGTGTTTCCCTTACAAGGGCTTCTAACTGGGCCACCTGAGCAGTTAAACTCTGAATCATGATGTCTTTAGATTCTATGTCAGTACCCTTCTGCAGGAGCTGTTTCTCCACAGTCTCCTTCTGGTGAATAGTCTCATTAAGATCTTTCCACAATGTTTTTATTTTAGCAGCTAACTCCCTGCTCACCATAGCCAGACCATATAATAAAGCTCTTTTCCTATGCTTCTTTTTGGGACAGGGCTTAACCTTTTTGGGACAGGGCTTTATGGGACAGGACTTAACTATACTCTCTTTTGAAAAAGCGGCTCGCTTTTTGTCAGCCGATGGTCAGGGCAGTGAGTGGTGTGTGTGTGTGTATTATACACCCGAGACTTCAACTGCCAGGACCGGGGTCCTTAGCAGCGGGCAACCTGGAAGAGGTTGACGGGCGCCCCAATAAGTTTACAGGGAAAGCTTATACACCCGAGACTTCAACTGTCAGGACCGGGGTCCTTAGCAGCGGGCAACCTGGAAGAGGTTGACGGGCGCCCCAACGGATCTGTCCCTTATGACCGGCTGGAGTTCTTTTAAATTGTGCTTGGTTCTGTTACAGCAACTGAAGGAGTCAGGTTAAAGCTTAAACAGTTACTATTTTATTGTTACAGGGTAAACTTGGCTGTTAAATGCTACTGCTGTGTTACAGATAACAAAGCCACTACAAAAGGACAGGACAGAAATTACACTTAAAACAAAAGTCACTTACAGGTACCATGAAACCCTTTTGGTTCTCTGAGCTCTTATTAAATGCATGCAAAATAGACACCTAGCAGGTATATATTCTCACCCCTGCGTTCCAGACTTGGCGTGGCCAGCGTCTTTCTCTCAATCCCTCGGGAAGAAGTAGGGCGAGGTTGGGCGCCCCACAGACCTCGGGAGACAATCAATACCTGCCAGCAGGTATAGATGATTGAGCTCAAATGGGGTGGGCTACTAAACCCCTCTTTATACCCCTTGGGTCACGAGGCTTCTTCCTGGTCTCAAGTGGCCAATTAGGAAAAATGGCTTTGAATGCCAAGTTTCCCACGAAGGGTGCAAAGCATAATTCACACCTGGGAAAATGCAGACAATGGGCACTTCTAGTATGTGATGGGCGAAGATTCTTCTCCTGGGACAGTGCAGGCGTGTCAATTACTGGTACTAGCCATCAGGGCGACGGGAGGCCCCAGGTCGTCAGCTAGCCCATTTACTGTCTGGTTTCTGTTTATGGTAGAGTCAGGGACAGGCAGCACACCTGCGTTCCCAGGGCATCAAAGGCTGACTGCCTTTCTCTTGCTCTTTGGGAAACAAGATGGGGTTCATGTCTGGCTACACTTTTCCAAAAAATCTGCTTCTAGTCTAGACACTCTCTTTTGAAAGAGGCTTTTTCGAAAGATTCTTTCGAAAAAGCCTCTTTCAAAAGAGGTTTGTAGTCTAGACGTACCCTTAATGTGCTGCATCCACCCCAGCACGATCATCACAACTTCCACTGGCTGGTTTCCAAGAAGCAGTGATGATTGTGATGGAGGCAGCGTGCAAAGTCTGTTCTTCCCCACTCCCCTGCAAGGGGCACACAGTGCCTAGAGGCAAATGGCCCCAGCAGCCAGCTGCTTTGATTAGTCTGGGACTGTGACATGCCGGAAGCCTGCCTGAAGGTCCCTGCAGGCTGTGGGTCAGATCCAAGGGCTTGGCGGGCTGGATTTGGTCCATGGCCCAGATATTGCCTGCACCTGCTCTAGTGACATCTATCATTTTTCTTTTTTTTCCTAGAATGTGTTCCTCTAATGCATGCCTTCACTTAAAAAAATTAGAATGATTAAACTGGTCGTAAATTGGAGACTGATTCATTTTGGATTAATTTTAAGCAGACATCGTTCTCTCACTCTGAAGGATTTTGTTTTTATAGACACGCGTAAAACCTCTAAGTTTTCTTAAAACCTACTTCTCCTTTTTGAGATGCAGCATTATTTCTATTGCATTTTTTTCTGTGTGGCCTAACGGTAAATATCAGTTGTATAAGTATGATAAAGTCTCCTGGAGTCCTCCTGGTTGAAAGCAGCTATGTATATTAACTTGGGTTTCTGACAGCTGTGAGAATTGAAAATAACCTATATAAGATTTTTTTAAATAGGTTTATACCCATTTTTTCCTCTGAGCTATCACATAAAAAGTACTTTAAAAAAGCATTAATGTTTCTAGTCAAGCATTCTAAAAATAAAGAAATACCATAATTACATAATTAAGCACTGTATCATAATGGATACATAGGACAGCCAAATGAAGGATGTCCAGGGAAAACTTAATTATGACATTTTCTAACTTTTGAGTAGATTCTTGCAATCATAACATTTTATATAACAATCATAACTATAATTGCATAACTACACATTGAACCTCTCTAGTCAAGCACCATCAGGACCTGACCAGTGTTGAATCAGAGAATCTGCCGGACCAGAGGAGGTCAATATTGTCTAACAACATTACCAACACTTTCACTGCTTACTGGGATGTTAGAAGACATTTAGGGATAAATTAGAGCTAAATAATGGCACAGAACACTGAAAGCCAGGACTAGTGGTGGTAAAGAAACTTTAAGGAATCATGGCAAACTTGGCCACATCCATAAGTGGCCCTCCAGCTAACTAAAATCATGGCGAACCACAGATGTTGCCAGACCAGAGAATGCCAGACTCCAGAGGTTCAACCTGTGGTGATGTAGTGTTGGTACCTTGCTGGTTGCTATGCTGGGCAGTGGGCTGTGGGTGACCTCCACTGGCGGCTATTTGTAGCACGGCCCAGCAGGACAGGGGATGAGTCATTATGCAAGGGGCTCCCAACCTGTCCGACCAGTTGGCTCCCAGGGAGAGAGACAAAGGAAGGAGAGCGAGGCCAGCCCTGGCTGGGGGGCAGGGCTGGAAGGGACGTTTGTAGTTGCTGGCTGGGATGATGGAGGAGGCAGCCTAAGCAAGGGGCCTGGGATTTAAGGGCCCAGTCTCCCCCATCTCAAGGGGGGCTGAGGCATCCTAGGCCTGGCCCTGTAACCGGATTGCATCTATGCTGTGCTGTATCCTGGAGAAGCAATAAACTCCTTCTATTCTACTGGCTGGTGGAGTCTGTTCGTGCCATTACGGGGGTGCAGGAGGCGGGGGAACCCCGACGCACCGCCACACCTGTATATCTACATCTAAAAATGAGGGAGTCTAAATTAGTTGTTAGCACTCACGAAAGAGATCTTGAAATCATGAATAGTTTTCTGAAAACATCCACTCAGTGTGCAGTGGCAGTCAAAAAAAAGCCAACAAAATGTTGGGAATCATTAAGAAAGATAGTAAGACAGAAACTATAATACTGTCTCTTTATCAATCCATGATCCGCCCAAATCTTGCATACTGCGTGCACCATCTCAAAAAAGATATATTGGATTTTGGAAAAGATTCAGAGAAGGACAACAAAAAATAATTAGGGGTATGGAATGGCTGCCATATGTGGAGATATTAATAAAACTGGTTTTCACCTTGAAAGTGAGATTAAGGTGAGATATGATAGAAGTCTGTAAAATCATGATTGGTGGGAGAAAGTTAATAAGTAAGTGTTTACACTTTCCCATAACACAAAAACCAGGGGTTACCAAATGAAATTAATAGGCAGCAGGCTTAAAACGAACAAAAGGAAGTACAGGTTGAGCCTCTCTAATTTGGAACCCTCAGGACTTGACCAATTCTGAATGAGAGAATTTTCTGGACCATGGCAGGTCAATATTATTTAGCAACATTACGAACACTTCCACTGCTTACAGGGCTGTTAGAGGACATTTAGGGGTAAATTAGAGCTAAATAACAGCATAGAACACTGAGAGCTAGGACTGGTGGCTATAAACAAACTTTATGGGACCGTGGGGAAACTTGGCCACACCAATGAAAAGTGGATATTCAGCTAACTGAAAGTTCCAAATGACGGATGTTTCTGGATGAGAGAGTTCTGGATTAGAGAGGTTCAACCTGTATTTGTTCATACAACACACAGTCAACCTGCAGAACTC
Source organism: Rafetus swinhoei (assembly GCA_019425775.1). Classification (NCBI taxonomy): domain Eukaryota; kingdom Metazoa; phylum Chordata; order Testudines; family Trionychidae; genus Rafetus; species Rafetus swinhoei. The sequence goes on along the minus strand of CM033449.1, from coordinate 74,627,701 downwards.
CTTATTAGATGTTGTGAAGGCCAAGACTACAACAGATTTAAAAAAAACAACTAGATACATTCATGAAGGATAGGTCCATCAACGGTTACTAGTCAGGATGGGCAGGGATATCCCTAGCCTCTGTTTGTGAGAAGCTGGAAATAAGTGACACGGGATGGATGATTACCTGTTCTTTTCATTCTCTCTGGGGCACCTGGCACTGGTCACTGTCAGAAGACAGGCTAGATAGACCTTTGGTCTGATCCAGTATGGCCATTCTTCTATTCTTTACGTGTTTAAATATTTTAAAAAGACTTCCTTTCTCCAAAACGTTAATTAAGCATTGTAATGGAATATGTGTTAAAAAAAAGCTTCAAATAGGCTGACTAAAAGTCCCTTGCCCTTTTAAATGCTTAATTTTTATTTTCAACTTTTGTAATTCACATTACCAGATTCCTTTAAGGATAGGAAAAGCATGACTTTCTAAGCTAAAGAGGAAACTGTTGCTGAAAACTCTTTTCAGACCTTCTTTATCATAAAAAGAAAAAGGGGGTACAAGTCCAATATTTTCTCTTTTCAGTACACTTTTAAAACACTAAAAGCCTGATTTTTTTTCTGCTACACTAAAATTTCTTTATAGCATGCTGCCCCATTGGTATAAAGTGCCCTTAGTGTAATTTTAGAATGTGGATTTAACTCCATATTGAATCAAATGACTGTTGTCTGATTCTTCTTAGGTGCTGAGTACCCACAGCTCCCATTGATTTCCAAATCAAAGTGCAGAGGCTGAGCACCTTTGGAAATCAGGCCATATGTGGTGATACATACCATTATCTATATAGTACTTACATGATCCCTATTACTATAGTATCTGAATGCCTCACAGTCTATATTTATTCTCAACATACCTGGGAGGTAGGAAGGTTAGCCCATTTTACAGAAGAATTGAGGCAGAGTAAGTCTCAAGGTCATATAGGATGTCTATGAAAGAACAGGAAACTGAACCCCGGTTTCCTGAGTCCCAACCTAGTACCCTCACCAGAGGAACATCTCTAGTCTTATCAATATCTGGACTACCTGTCTTGTTCTAGAATGCACTAATCATAATGTAAATGTGGAGATGGGTCTGTGATGTAGTGTCAGTACCTTGCTGGTTGCTGTGCTTGGGCTGTGGGCTGTGGATGACCCCTACTGGCCTCTCTCTGTAAGCACTGCCCAGCAGAGGGCGTCGAGGGCCCCCATGACAGTGACTGAACCGGTTCTACCGGTTAAGGGAAGGGATGGAACAAAAGAAGTGAGTGTTGGGGGAAGGGTCAGTTGCTGGCCAGGAAACATGAAGGGAACAGCCTAAGCTGAGGGGCTAGGGGTGATGGACCCTTAACCCAAGGGGTCTGAGGCATCCTGGCCCTGACTCCTGTAGCCACATCACGTCTATGTTGTGCTGTATCCTGGAGAAGCAATAAACCATCTATTCTACTGTCTGGCGGAGTCTGTTCTTGCTGTTACAGGGGTGCAGCATCGGGGGAACCCCGACGCGTCATCACAGGGTACTTTAGAGAAAGGAGAGGAGTGGAAGGTTTGTTTTTCTTCAGAATACCCAAACTTTGGGGAGAAATCCTTCCCAATTCCTCACTAAGTCTCTGTTCATTCAGTTATACAGCACCACTTACATACCCGATGCTTTACAGGCAAGTGAAAGCAATACACCTCCAACGTAATCTAAATGCACATTAAAACAACACATAATACAAATGATTTGCTTTTGGTTGTTTCTAATGGCACATTCTAATGGTATATGTGCACAGCTCTGGGTTTTATTTCTGGATCCACCGCTGACTCACATAAGCACATGTAAATCAGTTTTCAAAGGAGGCCATTTAGGCATAGAGTAGGAAATTGAGTGCTGTTTTGGATGCTGTTACAAAAAGGAGAGCTTTCAAAGTTGAGGGTTAGTGTTGGAGAAGTTCTAGCCTCTCTGTCTGAATCTGCATGATCTGATGCTTGATGAGTACTCAGGTTCAGGGATTTACAAAAGGCAGCTATCTCCCAAGGCTAGAATACTCAGTCTCTGGGGGGGCTAGTCTGTTGCTAGACGTCCTGAACTCCTCATGAACTCCAACACTCAGCAACAAATAAAATACACTACAGTATTAGTCTTTTTAAGTTCTGTTGAACACTTTTAAAGTATGTCATAATTCAGGATTCTTTGCTTAGATAATTTCAAATGTTACAGAAATCTTCTCTCTTAACCACAGATGTTATGCACCAGTTTTGAGACAGAGCTGGCTTTGTGGGGACAGATTAAACACACATAGTCTACTAAGAAGTATTGTGCCAGCCAGGGTGATTATGGCTGAGAATATTGCTCCAAGTGTCATGTAGTGCAGTTCCCAGATCTGGCTCACTCCTGCAAATCCTTGAATCTGTGGGACTGCTCCAAAGGTATCAGCAGATAGGTTCCGGTAAAGAACCCCTTCGTACATCAATGGAGAGTTTGAAGATACAGTGTGTTGGAGTGTGTTAGTCCATCCTGGTGACATGGCTGAGGAGCATGCACTAACACTTTTGCTCAGTGAGCAATTGGAGGAAGGCCAGATCTTTGACATTTTGTGCAAAGTCACATAATTTTATGCTGAGGATTTGGTGCTAACAATGCATATCAAATACCTTTAGGTGCTTCAAGTCTGCCTGAAGAGGGTCCAGGTTTCTGACCCATATCGCAATATTGGTATACTCAGGTTTTATAGATCCTGAACTTTGTCTCAGTGTAAACACACTGTTGCATTCATAAGTGAGACGGACTTCATGCCAGAATGGTGAGACCTATTTGTTAAGGACTGTCTGGTTTGCTGTGACCATTTGAACTCTGCAAGAAATGTAAATAAATAATTTTCTCCACAGTACTCAACACCACCTTCACTGAGGGTTTTGGTGGTCTGGCTCCAAGATTCTGCACCTTTTTCTTCCACCATGAGATGTTCAATGCCATCTTGAAAACCTTGGAGAGTAGGGCTAGAATTCTCTGATTTGTGCATGAGCAAGACACTGACCAAAATTGTGCTGAGGACACTCAACTCTTCTTGACCTGAATTGATTCTAAAGTTATGGAGAAGCCAGTATTATTTTTCAGTTGACAGCCTGACACAATAGTACCCGACAGATGTGCAGCAGGGATACATTAAAGTGGTGTAGAAACACTGTGAAAGACATGAATTAAGTGCCTATATTCGCATCAATATAGGTGCAAAGATTAATAGAACATTTGGAACACCAACTCCTTTCAGTGAAAACCGAAGTGCTGACCCTGTCAACTGAATCAAAATGCAACATGAAGGAGACTGTTAAATTCGTGATGCTGCTCAGCCACAGACCATAGAGTAAGGCCAGCATGTATCAGTGATTGCCCTGCAATGAAACCTGACTGCTATGGATGATGATCTATGTTAAGGAGTAACTGCATCCTACCAAGCAGAATGTGAGCAAAGACCTTTCCAGGGACCAGTAATGAGATTAGCCTGTAGCTGCCTCGCTCAGTGCAAAATTCCTTGCCCGTGTACAGGGACACTATGATTCTGTCTTTCAAGTCTATTGAACTTTGCCTCATGCTAACACTTTTTAAGAACAGTTTATGGAAGCTGGGGCTCCCCAGTTCCAAGGCACTTTTGAGCAGCTGCCGTGGAATGCCATGAGGTCCACGAGCATGTCCAGTGTGTAACTCTTGGATGGTCTTAACTATTTCCTTGATTTACCAAAGATCGGTATTTGTCCCTGGATCTACAGCTGTGAGGCTTATCAGGTCATATAGCTCTCTAGACAGTCATCAGCAGGTCTGAGCTTCAGCATGCTTTAATGTGTTTTCCATCTGTTTAACACCTCCTCCATTGATGAGCAGGCAAAGCCATCTGGTTCCATAATAGGGATGTTAGAAGGCTGTTTATGGCTGCCAGCCAGGTGTGTTGATGGCTCAGTAGGCAGGATGTATTTGTTGTTCTTTAGGCTGTCCTCTGCTTTGGTGGCCAGGGAATTGATGTTAATTTGTTTCATTTTGCCCTGGTCCAGAAAATGACTTCAGCAGTTTATATTCTTGGATATGTCTGCTTATGTGTGTCTATCTTTTAAAATAATATAACAAAGGCCTCTTCATAAAGCTAAGGGGGCTTGGTTAATCATTTGAAGCTGATTGTTCCAGCAGTGGAATATGATAGTGTTTTGTACACTATTCCACATTCTCCCCACATTTTCCATGAGGGTACTGAGGTTATATGTGATTAATTATGATTTATGTTTATTTCATGGCTTCAAAAAGGTCCTCAAAGATTCTGGACATTTTACTGGTAGCGAACATCGGGATTGCAAGAAGATACGGGGAAAGCTGTGAAAGTCTGAGGCCTCAGTTTGCAGATGCCTCTGGACCACTAAAGCCAGGTAGTGGTGTTCTTTGGGAACCCAAGCCAAAGGGACCTATTGCAGGTCTCTGGGTTTCATACCGAATTCAACTGCATCCAGTCATAGCATTAAAATCTCCAAGTACTAACCGTTTGTCATGCTGCAGAGTTAATGGAATTTCGCAAGTAGCTGGTGATAAAATGAGTTCTTTTCCACAGTTGGCACATGCAGAAACAACAAAAGTGCCCACAATGATGTTGGAGACAAGCATGGAGTCAGCCTATTGTAGGCCTGGGCAAAATACAGCCCGTGGGCCATATCCATTCCCCTAAGCCACCAGATCTGGACCGTGGATGCTGTGCGGAGCCCCAGGCAGGCTCCCTGCTTGCCTCGCCCCACCCGCACACTGCTCAAACATGGTTGTGGGGCAGTTTCACCTTAAAAACTGAGCCCATTTGGAGGGGTGAAAGCTTTAGGAGCTGCTCCCTACCCCAACACTATCCCAGTGGCCAGCTTCCTACCTGAAACTGGCCAATGCGTGCTTCCTGTTTCAGTAACAGGCAGCCACCAAGCACAAGGGACTCATAGTTATTCACAGAGCACATGGCTGCAGCCTCTGCAGGGGTGGGGCAGGCAGGGAGGCTCCTTCAAGAACAGGCTGCTGGCTGGTAAGTCTCTTGGCCAGAGCCTGCTGCTGGCACCGCAGTCCCACCCTTCCCCAACCCGCTGCCCCCCTACTCCACATACCCAAATCCTGTCCCCCTCCTGCACCCATACTCCCTCCCAGATCTAGCATCCCAATCCCCTGACCCAAATCAGTCCCCTCCTGCCCTAGTTCACAATCCAACTCCCTGCACCCCAGTCCAGAATCCCAGGTCACAACTGCCTCCTCCACCCTAACTCCCTCCCTTACCAAGCTCGCTTCTGCACCTAACCTCCATCACAGACCCTGCACCTCTTCCATTTAATATCATGGAAGAATGCGTCCCTTGACCACTTTCCAAATTCTTGCCATCAAAAATTATTGCCTACCTGTGGCTGAGAGAATAATGATTTCATGTTGCCAGAGTCAGTACAAGAGTTGTCTAATAAGTGCCATAACTTGAGTTTAGTATGGATGGCAGATTGTTCTTTACATAACAATATGCAGTAGTGAATAAGCTACTGTCTTCAGGATGTGGTCATCCATATCCACATAAGCTTCAGGTCTGACTGTACCTGATAAAGGCTCTTGTTCAGATTAATGAGTGAATTCTGACAACTGCTAGTGTAATGAGGACCATGTTCTCTAATGGTTATGAAGGTAGATGAGCTCCAACACAGACTGTGGAACACAGACTAAAGAGAGTCATCTGCATTTTCAGGAACCAACAACATCTATCAAAAGTTACTGGGAAGGGGGTGGTATTCCCCGAAATAAAACGTTTCTATTTCTCCCTACATTCAACAGGCTTGACAATAACAACAGGGGCCAGGGGCCAGCTCTGCATGTGAGGACAGGTGTGACCCAACCCCTGCCTGTGGAAAGTGCTGCCTTAATGATCCTAACTTCCTAGGAGTCCATACCAGACCTTTATGTCATGTTCTAATAGTGAACAGCACTAGGTACAAGACAGCTTTTCTTTAAAAAAAAAAAAATCCATTGGAAGATCATAATCGCCTGCATCACAGAGGTCCATCTGCCACAAAGCAATGTAGATTTTAGAATGGAGTGAGCAAAAAATCAAGAGAATGTAAACTCAGACACAGTCCTAATTGATGGAGGCCTGCTATTGACCCATAAATTAGTAAAGCTCATAGATTCCAAGGCCAGAAGGGACCCTTGTAATCATCTAGTTCTCTGGAGTCCAACCAGTTCTGCAATAGTGATCTAGCCACACTCAATCTGCCAAATAGCCACATGGCTAGTGTGTTAGACACCACAGATCTAGTCTGACCTAGGCCTAGAGCTCCCCCAAAGTGTTTTCCTTCTAAAAGAGGAATTAATCTCATCTTCGTTTAGAAATGGTCAGTGACTCCGCTCTGTCCCACACTACACAGATCCACCCAGAATATTTACACTTCATTGTCAGTCTGAAAATATCAGTTCAGTTTCAACTTCAAGCCAGGGGCATGTGTGACATTTATCTCTATTAGAGCCCATTGTTTTACACAGGTTCCCATGCAGGTGATGGATTAAGCTGCACTCACTGTTCCTGGGAGCCACGTTTTCCAAGCCTTTAACCCAGGACTACTGAACATGCAACCCGCAGGCCAAATGCAGCCCACGGGTGGGAGCTAAAACAAAAAAATGAATCAATATAATGGTCTTCTGTTGATATGTTTTAGTAGTTAAATTCCTGGACTGTCATTGCTCATTAAAAGTGCTGTCCTAAGGGTGGAAATCGGGTAAATGTTGCATTTTAGTAATAACATCAGATATGACTTAAATGGGGCCTGCATGTTGCATAGTCTTGCCTTAATCTTTGCAGTCATGCCCATCAGTGTGAAAGAAGCTATTTGCATATCTAGTTGCATGCATACAACCGCACTCAAGTTGTGACCATGGGCATGTGCCGTGAGTATCATTGTGGCCCCCAGGGCATCCAAAGCTGAGCTGCCCTTCGCAGCCCCTGCGGGGGGGGGGGACAACGCCTCTACAGCTGGAGGCGCCGATGAGACGCGGAGGCAGCAGCGGGAAGGGCGTGGGCAGGCCGAGGCCCGCGCGCCAGGCTCACCAGCGTCGTGCCTTGACTCCCGCCTCGTCCGTCCCCGCAGGAACCCCGGGGCCGCGCCCAGGCAGCGGTGGGGGCGGGGTGCGCTGCACAACGGCCCCGCCCCAGCAAAGCCTCGCGCCCCGAGCTCGGGCAGGGACACCCCAGGGGAGAGCGCGAGGCTGGCGGGTGGGCGTCCCGCTCACTTCGAGGCTGCGTGCTGACGTTGCGCCGTCCCCGCCCGCGTGGCTGGAACCCGGAAGTGGGCTGAGCCAGGGGCGGCCGGCGACAGGGGCAGCGCAGCCCGGCTCCGGCAGGCGGATGGATGGGCGGCGGTAGCGGAGCCCCGCGCGCGGAGAGGCGCAGGCGGCGCGGGCTGTCCCGGCGCGCGCGGCTGGAATGCTGCTGCTGCTGGCGGCGGCGTGTGGTGCCTGCGTCCTGAGGAGGGAGCCTGCGCCGAGCCGCGATGGAGATGCTGCTGCCGCCGGTGTGAGTGCGGCGGGCGGGGAGGCGAGAGGGGCTTCGGGGGTGCCCCGGGCGCGCCCGGCTGATGACGCGGGGAATCCCCGCCAGCGTCTCCTCCGGCCTCCGGGATGGGGAGCTGCTCCTTCCCCGCGTCCTGGTCTCCAGTAGCTCCTGCCCGGGGGGAGGCGGCAACTGTGGCTCGCGATCCCCCTCCTAGAGCTCTGACACTGCGGCGCCTGGAGCGTCCTTTGCTCGGGCTTGTCCCCCTCCTTCCTCTCGCTCCCTGGCCTGTGTCAGCGCGACGCTAGCCGGGGAGTTCCCTGCGCCGCTGCCCGGGACCTGGCAGAATGCGCGTCTCCCACCTGCAGGTTGGCTCTGGGTCCCATCTGCCCTGGTGGCGTTAGGACACGTGAAAGCCTGGCTCAGTTAAAGCCCTCCCTGTTTCGTCGTGTTACTTGCTAGCCCGTTCCCCGACCGGGATTGAACTCGAAGCAGGAGCATCCAACAGGTAAAACGGAGTAGTTGGCTTGGGTCGGCAGGATTTTAAGAATACTTCTTGCTTTGCATCAGTACTGCAAGGGCTTCCGGAGGGTGGTGGGGGTGGACTGCCTTATTGTACCCTGTACAGCGCTAAGCATGGCAGTAGCTCATAAATAGCTCTTAAGGGCTGTCAGAAGTAGGGGCAGGTGAATGAGGGGAAGTCACAAAAAGTGAGCAAGATTAAAAATGGTCAGCAGAAAACATGGTAAAATGCATGTCTATCTTGCAAGACCAGGAGAGAAAATGCTAAGGAGTGCCATTAAAATCTGTTCTCAAGGATGGGAATAGCACCCTCACTAAGGAAGCTTTCAAGGCAAATCTGTAACCACCCTGTTAGGTCTCTCTCATCTTGACTGAGATTGTCTCATTTTTGCATTGCCAATAGACATTTTTATAGCATCTGTTTGGTGAAAAATGTTTATGGTGTGCAATTCAATGAAACATTTAAAGTACCACCCACACTCATTGGAAATCTGCTTGCTGGCTTTGTGTATGCGTACATATGTAGGTACACCTGTTAAAGCATGTACTGAGATGTATCACTACATTAAGAGATTTCTAGGGTGTTCAAGGCATGTGGATGTGGTGGCTTTTTTTAAAAAGCAGGGTTGCTAAGCAATAAGCAGTTACATAGGTGTGCATAATTTCTGCTTCTCCGTATTTTACAAAATGTTACCAATTCCATAGTCCCCTACTTCCTCAGATATGAGGTACAATGAGCTCAAGTATTCCAGCGCTTGAGACATAGTAGTATGCATAGATGTGTAACTCCTTCCCTGCCCATAGTAATTGCAACCTCCTTTTCCTCCCTAGTGCAGCAATACTTTTGTAACTAACAACCATGTGTTTTCTTTGTACTGCAGATAAGCAACATGTTATTTCGGTGCATTCACTCTTTGTGCCCAGGTTTTGGAGTGTATTACCTTACCCATATTTCTCTCTAATACCCAGGATATTTGTTATTTAGGCAGTTGACCAAAAACTTGCTACAGGCACCTTCTCTTCACACTAGCACACATAAATGGGAAATTATACCACCTAGTCTTACTTTCTCTTCTATCTTATGGTAAAATTGTGCTTTCCCAAGATGCCCTCTAAAAAGAAGCCTGTCTGTAATAAATCTTGCAGCCTGTGCTAATTGTAGGAGCTGGAGTTTTGGAGGAGTTAGCAGGAGATTGAGGATAGAAGGATTAACCATAATGGGGCGGTGTGTCTGGGATGGTGAAGTGAATATACTTATGAAAACTCTGCTCAGTATACATGGCAGCACTTTGTGCTCTTCCAGATCTGACAGGTCAGCGCTTTTGCACATGAAGTTAGAAAAGACAACTGGGTCCTATCTGTTTGTTTGTATCCAATAAATATGTTGCATGCCTAGACACAGATCTAGATTCCCATTTTTATACCAATTCAGGCATTGGATGATGTAAGAGATCCTGCCTTATATTGTTTTCCCCTACATTATCACCATGTGTGTTGTAATCTGACATGCCAGTGAAGTTATATATTGTCCTTGAATGTTTAATCTTTAGCTACTCCATCAGAGCCCAAGTGTAGTTATTGTAGTCTTGGAATTTCAGGAGGAACAAGGATCATCCAAGTTAAAGGAGGAGGGTGATGTGACTATTATAAGCACAGTAAAGGTAGTTTGAGTTTGATCATTCCTCTGATTCAGACAACCAAATTATTTTTGCTCTGTTTCGTCAATCATGATAATCAGGACAGCTGGAAGTGTTGAAGAGTCAAACCACTTGCATCCTCCATGCGTAGGGTCTGGTTCACACTGGCTGCATACGTTGTGGTTTAATATTAATGTATCATACCTTCTTCATAACAGTCTTCATATAGTTTCAGATGCCACAAATATGGGGCAACTCGAGACAACTAAAATAGAGTTACTATCTATAGGTCAGTTGGAGCTATAACTATACACATTCAAAGTAATTTAAAGTGTATAAAATAGTCCCTCAAATAGGATGCATATTAAGGTGGGCTTTTTAATTTATTGCAGGCTTTATAATATCATAGCCAATTTAGGACGTTCCTGTTTTGTAACCTAAAATCTGATAGTTTCACCATTCGTATGTAATTGGCCCCTTCACCATTATACAGTAATTCCTCATTTAACACGTGCCCGCTTAACACGTTTTAGCAATAGCACGATTTTTTTATTAGGGAATGTATTTTGAATTACACGACTGTCCCTGGAATAACACGATTTCCCCAGCCAGCCCGTTGCTGGCGGCTGTGCGGGGCTTCCCCCTTCTCCCTGCAAAGTGGCAGAGGGTTCGCCGCTTGCCGCGCCGTTCCCCGCTGACTCCCCCTCGCCAGACGCCTTGCTCCCTCTCCTCCGCCCCCACTTGCAGGCCCCCCCTCACCGCACACAGTGCGGGTCCCGGCAGACCTGTCACAGGGGCATACTCCCAACTCAGTCCCCCTCCCCTCTCCTCCACTTCCCTTCTCCAGAGCCAAACACCTCCCCTCTCTGCTGTAACCCAGTCCCCTTTCTCCCCCAACCTTATGTCCCGGTCCCAACAGACACCACCGTTTGAAACGCAACCCCCACCTTTTCCATTATTTTCAGTGGGAAAATTGACCCGGCATAACATGTTTTCACTTAACACAATCATTTTCTGAAACATATCTATAGTGTTAAATGAGGAATTACTGTATCTGGAACCCCCTCAAAGAGGGTAGTCGGCACATTTTGCTTGCTTGCTCTTATTTTCTGAATGATGATCCATAGATACAGCACATGAATTGGAAGATTGAAGTTTACTCTAAAAGAAATTACGGATGTGCATGTGTAGAGAACTACTTGATTAACTAATAAGCTTGGATTTATCAGTTAATCTTGTTGACTACACGCCTCCCCCCTTTGCTGCCTCTGAGGCAGCAAAGGGGGGACATAAGCAGGAGCCGGTTCCTCTGATGGAGTGGCAGTAGTGCGGAGGATAAGGGGGTGCAGGGGAGAGCCGGCTCCATGGACCCACCTGTCTTCCCCCTTGCTGCAGGGGAAGGGAAGGAACAGGCAGAAGCCTGTGCTTGGAGGAGCCAGCTTAAAAGCTGGTTCCCACAGCACCAGTTCCATGGTGCCACCTGCCCCCCCACCCTGTGCTGCTGCCTCTATCTATGTAAGGAAGAAATAGGAATATAAGGACAGCCATACTGGGAAAGACCAAAGGTCCATCTAGCCCAATATCCTGTCTTCCGACAGTGGCCAATGCCAGATGCCCCAGAGGTAGTGAACAGAACAGGGAATCTTCAAGCACTCCCTCTCTCATCACCAATTCCCAGCCTCTGACAGAGGCTAGGTACACCATTCCTACCCATCCTGGTTAATAGCCATTGATGGAGCTAGCCTTCATGAATTTATCTAGCTCTTTCTTGAACCCTGTTAATGTCCTGATCTTCACAACCTCCTCTGGCAAGGCATTCTACAGGTTGACTGTGTGCTGTGTGAAGAAAAACTTCCTTTAGTTTGTTTTAAAGCTGCTACCTATTAATTTCATTTGGTGACCCCTACTTCTTATGTTATGGGAACAAGTGAATAACTTTTCCTTGTTCACTTTTTCCACACCAGTCATGATCTTATAGACCTTTATCATTTCCCCCTTAGTCTCCTCTTTTCTAAGATGAGAAGCCCCAGTCTCTTTGCATGGCACCCATTCCAAACCCCTAATCATTTTTGTTGCCCTTTTCTGAGCCTTTTCCAATGCCAATATATCTTTTTTGAGATGAGGCGACCACATCTGTACGCAATGTTCAAGATGAGGGCGTGCCATGGATTTATATAGAGGCAATAAAATGTTCTCTGTATATATTCTCTATCCCATTTTTAATGATTCCTAACATTCTGTTCGCTTTTTTGACTGCTGGTGCACATTGAGTGGATGTTTTCAGAGAACTATTCACAATGACTCCAAGATCTCTCTCCTGAGTAGTTGTAGCTAATCCCCATCATAATGTATGTATAGTTGGGATTATTTTTTCCAATGTGCATTACTTTACATTTATCAACATTAAATTTCATTTGCCATTTTGTTGCTCAATCACTTGGTTTGGTGAAATATTTTTTAAGTTCTTCACAGTCTGCTTTGGTCTTAACTATTTTGAGCAATTTAGTATCATCTGCAGTTCTTCCTAATGTTGGGTTTTTGGACATGGATGCAAAAGTTTTCTATCTACTTATTACCCCTTGAACTACTTTTTACTTGCATTGCATCTGTTTAGGACACTTCCAAAAAGTTAGCTGTAAAATGGGCATTTAAATTCTAGAATATAGCAAGTGTTAAAATTGCTAGCAGTTTGAAGTAGAAAACCGTATGTATTCTGCTGACCTCTCTTGTCTATAGGCGATTATCTGTTCATTTGTAGATCAGTGCTTTTTATCTTTCTTGCAGTTTGTTCCAAAATGTCATTTTATTAGGCCCTAAATATTGAATGGTATACTAAAGGTTGCTTTGCTTTCCTATTTGTGGGAATGCAGTGCATCTAGAATTACAGATTTACATTTTAAATTCTGGTAGCTGTTAGCCTCATGTATGTGCTGTCTGTCTGTCTCTCTCTCTCTCACTCTCATTGCTGTTTCAGACGTGATTAGAAAATATCCTAACAGATGCAGTAGGGAAAAACAGTTCATAATTCTGTGTCCCTAAATCTTATTTGGAATTTGACCCTCCTCATTTGGGCAAAAATTTAAACACAACAAACTATAAGCGCTGATTTAATCATCAGCAAAAGACATTGTAAAATTTTAAAGTATTTGTGTCAGAGTGAACTGCCGTTGCCAAGTGATTTGAGTGCCAAATACTTATGCTTGATTGTTGGTAATTTTGAGGTTAGGGAATAAATTTGTGTAGTGCAGATGAACACGAGAACTAGTAAATATGGTATAACAGAGAGAAACTGCAACTTATTTCCTTTGTGGGAATAGCAGCACAGCCTGGAGGCATTATTGACAACACAATAGCTTGAAAATCTACTTGCCTACTCATTACTGGCTAGCTCAGTTGAACAAAGGGGCTGGTATAAACAATTTTTGTAGACTTTAAACATAGTTTTTAAAAGTTAATTTTTTTATCTTTATAGTTGTAAGATCACTTGTGGGAAAAAAATGCAGAAGTGATGCTGTACTTCAGTCAGTTTTGTTATCTCTGCTGCTCTTTTGAGGCTTGGCAAGCAGCAGAGACTCATTTAAGAAAAGTCTGGTCACTTTCACTCTTTCAGTTCAAAAGAGTCTTATGCAGAGCTATGAAATTGCCTATAATCATGTCAGTTGCATGTTACTGGTGTGGAAACCTGAACAGTAGCAGACACAGAAGTTTTCAAAGAGCGGGGTGACCTGGAAGCTGTGGGAGATGCAGTGTTGCAGCAGCCAAATTCTGGGGAACAAGGAACAAACTGGTTCCTTTCCAACAGACAGCTAAGAGTATGGAAGATTGAAAATGACCGGTACTGGGATTACATTTGAGCTCGCTTCCACTCATCTTTTCCTTCATCTAGAACAGGGGTGGGGAACCTCAGGCCTGGGGGCCAGATGTGGCCCCCGGCTTGCCTAGATCTGGCCATTGAGACTCATGCCCCCCCTTCCCCCCAGCATTGGGAATCCCATGCTGATGCTCCAGGCCCTCCACTGCTCCCCCACGGGGCTGGAGCGCAAAAATTTACTAGGCTGGCCACCCTAGGCTCTGGGAGGGGAATGTGCAGAGTGTCTTTCTCCTTCTCAGTTGTGGGGCACGTCAATGAGGTGTGGGCTTTTTTTTCGCTTCTTGTGCAGCCCTCAACTGATTTTTCTGTGGTTCAGTGGTCCCCAACCCCAAAAAGGTTCCCCACCTGTGATCTAAAACAATGTGTCCAGTTCAGGGAGAACACTTCATCTAGTCTCAGTTTGACTTCAGATTTTGTCACTTAGGTTCTTTTATTTGGAACAAAGCAAAGCTATCCCGAGTTGATCAGACTCAAGTGCAGGTGGGTATAGGCAGTACCACACATCCAAAATTATGTGGAAAACTTCTTCCTTTATATGTAGATATTTACATATTACATTGCATCACATATTTTTGATTAGCTTGGTTACTTTGCAGGAATCAGTCCCTGTGCAGCATGATCATGCATTGTCCATCCTCAGCCTCATCTCCTCATAACTAGTTTATCTTACCCCTTGATAGTAAATGGCGCTTTTGGTTCTACCTTTTGTCTTAGCTGGCTCAGATATTGTCGTCTTTAGCCTACTGACCTATTTACTTATGTAGCACAAAAAAATTCTGTTTACAGCTAATTTGTTTATCTCCTTAATTCTGTCCTCCAAGAAATGAGGCCTCCCGTATCTGTTAATTACCCATGTTAGGCCAGGCCTCAATTTTGATCAGGGAACACAATTATTTGTAGGTTTAGATGACAGGTGCTCCAACTTACCTCTTCAGGGCTCAAGAACAGCAGCAAGATAAAAATTCCAGCACCCATTCCTTTCCCAGAAGCTGTGGATTGATGAGGATGGGCTTCTCACTGTTCTTGGTGCTTTTACTATGCTAACATTCTTGTTTAGCATCAACCTAACTAGTAGATGTGTTCCTTTGACTAGTATTATTGGATACCTGATGTTTTCCAGAAGACATACTGAGTGTTGGTAATATGGAATTTGAAATCACTCTGAATTTAGATACATCTTTGGCAGTTAGGCAAAAAGACTTGGGACCATGATTTTCAAGTAAACAGAAATGTTAATTAAACTTGATTGTCCTCTTGGTTTACAGATGTACAAAACTTTGCCATCAGAAGCCTGTGGATTTGAAAGATGATAATACAGAAAAACACTGTCCTGTTACAGTGAATCCTTGGCACATGAAGAAAGCTTTCAAAGTTATGAATGAATTAAGAAGGTATGTGGTGGTTTCAGTCTACCCACATATATAGAGGCCATCCATTTTCAGCTGTTCACAAGCTTTTGTGTGTATGTTTCTGCCATAAATAGGATGCGTAATCCCATGAACATAGCTTTCCAGGTAAACAAATAAGATGTATTATAAAACTAAAAAGTGATAACTTTTTGGTAATCATAAGATAATTTGATGGCATCTGTATTATGTATTCATATCACCTGTGACAGGCTAGTCAGAGCTAGTATGTGTTGGCTGGGCTGAATTCTTGGTTGTGGTTTTAATAATTTCAACAGATAATATCTGTTTATTTTTAAGCATTTTTCTAACTATACATTTTCACAGTTGCATGACATTATGGATTGTACAATTTTTTTATTTTTATAGATTTAAATTATCACAGTTGAAGGAAAATGAGGGGGAAGCAACAATTATTTAAAGATGTAGAGATTCAAAAGTTAGTTTATAATCATTAAAATACAAATTGGTAACATCACATCAAAATAACCAAAGTCAGTATCTTTTAAAACAAATTCAAAGTCCTCAAGCATTATTTTTTTAACTTTGCCTATCTGTAAACTTAAGTTATTATTGATGAAGATATTCATTCATTTACCGTGTGTACAGTAAAATCTGACAACATTTACTGATAAAAAACAATCCTTCCAAGACTGCTTATGGGTAATAAAAAACATTTGAAGTATCTTGTGTGTGTTTTAATGATGTTATCTGTTGCACAGTATGTTCCAAATAGGTTCAGTTAAGAGGTCACTTTTCACTAGGGATGTAAAATCCTTGTTAATCAGGTAACTGGTTAAACCATAGGTTTAACCTGGTTAAGCAGGATCCCACAAGCAGCCCCCTGTCCACCACGGTGGCTGGCAGCTCCTGGTACCAGTTAACCCGTATCTAGTAAGCATCACCCTTTAAGGTACTTGTTCATATCCCTACTTTTCACATAGGGATCTTGCACACTAAGAGTTTTTTGTCTGATTACCAACAAATGCAATACTGGAAGCCTTAAGTTGACACTGTTTTTGATATGTCGGTTAGACTTTTTAGTAAGAGGATTCGGTGATGTGGTACTGAGAAGAGTGTTTATAATTAGTGTTTTAACAGTTGCTAATGTTGGTTCAGCTGAATAGATGTTGACAGTGATGCAAAATTTTTGTAGAATTTCCCTACTGTGGACAAGGCTTTTGAAAGTTTCAACTTCATATATCTTTTTTCCCCCGACCATACCTAAAAATGTTAGCCTGTTTTGGCAACCATCTATGTCTCTTAGTAGTTTGCCTTTATATCTGATCTTCATTTGTTGCATGTGGCTTGTGTTCTTGCTGCTACTGTGGCCAGATTTATGTATTTTTTTAGCTTTGACAGCTTGTGCTACTCAAGACAAACATGGAGATTGTAGCATACATGACCATGACAGCATAAAGATATTTTTTACATAGTGTGAGAGAGTAGCTATGCCCTTTCCCAAGTGTTCACGCCCATCCTTGCAATATTGATCAAATTGATTGGCTTTCAGATTACACCCTGTCAGGGCTGTTCCCCATTTTGGCACACCAAGTGCAGAAGGTAGGGGCCTACAAAGACCTTAAATATCTTGCCTCTATAGGTTCTGCTTACAAAAACTCCCCAGAGTCACAGATTCACTGACTTTGGGAACTAGCTGCCTCTATCAAGTGATTTAATCCCTTAAAAACAAACAGGAAGAAACACTTGGAATTCTTCCCGAGGGATACCCCAAGCTCTTTTGCCACAAGAGAGTTTGAAAAAAAACACAGAAAATGAACTGCGTCCGATAGCTGACATCTCAGGCTTGATGTGCGTGCGTCGCGCGCGCACACACACACCCCACCTTCCCCCCCCCCCCCCCCCGGGTGTTACCTTCCAGGACACAAGAATCAAGTCATCACCTTAAAAAAGGTGATTTTTATTAACAAAAGGGAAAAATATATTTGATAAAGCATACTTGGTTGCTAGTTGTTACAGCTGTGAATTAATGTTATTATCCTCACTACTCTGTGCTTGATTTAACTGAGGGTGATATTGCTGAACATTTACACATTCCTTTGCCTAATCCATTTATATATTTCAATATAGATTTTTTTAAGTTACTGATAACATTCATTCAGGGATTCTGGTTATCATTTAGTTTCAGAATATCAGTGTCAGAATAACTAAATTTTTCTCATATTCAAGTATGCTTTTGGTATCTCAGTGTATGAAGATTACTTTGGTTATTTTTTCTAAGAATCAACTACTCTTGAAAGCTAGAGTTATGTTAGTTTCTTCAATTTCAGTTTTCAAAGGCCTTTGAGATTAACATTAAGTAATAAAATGGCATGATCAAAACCAATGCTGGGATGGGCAGACTGAGTTAGTAGTTGAAGTTATTAAAACTGACAGGAACTAGGTTTCTAAATGTAGCTCTCTAAAATGATTTCCCTTGTACTTAATGATCTCATTGAGATCTTTCACTGCAATGATATTCAGAGCCTATCCTACTTCAGCACTTCATGGAAAACTTGGAAGGGTTCCATACCTTCCTATTTCTAATATTGTAATCTTAACTCTGGGTCTCAATTTTGGTTCAAAACTTCAGGAGCAATGCTTGAAACCTTTCTGTGGGCTGGCAGCTATTTCTTTCTGGCTGAGGTTAAAGTTAACTGATACTCTACTGTGATTAATTCTTATTTATTAATAATAATTTACAGAGTGAAGTAAATACTGCGCACACAACTTCATAAAGGAAGGGCTCTGTTGTCCTCTACATATAAACCTACTTGCAGGAGGAATAACGGTAGTTCAAATTAGGGAGCTTTAATTCGAACTACCTAGTCCGTGCCGCGTGTAGCCGTGGGCAGGTAGTTCGAACTACGGGCATTTAAAAATGGCACCCGCCCGGGAACGTGCAAATGAAGCCCGGGATATTTAAAGTTAGTATTACTGTTGAGAGAGTATAAACTTTTTTTAGTTTTGTATTTATAAACAGTTGAGAAGCTTAAACAGGAATGGTGCCAAGCAAGCTTCAACTTGCATTTAATAATGGCTTCAGTTTGAGTAAATCTTAAATCAGAATTTTAGGATTTTGTCAGGCCATGTTATATTTGTATTTGCATTCTTTTTTGGATTTGAAATCAACTGAATTACTTTAAACTTGACTTAAGAGTAATTGGCTGAATTCAATTTAACTGTTTCCTCTAGATTCTAATAGAAAGTATTAAAACTCCATATTAATGCACCGTAGTACATAAGACAGGAAACAAAGGTAGGAATAAATCGTCAGTTTTCAGAATGGAGAGAGGTAACTAGTGGTGTCCCCCAAGAGTCTGTATTGGGACCAGTCCTATTTAACCTCTTTATAAATGATCTGGAGAAGGGGGTAAATAGTGAGGTGGCGAAATTGGCAGATGATACTAAACTGCTCAAGATAGCTAGGTGCAAACCAGACTGAAGAGTTTCAAAAAAATCTCACAAAAGTAGGTGATTGGGCAACAAAATAGCAAATTAATTTTAATGTTGATAAGTGCAAAGTAATGCATATTGGAAAAAATATTCCCAACTGTACATACAACATGATTAGGACTAATTTAGCTACAGCTACTCAATAGAGCAATCTTGGAATCATTGTGGATAGTTCTCTGAAAACATCCACTCAGTGTGCAGCGGCAATCAAAAAAGGAGGCAATGTTAGGAATCAATAAAAGAGGGATAGAGAATATCTTATTGCCTCTATATAAATTAGAGATGTTGGCGACTAATCGACTATCCGATAGGCAAATGCTTATCAGATAGTTGAGTACAGGCAGTCCCCAGGTTACATGGATCCGACTTACATCGGATCCCTACTTACAAACGGGGTGAGGCAACCCCGCACTAGCTGCGCTCCCCCAGCAGACCGCCGACGCGCCGTGGTCCCACTGCCCACGCCCTCCGCGGCGAAAAAGCGCTGCCTCCCTGGTCTGCTGGGCCCCCAGCAGACCAGGAGACGCGGGAGCGGCTTTTCTCAGCAGACACCTCAGCTTGAGAATAAAGGACTGAGGGAAGTGAGGTGTGGGAGAATAAAACTGAGCTCTGGAGAAATGTTTGGCTAGAGTTTCCCCTACAATATGTATCAGTTCCGACTTACATACAAATTCAACTTAAGAACAAACCTACAGTCCCTATCTTGTACGTAACCCGGGGACTGCCTGTAGTGACTTGAATAGTCCGCTTGCCAGAGGATGTGAAGACCAGGACTTTAATAGGGTTCAAAAAAGAACTAGATCAATTCATAGCGGCTAGGTCCATCAATGGCTATTAGCTAGATTGGGTAGGAATGGTGTCTCTAGCCTGCATTTGTCAGGGGCTGGAAATGGATGACAGGAAAATGATCACTTGATGATTACTTTTTTCTGTTAACTCCCTCTGGGGCATTGGCAACTGTCAGAAGATAGGATACTGGGCTAGATGGACCTTTGGTCTGATCCAGTACGGCTGTTCTTATGTGGTGCATAATGAATTTCCTTCATTTTTAAATTTGTTGCCTTATTTAACTTAAGATTTGTTTTTAAATTATGGGAATTATTTAATAGGTGTTTGATCCTCTTTGAAAGCATTCAATGTTGTTTACTATCCCTCTAGCTTTCTCTTGCTTGTCTGTCCAAATTAAATTATCCTAACATTTTAATCTTTCAGTGGGAACCTTCTTCATGCTTCTGACGGCTCTTAGTGTCCTTCAGCAGTCTTGTGTATTCTCTTTGAGAATGAGTTGACTGAAACAGATATATTGTTGAAAATAAGGCAATATATTTAGGTACCCATTTTTATTGAGTATTTTGTAATTCTGCCTCCCAGCTCACTTTCTGTCATTGGTGCAGCAATCTAAGCACATACCTTTGAGATATGTGCACCTCAGTAGACCTTTCATGTAAGGTTAAAACAATTTAAAGATCCCAAAGCATGAGCACTTAAGTTCTTTCTAATGTGTGTAATCTTTCACTTGTTTATATTAAATCTTGGCTACTATCAGATTCTCTATTTATCTGATTTTGTTATATGTTATCAAAGGTTTTCACAGTCCTTACAGATCTTGACTTATCTGTATAATTTTATGCGTGGTATATCTTGTTGCCTCATAAATTGCAGTCTCTTTGGAGCAGATGTCAAATGTACTTTACATGGACCCTGGTTTTGATGATTGGAACACTCATCTGCTAATTCCTACACACCGAAAACATGACTAAACTGAAAGTGCCCCAGCAGCATAGCTGCAGTGGTGCCTCACGATAGACCTACCAACACTGATGGGAAAGGGTCCTTAAGAGGCAGTTGATGGATGAATTGTTTTGTTGACCTAGCACTATATACACCGGAGGTTAGAATGATATAGCTACATCTCAGGGGTGTCCATTTTAGGGATGTAAGTGAGTAGTCGACCACCCGATAAGCCACATAGCCATGGATTTCTTATATGTAGTGTGTAGAGTTCCATTGTTGAAGCTGGCTGTGGTATCCAGGAAGTTGATGCTGGTGCGAGAGTTTGGATGGATGGGTGGGTGGTGGTTTTCTAAGGAGAAATCATGGAATATACACACTTTAAACCACCTTCACCGAGTAAGGACATTCCCCTGGAAAAGTAGATTGCATCGTGGAATGGTCCATCCAAATATCCTGGGAGAATATGCATCAATGCAGGAGGAAAAAAATCCTACCTGTCATCTACCGCACCACAATGCAATCCATATGGGATAGCATCAAACAATTACAAGCCATTCTTGATGGCCACCACATTCCTGTGAGAAATCTTTCCCCAAACTCCTCATTTTTCTTAAATTCTGGGACCAGTGTGGCTACAACCCACTGGGACCAGTGTGGCTACAACCCACTGCCCACTAAAGAAGTGGAAATTCAGTCATGATGTGTTTCACCCTCGAAAAACCTGAGCTATTTTTCTTCGTTCAGAGAGTTTTGGTGAGAAAGATGTGCATAAAAAGCAGTAACAACAAAGAAGACTTTATGGTGGTTTTGAATAGTAAACATAAACAAGGCACGAACTTTCCAAGTAATACAATAAAAAAACCACTCTGTTGTTTGAGCTTGTCACTAGTTCTGATCTACAGGGCCGTGAATCTTAACCTTTTAGTGTTTGTCCATATTGACACATGGCATGGAAAGGGGATTTCTCTAGGTATGTAGCTTCAAACTCTCCCAAGCTTACAAATGTTATCCGGAACGAGAGCACCAACTGTAAGCATACAGCCTTGTGTTTTTTTGAAAGAGTTAAATATTCTGGTTAATCAACATTGTTTTTGTTGGGGAAAACAACATGTTTATTCTGAGGTAGATGTTATGTGCTTTTCTACTGTGGATTCACTTATGTAAAAGTACTCTTCCTTTGTGTTTTTTTTTTTTTCTCCGAAACAGTCAAAACTTGTTGTGTGATGTGACGATAGTAGCTGAAGACATGGAAATTGCAGCTCATAGAGTCGTTCTAGCTGCTTGCAGCCCTTACTTTCATGCCATGTTTACAGGTACTAAATGTTTTTAACACTTGTTATAATTCACTATTAGCAGACTATGCTGAAATGCAGAGGCAAAAAAGTTTTGTGTTGTGTTTTATTTACATATAAATAAAACATTAAAATTATAGGAAGTTTGTATATTTTATATGCTAGTTTGTTCTAACTGTAAAGGGAGCTGGCAACTTGAAATTCAGTCTCTTAATGTAAATTAGTTTTGGTGATATTTTCTCTAAGTCTTCCTGACAATTTGTGGTATTTGTCCCTTACTTATTTTATTTTTCTCTTTCTTTCTGAATGAAAGACTCATACAAATGGGACACTGTACAAAATGACTATGCAAATTGCTAACACATGCTCAAAGTAAAGGAAAAAAAGATTCTCTAACCCTTTCAGCAGTAATAATCTTGTAAACTTTTTTCGGGACTTTAAGTAGATGATGACCCTTTACCACCTTTTCTTTCCTCTAAAAGTAGCCTTTTTGTGAAAAAAACTTCCCCTGCATCTAGACTGCCGCTGTCTTCTTTCCAAAGTAAATCAAAAGAATGCGGCAGTTTTTTCGATGGCAGAAAACCTCATTTTATGAGGAATAACGCCTTTTTTCGAAAGCGCTCTTTCTAAAAAAAGCGTTATTGAACGTGAACTGTGTTTTTAAGGAAGAGAGCATCCAGACTGCCTGGGTGCACTCTTTTGAAAAAGCGGCTCGCTTTTTCGAAACTACTGGCTGTAGTCTAGATGCTCTCTTTCGAAAGAGGCTTGTAGTCTAGACGTACCCTAAGTGTTGTAAGCTGTTAGACATGAAAGTTTTCAGTAGCTTTGACAGCTGGAGTGCATTTTTTGAGTGACAGATAATGCTGTGCATTGTTGTCGTAACTTCTCTGTGGAGACTGGATTCTTCTTCTTCTTACTCTATGTAAATTGCTGCTATGTTGCTACACCGGGAACATTAGAGACTTTGTAGGGCTAAAGTACATTGAGATCTCAAATGCTTCCCAGTGGATTTTCAATGCTGCACATTTACTTCTACATTTGCTGTAAATTACTTTGAAACCCTCTCATGAAAGAGTCTGTCAAAATGAAAATAATTATTAAATATGTATTTATAATTTTATTTTGAAATTGCTTGGTTATTTCCTACCACTTAGTGTGATAGTCTTGTCCTTATTGTTTCCTTATTTTTTCTTGATGACATGTGACACCAGTAATAATCATTATGGTATACGTCTTACAACTTTAGTTGCATTCCTGACATGAGTCATGCAGATAGAGTAAACATAAAATTTTGACAACTAAGTTTAAAATTAGGATCAGAAGTTATAGTTGTGTGTTGGGAAACAAGGATCACTTAATGAAATTAAACTGTAAATTTAGGATAGACTTGATTTGTTTATGATGTATAATTGATTAAAATCTAGTAACATTTTCTTTCTGCTACGACTAGTCTTTACTTCTGTGCTCTTCTTCCCCTCATGTTTGGCTGAATACCCAGATAGTGAAGTATAGCAATGACATTTAAAGAATTCTCTAGTTATTAATTCTCAAGTATGTAATTGTGGTTGATACAGAAATTACCAGTGAGCATTGATATTTTTATGAGATTAAAAAACCTGTTCTTGGTTTTCTGTTCAACTCAAATGAAAGCAATTTTTTTTGTTATGCTTTTTTCCATCTGGTTTCTAATGTACACTAATCGTTTATTCAATGAATTGGTGTGGTGGGAGTTTTAAACTCAGCACGAGTGTTGCTTCGAGGATTGGCAGACTGTGTGCTATAGTGCAAATGCTTCCTTCCTATGCTATATGGCCATTCGCCACAGGAACAAGTCCAAATTTAATCTTGAATTCCTGTTTACGTTACTCTTCAAATAACCCACAGTCCTACCTCTTGACTAGCAAATTTCACTCACTAAACTGGTTACAATCAAAGGGGAAAATTTTCTGCATTCTTTCTCCATCCAGAGTTATAATTCTAGATGCTAACGTTACAGGTTGGGGTTTAAACCAATCTCTGGCTTCCTAGGGACTGGGAAGAGAAATAATGTTGAGGACAAATTATTCCACATTTCATAATTTGAGGTTCTCCACCATCCTCTGAAATATCTGACACTGGCCTGAGTCAGAGACATGATACTGAGCTAGATGCACCACAGGTCTGATCCAGTCTGGGATTTCCTGTGATTCTTCAAGGGCAGCAGTTTTCAAACTTCAGCAACTCAAAGACCCCCATTTTGACTTTTAGGGACCCACAAGATCTCCCACTCAGCCCTTTCCCTGCCT
This sequence comes from Rafetus swinhoei, assembly GCA_019425775.1. Taxonomy (NCBI): domain Eukaryota; kingdom Metazoa; phylum Chordata; order Testudines; family Trionychidae; genus Rafetus; species Rafetus swinhoei. Next base: position 74,603,975 of record CM033449.1, on the reverse strand, counting down.
TTTTCCACAAGGCCATGCTGCTGCCACGCCCCTTCTCTCAGGCCTTACCCCTATACTCCATGTCCCCTCCTGTCACTTGCTGTCCCTCACACTCACTCACTTGGACCATGCTGGGACAGGGGGTTGAAGTGCAGGAGGGGATTTGGGGTCTGGGCAGGGACAGGGAGTACGAGTGCAGGGTACGGATAGCATGTACCTTGGGCAGCTCCCGAAAGTGTCGGCACATCCCTCTGGTAGTGGCTCCTGGGGGGATCTTTGCATGCTTCCCCTGCCTGCAGCACCAGCCTCGCAGCTCCCATTGACTGTAATTCCTGGCCAATGGGAGCTATGGACTTAGCCCTTGAGGTGGTGGCAGTGCTTAGAGCTGCTGGGTGGAAGGGGGAGGAGTTGAGGAAGGGCGTGGGAATTGTTGATCAGCAAGGCCTTGTGGGCACCCCCAAAGGTCCGCAGACCCTAGTGTGACGCATGCTGCTGTAGAGCCTAAATTCTGACAAAGGAACTTAAGAAAAGAGGCAGGAATGGAGAAGTTTCACCCTTGGTAGCTTTACTCTATCCCTCCATCCAAAGACAGAAAGCCTTTTAGTAACTTCAGATAATAGGATATTCTATCTACAGGCTATATTTACACAGCACACTTTACAACAGTGTGGTTCTGCTGCTGCAGCCACACTATTGTAAGGTGTGCTGTGTGGATGTTCTTTATCACCGGGAGAGAGTTCTCACAATGACAAAATAAAACCACTCCAATGAGGGATTTTGTCAACAGGAGTGCGGCTCCCAATGATAAAGCTCAATGCATACTGCTGCTTTTCATTGCTAAAATTTTTGTCATTCGGGGAGGTATTTTTTCACAACCCTGAGTGTCAAAAGTTTTAGAAATAAAAGTGCCGATTTAGATATTTGCCTAAGTTTGTGTAGGAGACATTTGTACTAGGCTGTGTAGGAAATCTGAATACTTTCCTTTTTCTCTCCTACTACCAAGTTGGTGACTCTGAGACATTTTGGTGTTCCTTTCTAGTTGCAGCCTGAACCTTCCAAAAAGTTAAAATCTAAACAAAAGATGCATAGGGTATGATTCCTTAGCAGTGTATCATTGATGATGAAGTATATGGATTGTGTCACCAGCCTACTGGCTGGCCCACAATAGAGAAGAATCTTAGGGCAAGTCTACCCTACAAAATTAAGTTAACCGAAGTTACATCAATATACAGATACCAAGGTAACTGAATCCATTTTACATATCCATGCTATGCTCCTTGTGTTGGCAGTGTGCATCCTCACCAGGAGCGCTTGCATCACTTTAATTGTCAGTGTGGGGCATTGTAGAAATTTTTTTTGAAAGGCAGCAGTGGTCTATGTAAGCAGCATAGTGTTTACGCTGACATTGTGTTGATCTCACTAGATGAACTTAAGTGCTACATCTCTCGAAGAGGTGGAATTAAGTCAACGTAGTGGGTGAGTTACATGGGCAGGAGCTACATTTTAGTGTGGATGCTTCCACGGTTATGTTGCCAAAGGGACTTACATCGATCCAACTCTATAGTGTGTATCAGGCCTCGCTACTACTGACAGCTAAAGATACTCCTTTAGCTTGAAGTGGAAGCTGAAAGTCCTCATTTCTATTTTTATTAGACTACACAAAAATGGAAAGAGGAGGAGGTGCCTGCCATAAATACTGGAGGAGAAAAAAAGATTGCTCACAGAACACCAAACTCCGTGCTCTCCCACATCCTTTTCTCTATAAAGGACACCTCCACAGCAGTCTGCATAAGTAGATGCATTGTGCATCGTGCTTTAAAGCTTGGTATACATGAGCTATTTCAGCTCAGGTGACTACCAATCCCAACTATTTTATAGCAAGAAGAAAGATTTAGTCTTTTAAAAATAAAGATCCAGTGCCAACCCCTTTGGTGCTTTATAGACCTTAAATTGAATTTGATAGCCAATGCCGGTCATGGAACAGCAAAGAAATGTGAAGACTCCATATAGAGCCTACGTCAGTAATCCACTCTTGAGGTGTCAAAGGCATGGATCACAGTAGGGATATACGCATCTGAAAGTCACAATCTCCTGGCCAGCCAGAGATGGAAAAAAGCTTTCTGAACACTTTGTTATATATGAGCATCCAACAACTGCTAAGGATCCAGTACAAACCCCAGACACCACCAGGGAAGCATAGTGGAAATGTATCATCAATCAAATGGGAGCATATCTGCCTTGAAATGTCATCTGGGAGCAGCCTCACCCCCAGCCTACTAGCGTGACTTCAGACTTAGTAGGATTGAATTAACATCTGGCTCTCATCTGTGACACGTTCCCACTGGGGCACTGGGCTACATGATGAACAGCACTAGATGGGGAGGGAGAGGGAGAGGGAGAGTGACTAAGTGTCATAAGCTCACTGAAAAAACTCCACATGATAGTGCCCAGCAGGAACAAAAATGACTTCCTGTCAAGTCTATTCCCTAGTCTGGCACTCCAAGTGCAGAAGGTGGTGGCCCGCAAGAGACCTGAACAATACCTTGCCTCCATAGGTTTCTGCTTAAAAGTTCCCTCAGGTTATAGTTTCCCTGGCCTTGGGATATAGGCTGCCATCATCAAGTGAAAACCATCTTCTTCTTAGGTCCAGGAAGAAGCACTTGACCTTCTTACAGAGGGGTACCCCCAAGCTCTTTTTTACCACAAAAGAGCTTGAAGAAAAAGAGAACACAAACTGCAATCTCTGATAGAAGACCTCTTAGTTTTAGGCATGCATACACAGACCTCCTGTTACTTTCTAGGATGCAAGAATCAAATCATCGCCTTAAAAAAGGTGATTTCATTAACCAAACAAAAAGGTATACTTGATAATGCATACTTGGTTGCTAGTAGTTACAGAGAAACTGAGAAAAGAATAAATTAAAACATAGAGAAAATGGTTTCTCTGGGTACAGCTTGGACATAGTGAATGGGGCGGAGGGAGGAGTCACATGGACTTGGCACAGAATTGTTTAACCAAACTGCAAAACACAGAAAATATCCTGATCACAACTGATTATACATTATTCCTATCTACTCACGATCCGAACTTCAAGGTCCAGTCTGTTTCCATGCCCAGTGTTCCTTGTAGGCATGGTCGTTCTGCCTGGTGCAATTCATCTTGTTTCACCCAGCTCCTGGCTTAAAATCTCTCTCTCAACACCCTCTAAGCAACCTGAGTTTAATCCTTTAGTCACTGAATGCTGGTCAGCACTCCCCTATTCCCAACATTGCTTGCTGGAAAAATTCAACCAGAAAACAAAATGGAGCTATCCAAAAGCAGCCTTATTGACTTGCCGTATGTAGGCAAGTTTAACACCACGTTATGATCAACAGTATTGAAGGCTAATAACAGAGCTAATAGAATCCGTGTGGACAGCTGTTTTGTCACAAGTTACCTATGGTCTTACCTCATAATGTAATCCCTGCTCTTTTTTTTTTTTTTGAAGTTCTTCTGATGACCAAGAAGCTTATTTGCCTGCAGTATTGTGATTTGTCAGAGAAACTAACTCCTGCATTGTGAAAGACACCAATTTTCTGCAGGTGGCAGAAAATTGGAAGTTTCCCTGAATCCTTCCAATAAGATTTGTACTGGCTCAACAGATAGTCTTCATGATCAGTATTTCAGACTCCTTAAATTGAGTAACAACATTACTGAGTGAGTCCAAAAGGTTTCTCATCTCTTCCCATTGAATCTCAGTTTGAGGTACAGAGTTGAAGATGTTTAAGGGAATGGTGAGAAGGTAATCAAAGGAATGTCACTCACATTAATCCTCTTGGGGAGGTCTCTTTTTTTCTAAGTGCAGTTTCCACTGCCATCATTTGAAACACTTTTTATGCCAAGGAGTTAATAAACAATGCAAGAGTATCTTAATGATTTCCCTTATTAGTGAAATGATTTTTTGTATCTGTATGTGTGCCAACAGTGAAATCTAACAGCCATATTTTCACTAATTATCTACCTTGTGTAAACCAGGTTTGTTTGGTTTTTTGAGAGAAAAGTATTAAATCACTTAGATTTAAAATTACTGTAAATGGAATCCTCATTTTTGGAGGGAATAATGAACTACTATATCTAAATGGAATAAGTGATGAATTTTTAACTCACCAGGCCTGAAGATTTTATGTTAATGGAAACACAACAATCTGATAGTATTTGGTAGCTTGCAGTGGATCTTAATCAGGCTACAAAATTGTATTGCAGGTGAAATGAGTGAGAGTCGAGCAAAGAGAGTTCGAATAAAGGAAGTGGATGGCTGGACGCTGAGAATACTTATTGATTATGTTTACACTGCTGAAATTCAGGTTACAGAAGAAAATGTACAGGTAAGAGAGTATCCTAATTGCTGTTTTTGTGGTGTCTGATATTTCTGTGCTTTCAAAATAAGGTGATTTTTTTTCTCCTGCTTGCAAAGATAATAGGATTTTCTGTTAGAATCTTAACCTTAAGGAGATAAAAAATATTAGACAGAAATTGTGTGATCATAGAATTCTCCCTTTTTCTAAAAGTGCAAAATCAGTTTCCCCAAGACATTGATTACCTACATTCAAATATTCAATACTACATGTACTGCTGAGAAAACACCAGTTACTAGTTTATAGTTTCTCAAAGTGATATATTAACAGTAATCTTTCTATTTTGTAGAGAATGTATCAGCAAGCTCTTAAATAAACCAACAAAGGGATGTTATACTAAAATCATGTACCTTTTCTAGTAGTGAAAGTCAAGTGTGTGTGTGTTTCTGAAATGTGGCTGTTTCCTGCTTGAGAAAAGTACCATTACTCAATGTAAAGTCCTCTATCCAGAATATAACTACACCAGCTCCAAGATCTCTGTGCCACTAATATGCTTCAACTCCAATGTGGAAAAATTCCCAACCTTTCTAATGGAAGGGTAGTTCATGCTCACAAGGCAAGTAGTTGCACATCCTGTACTCTGGACCTTTTGGGCTTCAGAGCATGCCTTTAGTGGGTAGTTCCTACCCTCAACAGTTTGCTCCTAGTCTTCTACCTGCATAGCTAACTTGGAATTTTCACTCTGGCACTGCTTGTTGGTGTTGAGTTTTGTCTTAAAACAAACAAAAAATAAACTTTTCTGTTTAAAGTTCAGTTTATTTAACATTTCCTTTGTTAGTTCACTAGTTTAACCTACTGCCACATGGTCCAAGCTCCTATGTTCTCACACTGTCAGTGGCCTACTAAATTTGATTCTTGTTCGTTCGCTCTCCATTTGTATCAATCAGTATTTAGTAGGGATGTCAAATCCTGGTTAATCAGTTAACCGGTTAAACATAGGGTTGACCTAATATTTTACCAGTTAATCGACTAAAGCAGTATCCCTGACTGGGGACTGCTCCAGCCTGGCTGGGTTGGGGCTGGGGCTGCTGCTGGCTTCCAGCCCCCGCCAGAGCAGCCCCTGTTTGCATGGCATGTGGAGAGCTGCTCCAGCCCACTCTGGTTACTGGCTAACCAGAACTGGTAAGCATTACCTATTTAGGGTGATGCTTACTGATTGATCGGTTAATCAGTTAACCCTTCACATCCCTAGTATTTAGCACAAGGACTTTGCCCATCCCACTCAATCAGCTAGTCTTACCTATGACTCATTCATGGCAGACAAACTTCAGAGAGTCTAGAAATGTCACACTAAAAGAGTCTTATTAATGATGAAAAATAGACACAAATTTAATTATCCCTCCTCCTATAATATTTGTTACCATGAATCATCAGATTTAGTCCTTCCCTCCTTTGCTTCTGTTGCTTTTAGATCTGAAGTCACTTTTCTGGAGAGATATTGTGGTTGTTTAATAAGAGGTGCTGTTTGGTAAGCTGTATTTAGTTCTTTGGTTGCTCTTGTTACTCTTTGCCTCTTCATTCCCCTTTTTTTCATGCTTTGAGCATGAGATTACTAGTCATTCAAATATACTGCACTGTAAGGAAAAAAATGGTGCATTATTATCTGTGACACATACTTGTGCGTCAGTCTTTCAGCCTGAAAGGAACAGTTTACTACAGATTGGACCTTGCTGGTCTGGCACCCTTGGGACCTGGGTGATCCTGAACAAGGGGATTTGCCAGACCAGGGGAGGTCCCTCCTCTCTTGACCCAGGCTGCCACTGGGTTAGAGCGCCATCCTGCCTCCACTGCTGCCTTAGCCCCCAGGATCTCTAGATGCTGCTGCCGAGCCAGAGCATCACGGCTGGAGCCCCACAGCCGAGGCAGCTGGCTCCACAGCTGGGGCCAGAACTCCACAGCCGGAACAGAACTTTGCAGCCACCTGGCTCTGCGGCTGGGGACAGAGTTCCCTGGCCTCTGCTGGGGCTGGAGCTCCATGGCCGCCACTGGGGCCAGAACTTTGCCTCCCCCCTCCCGCCCGTTTTCTCCGTAAAGACACATGGGGCTCCCGGCTGAGTCCCTGGTGCCCTTTATGGCACTCATACTCCACTGCCAGGCCTCCCTGTTCCTGGTCTCTGTAGTCCAGGAACATCCATGGTTGGTGCCAGACCACAGATGTTGCCGGACCAGGGAGTCCCGGTTAAGGGAGGTACAATCTGTACTAAGCATTGGACTGAGATTATCAGCTCTTTCTTGGCCATGGGGTCCCTACTGCCTTTAAATCAGTGACCTGGAAGTGATAGACTTCACATTGTCGTTTGACCAAAAAAAAAAAATGTTCTGTTACCAGCAATCTAGGCCATGTGTATTCCCATTCTGAAATGATAAGTTCTCATTTTACTAACTCGTTCTCTTGGTATATTTTTGGCTTGTGGTGTTACTGTCTAACAAAGGCACCAGACACATAAGTCTTGGATGCTGTGCTGTATCCTGCCAAACTTGCAGTGACACAGACCTCTTAATCTCATTCTGGAGAGCTCTTGCATTATCAAAAATGACAGTGGTTTTGTTAATAATTTCTCTGTTGTGTTCATGACAGCTGCGTTTTGCTCATTCAGGAAAAGTTGGATTCCTCAGGGGAAAAATTTCTCCATATACACCTTGATGGCTGCTTGTGCAAGGGACTGGACTTGATGATTTCTCAAGGTCCCTTCTAATCCTGTGTTTCAATGACACTGTATTTTTCCAACCTTCAGTATATAAAATAACTTAGGATGGATGGCCAAACTTTTATCAAAAATGAAGTTCTTGTAACTGCTTTTGTGTAGAGATTTTTCTAACTGATTCTGGAAGCAGCCTTGTGTGTTTTGGGTGCTAATACTGTCTGAGAAGACATATTTTAGTCTCATGTTGATACTGTTGGCTTCCTCTTTTGTTTAAGGGCATGAGAAGTAAAATTTCTGTGTTCTAGTAGTAGGGTGAGAGATGTTAAAGGCCAGGAATCCACAGGTTTAATGGTTCTGAGTCTGATGCAGCTTTCATTTTCACAGCTCCAGACTACCTGGCTGTTTGAAGATGTATCTAATGATGTTGGGGTTGGTAATTTATATAATGTGACATGGTGAGTGATCTTACCGTTTGTAGTACTTGTATATTAAAAAGATAGTCTAGCTTTGATTTGGACTAGATCTACTGAAATAAGAGCTGCACCTTTGAATGTCATCACATGCATTTGTGTCATAGAACTGGCTATAAATGGATATATATTCTTCTGTTTAATTTTAGTTAAAATATATACAGTATTTGATTTATATTTTGCTAATACTCAGATTAAGTACTGTCCAAATACACTATGTGCAGTCGCTGTCCCAGAGATTTTAAAAGCTAAAATAAGAGAGGCTTCCATGAACCTATTAGAAGGCTAGTCCACTGGTTAGATCCCTTTCCTAGGCAATGGGAGACAGAGACTAAGTCCACACTGGCACTTTACTGTGCTGTAACTTTCTGGCTCAGGTGTGAAAAAACACCCCTGGAGTGCAGCAAGTTACAGTACAGTGAAGTGCCAGTGTGAACCAGGCTATAGTGCTGGGAACACCACCTAGCTGCTCCCCTCAGGGAGATGGTTTACCTGTAGCACTGGGAATGCTTCCTCCCAGCCCTCCTGCTGTGGCCACATTAGCAATTTAAAACACTGCTGAGTGTTTTAAACTTTTAAGTGTAGACAAAGCTAGAGAGTTCAGTTCCTGCTTTGATGAAGACATCTGTGTGACCTTGGGACAGTCTTAGTCCTTCTGTGCTTCCGTTCCCCAACTGTAAAATGGAGGAAATAGCACAGAGACATTGTGACGATAAACACGTTGATTGTGAAATGCTCGTATACTATGGTCATAGGGGTTGTAAAATACCTAAGGTACGATATAATAGATCTGGAGATACTGTATGTGAATCTGATTTGCTAAGCCCCTGAGGTGCTCCCACTTGCATGTAAATATTGTAGGAAGCTATCTGTAATACATTTTATAGGCGTGGAAGTGCTATGTTCAGTCTTTTTAGATTACATGTTAGGAAACTGTAATAAATGAGCAAAACTATTTTAAATGAACAAATATTCAGAAAACATTCTGAATATTCTTTTGCACTTCCAATGCAGAATAGCGCAGTTGTAAATAGCTATGTTGTTGTAAATGGCGCAGTTGTAAATGGGTATGCTGTGCACATAATTATAGATTAATAATTTAAAGGAAAGACCATTCTGCATATACTATAGCTATGCTAAAAAAATATTCTGTCAGTCCGTCCGTTAACAGGAAAATGAGTTTGAGCTTCCTCAGAGCACTTTGACATGTAGAAAAAAGTTGAAATAGCCATGATTTGCCATTAGCTGTTACTTGAACATGATGTATTTTCTATTTAAAACAAACATACTGAGTTGTACTTGTTTTTGTTAATAGGTGTAAAATACAACAATGGCATTATTGTAATGTAGTGGTCTTTTTGAGCATGGATAAATGGTGTGAACTGATATTAAGTCAGTATTCAATTAGTTTTATCTAGTTTATATTAGGGATGTAAAATACAGGTAGATTTAACTCATCGACTATTCAATTAGTCAATAAACAGGAGAGTTGCAGCAGCCTCGGGAGCTAACCCCACTGTGGCTCTGCCTTTTAAATGTATTAAGAGCCTGCCAGCTCTTAATACATTTAAAAGGGTGGTGCATGGGGCGGGACCTGGCGCAAGCTGGACCAGCTGATTCCTGGCTCGTGCTGGGTCCCCACTGATGTGCTTTAGCCTTTTAAATGTATTAAGAGTCCTCCAGGACTTGGTGCGAGCCGGGAATCAACTGGCCTGGCTTGCGCTGGGTCCTCCCTGCTGTGCTTCTGATTTTTAAATGTATTAAGAGCCAGCAGACTGTTAATACATTTAAAAAGCAGAGTCGTGGCACCTGGTCCCCGCTTCTTCCCTGTGAAGACGGTACTGGGAGAAGCTCTTTTAAGTTGGCTCCCCTAGCACAGGCTCCTGTTTCCCCCTCCCCCCCAGATGCTGCCTCAGATAGAGGCAGAAAGGTGGGGGGGAAGCAATTAGTCGACTAGTTACTTACATCCCTAGTTTATATATAGTGCTAAGATTCCTTGTTTATTTTGACGTAGACATCATCCTGAGTGAGAGATCCCTTTCTTTATAAAAAATTCTATGAGAACTACCTGTGGTTGAAGCTTTGTTACATTCTCATTTTACCTGGTTTTCAGAAAAATCTTCCTATTGTGAGAATATACTCCTTTAAAGGTCAGAACTGGCAATTAGGTGAACCAAAAAAGGATCATTTAACTTTTCTGTAATGTGTGGAAACTGAACACCTGCAGGTTTACATTGCTGGTGGATTGAAGACACTAGTAAAAGAGGTACATTTGTTTATAGACTTTTTTCCTGCATGTAAATGTGAGACTTCATTGGCCTTCCAAAATTTCCTCTGGTAAACTTAGATCATAAGCTTAAGGTAAAAAAACGGTGCTGTTTTAGGCTTTTCTTAGTTTAAGAGGTGGGTAATTGACTAATCGCATAGTTGATTAGTATCAACTACAATTTGTATCAACTACACATAAGAACATAAGTTAATAAGCTTGCGCCAGTCCAGGAGCTACCCCCGCTATTGCTCTGCAGTTGAAATGTAGAAGAAGCCGGGCACCTACTACATTTAAGCTGCAGAGCTGCAGCGGGGGTAGGTCCCAGACTGGTGCAAGCTGAGACAGAGCACTCCAGCTCTGCATTTTAAATGTAGTAAGAGCCAGGCGGTACTTACTACATTTAAAATGCAGAGCTGCAGCGGTCCCAGACTGGCGCCAGCTGAGACTGAGCAGGGCTTGCTCTGTTGTGGCTCGCGCTGGGTCCACTAGCTCCTGTCCACAATGGCCTGAGCTGTCCGCGGGTAGAGGCTGCTCTGGCGACAGCACCTGTTTGTATCCAGAGACTGCTGCCCCCAGCACTGGCTCTTGTTTCCCGGTTTCCCCCTTGCTGCCTCTGGTACAGAGGCAGCAAGGGGCAGGGGGAAGTGGGTAGTCCACTATTTGACTGCTTGCTTACATCCCTATCTTCATTCCTTATTTTTATATCTATAGTAGATCTTATTTAAAATTAAAATGTTATCTGACAAATTCAAGAGTGAAACAGAAGAAATGAATCATAAATTGACACAGTTCATGATCCTAAGGAATGGTAGGAGGCAAAACAGCATAGAGAAGATAATGGATTTCCAGAAGGCAAACTTGAGCAAACTTCGCGTAGGTAGATAAGATCTTATGGGAGGCAAGTTTAAGAAGAAAAACAGTTCAAGACACTTGGCACAAGAACAAACTATCCCATTGTGTAGGAAAGGTCGGAAGTATGACAAGAGACCACCCTGGCTTAACTGGGAAATATTTAATGATCTGAAAATCAAAAAAGTACTACAAAAAATGGAAGGCAAGAGGAAGACCAAGAACATTGTAGGCCCTTTGGTGAAAGAGAGGAGAAATCAATAATGGAAAATATGGAAATGGAAGAAATGATAAATGACATTTTTTTTATTTCTGTTTTCAGCAAAAACATTAATAACAATCAGATGTCTAACATAGTGAAAACAAGTGAAAATGAGGTAGGATCCAAGGCTAAATAAGGAAAAACAAGTTTAAAATTACGTAGTCAAGTTAGGTGTCTTCTGCATGTTGAAATACATTCTAGAATATGCAAGAAGCTGACCAAGGAGATATTGAACCATTAGTAATTATCTTTGAAAAGTTATGGGAGAGATTCCAGAGGACTGGAAAAAGGCAAATATAGTGCCAATCTATAAAAAGAGGAATAAGGATAAACCAGAGAATTACAAACTAGTCATCTTAACACTTAGGGGTGAGAGAGATAATGGAGCAAATAATTAAGCAATCAGTTTTCAAACATCTGGGAGATAAGGTGATAAGGAAGAGATAGCATCGATATGTCAAAAACAAATAGTGCCAAATAAATCTAAGAGCTTAGACAGGGTGACAAGCCTAGTGGATAGGGCGGGAATGGTAAATGTGATAGGGCTTAATTTCAGTAAGGCTTTTGATACTGTCCTGAATGACTCTCTCACATACCAGTTAGGGATATACAGCCTAGGTAGTGCTATTATAAGGTGAGTATGCAACTGGCTAGAAAACGATTTCCAGAGAGTAGTTATCAGTGGTACACAGTCAAGCTAGATGAGCACATTGAGTTGGGTACCACAGATATTGGACTTGGATCCAGTACTGTTTAATATCTTCATCAATGATTTGGATAATGGCACAGAGCAGGGATGGGCAATAAAGCAGAGGTAGTTTGCCAGAGTTAGCCCCTGGTGAGCCACTGCTGCTATATTTACCTGTGCCTCCACAGGGACAAGCAATTGCAGCTCCCATTGGCTGTGGATCTCTGTTCCTTACCAGTGGGAACTGCGAGAAGCAGCAAGGACTGGGACATCAGTTTTCGCAGCTTTCCTTGGCCAAGAACAGCAATCTGTAGCCAACGGGAACTGCACTTGCCTATACCTGCTTAGGCACTGGCAAGAGTGGTTGTGGCCTGCCAGGGAAAACTCTAGGAAACCGGCCCCAGCCCACAGACTGGTATTTGGCCACCCCGGTATAGAGAGTACACTTATAAAGTTTGTGGACTGTACCAAACTGGGAGTGTTTGTAAGTGCTTTTGAGGGTAGGATTAAAATTCCAAATGGTCTAGAACAGCGTTTCCCAAATTATGGGCCGCGGCCCGGTACCGGGCCGCGGGGAAAAAATACCGGGCCTCAGCATGCCTGGTGGCTGCCAGCAGAGCCGGCCTTAGGCCGATTCGGTTGAATCGGGCCCCGTGCCCCTGAACCCGGAAGTGTCGGCGAGTTACAGAGCCGGGGGCCCTGCTCCACCAATATGTGGAGCTGAGTCTCTCCCCCAGCTCTGCCTGGAGCGGGCCCAGGCCCCCGGTGCACCGCCCCCGCGCGTCCTCCCACCCCACTCCCAGAGTGTCCCCGCCGTGCGCGGCTCTTCCTCACCACCTGCTGCTGCCCATGAACGGCGTTGCACGTGGGCGGGGAGGACGCCCGGGCATGATGTGACGTCACGGCCCAGGATTTTAAAACTCTTCGGAGGCACGTGGCGGGGCCACGCTGGCTCCGGGTTCGGCCTCCGGGGCCTGAGCGCGGCCTCCGGCCCCGCAATGTGGAAGGCAGAAGGTAGGGAACGGGCTGGGGCGGGGAGGAGAGGAGAGGCGGCGGCGGCGGGAGGAGGAGGAGGTGGCGCGGGCTTGGGCGGAGGCGAGGCGGCAGCGGCGGTGGCCGGGGGCTTGGGCGGAGGAGGGTGGAAGGAGAAGGGGCTTGGGCGGGGGGAGGGGAAGGCACCAAGGGACAGGGTGCAGGAGAGAGAGACAAATGCCAGGGGGCCAAGTGCAGACAATGAGGGAAAGGGCAGGAGGGGAGGTGTCAGTGGGAGGGGGACAGGGTGATGCTGGGAGAGGAAAGGAGAGGGGAAGGGAGAAGGCTTGAAAGAAGGGGTGGGCATGAGGAAGGCCAGGATGGAGCAAGTCATGTGTGAGGGCACAGAGGAGCAGAAGGGAATGGGGCAGAGAGTGGTGAGGGGTGGGTATCAGGGAAAAAGAGGGCAAAGGGGCAGGAGCAGTAAGGAAGGGGAGGCACCAGGAGGGTGCAGGGCTAAGGGAAGGTGCAGGTGCCAGGGATTCTGGGGTGAGGAGGAGGGAGAGCTGGCCACCGGAAGCAGCACTGGACGGGGAATCGGGGCAGGCTGGGGAGATTGGGGGCCGGTGGAAGCAGGGCTGCCGGGAGGTGTGAGGTTGGGGGCAGGAGCTGGCCGGGAAGATGTGGGGAGGGGAAGAAGCGGCGCCGGAAGGAGGGCTGGACGCGGGCAGCGGGGCTGGCCAAGGGAGATTGGAAGGAGAAGCGGGGGAGAACTGGCTGCCGGGGAGAAGGTTGGGGGAAGTGGGGCTGGCTAGAGGCGCAGCAGGGGGAGCAGGAGGGAGGAATGAATCGGCCTGTGGGGAGTGGGACTGACCCGGCCATATGTAGATCTTGGGGCGCTGCCCCCGTCCTCCCGGCCCCCCGCAAAGCACAAAGCGTGAGTTAGTCCAGCCCGGGGATTGTCCCCCCCCCCCCACACACACCCTCCCCTCGAGTAGTTGCGAACTGTCTGGCTGGTAGACACACTCATGCAGCACATTTACCAGCCAGGCAGTTCGAAACTACAAACTGATACATCTAGTAATAATACAACTTACCTAATGAGAAAATACCAGACATGTTATATGTCTGGTATTTTCTCAGTTTGTTTTATGTGTTTATATTTTTGGGCTGCAAAAGCAGTACTGAAAAAAGGGTTCAACTAAAGTAAAGGTTTGGGAAACCCTGGTCTAACCAGCTTTCTGTCTGTCTTACAGTCCATTTATCCAATCCATATTCCTTAACTTGCTGGCAAGAATATTGTGGGTGACCATATCAAAAGCTTTGCTAAAGCTAGCACTGGGGGTTTTGGGAGGACCATAAACAACTTATTTGAATATTCATCATTTGATTAATGAATATGCAAATATGCAAATGAACATTACCGGTCCTCCAAAAGTTCGTGTATGGATTTACTGGTCCCCGTGTCAAAAAGTTTGGGAACCCCTGGTCTAGACAAACTGGAGAAATGGTCTGCAGCAAAAAGGATGAAATCCAGTAAAGACAAAGGACAAATTCTCTACCTAGGAAAGAACAATCAGTTGCACAAAGATAAAATGGGACATGACTGCCTAATAGTGTTGCAGAAACAGATCTGGGGGCTCATTATGCAACAAAGCGTATGAGTAATAGAAAAAGCAAACTTTTTGCAATAGATTAATGGGAGTGTTGTAAGTAACACACTAGAAGTGATGTTTCTGCTCTGTTCCATGCTGATAAGGCCTCAGCTGTAGCATATGTTGGTCAGGGAGTACAAGAGCTGGTAGTCACAGGAAAAAAATTGTGAGGATTTTAAAAAACGTTGTTTAAGATGGTGAAAGATCTTATGAAGCAGGTTGGTGCCAGCTTAGAAATGGGTTTGACAAGAATGCTTAGAGAAAAAGAGCAAGAGCCACTAATATCTATTGATGGGCCATGGTAAAGAAGATGATTGTGTAAGAGGGATATTCATAGAAAGAAATCAAGAACACAAATTAACCAATGCTTAGAACAAAGTTGCTCTTCTTCTGTTGTGTATCTCCTAATAGCAGTCACTATGTATCAGTTATTTTAGCACTTCTATCATAACCAGCTTTTTCCTGCACATGTTCAACTTTCCGAATTGTCTTTTTTTTTAAATAAATAAATTAAATATCTGATTACTAATGCATTATTAAGGCTACATGTTTTAAGACAGGGAATATAAATGTTAAATGGTCCCAAAGTAATTAACTTGCTCACATCCAACTTTTCAATTCCCAGCTAGGTTATTAAATATATGCCTAAATAGTGATTGTGCGATGTGTGAGAGTTAGTTACTATAAGAAGCTTATGAGTAATTGGCTCGCCCACACTGTAGCACATGCATTTAGGTCCATATTTAGTCAGCCCTGTACCTAATAGCCTTTTGAACACAGATGAATAGAGAAAGGAGCTCAAACACAGGCAGGACTACTCCTGCCTTTGCAGGAAAACAAAACAAAACAATCTCCATCTGCCATGTTGTAGGAAGGATCTGTGGGATAAATGGTATATGGACACACATAGTCAGACTAATTGTCAAATATGCTATACCGCTTTGTGAATATGTTGCAGTAACAGATACAATGCTTGAAGAGAGAATCACAAGTAGTTGAGTGATCACAAGGATATATTTTTGTTTTGTCATCATTGGAATATACTGTGGGGTACAGCCAGCATAAATCACACAACTGAGACTTTGTAAAATCTGACTCTTGTCCATACACGGACAGTAATTTAAAGCGTACAAGCACTGTATATGCATAACAAGTATAGCTTTGCCTTTTGTTTTGTAATCCTCACCCCCAAACCTTTCCATCTACCTCAAAGTAGGATCCTATCCTCTCTTGACTTTGTCAAGTATTTGGTTTGGAGGTAACTGTTATGGCTTCTTCCGCACTCTGGCATGATAAATGCAGAAGTGGGGGCCAGCAAGTGTACCCCAAAGCCTTATCTACCAGGCTTTGGTATAAAACTTCCCCCAAAATCTTAAAAACCTATATTTTGGGAATAAAACTTCCACTGCCACCACCCAAATATTAATAAGATTAGGAAAGATCATTTGGGAAATCTTACCCTATTATAAAAATCAGGACACACAAGTAACCAATGCCAGGTTAATAGAAAGAAAAGAGAAAACTTTTATTATTACAACAATATTCCTGTTGCAAGCATAAGGATCAGATGGAAAGGTAACAAAATATACTCATGGAGGAATTACACCATGGGCTAGAACTTAGTTAAAAAGAAAAGCCAAACATCTCTTAAGCAGTGCCAGATATCAGATCCCATACCCAACCCTTAAAACAATAAAGCCTAACGAAACTACCTAAACTTTACCCTACTGACAGAAAGTGAAGAATTGTTTCTTGGAGAGAGAGACATGCTTGTCCCTCCCTGTAGCTGCAGAGGACTCACCCAGAGAGACAAAGGAGGGAAAAACCCAAATTCCTTTGTCCCAGTTTGAAAGTCCTACCTACATTTCTATTGGCCACTTCACCTGGCTAGGTGTAGTTAACCCCTTAATCCCCAGGCTGCTGGCTAACCCTCATAATCATGACAGTAACCATCACACCAAAACTACCACATGGATGTTATACAACAAACCATCATCATCTTTACCTATTTCATTAAGATGACCCTTAAGTGGAGCTGAATTATCTATACTTTCCAAGGGACTGATCTTCTCCACATCAGAGAACCTGATGCCTTTGTGGAGAATTAAAAGGACTCTTTCACCAACTCGCTTTGAAGAATTTTTTCACAGCAAAGATAACTACCTCTCCTACTGACAGTCATAAGGAGAAAATCATGTGACTGGACACCTCACAATAAATGAAACCACATACTTGATCTTATACTGATTGCTTAAGGAAAAAATAGGTTGTGAAATCTTTAACAGACATCACATCCATTGCTCAAAGACCAGCTATACAATCCCTATAGTCCAGCCACCAGATAGTGATCAAACCAGCAGACGAAGGGAGCACCCTCAGTCCTTTACCTTGATAACTACATCAGTGAAGCCAACTGAAAACTGTCCAACACCACCTTCGAGAATTCAAAGACAACCCCAACCACAATTAATACAGTGATTTCAAGATATCAAATCCTTCCCCAAACAACTCCAAAATAAATTCTACTACATTATTCCTCATAAATCCACCCCAGGAACCTACTAAATGCTTCCCAAGGTATGCCAACAAGGGAACTCGGGCAGACCAATCATAGAAACCATCTTCAGACCACTCACCACACCCAGAGCCAGTTTCCTCCAGGACACAACTGACTCGTTTCAGAATTTGTGCAGGATTAACGTCCTTCAGAACATCATCATTGACCTCATGGAGATCACTTCTCTGTATACCAACATCCCTTACAATGATGGAATCGCTGCCTGCCTCAAATATAATTTGAGAATGTTCAGCACTTCAAACACATTGCCAAACTCACCCATTTCATCCTCACCCATAGCTGTTTTATATTCAGTAAACGCTGCCAAAGCCATAAGAAAAGCCATGGATATTAGAATGGCTTCTCAATATCACAGCTTCTTCATAGATCATCTTGAGAGACATGTTTTTCCAGAATTTCTGTCAGGTACTTTGGTTGTGAGATTCACCAATATTTTCTATCCTCTGGATAGAGAACCTAAACTATCTTGTAGATTTCGAGTAGAATGTCAGCCACCACTATTCATCCATCAAACTCTGTCGAGAAAACTCCCATAAATCAGAATCAGCTTCAATAATGCAGTCCTACAAACAATATACAAAAAGCCCAAGGATCATCACACTTACCTCCAATGTTCCCTCTAAACTTTTTCCATCTATGTGCAGAATAAATTTATGTGCAATGAAGCATGAAGGATATTGGCATTTGAGAGGAGTTGTTATAGAAAGATCCTGAGAATAGGATGGATTCAGAAGGTCACCAACGAGGAATTATATAGGAAGATACAGCCAAAAGAGAACTTACTGCAGAAAGTTATACAGCGGAAGCTACAGCTATTTGGGCATATCTGCAGAATGAATGACGAGTGAAAAGTCAAGACCTTGGTATTTGGCATAATGGATGGTTCGAATAGGAGAGGCAGCCCCCACAGAGAATGGGTAGATGATATAGTAGAGAGCTAGTCTACAGAAGCTAAGCCACTCCGCATTGGACAGGGAAAGATGGAAGGAAATAGTGAGGGAGGCATTGGACACCAACGGGCGTTGAGCCCATGGTGGTTGTTGATGATGATGATGAGTAGAAACAAAACCTAGCTGTGGGTACTCTTCTAATCAGCTGTGTGGCATTTGAATGTCTCCTGAGCAGCTGCACAAATGCACAGCTTACAGGGAACTTGCTTACCTCCACAGATACCGAACACATCAAGAAATCTGTTATCTACAGCCAGGCACGCACTCACCACAGAGTACTCTGAAGAGAAAATCCAAGATACATACTTTAATGCACTTAAAACCAACTTTAAGGGGATTCCTCCAGAGAAGTCGATTGCATTGTGGAATGGGTCACCCAAATGCCTGAGAGAACCTGCTTCAATAAAGGAACTCTCCCCTCACCCTCACTGACTGTATGCCTTTGACGCTATAGTGAAGCCCGTATGGGATATCATCAAACAGTTACAACCAGTGTTCCCTCTAAGATTTTCCATCCTTAGGTGGGTTGAATTTTCTTTTGGGCAGGTTGAAATTTCTTATGTGGAACACTAACACTGAGAGAGTGTATGTGGATGTGGACCCACCAGTACAAACAAAAACCATAGATATAAACATATATTTAAATAGTCCACAGGTGTGGAAGAAAATATTGAAACAAGGGATAATTAACAAAGAGCAATGCTTATGATTACTTAATATGAAATCAAATAAAAAGAAAATTAACCCTAGCCTTGGCTGAAGAAGTGGGTTGTGCCCACAAAAGCTCATGATACTATTTATATATTTTTGTTAGTCTAAAGTGCTACAGGACCATTGTTGTTTTTAAAGTTTTAATTAGACTAACATGGCTACCCCTCTGACACCTTAGAGTACATGCATCATCATCCTTTCTAACAGACAGATGCATGTTTCAAAGACCTTGCAAATAAGGTTTCATTTTACAAAACAGCTAGCACCACACCTAGTACTTGCTACTTCTGACTCATAAGAGCCAGAACTCTACCACATAGCAAAGATCTGGCCTTAATACAGTACAATTTACCATGTATTAATTAGTAAAACAGGATTTAAAAAAAATCATTAAGATCAGAGTTTTAGATATCGGTAACACTCAAAAAATTCTGTTAAAATAATCTTTATCTTTTTTACCTTAAGCTATTAACACTTATGTAATCCTGGAAATATGGTATGCATACAGGGGAGTGTAGCACAGGGGATCCCAGCCCAGCCAATTCCCCAATGGTAGGACTAGGGGAAAAGCAGGAAGGCGGGGAGGCTGCTGCTCTGTTAGCAGTTCACAGGGCTGTGGAGGATTTGGGAAAGAGGCAGAGCAGTTGATCTGATCCTATCTGGCAGTGTCTATAACTTATCCAGCTTCTTCCACATGGTCAGAGGCAGGCAATGAAGCACAGATCCCTCTTCCCCTTCAGTGGGCAGCTTCAGCATGGTCTGGGTCACATGATCCCCCAAGGTCTTCCTCCCTCCCTCATTGGAGAAGTCACTCACCCTAGTGAGTACAGACCCTCCAGGGGGTGAGGAGGGAAAGGGTTGGATTGGAGTAGAGGCCAGAGCCAGTACAGCAGGCAGCTGCTGGTGCTTCTGCTCCTCCACCGTGAGGGAGCGAGTGCCCGGCCCCCTTCCTCAGCCAAACAACTGAACCTTGGTGTGGGGCTCAGAAAAGGGCTGCGTGGGTGCACAACTTACAGGGAACTTTGGTTATAACCCATACTATAGTCCCCAATTTAAACCCTCCAGCACATTATCAACAGTCTGAAACCTATCCTGGAAAATGACTCCTCACTCTCAGGCCTTGGAGGACAGGACAGGCCTCACCTGCAGACAACCTCTGAGCCTGAAACAAATTATTTGCAGCAACCACGCAGCACACCTCCACCATACTCAGCCAGGAACCCACCCCTGCAATCAACTCCGGTGCCAGCTCCGTCCACATGTCTATACTAGCAACATCATCACAGGATCTAATCACATAAGCCACCAAGAGGCAATGGGCCAGAAATGCCCCTCTGCCATGTACATTGGCCAAACTGGACAGTCTCTATGACAAAGGATTAATGGTCACAAATCAGATATTCAAAAAGGTAACACACAGAAGCCTGTTGGGGAACATTTTAACTTGTCTGGGCACCCGTTAATGGATCTCTAAGTTGCTATATTATTACAAGCCAATTTCACAAACCAGCTTCAAAGGGAAGCTTCAGAACTTAATTTCATTTACAAGTGTGATACCTTCAATAGGGGTTTAAACAAAGACCTTACCTGGATGGCCTGCTACCTTCCACCTCCTATTGGCATAAAAAGCCAAACACTGGGTACTTAAGAGTACCTCTATCCCCTCTACCAGCTTCACTTAGCATGGATACTCTAATTGACATTTTTTCCCTTCTCTTCCCTTCCCCATCTCCTCTTTCGCTGCTATTTATTTTGCAACCTGGACCGCTTAACTCCATTCATCTGAAAAAGTAGGTTGTGCCCACAAAAACTCATACCACCATCTATATTTTCTGTTAGTCTCAAAGGTACTGCAGTACTATTCCTTGTTCAAGTTTTGTTCAGTTACAGACTAAGATGGCTACCCCTCTGAAACCCATACTTGATGAGGACCAAATCCTGAAGGAAATCTTTCTCAAACCATCTCTTTTGGCATTCAAACAAACCACCAACCTATCCAAGCTCATCATCAGAAGCAAGTTTCCCCAGACCAGGACACACCAACTTCAGTAATTCCAGACCATGTTATAACAAGAGATGCAAAACTTGTAGACACATCTCCACCCCTAAAATTATCACCAACCGCCCATCTTTTAAAATCCATGGGTCCTATCAGTGCCTATTGCAACAAGTGGAGTGCCTCATACAGTGCATCAAATGCCCCAACATCAGCTATTTGGGTGAACCATGTCACGTGGGAGTCAGTGTGATGTACACGATAGAAATGTTTGAAGGGGTTGGGGGGGAATGGGTTAGTTTATTTGAAAAAAAAACAACAACTGTATTAGAAGAACACTGAAGTTCAACATTAAAATTTTAATCCCTGAATTAATGATTGCCTGTGCAACCTAGTTTGGCCCTTTTATGTGTATCCATTAAAAACATAACTACATTTCCCACACAATCCTTGCTTTACTGAGTTCACTAGGTGGATAAAGCTCACTAAAAGTGTAACAGTTCAATATAACTTTTGAGCCTCATCAATCATTATGTGGCCCCAGATATTAATTGTCACTAGAAGCCCAGATTTGATCCAGGGTTGGTGGGCGGGGAGGGGGGGGGGGGGTCCATAGAGGCCTCCTGCCGATGGTCCCCAGCCTGGGGCTAAGGAGAGGATCCACAGAGACCTCCCGCGCGTGGGGGCAGGGTGTCTGTGGAGGCCTCCTGCCAGTACTCCCCAGGCCGGGACTGAGACTGGGAGAGGAGGTGCCAGAGGTCTCCTGCCAGTGCTCCCCAGACACAGATCAGGGTGGCGGGGGCTGCGGAGGCCAGCCCCAGCAGAGCTCTCTGGGCCCATGTGGCTGCAGAGGCGCTCCTGGGACTGGGAGCAAGGCAGGATGGTGCATTCATGGAGACCTGGCCCAGTGGCCAGGAGCTGGGTGGGGCATCTGGAGAGAGGTGTGTGAGGGGGGGAAGAGCAGCAGTGGAGGCCAGTCGCAGCAATGTTCCCTGGGATGACCTGATCCATGGGGGAGAAAGAAGAGGGAACCACGCAGGCCTGCTGGTGTGGCCATGCTGGACAGCCTGGCAGTTTTGGGGTGGGGGGGGGGGGTTGCCTTGTCCTGGTGGTGCTGTGGGGAGGGAGGGTCACAGTGCTCAGGGTGGCAGGGCTTACACCCTCCCTCCCCCCTGGTCTGGCACTGGAGCTGAGAGCTGGGGGGAAGGGTTTGGGGCAGGGGAGCCACTTACCTAGGCTGGTGGCTGAAAAGATGGTGAGCCTGGTCTCCAGCTGGCCACTCCATTTTTTGGTGTAGCTGTCCCCAGTGGTCACTCTGCAGTACAGCTGCCCCTCCTATATGTTTCCTCCCTTTCCATGTTACGGGAAATAATTGAATTCCAGGCACATCCTGTTTTCCTGCCATAATGAACCCTGCCCCTGTCCCTTATCGGACCAGTAAGTTTTAGTTATGAGTAGGACTGTCAGTTTATCTGCGTTAACACCTGAGATTAACGCAGGGCAGGATGAACGAGTTAAAAAAATTAACGTGTTAATTGCAGGCATTAATACTGTGCAGCCCCTTTGAAGTGCCACTCTGGAGCTTCAAAGGGGCAGCGCATTAGGAGCCTGGGATCAGCTGGAGTCCCCAGCTGATCATGGGCTCTGTGCAGCTCTGCCCCTTTGAAGTGCCGGAGGAGCACTTCAAAGGGGCAGAGCAACGCGGAGCTGGGGATCAGCTGGAGAGACCAGGGTGGCCTTTCCAAGGGGCAGCACTGCATGGAGCCGGGTTCAGCTGGGGACTCCCGCTGATCCTGGGCTCCTGCAGTGCTGCCCCTTTGAAACACCACCTCTGCATTTCAAAGAGGCAGCTGCACTGAGCCTGGGGTCAGCTGAGGACTCTAGCTGATCCCGGGTTTCCTCAGCACTGCCCCTTTGAAATGCTGCCACTGTGTTTCAAAGGGGCAGCACATGCAATTAATGGCGATTAAATTTTTTAATTGCGCGATTAATTGTGAATAATTTTTTTAAATCGCTTGACAGCCCTAGTTATGAGTTCACAGAAAACAGAGGGTATTTAGATATAAGGGAGGAGGGCATAATTTAGCCTTGCCAAAATTTCTGGTAGTGATGCAGAAGGAAAATTCCTCATTTAATCTTCATATCCCAAGCTGACTTTGCAGAAGTGGGGGTAAGGGCTTGGGAGGGGAAGGCCAGGGGAGAAGTCTGTTTGATTGTAAACTGATCATAGTTTTCTAGTGAGAAGCAATAAACTTCAAAATCAACAATGCCAGTTCTAGTTACTTTTCAAAGTAACATTCAGCATGTTCTCTTTCATTCTCTGGAATTGGGTTTATGCAGTATGCTGTATGTCCTTAGATCAGTGATAACTTTTTTTTCTTTGGGTATAGTTGATGTGTGCACTAGGAAATTATGGTGTGCATATACTGTCACAGTGTTTTGTATAATGCAGTGTGAGAGAGCCACTCTCGAGTATTTTTCGTCACATATTGGCGTCCAGAGATTACTATAACTGCAGCATTTCCTACAGCTGTTCACTTTTCTTGGTGAGTTTCTGTCTAATGCTTGAAAGATTTGGAAGGTGTCTGTTTTCCATTAGGCAAAGTGATTATTGCACGTGCTGAATTTTATTAATTCACATTTTTTCAAAAAGCATTGCTTGGAGTGAAAGAACAAAGTTTGCTCTGTTTACTAATTAAAAAAAGTTGGCAAATGACAAGCAATTTTAATGTTTTATGTGTACATTGATTTCCTAATTAACATTTTAGATAGAATTTTATTAAAATGGCTGTCACTTCGCATAGACAAGGTGGGTGAGATAATATCTTTTATTGGACAACACTGCATATTTATTTTACATGGCTTATGTTAAAATTATATCATAAATAGCAGCGATGAAGATATAAGGATCTTTTGTGCTAAAATGTGTTAATTTTTAATTCCTGTGATTTAGGTTTGATTTGCCAAAAAACTCTCAGCTAATTATGTGGTACAGCATGTAATATTTTTAATGAACTGTTCGCCCAAATGTTCATTAAACTATACAGAATGTTTCAAGCTGTTACTTTCTCATTTATCTGCATTGATAGGGAGTTCTAACACACAAATAACATTCTGCTTTAAGCTTAAACACCTGGACAGTTTTGATTGGTGACATTGGGGAAAAATCTATCAGCTTTATCTTTTGACTTAGCTAACTTCAAATATTTGAATTACCAAAATTAGCCTATTTTTAAGACTTGCTAAATGTTATGCATGTTGCATGACACATCTCCTTGTCACACCTGCCCACGTATCAGGTAAAATATTGAGCATAATGACTTTTCTGCCCTCCCAACCATCACTAAAACTAAATATCTTTAGCATAGATGTAAAGGGCTGGGAACTAGGAGGTATGAGTTTTGATTTCCCATGTTCTTTGGATGGCTATTCATTCTTATGTGCAATTCCGAATGCTTATATGTTGGCCGAGTGCTTGTGCCTGCCATGGGAGGAAGGCAGACATCATTCACTTATTTGACAATTAAGGCAAGAGAGATTGAACAAGATCACATCAGGACATGCTGGGAATAAAACATGGGTTTCTAATGTGACAGACCCAAGTTTTAACACTAAGCCACTCTTCATCGCAGAACAAAAGTGCCAAATCTGTGTCCTTGGTATTCTCTTGCTAACTGTTGCTCTTATGATTAGATCCTACTCTGGCCTGTACCCAAAAGTAGAACTCAGGAATCCTGCTACAATGCAAAACATTACATTGTGATTTCACAAATAGTTACTCATTGGTGTCTATTCTAGAATATCCGTTAGGAGCTGAGCCACATAAAAGACAAAACAGCTTACTTCTCTCTGTTGACAATCCATTTGAGGAGAAGAAAAGGTTTGTGATTCTTTAACTAAAGATGAGGCTTAAATTAAGGTTGCATAGATAACCTCAATTCTGATATTTTTCTAAATTAAGTCTTTGATTTAGCAATCATAAATATTCCTTTTATTATAACGACTTGTATGTAAAATATATGTGTAAGACCCTTCAAGTTGAGGCTGAATGCTTTAGGGCTTTACCAATGATTTACAAAGGCATTGTCTACACAAGGGATATAAATGACTAGTTGACTATCTGGTAAGCAAAAGCTTATCAGGTAGTCGACACACTAGTCAACTAGTTGCTTCTCCCCTCCCCCCCCTTGCTGCCTCTTTCTGATAGAGGCAGAAAGGGGGGAAGGGAAGGGGTACTGGGGAGGAGTTGGCTTAAAAGCTGGTTCCTTCCCAGCTCCAGCTCTGTGGGAGGGGGCAGGGGTGCAGTGGTGGCATTCTAGCTTTGAAATGTACAAGAGTCCCCCACTGGCTCCAGGCTCCACGCGACGTTTCAATCAGGAGCGGTCCAAGGCGGGCTGCGGCAGCTGGCGCCCCAGGCGGAACACGCAATCAGCGCCCCCGCCTGCACGGCTGTCAATGGAGTGACGTCATCATCGGGTGCCCCGGGCGCCCCGTTGAAGGCGGCGCCCTAGGCTACAGCTGAGTCGGCCTATAGTCACGGGCCGCCCCTGGTTTCAATCTTTGAAATGCACAAGAACTCCTGCTGTGGGGCTCTTGTACATTTCAAAGCGGAAGTGTGGCAATGAAATAAGGGAAATTCCATTGAGTATTCGATTAATTGATTTATCTATTTTTAACATCCCTCGTCTACACTTAGGTTTAAAGAGCAGCCATGGCAGCACTTCAAACTGAAAGTATGGCCACAGCATGAGTGCTGGGAGAGAGCTCTCTCAGCTCTCTATATAAACCACCTCCATGAGGAGAGTAGCACACTGATGTGTGACACCGTTGTGACTTGCTGTACTAGTGCATGGGTATGTACGTGAAGGTGGTATTGTTTCATACCCCTGATCGAAAAAGTTTCTTACAACTCTATAAAGTGCCAGTGAAGACTTAGCCACAGTCTTTAACATTGAGGCCACCAATTTTGAATGCAGCACAGCTTTGAAAGGATGGAAAGATGCTCCCATTTAATGGATATTTGGTGGCCCTATATAAAATAAGTTTGGGGGTTCAGATCCAGTATTCTCAGAACAAACTGATTGTTGTGCTTTGGACTATTTGGTAGAGGACAAGCACTAAATGCACCATGAGGACTGAATTATCTCTTGCCTGCAGGTAGTCTGTCCTTCCTGTTATCAAAGTTGAAGCATGCTGACAAAGTGTTCCTTGCTGCCAACCTGTAGATAAACAGGGCATTTCATTCACCAAGGATATCAGTCAAATGCCTTTACCAGGAAATTTGTTATATGCAAATAGCACAAATTTGCATGCAATGTCATACATAGAGATGTACAAAACTTGCCAGCTGTGGATGCTCATAAAGATTTAGGCTGAGACCATTAACTCTTTCACCTGTGAAGTTGAATTTGGGATCTGCAAAACTGAAAGGCTAACATGATCCCAGTATATCCATTTTTTCTTCATCTAATAGGACATTAGGCTATTTTAAATTAAACCTAGTAGTATTCCACTGACAAAGTCTTTGCGTCAAACCCTGTTGGCAAACCCTGTATTCTTGTTTTTCTCCCCCTTCCCTTACTCAGTTGAAGTTAAATGAAGTCAATTAAGTTAAAATATATTTTTTAAAAATCTTTGTAAGTTGCTAATGACAGATTGAAAGTGAATTAAAAGAAATCTCACCCCAGTTTGTGTCCTTTACACAGCTTAATGACTGCTCACTGTCACCATTTCATTCTGTTACTCTAATACTATTATAAGTGTTGTAATATTTGGGTTACTGACACTGCAGAGAGCTATTTGCATTCCAGTTGTTTTCTAACCCTTCATTTTCATTAAAATATTTTCATTTAAAAGGGCTTGTAAAGCCTTTTCCCCTAACATCTAAATGCCTGATACCGTCCCTTTTAAAACAGCTCTTTCTGTGCTAGCCCTGCATTTTGCTATTACACATACTTTATGTGATATACTTCCAGTAATCATCTGGATACCTCTTGCAACATAAGTCTTGGTGTTTGTTACGACAGCTTTAAGAATTGAAAGGGTGAAAGAGCATAACCTAATATGCCACATAGCTGGAGGAGAAACAGTGGCACTTAACTCTAGAATGTATTTGCATTTTAAGAAATGTCAGGCAACAGTAAATGATCTAATTTTCCAGTGAATAAATCCTAGTGTGCTGTGCATGGTATTCTACCCCTCATTTGCTATATATGGCTATTTGTCATTGAAGAGTGATGGTCTTTTTATAGGCAGGTTTCCTTACATGCACAGTAAATATCTTTAAAGGATCAAGGTTTATTTCTTAATGTAACTACATTTTTGGAGGTTTGCAGCAAAACACAATTTTATTGGGGGGTGATCATTTTACTGATTGACTAACAATAGGTAAAGGAGCAGTTGGATATAGTTGATATATTTTAAAAATGTACATGGAGTTGCACATATTCTGACTTTATCCTTTTTCGCCTTGTACGTTTCTCTTGTCTCAAGCTATAAGTTGTTTAAGGTCACAAGATATTTTGTGCCTGTAGACAGCATCTGATACGTTGTACAATGCAGCACTTTAAAGACTAACAAGATGGTTTATTAGGTGATGAGCTTTCGTGGGCCAGACCCACTTCCTCAGATCAAATTGTGGAAGAAAATTGGCATGACCATATATTTTCTTCCACAATTTGACCATGCCAATTTTCTTCCACAATTTGATCTGAGGAAGTGGGTCTGGCCCACGAAAGCTCATCACCTAATAAACCATCTTGTTAGTCTTTAAAGTGCTGCATAGTCCTGCCTTTTGTTTCAGCTAGACCAGACAAACACGGCTACATCTTTATTACTATGATACATTGTAGGCATTGTTATATTCATTTAGATAAAATATGGGAACTCAGAGAGTCAAAGGTGGTAATATAACCCCAGTCACTGTCCAACAATAAACATATTATTTGGTATACTGAGACATTACCTTTCTTAGCACTGTAGCAAAAGTCATTACAAATCCTTTTAACCTTTTATCAAAGTTAACAAAAACAACAAAAAAGAAAAGTGTTTGTGTAAAATATTAAATAAGGCTTTTGTTCTAACAACAGCTCTTGTTCCCTTAGCTGAAGAGAGGTTTTAGATAGGGGGAAAAAAAACCTCATTAGACGATCTCATATGATAACAAGGGCAATAATTGTCCTCTTTTGGGGGAAAAAAGAAGTTAGTTGAGGTGGGCTGGAGCTGTCATTGTTAGGGATGTAATAGTGTAGTTGACTAACCCATTAACTGATAAGCAAAAGTTAATGCTAAAGACCACATGCATTCTTCCCCACCCCCACCAGTACATTTTTGGATAGGTCCCAGACCCAGTGGAGTCCTGGCTCATGCTGGGTCTGGGACCTACTCCCACTACGGCTCTGCATTTTAAGTGTATTAGGACCCAGCTGGGCAGGCAGCCCGGCTCAGTTTCCAGCCTGGGACAGGTCTGGGAACTCAGTCTTGCCCCCTCGGACAGGGGCTGCTGCCACCCTGCACAGCTGCCTCTGTATCAGAGACAGCAACGCCGGACGACAGGCAGCTGGTCTGCAAGGGGAGCTGGTTTTCAAACTGGCTCTCCTCGTGGACCAGCTCTTGCCTGGCACCCCGTGCTGCTGCCTTACTTACTGAGGTAGCAGTGTGGAGTGGCTGCTCCCTCCCCACCCGGGGACTATAGAATAGTCGAGAACCTCATGAATTCTTATCAGTTAAACTGACTATTCAATTGACTGATATTTAACATCCCTAGTCATTGTTGCTGTTATTAAAGTCCAACCTCATTTCCTACAAAGCAAAACAACACAAACCCACACATTGGGGGGGAAGGGAAGAGAATAGAAAAGATAGAAAATGCAGCTTCTGTCTCTGCTCCTGACTCTTGCTTGCAGTCTTGCTGAATGTAGGCACAGCATGTCATCTTTGCCTTTCTGAGATGTCACAAATTTGTACCAACACTGGGCTGGTTCGGGCTCTTTGCTCTGAGGCTTCTTCAGTGTTGTGGAATATGCAGTCTGGGCTGGCTAAGCAGAAGGCAAAAGAAAAAAGAGAAAAGGTAAAAGGGAAAGAAAAGAGAATGTGGTGGAAGAAAAGAACATAAGGGAGTGGGATTTACAAAGACTAACATGCCAGGTGATGTCTGGAATTCAGCTAGAGCTAGTGAAAGTGGGGGTGTCATGTGGGCCCGAAAGAGTCTTCAGTCTTAAATAGACCACCATAGCGAGAGAAGACAGACACAGTGGTCTTTTCCCACATAGTAAATCCTGAGAGAACCTGAAATAAGAACAGAAGATTGACTCCCAGTTCAGAGTCTTATCCACTAGACATGCCACCTTCCTGTTAGCCAGTTGCTGTTTTACCAGGTATTGTTGAAGAAGACATAATCTTTGAGTAATTTTCCTCCTCAACTGAGAGCATCTCTTCATTCATTATCCAAGTTGTCTTCAGTCTTAAGCTATTACTAGAATCATCACATGTGCAAGTTGCATTATAAGCAGAAATGCCCATATCTGTGGCTGGTTGAGAGACAGTTCTTTTGTCTGATGTGTGAACCTGGCCCTGGGCATTTTATCTCATTCTTGACAATAGTTATACTTTAATAATAAATAATAATTCTTGAAGGATCATCCTTGGAAGATTTCAAATTCATAATGCATTTTTCTGTATACTGGGTTCATGTGAGTGCATGTTAAAGTTGTGTTTCTCACTGTGCAATGACTGTCTTTTTTCTAGGTGACGTTCAAGGTGCTTTGTTAGAATGGTAAAATTACTTTTAAAGAAGAGAACATTATATATTATACCTTACCACATGTATTAATCAACAATGCTTATCTGTGCCAAGGATGAAGCTCACAAGAATCAGAGGAAATTCCTTCTCCATAGTGGTCACTATCTTTGGGAATGTAATAACCTGGCACTAATTTAAATTTCATTTATATATGAGAATTTTCAAAGGATAGCTCCTTTGGAAATCCCAGCCTTGGTTATCAGATTATTGTAAGAATAATACCTTGATTTTTAAACAACTCTACTGTCAGTGAAGTGCCATTAAAAATAATTTTCTTCCTAGAAGTTTTTAAAGGAAATATCTACTAGGATTTAGACCTGATCCACTGCAGATTAGATAAAAGCTTTCCTGGATGAAATATAAAGTATTGTTTTTAGCTTTGTGTGCTGTGGTTATCAACATGTATTTTTAGCCTGCTCAGATACCATCCACCCACTATTACAGATGTTGATCTTGACTCATTCTTTCTGCATTGAAAGACAAGCAGCATCCATGCAAAGTATTTTAGCTTTAAGCACTTCTTTATTACCCTGCTTTTTGGATTCTGTATTACTATAAAATGGGAGATTTAGAGACTGATTCATCCACCTGTGGGAGTGGTGGGGGAGAAATGTGTATCAGCTAGAGTCGGTGTTTTACTCCACTATCTGAATTAATGATGCCTGCTGTTTTCGGTCCAGGCTTTGGGGTTTGCTGGCTATAGTCGATGCTTTTGTACTTAAAGGCCTATAGCCAATACTCAGTTATAATCGTGGAACAAGATTTGTTAATTATAACCAATACTGTCTACACTATAAATATAACCATGTTTAAAAAGTGCTTTAAGACATGGCGGTGGCCTTGCAATATTTCCCAAATGGAAAAATATAAAGCTTTTTTTTTTCCTTGTTATGAGTTGCAAAAATGTTTGAGAAGCATCTAACACAGTGTAGGTGCTACCATAAACAGATGATAAACATCTTGACCTCTGTCAGACTTATAACACTTAGGATTATAATTAGGGATTCATAAATATATTTTGTTAGCAATAAGTGTTTATATAATCAAACCCAGTTGGGCCATTAGAAAAGTTTGGAACTAGGACCTACAGCACCGAAAGCATGAGCTTCTAAATAACTAAACCTATTAACCGGAAGCCTCAATTGATTCAGAGCTCTCAAATGTGGACCAGCTTCTAGACAAGGATAGAGATACATACTGTGTGTGTGGCTTACACTAGCACCCTTTTCATCTGAATTATATTTTGTAACCTTCAGGGGAAGGGAGATTTCCCATGTTATAGAAATTTTTAGCATTTTGGGTCCCGTATTTCTAGGATTGATTTAATAGAACCATTGCCATCTCTGGATGGAGAAACCCTTGTACCAAGTGGCTCCTTTCAGATTGTGAATTTAGTCTTAAATCACCCTGTTAATATGTAATTGCAGGGGCTTATTGCAGTATTTTGTAATCTTTCAAGTATTTCAGTATACTATGAGCAAGTACTCTAACCTCTTTGGGCCACCTACAGTGGACTGTTAATGTTACACAAATGTATTTTAGCAACTAACTAAAAGTATCTACACTGACTGCTTTCTTTAATACCACGATGGCTTCTGATTTCAAGCTTAATCAGGTAACAATTATCTCCAAGTCCTTGCTATCTTAATATTTACTACAGCATTTTGTATGGGTTTAATTATCTGTTATTTTGGTACTTTCACTGAATGCTTATTTCTGATGTAAAACAATGCCTTCTTTGGATCCTGCCTACATTCTTCCTGGCCAGGCCCATGAGGTCAGCAAGCTTTTCCCGGAAAGCCAGTATGTACTCCTCCACCTATTTGGAGAGGCCTTCCCCTCTTACTCATCTCTTAGCAAGTCCAGGGTTCCCCTTGCTCTCCTTCCAGGCAGTAGCTCAAATAGAGAGAACCCTGTGGATTCCTGGGATACCTCTCTGTATGCAGTGTCCCAAGCTATGGGTGCTGGTGCATAATGGTCTTCAGTATCTGTGTTAGCGTCCCATTGAACCTCTCCACTAGAGATGTCAAAATGCAGGTAATTGTATAAACATATAACTGCTGAAAAAACTCAGCAGTTACATGGTTACGTACACCAGGAGCCACTGTATGCTGCTCCTGGAGAGCCAGCTACCACCATGCACCTCTGCCTCTGTATCAGCAGTGTGGGGTGGCAGGCGGCTCCCCGGGAAACTGTGCGTGCAGGGAGCAGGCTTTTAAGCTGGCTCCCTGCACATACTGCCCCTCCTCCACACTGCTGCCTCTGTATCAAAACTGTATCAGAGGCAGCAGTGCAAAGTGGCAAGTGGCTCCCAAGGAGTTGGTGCATGCTGGGAGCCAGCTCTTGTCTACTGTTCCTCTCTCAGGGATCCAAGGTTTATCAGTTAACTGTTAACACATTTATACACTCACATCCCTACTCTCCACCAGTCTGGACTGAGGGTGATATGCTGAGGCCTTGGTGTGCCAGACCCCACACTTCTCCCACAAGCATCAGAGCAGTATTGAAATGAAGTTGGACCTCTGGTCTGTAAGGACCTCCTTGGGGGACCCTACTCTGCTGAAAATGGTCATCCGTGCATCTGCCCCATAAAGCTCTCATGTTTTGGGCTGTGGAGCATTAGGGCTTATATAAGAACTGCAAAATGAGGCATTTAGGAGGGAACCAAGAAGTTTTGTTGGGTGCTTTATGGCTAGATATGTGCTTTCATTCAAATAGGGCCCAGGACACCTAGAGCAATTTCAAGTTTTAGCACTGCACGATAAAAAGATGGTTATGCATTTTCTTACTTTTAACAACCTCTTTGTGGTGCTCAGTGTTCAGATACTAGGATGACAAGGGTTATTAAAAAGTCTCTGAAGTAAATGTGTCTTTATTTTAATCTTCTCAAATCTTTAATGTAAATTTCAGAGCAGTTTGTTTATTAAAGGATATATACTGTGTGATCTATAGAGAAAGTTATTGTGTCCTCTCCTCTACTGGTTATCCTTTGGAATAACATACTGAGCGGTAGATTGCAAAGGAGCGAGATGGTAGCAGTTTTGGCAAGAACCAACTACTCTGAATGTCATCCTGGCTGCTGTTTATTATAGTTAGGTCCATAAAACTTTTAACCCCCACTTGTATCCTTTTTCATGGATTTATTAGAGCAGCAACTTAATTTTTCCTTCTCGGATGAATATCCTGAATGTTTTAAATATTTAGGACTTTTGTTGCTTTAGGGCCAATAATTCTACAGATGCAAAACTGCAAATAGCTACATGTAATCATTATTCATATAGCCTAGTAACTAGAGCTGAGTATGTAATTCTGACTGGGTAAATTTAGGTTCTTCTTTTCCCCCTACTGGTGGACTATACATGAGCACATTGAGACCTTGATGAATTTATTTCCTACAGAACTAAAATGTCTATGAATCTTTTAGTGTACAAACTCATTACAGCTATGTAGAATCTGGTAGGTAATGCTTAATTGTGATTTGGTCTTCTAACTTTCATAGTATTTCTGTTCTCTGGATGAATGGGTAAGCATGTCAGCATTAATATTTGTGTATGCAAATTGAAAATTTGGTTTCCATATGAAACTCTTAATATTCGCTCCTTTTCAACAGTCATTCAAATATTAGTGGATAGAAAAAACAAGGAAAGCAAGCATGTTCAAAAGCAAGTTATTTAAAAATGCTGAGAAGTATTCACAGACTTCTTTGCTTAGCTGAGCTTCTATTATGGTGCCTTGATTAAAAACCACTCAATATGGGAGACTAAGCCTCTTGCAGTAAGTGTCCCAATTAAATGGACAGCTGGGTAATTGTAACATAATGAGATTTTGTTAAAAATAAAAATATTATTTTCTTCCATTTTCCTGTAATCAAAGTAGGCACAGTGCAGCCTGTGGAATATCCGCAGAATAGATTGCTGCTGGTACGCTAATAGAACCAAGTTTCAAATAAAAAATAGTTTGGACCTTTTTCCTACAACTCTTCAAACAGTGGGAATTACACAGTGAAATCTTTCTCCACTTTAACTCTGTTCTTCTTAGCTTTCTTTCTGCCTACCTCTCGTTTTATAACTCTATCATCTTAATGCCATCTAAGGGTATCTACACTGTGTGGCTATTTTGGGATACTGGAGGTATCCCAAAATAGCTACCCTGCGCCTTAACAAGCTGCCCATTATTTTGAAATATTTTTTGAAATAACAGGCGCACTATTTCAACATCCCTGTAACTCTCATTCCACGAGAGTTGAAAGATGTCTCGAAATAGTGCGTTATTTTTAAATTTGGCGCTGTGTAGATGTGCCAAATTTCAAAATAAGCTGTTTTGAAACAGAATTGAAATAAGATACACAATTTGCATAGTGCAAATTGCATATCTTATTTCGAGTTCAGGGTGCTGTGTAGATGCACCTTAAGAAGGTGCACAAGAAGAGTCCTATGTGAGATTAAAAGTTTGTTTTTTCTCAACCAACAGAAGTTGGTTCAGTAAAAGTCTCCAACTTTGTGTGTCTAGTATCCTTGGACCAACACAATTGCAATAACATTGCATACCTTCTTCAAAATGAGCAGTATGACTTGCACCTTCCTTACCTACAGGTTACACAAGAATGCCACAGACTTATTTTTTCCTCCACGTGACTTACTATTGCAAGTCTGCTCTAGGTTTTAAATTCTTTCTAATTGTTGCTGCACTTGTCGCATATAGAAATGGCTTAATAATCATTTCACACTTAATTTTAATGAAACAAAAGACAGGACTATGCAGCACTTTAAAGACTAACAAGATGGTTTATTAGGCGATGAGCTTAATAAACCATCTTGTTAGTCTTTAAAGTGCTGAATAATCCTGACTTTTGTTTCAGCAAGACCAGACTAACACGGCTACATCTCTGTTACTATTCTTAATTTTAATGAGTTCTTTATTTTAGAATATCAAAAACAAAAAATGCTTTAATTAGGAAATGGTGGATGGCAGAAGAAAACTTCACTCAAAGGCACAATTCTAGTACAGAATAATCTCATATTGAGTTTTCTGTTGAATGAGTACTTCATGGCATTAAGCTATTACTTCTCTGCTGTGCCTCTGAAAAACATAAAACATTTCACCTGTTGTCTGCAAGTAGTTAATTTTTTATTGCTAAATATTTTTTAAAGTAATAGAGTTTTCAAGGGCTAAACTTAAATTTATCTGGACAGCAATTCTACCCAGAAAGTCTACCATCTGAACTTCTTTGGGAGCTGGATAGAGTGCTTTCTGAGATGAGTGGTATCCTTCATGAATGGTCTATACTGAGATGAAAAATATGCACTACAGTTTTGACTTCCCTGGTCCAGCACCATCGGGACCTGACTGGTCCCAGATGAGGGATTTTGCTGGACTAGGGGGAGGTCATATGTGGCCCCCGTGTTAGTGGTCCCCCCGGCCCTGGACCAGCTGCCAGCCTCCTGACTGGCTCCCCATGTGCTGCCAGCCTCATTGCCCTGCCGGTCCCCCCCACTCCCCTCTCTTGCTACGCTGAGCTACGCCGCTGGGTTGTGCCTAGCAGCCTAGCTGTGAGGAGCCCAGCTGCTAGCCCTCCACCAGGACTCTCTGGTCCTGGAACACCTGTGGTCTTGTTGGACTATGGATGTTGCCTGACCAGGATTCCCAGTTAACAGAGGTTCAACCTGTACTAACTTTAATAAAAATTGGATTAGGCTATGAATGGTTTCACTCAACACACTTATACAAGCTCTGCTGTAGGATTGTCACGGAAAGACTTTGATCTAGAAAGTTTTTTACAGAAAGGCTACATCTAAACTACACCCCTCTGTCGGCAGAGAGATGTAAATGAAACACTTCAAAAGTGCAAACAAAACAGGGATTTAAATATCCCGCGCTTCATTTGCATAATCGCGTCATGGCGCTGTTTCAATTGAGGATCTTTCGAAAAGGCACCCTGTTGTCGAAAAAAAGTGTCTAAACTGCAGTTTGTTTCGAAATGGCGTGTGTTCAAAACAGCGCCATGACGCGATTATGCAAAATGAAGCACGTGATATTTAAATCCTCGCTTCGTTTGCACTTTCAAAGTGCTTCATTTATATCCCTCTGCCGACAGAGGGGTGTAGTTTAGACACACCCTAAGATAGCTAACCATGTGCTTTTATTTATTACTGGAGTTTTTAGTTATGATCTTGTGGGGTGTGTCTCATAATTGGAACAGTTTAGAAGTAACAGCCTCTGGTGTGAAGAAAGACACATAAATATGGCTCCAGATAATGATTCATAATTATTTACAATGCTAACTATTGCAATGGGTATGAAGTTCTTTAGATTAACATTTTTCAAACAGTAACGGTTGTCGTCTGATCACTGAGACTTAGAAAAGTGAGAAATCTGAAGTACTAAGACATCTCAAGATGCTCAGAATCACTATACGAATTAGTGGAGTAATTTTACTACTTAGTAACAAAAGCAGTAAAGCATGCATCATAAACATGTTCCTAAATTAAATAGAAGGCAGTTTTGTGGGCCAAAATTTTTGTTGGGGAAGACCTGATCAAGAACGTGAGGAGAGAAATAAGGAGAACAAGTAACCATGTCTTGTATGAATTTAGTATAATTCACATCATGCACGTGCAGTATTTTTTCACATCATACATGTGCAGTGGTGTTAGATTTCAGAAAAACAATGATGGAGAAACTTAAAAAACAACAAATAGACTAGTAACACCTTAAAGACTACCAAAATATGTAGACGGTGGTATGAGCTTTCGTGGGCACAACCTGAAGAAGTGGGTTGTGCCCACGAAAGCTCATGATTCCATCTACAGTAAAACTCCAGTTGTCCGGCATCCAGTGGTCCGGCACTCCTGCTAGTCTGGCACCACCTGGAACCCGGAAGTGCTCCAGGCAGCCGGACAATTGGAACTGCTCTGCCCCCGGGCTTCCCGGAGTCAGCCGCTGGTCAGTTTCAGCAGTGGCTGACTTGGGGAAGTCTGGGGCAGAGCAGCTGGGGTGCTGCCGGGTTGGTCCCGCAGCACCGCCCCCCCCATCCACCCCACCCCACCCCACCCCAGAACCCTCATA
Source organism: Rafetus swinhoei (assembly GCA_019425775.1). NCBI lineage: Eukaryota > Metazoa > Chordata > Testudines > Trionychidae > Rafetus > Rafetus swinhoei. Next base: position 74,567,691 of record CM033449.1, on the reverse strand, counting down.
GCTCCCTCTTCCGATAGTCCGGCATATCTGATAACCCGGCACCCCCTGGGTCCTAAAGGTGCCGGATTATTGGAAGTTTACTGTACATGTTTTGTTAGTCTTCAAGGTGCTACTAGTCTATTTGTTGGGGTTTTTTTTTTTTTAAGTTTTTCCTGTTGTAGACTAACTCGGCTACCCCTCTGAAGCTTTTGAATGATGGAGAACTTAGTGAGAGATACTCAGTGAGAGAATTCATATCCAACATTGTAGAAGGAAGCTTGGTAATCCTAAAATGCTCTAAATAAGGCACGTTTGACTATAATTCCTCTGACGGAGAGCAATAACAGTTATTTGGAAGTGAGGAGTTCTCCTGAAGAGAGACTCAAGTTGAATACCTGTAAAGTGGCTCAGTGATGACTAACGAGGCATAAGTCTACAAATATTTCAGTGGGCATGGTATGAAGGTAGCGTCTTGGGTAGTGAAAAGCGCTAGGAGCAATAAGATGAGTAAGAGGGAGAAAAACATGAGCTCAATGTTATGAAGTTTACTTACACCATGAGTAATTTGTGGAGTGATTTTCAAAGGGAAGTAGCAAAAGCCCCCTTTCTTATGACCCTTAAAACTAAACTTCACAGAAAGCTAATGAATGTAGTAGTGTCAAATTTGTATATTTTTGTGCTTTTGTCTTACAGATGTCATAGTACTGTAGCATAAAATCAGATGGGATATTAACTAGTTTTTGCTTCTTGCAGGTTCTTCTCCCAGCAGCTGGTCTGTTACAATTGCAGGATGTGAAGAGGACTTGTTGTGAGTTTTTGGAATCCCAGCTTCATCCTGTCAACTGTTTAGGCATTCGTGCTTTTGCTGATATGCATGCATGTACAGATCTATTGAACAAGGCCAACACGTATGCAGGCAAGTCTAACATGGAACAGAAAATAATCTGCTTTATTAGTGTGTTTTTGTTAGGAAAGTGCTTTTTCTAGTATGCTCTAATGGAAGGGAATGTATCCAAAATGCTGGAGATAAGTACTTGTTCTGAGACAAGTGTAGTGACATCTATAACATTTATCACAGGAAGAAAAAGGCTTCTGACCAAAACATTGGTTATGTGGTTACAAAGAGAAGTATATCTTCATGTTTTGTAATTGTCTGGGCCAGAAGCCAAGAAATTTGTGACCCAGCAAAGGATTCACTTAGCTTGTAACCCTTGTAGTTCTGGGTTATCTTGTGCACTGGATTGATAAGTTGGTGGGGACTTTCTTGGGCTCCTCCAAGTCCCTAGTTAACTAAGCCAGTTTTTGGGCACCATGAAGATAAATATCAGCTTTCATTTTTTTTAAATAAGCATTTAGTTCTGTTCCTTTTGGAGACAATCTTGACAGCATAGTCAGTGTAAACCAATGTAAGCCAACTGCTAAAGCTAAAAGGAAAAAGCATATGGGCACTACTGTAGGAGGAGGCTGGGAGAGAACTAAAGGTCCCATGCACTGAACATACTCTGTATATTTAAAATGAGTCATAAACCAAAATAAGCTTGGAGTGTTTCTTAAAGAGTAATCTTACTATCTCTCACCAGAATTATTAGCCCAGGGGCTGTTCAGAGTGGGTGGGTAAGTGGGGGGAAAGGGACAGGAATCCATTATGTTCAGGGATGGGCACAGCAAAACTCTGCTGGCCTTCTCTGAAATTAAAATCCAGGGGACTGCAGCTCACTTGAACAGCTGTGTTACTGCAGGTTTTCTTGCTACTACTGTGACTTCATTAGCTACTACAAGCAGAAATCTCTTTTTTTACAATTTATGCTAGCATTGCTAGAAGCATACTGAGGACATGCTGCATAGTCCTTTTCCATAAGAACAGCCATACTGGGTTAGACTAAAGGTCCATCTAGCCCAGTATCCTGTCTTCTGACAGTGGCCAATGCTAGGTACTCCCAGAGGGAATGGACAGAACAAGTAACCATCAAGCGTTCTCACCCATTCCAGCCTTTGACAAACAGAGGCTAGGGACACCATTCCTACCCATCCTGGCTAATAGCCATTGATGGACTTATCCTCCATGAATTTATGTATCTCTGTACCCTGCTGGCTGCTCCAGTGGCATGTAAAGATGATGATGTGAGACAGAGACTGCACCAAATGGATATCCTACTGACTGCTTCTCTTCTCAAAATCTTGCCTGTCCAGCCCAAAGTTTGAAATGCTACTAGAAAAGTGCCTGGAGCTCCACTCTCCCACCTCATCCCCAGATGGAAAGGTGCCACATTTCCTAACTGCTCATATAACTTACTACCACAGTAGGCCACAAGCATACACCCCAAGAACTACCACCAGAAGGAACATCAGATGGTAGGGGTGCTTCCCTGAGGTGCTTGGGAAGGTTAGAACTCTCATCATTCCCTATTTTATTTCTTCTTACTAAATTTTATGTTGCTCCTAATACATAATGTATAAATGGCCTTGACATTCTAGAGTGCTTCTGAAATTTGAAAGCATTATCTCCCTATTTGTGAATATATTGCATAATTTTTCTGCTGTAGATTTTAAGTGTACTAAGGTTAATACAGCTGAGAGAGAGGTGGTTGCAGAATCCATCACCCAATGAATAGTTAGCAGTCTAATGATTTTGTTTGTTTAATATACTTGGATATGTACTTTTTATGAAATTGTAAATTTTTCAGAATTGCAAACTGTAGAATAATAATAAAATTCCCTAAAAGCTCTCTGAACTTATCACAGAAATGTTGGGCTGGAGGGGACATTAATAAGACATCATGTCCAGCCCCACATGCTGAGGCAGGACCAAATAAACTTAGACCATCCCTGACAGGTATGTTTTCTAATTGGTTCTTTAAAAACCTCAATTGATGGTGTGCCAGAGTACTCTACTAACGGCTGGGTAGCAGGGGCGGATATAGGGCAGGGCGAGCGGGGCGGCCGCCCCGGGTCCCGCGCTTCAAGAAGCCCCGCGCATGCGCCGTGGCGCCACCGCGCATGCGCCGTGTCAAAGGGGGGGGCCCCGCGAAATTGTGCTGCCCTGGGCCCCGCAAAATCCTCATCTGCCCCTGCTGAGTAGTGCCCCCTTTGGCTGATTCTAGGGATCAGTTCCACCTGGTTCAGTGCCCCCTTTCTTCTCTGCCACCTTTGTAGCTCTCTTTGCATTCTCAGTGCTGCAGTACTATGTGGCTGGAAGCAGACTGGCTGTAACAGCCCCGCCCATGGCAGGGAGGCAGCTCTAGCCTGGCCATGGTGGGTGGCAGTGGGTGGGCGCCGCTGCCTGCCCACCTCCATTTAATCAGCTAACTGGTTAAATTTAATTTTTTAACTGGTTAACTAATTAAGCAGGATTTTGTATCCCTACTAGCTTTCAATAGATGTTTTTCTGAAGTTAGCTGGCACTTTCAGTGGACATCAAGGAGTGAATGGGCATTCAGACTGAAAGATTTTCTTCCCTAGAGAGGTTATGGATTAAGTAGATGTGTAGGGTAACATGAGAATCTTGTATTTTTGCAGCTTGTACTATACTATCTTGCACCAGCTCTGTAGGTCAAATCACTTCAGATTTCAATATTTGCAATCTGCCACTTCTCATGATCACTGAATAGAACTGAAAATGTGTATTGCTCAAAAGAGCATTCTTGTGTAAAATCTGGTACAACTCTCTTTAAGCACACATTTTAGCAAAACCATTTTTCCAATTCTATTTTGAGCAGTAATTTCTGTTGCTATGCTTCTTTTGTCCATGTTGCTATGATTTTGTAATGTGTTGCAGAATGCTGTTTTTTAAACATAAAAAAGTCAAGTAAATTAGATAAATATTCCAGGTGAATTTAAAATTAAACATCTGAGTTTAAGTTGGCAGAGAAAGTCCTCTTACATCAGTACGATGCGTTATTATTTAGCCTAGCTGATGGTCATACATTGCCATTAGGGTAAAAAATGCTAACTAATGGCATTTGTAGTACTCGGGATTCACTGGTGATGTCCTGACAGGTCTCCTGCTCCATCTACGATAACCATTCAGCTGCATGCATTCTTGTGTTTGCTCTCCTGTTTTCTGTGTTGACCATGTGCAATTAATCAACACAACAGACTCACAGAGCCCCCAAAGACAACAAAATCAGATAAGGATTGAAGATACTCGGCCAGGTTTATTGTCTAATGAAGTATGGTAATAGTTGTCAGTAGACTCGCCACTGAACCGCTATGCATATGTACCTCCTGACAATGGATGCATAGGTTTGCCAGGTGTCCGGTTTTGAATGAAACAGTCAGGTATTTGAGTTTTCTGTCCGGTAAACAAATTGAGAAAATACTGGATACATAAATGTCCAGTATTTTCTAATTACGTTTTTATTATCATGAGTATCAGTACGTAGTTGCGTACTGCCTGGCTGTTAGACACACTCATGCTGCGTGAACGTGTCTACCAGCCAGGCAGTACGCAACTACGCAGTAGAGAGGAGCGGGGAGGGGCTCGGATGGAATCCCTGGGGCCAGATTCGCTCATGCGCCCTGCTGGGACCATGCGCGGGACGGGCAGCACCCTGGGATCTTCATGTGCCTGGGCCAGCCTCACTCCCCGCCAGCCAGTTTCCGCCTCTCCTGCTCCCCCCGTGGCCAGCCCCGCTCCCCAGTGGCCAGTTACTCTCTGGCCAGCCCTGCTCCCCACAAACCCCTCCCAGCCAGCCCTGCTTCCCGCTGGCCAGTCCCCCCGATCTCCGGCCAGCCCCGCTCCCCCCGACCCCCTCCTGGCCAGCTCCGCTCCCGCTGGCCGGTTCCCTCCCAAAATCTCTCCTGGCCAGCCCCGCTCCCTCCTCCTCCTCCCCTCTCCTCCTGGCCGGTGTCTCCCCCTCCCCCTCCGAGATCAAGTGTGTCCGGTATTTTTTTTAAACCATCTGGTAACCCTATGGATGCAGCTGGATGGATTTCACCATTGCCCTCTAGACCAGCCAAAGACAACTCTTTGGGGTACACTTTTATACACAGATACAAACAAGTTACACATCACTCTTGATGTCTGTGGTTGGCACTTCCTGTTGCCTAATTACCACCCCTTACTTCATACAGGGGGGATTCAATTACTTTCTATCATGCTGTCAGTTCAGAGCCTGTCCTGAACCTGGGTCAGTATGCCTGCTATTTGTGGGGAGGAGGTTGATACAGAGCTGTTTCTTAACAATGTGTTCTGTTACGACCACTATGGGATGTGTTTACAGCCTGTGCCTAGTACCTCTTGGGTATGAGTGTTTCTGTAATATCAGCCCTGTTCTTGCCAGCTCCTGTGAGCAGGGCCTGCCTCTTGCTCACAGCTTACCTCTGCTTTATATTAGGAAAGTCTTGACCATTGCTGTCTAGCTCTCAGGCCTTACACCAGGCCTATAGGGTTGCCAGGTGTCCGGTATTGACCCAGACAGTCCGGTATTTTCACCTCCTGTCTGGGGAAAAAAATTCAGAAAATACTGGACGCTTAAAATGTCCGGTATTTTCTGATTTTTTTTTTTCCCAGCCAGGAGGCAAAAATACCGGGTGCTTACCTGGTTCCGCAGGGAGTTGTCTGGCCCGGAGCAGGAAGACAAGATGGCGGACAGTTGCCAGAAGCCTGTTAGGGCCAAAGAGCCTCAAAAGCATTTCTTAAAGGGGCCATGCTGTTTTTAAATTTTTTTTTTTTTTTTTTTTTGTGTGTAATAACTCTCGGGGTCCTTTTTTTCCCCCCTCAACAACTTTGGTCTCCCCCCTTTTTTTCCTCAACAGAATTTCCCGCCCCCCCCCCCCTTTTTTTTTTTTTTTGGTGGGGAGAGGGTTCAGTATTTTTGGTTAAACCATCTGGCAACCCTACAGGCCTATGATATGTGGACTTATGTTTCAGGCTCTCATCTTACTACAGAATTTTTACCTCTGTGGTAAGAACATTCAGAGATTATTTTCAAGACTAACTTTCTCCAGCTTTTGTACTCTTCAGCTATTGTGACTGATACTAAGAACTGAAGATACCATTTAATCTCTAAATCTATGATTTTTAGGAAAAGGTCTTCCATCAAAATAAAAAAAGGCATAGGTATCAAATATTGTCAATGTCTTCATTTTACAAGGAGGAGTCCTATAACTTCAAGGAGTCCATAGATGTGCCATATGCCAAAGAGAAGTGTTATTCAATTAATTTAATTCACGATCTATATCATGGTCTAGACGGTGCTTGGTTCTGCCACGAGTGCAGGGTACTGGACTTGATAACCTCTTGAGGCTCCTTCCAGTTCTATGATCCTATCATTGTCATTCAGATAGACTTCTTCAAAATTCCACATAAGTAGAATTATCTGTTGGGTTTCTTCCTGTGGTCATGGGGAAGAGAAAGCATTACCATTCTTTCTCAGTGAGCTTTCCTTTCCTTATGTCTGGCTGGTGGTTCATCTAGCTGAGGTGGCCTGGATATGACTTCCAGCAAATCCCATCAGCAGTGTTTTTGAGCTGATCTACAGAGATACTAAACAAAGATATAGGTTGTTCCATTTCCTAGGAGTTCATGTCCTAGGAGTTGTTTTTAAGCTGAGCTGTTCATCCAGTGCTGGCTTGAGACTCAGGTTCACATTTGATTTCCCAAAATCATCTAGCTTGTGGTATCCTAAACTTTTGAAAATACTGTTTGCTCATTTCCGTTCCACATGAGGTGTGTGCACTTGCCACATGCACTGGTGCCGGAAGCTTTTCCCTCAGCAGTATCCATAAGGGAGTGGCTTTGGCAACCACTGGTGTGGTGCCCTCATGGATGCCAGCAAGAGCGCATGCAACATTAGCTGCTCTGGCATTGCTTAAGCTTAATTCAGAGAAACGTTGTAAAGTTGTTGTAAATTAGTTTTAGTGGGCTTTTATTCCAAATATTTTTTGTTCATGAAGATCAAAGGTGGTCTGCATCCCATTCTAAGACATTAAAGACCTTAACAAGTACCTACAGAAGCAAAACTTTCTTATAGTATCTCTGGCATCTATCATTCCCTCCCTGGATTTGGGAGACCGATATGCCACTATCAACCTGAAAGATTCATCTTCCATTTGGTGATGTTTCTGGGGCACAGGTGCATCCTATGTTTTAGGGTGGTTTTGGCGCACTATCACTTTGTGGACCTCCCTTTTGGCCTGGCTACAGCTCTGAGAGTGTTTACGAAGTGCATGGCAGTTGTTGCAGCCTACCTCAGATGTCAGGGTATCCAAAGTGACTAGCTTGTCACAGTCTGCTTCAAGGGGCAAGTCCAGCACGATGTTTAAGTGTTCGTAGCTACGTGTTGCTCTTTGGGGCTTCTGGTCAACAACATGAAGGCCACATTAAAATCAGTTAAAAAAACAGAAGTCACCAGAGCAGTGCTTACCTCAACCCACATGAGACCATTTCTGCTGCTCACCTGCTATGAGCCTCATCATAGAGGTGTCCAAGTTTCCCCAGGCCACAGTGTACCTGCACCTGCTGGGGCATATGGCAGCATGCACTTACATGGTCTTCCATGCTAGACTCTGAATATGACCTTTCCAGCAGTGGATGGCATTGACGTATTCCCAGTCCAGAGATCACCTGGAATAGAGAGTAACCATTTGTCTGGCGGTACTTACCTCATTCCAGTGATGGATCAATCCAGAGAAACCCTGGAAGGAGTTTCCATTCAACAATCCCAAGCTCTCCTTCGAACTAGTGTCAGATGCTTTAGGCTCCGGCAGGGGCATGCACCTCAGAAATCTCTGGATCCAGGATCTGTGAATTCCGGTGGAAGTGAACTTGCATATAAATGTCAAGGAGCTCAGAGTGGTTTGGCTGGCCTGTGGGGTCGTCTTGATGCTCATATCAGGCAAAATGGTGCAAGACCTCATGGACAATGTGGCCTTGATGTTCCACATCAACAGCAAAAAGGAGCACACATGTCACCTCTGTGCCAAGAGGCTCTTTGTCTCTGGGACTTCTGCATCAGCCATGACATTCATCTGGAAGCAGGTCACCTCCTAGGCATCAGGAATGTCCTAGCAGATCATATCAGCAAGGACTTCTTCTCTCATCATGAGTGGTCACTTCACCCAGAGGTAGCCTGCATGATTCCCCAGAGGTAGGGAACTCTCCAAGTGGACCTGTTGATCACCAGGCAAAACAGAAAATGCCTTTGGTTTTGCTCCCAGCAGATCCTGGGCAAGGGTTCCCTCTCTGATGCCTTCCTCCTGTTGTGAGCTGATGGCTGATGTATGTGTTTCTGCCAATCCCTCTTATCATCTGAGTCCTAGTAAAGATCAAGAGAGACAAGAAACAGGTTATTGTGATCTTCCCAGTGTGGCCTCACCAACACTGAACATGGTGATGGGCTTTCCCTGGCCTCTTGTCTGCCATCCAGATCTCCTGTCACAGGACCAGTCGGCTCCTGCACTCAAGCTTTGAGTCTCTGTACTTTGAGTGGATGTTCTGTGATTGAGCTTGCTTCCCTGTTGTGAGCCAAGAAGAACATACTTGAAGTCATCTATGACACTGACTTAACTTTGTCCACTTGATCAGGTTTTCTGCAGGATGTTGGAACACAGTATTTTCCTCCTCATGCTCTCTGGTGTAATCTGTCCTCGACTACTTGGTGCAGCTCAGGAACCAGGGTCTGGCACATTGTTCCACCAGAGTGCTGTTACCAGATTTGCTAGTTACTCTGGGGTATGCTCGATTATTAGGGTTTCTCTTATGGTGAAGGTGGGGAGGTTAATAATTCTTTCAGTGTGCTACTTGTGTTATTTATACACTCATAAGCTGTACTTCTCCCTTCTGCCAATTCCCTTCCAGTGGAGCTCTTCTGCAGGAACTACATAGACACTCAGATCCACTAAGATACTCCAGAGCATGTTTGAGAGTACTGGTTAATCAACGCTTCTGAGTACGTCCCTGGACTCAGCAGGCTGGGTTGCACAGCAATACCAAGCTGTGACTCTCCTGTGCCTTTGGACTCAGTGGGTTGCATTTAACAGCACTTTAAGCTGCCACCCTCCTATACCCCCCAGGTTCAGGACTTTCCTATTCCCAATTTCACACCATAACCATTCGATGAGCAAACCCCACATGATTTTTGGGTGCTACAGGGATCTTTAGCTTAGGTACAAGAAGCATTGTTGCAGAGTGAATGGGGAAGTCAAGACACCTCAGGAGGGGAGAGAGTAGAGAGGAAAAGAGAGAAAAGCAACTAGCTTAACAATGAAAGTTATTTATTTCTAGGTAGTAATCATAAAAGGGGAGTAAAACAAACAAAACAGTAACAATATTAAATCTATCTTAAACCTGATTACAAATGTTAGAGCTAGCAAACCATAACTGATTACATAAGGCAGGGTCTGGAGGCTGTACCTAAAGAGAGGATGGGAGGAGAGAGAGAGACTCACCACTCTGTGAAGCTTGAACTGATTGTGATTCCCAGATGGTGATGGTAGCGGGAGGTCCAGAGTGTTGTAAGGATGTTAAGTATCGGATAATTGACTAATCAAATATCGATGCATTTTTGCATTGACTATTCGATTATTCGATAGGGTGCCTCCGCCTTTGAAGTACAAAGATGCAAGTGCTGAAGCCCGGGTTCAACTGGAGACTCCCTCACTGACCCCAGGCTCCGTGTGGCACTGCTGCTTTGAAACACGGCTGTGGCATTCTAAAGTGGCAGCGGCGCACAGAGCCCAGGGTCAGCTGGTGAGTCCCCAGCTGATCCCAGGTTCCTCATGGCATTTCAAAGTGGCAGTGCCGCGCGGAGCCCGGGGTTAGCTGAGACGTTAATTTGAAGGTTTTCTTTATACATACAACAGCTAGAGCAGGGGTCTCAAACTCATGGACTGCAGGCCATCTATGGCCAAAGCATCTTCACAATCCAGCCCGGGAATCCAAGTGCATTCCACTTCCCCTGTTGCTGCCCTGCACTGGGCCCTCCCTGAGCTCACATCCCTTGGGGGACAGGATGCAGTGGGGAGTAGAAGGTGGTGGGAAGGGGTGGGGCTTGGGGAATGGGTACAGAAACATGCCCCCGCACCTCTCTTGAGCTGCTTGGACTCCCAGACCAGACTGCGAAAATGCTCCATCTCTAGATGGGCTTTGAGTTTGAGACCCCTGAACTAAAGTCATTTTTAAAAAAATGATAGTTAATGCTCTGGGAAATGATTGAGATAAGTCCTTTCCTACCTGGTCAGTTGTTTAGATCCCCACTATGGAACACACTCCACAATTTGAGAAACATTAACATAGCATTCTCTTAAACTCTTAATACAAATTTATATGAAGTGAACTGTTATTGCTGAAGGATGTAAAGCTTCTGGAAGTGAAGTATGTCCTCCTATTATTTCAGAGAGAAGGCTTTGAAAATAGCACTCCAGCTAGATAAGTAATATTCTGTTTGACTGGAAACCCTATTAAAAATGTTCAAAAGATATGTGAAGCTTCAGATTCTGGTTGCTGTGTCTTGCTCCACAGGCCAACAGGGACGGAAGCATACAAAACCTTTAAGGGTTGTCTTGAGGTGACGGTGCAAAGGGAGTAGGAATAGAAAGGACAGGATGATTTTGGAAGTTCGTTTTTATAGTATAGTAAGTACAATTAAAATGTGTATTTTAGAGAAGGGCGGTCTTTTGAAGAATTTAAAAACGCTATTTCTGAAGGTCCAATCATTTAGGCTGAATGCTGAGATTGTGCATCTAAATAAACATGCAAGGATTTTTTTGAGAAGTGATTTTATAATCTTCAGCAACAAACTAATGAAATATTTAAAACAAATTTTAAACTAAGGTCCTGTAGATATAGTAGTGCACAACTGTTTTTGTCAGTAAATTCTAGGTTGGCACATGCCTGTTAAATGGTTTCTTTACCACTTAACGTCTCTTTCACAGGTAATGTAATGCTAATAAATCCGGCAAGTTGGAAGGTTTTTCACTTTTAACAAATCCACCTCAGGAAAAGTGTCACCAGTCTGCAAGCAACAACAGCCTGTTGTGGGAGCCTTCAGGAATGGTCAGAATAGGGATAGGAAGAGGGGACATCTTGAGCACTAAGATTCAAGGAAGGCATTCCCTCCCTTTGCCTCTTATACCCGCTGCCCATGCTCAGCTGTAGGGAGATATCTTAAATGTTTCCTCAGTCATTCTTTGTGACTGTATCTAGTAACATTGATGAGCTATGTGAGGAGTTCTTTTTTTATAAGTTTCCTGTGACACGGGGAGGGGGAAACCATTATGTGAAGCTTCCTGAAGGTCTACAGAAATCTTCAATAAATGTGCCTCCTTCTATTTCTGATGTATTTTTATGACACAGCTACAGAATCATATAAAATAACCATAAATGGTTGAAATCTATTAATGGTAGAACATGTATCTAGGCTGTCCTGAACAGCAGATCACACAAGGAGACATATTTAGGGGACAAACAGTAATTTACATAAACTAAGCAGCAGATGGGCTGTGTTAGACTTCAAACTGTTCTTCCCACAGAGATTCTGCAAATCAGTTTTCATCTAAGAGAACTTTAGTAATTCTTTACTAAATTAAATATACATATAGTAAAGTAGTCAGTCAAATCATAAGCAAAAAAATTCAAGTACCACAAAATCAAGAAGGTCTGACCTTATACTTAAAATGAATGTATTATTAATACTCAGTTGATTCATGCTAGGGATGTTTAAATATCATGTATCTGTGTAATTGTTGGAAATTTTAGTGGATACGTGTTTATACGTGTGGGGGGAGGGAGGGCTACATGTAATCGGCTACATGCTAACATCCCTAATTCGTGCATATAAATATTTGTTGCATAATCTGTTGCTTGTATAGATTTCAAATGCACAGTTTCTCATGGGAAATGGGACTGCTGATGTCCATATTCCTAAACACAGTAGCTCAGACATTGCTACCTGTGGTTTCTGGCTGGAACAGGTAACAGGACAACTGTTTGCTGCCTTTGGATGTGGAGTATGCAGGGCAAATGGCAGTATTTCCAGCAGATGATGTGAGGAAGAGAGAGGTGCCTAATAGCAGCTTCCCTTCTTCTCTGGGTACCTGCCACTAGAGCCGGATGGAGAACAGCAATTTAATTTTGCAGAGGATTTCAAATTTTGTTTTCATTGATTTGGAATGAAAACCACACATTTTAAAATTCTCTAATAAATTTGAAGAGAACTGATTTAATTTTAATAATTAGAAAACAAAATTCTGCCTGACAGCTGACAGTGACCTAGAAGCCCTGGCTCTGTGGCAGTCTACCAAGAAGGCTACTGAGGAGCTGGAAACTTGGGAGCTGAGGCTCTTCCAGCTCTTAGATCGGGGTGGCCAACCCATTACAGACAAAGATCCAAAATAGTGGTGGATACAGCTCAAAAAGCCGAGGGGAAAAAAGTTGTTGGGAGGAGGGGGAGAAGCCCTGGCCGCCGCGTTTGGTTGAGGTGTGGATGCGGGAGCTGCAATTTTTTCTTTGAAGAGCCGCGGGTTGGCCATCCCTGTGTTGGACCATCTACCTCTCAGGCAGCTCAGAGAGCTTTAGAAGCTGAAAGGAAATTAGAGCAGTTTTTGAATGCAAACTCATAGACTCATAGACTTTAAGGTCAAAAGGGACCATTATGATCATCTAGTCTGACCCCCTGCACAATGCAGGCCACAGAATCTCACCCACCCACTCCTAGAATAATCCTCTCACCTATATCTCAGATATTGAAGCCTTCAAATAGTTTGAAGACCCCAAGATGCAGAGAATCCTCCAGCTGTGATCTGTACCCCATGCTACAGAGGAAGGCGAAAAACCTCCAGGGCCTCTGCCAATCTACCCTGGAGGGAAATTCCTTCCCGACCCCAAATATGGCGATCAGCTAAACCCTGAGCATGTGGGCAAGACTCACCAGCCGGACACCCAGAAAGTTCTCTATAGTAACTCCTATCATCCCTCCATTGACCTATTTACCACTGATAATGAATGGTCAATTAGTTACCAAGATCATGTTATCTCATCAAACCATCCCCTTCATAAACCCATCTAGTTTAATCTTGAAGCCAGATAGATCTTTTGCCCCCACTACTTCCCTTGGAAGGCCATTCCAGAACCTCACTCCTCTAATGGTTAGAAACCTTCGTCTAATCTCAAGTCTAAACTTCCTACTAGCTAGCTTATATCCATTTGTTCTTGTGTCTACATTGGTATTAAGCTTAAATAATTCCTCTCCCTCCCTGGTATTTATCCCTCTAATATACTCAAACTCACTGAGATCAGCACATCTCTACAGATGATATCAATTTCAACAAATTAGTGTTTTCAGGTGGAACAACATTCCACTGGAAAATTTCTGGCCATTTCTATCTGCCACTCTATCTAGCCCCAGAAATTTTTGGGAAATTTCTGGGAAATCTGGAAAAATGGAAAATAGAGGTAAACTTTACAGTGAAACAGTTAAAACCAAGCCAAGTTGAGGTTTCATGAAGCAGCAGTAAATTAGTGTGGAGTATTACTTTGAAGTTAGATTAGGGACCTAATGTTGCCAGCTCTTGCAGTTGTATTTCCTGCTTTGTGATATTTGGTGTTCAAAAGGCCCTAGATCCTGAAGTTACGTGCTCAGATGAGAACCTATTTTCAGTGTTAATGAAGTGCTTTTCTAACCCTCCTGGTTGCAGAGAGAAGCTTGAAAATGTGAGCCCCACAGGCCCCCAAATCCAAAACATATATCAAAAGACACCAACTTTTTTTTTAAATGAAAAATTTTAATCCATATTTTGGGATATTTTGGGACTTTTTAATGGATGGGGTTGGAAATACTACTTCACTTAATTTAAAATTAAGATTCTGCTGTCCCTCTTGTGGTTCTATTAGTTAATATGAAGCACATGGGCTGTTTGGTTGTAGCAGTGCCCAAGAGATTTCTTAAGTATTATATACAGTATGACAGCAATTAAGTCTTCAGCGGTGTACCATTTTGTTACCCCAGAGACTCAGGTAAGAAAATGTTCTGTGTTCTGACTAAGTTAAATTGTCTCTGCACAGAAGCCAGAACCGGCCTGGTGTTCCCGTATCTAATCACTGGTGGGATATTCACCCAAAGATAAAATCAGGCTACTCAGGTTTAGGGCCAAACCATGTATTTTGAAGTAAAATAGCACAAACATGAAAGTTAAGAACAGTAAACAACCCACCCTATCCCAGGAAGAAAAGATAGACAGAAAGAATCCCAATACAAAAGGGTATACTTCACAGAGGAAAGTGGCGATCAGTGCCTGCAACCTGCAACCTCATGGCTAGCATAAAGCCGTAAGGGAGGACAAGCAGGGAGATCCCTCGAGGCAGTGCCATTCCACTCCAGTTGGAACAGGAACGCTGAAGGGATCCTTGATCACCCCATGGAATGGTTCCTATGGATCCAGTCCTGGTGGGTCCTTCAATCAGACCGGCAGGTCCAAAGGTGGGTTAGAATAGATCCTAACTCAGTCCAATTCCAAGGCTCTTGCCAAATATCTGGAATGTGGGGCGTTCCCACACGTATGGTGGCCAAACAAATCCAAGGCTTTAGATTACCAAAACCATAAACCACGGATGGCAAAATGAGGAACGTCACAAGGGAAAATGGAACAGGCACATGGACAGACAGAGGAGAGACGAACCCGAGTTCTTCTCTGACCCAAGCTTTTATGCCCTTTAAGGCGGGAAAAATACGGTAATGAGCTGGGGACAAGATTGGGGTCGTGCGCAGCTCAAGATGCGGACTGAGTGCACCATATTAGGGATGTGTGCAGAGCTGTTAGGGTGGAGTGCAGCGTTTTGAGCCGAGTGCATACAGATTAGAGAGAGGTGCAAAAGCAGGGTGGTATTCAGCATGCCCTAGAGTTAGGTGTGAAACTAGCTCTGAGGTAAAAACCAACACTAAACAAAATGGAGGTCTGTTAAACAAAATGGAAGTCTGTTTCACTCCTTCATGCATGTGCTGACAGCCTGTTTCAGGGCAACAATTTCTAGATAAATTATTGTTGATGAGCTATTAAAAGTTATCCCTGTTCAGTTGTTGTGCTCTTCCCTATTTTGGTTTCTCATTGCAATAATTCATTTAGCTGCTGTTTCACTTGGCTTCTGCTAACAGGATATGCATCAAACAGTTAAAAAGATCTCCTTGGTAACCATCTAACTTTAAAGAGGCAGCAGATAACAGCTTAGTCTTTTTTGGTAACTAGAATTATTCAGACATCCATCTGCTGTGCTTCTATCACTGGTGCATCACGGTGCAGGTTCTCAAGTTTTCTCTGCTAACAGTAGCACTCAAGAACCTGAACCCTTTGTTGATATTGATGATCTTGTGGCTTACTTTTTCTTATTTCTCCTTTCTTACTGTATCTTTCATCTGCTCATTTTGTTTGTTTTGTTTTGTGCATTACTGTTTGCCACCCCCTTTGCTTAAAACAGTTTTCCGCTTCTTCAAACACCTGCTTTCTTTTTGTTCAGCTTTCTAAAATCTGTTTCTTTCCTTTAGGGTTCCCTGTTAATTGTTACCATAATTAACATTTCCTGAGTTCTAATCCTGTATATCTTATCTTTTGTTCAGACAATGTCGTCTGAGCAAGGAATATGTCTCTTCCTAGTCCATAAAGTACTAAATTATGGCATTGCATAATTGTCTTAATCAATTGTCAAAAAGCTGTTTACATCACATTATTGATTGTAGAGTAAATTGGGTACTTGAATAGCATGGATGCTTAAATATCTTGATTAGTTTTATTAAGGTAGGATGAACCAGGGCTTCTATACCTAAGCTTTCTTTAAGTGTTGGGTTAGATTCATTTAAGGATAATCAGTTCCCCTGCTTTGTTTCCTACCTTTCCCTTGACATCCTAGTGCCTCTGGCCTATCTCTTTTATGCACATCTGCATGATGAGCCTATAGTTCAGTTCATTCCATAGGCCTTGGCTTCCAGACCTTCTCATTTTCTAAGGGTATGTCTACACTACAGAGTTTTTTTCGGAAAAACTTCAATTACATCCACACTGCAATTGCGTTCTTCCGAAAGAAAATCGAAAGAACAGAGGGGGGGTTTTCTGACATTGGTAATCCTCATTCTACGAGGAAGAAGCCTTTTTCCAAAAGAGCTGTTTTGGAAAAAGGCGTGTGTGGAAAGAGAAGAGGATTTTTTTTTTTTTTTTTTTTTTTTTTTTTTTTTTTTTTTGAAAGAAGAGGAAAGAGGAAAAAGTATAGGTGTCCTGGTGGCCACTCCGTTCATAGTAATCAGAGCTGACATGTGAAGTATAGCGTCCATTCAGTGTGGATGCTATCTTTCAAAAAAGCAGATCACTTTTTCGATGTGCTGTTTCAGTGTGGATGCTCTCTTTTGGAAGAAGTTTTTCCGGAAGATCTCTTCCAGAAAAGCTTCTTCTGAAAGAAGCCTGTAGTCTGAACGTAGCCTACGTCTTCAGATTCTGTAAACTTTGAGCATATCCCTACATGGAATAAAAAAAGAGGATCGGAGAAGCGGGAAATACCTCCATGTCCTGATTTTACTTTGAGTGTAAATCTACCAGTTTACTTTCAAACCTACTTGTGTACTTATTTGCATGTTCGATTTTCTTGAGAACAAGAAACTTTCATTGAGTCCAAATAAAATATTTTGCAAGAAACGGATATGGTTCAAATAGCCTCATAATGCTTTTTGCTTAAAATGGCAGATACTGTTCATACGGGGTAAGTAATGCAATTATTTTAGTTCAGCTTATTTAGTAGCTGTATGTAGATGACAGACACTTATTTCAATACTCATTCACTTTAAAGGATTCTGAATTAACTATATCAATCCCAGAAAGGGACCTGGGCATCACTATGGGCATCTCAACAAAGTCTTTTCCCAAAAAATGGGTGTGGTGAAGAAAGCAAACAATGTTAGGCTATGTATAGAAAAGGATAGAGAATAATAGAGATAACATAATGCTTTTATATAAATTCATGTCACTGCCCTTTCTAGAGTCATGTGAGACTGATCATCCCATCTCAGAAATGTATTCCAGAATTAGAGGAGGTTCAGAGTGGGGATGTTAGCATGTACCCGTTTACACGATTAACTGATAAGCCTGGGCTCATCGATTAATCCTAATGGTTACATGCACCCCCCACCTGCTGCCTCGGTAGGAGCTGGTGCCAACGGGGAGCCGGCTCCTGGGGAGCCGCCTAGCCCCCCCCAGAGGGCAGGCAGGAACTGGTACATGCAGAGAGCCAGCTTTCAAGCCAGCTCCCTGAGTGTATTGGTTCCTGCCAAGCCACGTGCCCTGCACCCCCATGTTGCTGCCTCTATTAGAAACAGCAGTGCGGGGGGGAAGGAGTAGAGCTGGAGCTGGTACACATGGGGAGCCAGCTTTTAAGCTGGTTCTCCCCACGTGGCAACTCCTTCAGAGTTGCCTGCTGACTCCGACAGAGGCAGCAGCACGAGGGAAGGGGGCAGGTGGGAGCCAGTGTTCAAGGGAAACTAGTTTATAAGTCAGCTCCCTGCCTGCGCATAAATGTGTAACAGTTAAAAAAATCAGCGGTTACATGTTTACAAAAATAAATGTTTGGTAACATCTCTAGTACAGAGAAGAGTGATGAGAATGACAAGGGGAATGGAAGCACTTGCACGATGAGACATTAAGAATAGGGCTGTGTCTAGATTACACCGTTCTTCCAAAAAAAGAAGCGGAAAAAGCTACGCAAATTGCGGTTCACATTTTGCGTAGCTTTTTCCAGAAGAAGCTTTTCTGACATTTGGCCCATCTACACTGGGCCAAATGTGTGTGGCGGGGGGAAGGGGGGGCGGAATCCTTTTTTTAGAACGTCCCTTCTTCCTTGTAAAACGAGGTTTACAGGGATGCCGAAAAAATGCATCTGCTCTTCCAAAAAAAAATTGGTTACCGTAGGGAAAGAATAAAAGGAGACATGAAAAAGTATATAAAATAATGAATGGTATAGAAAAGTTAGCTCATGAATATTTGTTTTGCTAGTCTCATACCACAAGAACTAGGGGTATGTCTACAGTTGCTCCCTATCTCGAGATAGGGATGCAAATGTAGTGTACCGAAATTGCTAATGAAGCACGGGATTTAAATATCCCACGCTTAATTAGCATAATCGTGTCGTCTGGCTGCCATTTTGAAATTGCATTATTGTGAAATAAAACGCTCCGAATAGCAGCGTTATTTCGAGAGAGAACCCTTCTCTCGAAATAACTGTTATTCTTCATACAATGAGGTTTTAGAAAATACAGCTTTGGTTTTAGTTTGTTTTGTCTACTCCTGGCTGGTCTTTTTATTTTTTGTCATTTCAAAGTGAATTTTAAAATTCCTAACATAAGTGTCTCTTGTCTGCTAGGCATAGGTGATGAGAAAATCCCAGTTAATAACCACAAGGCTACATGTTATGCCTATTTATAAGCAACTATGTCATTTTCATTAGTCTTGTCAGAGACTGAGTCTAAACCACTTCTTTCAATCCATTTGGTGAAGAATTCCATCTTCATGCTTTTTTACTCTAAAGGATAGTTTTTTAATACCATCCCTCCCCCTCTGATTCATACAGATGGTTGAGGTACTTCATTCCAACCACTGCACCTCTTGGCAGAGTCCAAACCCTCGGGTTGTAAATATTGATGATGCTTCTGCTTATGAAAGTGCTCCATCATGGATAAGTGCTCTATGTGGGAAACTTTCTCTTACAAGGGTTTACAAAGGATCTTAAAATAAAGCATTCTCCATAGGCAAGTGATGTGCTTAACTGGACTTTCAAAGAGTATCGTAAAGTGATAACTGACACAAAAAATCTGTTTAATTACAATTAAAATTACTTCTAATGCAAGTTTTTAGTATCATGGTAAAATGTGAAAATTGTTTTTTTTTATGACATTTTTAAGTTTAACTTTAATTTTTGCCTCTGAAAATGTTTATAAAAATTGCCTTCTCTACTTTTGTAAAAGGCAATGATCAAAACTTGATGTGATAGAAAATACTGTAAAATAAGATACTGTTTATATACTTAACCAAGTACCTGGATGTTATATGCTAAATCAGTCAAATTTTTTATATTGTTTTATTGCTGTTTATAAACTGTTCAGTGAAGTATGCTCAAGAGAACTTTTTTCTAAACAGAACAGCATTTTTCTGATGTCGTACTTAGTGAAGAATTCCTCAACCTTGGGGTAGAACAGGTGTGCAGTTTAATATCCAGTGACAAACTTACAATTGCATCAGAGGAGAAGGTAAGATACCACTATCCAATTTACTCCTTCCTTTTGGATAGACAAAAAAAAGTCAGTTGTTCACAGATCTTACATAATATTTGGATGGATTTTTTTGTTAAACCTTCAATAAAATGGTTATTGGGTTATACAAATGATGTTCTCTGCACTTAAGGAAGTTTTACAGAAATGCAGTCAAGGTGTTCAACCTTTAAATTAATCTCTTGACAGATTTAAGCTTTTAAGGATTCTAAGAATGCATTTAACTAGTTGACTCACAATTAAAAAGTCTAAGCTTCTAGCTTTCAGGTAAACAAATCAATACATGCATGCTACTAATACAGGCATGTGTACATAGTAATTGGCTAACAAGGGACATACAATAAATTGGAATTTGCTTTAATTTAGCTGTTCAAAATAGTGGTTTTGAGGAATTTAAATATACCTGGTAACTTTAAGGTAAAAGGTACCAAAGTGAACAGCTGTCAAGCTAGATTGGTCTTTAGATTTAAGAGATTAGTGTCCCAATTTAAAAACAAAAAGAGTGGGAAAGGGCTGCAAAAGAGATTTAGATAGCTGTGTGTGACCAGAACAGCTTTAAGGTACCTTTATATTTTCCCATGCAGCTAGATCCTGATCCCATGGGAGTCAAAGACAGAATTCCCACTAATTTAAATATAAACAACACTTGACCCTTAAATACCTAACCATTTTGATTTGCAGATATTTTCATTTTGAACATACATATACAATGTTTTTTCCTATTTAAAAATGTGCTGATCTGCCATAGGAGAGATGCAGCCATCCCATACTATATGTACCAAGAGGAGGCTGAATTCCCCTGTTCAGATACGCTTGACACACACAAGCATATTTGAACACAAGATGTGTGGCCAAATGATCACACATGCTTTACATAAAAAAATAATAATAAAGCCCTTTTGAGCACAGGAGGCACAGCCTGATGACATGATGAACTGATGACATCTGCTATTCCCACAGCTGTGAGAATCTAGTTCTCTCCCACACAGAAGTGCTTGACTTTAATATGTAAATGTGTGTTTCTAGAAAGACACTTTATGTAAAATCAGAGAATTAAACTTTAACAGTAAAGTATTGTGCAATGGGGAGAAATCACGTTTTCCTTGCCCTAGTTGGGGAGGGGAAAACCTTTCTTGGGTTGGGAGCCACCGGCCCACAGAAAAATCAGTCGGGAACCATGCACAAGTGAGATACAAAAAAAAAAAAAAAAAAAAAACAACCCCAAAGCTCTCACTGATGTGGCCCCCATCTGAGGAGAAAGACATTCCCCTGGCACACCAGAGCCTGGGGGGCCCAGGCTAGTAGATTTTGTGAGCTCCAACCCCATGGAGTGACAGTAGGAGGGGCTGGCATGCCAGCAGGGGCTCCCTAATGCTGGGGGAGGAGCCCTGAGCCTCAGGGGCCAGATCTAGGAAAGCTGGAGGCTGAATGTGGCCCCCGGCCTTAGGTTCCCCTCCCCTGCCCTAGTTGGCTGCTTCTAAATTTGAGTGAGAGTCTAGTTTGGTGACAGGAGCAAAGAAGCAGGTGAATTAGCTATGGTAGTTCTGGACTTGAAGACCTTAAGAAAAAGCAGGGTGAGAAAATAGATTTACTTGGATGCAGGCTTTTATTAACTTTACAGCACTAACTAAACTAGTTCTTATGGGAGACGTTCTGATTTGATTTGTTGACAGTTTTTCTAATAGTGAGAATTAATTGACAATGTCTACTGGGGGGCTCTCATTGAGGAACAGTAGAGTATACAAAGGGTTAAATAAATATGTTGAAAGGATTGGAGTAGGAAGTTTATACAAGCTCCTATTTTTATACTTCAGGAATATTAGTTCAAGTGAAAATAGGCTTTGGGGGCACACTTGTACTTTCATACTGATGAATTTGTAAAACGTGGGGACTCATGGCATGTGTTTGTTTTCTGGAAGGTTTTTGAAGCAGTGATCGCATGGGTAAATCATGACAAAGATGTGAGACAGGAACTAATGGCACGCTTGATGGAACATGTTCGGTTGCCTTTGCTTTCCCGAGAATATTTAGTTCAGGTAAGCAAAACAAATAAAAATTCTTGCAAGAATTTACACACACTGGTTTTACTGGGATTCTGTATGTCAGCAACCTTATTCTTAAATCATAAAGGCAGTGCAATTGTGCAATCAACAAATAATTAGAAATAAACTACCACTGAATCAAATGAAGGATAGCAAAATTAGATGAAACATCACAGTAATTTAATTGTTTTAGTCTAATTGTAATGCTATACAAATAGTTTCAAACAAATGTTCCCTTAATCATATTGTACATATGTGATTATTAATCTGAGTTTAGGTTTGGTCTTTTTGTAATCTCATCTCTCAGGGTGTCTCTAGACTAAAGGGTTTTTCCGAAAAAGGTGGCCTTTTTTCGAAAAAACTTCCCCTGCATCTAGACTGCTGCTGCGTTCTTTCAAAAGTAAATCGAAAGAACGCGGCAATTTTTTCGACCGCGGAAAATCTCGTTTTATGAGGAAAAACGCCTTTTTTCGAAAATGCTCTTTCGAAAAAAGGCACTATGTAATGCAAACTGTGCTTTTTCGAAAGAGAGCATCCAGACTGCGTGGGTGCTCTCTTCCAAAAAAGCGGCTTGCTTTTTTGAAAGTACTGGTTGTAGTCTAGATGCTCTTTTTCGAAAAAGCCTCTTTTGAAAGAGGCTTGCAATCTAGACGTAGCCTCATATAGCACATCTTTTGTTAGTGATTTTTTTTTTCATGATTTTAATGGATAAAAGTTAATGTTTACATTTTAGTACATGGTAGCTAATATTTTATCATTTTTAAATATGTAGAATTTGGTGTCAAAACAATTTTGTTTTATGTCACTCAGATAATCTATAGTTTTGCAGATTTTGTAAGGTTATCACTTTATCTAACATAAGCAACTTTTAGTTCCCCAAGATATCAATTAACTCTGATAAGCATCCTGACTCTAGTCATACCTTATGATCTGACTAGTGTCAGGATGCTTATCAGAGTTAATTGACATCTTTGGGAACTAAAAGTTGCTTACTGTATGGTGGAAATATGAGCAACATTTCTTCACTCTCTTTCTTCCTATTAGTCTATATTGAGTTTGTTTAATAATTTTCCTGATGGTCAAGAGAATCCTATTAAAAACACTTGCCATTGCCTAAAATTGTATCTTTCATTTAATAATATGAAGGGTTTGTATTCTTCCATATTTTCCCCAGGGACATGGCATATCAACATTATGACGTTTCCAGCCTTTCACTGGCTGGTGTATGAGCTACAAATTCAGTGCTTTAATTTTTTCCTGTAATGTAGGGTTATTTCACTTCAGATTTGTGATTTATGTTTTACTTGAAAGTGCTGAGATCTTGTCAAACTTTCATTAATGCACAGAGGGTTGAAGAGGAGATGTTGGTAAAGAACAGCAGTGCATGTAAAGATTATCTCATTGAAGCTATGAAGTATCATTTACTGCCATCTGAGCAACGAACATTGATGAAAAGTACTCGAACCAGATTGAGAACACCTGTAAGCCTTCCAAAGGTAAAATGTTTAACTTCTAAGATGTTGCCACCTTCATACTGAATTTAGTTTGAAGTCTCAGATAGGGCTCTAACTGGGTTCTCGATTACACAGTATTCCTATTAGAAATGTTCACTATTGAAAAGGATGCATCATGGCAACTACTTAGGTCCTAAACCAGGGGTGTGCGAGAGGTGACTTGCAAGCCAGACACAGTTCGCTGGGGTTAGCCCCTGACGGGCTTCCAGACAATTTATTAACCTAAGCATCCACAGGTGCAGCTGCTCACAGCTCCCATTGACCACAGTTCACTGTTCCCAACTAGTGGGAGCTGTGGGAAGTGGTAAAGGCTGAACCACCACCTCCTGCATCTCCCATTGCCAGGTATGGTGAAGCACAGGCAATGTGAGCTATGAGCAGATGTACCTACAGCCACTCAGGTTAATAAATCATCTGTCAGCCCACCAGGAGCTAAACCATGTCCAGTCATGTCCTAAGCTGACTGACAAACTTATTTTGGAGTATAAAACTCATAAATGTCTGCGGTGTTAACGTGTTTTGGCTCTTCAAGGAAAATGTTCTAGAACTGTACCATTTTGAACCAGAGAAGTTATGGTACTGCTATCATAGTAATTGAAGTTATGGGTGTAGGGTTGGGTCAGGGAATGTAAGCTTGAATAAAATTATAGAGTTGTACCTTCTGGAGTATTTTAAATGCTCATTTATTTTCAATAATACTTTTGTTAAATACCTAGGCTTCTCTCCTCTTTCACCCAAAATACAGAAGAAGCTTGATCACAGTACTAGTATTCCAACTGCAATGGCAGAATAGGAGCTAGATGTCAATGCAGTTCCTGTGACTTTTGCACGTTCATTGAAGCTTTACAACTAGCGTTCCCTCCGGAGGACCAAATCAAAGGCTAGGTTCTGCTCTGTGGTGCATATGCACAATCCTCACTGACTTCATCTAGAAGCTGTATTCTCCCACTTGAGGGCAGAATCAGTCCCCAAAAGCTTCCAGAGTACCGGTATCCTGAGCTTCCTGTAGAATGTGCTTATCACAACTGAGTGTAATAGCTGGGTGGGAGGAAGAAAAGGCGATGTGGCTCATTTCAGAGTATTGACTGCATTTGGCTTACGAGGGAGGGGAAAGGGGTTGTATCTAAAAGGAGCCTCAAGAGGAAATAAGTGGCCAGACCAGGTGGGAACACTGCCCCACCACATGCAGTGGAGGAAGGGGAGGTATATGCCCCACACATTCTGGAATGAACTCTCATGTCACTAATCCACATCATTTACTCTCCTACCCAGGAGATCAGCATTTAACCATGATTTTTATGATCTACTGTTGGCATTGCACTAGTAAACTTTGTCTCTTTTGGGATTGGTAAGGAATTTTGCCCCATTGGCAGATCCAGGGTGGATTTTTATCAACTTCCCTGCAGCATTTCAGGGACCTGGTGAGATAGGTAAGGTAAGGTCAGGATGTTGTAACTTAGTATTAGCGGGTGTGGCAGGAGTCCCGTGCAGGATTTGTTACAGAGGGGCTCTGTAGAGGATTCAATAAAGAACTAGATAAATTCATGGTGGTTAGGTCCATTAGTGACTATTAGCCAGGATGGGCAGGGATGGTGTCCCTAGCTTCTGTTTATTCAAGTTGGGAATGGGCACTGGAATGGATCACTTGATGATTTCCTGTTCTGTTCATTCACTCTGGAGTCCCCTGGCCACTATCACAAGACAGGATATTGTACTAGGTGGACCTTTGGTCTGACCCGGTATAGCTGTTCTTATTCATTAATAATCAGGAGTTGAAAGTGGATTTAGAGGAAGGCATCACTTAGTGAAACTATGAAAAGGGAAATTGGGGCTCCTAATGCCTGGTATGATAGGAAAACAACTCCGCCTTTCTGTCTTCCCTCCACCCTCCCTGAACCGTCATACAAGGGGGAACGTGGCAGGGTCCCAGCATGAGATGAGAACCAATTTGGAAAGGGTTCTGATAGCAGATCTCCCAAATAGGTGGAATTATTGGTGAACTGCACTGTGAGATTTATTCCCAGCTGTAACTGACTAAAGTTGATTAAACTACATCCATTGCATCTTGTGTTTATTCCTGTGTGGCCAAGACTAGGGATGTAAGCGACTAGTTGACTATCTGATAAGCAAAAGCTTATCAGATAGTCAACCAGTCCCTCGACTGGTCACTTCCCAGAGAGAGCAAGAGGGGGGAGCAGGAGCCAGTGCTCGGGGGAGCCAGCTTAAAACCCAGTTCCCACAGCATTATCTCTGCGGGGGGTAGCGGGATAGCAGAGACCGGGCATGAGCCAGGAATCAATTGATTCCTGACTAGTGCCCAGTCCCAGATGCTGCGCCTCTGCTTTTTAAATGTATTAAGAGCCAGCTGGCTCTTAATACACATTTAAAAATCAAAAGTGCAGCGGGGATTCAAGCTGGGACAGCTGATTCCCGGCTCACGCCAGTTCCCCCCAATTGCACCCCAGCCTTTTAAATGTATTAAGAGCCTACCAACTCTTAATACGTTTAAAAGGCAGAGCCTCAGTGGGGTTAGCTCCTGGAGTGGAAGCTAACCCTGCTGCAACTCCCCTGCTTATCAACTAATCAACTAGTCAATGGAAAATCCATCAACTAGTTGATTAGTGGATTAAACTAAATTTAACATCCTTAGCCATTACAATCTGAATCTTTCCCATACAGCAGGTATTTGTTGTCTTGCCTCAAATACCGCCTTTGGTGAAAGATCACAGATTGTGTGTTTCAGAACTCTTTCAGAACTCTTTGTATTTTTTCTTAAGATATTAGGCATATGTTTGGATGAAATATCTTTTGATTATGGGCTGTGCAGAGCATTTTTTTTTAGAACTTAAAAAGCTTTTCAGATATTCCCATATGTTCAATAAACAGTGAAAATTGATTCCCTTATAGTTGATGATGGTGGTTGGAGGACAGGCACCAAAGGCTATTCGCAGCGTGGAATGCTATGACTTCAAAGAAGAGCGCTGGCATCAGGTGGCTGAACTCCCTTCCAGGAGATGTAGAGCAGGTATCTAATATGTAACCTAAAGACACTGTCTACAGCAGTATTTGAGACTATGCTTATTGTTTTCTTTACTACTAATTCTACATGCCCTGAGAAGTGCTGAGTATGGACTTCAATGGGAGCTGCAAGTGCTCATTACCGCTAAAATTCAGACCACTTAATTAAATTACTTTTTAAATATGGATTTAGATGTCTAACGTTAGATCACCCAGTTTGGAAAATTTGGCCTGTATCTTTGTGCTTCAATTCCCAGTCTGTAAAATAGATCTTGCAATGATGCTCAGGATAAATCCATTCACATATATGAGTTGATTCGATAGTGATGAGCATCATTGTTTTATGTTTAAGTTGAAGAATATGGAGAGAACCATTATGTAAAAATACTGTTTTTTAAAACGGCACTTAATGTAATAGATGTAAGAAGCTGTAAGCAGAGATGAATCCAGCCTGTGCAACATTTTTGTAAGTGTCAATGTCATGTAAAATTTACACTAAAACTGAATAAAGTGTCACTAAACACCTGATAACCAAATGTAATCTATATTATAAATTGTTACTTATTAAACACTAATGTACTGAGCATAGTACAAAAGAAAGTCAGTGGTAAGGTTAAGTAAATTCTTTTGTTTTTTCAGGCATGGTATACATGGGTGGACTGGTTTTTGCTGTTGGTGGTTTCAACGGCTCTTTAAGAGTTCGCACAGTAGATTCCTATGATCCAGTGAAGGACCAATGGATCAGTGTTGCTAATATGCAAGATAGGAGAAGTACCTTGGGAGCTGCTGTATTAAATGGGCTCTTATATGCTGTAGGAGGATTTGATGGGAGTACAGGTATTTTATCTTTAAATACTACTGTGTTGGCTATTACAGTTTTAGCTACTATTGAAATAATCCTGCCAGATTGACTTATGCATCTTGATATTATTCTTGTCATTTCAAATAAAAGAGACTAGGAAAACCAAGTAACCTTTTGTGTAGCTGAACATTCCCTGAGAGGTGCTGGTCCTAGCACAAACCAAGCACTCAGTGGGAGCAATGATTTGCACTCCCACTTGCTATAATGCAGGTCCAAAAAAACTCAACGGCATCTGAGCCACTGCGTAGTCAAATTCTCTCCTCACTCTCCTACTACAGTTCTCTGACAACTCCCTTATGGAATATATGAGAATAGATGAGGAGCCCCTATTGTGTGTGCATGTAGAGTAGATTTTCTGCATGTTTTATTCAATATAAGTATGCACACTTATTCCTAACAGACTTTATTGACCAGCCCTTCTCCACATATCACAGTACATTGCAGGCTGCCCAAATGATATTAGGCCACATGTATAGCCATGAATTTTTTTGAGGAAAAAAAACTGGCAATCTTAGCAGGGAGAATTACTAAAGACTTAATACTGTGAAGATGTCACAAATTTTATTTTGTTTTAACAGGTTTATCATCTGTAGAAGCTTATAATATGAAGACAAATGAATGGTTTCATGTAGCTCCAATGAACACAAGGAGGAGTAGTGTTGGTGTAGGTGTTGTTGGAGGTAAGTTTTTATGTCAACTGATAACATTAGTCCTCTGCCTATGTCACTGTTGGTACATTTATAAGATTTTTTTGACAGTCAAATACTACATGTATATAGAATATATATAGATTGAAAGGGTTTTTGCAAAGCAGGCTAGTACTCATTGCAAACATCCACTTGTCCTGTTTATTAACTGAGAATAAGACAAGTACAGTTCTGAAAGACTCTGCCTTTTCTCTCTGCTGTTGTTCAAAAATTGGGGTAGGGAATTGGATATTCTCAACCAAAAGGATGGATTAGTGGCATAATCAGTCAGTGACAAAGTAGAGGAAAAGGTAATGTGTTCAAGTAGGGGAAAAAGCACAACTCATCTGTGCTATTTTCTGCCACATTGGTGAGCAGACTTTAAACTTTGTTTATATTTTTTCAAAACTCCTCTGAACATTGTTGTTCAGCTTACGTGGACAGGGCATAACTGTTCTCATTGCTTTTTAAAAGCCATCTGAGAATTAGAAATATTTTGGTCACTAGACGAGGAAACTAGTTAACCTTTATTAAAGGGCCTTTAAGAAACATATAGATGATTATATCCATCCACTATCACAGTTAGCAGAAATTACTTATGTTATAGATTATTTTATTTGAAACAAAATGTGTTCTGCCATATTAGAATACATTTAAAAATAGTGTTGACAGGGCCTGAGATGAAACTCGGATTTGTATCCTGCGTATTGAGGAATTACCATATATATTCAAACATAAATTGGTTCGTTCATAAGCCAACCTTCCAAACTTACAGAAAAAAAATGTTAAAAAGTCAATGACCCACTTATAAGCTGACTCCAGCGTACAGACTTCCAGTCCTAGCTCGTCAGCATCCATGCGGGCTGAGGGACAGGCAGAGTGACATGCTGGTTTCAGGTACAGAGCTTTTCAGTTCCTGTTGGCAGCTGTTTGCTGTTCCCAGCCAATGGAAACTGAGAGACTCTGTGCCTGCAGCCAGCATGTCACTCTGCCTGTGCTGCTTCTTCCCCATAACTACTTTAAATCAGATTATGTGAAACAATAGTATGTAACTGAGTTGATGTTTTGTCTGTGTGAGTATATAGAACATCAGAACATACATACCAGGGTATGTGTGTTAAAATAAATTAATCTGCGTATACTGTGTGGGGGGGGGGTTGGCAATTGCTTTTCTAGGTATGCTGTATGCTGTTGGCGGCTATGATGGGGCATCACGTCAGTGCCTTAGTACGGTAGAATGCTATAATTCTAGTACAAATGAGTGGACCTATGTGGCAGAAATGAGCACTAGACGGAGTGGAGCAGGTGAGTGAACAAAAATTAACAAAATGAAAGCAAATTATTATATTACAATCACAGAAACTTGATTCCTTAAAATATAAAATATATGCTGACTTTAATAGGACACTTGAGAATATTTCCTTTTATTGTACAGTGCAAGTGACAGACACACTGCACATTACAAATGCAAAACTAGTACAATAAAATTAGGGGAATGTTAAATATGCAGGGGTTTTCTTCCCCCTTTCTTTGTACCTTTTCATATTTAACCTACAAGATTTTACAGAGTAATACATGGAACATCCCATCCAGTGCTTTTTATGTTTCCAACTAAACTCCGTTAAAGCAGCTCAGTGAATCACAGAAATCAGATGAGAGAGGACCATGTCATTTAGGTCATCCCTTTGCCAGTGAAGAATTGCTTTCTCTAATAGGGATTTCAATCTACCTTGAACTATGCAAGAGTCTGGGCCTCCCCCAGTTCCTTTGGAAGACTTGTTCTGCACTTTAACTGATCTCACTGTTAGGAAGTGTTCTTCTTATATTTGTCCTTAAATTTCCATTCCTTAGTTTTATCCCCTTACCTCTATTTACACAACCTTGGTTTCATCTTGAATAATTCCTTCACTACCTGTTCTTTACATCCTTCGGATCTGAATATGTTATCATGTGTTGCCATCCCGTATCATTTAGTCAGACTGGACACTCTCATCTCTTTTAGTGTTTCTTCTTAGATTTAAATCTTCTGTCCTCCTTTGAACTTCATTCAATTTTTCTTTCTGGCATTGAAGTGCCCAGATTCTAAAACAGTAATTTAAGTATAATCTTGCCAAGAGCTATGTATGTGCTTTTGTTTTTTAAGTACAACTCAATGTTAGTGGCATCCACTTGTTCAGTTAAATGATACTAATGATATTTTGGGGCTATAGAAGCATTTCCTAAGACCTTGTTATATTGGGAACTCAAGTCTAGTTTCCTGCTTATTGTCACGTCTCTGGCACCACTGCGAATGGCAGAATTCGTGAATATTGGGAGCCATGGCTTCCAGCCCCCATAATGCATTCCCTGCGACCCTGCCGTCCTCCCTCCAGACCAGGACAGGAGAACCCACGAATATGTGGAGCCATGTATAGAGTTCCTGTGAATAGTGAGGATCTCCTGTATAAAATAAGTGCATTGAAGGAATCATTGTATATGTAGTATCTGGATTCTTAGTAAAGCATTTATTATTATCACATAAAGTACTACTTCCTAAACTTATGTTAGTTTAAAGCAATGAGAAGTAGATTAAAAACTGTCCAAAGGACTATAAAAAGGCACTAATAAATATTAGTGGTATCTAACTTTGGTTTATGATTAATTTTTATGATTGGAAATGTAAGCAGGCTAATTATTGACAAGAGTAATAATAATTGATGAATTGCAGAAAAACTTTACTTTTCAGTCTGTTGCCATATCTTTTTTTATCCATGTGGTACAAAGAGCAATCAGTTTGTTTTTATAAACTAAAGTTGCTCAATTCTCATAGCCCATAAGGCCAGTTATCCTCCAGAGTCTAGATTCACAAAGAAACATAAGCATGCTGACACAGAGCGTTGTCTCTCAGAACTTTATTGGGTGCTCGGAAAGTTACTGGGATTCACAAAAGCCTGAATTTGTCACCATAATACAATTAATGGATAGTCAGAGGCACCTCTGAATGGAATTTACGAAAGGCAGTATATTGAGTCTTCTCCCACTGGCTAGCATAGCTGTTGAGGAGAGAGGTGTTTCCCGAGCGTCTCCTGTTGAAGCCCACTGTTGATAAACACTTAAATAAATTAGGCCAGAGTGAGTGAGCATGCATGAGAACTATGTAGCCAGGTGGTTAGAGCACTCGTGGGAGACCGAGAATCCAGTCCCTTCCTCCAACGATTGCTTTAAAATTATGTATTCAACAGGAGAGACCAAGGGAATCCAAATCAAAATATCCCACTGTCCATTGGTTAGGGCATGTATCTGAGAGATGGCAGATCCCTGTTCAAAACCCTTCTGGCCTTCAGGTGGTGGGGGATCTTGAATCAGGTCTGCCACCTCCCAGTTGAGTATTTTAACCACTGGACTAAAAATTGAAGGACTTCCTTCTTCTCTCCTCTTCCCAGCTGTTGTGAGGAAGCTCATTTATAGGAGCCCAATCTGGCAGACAAACTTGGAGCTACCAGATCAGGCCTTGCAAGTGTGTTAGATACAGAGGTGCCTCTCTTTCCCGGTTAGTGCATTGCTCTGGGAGCTAGGCATCCAGATATCTGGAGTAGGCTAAGGATGTTGAATTGCGATTATCTGGCTAATTGTGTAGTCGATACCATTTGTATTGACTACACAATTAGTTGATAAGGGAGCCCTCCACAGAGCCACAGTGGGAGCTGGCTGCAGTTGGGTCCAGCAGCCCCTGTTCAGAGCAGCCCAGGCTGGCCACGGACAGAGGCTGCTGCCAAAGAAGCTCCTGCCTGTGGCCAACTCTGACCAACTCAAACAGAGGGTGCTTGGCGGCAGCAGCCCCTGTCCATGAGGGGCCCAGCTCCCCCGCTGGGATCCCCGCTGTCAGGGGCTGCTTTGCAGCAGCCTCCCCTATTCTGCCCCTCCCCGACTGTTTCTGATAGAGGCACTGGAATGATAGAGGCAGGCAGCACCGCAGAGACAGTGCTGGGGGAACCGGCTTTTAAGCCTGCTTCCCCCCAGCACCAGCTCCTGTTTCCTCCCTCCCCCTTGCTGCTTCTCATACAGAGGCAGCAGGGGGGTGGGGAAGCAAGTAGTCAAGAACTCCATTGCTTATTGGGTAGTTGAATAGTTTACTCGCTTAGATCCCTAGAGTAGGCTACAGAGTACATGAGCAAGGGCTGATGGGCACCTAGGAAACTTTTACTGCAAACATTTAGGTGCTGAGCTAGTTTAAGTATCTGCATAATTGGCAGCAGTTGAGCTGGGGCTTTGTGAATCCCAGTGGGACTTCTAGGATTTAGGCACCTAAAGTTGTAGTTAGGCACCAAAGTTCTTTTGTGAATCTAGCCCTAGACATTTTCAGAGTTTTCTCTTATATTCCATTATTTTACTAAAGACTGAAATTCAATATACCAGATGGTAATTGCCAGGATCACTTTTTTCCAAGTTTAGTACTAGGTTTAGCTTTTTAATCCAGTCTTCTGTTACCTTTTTGGGGTTCTCCATGACTTCTAGAAATAGTGGGTCAGGGTTTTACTTAACTTGAAGGGAATTCTTTAATAACATAATTTAATGGGTTTAATATACAGAAGTGTTAAATGTAAAATTATATTGGTATTTTGGGAAAAGTAAATTTTTTTTCTAGAATTATTGTGCTGTATTTCACTATGATCCAAGTGACCAGATCTCCTGACTTACCAGAATGTTTCAATTTTGGGATATGTCCTATTGTCACAGAATTAAAATAGGAGTTTGTTCTTGTTTTAGTTAAGCCTCCTGGTTATATGCTAACTCCAAAGGACTTCTGCCCATCTAATTCATTCACACTTCATGTTTGTGTCTGCTTTACACAAAGGTTGACTTTCAGCTATCCTGCCTGGCCCCGTTAGAACCACCTACCTCTCAGCTGATCAGCATAGGGACAGAAGTCCTATCTGATCCTGGCTACAGCTGAGAGGAGTGTGCTGCACTACACAGGGATGTGGATCTTAAGTCCTATTTCCTCTAGGCCTTTTGGGAGGGGGTAAAAGGTAAGACAAGGACCAGGGAAATGGGCAGGGGAAGAAAACAAAAGACCAGAAAATGCAAGAGGACGACAAGAAGACGATACAGATGGAAGGAGCAAGAAATGAGGTACGACATGGAAATGGGGGTTGGTGGAGAGGGGTCATAAAGGAGAGACCAAAGGGAAGTGGGAGATGGTATTTGAAAATTATATGTTAAATGGTTGGGTTTTGAGAAATATACTAAACAACAAGGCCAGTGGCTACAGTTGGATGGAGATAGGGAGGCAAGATGGGATAAAATAGCAATGAAACCCAATCTTTTTGTTTGGGTATGTGACTGAATCTCAAATTTGTGCTAAAAATAATATCCTTCTGCAAGCCCCCTCATACTGAAAGCCATGTAGCATGTGTGCTATATAATACTTTACAGTAAAGTGAGATCACAGAGCAGTAGAAAGAAAGGTGACATTATATTGCATTATGGATGCTGTAGCCATAAATGAGTGGTTCTCAACTGGGCCATGGGCCCACATTGAGAGAGCTGCCAATGGGCTGCTCTGATTTGTTTATCTAATGGCTCTGCAGCCACAAAGCCTTGTGGCTCCCCTTGGCTGGAAATGGTGAACCGAAACCAATAGGAGCCACAAGGCTCTGTGGCTGCGGAGCCATTACATAAACTGGAGTGGCCCATTGGCAGCTTTCTCAAGGTGGGCCTATGGCCCACCTTGAGAAACACTGCCATATACAGTAGCAACCAAAATCTCATTAGCTGAACTGATACTCCATACTGATTATCGCTGATAAAGCAATGGATAAATGTCATTTTATAATGTTGGTATAGTGATGTTTTATGGTAGCTTATTTTTAAGACTTGCATTACTTTCTAATTACTCCAGTCCCCCCCTTTTTTATTTTTCTTATTGAAGACCAACTTGAAAATGTAACCACACTTGAACTGCTTTAAACTGGCAACCATGGGAAACAGGATATGACAGATTAAAGATTTTGCTAGGCCAGTGAGCATGCTGTAGGGTCTAGGAGTGATGAGGATGGGGTGAGGTGCTTATCTAGCACCCCTCTCCAGGAGGCTCATGTAGCTCCAGGTGTTCCCACCACTCCCTGGCACCACCCCATAGTTATGGGAGCCACAAGGAAGCATGTCGTTGCACTGCTGTTCTCCCGGGTATGGGGCAGAGGTGGCAGCATGTAGAACCGCTTCCTCTTCCATATCATGGGTATTCTCGGATTAGGGACAACTGGAGTATGAAGGTTCAAGTGTATTTCAGCAGAGGTCATGTCCCTCCTCCTGTATTAATGGCCTTGCTATACATTTTCCCAAAAAATATATTTTTGAAAGTCCTTAGTAGTCACCCCACCCTATTGGCTGGCATTATTTTTTTCTAACTAAATCTTTTGTCTGAATGCAACTGATCCTGTGTACTCCCTCTCCCTTTTCATCTGCAGGTTTTATTTTAAACTCTTAATTTTTGTGAAGCCCTTTATGAAACCATATTTAGCCAACTCTTATTTCTTAGCACTCTTTTGTTCAGCAGTCCATAATTATGTCTCTTGGGACTCCCCGTCTTACTTCCATACTGGTGAATTTTAATATTTCTGTTCCTCATATATTACTAGTGTCTTACCTCCAAAAACTTGCGGTTCTGAAATATACTATGTTAATACTGTTATATTCTATTATCCCATTTCTTATTAAAGTAGTGAATAATCAGCGGTTGTCACTGGTTCAAGATTTCCCTAGGATTCCACATTTTCAGTTGGTTCATACTTATCAGGAAGAAGTAGATCCAGTCTGGCCTCAACTGTTGCTTGATTTTCTCCTTATAGATTGAAAAAGTTGTTCTTAATGTAAAACTAAATATACACTAAGATGTTTAGGTTATTTGACAACAAACTGGGTTCTGAAACTCGTGTATGAAATCCTTTGATTTTCTGAGCACCTTCAGGGTAGGTATGAGGAATCTGTAGTGTTATCCGCCAGTCCTGATTGTTTGTAGCAGATGCCATTGTGTTTTGCTGTTTGTTCATTCATTGTATGTTCATGCCAAGTAATCCATAACTTCATTATCAGCTTGATTCAACATATTTTTGATAGATATGTAGTATCACTCTTACACCTTTTTTTTCTCTGTGTAGATTGTACCCAGTTCTTGTTAGATTAATTTATATGGAACGTCTTGCGTGGTTTCCATTTTGCCCACTAGATCATAGTCCCTAAATTAGTACAATTTCTAATTGGTGCTTACTTCCAATTACTCTACATTTGCATAGGTATTCAGTACATTTATTCTTTGCTTATTCTAAATCTTCTGTTGCAGAACAGCTTTCATCTTTGTATTCTGTGATATGCCCAATCACACAAGGCCTCTAATCGATATCATGCTTTTAGCAACTTGCAATGCTTTCTTTAGCTCAACTTGTTTGGACCAGTGTTCCCTCTGATCTTTTCCATCCATATACAGAATAATTTTTATGTTTGCCAAAGCATGTGCAAATGTGCAAAATCAGTAGAAACTAAAAACCTAGCTGTGGGCGCTCTGCTAATCAGATGGGCAGCATTTGACTCTCTCTTGAGCAGCCGCACAACTGTACTACTTGCGGGGAATTTTGGTTCTGACCCTTCTTTTGAGGGTTTTTAACTCTATGAAATAAGGATTTATATTTGTAAAGAAATACAGTGTAATGGTTCCCCCTGGAATCCAATTATAGCCATTCTTCTATCTGATTTTGAGTGTTTTTGTATTTTCACAGGTGTTGGTGTGTTAAACAACTTATTGTATGCAGTAGGTGGTCATGACGGTCCTTTGGTTAGAAAGAGTGTTGAAGTATATGACCCTGCCACCAGTACATGGAGGCAGGTTGCAGATATGAACATGTGCAGAAGGAATGCAGGTATATACTGCAGTTAGAAATATCATTCTTTAGAATGCTAGTAATGTGGTTAGGTATCTGTTCTATAAATGCTTTTACCTCTTTCATATTTCTGTTTCTTTACTAAAGTCTCAAAATGGAAGGCACAATTCCACTATGTAAGGAAGCAAATAGGTGTGCATATTCTGTAAACTTCTGTCTTATTGCATCTATTTTCCTTTTTAATAGGAGTTTGTGCTGTAAATGGGTTGTTGTATGTAGTTGGAGGAGACGATGGTTCCTGTAACTTGTCAACAGTGGAATATTATAACCCAACAACTGATAAATGGACAGTTGTGTCATCTTGTATGAGTACTGGAAGGAGCTATGCAGGTAATGAGTATATAGTTTTTAAACTACTCACAACTGATTTGTAAATAGCATTTTAAATGAGGTGTTTGACACAACATCCAAAGAGTAAAATTTACCAGGTAAAAAAAAAAATCTGTTGTACTGAGATCTATTTTGAAAGTTTATTTTTGTACAGTGCCTGGCCCAGGTCAAGGATGAGGACTTCTAGGCACTATTGGAATAGAAATAATGTTATTTCTTAAACTAATTTAAAAGCAAAATATTGTACTAAAATGGTATGAAAAAAATCTGGTTGTTTTGGATAACACACTTTATTTTCCCCTTGGTATTCACTAAAAACTACAAATTTATGTTCAAGCAGCTGGAGAAGTACTTAAGGATCTGATTTTGTGGACAGCAGGATACTCTTTAAAGGAGCCAGTCTGAGAGACACTCTAAATGAGCTTGATCTTTAGATGTGATAGGCATCCACCCAATCTAAATCAGATGCATTAAGGATCTTACCTTACATTTTTGGGAAACAAAGTGTGTAAACAAGTGCATGATAGAGATGTTATGCTACTGATAATCAGACCATTTTGACAGATGTAATCATTGTATGAAGGCTTGTATTTCTTGTACAGTAAACTTCCGATAATCCAGCACCTTTAGGACCCGGGGGTGCTGGATTATCAGATATGCCAGACTATCGGAAGGGGGGGCTATGAGGGGTCGGGGTTGGGGGGGGATGCCACCCCAGACCCCTCATAGCCCCCCCCTTCCAATAGTCCGGCTCTGCCCCAGGCATCCCCGATTCAGCCGCTGCTGGTCAGTTTCAGCAGCAGCTGAATTGGGACGCCTGAGGCAGAGCAGCTGGGGTGCTGCCGGGTTGGTCCCGTAGCACCGCCTCGGTGCTGCGAGACCAACCCGCAGCACCCCAGCTACTCTTGGGGACGCCTGGGACACAGCAGCTGGGGTGCTGCCGGGTTGGTCCCGCAGCGCTGAGGGGCGGTGCTACGGGACCAAACCGGTAGCACCCCAGCTGCTTTTGGGGACGCCTGGGACAGAGCAGCTGGGGTGCTGCCAGGTTGGTCCCGTAGCACCGCCCCTCGGTGCTGCAAGACCAACCTGGCAGCACCCCAGCTACTCTTGGGGACGCCTGGGACACAGCAGCTGGGGTGCTGCTTGGTCCCGCAGCGCTGAGGGCGCGGTGGTTACGGACCAACCCGGCAACATCCCAGCTGCTCTTGGGGACGCCTGGGACAGAGCAGCTGGGGTGCTGCTGGGTTGGTCCCGTGGCGCCGTTCCTCGGCGCTGCGGGACCAACCCGGCAGCACCCAGCTGCTCTGCCCAGACCCGAGTCAGCCGCTGCTGGTCAGTTTCAGCAGCGGCTGACTCGGGACGCCTGGGGCAGAGCAGCTGGGGTGCTGCCGGGTTGGTCCCGCAGCCCCGAGGGCAGCGCTGCGGGACCAACCCAGCAGCACCAGCTGCTCTGCCCGATTTCCTGATTCAGCTGCTGGTCAGTTTCAGCAGCGGCTGAATCGGGGAAGCCGGGCGCAGAGCAGCTCCAATTGTCCGGCTGCCCGGAGCACTTCCGGGTTCCCGATGGTGCTGGACCATCAGGAGTGCCGGAGCATTGGATGCCGGACCAATGGAGTTTTACTGTAGTACTTTTGGAAGTTTGTCTATTTTGAAAAGACACAGTCAAACTTGCATTTTAATTTTGTGATTCTCTTATTCTGCAGGTGTTACAGTTATTGACAAACCATTATGAACAGTGAAAAGATTTTCAACTCAAATATGTACTGAAGGCCAGCTTCAACAAGTGTTTTAGAAGTGACTGAGAATCCAAGCACTTCTCTACTTGTAGCTTGCACATTGAGTCACAATGGAAGATGTGACGATCTGCAGTTGCGTATGACAGATAATGAAGATTACTCTAGGTAGAAGCAACGTGTAGGATTATTCTGCATTGAGCAGCAGCTGACTGAATTTTTATAAAGGCTGGGGACCACGATTTTTATTTGCAAGGCCTTCAAACAAACAAAAAAATCAAAAGGACCAATTCATGTCAGTTATGACTGACAAATGGATTATCCAGTGAAGAATGGTAAAGTGATGTGTATTCTGGTGAAAGTAAATTTTTGTCTTATTTTTTCCCAGAAACTGTGTTTATCCATGAACTGTAATTCTTCAGGATGGGAACTGAATCCCACCTCTGTAGTACAAGCTGGCATGGGAGTAAACATGTTTGTTTTTATAACAGTTTTCATTACATGAATAGTGTGTGTGTGTGTGTGTGTGTGGGTTCCTTTCCAATGGCACTCTTTAGAACTTGATTATATTATTTATAATTGGCAAAATACTTTGTTATGCCAGTACTATGTTGTAAAACAGAGTTGTATTTTTTTTAGAATAATGCTTAACACTACTAAATGCCACTTAAGGAGAATGGAGAAAGCACAGCATTTCTTGAATGGTGTAATGCCAAAATTTGTTATTAAAGTTTAGTTGCCTGTATTTATTAATGATTTTTCTGTTTAATCTTGGTCGTTTAGATGATTATTTGGCATGAAATAACTGCAACTTTATAATGAATGTATGGAACTCAACAGAGCTTGCATGGTATTAAGAACTGTGTGTGTAACTTAGCTGCTATTAACAAATATGAAAACTTACTTATGTGGCCATGTTTGTAGAGCAACTATCACTTTTATTCATGGATGACCTTTTAAATATGACCAAAACTATTGTAATCTTTGAGCTATTTTCTTTAAATAATAAAAGTTTGTATATTTGTTTTATAATACTAATGAGTTGTTTAAAATTTGAGAAACACAAGCTTCGCAACAAATACTTTTCTGAGATCAACAGTCAAAAGTTGTTTGGAAAAATTTGTGTTAACCTAAACAAATACAAAAATAAAATAAGTGATTTGAAGAAGGGATTGCCAGGCTCAGAGAATATGTATTGCAACACACAATACCAATTCAAATCCACCCAAGCTAAGTGAGTGAAAATTACTACCATCTGATGGCTGGTTTTTTTGGCTCATGATGGTTCTAATGGCTTGTCTACACAATTACTTTGTCACAAGCTGGGATGCAAATCTGCCCTACACACCAACCTGCTATGGACTGTCTGTGTGGCCTTGGCAGACATGTATTCTCAGTTGGGTAATATGAATTTATGTAGTCCCATTCCAAAGAGGACTAGATCAAAGTGAACCAATTAACTGTAAATATGTGTGGGCAGAGTCACACACCATCTTGCTGTGAATTGAATGTCCTGTTGTGGACAAGCCCTTACCTCTGTCAAGTTCATAGTGAAGAAGTATCCATGTTACAAAACCACTACCAGAGTTGGAATTACTTAGTCTGCTTTTTGGCAATGCCAGTGGAGATGCCAAGAATTTATTGGACTATGAAAAGAGAATTTTACCCTCTTACTCTTAGAAATGATTCCTTGTGAATTTAGCCTATAAACTGTGATGGGAAACCAAGTCTGCATAGTGCTTAGTCCAGGTCAGTAACTAGGGCTCTTAAGAGTTACGACAATACAAATAATTAACACAGAATCATAGGGTTGGAAGAGGCCTCAGGAGGTCGAGCCCAACCCCCTGCCCAAAGCAGGACCAACCTTAACTCAATCTTCCCAGCCAGATCTTTGTCAATCTGGAACTTAAACACCTCTAGGGATGGAGATTCTACCACCTTCCTAAGTAACCCATTCCAGTGCTTCACCAGCCTCCTAGTGAAATCGTTTTTCCTAATATCCACCCTAGACCTCCCGCACTGCAACTTGAGACCACTGCCTCTTGTTCTGTCATCTGTCACCCCTGAGAAGAGCCTCTCTCCATCCTCTTTGGAACCCCCCTTCAGGTAGTTAAAGGCTGCTATCAAATCCCTCCTCATTTGTCTCTTCTGTAGAATAAGTACGCCCAAATCCCTCAGCCTCTCCTCTTAAGTCATGTGCTCCAGCCCTCTAATCATTTTTGTTGCCTTCCGCTGGACTTTCTACAATGCGTCCACATCCTTTCTGTAATGGGGGAGCCAGAATTGGACACAATACTCCAGCTGTGGCCTCACCAGTGCCAAATAAAAGGGAATAATCACTTCTCTAGATCTCTGGCAATACTCCTCCTAATACACCATATGCCATTAGCCTTCTTGAATACCAGGGCACACTGACTCTCATCCACCTTCTCATCCTCTGTAATTCCCAGGTCTTTTTCTGCCAAACTGCTTAGCCAGTTGGTCCCCAGCCTATAACAGTGCTTGGGATTCTTCTGTCCCAAGTGCAGGACTCTGCACTTGTTGAACCTCATCAGATTTATTTTGGACCATTCCTCCAATTTTTCTAGGTTATTCTGGACCTTGTCCCTACCCTTCAACGTATCTACCTCTCCCCTTAGCTTAGTGTCATCTGTGAACTTGCTGAGGGTACAATGTATCCCCTCATCCAGGTCATTAATAAAGATGTTGAACAAAACTGGCCCCAGAACAAACTCTTGAGGCACTCCGCTTGACAGCAACTTGCCAACCAGACATTGAGCCATTGTTCACTACCCATTGAGTCTGACAATCTAACCATTTTTTCTCCACCTTACCGTCCATTTATCCGATCTATATTTCCTTAACTTGTTGGCAAGATTACTGTGGGAGACCTTATCAAAAGCTTTGCTAAAGTCAAGGTATAGCACATCCATCACCTGCCCCCACATCCACAGAGCCCAGTGAGTTACCTTCTCATAGAAGGCAATCAGGTTGGTCAGGCATAACTTGCCCTTGGTGAATCTATGTTGACTATCCCTGCTGACTACTCTCTTCCTAGTGCTTCAAAATGGATTCCTTGAGGATCCCCTCCATGATTTTTCTGGGGACTAAGGTCAGGTTGACGGGGCTGTAGTTCCCTGGATTGTCCTCCTTCCCTCTTTTAAAGATAGGCCCTACATTTGCCTTTTTCCAATTGTCCAGGACCTTCCCCATGAGTTTTCAAATATAATGGCCAATGACTCTGCAAACACATCAGCCAACTCCCTCAGTACTCTTGAAAGCATTAGATCCGGCCCCATGGATTTGTGTATGTCCAGCTTATCTAAATATTTCTTAACCTGTGTTCTTTCTCCACCAGGGGCTGCCCACCTCTTTACCATACTGTGCTGCCTAGTCCAGGAGTCTTGGAGCTGACCTCGTCTGTGAAGACAGAGGTAAAACAAGTATTGAGTACTTTCAGCTTTACCCACATCATCTCTCACTAGGTAACTTCCCTCATGCAGTAAGGGTCCCACACCTTCCCTGACCACCTTCTTATTGCTAACATGCCTGTAGCAGCCTTTGTTACCCTTCAAATCCCTTGCTAACTGCAATTCCAATTACACTTTGGCCTTCCTCATTACACCCCTACATGCTTGAGCAATATATTTATACTCTTCCCTAGTCATCTGTCCAAGTTTCCACTTCTTGTAAGCTTCCTTTTTGGCTCTGTCTATATTGCGCTCTCTTGTGCAAGAACATATGCAAATGAGCCGCCATTTTTGCACAAGGGGCTTTTGCGCAAGGAGCAGTCTATACTGCTAGCAAAACCCTCTTGCGCAAGAGCTGTTCTGCCTGAAAATAAGCCTTGCGCAAAATGGCGGCTCATTAAGTATGCAAATGCCTCATCGCCATGCCTCATCTGCATATGTTCTTGCGCAAGAGAGCACAATGTAGATGTAGCCTTTTGTTTAAGCTCCCCAAGGATTTCGCTGTGAAGCCATGCTGGTCGCCTACCATATTTGCTTTCCTTACTGTGCATCGATAGTTTGTTCCTGTGACTTCAATAAGGCTTCTTTAAAATACTGCCTGTATTGCTCTTCCCTTCATGTTAGCATCCTAGCCCATCAGTTCTCTGAGGGAGTTAGTCTGCTTTTCTAAAGTCCAGGGTCTATATTTTGCTGCTCTCCTTTCTTCTTTTGGTCAGGTTCCTGAAATCAGCACTCTCATGATCACTGCTTCCCAGGTAGCCACCCACATTTACTTCTTCTAATTCCTCCTGTTTGTGATCAGCAGGTCAAGCTGCACATGGCCCCTGGCTGGTTCCTTCAGCACTTGAACCAGGTGCTGAGACAAACTGAAGATATCAGGGAAGAGACCTTGTTACTTCTGCTGGCTGTGCTGTATGTATTATATGAAGTTAAGGATTTCAGTTTCAACTTTCTAGTTTTCTCCAACCCTCAAATTAAACTCACACTACAATGAACCAATTTGATAAGGAACAACCTGATAAAATTGGACACTATTTTATCTGCAGAATGATTTCTTCTTTAAACCTAACATAAAAGTCTCACTCTAATTCTTGAACAGACTTGAATTCACTTAGCTGAGAGAATTTTTAATTTCGGTGCGGTACTAGGGGCAGCCACAATGTAAGGCATACTTTTCCACTAAGCATCTGCTACTAGTTACCATGACCTCAGTACTTGGAATCTTCCAGCTAGTTCCTCTTTGACTTCAATAAAGAGTGTTCTGACATGTAGTGCATCTAACTTTGTATCCGCTATTGCTATTCATACCAACCTACCAATTAATTTCTCTGAATCTTCTCTTCCGTTAATCGGCCTTTTTATTTTTTCTAATAAAAATTGCTTGCTAGTACCTTGTCTCAGTGCTCTGAGCTGTTGATTTAGAAAACTAATGAATGTAGCCTACTTTCAACTACATTATTCAGCTCAGAGAACATATGGTTCAAGAGCTTGTCTATGGAGGGTATTTTTCATATTCCATTCTTAGTGCTCCTGTAGCTCATATCCTTGAACAGAAAAATTTAGATCCATGGTCACCAACCAGTCGATCACAAGGCGTTCGGGACCCCTCCCCATTTTCCTCCACCCGAAAGAAGCCCTACGACCTACCTCCAGCAACGAGGGAGGTAGTGCCGGCTTCCTGCGGGGTGGACGGAAGTCCAGCAGCTGCGTGCCACTTCTGGGATTTGTGGAAGTGCACAGGCTGCTTCCCCTCCCCCAAACAGCTGGCACTGTACCAAAAAGCAGGTCTGTAGCACGCCGGGGACACTCTGCGCAGGGGGAGGTAGGAGGCCCCAGAGGAGGTGCACGCCGGGAGGGGTTATAAGTCCTGAAAAGAGGCGTGCGCCTGGGGTTCTCTCCTCTATGGGGAGGAATCCCCAGAGGAGGTGTGGGCTGGGGCTTCCCTCCTCTGTCCGGGGAGAGGGTGGGCGGTAGAAGTCCCAAGAAGAGGTGTGTGACCTCTGGGGGGGGGAGTCATCCCTGGAGGAGGCACATGCTGGGGACTCCCTGTCCCTGCAGCAGAACCCACTGGCACCCTGTCCCCTGCAGCAGAATCCTGTCCCCTGCGGCAGAACCCACTGGCACCCTGTCCCCTGCAGCAAAATCCTGTCCCCTGCGGCAGAACCCACTGGCACCCTGTCCCCTGATCCTTGTCCCTATTGGCACCCTGTTCCCACTGGCACCCCGACCCCTGCCTCAGAACCCAATGGCACCCTGGCCTCTGCCCCAGCACCCACTAGCACCCTTCCGCAGTACCATGTCCTGTGGGGCCACATGAGTGGGGGGGAAGGGGTTGGACGAGTTATTTTTTTGCATCTCACTTGTGTGGCCCCAACTGACTTTTCTGTGGGTCAGTGACCCGACTCAAAAGAGGTTCCCCGCCCTTCTCATAAATAAAGACAATGCTGAAACTTTGTATTTGACATATTTTATTTAAAAATGAAGCCTGGCCAACAAACCCCCAATTGGGGCCAACCCCCTATCTGGCCGCAGCATTATAACACTCCTGTACCCCACCTCCCCGACCCAAGATCTGAGCCTATCACACACTAGAACCCCCTATCCTGAGCCTCTCTCATCCCCAAACTCCTGCAGCCCCACATCCTCAATGTTCTGCCACAACACTCCTGCGCCATCTACACACTGCCCATCTTACTCCCAATCTCCCTGCCCTGAGCCCCTCAATACTCCAACCCAAACTCCTGCACCCTCACATCCACAAGCATGTGGCTTGCTCAGCACCCCAACCCTCCTGATCCTGGAGCCCTCTCCCTGAGCCAGCATCCCCTTCTCTACCTCCTCCTGCATCCAGATTCCCTCCCCGACCTTGCACCTCTCACCCCTTCCCACACCCAAATCCCTCATTCCCACCCCAAAGCCCCACACATCCTGTCTCAACCCAGTGAGGGTATGGCTAGGCTGCAGGAGTTTTTCCGGGATTCCAGAGGTATCTGGAAAAACTCCTCTGTGTCCAGGGATGTGTTTGTTCTGCTTTTTTTAGCGGAACAGCAAAAATGCTCTTTTGGTAACCTCTGTATTCCTCGTTCCATGAGGAATAAGGGGGCTTCCGCAAGGAGGGGGTTTTCTAACATTTAGCCCAGTCTAGACAGAATCGAGAAAAAAAAAGCGGCAGTGTAGCTGTACCCTGAGGTTGTGTCTACACTGGCGCGTTCTTGCATGCAAACGGCTGCTCTTGCACAAAAACATGCCGCCTGTCTACACTGGCCGCGCGTTCTTGCGCAAGTAAACTGACGTTGTACTGCAGAAAATCAGGGCTTCTTGCACGAGAACTCTGACGCTCCCTCATAGGAAGAAGCCTTGTGCAAGAGCTCTTCCAGAAGAGGCCAGTGTAGACCTCTTCATGTGCAAGAAGCCCCTATGGTTAAATTTCTTGTGCAAGAAGCCCCTATGGTTAAAATGGCCATCAGAGCTTTCTTGCGCAAGAGAGCATCTACACTGCCATGGATGCTCTTGCACAAAAGCACATCTCTTGCGCAAAAGCACATGCCAGCACTCTCTTGTGGAAGAGTTTTTGCACAAGAACTCTTCCACAAAAGAGTTCTTGTGCAAGATGCTGCCAGTGTAGATGTAGCCTGAGTGTGTGTAAGGGCTGGGGATAGCAAGTGATGGAGAGGAGGAGAACAGAGGGTGGGGCTTCAAGGAGGGGGTGGTAGATCTTGGCTTGTTCTGACATTTAAAAGTGATCTTGGATGTAAAAAGGTTAGAGGCCACTAA
Organism: Rafetus swinhoei; assembly: GCA_019425775.1. Lineage (NCBI taxonomy): Eukaryota > Metazoa > Chordata > Testudines > Trionychidae > Rafetus > Rafetus swinhoei. The sequence continues at coordinate 74,523,132 of CM033449.1, read as the reverse complement.
TCTAGATAGCTGTCACTTGGAGCCAGGCAAGCACCCTTACTGTCATATATAGGGCATGAAGGTCAAAGTGACCCAATCACCATTCAATTTTCTCACCATCTGTGGTTGCTAGCTGCAGCTATTCAGTGTCTGTCTTAATATTTTCTCAGTAATTTAATATAGGCCCTGTAGATAGTTAGGATTACTTGACCATCCCCAGTACTGGAATAAGGAAGCTTATTGTAAATACTGTGCTTATTTGCAGTTTTGTAACTGGTAACTAAATGCCATAATAGATACACCTAACAGAACTTCCCACAAGGTGACAATCAAAATCACCTGCGCGAAGGCGCCGCAGCGCCAGGCTGCCGCCACCCGCACCTCGCGCCCACCTGGCAGCAGCGACTCCTCTTTCGCCGGCCCGGCCAGCGCGCGGGAAGGACTTGCCGGGCGGGCGGCGGGCGGCCGTTCTCCCAACCTGACAGCAGCGCCGGCGGGCCCCTTACTTTTTGGCACCGCTCGCGGCCCTGCGCAAACGCCCCGTCCCCTCCTCCTCAGCGCGCTGGGAGCAGCCACCCAGCGCTGAGGCTGCGCCCCAAGGGCGCCGCGGTCCCGTGCTGCCGCGGGAGGAAGTATCGCTGCGCACCGTAACCGCCCCCCTTGGCCACCCCAGTCGGCGCGTCTCCTTCGGATGGCGTCTTCGCCGTCATCTGGGCTCCCTCGTCCTCATTGGTTGCGCTCGGAGATCTCACTATGCTCACTCCACCCCTTCGGCCAATCATCGTGTGGTGGGACCGCTTTGTCCCCCCAGCCGCCCCACGCCTGACGGGCACCGGCTCCTGCCCGGCAGCCAATCGAAGCGGCGTAGAGGTCTTGGGCAGCCAATAGACGCGAGCAGTTCAGGTGCCCGCGTCGCGTGTTGTGGTTGTTGATGGGCGAGGAGCGGCTGGCGGCGGCGCTGGGGTGAGTGAGGGACGGGTGCTGGCGCGGTACAGGTGAGTGAGGGGCCGAGCGCGCGCTGCCCTGTGCCGGGGCGGCCAGGGGGTCTCGGGGTTGCGCTGCTGGGTTTCCCTCTCCCGGGGCTGGTCGGAGGCCGGGGGCGCTGCTCTTCCCCCGGCAGCGGTTTGAGTTAGTCCGACGAGAGTCAGAACAGAGTCAAATGGCCAGTGCCAGAGCCACTTCCCGCGGCAGTCAGCCCGAGCGGAGCAGCGCTGCAAGGCGGGAGCGAGCGAGCAGCATCCTTACAAATAACCCCCGAACCAGCCCCGCTGCGGGTGAGGCTCCCCCACTGCAAAGGTCTTTCTAGCGAACGTGTCGAAACACTGTGACTTTAATTGGTAATTAGTCAGGGTGGTTTTGCCATGTAGCTAACCGAAAATGTAATGGATAAAACTATTGTGTGGTGAGAATAATGTCTATTAATATTTCCCCTGTCATTTATTGTAGGACTAGATATTCAAATCAGACTTCAAATGAATACACACTGTTGTGGCTGCTCATTTGGGTAATTGTTCAGAAGCCTCAGGGGGTAGCTGAGTTAGTCTGTATGGGATAAACTTAAAAAACAACAAATGGTCTGGTAGCACTTTATGAAACACTGAGGTTTGAGGATTTGCACTGAACTGTTCCCTTCTTTAACTACAAGATAAAAGAAATTCTGCTTTGGGATCTAGTGAGTGCATCCTGTCTTAACATAAGGGTTGTCTTGCTGTTAGGTTCTAAAGTGTATGTGTTGCTTGGCCTCTAGTAGGTAAGTAATGTTGCTATTTGAAACATTTTGTTCTGCTGTGTGGAAATACAGTGTGTTTGCTGTAATGCATAAGATCTTTGTGTTTAGGAGTAAAAATATTTAAAAGGTTCAAGCATGTAAATTTTCCATTACTTGCAATGCTTAAACTTGAGCAGTGTTTACCCAGTGTTACAGCTGGATGGAGATCTTCATTTTTTTTTTTAAGTTTAAAATGCAAATTTTGACTAACAAATGTTTGGCCAAGAACGAGGGAGGGGAAGGATTTCCAATAAAATGAAAAACTTTTGAGGGATCCTGGTGTTTTCTATGAAAATGCTTATTTAATCCAACCTCCTTCCCCCCCCGCCCCCCCAATAGTAACTTGATGGAAGGTTGTTGAGCAACTCTATTGAATAGTCTGAAAAAATTCTTTGCTACTTAGTCACAAAAAGTTCTTCTTTTAGTATATTGAACATTTTTTTATATCAGCTAACCTTACTGCCATTTTATTTAGCAGGATGTTTACTTAGAACAGTGGTTCTCAAATGTTTTGGCCCATGGCGCAACTGGCTCAATAGAAACTTTTCTGTGTACTACCAGTTGCTAATGGAAACTTGCCGTTAATCACATATTTATGCCTGAGCCATTTTGCTAATGCTACAGCTAGGGAGAACAGTTTAGTTTAACCAATAAGAAAGGAAATATTAAATTATCAAACAGATTAAGCGCTTTAACTTTCTCATGTTAGTTTATCAAACTTCATTTTAAATGAAGTAAAATATTGATTTATGTCCAACACAAAAGGTTTCAATGTTTTCTTTATTTATGGCAGGGGTGGGGAACCTTTTTTGGATCAGGGGCCACTGATACACAGAAAAGTCAGTTGGGGACCACAAAGTGAAAAGCAAAAAACCCCTCCAAAACCCCGAATCCTCACTGATCTGGCCTCCCCAAATGAAACACCTCACTCCTCTAGTGCTCCAGCTCCATGGGGCGAAGGAGAGGGGCAAGGAGGACTGAGGTTCAGGATTTCCTGTGGGCCAGATTTACTCTTCTGCGCTTCCAGGGTTAGTGGATTTTGTGGATCTCCCCAGGCTCTGGGGTGTGGACAAAAATGAGGGGTTCAATATGTGGGACAGGGCTGCCAGTGAGTGGCATAGGGATGGGGGTTCAGGATTTGGATGGGAGGTGGGGTGCAGGAAGAGGGGTGAGGGTATGAGGTGTGGGTGGGAAGTGGGATGCTGGAGCAGGCTGGGAGCAGGGTGTCTAGCCAGGGCAGGGGGCAAGAGCAAGGGAAGGTGCAGTGTGGCCAGGAGGGAGGGTGTTGGAGCAAGGATGGGTTCAGAAGCAGGCTTGGAAAAGGGTGTCTGGCCAGGAGGGAGGATGCAGGAGCAGGCTAGGGAGGGGGGAAAAGTTGTCTGGCCAATGGGGCGGGTGCAGAAGCAAGGGAGAGTGCAGGAGCAGGGTGGGGGTAGCGTGTCTTAGGAGGGGTAAGGGTGCAGGAGCAGGCTTGGGGTAGGGTGTCTGGCCAGGGGAGAGGGTGCACTTACTTGCTTTCATGCCCCAACACTGCTCCCAGGCACAGCTTGCTGCTGCTCCCATTGGCCACAACTCCAGCCACTGAGAGTAGTGGGGAAAGCCTTTATGCAGCAGTCTGTACACTGCTGTTCCACCAGCCTGGGTAGGGTGAGTGGCAGCATGTGGAGCTGCTTCTGGCTCTGCTTCTTCCCCACATGCCAGATCTGGTAGGGAGGCTTGGGGCTCCTCCCACCTATTAGGAAGGCTGGCGCTGGTGCTCCAACCTTGTGAGGATAGGCATGAGGCTGGAGCACCAACGCGGGCTCCCTGCTGCGGGGAGAGGGAGTGATGGGAGAAGCAGGGGCTGAGCTCAAGCAGGTGGTCTGTGGACCGCAGTTGGAGAATCACTGACTTAGAGGAATTGTTTAAGGCTGAAATAAACAGATTTGCTTTACTCAATATTTGAAAAGAAGTCTCTTTGCTCGGTGTTATATATCTAAACAAATTAAGAGTTTCTGATGATAGAAGTTTAGGTACAGATTTTCTGAAGTGGATTGCAACCCAAACTGGTTATTAGAAACATTTGGATTCAAGGGGGTGTGTGGGAATTAAATTTGACCAATTTTGGGAATGGCTGGAGGAACTTTGTGACCCTGCACATTTTTGGGGAGATCCTGTGGCCCTGCTTGCCCTCACTCCCCTGTTTGGATTTATCCTGTAGTCCTCTACTCGATCTGATTTTAGATTAACTGCAGGATTAGACCTGTTGATTCTGTTTATGTCCTCATTTTGTGCATTTTCTAAAGTATAATGTACTTTTACAGTGTTCTTTTTAATCCTCAAACTTAACCATTTTTATTTAAGGTTTAAGTAGGTGGCTGTTTGAATAGCATCAACTTGCCAGTAACTGATTCAGTTTTACCTTTTAAAATGTATAGGCTGTTTCAAGAATTCTGCAGAGAAACTGCAAGTGTGAAGTTTTATATTTGAACAATGGCAGGCAATGATAGTGTTGACATCCTGAACTCGGCTTACCTGGCTGTGGAATACATCGACTCTTTCTTGCCTGACAATCCACTGCAGCAACCATTTAAAAATGCTTGGAACTATATGCTGGACAATTACACCAAGTTCCAGATTGCAACCTGGGGATCACTTCTAGTTCATGAACTTGCATACTTTTTGCTCTGTTTACCTGGATTTTTATTTCAGTTTATACCTTATATGCAAAAGTATAAAATTCAGCAGGTGAGACAGACTCGTGGATTTTTAGTTGCTTTGTTTTATGTAAACATTGCATGATAGTCTAACTTTGTATTTGACCAATTGTCAGGAATCTTCAAATGCAGACCCATAAGTTCTTGATATGCTTGTCTATATATTTTATGGGAGGTTCACACATCTCGCTTCCACCTATATAAAGGTATAAGTTACTGGGTTTGGTGAAAGAACTCTTCCATCTGGGAGCAACGGATCCCTTCCCCTCTCAAAGAGTAAATGCAAAGGACAGCTTTGCAGCAAAGCTTTTTCTGCCACTGTTCCATTACATAGATTGGAATAGAGGCTACATCTTCTTGTGTGAAAGATTTGGGCTCTTAGCTAAGTATATATCTAGATCCTTTAGCCCAGTGATACTCAGACCTCAGTGGTTCAGGAGCCAAAATAGCAGTCAGCATTACACAAACAAGCCACAGAAGTGTGAATTGATTTTCACTGCTTCTGGCGGGCGGAGTGTTGCTGCCCCTGGGCTTCAGCCGTGTTGTGTCGTGGCTGGGGATATGGGGCAGTGTGCCCACCCTCCCTGTGCTCCAGGGCCAGAGAGGCTGGGGCCTCTGATACGCAGCAGTGTGGGGCAGGATGATTAAAAGCTGGCTCCCTGGGAGCACCGGTTTTGGCCTGTCCCCTTGAATCTAAATGTGTAACCACTGAAAATTCTTGCATGTACCAGCTCCTGCCTATCCCTTTCACTCTCCACACGGCTGCAGAGGCAGCAGCGCAGGGGGGCGGGAAGACAGCTCCACAGAGCCAGTGCTCATGGGAAGCTGGCTTTTAAGTTGATTTTCCCCTTCCCCAGCACTGGCTCCATCCTCCCCCTTCCCCTCCTGCACTGCTGCCTCTGTGGGAGATGGGTGTGGGCAGTCAGCTCCCGCCTACCCCTCCATCCCCACGGGTGCTGGGGGTGGGGTGGGACTGGCAGCTCGGCAGGAGCCGGTACTTGCAGGGAGCTGGCTTGAAAGCTGGCTCCCTGCATGTACCTACTCCCACTTGCCCCTCCTCCCTTATTGCCTCTGATAGAGAGGCAGCAAGTGGGGGATGCATGTAACATTTAGGATTAACTGATAAGCCCAGGTTTATTGGGTAATGGTATAAACAGGTACATGCTAACATTGCTATTTTCCAGCAAAACTGGGGATCTCTTTCATATAGTTTTGAAACTTTTGTAGCTCTTAAATATATTTTTTTCTCCTATCCCCAAGTTATTGTAGTGATAGAGTTAAATAAATGCCAACAAAATGAAAGAAGATTGATTTAAGACACTGTTCATCTCAGTCAGTTTTCACTTGCGTGGTGCTCTGATGTTATTCTGCCAGCTCTTTAGTGCTGGCAGTGATAATTTTTCAGAGTAGACAGGATCTGGATTGTTTTTCTTTCTTTTAGAAAGGTAAAAAGAATTCTGTGAAGCCCTGCTTTCTGCTCATTTTTATGTATGTCCTCCTTTGCGTCTTACTGAGGCTTTTTCAAGATCACATTACAGTATTAACACATCACTATGTGTGTTTGCTCCTCTTCATAATGTGATGAGTCGACTTAAAACTACTAAGAGTGAAAATCAATGAAGGATCCGCTTTATCCTAACCTACAATAATGTATTGGGTGTTACTGGTACATACGCAGTATGTTTTCTGTAATAAATTGACCGTCTAGGATTTTACAGCTGTCGCTGTTAGGAACACAGAAACAACTTGGAAATACTTGGTGGTCAAAACTTTCTTCAAAAGCACAGGCCCTTACTGTTGGGTAGAGGAAAATATTTGTCGGCACGCGTGGAGAGCCAACTTGAAAGATGGCTCCCCGCACCTATTGGCTCCCGCCTGCGATCCTCACCCTCTGTGCTCCTGCCTCTGTATCAGAAGCATCAAGCAGAGGAGGTAGGAGCCAGTGCTCATAGGGAGCCAACTCTTAAGCCAGCTCCCTATGAACACCGGATCTGCTTGCTCCCCAAACCTCCGTGCTGCTGCCTCTGGCTCTCCTCATGTGCTGACTTCACAGACCCACCTGCCCCCCCTTGCTACTTCTACAAAGGCGGGGGACAGGCACCCACTGTCTGCCATTCCCCCTCTCATTCCCCCCCCCCCCATCCCCCGTGGAGGGGGCAGGGGAGGCTGCTGCGGAAAAGCCTCTGTCAGCGGTGGGCCTGGGCTTGCTGCAGACAGGCTGCTCTGTGGCAGCAGCCCCTGTCCGTGTGGGGGTTGAGTTCCCCGCGGGAGAAAAACTGCCCTGCCTCCCACTGGCTCCTCTTGCGGACTGGCTTCCACCTACCAACCTGTGCTGCTGCCTTTGATAGGCCTCTGGGGACTATCAAATAGTCGCGTAACCACTACACTACATGACTATTAAATTACATGCTATCTAACATCCCTACTATCAAGTAGAGACCAGTGTAGATTTAAAGACTAGATAGTTCATTACAGTGCTACATGTCTGTATTAATAAAGCACAGCTTAGCAAAATAGGAAACGTAGTCAAGCCTTTTCTCTTTAGTAGCTTGAAGTCAAATCTTGAGAATTCCCTTTTTTGTACTTGATACTTCTGAAATGATATTGCACACTAGGACTGATGATTAGAACTTTCTTTTTCCTAGGATAAACCAGAAACATGGGAGAAGCAGTGGAAGTGTTTAAGAACACTTCTCTTCAATCACTTTTGTATTCAGCTTCCCCTGATATGCGGTACCTACTATTTCACAGAGTACTTCAATATCCCTTATGACTGGGAAAGGATGCCAAAATGGTAGGTAGAAACCTTTGATATTGTGCTTATATAGTTCTGTTTTAACTTTCTGTTGGAAGAACAGATGACAGTACCTGTGCAATGTTCCCTGCTGTCTGGGGAGTTGGTATGCTGCACAGTTATGTGATTGTTTTGAATGAATGTGTGATTCATAGACCTACTCCTTCTCACTGAAGTTTATCCAGTTGCAATAATGGGACCAGTCTAGTGTCCTATATTTGATATTGTGCCTAATGTCTGCAACATTGTTCAGTTCTTGGAGGGGAAGGATTTGAAAAACTAAATCCAGAAACAGGTTGTGGAGGTAGCCATGTTTGTCTGTTTCAGCAAAAATAACAAGGATTCTGGTGGCACTCTACAGACTAAGCGACAAGGAGTCCTGTGGCCATGCACGCACATGCATCTGTCGAAGTGGGTCTTTGCCCACGAAAGCTTATGCTCCAATACATCTGTTAGTCTACAAGGTGCCACAGGACTCCTTGTTGCTTTTGCAGATCCAGACTAACACAGCTACCCCTCTGATACTCTACAGACTAACAATTTTATTATGCTTCAGAGGGGTAGCTGAGTTTAGTTTGTACGGGATAAATTTAAAGAACAACAAATAGTCTGGTAGCACTTTAAAGACTAACAAAACTTATAGATGGTATCATGAGCTTTCGTGGGCACAGAAATGGGCTCTGCCCATGAATGCTCATGATACCAACTACATGTTTTGTTAGTCTTTAAGGTGCTAAAGTGCTACCATATTTGTTGTTTTTAAGTTTATTTTATTATGGCACAAGCTTTTGTGAGCTTCAACTCACTTTATCAGATGCATGAACTGAAAGACAAAGGAAATAGATAGAAGGGATGCAGAGATGGGAGTGTTACATCACAGCTAACTCCACCATGGTGGATGTGGATAAAAAGGTGAGAATACCTAAAGTGGAAAATTACATATGGTAACGAGTGAGCCAATCCTTGTTCCCGTGGTCACCAACCAGTCGATTGCGATTGACTGGTGTATTGTGGGGGGCACAACCAGTCAATCGGGAGGTGTTCCCATTCCTCCCTGGCTCCGCTCTCCCCCAACAAGGAGCCCGCACTGGCGCTATAACCTCCTGCGAAAATGGAGGTAGTGCCGTCTTCCTGCAGTGTGTGGTGGGGGGAGAGTCCCATGGCTGCATGCCAGATCCGATGTCTCAGGAAGCACACGCTGCTTCTCCCTTCCCCGCAATAGTGGGTGTGCTTGTTGAGATGCCAGCTGTGGCGCACAGCCGCAGGAGTTCCTTCCCTGTGCTGCCTGCCTTCCTGCAGCATGGTGGGGGAGTGAGAAGTCCACGGTTGCGTGCTAGAGCTGACTTCTCAGGAAGCACACACTGTTGTGGGGCGGGGAGGAGCAGCAGGTGTGTTTCCTGAGAAGCCAGCTCTGGCACACAGCTGCGGGATTCCCGGCCCGCGCCCTGCGCGCGCTTTCTTGCCTTTCTTTCCTTCCCTGTGCTCCGGGGTTTTGTGTGCGTGCGTGCGCGCGCCCCTGCTCAGGCCTCTAGCAGCACTCTGCCCCGGCCCCCTGGTCTGATCCCCATCCAGCACCCTGGCCAGACTCCTATCCAGCACTCTGCTCCTGCCCCTTCCCTCCTGGCCAGACACCTACCCCCAGTTTGATCCTGGACCCTATCTTCCACCCTGACTTTTCACCTCCATCTCTATTCCACTCACTGGCAGACATGTCCCGCATACTGGATCCCTCATTTTTGGCCCCACTTCAGTGTGTAGAGGGGCCCACAAATTCTACTAATCCTGGACCTAGAAGAGTTAATCTGGCATCCAGTCTTGAACCTCAATCCCACCCTACCCTTCCCTCCATGGGGCTGGAGTGCCAGGGGAGTGAGGTGTCTCAGTTGGGGCCACATCGGTAAGGCTTGGGGGGTTTTGGAGGGGTTTTTTTGCATCTTGTGTGGCCCCCGACTGATTTTTCTGTAGGTCAGTGGTCCTTTACCCAAAACAGGTTCCCTGCCCCTCACATAAATAAAGACAATGCTGAGACGTTTTGTGTTGGACATAGTATTTTATTTAAAAATGAAGCCTGGCCAACAAGCCCCCAGTTGGGGCCAAGCCCCCATCTAGCCACAGCATCATAACATTCCTGCACCCCCCTCAGATCCCAACAATGAGTCCATCATACACCTGAACCTCTTACCCTGAGCCCCTCATCCCCAAACTCCTGTACCCCCACATCCCCAGTCTTCTGCCACAACACTTCTGTTCCATCCACACACTGCAAATCTGTGTCCTGAGCCCATCATACTCCCAACCTCCCTGCCCTGAGACCCTCATACACCCCAACCTCCTGCACCCTAACCTCCACAAGCCTGCGGCTTGCTCAGCACCTCAACACTCTCCAGCCTGGAGCCCCTTCCCTGAGCCAGCATCCCCTTCTCCACCTCCTCCTGCACCCATATTCCCTCCCAGAGCTTGCACCTCTCACCCCTTCCGACACCCAAATCTTTCATTCCCACCCCAGAGCCTGCACCTCCGGTCTCAACCCAGTGAGAGTGAATAAGGGCTGGGGACAGCAAATGATGGAGAGGAGGGGAATGGAGAGGGCAGGGCCTCGAAGAAGGGGTGGGGTCTTGGGGAAAGGATGGGGTAGATCTTGGCTTTCCCTGACTTTTAAAAAGTGATCTTGGGTGTAAAAGGGTTGGAGACCACTGCTCTACTCAGACTAATCCTGATGGTGTCAAATTTGTATATGAATTCCAGCTCAGCAGTTTCACATAGCAGTCTGTTTTTGAAGTTGTTTTGCTTCAGAATGGCATTGCCATCCCTTTCTCCTCTGACTTTCACTTCATGCATCTGATGAAGTGAGTTGAATCTCACCAAAGCTTATGCTCCAGTAAAATTGTTAGCCTTTAAAGTGCCACCAGACTCCTTGTTGTTTCTGCTAAATCCAGAAAGAGATAATGTGGCTGGAAGTTAATACACCCTCTGTGGTCTCATGAGCACTCTTGTATATGCAAGAATCAATGGCTTTCGATAGTGATGTGTTAAAAATAGAGCAATAGGGTAACCTTGTAGCCACTGAAAATCTCAGTGGTAACATGGGGTATATCTACACTGCATAGCTATTTATCCTGAAAGCCTCCTGTTATTTCGAAAAATATTTCGAAATAACGGGCATGCTCTTTCGCCATCCTGGTAAACCTTGCTGTGTACATGTGCCAAATTTCAAAATAAACTATTTTGAAATAAGATACACAATTTATGCAGCGCAAATTGTGTATATCTTATTTTGAGTTTAGGGTGCTGTGTAGATGCACCCATGGTTACCCACGCTGTGGGCTCTGGAGTATAAAGCTTAGCAGTATACTGCAGAGCCTGCAGCAGCATCCCTGGGAGCGGAGTAGGCAGCCTCTGCTGGCCTGGCTCCACGGGAGGAGGCTTTGCTGAGTGTAATTGACGCCATCCAAACAACAGTTAGTTGTTTGCACTTGAACATCCCTAGTTTTTGAGCCATCGGTTTCATCTCCAGAAATAACATGAAGTGCTGCCCAGCTGCTGCATCATGTGCTTTAGGAAAAACTGTACCAGGTGCATACGTTGGGTGTATCTACACTGCACCATAGGTTGGACACAGTTTGAGTTACCAAATTGCATATCCTATTTTGAAATAGCTTATTTAATAAATTTCAAAATAACCCTCTATTCTGAAATGTCCCTCACTCCTCAAGGTTTACAGGGACATTGGAATAGCGAGCCTGTTATATTTCGAAGTAACGGCATTTCTGTTAATATGCGGGATAGCTATTTTGGGATATCTGCAATATCTTGAAATAGCGCTGCAGTGTAAATGTAGCCCTTCTGATTACAAACCGATGCATCTTAAAATCTGAACCCTTATGTTGTTTAAGTACTTATTTTCCTAGTTTCAGTGTCAGGAGAAATATTGCATACTGTAATATATAATATGAAATTACAATTTGTAACAATCAACATTGCCAATTTCTTACAGGGTATGAAGTTGTCTTCTTTCTACAGTTAATGCTGCTTTTAGCTCCTACTTTATATATTGTACGTGTGTGTGAGAGCCAGTGAGTGTGCACTAAGGGCAAAACTAATAAGCTTGCTGTATTGCTCTTTCATTGAACTGCATACAGATACCAATGAATAGTACTTAAAATTGTAAATATATAATACTATGTTTTGTTAGCAATGACTTATGTACAATACGTATTAGACTCAGTGGTATTTGGTACTAGTAGAGCAATGAAAGAGCTGTTAATGTGCATTGTGGGAGCATCTGTGGATAGCATGCTGCTATCTGGGTATTAAAACTACGTGAAAGTTAAATGTGTATTCCCTGCACAGTGATGAAAGAATGGCATGTTCCTTATTAAAAGCTTCTGGATTTGACATGTTAGCAAAGAAATGGACTGCTTCTTTCATATGTTTCAATCTTGCTATAACTAAAAATATTTTTATTTTTAAAGGTACATGCTACTTGCCCAGTGTTTTGGATGTGCAGTGATTGAGGATGCCTGGCACTATTTTCTGCATAGACTCTTGCATCACAAGAGAATATACAAGTACATCCATAAAGTTCATCATGAGTTTGTAGTATGTACTACTTAATAATTTCAACCTATGTGTTTAATATAATCTATTTATTTTTTTTAAATAAATAGTCTTTATGTCCTTTTGGAAATAGGGAGAACAGCCAATCTAAGGCTACAATGTCTAGACTACTCATGGCTTCCGAAAAGACATGCAAATTAGGCACAAATTTGCATATCTTCTTCCAATCCCTTTTTCGGAAGAGGTGGGGTGTTTTGTTTTGTTTTTTAAGCAGTCTAGACTTGGGTTTTCACACGAAAACTCCCTTTTTCGAAAGAACCCTTATTCCTCAAAAAATGAGGTTTACAGGGTTCTTTCGAAAAAGGAGGTTTTTGCATGAAAACCCCAACTAGACTATTTTGTCGTCCGTCCATCCTCCCCAAAAAAAGCTGTTCTGAAAAAGATATCAGAAGAAGATATGCAAACTCACTCCTAATTTGCATATCTTCTTTCAGAAGCCATGGGTAGTCTAGACGTGCCCTTACAAAATATTTTTACATTAATTACCTCAGTATTTGTAACTATCTTCATAGCTCTTAGCAGTGGTTTAAACAACTTAGAAATTAACTCAAATATCATAAATATAAAAGAAAGTGTCGAGCAGCAACTCTCTTCTCTTCCTTTCACTCAAAGGCAACCGCATTTTGGGACCAGTATTATATCATCTGACCATCTGGATGGTTACAATTTTACTTGATTAATCATTTATTGTATTTAATGGCACACTGTCAATTTGACAGTCGTGTTTGTTAGATTTTTAACGTGCTATAAATGTAAATACAATGATAATTTTTATAATTACTATGTAAGAATCTTTATTGTACTCTAAGATGTTTATACATTTTCAGCTAAGATTATTATAGCTGCAAAGTTGGTTTGGGCAAATAAGTTTCTAAATATAGTTACTTCAATTGCTTATCTTGTATAATCCTGAAAAGATCCTTCTAATAAACAATAGCATGGCAGCAAAAAAATACTATATACTCTAAAGAATAAAAAAACCCAGGACGTACTAGTTGAAATTCCAGAAGTAGTCTTATATTCAAGTTGAGAGTGTTCGTCTTGAAAACTCTTTCGAATATTCTATTTCCTAAACATAAATGTGATGAATTAGGATATTTTATATATCATTCTCATTTTGTAAGGCTGCTTCAGGACCACCAACCAGGTCCACAGGATACCTTGTGAACCTAGCAAAGCAACAACAACACCTTAGTGTAGCAGACAATAACCACTTTCTAACTCCAGGTTCAGATTCAAGGAACAGATTTATTTTAGCAGAGATACAGAATGCAACCGCCCAGTGATCATTTGGGGGTGACTGCCCAATTAATAGGCTGCATGTACACAAACATAAACAAAGGCAAACAGCTAAATCTCAATGTTTTATTTTTTTTATATATCCAATATGGCATTCTACTTTCAACTCCCCCTTCTGGCTTGTTGTATAATAATTTATGATCAAATATGAAATTATGCATTATACAATGCATTATTCTCAGAGGCTATGTGTACACTTGCACCCTATTTTGAAATAGGGATGCAAATGAAGACATTCAAAATTGCAAATGAAGCCGGGACTTAAATATCCCACACTTCATTTGCATAATCCCATTATGGAGCTATTTTGAAATAAAACGCACTGTGTAGATGCGTTATTTTGAGAGAAAGCCCTTCTCTTGAAATAACTGGTAAACCTCTTTGTACGAGGAATAAGGATTATTTCGAGAGAAGAGTTTTCTTTCAAAATAACCGCATCTTAACAGTGTCTGTTATTTCGAAATAGCACCAGAATGCGAATATGCAAATGAAGCACAGGATATTTAAATTGCTTCATTTGCAATTTTGAATGTCTTCATTTGCATCCCTATTTCGAAATAGGGTGCAAGTGTAGACATACCCAGAGGGGTAGATGTGTTGGTCTGTCTCTGTAAATCAATGAGGAGTCCTATGGTACCTTAAAGACTGACAGGTTTATTTGGACATGAGCTTTCGTGGGATGTAACACTTGGTCAAATGCATCAATAGATTATAAACAATAGATCATATAACATGTTTATCTGCTTTATTAGCAATAACACAGGTATTAATCTTATTTCAGAAGGACTTCTGGGACTTTGCTATTTTTATCCTTATTATATGTGGCAGGTCTACTGTACCAAAACCTGGAAAGTCCAGAAACTAAACAGAATATCTAATGAGCCAGAAAGGCTCTGTCTGCAGTCCAATAAACTTATTTCCAAAAAGTTTATTCAGAGGTCTTATTAACTACACTAAGTCAACAATTATATTGCTGATATCTAATATGTAACATGTATGATCCACTAAATTACATGTAGACCATTGCTATCTTACCTGTTGGTAAGATCATCTGATTGCTGTTTCACTTCTTTATGCTCCCCCACTTTACATCTCATTGGCCCTAAGTGACAAAAAGGAGAGTCTCATATTCTTCCTCTTGAGAATTGCTTTGATTTTTACATTATAGGTTCTGTTTGGCAGTTTTCAAATTACAGTTTTGACATAGCAATACATTATGAATAATGTTATTAACATTACAAGCTGAAGCACTGATAATAGATATGAATTTATATCCACTCAGGCACGTGTTCCTATGTTGTGGCAGGTATTTAAAAATTACAAGTTGTTTTTTGTTTTTGTTTTTCTTTCTAAAAACTTGCTATAATTGCTCTGAGATCATTTGATTTACTACAAGTTTTTGGTTTGGGAAGGTTGATAATGAACAGCTAAATGAGGAAATGTGTCCTGTCATTTGCAGCTAGTAAGTAGAAGTTGCAGGCTTTCTTTATTTGCAAAGCGGTCATCAACATAATGCTGGAGTGACTCAAAATCATTAATTGCTTTTGTCCTTCCACTGATGTCAGGAAATACTCCTGGGGAACTTAAGCTCATGATCATGTGCCTTCTTGGGCAAGTATCTTAGAGCCAGTGGATGAACTGGGAGTTGAACCCCAGTCTCTTGAGAATCCTGTTCATTTACACTGTTCTATTTATTGGCCTGATTCTTGAGTACTTGACATACTACAGAAAAGGGCTTACTGTGTTTATATGTTTTGTTTTCCTCTTTTTTTTCCTCCCAGTCTCCATTTGGGATGCAAGCAGAGTATGCACATCCTCTGGAAACGCTTATCCTTGGAGCTGGTTTTTTCATTGGCATTATTGTTTTCTGTAACCATATGATTCTTCTGTGGGCCTGGGTAATATGTCGCTTAATGGAAACCATTGATGTACACAGGTAAAATACTGTGTTAATTATTTTTTCTGTACTTTGCTCTTCTACCTATCTTTGTGCTAGTATATATGATACTAGAAGGCTGTTCACCACACTACAAATAGAAGCCCACACGTAGTGTAGATCAACAAAGAAGGATTGTGGTGCTTCAGTTATTTCAGTATCTTAGTTATTATTTTGAATAGGATAAATGGCTAACTGTTGTTCTGTTTTGGCAATGTTAGTAGCAAAACTCCTTAGGTGGGAGGATAGGACATGCCCTAAAACAACTTCAAGCATTTACTAGAAACACAGCTTGTGAGTTTGGTGGCAGGATTACGCATTTTGTGATCTCAGTTTAAGAGAGGTAAATCTCTGACACCAATCAAGCTCCCACACATCACTTTGAGCATAGAGAGAGAATATTGGATATTCGGAACACAAATTACCTAATGCCTGCTAACATATGGAATAAATGGGGTTCTATTTGGAATAAGTGGGGTTCTATTTTACTAAAATGGAAGGACCTTAGGCTATGCAAACTTCTCTGTCAATAGGCTTGCCTGTACAAGAAGGTGCCTCTTAGGGAACCAATGTTATGCTTATAAGATGCACATGAGATTTTTTTTTTATAAGGGAAAAAGCAATACACTGCATTTGAGAATACAACGGTAAAGCAGTTAGCATATGCGCACACACACACTCTCTCACTCTCTCTTCTGTTACTGACCACTTAGAATTTTCAGTCATATCCTCCCCCGAAGTCACTGCAGCAAATTTGTCTGTTTGCAAATCCCAGTTTTTGTTTTAAATGTTTAAAGAGTGATTTGCAGTGGTTAGAGCAGGGAAGAGCCTCTATTGATCACAAAGTTAACTTCTTGACCATCCTCTGTAAAATCTGATTCTTTTTTCAATTTTTTAATGCGTTTTTATAAAATATGAGACTGTTGCTTTAACTTTCTGTACCTATCCTTGAGGGAATTTAATTGAGTCTGGGTATTGATAGTCATGCATTTCCACCTCTCTGCTTCTATGGCAGAGGTCCTGAGGCAGTTTACTGTTTTCATTTTTGCATCTAGCCAGCCTGAAAATATGTCATTACAGGTTTTCCCTAAGAGTTAGACTGCAGCTGCCTATCTTTTCATTGGAGTTGATTGCTTTATACCAATAAATATTTGGCCAATTTATCTTCCAAATCTGAAATTGTATGGACATCAGCTAGTGCTTTGATCTGTCCGAGGGCAAATTTTTTGTAAAGTATGTTCGAAAGGGTTGACTTGTTTTACAAATGCTAATTTTTCGTTCTCTTCTCCAGGACCCTTTTTAGAAGTTGGTTTACGCTGAACACTTTTTAATATCCCTAATCTCCTATTGGGATTTAGTAGAGCAATTCTTATCCTTCTTATTTTTATTGTACCCTTAGAAATCTATTTGAAAGAGAAAACAGACGCTAAGCTTCTTTCTTTTGGGCTAAACACTGTTACAACTGAGGGTATACCACCTTTTAAATTTTTCCCAGTGACTGGTTCGGAGAGTGGATTACTAAATCTCTCTCCTTATTTAGCTCTGCTACCACCGATGTGGTGTGTATATACCTTTAAAACAAGTCCTTGTTTCCTTAACAAGTGAAGGAGCGGGGAGCGGGAAATCGAATTCTCCGCCTTCTCTCTTTGTGCTGGCAACTTTACAACTGGGGGAGGGAAAGAAATCTAATTCTCTTCCTCCCTTACTGGGACTTCCACAATCGGGGATGTGCACACCTTAATGATGGACCCTTTCAATGCCAAAAACTGCAGTATAGTCCTTCAGTACTCAAAGCTATTTTTATTGCTATGTTTATTGAGAATAAAATGGCAAAGCAATTAGCATATGCTTACATAGACAGACTGACACATGCACATACACAAACACTCCTGCCACTGATGGTATAGATACCAGTCTGTTGTTTACATTGGCCTGGTGGCCAACTAGGCTAAGTGCGAGGGAGAAACCAGGTTCTGTCTATCCGGACTGAGGTTCTAGTCTGATAATAGTAAGACAAACCCAGCTCTTATGGGAAAGCAGTCGTTTTTTGTTTTGTTTTTTAAATTGGGATTAATGGGTTTTACGTTGTTATGCTGTTTTTTGATGAATGTTCATTATTTTTTGTTGGGTTTTTTTGCTCTTTTTTTGTTTATGAATATTTTGTCCCAATTGAAAAATCGTCATGCTTTCCCTCCGTGTCCTGGGTCGCCAATCTGCCGCCTTTCGTTACGCCTTTTAGTTGGTTGTTGGATATTTTTTGGGTAATATTTTTGTTTAATGGTGGTCTTTACTCATATTTCTTACATGGTTTTTTTACTCTTACACATAACAAGAACAAGGGTTACAAACAAAATTTTAGGAAAAAGCAAATCATTACATTCTTTCACTATTATAATATGTACTTTAAAACTAAAAACAAAATAATAACCATAAACATTTAAATCAATTTCTACTATACTTTTAATGTAAATAATTCTAAGTCATTTCTACAATCACTATAAAAATCTGAATATATTTTTTACTTGAAAATAATTTGGCTAAGTATATAACATAAAATATTACTAAAAATAGGAAATAGGAATTTTTCTACTTACACCAATGCTCATTTTACTAAATAGGGGCCAAGGTCAGTTACCAAGAAAAATTGCATATAGGTAATGTTCCATAATGCCAGTCTGCATATCTAAACCTGCTGTGAGTTTTGAAGGGTAATCTTTACTTGTTTTTAATTAATCTAATCTCAAGATGGTAAAAACATATTTATGGGCGAGGAATTAAAAGATGAAGAATGGCATAAAAAACTGTAGGTTAGAACAGTGACCCATTCTTAAGTGCTTTAATAGCTTCATGGTATCAGTTTTAACACTTCCCATGATTCACTTGACTTTTATTTGGGGAATCTGTTATGTCTTATGAACTGATGGATGCAACAAACTAAATAAATATGGCTAAAGCTAAATCTAAGTAGTGCTCTTCAGTGTGAACAGCAGACAGAAACCATACCTGTCAGTGGACATTTTTCCGGAAGTGCTCATACTAACAGAGGCGTGGGATGAGTACCTCCATTTGATTTTGCTATAGTATTCCTATCTTGCCACTAGATGGTGTAAGATGCTTTCTGGTACCTGCAAAATATGAACATGTAGCAATCATTTAAAGTCCCTTTCCTTTCTTTGCTGCAGTACTTCTTAAATGTTCATATTTTAGATACATTTAACATTGTTTTTGTTCTTGTACTATACATGCTGCAGATGCCACACAAAAGACTTGCTTTTATATTTATAATTGTACTAATATTTTTTAGGTGTTGGGGGTTTCATTTTTTGGTCAGCCTTTTAAGCATTGATTTGGAAATGCAGTAGACAGATAAAGGCATCTGACAAGACAGATCCTTAAGCATTTCAGGTCCATAGGTATTCTACGATCTCTTGTTTTGGTGCTATAGCCCTATAGAAGGTATCTCTCTGTGGAATAAATTTCTTCATTCAACTATTTCAGCAAATTTTAACTGTAGTTGATTGTCAATATTAGGTAGGGTTATTGGCCTACTGAAAACCAAGAAGTAATAAGTGGTGCCTGGCATTGTTTGTTTCTAAGCAAAATGTTAACAGCACTTTGATTCATTTTAATTTTGCTTTCTCTTTTTGCTCTAGTGGCTACGATATTCCTCTGAATCCCCTGCATTTAGTACCCTTCTATGCTGGGGCTCGTTTTCATGATTTCCATCACATGAACTTTATTGGCAACTATGCTTCAACTTTCACATGGTGGGATAAAATCTTTGGTACAGATTCTCAGTATGTTTCATATCAGAAGAAAGAAAAGAATCAAGAACTGTTGACAGAAAAGAAGTCCCAATAAACTTCCCATTTAACTTCCCACAGACAAATTGCTTCCATCTTTCTTTCGGGCTCAAACTGGTAGTTAACTCATGATAAAAAATTATAGCAACAGTTTGCTTTTAAGTAAAGCAAAAGTTAAGCTTGTTCCTTGGCTACAAAGTGGTAGAGAAAATTCTTAATTACATTGTATTATCTTCCTAATGGGAATACTTTTCTATTTTATACATAGCTCTAAAGTATATATTCAGTACTTTAAGATGAATTTTAAAATTACATAGGTGACTTGAAAGTTTTTGTCATCTGTTCCAAGAGTTTTGTTAAACTTCAAAAAAGTATCTATAATGTTGCCCCATTTGGATTCAGATAGAATTATGTACATTACAATACACTGAAATTGGACTTGTATTTATTTGTATTACAGCTTTAAGATTAAAAAACAGTAACCCCATTAAAACTGTGGTAGTCGCTATATTTAAACCTTGAGCAAATGGAAAGAATTTGATTTGGAAACCAAAATATCATCAGTTGATAAGGAGGTTGGACCAGCCATTTGCACACTGAATAATGCAAGCTATTAATTCTAAAAGAGCTGGCTGTATGTTCAGAAACATTCCTGACATGGGTGCGGTGTATTATTTTAGGGATAGAAAAGGGTTTTGGTTTTACTTGAAGCCTTTTTTGCTGCTCTTTTTTGCTGAGTTAGTCAGTGTTCTTAGCATTTACATTACATTTCCTTCTGTGTGTTGTAATTTTGCTAAACTGACTTGTTGCTAGATTTGCACTTGTGGATTACAAACTACAATAAATGTGTTGATTTGACATAATGTGTATGTCCTTTTATATCTTTCATGTTTTTAATGCAAACAAATGAGTTCCACTCCAATGCTTTTCCACAAATGACAGGAAAAGAGAAGACTGAGAGGGGACATAACAGCTGTCAAGCACCTAAAAGGATGTTGCAAAGAGGAGGGAGAAAAAAATATTCTCCTTAATCTCTGATGATAGGGCCAGAAGCAGTGGTCTTAAACTGAATTATGGAAGATTTAGATTGGACATTAGGAAAAACTTCCTAACTGTCAGCGAGGTTAAGCACTGGAATAAATTGCCTAGGGAGGTTTCATTGAAGATATTGAAAAGCAGGTTAGACTAATATCTGTCAGCAGGGATGATGCAGATGGTGGTTGGTCCTGCCCTGCCGCGAGTGCAGGGGACTGGACTTGATGACCTCTTGAGGTCTCTTACAGTTCTAGTATTCTATGATTTAAAAAAAAATATTTAAAAGATGTTTTGATGCCATAAGTGGCAGAGGCATATAAATATTTAACATAACTATTATACTCCAGAAGAAATAGTTCTAACTCCTTTAGCCCCCTCACGCCCCCTCTTATTAGAGGGGGGAAATATTGTGTACATTTAGCTGTGCACAAGGTTGTCAGTAAAGGGACATGATATATTAGAAATGCCTCTCAAAAGACTTGCTTTCAAGCTCTTAAGATACTTGCTGTATACTTTTCTCTCTGTGCAATACCCAATTGGTCATTGGTGACTGAAGGCATGTCTACACAAGCACTTAATACACCACAAGCTGGGATGTAGATCTACAATGATTTAATAATCTGGAGTTGTTTCTTGTTACATTTTTAGAAGATAACCATCAAATATGTCACTCCAATGGATGGGTTGCAGCACATTTTTTCATAGACTCTCATCAAGACTTCATACTCTTCATCAGCTGGAGCCGAAGCACATTGGTTTTTATAGAGGAGAGTGAGGAAGTTAAAATTTGTGTATTAAGGTAACTGTGTAGCTGCTGAAAATCTCAGCAATTACACAGTTACCCATGCTGCAGGCTTGCAATATAAAGTTCGGCTTTATACTGCAGAGCCTGCAGCAAAGCCTCCCCAGGATTGGGGCTGTCAGCCTCTGCCCATCCAGCTCCCAGAATGGAGGCTTTGCTGCAGCAGTGAAGCCTTCTCCCTGGAAGCAGGGCAGGCAGCTCTTGTTTGCTAGCTGCTCACCCAGCTCTTGGGAAGGAGGCTTCATTGCATCAGCAAAGCCTTCTCCCTGGGAGTGGAGCAAGCAGCCCAATGTCGGTGGAGGTGGCTTCACCAGCCTGCTGCAGCGAAGCCGCTGCTCTGGGAGCTGGCTGAGTGTAACAGAGACCATTAATCATGAGCAACAGCGTATCGATTTAAACAGTTACTCAGTTATATTCTTAACATCCCTAGAAGAAAGTTTTGTTTACGCTGATATATAGATGGGCTATCTGCTTCTGGTGTTGGGGTTCAGGTCTAGGCAGAGAGAACTAGATTGGGGTGTGAATGGACCTTCATAGTAGGTCTGTCAGCAAAAACTACAGTACAGCACGATGAGAATAGTTGTGGCCTTGACTCTTGATGTTGGAAAGTCCATTGATGCATTCAAGAGGACATCAGAGCACTGCAAAAAGGGTATGTCCAGAAATAGCCCTGGACACATACTTTCTCAGGAACTACTTTTCTGGCATTGACATCAGTGGTGACCATGTCTATCATCAGGGTTCCCATACACAGGAATATAGGCTGTGTGGTAGACTTACACAATGATTACTCATATATGGCTGTTGACTCTCTGCTCAAAAAATCTGCCAGGTTGTTGCTGACACTTGAGAGGTAGTGCCACTTGCATAAGATAACGATGGCTCTATGTTATGGCTTCCTGTCAGAGAGGAGATACTCATGGTTTAACAGTAAGTAAGTAACCTCAGTAAGATGAACTTAATTCAACACAGCTTTTTCTTAATTTCATTTATTTATTCAAAGAGATGCTTGAGAAATCAATGGAACAACAAACGTTTGCATTTTCCTTAGTATTTCAGTTGCATGTTGCCTGTTCTCTGCTGTAGTACACCAGACCTTCAGAAAGCATCACTCTACACTGTGTATTGGAAATCAGTAATCAGATGCTCTCAGGAGACTCATCTTTCTGCTGTGCTAATTCAATGCTGTAGATGATAATTTGAAAGCAATAGTGCAGGGATGGGCAATAATTTTTGATGGGGGGGGCACTAAGAATTTGGCAAGTGGTCAGGTACTCTTATATTAATGGAGGAGGTGTAGGTGCAGAAGGGAGGTTGGGGTAACCATTGGAGTGCAGGAGGCAGTCTGGGATATGAGTGGGAGTTTGGGTGAAGGAGGGGGATGTAACCTGGAGCAGGGAACTGGGGTGTAGGAGGGGGTATTTGTGCAGGACAGGATTCTGACTTGTAGGAGGGGGTGCAGGGTCTTGGAGGGGTTGTGACCTAGGGCGTGGGATTTGGTTTGTGACCTGGGGTTGGGGTGTAGGGTTTGGGAGGGGGTATGGGTGCAGGAGAGGATTCTGACCTGGAGGAGGGGTGCAGAGTCTGGGAGGGGGTTGTGACCTGGAGCAGGAATAAAGGAGGGGATTGTAACCAGGGAGAGGAGTACAAGAGGGGCTGCAGGGATTTAGGTTGTGATTGGGAGTTTGGGGGGGGAGGGGGAAGGGATAAGGGATTGGGAAGCCAGCCAGGGAGCTGTGAGATTTTGCCATGTGATGAGCCTCTCTTCCCTCCCCCTTGCAGTATTCACAGAGCCCTGTGGATGGCTTTTCTGAACACAGAGTGAAGGCAAGCTGGGCAGGTCTGGTGGCTTGGTGGGCTGACTTCAGCCCACAGGCCGAATTTTGCCCGGCACTGGTCTAAACTTTTTTGTTTGTTATGCGAACCTTGTTCTTCTTCATTCTACCAGATCTTGATAACAAGTGACCATTTTGTTAGGTCTGCCTGAGTGCCTAGG
Source organism: Rafetus swinhoei (assembly GCA_019425775.1). Taxonomy (NCBI): domain Eukaryota; kingdom Metazoa; phylum Chordata; order Testudines; family Trionychidae; genus Rafetus; species Rafetus swinhoei. Next base: position 74,500,407 of record CM033449.1, on the reverse strand, counting down.
AATTCCTCTCCAGAGGTGGTTCTGAAGACAGCCTGTTGTTGTTTGAGAGGAATAGTTCCCAAAATCCCTAAATTAGCACTCTTATTTCACAATGCACATCCTCAACTTCACAAGGGCACAGACCACACTATGAAGGATGAAGCAGCAATAGCTCAGTGCACACCAGAGAATGTTTAATGTGCACCAGCAGGATCTATAGAGATAGTTGGCATGTCAGAAGCTGGAATAGTCTGAGTAAGCTGGTCTGTAAATCTAAGTGCTTATGTAGACCTGCCTTTAATCCCCAATTACCAATGGGTGTTGGACAGAGACAAAAGTGTACAGCAAGTATCTTAAGAGCCTGAAATTGAGTCTTTGAGAGGCATTTCTAATAAACATTCCCTTTACTGAAAACCTTGGGCACTGTCAGCTAAGTTTAGACAGTTGGCATTCTCCCCCTCTAATAAAAGGGGACGAGGGGACCAGAAGAGTTGGAAGCATTTGGGAAACTCTTCTCCAATTTCTTTCTACAGAAAATGGAGTATGTTTTCTATTTCATGCCAGACTTAAAAGCTCTGATTTTGGGAATAAAAAAATGTCAGTCACAGGTTTTTTTTATATACCCTGAAGTTTGTTAGAGATTTGCAAAAACTTCGTAGCAAGGGCAAGTCAACTGTCCTGCTGAATTCAACATTATTTTTTTTGGAGTACATGATACCGCTCTTATCTTTTTTACATTTTCTTAATCAGTATTTTTAAGCTGATTTTATGTACTCTTAAACCTTCATAAAATAATCATTCTGGATTACTACTACATATTTCTTGTCCTGAAACAAAAGACATTATTTTAAATTTGAGTAAGTTGGTGTGTTGTAACAAAGTTCATTGCTTTTTTTAAAAAGGGAACACTAATTTTGTGATCTCCATAACAATATTTATGAAATGTCACTATATGTTTGTTAAAATGTTGCCAAAAATCTTTGGCAATGTGATGACCCCCCCCCGGCTTATGCAACTGACTTATGGATACAAATATGCATAACTTGGAGATGCTTTGGACAAAACACCTCGGCTGTGTCTAGACTGGCCAGTTTTTGCACAAAATCAGCCGCTTTTGCACAAAAACTTGCCAGCTGTCTACACTGGCCGCTTGAATTTGCGCAAAAGCACTGACGTTCTAATGTAAGAAATCAGTGCTTCTTGCGCAAATACTTTGACGCTCCCGTTCGGGCAAAAGTCCTTTTGCACAAAAGCTTTTGCGCAAACGGGCCAGTGTAGACAGGCAGCTAAGACTTTTGCGCAAAAGCAGGCTACGCGGAAAAAAACCCTTTGGACGCACGGAGACCCCGTAGCCACCCTGGACTTCCTGGCAACCTGAGCTCCTTAAAGCAGACGCAGGCTGCTGAGCTCACGCGGCAGGAGACCAGCACGGACCCCTAGGCAGAGGTCTGCCACGTGGCCCCTGCCGTGCTCAGCAGCCACCCCGCAGCAGGATGGCAGCTCCGGGCGATCAGCCACCCACACCCCCAGCGCAGGAGGCCCCCAGGGGCCGAAAAAGACGGGACCCATCCTGGTCCTCAGGGGAGCTGGACAGCCTGCTGGACCTGTGGCAGGAGGAGGAGGAGGACCTCCATGACACCCGCTCCCGCCACCGCAACGCCAAGATCTTCACCCGCATGTCCCAGGCGCTCGCTCAGCAGGGACATCCAGCCTGGACCCTCGAGCAAGTCCGGGCTAAGGTGAAGGAGCTGCGCCTGGGCTATGTGCGGGCCAGCGAGGGCCAGGGGGCAGGAGCCGACACCTGCCCCCACTACAACCGGCTCCACGCCATCCTGGGCCAGCCAGCCCCGCAAGCCCTGGAGGTCCCCGTCGACAGCAGCGTGCGCCCCCCCGTCACCAGGACCACCGAGGTGGGGGAAGGAGACAGCAGCAGTGCGTCGGAGGATGAGGCCAGCACTGCCACCCAGCAGGCCCCCTCCGGCAGCCCCGACATCTCCCACGCATCCTCGGAGGCCGGGGAAGGATCCACCGGTGAGTGTTGCACTTTGCACTCAGAAGGGCGGGGGAGGGAGCCAGGCGCCCGGAGGGGGGAGGGGGAAGAGTGCGTCACTCAGGCCACGTGAGCTGCACGCTGTGTAGCATTAGGCAGTAAGCAGCATGTGCAACCATGTGCAGCCTGGTGATCGAGCGGCACGTGGCTGCGGCAGGCAGCTCCAAGGCATGCTTGGGACCGTGCTGCTCTCACACATTCGGCGGGACCAGGGGAAGGGTGGATGCCGGCTGGAACCAGCCAGGGCCCCAGGGACTCAGCCCAGAGCCTGCACCTCCGCAAGGGTGCAGCACGGAGAACGGCACACTGTCCCATGCCTGGCTGTGAGACACAGCCAGCTGCTCCTGGGTAAACCGCAGTGTCACAGCCCTGTGAACGTGGCCCCCACTGAGCCCCTCGCCTGCTCCCGGTGCCTTGGCTGGCTCCCCGAGGAAGTCCCCACTGCGGCCACACATGTCCCTGGGCTACATGTGTGAGGGATAGTGGGAGGGAGAAGAGGGGGAAGCGCTCGGGCCGTCCCTAGGGCCGCCTGAGTTTTGCTGCAAGGATGGGACACTCCCCAGTCACTCTCCTGGTTCCGTCCAGGAGATATCCCACGTGATGGGGATCTGAGAGCCCAGACCACCTCTGCCAGATGTGCTCCCAGGCACTGTGTGGGGATGCATCTCGCTCCCTGTCAAACACCAGTGATTAGCCCAAAGCCTCACAGCCTCCACCAGCAGGGAGTTCCACAGGTTAATGCAACACAAGCGCCCTTCCGCCCTCCACAGGGCCAGGACACAGACCGGTGGTTACAATCCATGGAGGAGGACCCTACTCCAGGGGCGGTCCTCCTTGCAAACATACAACACGGGGGGCGGGGGGGGAACCGAGTGGGCCCAAGCCACACTACTGTGGTGTCACCTGGGCTCGGGGTGGAGGGCATGAGGTGTGGGGACAGTGGCCGGGCTGCCTGACTGACCCATCCTTTCTTCTCTTCCCTGCAGCGGGACCAAGCACAAGCCGGGGACCCTCCAGTCCGGCAGCAGCAGCACCCCCAGCTGCCCAACCACACAGGCCCAGGCTCCGCCACCGGGACCAGCTCCTTCGCCGGCATGTGCAGGCCGTCGAGCGTATCGAGGCATCGATTCGCCAGCGCGTCGAGGGGGACCTGCAGTGGCGCCAGGAGGCCTGGGCCGCCTTCCAGGCTTAGTGTACGAGGATGGCTGACTCCATCGCCACCCTCACTGCCCACATAGGCCATGCCATTCACTATGGCATGGCCTTACCCCATGCCCCCGCCATCCCTCCTGCCCCCTCCTGCAATGCTCCCTCCTGCCGCCCCTGCAATGCCCCCTCCTCCTGCCCACCTCTCCATGCGGCCTGCCCCGATGCGGCCTGCCCCGCATGTCCAGGTCCGCCCCCGCAGGACCGCTCGCAGGGGCCACCCCTCCCAAGAGTAGCTCCTGCCCCTCCTCCTCCTCCTCCTCCTCCTCCCCCTCCCAGTTGAAGGTCTCCTTCTCCTCCCCTTCCCCCTTGTAAATAAAAACATACATTTTTCAGTTGAGAACAAAACTGTGTGGTTATTGTGTTACTCGAGGTAACTGTAATAAATGATTTGAGATGCCAATTAGCCAACTAAATTTAAGAGGATTACAAAATGCGGACACCAAATTCTGTATCTATCACCGGTCGTCCCTTTCAGTGGTCATTGGTTTGTGGCGCATAAATAAATACTTACACTTTTAAGTAAAATTTAAACCACAACTATATTAACATAGATTACAAACAAGCAAGAAAGGTTAAAAGACGCGCACAAAAGAATAGGTACATAGCCTAGACGCAGGGGATGATTGTAGTGTTGCTGGCAACCTCAATTCTTTGGTCCTTCTGGGCCTCGGGAGAGGAACAGCCAGGAGATCCCTCGAAGACGACTGGAATTGGGTACGCTGACTTGAGCCTTCCGCACGAACCACGAATCCTCTTCCTGTTCTTCGGGCAGGCGATGGTGGCCTAAACCCTAGCCTAAACTAAAAAGAAAAACCCTAGTTGCACCCGACGAACATTCACGATGACAGCCGATGTGCTTGGAACCGACGCTTTACAATTGGGGGGAGGTAAGGGAAGGGGAGGGGAAGGGGAGGGGAGGGGAGGGAGTCGTATGGGGAGACCGAGGCGACCCTACTATGGGGCTTGTGCGAACATGTCCGTCCGGGCCTCTCGGATGCGCACCCCATCCTGGTGTGCCTGGCGGATGGCAGCTGTGTGGGGCTGTGCAAACGTCTGTGCCTCGGCTGCCATCCATGCAGGGAGGAAGGCCTCTGCGCTCCACAATGTTGTGGAGCACGCAGCACGCCGCCAGTACCTCTGTTAGCATTCCGCTCACCCATCTCGAGACGGGTGAGCAAACAACGGAAGCGGCTTTTGCCGCCGGGCGAGCTCCACCTGATTTCGGGCCCGGTTGAGGCGGTCGCTTGAACCGCCCAGTTCTGGTCCAGCCGCCTGTAGGGCCGCATTAGCCAGGGCTGCAGGGGGTAGGCTGCGTCTCTGACGACGCAGATGGGCATAGGCACATCCCCGACAGTCAACTCCCGCCGGGGGAAGTAGGTGCCCGCCTCCAGCCTGCGAAACAGTCCGGAGTTGCGGAGGATGCGGGCGTCGTGTGCCCTGCCGGACCAGCCTGTGTAGACGTCCAGGAAGCGGCCCCGGTGGTCCACGAGGGCCTGGAGAACAATCGAGCAGTACCCCTTCCTGTTTGTGAAATGGGCTGCTCGATGCTCTGGGGCCCGGACGGGATGTGGTTGCATCCAGGGCTCCCGCAGTTGGGGAACCCAAGGGCAGCGGCCGCCAGCGAGCGCCACATCGCGCAGGTGGATCACTCTCGGTAGCAGGACATCGTTGATGGCGTGGACGACCTGCAGAAGGGTGCAGAGAAACACAAGGGAACACATCACATAAGGCAGGGGTGAGTGTGCGCTCCCTTGGGCCCCCCCCCCGTGATTCCCTCTGTCCTCACATGCACACACACCAGGGCCCCCACGGCCCCCCCCCCCCCCACCAGCAGGCCTGTGCAAGGGAGGTACGGCCCAAACTCCTGGGTGACCCAGCGTGGAGTCTTGGCTGCCCCTGGGCATGGAGTGCAGCACTCTCCCCACGGGACTTACCTCCATGACGATCAGACTGATGGTGGATCTTCCCACCCCGAATTGCTGTGCCAGCGATCGGTAGCTGTCCGGGGTGGCCAGCTTCCATAGCGCGATGGCGACCATCTTGTTCACGGGGATGGGTGCACGCAGCCGGGTGGTGGCTCTCTGGAGCGCGGGGGTGAGCCAGGCACACAGCTCCAGGAACGTCTGCTTTTGCATGCGGAAATTCCGGAGCCATTGCTGGTCATCCCATTGCCCAAGGACCAGCCGCTCCCACCAGTCTGTACTGGTGTCCAGTCTCCAGAGTGGCCTCTCCACGGTGGGGTGGGGATACCACAGGGAGTCCAAGGCGATCTGCGCCTCCTGGTCCTGGAACACAAGGGCACCAGCCTGGAGCACCAGCTGCAGGCACTTGAAAATGGCTGACAGGGGCCAGAGCAGGCACATGGCCACCCGTGGCTCCATGGCAGACACAGCAAGGCACAAGAAACCAAAACCAGGAAAAAGCACTAGGGGGCAAAAGGCAGTGGTGTCCAAAAGGCAGAGGGCAACCACCAAACCTGCTATGGCTGTCAGTCCCTGCTAGAGGTCCTAACGCACGGAGCAGGAGACAAACGGCTGTCCGGCGAGACCCTTTAAGCACGTGTCTGAACGGAGCTCCAGCCTCGCCCCGGAAAGGGCTGGTGCCCTTTGCCCTCTTCAAAATGGTTCCGGCTTCTGCTTTTGCGCAAAGCGCCCAATCTCGACACGCTTTGCGCAAAAGCGCATCGCTCTAACGATAACTCTGGGACCAATCTAGACCTCTTTTGCGGAAATACTTTTAACGGAACACCTTTTCCGTTAAAAGTATTTCCGGAAAATCATGCCAGTCTAGACGTAGTCCTCATGTAACCTATCAATTTTAATGTCCCAGTGTGCTAGATCTGTACATCTTATTTTGGTGAACGTATCATTCTTATATGTAGAGTTATTCCCTTGCCCAGGTAGAGTATCTGTGCTGTCACTAACACTCAGAAACATTGTAGTGAATTCTTCATACATTAGAAAATAATAAAAAAAACCCTATATTTTTAAACAATGTAATGTAATATGCTATTAGGATCATGAGTGTGCAATGGCCTACTCTGTGCTGTGGGTAAGGCAAAGCAGATGTCCTCTGAATTACAAAAGTATATTACACCACATTAATTATACTAAATATGAAACAACTAGTTGTCCTGTGGCACGGTAGAGACTTAACAAAAATATATACATAGTATCATGATGAGCTTTCGTGGGCAAAACCTTCTTCTTCAGATGAGCTTGAGCTGAAGAAGTGAATTTTTCCCAGGAAAGCTCATGATTCTCTCTCTCTATATTGTTTATTTCTAAGGTGCCACAGAACTACTTGTTTTTAAAGTTACAGACTAATATGGCTGCCCCTCTGAGATACTAAATACAATAATAATTATGTTCAATGGGAATAATCACATTTACTGACTGCACTGGATCATGTGAAGTTTGAGTGTAAAGTGCTTTGAGATCATTTAAATGAAATTTTCTATATAACTGAACAATATTACTGACATCACAGTACATCCTCATTACATGTTCTTGGGATGCTGTCTTAATCATTTGTTCTCAGGAGAGTAGAGCAGGGAAGGGAAGCTGATTGTGTTTGCTATCCTAAGGATGTAAGAGCTTTATATGAAGCTGAAATGCATCAACTGACATTAAACTTTATACATGCAATAAATTAAGACAAACTTTTTCTTAAGTGCTTAAATGTAATGCTGGAAGCTTTATATCATCACACTGTACTGAGCGCTAGATGCTGGTAAAGCAAATACAAAGCAATTCTGAGAGAGAGTTGGTGTTGGATAGTTCTAACCTGCAGTCAGGATGGGTGTGTGCTTTTCTATATAACTGCAGTTCTAATGTTTCAAGCCACAAACTACTATGTATGTTTAAATAACATTATGGATCAGACAGACCCACAAAATATGGAAATTCAACATCACAGGGATGAAATTCTGTACTTAGCTCACCCTGTTGAATTAGTTACTATAGCACATGCAATGTAGATATGTACAACAAGCTATTTAGAGTCTCTTACAATGCATACCACAATAGGGCTATGGCTAGACCTACACGGCTCCATCGACGGAGCATGTAAAATAGTTTATTTGGCATAGTCAAAGAAGCGGGGATTTAAATAAAATGCCTGCTTCGTTAAAATAAAAATGGCCACCGCGCTGTGCGGACGATCAGCTGATCAGGCACAGCGTGACAGTCTAGACACGGTGCGGTCGACAAAGGAAGCCTTTGTTGACCGCTCCGGTATGTCTCATGAAACGGTATGTCTCATGAAACAAAGGCTTCCTTTGTCGACCGCGCCGCATCTAGACTGCCACGCTGTGCTGGATCAGCTGATCATCAGCACAGCGTGGCGGCCATTTTTATTTTAATGAAGCGGGGGATTATTTAAATCCCTGCTTCTTTGACTGTGCCAAATAAACTATTTTACATGGCTCCGTTGATGGAGCCATGTAGTCTAGACGTAGCCTAGGAGTTAAGAATAGTGTTTAAGGTTTCAATCTGACCTTTATTTTTCACTGTCTAAAAGTCATAATTCATGAATAGTTATGGTGGTATCTGATTCTGCCTTTTTATTTCTGACTATCTTTCCTCCTGAAATAAAATATTCAGCAGTGGTATTTATGCCTTATGTGACTGGCCCTAATGCCCCCTAACTCCTTGTGGGGAGGTGACCCCCACGCACAAGCCAGGGGTAAGTCACCCCAGCTTATTGTAGCCCTGTTTGTGTGGGTTGGACCACCCCAGTCCCGGCAATGAGGCTTAGCGCCAATGCTCGGGGGGAGGTTCCCAGCCTACAGGGCCTTCCAGCTCGTTGGGGAGATTCTGCTCTCTCTGGTTGCAAGTCACTGCCAGCGACGGATTTAAAGTTCCTAGTCCGGAGTTCGCTGGGGTTGGGCTGGGTTAGTTGAGGTCTGGATCTTGGATGTAGAGGGGTTGGTGGAACCGGGGCCCCGGCCCAGGGCCCTTAGGATTTAGAGTCGTCCTTCTGGTGGGGAGCCCTAGGAGCAGACTCTGACTCGCTCCCTTCTTCCCTGGGCCACTTCCTACCCCATCACACGCTGCATCTCCTCCTCTCCCCCTGACTGAGGTTCAGGCACCTTGCCGCTGCGTCAGCCCTGCGGTTTCCAGACTGAGACTGAGTCCCTGTCTTTGCATGGCTTGCCACCGGGTTGCACTCTCCTAGGGGAGTTACTTGCAGCAATGGTGGCTGCGAGTCCCTGGACCAACGATCCACCTGCCTCTATGCTTGGTTCTGGGACCCTTCCTGCCCGCATGCTCCTGCTGCTCTCCAGGACCGCCTCAGCCGCCGACTCCTCCTACGCTTTCCCAGACTCCCGCGTGTCCTCTACACCTCCCAGGATGTCCCGCCTGTGCATGCCAGCGCTCCCTTTGAACAGCCCACTGGGTCGTTTGTGCATGCGTTGCAAGGTCGCGGTGCGCTGCGGCCAGCACTGAGAGGGGGGCAGGGCGAACACTCCCCATCACACCTTACATAAGGAAAATGGACACAAAGGAAGGCTAGTTTTGTAAGTAATGTATAAGAATGGGAGTCAGGAGACCTGGATCCCATTCATGGCATTGCTGCAGACTGCTGGCAGGTCACTTAGGCTAGGTCTACACTAGACCTGAAAAGCCGGCTTAAGGTATGGAACTCCAGCTACATAGAATACATAGCTGGAGTCGGTTTACCTTAAGATGAGTTTGGCAGCATCCACACAGCAGGACGCTAACGGAAGCAAATGCTTCTGTTGGCTTTCCTTACTCCTTGTGACTCTGAGGAATACAGATGCTGGCAGGAGCTGTCCTCAGTGTTCAATTTACAGGTCTAAACTGAACTTGCTAAATCGAACGCCAGAATGTCCCACTGCAATGAGTGTAGACATGCTCTTAATTTACCATATTTTAATACTTGGATCCTAGGTATATGGTTTTAGGCAACCAAATCTTTAATTAGATACTTAAATAAGTAACCTGATATTTGGCCTGATCAAACACTCATGGAGGAATCTTTCCATTGACTTTTGTCTGCTTTGTATCAGTACAGTGACCAGTTTTTCCAGCAAATGTGAAAATTTTTGACGGGGTGGGAGGTAATAGGTGCCTATATAAGACAACATCCCAAATATACAAGGTGACCAGATGTCCCAATTTTATATCAAACCTTTTCAGCTATGATGAACTCTTGCAGATCTCACTGAAGTAAATAGGAACTGTGGATGCTCAGAAATCTGAAAATCAAACCATTTTTATTTAGGTGTCTAAAGATGGAGTTAAAAGCCTAATCTGCACCTAAATTTTGACCTTAATGTCTTGTGTGTCTCATCATATAAATGAGGAATCTGATACTTGCCTCATATGGGTTTAGGTTGGACTGATGTTTGTAAGTGATTTTGAGATGCTTTGATAGAAGGATTTGTAAGTGCAAAGTTTTAGTAACTCACTTCTTGAGAGAGTTAAAAATTTGCAGTTAATTGGCAATGAAATAGATCTAGTTGTACTTTAGTGTTTTGATAGTAGCAACTGTACTGCAAGGAAAGATACATGAATAGAAGTTAATGAGAACTGATATGAAACACAGCTCTAGTGGCTGACTATAGGTTAACTCAGGGGAGAACACAGCCATCTGACAGTTTTTGAAGGAGATTAATTAGAGTCTGGCTTGAGAAGTATGCAATTAAAAAAAGAAGAACACAGTAGGAATATTAAGAAAGTGTTCTGAGAATGTGTTTAGTAAAACTGGGGGAAGGAACTAGGGGAAAAATAGATATTTGCTGGAGGGAACAATCCTGCATTGATAAAGGGATAAACAACATGAATTAAGAGATCCTCTAATTTCCATATTATGATCCTTTCCTCACATTGGTGAGCAGTTACTCACATGAAAAGTCCCACTGACCATGAGTGAATTCTCCTCCATGTGAGCAAGAAAATCACATTCTATTCCTTGCATGATATGTGCCATCAAATATTTATTTGTAAAAATAAGTCGGTCATGGACCACTAGTGGTCTGAGAATACCTTTCGAGAACCACTGCCCTAGATCAAATAGCAGGCCAAGTGAGGAGCATCATCTGCTCCTCCTTCCATTTGGTTAAACTTTTGAATACCCTAATTATTTGGATGATATTATTTTTCAGACCTGTCTACTGCTAGAACAACTTAACTTGATGAAATACATTTAAATTTTGCAATATTTTTTTAAAAATAGGTACTTGTATTTGGGATCTACTGTCCTCCCTGAGATCCCCCCCTTCCTCAGAATTCTGCACTTACTTGTATCCTGGCATGAGGTTTACTTGAATGGGCTTGTATGAGGGCACAATATAGTTCATTGTCTTTTTAAATCCATTGTTGGACTTGTCTAATGTTATCCTGGTTATGAATATTGAAAGTAGTATTGAAAACAGATCACTGGATTGTGCATGCACAGCATCATAGGTGGTTTTACAACCATCAATAACACAGCTGCTCTGGTATCCAAAATAGCTTATTCTACACTGTGCAGAACATTGTGGTCAGCAAAAAGACATTTCTGGGAAGTTGTTTGTGTGTGCACAAAATGCATGGCAAATCAGAAATATTCTATGGCTTTTGTCTTGAACTTACGTTCATTTGTGAAAATAGTACCCAATGTTGAGTTGTGAGGCAATGGGATTGATTCCTCCCGAGTAAACTGTTTGCAACAGCAGAGCCAATACCACTTTACTCCAACCTCACAGATGGTATGTGCAGGGCTGGAGTGCCAGCATGGTCTCCTTGCTATGGGCGGAAAAGGGGAGCTGAGCCCTGAGCCTGCGGTCCACCTGCAAGATGGTCATGGACCACTAGTGGTCTGCGGACAACTCTTTAAGAACCCTACCCTAGATCACATGGCAGGCCAGGTGAGGCATGTCTTCTGCTCCCCTTCCCATTGGGTTAAACTTTTGAATACCCTATTTTTTAATTTCCTGACTTTGATGCACAGTTTGCATGCATGATTCATCACTCTTGTGTAAGATGATGAATTTGCACACTAGGATCTGTAAATCTGTGTTTATTCATGCCTTAAATAAGCAAATAAAATCATTTCCTCTAAGCTTATAGAAACTTTATCATGTTAAGAATCACTGAAATGTATTAATATCAGTAAATTGAACTGTGCACCAATATTGGGCAGATCAGTATTAAATAGAGTTACAGTAGGTGACAGTCTTAGAATGTTAACCCTAGTCCTTCTGTTCAAAATATTGCTTTTCTCTCCTTTGCCCTCTCAAATGAAAGGATAATCAGAGAAATCCACAGACTGAGCCAATGGCATTTTCAAGTAATAAAACAGCAAACAAAGCCAGTATCTCATTGATCAAAAATAGGTTTTAATGGTCCTGAACTTTGAAAAGCTGCACTCACCACTTATGACTGTGACTGGCAGTGTGAGCAGAATCCTCAAAGCTATTCGCACATTAGGTAAAAGTATCCTTCAGCTCTGCATTCTGAATGAATTAGAGAACTTGGAGTGGAGAGTGCTTCCTGCCTGGCAAAATGTGATGGTTGTTGTCCAGCTTGACATCTTTATCATTGACATCCGATCATTTCCCAGGTGTCAGTGTCCAATGAAGATCCATACAATTGTTCAAGAGCATTTTTCTGTCCTCTGGCAGCTTATTAAGGTCATATCTGGTTTGCCAAGCTTTGTGCCTTGGCTCCAATTCTGGCTTTAGCTTTGCCAGTACTATCAAGGCATTGTAAACCTAAGTCGGTAACTCCCTGGTCTTACACTGCCAATGTAGCTCTTCTAGGAGGAGTGTCACTTAGTGGCATCATGATCAGATTTGGAACATTGTCCATGAGGATCTACTTCATCACCTATCAAGACAGGACGTCTGTCCTTTTCAGTACTTCATCAACATTCGAGAAGTTTCGAGGAAAATGTAGTTCTCAGAAAGCCTGCAAGGTTCTATAAAATTCTACAAAAGTCCAGAACAAGCAGCCCACAGACGCGACACAGTTCAACAAGGTGAGCCACGATTTGCCTGCTTATTTTCCTGAGTGTCCTTAGGTATGGTAGCTTGCAGCTCCCATTGGCCACAGTTCGCCATTCCCAGGCAATGGGAGCTGCTGGAAGTGGTGGTTGGGAGCTGTGGGAAGCAGTGTGGGCCATTTGCCAGGAATGGTGAACCTTTGCCAAAGGAAGCTGCTAGCGGTCCTACATGTGGATGCTGAGGTAAATAAACTGGCTAGTGGCCCACCAGCAGCTAACCATGATTGAACTGCATCCGGCCCATGGGCCACTATTGCCCACCGCTGGTCAGGACCATTGTAGAAGACTAGTGAATACCTGAAACGTTACTTAAACATTCTAAGTTTCCATTTGTCTTTAAATACCAAAACAACACCAAGTGTGGCACCATAGGGGTTAGCCTGCCTCTAAATACAGGATGTCCTATAATAAGAACACATCAGTCTTTTTAGAGGTCCCCTGGTCCCCCATTTAGCCTAAATGCAGCTCTAGGTGACCACCTCCCACCTGTTTGCTTCTTTGTGACATATTTGTATTGGACAAAAGCAACATCAGCACCGGGGGAGGGGCAGCTCCTTCGCTGTCCCTGCTGCATAAGTTCACCCCAAGCCCGTCTCTGCAGCAGACGAAGCCGGATGACGCTGCGAACGCCACCCCCGCAGGGCATGCGGCGTCTCCATCCCTTGCCTCCTTCCCGGCTGCAGTGGTATCTCCTGCATCTCCCCGCCGCGCCGCGGAGAGTCGTGCAGCCCGCGGAGCGCCTGGCTTTGCCCGCTTCCTGGCTGGCTCAGGTTTAGGCTGGCTGCGAAGGTGCGAGCAGCGCAGCCGGGGACGAGCAGGCGGGAGACAAAGCGAAGCGAGAGAGCGAGCCGAGGCGGGAGCGCAGGCACCGGAGGCGGCTGAGGGATGGCAGCGGGACGGGGCTGGGGGCTGCTGGCGCTGTGCGGGGCGCTCGGTGCCTGCTGGCTGCTGGGCGCCGGGGCGGAGGAGCAGGAGGCTGCCGCCGGGGCGAGCCGGCGGCGGAGGCTGAGCCAGGAAGACGGCATCTCCTTCGAGTACCACCGCTACCCGGAGCTGCGGGAGGCGCTGGTGGCCGTGTGGCTGCAGTGCCCCTCCATCAGCAGGATCTACACCGTGGGGCGAAGCTTCGAGGGCAGGGAGCTGCTGGTCATCGAGATCTCGGACAACCCCGGGAGACACGAGCCTGGTAACTGCGCCCCCACCCGCCGCAGTCCCCGACACCCCCCGCTAGGCTGGCGCTGCCCAGGCCCGCGGGGATCCTGTCAATGCCGCTTGCAGGGCAGCGCGAGTACCTGGCAGGCTTGGCGCTGGCATGCGTGGGGCCAGGCACTAGCCCCATCCCTGAGAAGGAGAGAGGAACCATACGCCAATTAGCAGCTCGTAGGCAATGGGAATGCGGCACCATTGGTACAGCCTGGGCAATAGCAATTGTACCCTAGTAGGGCTATGGAAATAGTCATTAGTCTATTAGTCAAGGCTACGTGGAACAAGGCGTCATAGAGCGGGCATAATAGCCCTTGTGGTGCTATAGCCAGCATAGAATGACATTTACAGAACTTTAGATTTCCAAAGCCTTATACTAACACTGTTGTTAAAAGAGCCCCTTTGCTAGCGCGGATAAATACAGGGAAGCTTTTACCAGCATTTTAGCTTATCATGTTTTCAATGGTATCATGACAATTAATGCCATATCATTAATATCCATTAAGAGGAATATTAGAAAACAGTGACGCTGGTAGGGTCTGAAAGATCTCCCTTTAATTCTGTTTTGTGAGGTAATACCATGTGCAGGCATACTGGAAGGAAATTACCCTCTCTATTTCCTGACATAAACAAAACGACCATTTAAAATCTAACATGTCTGTGTAGAAATCTGGGTCACCCTTGAGTGTGTAAAAAGGCTGTGTTGTGTGTGGGAATGGTAGAAGCACATTTTAGTAGAGCTAATGATTAGCAGTTGCACTAATTATATTTTGGAGAGAGAAATTAAAACCTTGTTGTTATTTTTCTTTACCCTTTGAGCTAGTGAAAGCAGGTGATTGCAACAGACATTATTAGTACATTGATTTTATCCATATACTGTACACAATGCATTTCTAATCGGTGCAAGTTTAGTCATTTGTATAAACATTTATTTCCAAATATTGTATTTTTAAAGGCCTAATCCTGAAAATGCTAAACAGTGGAGATTTGATCCATGGTCCTTTGCAATCAATAGGACTCTTTCTATTCAATAGATTTGATGGCAGGCCCACATTAGCACTGATTTTAGTGGGAGTTATGGGTGCTGAGCCCCCATCCGGTTCAGGCTCCACATGATTTGAGCTTTATCTTTAATTTTCTTTTTGACCTCAGTAATTATACCCATGCCTGGCATTCTTTGGAAGTTATTGCTTTTGACAGCATCATAGCTATTGATAATCAGGTTAAAAATGAGAGGGGATAGGATATCTGACATAATAGGAAGGCAAAATAAGGTGAAAATACCAGCTAACACTAGCAGAGTTTTGGAATGAAATATAAATACCAAAATTACAAGTGAGTTACAAGTATTTTATCATTGGTGTTGGGGCCATCATGACAGGAAGCATGAAATTTAAAATAAGAGGTAAATATAATTAATTGTTATTATTACTGTACACATTTGAATGATATGAAGATGTTACTGTGACCTTCTGAGGGTTATTACTTTTTATTATTATGTATTTATTCAGCATTCATTCAGTCTATTTAAAATAGCGGAGAGGAAGGGGGGAATATTATTTGCATGGGAGCTCTGATCCTGCTCCCTTTTAACTCACTGGAGGCTTTGCGACTGACGTCAGTAGAAAGCAGGATCAGGAATCAGGTTCTGTGTCAGTTTACTTCGTCCTTTCACAGAAATGTTCTAATGGACTACAGATAGGGAGCTTTCTTTGGGATTGAGCCTGTAAATAACTGCAGTGAACACTGAGGATGTTTACCACCTCACAGGAGGATCCCCTTATTGTAATTCAAATGTTCACACTGAACATATTTTTTGAGAACCTTTGATTCAAATCGGACCTTGTGTAATATGACACATCCTAGCTAGCACTTTGTAGCAGCTCATACTGAAAATGTGTATCTTTTCCTACAGATTAACCAGGATTTAAACAGTGTGAGTTTATTGTTGGAATAAAACCTTATGGTCTAATCCTGCAAGGTGTTAAGCTCCATTTACCTGCAGTTGCCCTCAGGAAGCACTCAGCACCTTGCAGAATTTTCTTAGGATGTCTAGAGAGTAATATCTTGTGCCTGGATATATTCTAACTAAGGGCTCAATCCAAAGACCATAGAAATAATTGGATAAAATACTAATGACTTCAGTGGGCTTTAGATTAAACCCTGCCTGCCTAAATATTATTTATGGGCATTTCAGAAATGTATTCAGTCACAATTAAAACATTAGAAACTTTCTTCAGATTAGTAAACAATGCCACTTTTTATTTCCCTGTGTATGCTTTTATGATAAAAAAGAAGTGGAGCCCTGAATCAATCCTGCCAGAAAACGTGAGTCTGATTCTGCAATCCTTACCTTACGTCAGTTGCGTAGCTTATTTCGAAATAGTTTATTTCAAAATTGGGAGCAGCTACACAGCACTTATTTTGAAATAGAGCACTCTTCCTCCCACTTCCCTTACTCCTCATACAATGAGGGTTACAGGAGTCGGAGTAAGAAGTCCTCCAGCTTGACAGTATTTTGACATTATTTCGAAATAACTGCCTCCTGTGTAGATGCAGACTAAGTTATTTCGAAATAACACTAGTTATTTTGAAATAATGTTGCTGTGTAGACATACCCTAAGGCTATGTCTATACTGCCCCCGTTTTGTGCAAAAAATAAGCAAATGAGGCAAAGCGTGGAATATCGCCACTCCTCATTTGCATAATTAATGAGGCTCCGTTTTTGCACAAGAGGCTTTTGCGCAAAAAGGAGTTGTCTACATGGCTCCTTTTTGCGCAAACCCCCCTTCTTGCGCAAGAGCCATTCTTCTGGAAAAAAATGCGGAAGAACGGCTCTTGTGCAAGAGGGGGTTTTTGCACAAAAGCCTCTTGCACAAAAATGGAGCCTAATTAATTATGCAAATGAGGTGTGGCAATATTCCATGCTTTGTCTCATTTGCATATTTTTTCGCAAAACGGGGGCAGTGTAGACATAGCCTCAGTGAATAATCCTTGCCTAGGAGTCCCCACTGATTTCTTTACAGGATGAAGTCTATCCACCTGAGTAAGGATTATTCATGTAATTAAGGCTTGCAGGATCAGGACCTATATTATTTATCTATCATTAAATTACATTTTACAGAATTTTTTGGCAGGCTAAGGCGTTGTGTCTTTACAATAAAATTACCCTGAGTCATTTTTTTAAACACATTGGCCCTAGGGCAGTGATCTGCACAGAGTTGATAACGGTAGAAACCTGATAAGAATTTTAAGCTATGCTTTGAATTACCCAGTCAGCAGCTGCAGTAATACAAACATTTTCTGTCTGAGTGCATACTTCAGGAAGTTCACATCTCTTAAAGAAACTCTGATTATACCCTTGAGTTGCAAAAGTAACACCTCTGAATAAGTAAAAACTGTACAAAATCTATTTGTGTTGGTCTTAATGACCATGAAGGAACAAAGCAGCACAAATCAGGACTTTGATTTATTGTATGAAACTAGACCAAAGGGTTGGTTATAATCAAGGATGTCCTTTGCTTTTTTGGATCAATTTTTAATACATAAACACACACCAGGAGAAGGCCCGTAAACATAATGCATCAGTGAATGTAAACAGGCACAATGTGCATAAGAATGTGCCTCAACCTGTGGCTTTAAGGAATTATTCATGAAAGGAAACAATTTAATTTAGGTTAACATAAGAAAACACATGTGAAAAATGGAAAGGACATTTACGTAAGCCTGTACTACATTATCCAAGCAACTGGAATGATTCTTTAAGGCCTCATATAAATTAAGAGATTTTTTTTTAAAATCTCATAATATGCATGTTAGAAACCAGAATGCCTCATTAGGAACAAGTCTAGTTTCTTGCATGAACGTATGAAATATCTTGGCAATCCTTTAAAACACAGATTACGCACTCAGAAAAACAAAAATAACTTTTTGAGCTCTTCCTATAGACCTGCTAAATGTTAAAGGTAGGAGAGACCAGTTTTTACTTTTGGCAATAGTTTTGAGTGTGAATTAAACACTCGCAGAATGTGTTGCATATTTGTGTAATCCTGAATACTATACAATTTAAGTGATTTGGGGGTAATTTCTTCATCCATGACTGTCTTGCAACCTATAACCATGAAATTGGAATCTGAGTAAAAGGAATTAAATGTACTTTTGTCGGTGGCAGTTTCTTTTTGAATACTACAGAGCTCACACACTGATAGAAAAGGAATGGTTGAATAAATAAAAATAAAACCAGGAGATGAAAATTCCTGCAACTCCAGCAAACTGTTCCAGTTAGAAAGGGGTGTCAATATATTGCTAGCACCATATCCATCAGTATGGTCAAGGAGTTGGAGAAGGAACCAGAGTCAGCTGAATGTAAACCATTGATCTAGAAGGGCAGGTTTATTGCTGTTAAGGTGGTGGAAGCTGAACCCAGTCTGGAAATGATCAAGAATACTGTTTTGGGAGAATTGGTTAGGTGAAAAAAGACAACTTTCTCCAAGCTCTTGCTTAAAAAGAGGTAAAAATGATGATGGAGCAGTAGATAGGTGTGGGAAATTCTTGGGCAGTGGTTGGTTATACAGTATGCCTAAGAGTATCAAGGAAGATAGAAGTTGGTAATATATAACTGATTATTGCTGTGATGGGTGGTAATGGGTGAAAATCTGGCTCCACTGATGTCAGTGGCAAAACTCCTGTTGACTCCAGTACAGCTAGGCTACGTCTACACTGGCACGTTCTCACACAAAAACTCTTTTGCGGAAGAGTTCTTCTGCAAAAACTCTTCCAGAAGAGAGCGTCTACACTGGCATGTGCTTTTGCGCAAGAGATGTGCTTTTGCGCAAGAGCATCCATGCCAGTGTAGACACGCTCTTGCGCAAGAAAGCTGTGATGGCCATTTTAACCATAGGACTTTCTTGCACAAGAAATTCATGTTGCCTGTCTACACTGGCCTCTTGCGCAAGAACAGTTGCGCAAAAGGGCTTATTCCTGAGTGGGAGCGTCAGAGTTCTGGCGCAAGAAGCCCTGATTTCATACATTAGAACGTCAGTTTACTTGCGCAAGAACACGCGTCCAGTGTAGACAGGCAGCAAGTTTTTCCGCAAGAGCGGTCGCTTTTGCGCAAGATCGCGCCAGTGTAGACACAGCCCTAGGGTTTCATCCAGTGTTTCTTGCCTCTTTTGTAAAGCTCTTCAGATGAAAGGTGCTATATATGTGTGAAGAGTACCTGTTTATTATACTGTGTGGAGAGCCTTGGTTGAGTGTCTAAAGGGGACAAGGTGAAAGGAAAAATTATGGCCATGTTATTTCTTTAATGACTGTATTTACTTTCTCTGTCTTGTTTATGAAAAAAAGCATTCTGTTTATTAATTAAACTAACAACCATCCAAAAAACCCATCCGTATTGCTGTAATTTAGTCCCAGGAAAAACATTGCCTGTTGTTCTAAGGATTTTATGGGGTTTCCCTTCAATTTAAAAAGAAAACTATATGGGCTTAACCTCTGGAAATATGACTTATTTGGGAACAAACACACAATAGATGAGGATGGCATCTTTGTGACTGGGGATAGCCAAATCCTGTGCAGAAGGTTTTATCTGATAAAACAATGATACAGGGGCTTATCTGGCACCACTGAAGTCTGTGGGAATTTTACCACTGATTTCTATGAGAGCAGGATCAGGTCCATGTTATCCAAAAGAATAGGTGTCTGAGCCCTGTAACCATAACTTACATAGTTAAGTAATACTATATTACTACAACATTTTGTGACTAAAATTTAATGTTAAAAAGTAATCAAAACCTATTTGCATTGATTTCTCAGCCATTAATTTCCTGATCCTTGTCTTCACTGAGACAAAGCTTTTAGTGATTTCATCATGAATTTTGCCTTAGGAAGGAACAAAGCGCAGAAACTAACTGTATAATTGCTCTGCTTAGGGCACTTGAGGAAAGGGTCAGATGGGGCAAAGGTGTCTATATAAAGTGGCCTGGTTTTTCGGAAGTGCTTAGTAAGCAGCAAATCCCATATAGGTGCTTAAATGTGGATTAGAAGTTTAACTTTTGGCACCCATTTTTTGATACTCTTGACCCTAAAAAAGAAAATCTATGTGTGGGTACTATAGTTATTTTCACCCGCAAAATTCTAGGTATCCAAAACCAAGAAAAGTGCCTCTTCTTTAAAGCTGCACTAAAAATCAGACCTAAAATATATTTTAACAAACAGAGCAAATAAAGCTACTGTCAGCCAGTGGAAAAGCTCACACCTGATGCTTATGATGTCATCAGAGAGTCCATTTCACAACTGTGACATCCACAGAAAATATAACATTTTCTTCCATGAGATTATAAAGTTGATAGCGAGTGGTAGATTACTTGGCAAAACTGCCTGTGACTGAATTTTACTGCATTGTCACAAGCCATTTTATAAAAAGTTTTAAAATCAGTTTGTAAGTATAAAAAGACCCTACACAAATTTTAGTTTTCTCTCTCTTGTGCATGCACCCCCCCCCCACAAAAGCAAATATGGGGGAGGACAGAATGACCTTTAACACACGGTGTGGATAAGATTCTGTGGTGTGCCTCCTAAAAGATGGAGCACAGGATATGTGGGGTAAAATATGGCTTTTTGCCACCTTTGTGCCATATGTGCTGCTATGGGGCTAAAATGCACCAGCAAAAATTAAAGCAGTCTGCTTTAATTTATAGAATAGTGATAGAGATGCAGCCGTGTTAGTCTGGTGTAGTTGAAACAAGAGACAGAACTATGTAGCACTTTAAAGACTAACAAGAAGGTTTATTAGGTGATGAGCTTTCGTGGGCCAGACCCACTTCCTCAGATCAATGTGTGGAAGAAAATCGGCACAACCATATATACCAAAGTGATACAATCAAAAAAATGAACACATGTGAAATTGACAAATCAAATTTTAGAACAGAATCACCCCTATGTCATTACCTCACAGAAACTAACCTTCCCCCCTCACCTCCACTCTGTTCTAAAATTTGATTTGTCAATTTCACGTGTTCATTTTTTTGATTGTATCACTTTGGTATATATGGTTGTGCCGATTTTCTTCCACACATTGATCTGAGGAAGTGGGTCTGGCCCACGAAAGCTCATCACCTAATAAACCATCTTGTTAGTCTTTAAAGTGCTACATAGTTCTGCTTTAATTTATGGGAGTCTTTTCCCAGAATGCTTCTGGGCTGTGTGGCAGGCAGGAACCCCCATAGCTCTGAATGCTACAAGTACACGCACTTTTATCCCTAGTTTACCATCTCCTACTTCTAGGCCCACTCCTAATTTGGGGCTTTTGGGAGGTAGGCCCTTAAATTAGCTTTATGCTACTCCTGTATTGAAATTCTCCCTTGGCTCACTGTTTAAAGCTGCTATCAATTGCTGGATTGGTGTATAGAGACCAAGGCAAGGGTCAGAGCTGGGCAAAAGTTTGTCAGGTTCAGCAACACCAAAATGTTTTGCAAATTCCTGAAGATCCAATCAAAATTATTTTTTTTGCAAATGGGGGAAACAGAGGCCTTTAAAAGAACAATGTCCTATTTCAACATTTTCAGAATGATAAATTTCAACTGTTTTATTTGAAGAAACATTTTGTTTCAAAATTTCACTTCACATTTTATTTTTTTTAAGTTGAAAAATACTTAAATGGTACAAACTGAACAAAACAATTGATTTCCCTGAACTCCAAATGATTTTTAAACATTTTTGATAGACTAAAAATGTTGACATTTTTTGTTTTCAGTCCAACCTGTAATTCTTTTTTTCTGATTTTTTTTTTTCAAAATTGCCATGATTCACTCAGCGCTAGCAGGGACTAGAATCTGACCTGTGAATGTAATTACAATACTTATAATCTTGACAGAGTTGATCAGAAATGAATAAAACATCTTACAGGAAAACTCTGTTATGCAAAAATGAATACATCATCTTAGGCTAATGTTTACAATAGAAATCACTTAACTTCATAGCAACCGATAAGCTTATCAGAACATCAGCTTATTGTTATTCATAGCTTTATTTTTTTACAGTTAATTGCATCTAATTGTTAGCATCTTTGTTCATTTCTGTTTTCTCTCTTTCTCCATCTAGAAATAGAAATACTGTGTGTTATTTGGTAAGATCCATTATATCCTGTTTTGGTGAAACATTAATGCAAATTGAATATGGCAAGTGACTTGTTTTTACTACTGGACATTAAAGAAAAGCTCATTTTATTATATCTTTAATGTTTAAGTACAAAACTCTTCTTATGTGAATAATGTTTATCATTAT
Source organism: Rafetus swinhoei (assembly GCA_019425775.1). Taxonomy (NCBI): domain Eukaryota; kingdom Metazoa; phylum Chordata; order Testudines; family Trionychidae; genus Rafetus; species Rafetus swinhoei. Next base: position 74,478,671 of record CM033449.1, on the reverse strand, counting down.
CTTGTGGAAACTGAAGTTATATTTCTCCAGGTGCACTGAATAAAGATGGGAAGATTACAAATACAATAAAGACAGGAATACAAGGAAAACAGTTGGATGTACCTGGAGCATAAGAAGTGCTACCAAGTCACCAAATTACTCTGTATTTTTTTTGGATTTTGTTGGTCAGTTTGTCCTTCTATAAGAGCTCATCGTTTGCAATCCTCTTTAAAAATGAGCCAGCCTTCAGCTAACATCCTCAGTTGAAAAGAGGGAAGATGAGCACTAAGAAACAGGAATAGTCTTTTCTTCTTCCTGCTTCTTAGTGCGGATTGTCCCTCTCTTTAATTGGGACACTATTTTTTCCGTATTTCCCCCTACTCTTACTGAAAATAATTCAAGTCAAACATTTCTGTTGTCATGCAGATGCACAAATGATCTGCAAATGGTATCACTGCCAAAATATCCTCTCTCATTCTCATTTTAAAAAAGCGCATCAGAATCACCTTGGGGAGGGTGATGAGGTGGAAATGGACTAAATGCTTGGAGGTGCTGAGCACCCGTAACTTCCAATTTAAGTGGAGATGTGCCTTTATAGAAATAAAATCCTACAGTAATACAGGGCCAGATCATGCACAAGGATCCACATAGAGGTAAGCTGGACTCTGCACTGTATTATTTTTCTATATATATCTTTATTTTCTCCATAGTCAGATAATAATATGCAGTCCTTACCCAAAGACTTCATGTGCCTCCAGCCTCACTTCCTTTTCCTTGTGTAGCTCAGCACACTCCATCCAAGTTTCCTGCCTGAAATCTCTAGATCAATGTTTTTCAACCTTTTTTTTTTTGTTTTATTTACAGACCCCTTAGCATTTTTGAACTGAGGTGCCAATCCCTTTGGAAATCTTAGACATAGTTTGCAAACCACGAACCACAGGTTGAAAACCACTGTTCTACATGATTAATTGGTGAAAGGAGATAAATAGCTAAGGAAAGCTTTAAATGTATGGTAGATGGAAAGGTGGAATTGAACTTGTCTTCTTTTAAAACTTCCAAACATCATATGCCTGTTAAGAAAACTAGCCCCCATATGTAGCGCTGGAAAGGAATTATCTCCCAAATCAGATTATTGTGGACCTTAGGAGTTTTCGTCTTCCTCTGCAGCTTGGGGATGCAAGACCATCTAGGCATGTCTCGTTTAATCAATTCTCTGCCATTGCAGGGTCCTTAGGTATTGGTGTGCCTCACCACCACCCCTATTCTCTGCCAGTAATTTGGCTGCTGAGAACTTTCATCTAATTCTGATGGTTGGCTTGGGGTGGGGATGACTGGGTGATGTTTGTGGCCTGTGATATAGAGCAGGTCATACTAGATAATCTGGTGGTCTCCTCTGGCATTAAATGCTATGAATAAGCCTGATATGCTTAAAAGAAGACCATTCTACCATTAGGGGAAATAATCAGGAAAGTTTCTCCTCTTTAAACTGTTGGGGAGGGAATTTATTTTATTTCATGCAGTAAGAAGACTGTCACCATGTGCTGAGTGAACATATGTGGTGGAACTGTGGGTGCTGGAGGTGCTGCTGCACCCTCTGGCCTGAAGTCATTTCCATCATACACAGGGTTTGCTGGTTCAGTGGCTCTCAGCACCCCCACTATAAAAATTATTCCAGACCCCTGTGAGTGAGGTGGGCTTTTTAAGGGATTCTTTCTACATTTGTGCTGGAAGCATTTCTTACAAAAATAAAATACAAACTTAATTGCTTTTGGGGAAAAACCAATACATATATAAAAAGTTTTGTAAATTTAAAGGCATTTTCCCTCTAACAAAAAGGGAAGCCATTTTTATCAGAACAAAAAATTTAATGTGTAAGGTGTAGGGTTGCCAGTTGGTTTCAACAAAAATACCAGACACACTTGACATTACATCACAATCTACATTACATCTTATTTAGAAAATACCAGACATTTATATTTTCTCAATTTGTTTCCTGAACAGAAAGCTCAAATACTAGACTGTCTGGTTCAAAACTGGACACCTGGAAACCCTAGTAAGGTGGTTTCAGTAGTGTTCTGCTCACAACAGCCTGTTAAACAAAAGGAGAGAGCTAAGCATTATTTTACTTTGGTTTTTAAACACTTGTGAATTCATCCAAAATTTTTATTGTTTGTAGTTTAAAGGCATATTTAAAGTCTTTTTTTTAAAAAAGTTCAGTTAAAAACAGAAGTATGTAAAGTGTGTGATAATTTCAAGAGCCACACTGTGTACTCGGATGGACTTGCAGAACTCCTACTAAAATTCAGGAGTAATTACAGTCATATTCATGTGCAGAGTTTTAACCAAAGTGAGCGATTTAGGACCCTGATCCTGCAAAGACTTGCACACATAGTTAACTGTATGCACTAGAAGAAGTTCCATTGGAGTCACTGGGTCTATGCACCATTTATAAAGTTAGGCATGTACACATGTTTTTGCAGGATTGGGGCCTAGTATTTTTACTCCAAGTTGTACTGCTGGTCAATGTATTTAATTATCTCAATTTTCATTGAGATCATAGGGTATGTCTACACAGCAAAGTTATTTAGAAATAACAGCCCTTATTTTGAAATAACTTTCCTAGCGTCTACACAGCCAAATCGCTATTTCGAAATAAATTCGAAATAGCAGAGAACTTATTTAAATTTGGTAAACCTCATTCTATGAGGAATAACACCAAATTAGAAATAGCTATTTCGAAATAAGTGCTGTGTAGACACTTATTTCGAAATAGGGGGCCTCCAGCCTTCCCAGGGTGCCCTGGTGGCCAATCCGGCCTCAACCAAGAAGACTTCTCTCCCTCCCCCCCTCCCCGGAGCCCTTAAAGGGGTAGACTCTGGCCACAGTGCCTGTGCCAGCTCCAAGCCTGCCAGCCCAGAGCCAGCAGTCACTGCCCCTGACCCAGTGGCCCCAAAACATGAGCCAGCAAGCCACTGGCAGCCAGCCCTCCACCACTCCCCAGGAGCAGTCTGCCAGCTCCCAGGAGCCTGCCAGGGCCTGGAGAAGGCGGGCGCCTTCCTGGTCCAGGGTGGAGATCATGGACCTTATTCAGGTTTGGGGGGGATGCCCCCAACATCCATGATATCCGCACTAGATGGAGGAACGCAGCCGTCTATGGCAGGATAGCTGCCAGCCTGGCCGCCAAAGGCCACATGTGAACCCAGGAGCAGGTTTGCATGACAATCAAGTTGGTCCGGCGAGACCCTGAGCCCTGAGCTTCTCCTCTCCCTTCTTCCCCTTGCTTCCCCCTTCCAGCTCCCTCCTCCCAGGTTTCCCCCTCTCCCACTCTCTCTTGTCTTCTCTCCCGCCTCCTTTCCCCAGTCTCACCAGAGTTTCATTCCCTCCCCCCCCAGTTTTGTTAAATAAAGAGAGTTTGTGTTCATGAAAATACGTGTATTTTATTTGACATCAGGAAGGGGGGTTAGGGAGGGGTAAGTGGAAAGACGTGAGGGAGAAATGAGGTGCAAGCCCCCAGTGGGGCAGGCCAGGGAGGCTCTTAGTGCTCCTCAGGGTGGAAGCTCTCCCACAGGGCCTCCTGGATACTGACAGCCCCCTGATGGACCTCCTGGATGGCAACCTGCAGAAAGTGCAGCCAGGCTCACAGCAACGCATCCAAGAGAAGCACCAGAGTGCCCAGGGGCAGCTCCGGCTCCATGTTGCAGAGTGCTGTGGTGTCCCGAGTGAGGGCAATCAGAGCACTCAGAGACAAAATGCTTTGCTGTCCCTCATCGAGGTAGACAAGCAAGCAGGGAAACCTGAGAACTGGCTGTCTGGGGGGGGAGGGTCCCTTTAAGCACAGACCTCAGATAGCCTCAGGCAGGAGCCCCACACAGTAAGTCCGGACCTGGTGCCCTGCCGGAACTGGTTCTGGCCAGCCTTAAATGCAATTCAGAGTCCACTCAGTGTGGATGCGCTATTTTGAAATAGCAAAATGCTATTTCAAAATGCATTTTGTGTGTAGACACGTTATTTCGAAATAAGATATTTTGAAATAACACCATAGTGTAGACATACCCATAAACAAAAAGGGATCATAGAGTCATATTGGTAACTCTGTATGATACCTGGGAATCCCCTAGGCTGGCGTATTTCTCAGAGGCTGAATGCAATCATTTTACAGGTCCTTGGCTCTGTTAGAGTAGCCAAGAATTAGTCAGTGCTCAGAGCTCCATGAAGGGCATTATTTCACACCATTGACTCCAGTGGATATTTTGCTTAGGGTTGCCAGGTGTCCGGTTTTGAACCGGACAGTCCAGTATTTGAGCTTTCTGTTAGGAAAACAAATTGAGAAAATATAAATGTCCGGTATTTTCTAAATAAGATGTAATGTAGATTGTGATGTAATGTCAAGTGTGTCCAGTATTTTTGTTGAAACCATCTGGAAACCCTAATTTTGCTAGAGAATTCATAAAAATTAAGTTTAGGGCCTAGCATACCAGGGAGAACTTGAGCTCTCTGATTAGAGTCTGCTATTGATAGTCAGATGGTTTTTGACAGATTTGATTACATTGACTTGGTTTCTGATGGGTGATGCAGTTATCACTACCTCCCCATATCTGCAGAATTCAATAGGAGTTTCTAAAAAAAACCCTAGAAGACAAGCCTGTTGTGTCATTGACTTGGAGAGTCAGTACAAACCTTATGGTGAGACTAATGTGAACTAGGTCATTAGCAGCATGAGTTTTATAAAGTGTGATGATTTTCTAAGGCATTATGAAGCACATGATGAAAAGCAGCAGAATACAGCTATGCGAGTCACAGAATATGTTCTTGCAATGTTTTAATTTTCCTTATGTGAGAAATTTCTGCTATAAAATTAATTCCTTTTATCTAGGAGCAGTTCTACATTCCATCATTTCTTGTTCAGTTTCTTGAATCTTTAATTAAGTCATGTGATAAGATATGAGGCCAATGCCTGAAATTCTGTTTTTCATTTTTGTTGGCATGGAAAAGGGGGAGGGATACAAGTATGTGCCTGCAAAAATTGAGACCAAGTTAAGCAGGCAACGTGGTCTGGAAATTGGGCACTACACAGTTTGTTTGTGAGCAAGTGAGTCTATCCCCCCAGCTGTTTGTTCAAGAACTCCTCCTAAACGGTAAGAGCTAGGACCTCCACATTTGGTATGCAGATTCCTCTTCTCATAACTTAAAGCAAGGTAAGAGTTTGGTTGTAGGAGGAAGGGGCTGAAGCTCCCCCTTCCCATGTATGGAGACACATAAAACCATACACAAAAGAGAGAGAATCACCAGGCAGGGAAAAGGGGCTGGCTGCGGATGTTGTCCACATCCTCTCTGGAACTGCCCCCGCCCTGAGCCTCTCATCCCCAAGCACCCTTTAGGGAGGGTAAGGTGGGGCTGCAGCTCCCTCCCCTCCCCACAATTTGTATGCTGTGGCAAAAGACAGGATGTTTATTTGAGAATGCACTGCAGTATTTGATCCAATGTTTGGCCATGCATTAAAGATTAAAAAAAGGCCCTCTTGGGTGGGCCCCAGCTTTGGGTAGGTGGGCACGATGAGGGTGGAGGTTGAAGCCCCAGCACCCTGACCTCGCACCCTACTCCCCAGCTGCAGTGTCAGGTGGAATGTGGTTAGCCTCTGTGCCCCATCCAGTTCCCTGGCTGGAGCACAGAGCAGGCTGGTGTAGCAGGACAAGAGCTGGGCACAAGAAGAGCCATGAGGGCCTCCATGGGTGGGCCTGAGTGCAAAGTGGGTGGGCCATGGCCCACTCATGCCCACCAGTGGCTATGTCCTGAGTAACACTAAATGGTCAGAATAAATTTGAAAATCATAAATGCTTTGAAATGCTGTTCTGGGACAGTCAACTTCGTTTTAAAATTAATTCAGCAGTGTTTTTTGATCTTTTCCCAAAGCCAGACAGGCTTTTTTAACTGTATAGACCATAGTCACTCATCAATTTTATTTAATCTGGCCTATTTGTTTACTAGTAAACCCAATCCTAAAATGTAGGCTGAGATAAACCAAGATGCAGCTTTTATGTGGAAACATTCATTGTTATGGAATATAAGCTGCCTGAATTGCACCTGTATAATAAAGACCTTGCTCTTATTGCAGAATGTTTGATCTGGTGAGATGTTGACTTCTTTGGCTAAGATGTAATTAGGTCACAGTTTAATATCTGATACATTTTATTTGGCAGATATGTCTTTGAAGGAGTATGAACTTTTACGTCCTTAGTAAGCATGTTAAAATGAATTTAGTTAAGCAATCGTGTAACTGCTGAAAAAATCAGTGGTTACGTGGGGAGGAGGAGGCAGGTAGTTCCATCCTGCCTTTCCACACTGCTGCCTCTTTATCTGATACAGAGGCAGAAGTGCCGGGGTTGGGAAGGGATCGGGGGGAATGAGTAGGCAGCTCCACAGGAACCGGTACATGCAGGGAGCCAGCTTAAAAGCCAGCTCTTGTGTATCAGCTGCTGCCTGCCCATCTGTGCTATTGCCTGTGATAGAGGCAGTCGGAGGTGGAATAGGCAGCATGTAATTGTGCACATTAATCAGTGAGCCCAGGCTCATCAGTTAACCTGTACACAGTTACACTTTCACTTCTTTAGTTCTTAGAGGTTTTTTCTATATCTAAATGTGATTCTGTAACACTACTTTGTACATGTTATTGATCCTTCTTCAGATCAGTTCTCTATTCATTCCACCCCACAAAAATGTAAAACAAAAATTGATTATTTTTACTCTTAAAAATAAAATAAATGTTAAAAAAATAAAAAAGAGCCCAGAAGACTTTAAATGTCAATAACTTTCATTTCACGTTAATGATGGAATAACAAGTGTGAACCTCTGAATGTTTCTTTCAGGAAGTTTCTAGACGTAAATCATGGCACCTTCATAAAAGGAATAGGAGCCTATACATTTCACAGGAAGGAACTGCATCTTCTCAGCACATTTATCTTTTGTAATGAAGAATTTTAAAAATTTTCCAACTGGAAAAGATGAAAGCACTTACTGGTTTTGTCCAATTCTATTTTTTGGTCCTAATGCTAGTGCTAGAAAAATAGCTCTAGGAACATAATCGAAGTCCAGGTGAATCTAGCATCCAAATCTGTATTCATTCAACAAGCAAAACTCTTACTTTAATGGGAGACTTACCAGTGTGAGAAATACAGGATCAGATCTTTAGATGCAGATGCAAAAATGGTCCATGGTAACTAGGGCCTGACTTTCAGGTGAGTTGAGCACCCACAACTCCATTTCATGTCAATGGGTGCTGCAAATAATCAGCACTTTCGAAAATCAGGCCAGAGGCACACAAATCCAAAGGACAAATGTGCTTTATTCGTGGGTATCCTTTTGAGAACATACCTCTGTATATCACTAACAAAGGAAGGCTTGAAATGACTTGGGTGATTTACAGAATTCCTTCAACTTTACATTAGTTTTTTTTCCCTAGATAAAGAATGATCAAATTCATCCATTTTCATGATACCACCTTGTTTTTCCACAATTGATACATTGCCTATTTTAGCGAATGAGTTAGGTGAGGAAATAGGTTGTCGGGCTGGTTTGTATGGTATCCTGCCAGAGAATTAAATAATGTCATAGAAAGTCATTCTATAGAGAGGAAATGTGCCTTTATGGTGAGGCAATGGGTCTGCAGATATCCATTTTCTTTTCTTGGTTCTGCCACATATTTCCTCTATGTTGTTAGGCAAGAACACCATCTCTCTGTGCCTGAGCTCCCTCTCTGTACAATGAGGAAGGTAATGCTTCCCTACCTCACAGGGCTAGATTGTGGCTTGGCTGTAAGCCCTATTTAGGGGATGCTGTTGAGAGGCACAGCTCTCTTCTCATTGGGATGGGAGTAGTAATTTATTTCTGGCCTATACTAGCAGCAAGTGATGACCACTCTTTTACTGGCTCAACTATATTGATTCACATAATGATGGAGACCCTGCCCTGCCCTTCCCATTATCTCTTCAAGGTCGGTTTAGCAGGTACACAGCATCCTCTCAAACTGGGGTCTCCATAGCCTGGACAATATTGGTTGAACCTCTCTAATCTGGCACTCTCTGGCCTGGAAACATCTGTGGTCCAGCATGATTTTAGTGAGCCAGATGTCCACTTACGGGTGTGGCCAAGTTTCCCACAGTCCCATAAAGATTGTTTACAGCCACCAGTCCTGGCTCTCTTTGTTCTGTGCTGTTAATTAGCTCTTAATTTACTTCTAGACATCAACACTCCAGTAGCAGTGGAAGTGTTGGTAATGCTGCTAGACAATATTGACAACTCTCCCATTGTCCAGCAACGTTTTTGGTTTGGCACCGATCAGGTCCTGAGGGTGCCAGACTAGAGAGGTTCAACCTGTTGTATGAGGGAGGTTCTTCTTCCTCAAGCCCCTGTGTGAGCAGGTACTTCAAGTCACAATCTAGTCCTGTACATTTGTAGAGCACTCAAATACTACCTTGATGAACACCATAGAAATGCATATAATTAAACAAACTACCAGATGGAAAGACCGAACCTTCTTCTGATGCTTCATATTATGAGCAAAATAAATGAAATTCTGTAGCCAATGCAAAATGAAAATGCATCTGATTGCATTAGATCCTGGGTTAAAGAAGTTTTAGAGCAAGCAGGCTCATTTGACTTGAAAATTTGAAGAGTAGTCTGAAATAGATGTTGCCATGGGGACAGAGAGGATTAGCAGTCTGAGACTGATTTCATTGGTCTGCTACTAGTACAAGTTGCTTGTTTGAGTAGCATTAATATGTTCTCTCCTGCTGCTTTATATGCCAAGACCATCTGGTGTTGGTTGTATTTAAAGGTGCAGTCTGTGTTGCAAAAAGAATTGGCCTACGTGATTTGATTTGTGTTGAAAATGCAGCTTATAAGAGTAAAGAAGAACTTAAAAAGAGCACTTGTGCCTTAAACATATTCTAAAAAGCCACAGCACGTACAGCAATAGAGAATGAAGTATCAATTCTAGGCAGCAGCACAGGGAACTTCTGGGATTTGCTTAATATTCAGTCAATGTACGTTTTAAAATACTCACCTCAAACATGTACTTCTGCACGTTTCTTTAGGGCTGTGCATTTACAGCCACATTTCCCTTTTCAAAATGAGTTCTTGTCAATGTACACTGGAATATACGTTCTAGCTTGAGAACTACATGAAAAATTCTCAGTAAATGCCGTTATTATTCTGTGTTAAAGTATATTGTTTTAATTTTAAAAAACCCCAACAATGCATAACTATCTTACTGTGAGGACCATTTTTCAAGAAAGGGATCAATACCCATTTTATTTTGGAATGAATTTACAGAATTTCAAAAAATATTTAAAAATATTTTTTAAAAGAAAAATAAAAGTGAATATCATCGATCTACTATTAATTAGCATGAATCTTCTTTTGCCTTTTCTGTTGTCTGCAAACTCTCGCATGGGAATTGCTATCCTCTGAAGAGCTGATTTACCCAAACTTATTTATAATGCAGTTCTAATTTACATAAGATGCTTTTGAATTTCCATTGACTTTTTTCCCTGATGATTTATATCATAGTGTTTAATTATTCCTAAGACTGTAGGTCTAGATGAATGAATCAAGCGGTGTCAAATTCAGAATAAAAGCAGCTCCCATCAGAAAACTGAAGCATTATAGTTTTGAAATGTACTCTTTAGACTAAACATGTGGATTTACATCTTTGATGGCAAAGTTGTATTGCAGGGAGAGTAAATCAACATAGAATTTTATCTTCTGTAATATACTGAAACCAATTTCAGTCTTGATTATGAACATGAACATCATATTAACAATGATGCTTCATAATGCTATTTGCACTTTGATCTCAATGCTTTTTACAGGGGGTAATCACTTTGGCTTAGTGTGCAAAAGGGCAGTTACATACTAAAAAGGATTTTGGAGCTACATCACAAATCCTCACTGTTAAGCCTTCTTGCTGAAGTTTTGGCTTTAGTGCCAAAATATTTTTTTATTATAAAGTACACTTGGAATACAAGGCCTTATAGTTAAGCTTGTTGATGCTTTACAAAATAACAGGTGCTCTGTTTTGCTTTCAGAAGGCTTTAAAAAGATTATCTGTGATCCCTATTGTATTCACAACTTAGCCCTAGCATTATTCCTACAGTATTATAATTGATTTCCAGTATATAATAGCAGAAAGTTATATTTTTGTTATCTGAACTTAATATATACTTAACTACTGTTGTTACTGAGCAAACAGGATATGTCTACACTGCAACACTATTTCAAAATAACTATCGCTATTCTGAAATAACTTAGTCTGTGTCTACACAGCAGGTAGTTAATTTGAAATAGTGTCAAAATACTGTCAAGTTGGAGGATTTCTTACTCCGACTCCTGTAACCCTCACTGTATGAAGAATAAGGGAAGTTGGAGGAAGAGTGCTTTATTTCGAAATAAGTGCTGGGTAGACGCTTCCTATTTTGAAATAAGCTATTTTGATATAAGATATGCAATTGACGTAGCTCAATTTGCGTAGCTTATTTTGAGGTAAGCCCTGCAGTGTAGATAACACCCGTAGATTGCTGATTGTCATGATTGAAATATTGTGCAGATTTTTGGCCAGATGCTACAGTATTCCTTGTAATGATATGTACAGTGCTATCTGTGGGGTTGGAACAATTTTTATAGTGGGGAGGCTGAGAGCCATTGAACCAAATGGTAAAACCTGTACATAATGGAATTCCCATCAAGCGGGGAGTTGTGGGAGCACTCACAGCACTGGTAGTTCCATCATCTATGAGTGTTGTTTGTTTCGGATCACAAGAAGCTGAACCCAGATATACTTAGAGTCCGAGTCTCTTAATTTATAATATGTGGCTCAATTCTGCCACCTTTACTCTCATTGAGTTGTCTCTTTTATTCCTCAAGTAGTGCCATTGAAGATGATGGTTCTGTTGACAGATTAAGGTATTACCCAACATAAGGAAAGGTGGGCAGCAAATTGTGATTTGTCAAGAAAGAAATTGGCTAAATGAAAAGGAACAGAGCAGTCAGGCTATCTCCCTGCAGCTTCAAGCAAACTCTTTAAATTCATTTGCCAACGTGAGCTGAAGAAAAATAATTTATCAGATATCAGCGGCTTAATTTCTAATTTCTTTGAATAATGATAATGGAAATGTATGACAGAAATTGTCTAGTGAATTAATATACCATACAGGAAGCCAATGCATCATTTATATATAATATATAACATAATATTATTTCACTGGATAGGTAAGCTGTATAAAAATAATATATTTACTTATCTAGTGAATTATTCTATTGTTTGGTGTCCATCCATATTATGGATTTATTATGGGTCTAACCACAAAACCTTGCTCATCTGAGTAATCCTTACCTACCTTGAGAGAAATTCACTCTTGTTCCAAGGGCCAGGATAGGGTCCAATGTCCATTTAAGATCTCTCAAGAGCTTATTTTCTGTTTGTTACATGTATAATTTAGGGATGAAAGCGACTAGTCGACTATCTGATAAGCAAAATTTTATTGGATAGTCTACTAGTCCCTCAACTAGTTGCTACCCCCCCCCCCTTGCTGCCTCTATCAGAGGCAGCAAGCAGAGGAGAGCAGGAGCCAGTGCTAGGGGGAGCTGGCTTAAAAGCCAGTTCCCCCCAGAATTGTCTCTGCGGGGGGCAGGAGAGGCAGGGGGGTAGTGGGGACCGGTTCCTAGCCATGAATCAGCTGGTTCCCAGCTTGCGCTCCGTCCCAGATGCTGTGCCTCTGCTTTTTAAATGTATTAAGAGCGTGCCAACTCTTAATACATTTAAAAACCAGAAGCACAGCGGGGGGACTGGCGCGAGCTGGGACAGCTGATTCCTGACTTGCGCTGATTCCTTCACTGTGCTCCTGCCTTTTAAATGTATTAAGAGCTGACAGGCTCTTAATATATTTAAAAGGCAGAGCTGCAGTGGGGTTAGTGCCCGGCCCCAGAGCTAACTCTGCTGCGGCTTCCCTCCTTATCGACAATCCATCGACTAGTTGATTATATTAAATTTAACATCCCTAGTATCATTCGTAGCCCTTGTGTTGGGCAAAATTAATCTTTAAGCAGCATCCAGTGGATAGTCCCAACGAGTAGAGTGGCTTGAATATTGGAGAATAGTCCAGCAGTTAGGCGGTTAATTTGGTACTTGAAGATCCAGGTTCCATTCCCAACAGTGCTACAAACTTCCGCTGTGACATTTTGACAAGGTAATTAATCTCCCTGCTCCTGCAGTTCCCCACCTCTAAAACAGAGATAATAGCACTTCCCTCCTCACAGGAACACTGTGAGGATAAATTCTTTAAACAATTTAAAGTACTTGAAGGAAATGGGGCTGGAGTAAGTGCAGTCCAACTGTGTTTCTTTCCCTTTCATACTGGGTAGTAGAAGTGGGGCCCTTAAACATTTTTTTACACAGGGTAGAATTATTATAAAGGCTTCTGTTCTGCCCCATTTAAAGTCAGTTCTAAACTTTCAGAACAGTGTAAAGGAGTCTTAGTGTAATTGAGAATCAGGCTCTTTGTATGTAAAGGTAGTGTCTTGAAGTATGATCTTTTTCTCATTTTTATATTTCGTATCAGTTTCCGTGTAGTATAGAACACAACACCTCTCAAAATCCTTCATTCATTTTTAGACCATAATGTACTTCAAACTCAGAGATATTTCACAAATCCCGGAACCTGGCAGCATGAAGTAGGTTTTTAGTACTACATATTAGAAAAGACTCTGAATATTATACTGCTGGCCATGCAGTGTACTGGCAAAAATTATAGTTCCCAGTGGAAAATGTGCAGAAGGTGACAAATTGGGGATAATTTTTAGGGGAGAATATAAGAGATTTCTATCTGAACCACAGGTCACTTCTAGATACAGATCCTGAATGGCCAGACAAAGAACTCCCCATTTCACCTGAAGAAGACGACAAAAAACCCCTTAAAGTGTGTGTGTGTGAGTGTGCAACACCGCACCTATTAAAAAAAGCTAGCCTGAGGCTTGAGGAAACATAGGGCCAGTGTGAGATAAGTATTCAGTATAAACATGAGAGAGAGATGATTTTGACTAAGGGCATTGGCTACTGAAACAGCTGGCTTACGTGCTTGACTTCAGGATAGTGTTGATGTCTCAACCCCTTAGGCATCAGGCACTTAGGCATCTAAGCCCCCCTCCTCACTCACAGCTAACTTAGATGACTCCTTAGTCAAATTGCTGGCTTCAGAGGATTTCTTCCTTAGGCGCCTGACTCTCCCAATGGATTGTATAGGTACTTTGGGCACGTAACACAGGGCTAAGGATTTCACTGGGTGGCAGGACACTGAACATTAGATGTTGCATTGCTGAGCAGAGCAATACATGAGTATCTTTTGGAAATCCTGCCCACATACTGTATAAGAGGAAGAAAAGTATTGTTAGTGGACTGATGATGAATCTGCTGGTTTCACTGTGGACAGGAGGCTATGCCCCTAATCTAAGGTGGCCATATCTGTAAAATCAAAGCTGGGAACACATTTAAAGTTGTGGTATATTTAAAGGCTATTCATTTTCACACTTTTCTTTGATTTGCCCCATCCCATTTTGAAAAGCTCCACTAAGAGCAATAGATCAGACCAAAGAGTCTCTAAAGGGGAATCACTAGGTGTTCACCCCGACTTTACATCCTCCCATCCCGCTGAGAGACTTTTGAAACAGGGATGTTGACAATATTATCATTGTGGCAATATACTTTGAACAAACATTAGGGAATTATAAAGAAGCAGAACATTTTGATTGATGAAATGAAGAACCAGGGATATCTGAAAAAAACATACATAGGATACTGGGACATGATATGAAAAGCCAGACCTGTCAAAATAAAATCAAGAGGCATGTTTAGTTTACTGCAATGATGCATTAGACTGCGGTAGCATTGAAGTCTGTGGGGTTTTGCATGTGCTCGGGGTTCAGCTCACCAGCAGATTATCATCTGTCTACTAACAATACTTTTCTTCCTCTTATACAGTATGTGACCGAGCTCCTGCTCGGGGGTGTCCCCCCGGGACCCGGGGTTAGCACCCCCCACCTGCAACCCCTTTCCTACCCCAAGTCCGAGCCCCGTCTTTAGTCCTCCTGCGTCCCGCGGTGTCCGTCTCGGGGCGGGCGTTGCCTCGTCCCCAGCTTAACGGCCTCCTCCGTCCCAGCGGTTCCTGGCTCCGGCCTCCGCCCCGGGTCCGGCTCCGGCGTGCTCCGGCCCTGGCCTCGGCCTCCGCCGGGGCTCTCCCGGGGTCTCCGTGCCGCCGCTTCCTATGTAGGGGAGGGAACTGCCGGCAGCCACAGCCCGAGCTCCGAGCTCCGCGCTCCCCCCTTCCTGTCCCTCCCCGCCGCTTTTTAAACTCCCCGCCCCGCGGGCCTTCCGGCTTCCTCCCGGCCGGCGTCAAACCCTGCTCCCTGGGGCCCTACCGCCGGCCGGGTTACCTTCCCGCCTCCTGCCGCCTGCGCGCCGCGGCAGGCGGCGTTCCCCGGCTCTCCCGGCTCGGCGGGGGCCGCAGGCCTGGCTTCCCCGCCCCAAGGGGCTGGTCACCCCTCCCGGCGTCCGGGGCAAGTGCGGGGTCGGCTTCCCCGTCACCGGGTCCTACCGCCGGCCGGGTTACCTCCCCGCCTCCCGCCGCCTGCGCGCCACGGCAGGCGGCGTTCCCCAGCTCCCCCGGCCCGGCGGGGCCGCCACTGTTTCCCCGCCCGAGGGGCTGATCACCCCTCCCGGCGGCCAGGGCAAGTGCGGGATCGGCTTCCCCGTCACACACCTCCACCCCGGTCTCTTGTACCCTCCCTGCCTCTGTGCACCTGGACAGAAAATCCACGTTCGCGTGGTCTCGCCCCGCCCGGTGTACCACTCTAAAGGTGTATTGCTGCAGGAATAAGTACCACCTCATTATGCGGGGTTAGCCTCCCGCATGTTGTGCATCCACGTCAGGGGCGCGTGGTCCGTGACTAAGATGAAGGGGCCCCCCAGCAGGTAGTATGTTAACGTTTCCACTGCCCATCTAATAGCCAGTGCCTCCTTCTCGATTGTGGAGTAGTGCTGTTCGCGTGGTAGCAGCTTACGACTCAAATATAAAATAGGCTGGTCCCCTGCTGGCTGCTCCTGTGCCAGTACCGCCCCAATGCCGACATCAGACGCGTCCGTCTGCACTATGAAAGGCTTACTGAAGTCCGGCTGTGCCAGCAGCGGTGCGGTGGTGAGCCGTTGTTTCAATTGTTGGAAGGCTTGCTCGCACCGCGCCGTCCACCGTACCTGCTGTGGGCTCCCTTTCTTTGTCAGGTCCGTCAAAGGTGCCGCAATCGTCGCGAACTGCGGGATGAATCTCCGGTAATATCCGGCAAGGCCCAGGAATTGCCGCACCTGCTTCTTTGTGGTGGGGGCCCGGCGGTTTCGCACCGCCTCCACTTTGGCCACCTGCGGCTGAAGGCGTCCCCTCCCCACCACGTAGCCCAAATACGCTACTTCTGTTTTGCCGAATGCACATTTTTCTGGGTTGGCTGTCAGTCGTGCTTCCTTGAGGGCCCGTAGTATCGCCCTAACATGGGTCAGATGGTCTTCCCAGCACGCGCTAAAGATGACGATGTCATCAATGTAGGCGGCCGCATACTCCTGATGGTCCCGTAGCATCTTGTCCATGACCCTCTGGAAGGTGGCTGCTGCCCCGTTGAGGCCAAAGGGCATCATTAGGAAGTGGTATAAGCCGAAGGGGGTGGCAAAGGCCGTCTTTTCTTGTGACGCCGGTGTTAACGGGATTTGCCAATACCCCTTCGTGAGGTCTATCGTTGATAGGTATTGGGCCGGCCCCAGTCTTCCTAACAGTTCCTCCACCCGGGGCATCGGGTATGCGTCGAAGCGAGAAAGCGCGTTGACCTTTCTAAAGTCAATACAGAACTGCAGGGTTCCGTCATGCTTGGGGGCGAGGACAATGGGGCTCCTCCACCCGCTCCTGGACTCCTGGATCACCCCCATCTGCAGCATCTTGTGTATCTCCTCCTTTACCGGGACCCACATCTTCCGTGGCAGGGGCCGGAGGGGTTCCCGTACCTTCTGTCCTGGAGTTGTATGGATGTGATGCTGGCCCAGCGTCGTCCTCCCTGGCCGTGCTGACAATACCGGTGCAAACTCCCGCAGCAAGGCTTCCATTTCCTGCTTCTGTGCCATCGTCAGTTCTGTCCCCAGGGTCGCCCTCCCTGGCGTCTCCTCTAGGTCGCCTCCCCAGGGGCCTAGTTCTGGTTCCGCCGGGCAGACCGTGGCCATCAGTCCCTCACGGGCCTTCCATTTCTTCAATAAGTTTATATGGTAAATCTGTGTGCCCTTTCTGCGGCCTGGCATTCTGATCTCGTGATCGACTGGGCCCACCTGCCGGAGGACTTCATAGGGTCCCTGCCACTTGGCCAATAGTTTCGACTCGGCGGAGGGTAATAACAACAGCACGCGATCTCCGGGCGCAAAGGTCCTTACCCGGGCGCCCTGGTTGTAATACCGCGCTTGTTTCGCTTGGGCCTTCACCAGGTTCTCCTTTGCCAACTCCCCCACCACCTTCAGTTTTCCCCGCAGTTCCAAGATGTAGGGGACAGTCCCTTGCGCTTGCGAGCTCTGCTCCTCCCACTCCTCCTTGATTAGGTCAAGTATGCCTCTCGGCTGCCTCCCGTAGAGCAGCTCAAACGGGGAGAAGCCCGTGGATGCCTGTGGTACCTCTCTTATGGCAAACAGGAGCGCCGGCAGGAACTGGTCCCAGTCCCACGGGTCAACCTCCACGAACTTCCGCAGCATCGTTTTCAATGTTCGGTTAAAACGTTCTACCAACCCATCTGTTTGTGGGTGGTACACCGAGGTACGGAGTCTCTTGACTTTTAGCAGGCGGCATAGCTCCGTCATGACTCGCCCCGTCAGGTTGGTTCCTTGGTCGGTCAATATTTCCTGCGGCAGGCCTACCCTCGAGAACACTTTGACTAACTCTGCGGCTATCACCGGGGCCTTAGTGGTCCGGAGCGGGACCACCTCTGGGTACCGAGTCGCGTAGTCTATCACAACCAAAATATGTTGGTTGCCTCTGCGGGATCTATCCAGGGGTCCCACTAGGTCGAGAGCGATCCTTCGAAAGGGGACGTCCACTACCGGCAGGGGTACAAGGGGGGCCCGGGGAATGTTCCTCCCGGCCACCCGCTGACACTCGGGGCAGGATTCGCAGAAGTCCTTGACTGCTTTGTGCACCCCGGGCCAATAGAAGCGCAGCAGTACCCTCAGTAGTGTCTTTTCCGCCGCTAAATGTCCCGCCCAGGGGTTTGCATGCGCGGCCTCCAACACCCTCCACCGGCAACGGGCCGGCACCAAGAGCTGCCAGACCTCCCCCTCTTGCCCCGGCCGCGGGGTTACTCTATATAACCGATCCGCTCTTACCTCGAACCGGGGCCCCTGCTCCCCTGGCGTCGGGGTGCCGTCGCCCGTCGAAACCTGTTCCCATGCGTATTTCAGGGAGTCGTCTTCCCGCTGTTCCCGCACAAAGTCCGTGCTGCCTTCTGCGAGTTCGCCTGCCGACCTTTCACTCGGGGCACCCCCCGCCTTGGCCTCCCGGGGGGCCCTTTCCGTCCGCCGTGATGGTGATCCCCCTTCTTCCCTGTCATGCCGTCTCCTCCCCCATTCCTCGACCAGTCTTTGGAAGCCTGGCCAATCCCGTCCCAGCACTACGGGGTATGCCAGGCTAGGGGCCACCGCGACCCGGCATCGTTCCAGCCGAGAGCCCTCTCGTATAAGCAGCCACCGGGTAGGGTACCGCTTAATGTCTCCATGGATGCACTGCATCTCTATACCGGGGCCCTCCGGCTCTCGCTGCGACACCAAGTCTCTCCGGACCACGGTCTGGTTACACCCGGAGTCTACTAGCGCCCACACGTTTTTTCCCTCCAGTCCTACCTGCACTGTGATCTTGGTGTCGTCACGCCCTCTCGCCCGTCGGGATGCTGCCAAGGCTCTGCCGTACGAACAGTCCATAAAAGGGCAATCTCGTCGGTAATGGCCCTCCTGTCCGCACTCGAAACACGCCCCTCGCTTTCCGGGCTCCGGTGTGCCCGGGGCCCCGCCTTCTTGCTCCTGGGAGGAGCCTCCCTTTGGAATCTCAGGGGTCTTTGGCCAGGGGCTCTCTCCCCACCTTTTCCAGGGAATGGGCAGCGCGCCCCCGGTGCCTCGGGCTCTCGCCGTTCGGGCCCTACCGCGTTCCTCTCTTGCCCCGGAGCTGGCCGTGTTACCGCCGGTTCCGTTTTCTTCCCCCGCTGCTGCCATATAGTTCTCCAGGATCGACGTGGCCTCGCCCAGGGTTGTGGGTTGATGTCGCTGCACCCACAGGCGACTTTCAGGCGGCATAATCTGCAAAAACTGGTCCAGGACTATCATCTCCACCACCTGGACGGCCGTTTTTTTCTCTGGCTCCAGCCACCGGTTAGCTGCCTCCCTAAGCCTTTGCACTACCGCCCGTGGGCGTTCCCCGGGGTGATACTTCTCAGCCTGAAACCTCTGACGATGCGTTTCGGGATTAATGCCCGCCTGGTCTAAGATGGCCTCTTTCACTTTCCGATAATGCAGGGCCTCTCGGGCGGGCAGGCCCCTATACGCGACTTGCGCGGGACCGGTAAGGTAGGGGGCTAATAAGGTCGCCCAGCTTTCCTCGGGCCATCGGGCCGCAGTAGCGACTCGCTCAAAAGTCACGAGGAAAGCCTCGGGGTCGTCACTCGGCGTCATCTTCACCAGGCGTAGGGGTAGCGCCAAGGCAGGGCCTACCCCAGCCCCGGGCGTCCCGAGAGGGTTTTGCACTCCCCCCGCCCCCTGCTGCAGCCATTGCTCCATCTGCCTCTGCTGCTGCTCTAGCACGTCTTTTACTAGTTTTTGTTGCTCCCTCTGTTGCTCCGTCAACTGCTGGAGGAGCTGGGTTTGCTGTTGCTGCTGTTGCCGCTGGCTTTCTGCCAGCCACTCCAGTAGCTTCCCTACATCCATTCCCTCTCTCTGCGGTTAGGCCCCCCTATACCGCTGGCCCAACCACTGGGGCGTCCTCCCCCCCTTTTTTCCGCAGTGTCTTTTTTTTTTTTTTTTTTTTTTTGGGGTGTCCTCCCCACCCTAGGGGTTCATGCCCACATTCTCCACCAGTGTGACCGAGCTCCTGCTCAGGGGTGTCCCCCCGGGACCCGGGAGTTAGCACCCCCCACCTGCAACCCCTTTCCTACCCCAAGTCCGAGCCCCGTCTTTAGTCCTCCCGCGTCCCGCGGTGTCCGTCTCGGGGCGGGCGTTGCCTCGCCCCCAGCTTAACGGCCTCCTCCGTCCCAGCGGTTCCTGGCTCCGGCCTCCGCCCCGGGTCCGGCTCGGCGTGCTCCGGCCCCGGCCTCGGCCTCCGCCGGGGCTCTCCCGGGGTCTCCGTGCCGCCGCTTCCTATGTAGGGGAGGGAACTGCCGGCAGCCACAGCCCGAGCTCCGAGCTCCGCGCTCCCCCCTTCCTGTCCCTCCCCGCTGCTTTTTAAACTCCCCGCCCCGCGGGGCTTCCGGCTTCCTCCCGGCCGGCGTCAAACCCTGCTCCCTGGGGCCCTACCGCCGGCCGGGTTACCTTCCCGCCTCCTGCCACCTGCGCGCGCGCAGGCGGCGCGTTCCCGGCTCTCCCGGCTCGGCGGGGGCCGCAGGCCTGGTTTTCCCGGCCCCGAGGGGCTGGTCACCCCTCCCGGCGTCCGGGGCAAGTGCGGGGTCGGCTTCCCCGTCACCGGGTCCTACCGCCGGCCAGGTTACCTCCCCGCCTCCCGCCGCCTGCGCGCCGCGGCAGGCGGCGTTCCCCGGCTCCCCCGGCCCGGCGGGGCCGCTGCCAGTTTCCCCGCCCGAGGGCTGATCACCCCTCCCGGTGGCCGGGGCAAGTGCATGGTCGGCTTCCCCGTCACACAGTATATGGGCAGGACTTCCAAATCTTCAAAAGATACTCATGTATTGCTCAGGATCTAGGCTAAAGAATGCAGCACCGTGGAGAGAGCAAGTTGAAGTCAATGATCAATTAAGAAATTACATATTTCTTTCTAAAATAAAAAATTACAGGTTTTGAGCATCAGTCACTTAATTAAACCTTTTAATAATTTTACTTCCATAATTCTTTGAGTGAAGCTAAAGCTTTCCAAATGCTAAATAGAGTAAACTAAATTTAGAATTTCCTATTCCTTTTGGCTGTGATCTTGGCTATCTTTCCTCATCTTATTGCAATGCTGTTAATGGTGGATTTTTTTTAATCCACCATATCCACACTCTCAGGAGATTGGTCCTCCTTTCCACGGCAACAGCTGCAGTGCCCTTAGACGCAGTGTCCCTAGATAGGATGTAGATGCACATAAGTGAGGAACACTCTAATTAATGTAAGTATTTCCACTTCAGTAACCATTTGAATTAAGATTTGAAATTTTGGGCTAGGCTTAATCTCTCTTGTATTTTTCTATATACACTATCCTAGAGTGACCCAGTCTAGAACAGTGTGCTTTTTCATACCTGATAATTTTTTGTGAAAGGCATATATTATAAGTATTTTCTTAAGTGACCATTGTTGAATCTCAGGCAGTTCTGCATTGTCATATCACAAAGTCTAAACATGCATACAAAATACTGTGTTACCCATTGCATTTTATGCTTTGGATTCTAAGGTTCATGTTAATTTTGTAGATGGGATCTACTGAGGGAAAATTAGTACTCCGTTCTTGATGTACAGTACACATTTGAAACTTAGGTAGGCAGGCATTGGTAATCTTAAATCGTATGAACAGAACATAAGAATGGCTATATTGGATCAGAGTAATGGTGGATGTAGCCCAGTATTTGTATTCCAACAGTGGCCAATGGCAGGTGCTTCAGAGGAAATGAACAGAACAGGTGTTCGTTCACAGCTTCTGGCAACAGAAGCTAGGGACTCTTCAGATAGCCATTGATGGACCTGTCTTCTGTAAACTTTTATCTGGCTCTCTTTTGAATCATGTTATAGTTTTGGCCTTCACAATATCATCTGACAAAATTACAGGCTGACTGTGTGTTGTGTGAAGAAACACTTAGAAAGTTTAAGAACAGTGGGACAAATAGAACAGACTGCCTAGGGAGGTTGTAGAAGCTCCTTCCCTCAAGGCTTTCAGAACGAGGTTGCATAGCCATCTGTCTGCTTTAGATACAACTAATCCTGCATCTTAGCAAGAGGTTAGACTAGATGACCCTGGTGATCCTTTCTGAGTTTGTGATTCTCTTATGTTATGAGTGAGTGAAAACTGATTTTTTTTGAGCATGGAATACTTTGGTGTGAATAAGAGACAGGAGCCTGGTGCAAAGCCTTTTGCAGTTAAAAGGTATTCTTTCACTTTTTTCAGTAGTTTCTCGATCAGCAAGGCACTGAAACAGCAGGGTTGCTGAGAGCCACTGAACCAAGCTGTAAATTCCATACATAATGGAAACCACTTCAAATCGGGGGGTGCTGCAGCCCTCCCCCCCACCACAGTCCTAGTTTCATCACGTGTGGATTAGTCCTGCTTCCCGTGTAGCTCATCAAGGGAAGTCATAAAAGGATTTAGAGATATAAACAAGAAACACAGATGCCAGGCAGCAGAGACTAATAGGAATTGGACCTAAATGTTGAGGTTGGGCCTAAAAGGCCTTAAATGAAAGATAGTCCTTGTTAAAGTCATGACTTTATATGTAATTTGGAGGTTTCAAAGGGAAAACGATGACTGATAAAAGGTGGCCTCAGAATTGGAACAGACTACCAAAGGACAACTTCCTAAAGTTTTCTCATATGCTAAAGGGGTAAACGTAAATAGATTAGAGATGAGTTAAACAATAAGGTGTATTTTGAATAAGCATTTTGTTTATTCCTCCATAATCATTAGTAAAAAATAAAATATTCATCATATTTTAAGTTTGAAAGCTCTTTAGATTAAAAAGAACTGAGTGTTAGTGTGTTTGCTATGTGCAAAGGCGCCATTTCGGCCTCATGGGGGGGCAGCAGCTTTGCCTCCAGGACACGGCTAGCTTTTCATCCCGTCCCCCAGACGCTAAGGGAGTGAAGGGAAAGTGCTTGCATTCTGTGCATTCCTCTCTTACCTGGCTGGTGACAGGAGCTCACCAGCCAGGTGTGAGAGGAATGTATGGAATGCAAGCACTTCCCCCTTACTCCCTTAGCATCTGGGGAATGGGATGAAAAGCTAACCTCGTCCCGGAGCGCAAGGCTGCTATCCCCTCTGCACGCTTGAAATGGTGCCCTTGGCTATGTGAAGAACTATAAAATATAACGGAAAGTGTTCACTATGTACTCGCTATTCTAAGGGGGATTTCTATAAGATGTATTGGAGGATAAAAACTAATTTTTTTTGTACCCTCTAAAATGATATGTTATTTATTGGGGAACATTTGGTTTGAGTAAATGTAGACAAGAATGCATTGACAGAGCATATAAGACCTTTCAAAGCTGCAGAAGAAATGCTGAGACTTTCATTATGTAATTGAAGGTGCTCCATTTTTAATATTGAATCACACTGAAAATATCAATTTCTGATATCAGTTTCTGGTGTAACTTGTTTTCTTGAGCATGTTCAGTCTCTCATTTCTCTGGTTTAAATCTTTATGCATTTTGAATAAGTCCTTTGCTATACTGTATCTAGGTACCTTAAGTAAAACTTTCTAAAGCACTTAAATACCGTTTTCAAAAGTGACTTAGGCACTTAGAAGCCTAAGTGTGGCTTGAAATTAAAATATACTTGTAAATCTGTCTCCCTTTCTGTAAAATGAGATATACTTATTAAAATTTGTAAAACACATTGAGATACTTTGAAAGAGAGTGACAAATATATGGAATATGTGGGGCCACTGGACAATCAAGATGCTAAAGGAGCACTCAAAGACTATAAGGTCATTGTGGAGAAATTTAATTTAATTCTTTGCTTTGGTCTTCATGGCTGAGGATGTTAGGGAGATTCCCAAACCTGAGTCATTATTTTTAGGTGACAAATCTGAGGAATTGTCCCAGTTTGAGGTTTTATTAGAGGAGGTTTTGAAACAAATTAATAAACGTAACAGTAACAAGTCACTGAGACTTGTTACTGGCATTCATCCAAGAGTTCTGAAAGAACTCAAATGTGAAATTGTGAAACTATTAACTGTGGTTTATAACCTATGCTTTAAATCTGATTCTGTACCTAATAACTGGAAGATAGCTAACATGACGCCAATATTTAAAAAAGGCTCTAGAGGTGACCCTGGCAATTACAGACCGATAAGTCTAACATACGTACCAGGCAAATTAGTTGAAACTATAGTAAAGAATAAAATTGTCAGATCCATAGATGAACATAATTTGTTGGGCAAAAGTCAACATGGTTTCTGTAAAGGGAAATCATGCCTTACTAATCTACTAGAGTTCTTTGGGGGGGGGGGGGAGTCAAGAAACATGTGGATAAGAGGGATCCAGTGGATATAGTGTACTTAGATTTCCAGAAAGCCTTTGACAAGGTCCCCTCACCCAAGGCTCTTAAAGTAAGTTGTCACGGGGATAAGATGGAAGGTCCTTTCATGGATTGATAACTGGTTAAAAGACAGGAAACAAAGGGTAGAAATAAATGGTAAGTTTTCAGGATGGAGAGAGGTAACTAGTGGTGTCCTAGAAGGATCAATCCGTACTGGGATCAATCCTATTCAACCTATTTATAAATGACCTGGAGAAAGGGGTAAACAGTGAGGTGGCAAAATTTGCACATACCACCAAACTGCTCAAGATAAGAATGAAGCAGACTGTGAAGAGCTTCAAAAGGATCTCACAAAACTAAGTGATCGGGCAACAAAATTTCAAATGCAAAGTAATGCACATTGGAAAAAATAATCCCAACTATACATACAAAATGATGGGGACTAATTTAGCTACAACTACTTGAGAGAGATCTTGGAGTCACTGTGGATAGTTCTCTGAAAATATCCTCTCGATGTGCAGCAGCAGACAAAAAAGCAAAACAGAGTGTTAGGAGTAATTAAAAAAGGGATAGAGAATAAGGGAGAGAACATCTTATTACCTCTATATAAATCCATGGTATGCCCACATCTTGAATACTACGTACAGATGTGGTCACCTCATCTCAAAAAAGAGATATTCGTATTGGAAAAGATTCAGAAAAGGAGAACAAAAATGATTAGGGATTTTGGAACGGGTCCCATATGAAGAGAGATTAAAAAGACGGGGACTTTTCATCCTAGAAAAGAGGAAACTAAGGGGGGATATGGCAGAGGTCTATAAAATCATGACTGGTGTGGAAAAAGTGAATAAGGAAAAGTTATTTACTTGTTCCCATCACATAAGAAATAGGGGGTCACCAAATGAAATTAATAGGCAGCAGGTTTAAAACAAACAAAAGGAAGTTTTTCTTCACACAGCACACAACCTGTGGAAACCCCTTCCCAGAGGATGTTGTGACGACTAGGACTTTAACAGGGATCAAAACAGAACTAGAAAAAATTAATGGAGGTTAGGCCCATCAATGGCTGTTAGCCAGGATGGTAGGAATGGTGTCTCTAGCCTCTATTTGTCAGAGGCTGGAAATGGATGACAGGAGAGGGATCACTTCAGGATTACCTGTTCTGCTCACTCCCTCTGGGGCATCTGGCATTCGCCACTGTTGGAAGACAGGATACTGGGCTAGATGGACCTTTGCTCTGACCCACTATGGCTGTTCTTATGTTATGTTCTTATGAGTTTTTTATATATGAAGAATAATTTCATTTATCACAGGCATGCACAGGGTGCTACAAAACAGGAAGTTTTTTCATGAAGTGTAATTCTTGGGTCTACAGCTCATCTGAAAGGTGTTAACTCAATTATGGAGCATTCAACATGATTTGGTTTAAAATGTATTCAGAGAAAACTGTAATCTACTGATTTATTAATACTTCTTATTGCAACACCCAGGTATTCTTTGGAAGCATGCCAGTACAACCAGGTCAAACTCTGCTTATCTTGTGAGGCTGATGAACTCACTGCTTGAGATGGAATAACTATAAGCCTTCTTTGACTTTGTGATATTAACCCAAATAGTACAACATTGATACTGATGCAATACAATTGGCGGTATTTTTTTTCAATGGGCTATTCAAAATAAATACTAAAAACAGTTTTATTGTGCTGAACGTATGATTCATTTCTATTTTTTTCTTTTCTCTAGGAAAAATCTCAATTTTGGAAATTAACACACAGACCTTACTCATAATAGTTCAGGGGTTTCCTTCTCCCAGTTTTTAAAAATTGTCATCATTGCACAGGAAGGAAAGTTCTTCCCTTTTGATTTTGCATTTGGCAACTCAACGTATATAGTAAGATTTTCAGTTGCAAATATTTGTCTCCATGGTATTTCCTGAGGAACCAGGAATCCTGAATGGCAGTTGCAGATATACGCTGCTTACTTTCAACATGTCAGTGCTGTGTAATTCAACAATGAATGATGAAGTATTTAGAGTAAATTGTTAAGCACTATCTTTTTCTGACACAAACTAGAAGAGGAAGACCTGGAAAAACCTTTCTATAAATTTTATAAGGATGAAATCACAGTATATACAGTGAGTTGATTAATTTGACATTTGAAAGTGCTTCCTTAAGTGTAATTTGGTGGCACCAGTTTAAAGGAGTATTTGACAGTATTGTTAAACACGTTGTCCCATAAATTTTTTACCTTGTAAATGAGGTTAGGTAACAAAATGTAACTGCAAAAATTTATCTTCATAAGAACGGCCATACTTGATCATACCAAAGATCCATCTAGCTCAGTATCCGGTCTTCTGACAGTGGTCAATGCCAGGTGTCCCAAAGGGAATGAACAGAACAGGAGATCATCAAGTGATCCTACCCATTTTACCCATTCCCAGCTTCTGGCAAACTGATGCTAGGGACACCATCTGTGCTAATCCTGGCTAGTAGCTATTGATGGACCTATCCTCCATGAACTTATCTAGTTCTTCTTTTTGAACCCTGTTATAGTCTTGGCATTCACAACATTTTCTGGTAAGGAGTTCCATTGATTGACTGGTTATGCATTGTGTGGAGAAAAAAATACCTCCTTTTGTATGTTTTAAACCTGCTGCTTAGTAATTTCATTTGGTGACCCCTAGTTCTTGTTTTATAAGGAGTAAATAACAGTTCCTTATTTACTTTCTCCACACAAGTCATGTGTTTATAGACCTTTGTTATATCCCCCTTAGTCATCTCTTCCAACCTGAAAAGTCCCAGTTTTATTAATCTCTCCTCCTATGGAAGCTGTTCCATACCTCTAATAATTTTTCTTGTCCTTTTTTGAACTTTTTCCAATTCTAATATATATATATATATATATTTGAGAGGCAGCGTCCATATCTGTGTGCAGTATTCAAGATGTGGGCATACTATGGATTTATACAGAGGTAATATATTTTCTGTCTTATTCTCCATCCCTTTCTTAATGATTTCCAACATTCTGTTTGCTTTTTTTCACTACTGCTATACATTGAGTATCCTACTAAATATACATGTTGTAGCTGCTTACTTATGACAAAGAGATTTTTGTTCTTGTTAGCATTGCAGAGACAACCCAGCTAAGGAAGGATGAGCTGGGATCTATTCTGGCTTGTGATGCCTCTGCCAAATTAAGTGCTAAACTTTGATTGCAAAATTGTAATTACTGGTAGTGATACCCTGGTGATGAGTAATACGGATTAGATAGGGGGTGAAATGCACAGTTTTTAGATTCCAGGGCTGGCAGGAAAATGTCATCTTTTGATACGGAACCCGAGCAATGCTTATACAGACCCCTCTCCACTAATGTGTAAATAAAGCCCCAGAAATCTGCACAGTATTTAGAATACTGGGAATCCATCGAGACACCAGGACACCAGTGCTAGTCATTTTCAGTGTTTATTTTGCCAAAAGATGTCTGTGTGCATGAGTGTTTAATGGGTACCCCTGCTGTAGGTCATCTAATTGTTGTTGAGCAGGTAGTCAAAGTGATATCTTTCCTCTTGTACTTCTAGTAGACATAAAAAATGCAGGGACAGCTGAATCAACTGGCAAAGTTTATGAGTAGCACTATAGTAGAGTGCCTCTTCTCTATGTGAGTGGAGAAGGAGCAGACACTGACTGAGGGAAGGAGGGAGAGAGATGCAGGAGAGACTAGGAACAAATATCAGAGGTAATTAAAGAGGAGAAAAATTGTAGAAAACCAGAAATAGAGACGAATGAGGAAAGAAGGTGCAGGAGCCTGGGGGGAACCAACAGAGGAGTAATGTGGAGGCTGAGCAAACAAGGCCAAAAATAATATGCCGGTTCATTATGGAAATCAGGAAATCAGGTTCATGTTAGGATGGGCTTGTGGTTGTGGAATTGCAAAAGGCAGATAATGAGAGAAGGGCCTGTTTAGAAGGCTTGCAGTACACTTAATCTTGTGCTTCATATGGGGAGAACCTGCATCTTGCTACACTTTCGAACTTCAGAGTCTTTTTATGGTCACTTTCTAGATGTAACTATATTTTCCATGTTATAGGGCTGAATCCCCTTGTCCATCTCCCGAATCTTGGCTAGAGTCAGCTTAAAACAAACACTTGATGTATTGAAAGACACAAAGAGAATAAACATACACATTTTTGCACCTAGGGTTGCCAGATACTTTCACAAAAAATACCGAACATAGCGGGGAGAAAAAAATTGGTTGAGGGGGGGAAAAAAAAGCACACAAAAGAGAGTCACAGCCCCTTTAAATTCCCACGCTTCCCCCCCCCACACACTAGACGCGGCCGGGGAAGAATGTCCCAAGCGGCCTTCCATCCGAGAAAAAACAAACATTTTACATGTCCGGTATTTTCTGGGTTTTTTTACCAGACAGAAGCCATAAATACCGTACTGTCCGGGCCAATACCGGACTCCTGGCAACCCTATTAGCACCAGAGGTGTGCTCCACTACTGAATAAAAAAATTTATACTTGTCATCATCCACAGGCCATTAGAAAATGTCACACATTAATATATCTGCCATATTACGAGAGGCAACATATATTATATTAGCCTGTCCCCAAGGCCCTAATTCCCAGTGTAGTCAAAATGTTGGTTTTTTTCCCTGTGGAAAAAAATGTGTATTTTGGAATTATTGCATTTGAACTGTATCATTTGTGCTAAAGAAAAGGAGCCAGTACAATACTCCAGAAGAATCCTGATGGCAGGGAAACTTTCAGATAGAGCCATGTAGATAGCCACATCTAAGCTGTGGAATACGTGCCACTTCATCGCCGATCTCCATTAAGCAGACATTGATTACTGTGCCAAATGCAATATTTTTTTATTTGGATAAATCTCAACAAAAGTCTAGGCGGAGACTGGGGTGAGATCACACTTACTTACTGCTCTCAGCTCTGAACACCCTAATAATAGCAGGGTGATGACCAACTTGTAGAAATGTAGACAAGCAAAAATAAGTAGAAAAATATTTATGAGCAAGGATTGAAGAAACTAAATAAGTCAAACACTAAGCAGTAGAATGACATGAAAATCATCTATACAGATTTCAAAGGTAAGACTCCAAAGAGGCAGTTAATCTAAGGTATCACAAAGGAGCATCAGTTTGTTGTATGTAGTGGGCAGGTGCTGGATGGTGCCCTGTGATATACAGGAGTTCAGTCTAGAACAGTGGTACTCATAGTTATGCAACTCAGGAGCTGTATTTGCAACCATCATTAACCAAAAAAGCCACGTGACTTTTTTTATGCCCTGTGCGCCACCCCACCAAATACACGCATATAATATTAAATATATAATGGTAAATATAAGCAAACACTCTAAAATTTTCATGTACTTTTTCAATACTACAAAAACTAAATTTAGCTAACTTATTTACTGCATAGGGGTGGTTCAGAATGTGAGAGGGGGCTCCAGGCTGGGGTGGAGGAGGAGGGCTGTGGACTGGGACAGGGATATGAGGTGCTTACTTCAGGCAGCTCCCATTTGGTGGTGCAGAGGGGCGGAGGTGACCAACATGGAGGGGCAGGTGACTCCACATGCAGTCCTTACCTGCAGGCACTTCCCCTTGCAACTCTCATTGTCTGAGATGGGAGCTACACGGGTGGTGCCTACAGGTGTAGGCAGCATTCAGAGTGTAGGAGCTTCCCCTGATGGCCATGCAGAGTGTAGGAGCTTCCAGTGGGGGGCAGGGGAACAGCATTATGCAGAACTGCTTCCTCCCCCCAGCTGGATTAATGCAAGGGCTTTAGGAGCTACAATCCACAGCCCTAGGCTAAGGGGGACCCCATGAAAAGATCTGGAGATTTGGGAGCCCAAAGATCTTGCTGTAGGGCTCCCTGAGGCCCTGGATGGCAGCTCTTAAAGTGCCTGCCTTAATCTGGCCCTGTTCCTTTTAGGAGTGCTGTGAACCAGCTGTTTGTGGCATTCTGGGAGGAAGGAGGAGGAGTGGGGACTCCTTCCCTCCAGGGGCACCATGAATCAGTTGTTTATGGTGCTCCCGAGAAAGCTTTGAAGAGCTGTAAGCTACATGGCAAAGAGCCACATACCACTCACAGACTGAGTATCACTGGCCTAGAAGATTTGGTGGTCTCTTCTTGCCTTAAACTCTATGACTCCGTAAAGCTTGCTACACACTTTCTGAAATCTCTTTCTGCCCTGCTGGGACCAGAGCACTATGGGGAAACAAAGAGAAAGGAAGGGAGAGAACTCAAGGGTACTGGGGCAGGGTTTGGAGCATGTTACCTACCGGCTCTGTATTCTTGGAGATCCAGGGCATATAACTCATGGAAGACACCCAGCTCCCCCAGGCCTCTGCTTGAACCAAAGCCAGAACAATGAAAAGACAGAGGAATACATATCTAAATCCCTCTGGACAAGGGTGCTAGGATTAAGGAAACACCTCTGGCCTCATCTGCATTAAAGATGAGGGAGAAAGACATCCTTATTGGCATACAGAATTGAGAACAGCACTTCCAAAGCAAGAACTGCACTGAACTGTCGGATACATGCCTTCTCGTACCTAGATCAGTAATCAGACCAATTTTAGTAATAAATCCTCTATTGGTAGCCAAAATATGGAAACTGCCAAATTGCATTATGTGTTTCCTCAAAGGAACGGCACCCATAGCCAGGAATGGTCATTTTCTATTGTCTACTCTAGCCTAAACAAAACAACTTTAGAACACTCCCTTGAACCATACACAAATCTAGTGTATTCCCCTAGAACCGTTACTGCGTCCCTACAAAAACTCCTACTCTTGCTCAAGTAAAGTGTTCTGATGCCTGGATTTAAAGTCCGCCTCAGTTCCATTGGGACTTCATCTTCTCCTGATTGATGGTGCTGGGGGCTCTGCTCTGCCTGTCTCCAACACTCTGGACCCCCAGTTACCATCACCATCTGGGAACTCCATTAAGTTCAAGCTTCACAGAGTGGTGAGTCTCTCTTCCCCCCTCTAAGTACAGCTTCCTGACCTGCTTTATGTAATCAGTTATGGTTTGCTAGCCCTAACGTTTGTAATCAGATTTAAGTTAGATTTAATATTGCAACTGTTTTGTTTGGCTCTATTAATGTGGTTATTACCTAGAAATAAATAACATTCATTGCTAAAGCTGTGGCTTTTCTCTCTTTCTCTCTCCCTCTCCCACTCCCCCTTGGGAGTGTTGTTTTGGCTCCCCATTCATTATGCAACAATATTCCTTTTACCCAAACTAAAGATTCCTATAGCTTCAGGGGGTAGCCGAGTTACTCTGTTAGGGTATGTCTACACTAGCCCCCTAATTCTATCTAGGGAGGCTAATGAGGGCTACCGGAATTGCAAATGAAGCACGGGATTTAAATATCCCGCGCTTCATTAGCATGTTCCCGGCCGGTCGCCATTTTAGAAATTGACTAGCTCGAGTAACTGCCCGTCTACGCTCGGCAGTGAAACAGGATTCCAAATTAAAGCCCTAAATCGGATTAGCTATTAAACCTCATTCCAGGAGGAATAACAGCTAATTTGATTTAGGCTTTGATTTGAATCGTTCACCACTGCGCGTAGACGCCGGGCAGTTACTTAGGGCTAGTCAATTTCTAAAATGGCGATCGTCGAACATATAATGAAGCGCGATATTTAAATCCCGCGCTTCATTTGCAATTCCGGTAGCCCTCATTAGCGTCCCTAGATCAAACTAGGGGGCTAGTGTAGACATACCCTTACAGAAAAAAACAACAAATGGTCTGGTAGCACTTTATAGACTAACAAAACATGTAGATGGTATCATCTGAAGAAGTGGGCTGTGCCCACAAAAGCTCATGATACCATTTACATGTTTTGTTAGTCTATAAAGTGCTACCAGACCATTTGTTGTTTTTTTAAAGATTCCTGTATCACCCACAAAATCCTGTGAGGTTTGTTCATTGAGTAGGTTACTAGCAAAACGGTTGTGGCATGAAAGTGGGAATAGGGCGGTCCTGAATCAGGGCAGGGGCATATGAGGTGGCAGCTTAAAGTGCTATTTAACCCCAGCCCACTGAGTTCAAGGGCACATGAGGGTCACAGTTTGACATTACTGTGCAACACAGACAACTGAGTCCAGGGACATAAGTATCAGCTTGTGAGTGCTGATTAAGAGTACTCTCAGGCGTACTCTGTTAGTGGATGTGCATGTGTGTTCATCTGAATCTAGGGTGGGAAGAACCCAATCTGGGCGAACATAGTTCCTGCAGGAGAGCTTCATTGGGAGGGATTGGCAGAAGAGAGAAGTAAAACTCCATATGAGAACACAAATAACACAAGCAGCACCCTGATAGAATTGTCAACCCCCCCTGCACTAATAAATGAGCATACCTCAAAATAACGTGCAAATCTGGTGACAAGCATGAATGGGAAAATAGCAGGAGGGAAAAAGTTGCATCTTCCTCTCCTTGCCTTAGCGACTATTGGATCCTTGGAAGTGTAAGATTTTTTCACTGGACATTCTCTCTCAGCCTATAGGGAAGCAAAAGGGGGAAAGTCGTATCCCCACTGGTTTATGTTAGTACATCTACATTGCATGGCTATTTCAGGATACCGGAGGTATCTCAAAGTAGCTACCCCGCGTCTACACAAGCCACCTGTTATTTTGAAATATTTTTCAAAATAATGAGCGTGCTATTTCGCCATCCTGGTAAACCTTGTTGCATAAGGGATAAGGGATGGCTCGAAATAGTGCATTATTTGAATTTCAAAATAAGCTATTTCAAAATAGATACGAAATAAGATACACAATTTGTGTAGCGCAAATTGCATATCTTATTTTGAGTTTAGGTGCTGTCTAGACACACCCTTAGTGAATAGTCTCCTAGGATTAGTGATCAGTTCTATCTCCAGGTTTTATGATTTTATTAATCCATGTATTTGTTCACTTGTAAACCACGAAGCAGAACTGAACCTATATCCCATAGGGTCTAGAGGAGTGCACACTCTTTTCCCCTCGTAGGAGACTAAGGGGGATATGATAGAGGTCTATAAAATCATAACTGGTGTGGAAAAAGTGAAAAAGGAAAAGGTATTTACTTGTTCCCATAATATAAGAACTAGGGGTCACCTAATGAAATTAATAGGTAGCAGGTTTAAAACATACGGAAGGAAGTTTTTCTTCATGCAGCACACAGTCAACCTTTCCAGACAATGTTATGAAGATTAGGACTTTAAAAGGGTTCAAAAAAGAGCTAGATAAATTAATGGAGGTTAGCCAGTATGGTTAGGAATGGTATCCTTAGCCTCTGTTTGTCTGGAAATGGGTGATAGGAGAGAGATCACATGAGAATTACCTGTTGTGTTCACTCCCTCTCGGGCAGCTGGCATTGGCCACTGTCAGAAGATAGTTCTAGATGGACCTTTGGTCTGACCCAGTATGGCTGGTCATATGTTCTTACGCTTCATACCC
The DNA here is from genome assembly GCA_019425775.1 of Rafetus swinhoei. Classification (NCBI taxonomy): domain Eukaryota; kingdom Metazoa; phylum Chordata; order Testudines; family Trionychidae; genus Rafetus; species Rafetus swinhoei. The sequence goes on along the minus strand of CM033449.1, from coordinate 74,445,736 downwards.
CTCATTTGATCAGATATCCCATTATCTATAAGCTAATTCCTTTATCCCATTCATAATTCTCTGATCAGTTGCTCCCATGTGAATACTTGCATTAGCTCTCTCTGAAATCCAAAACCCCTTCTGAAGCTCTGCTTCCAAGGATTTCCCAAAGCTAAGCCTGAATATCTTTTGCATCCTCTCTTATCTTCAGGATGTCTTGACACTGGATACCAAAGAGTGAAGGAGACAAACATTACATTGACATTGTGACTTTAGTCTTTTCTACAATAGTTTCCAGGGGAAAGTGTGCTTTATAATAACATGCATAACTACATGCAATCCAACCTTAAAAAACATTAATATATTTTATTCAGTTTTAAAAGGGTCTTTCTTAAACAGTTGTTTCTCACCTGGCAGTTTAATTACTCCTCTCCTTTTAAAATATGGGTTATGCTGATGGTGGGTGGATAGGTGGGATATGTGAGGTGGCACATAGGAAAATAATCTTTTGTGTTGTATATAAGTTGGACCTCCCTGGTCTGGCACCCTTGGGACCTGACCGGTTCTGGATGAGGGATTTTGTTGGAGTAGGGGGGGTCATTTCTGGCCCTCTTGCCACAGTACCCCACCAGCCCTGACCCGGCCTGCTGGCCTCCTGACCGGCTCCCCACCCACTGCTGCTTGCACTGCGGCCCTGCCAACCCTGCTGGACAGCTGCAAGCCAGGGCTCCTGACGTTGCTGGGCAGCCAGAATTACTGTGCCTCTCGGCTCCACAGGGCTGCCAATGCTGCAGCTCTCAGCCCCACCAGTCAGTTGCACACTGTGGCTCCCATCCCCACTGGGCAGCCCTGCTGCTGGCTCTCCACCAGGACTCACAAGTCCTGCAACATCTGTGCCGGACTACGGATTTTGCCAGACCAGAGAATCCTAGTTTAGAGAGTTTCAACCTGTACAACAATGTGTAAATCTCTTATTTTTCAGAATTAGACTGGTGAGAATTCTAAGTTGCTCATTCCTAAAGGGTCAAAAGATATATATTTACATACCCATTTGTACCCAGCCTTGCATTCCTGGGCTATTCAAAACTCTTACAAAATTTTGGGTTCCCAACAATGCAAACTTTGGTTGATGGCGACCATGTAATCTTCAGGAAGGTGGAGTTGCTATGCTGAATTCACTCCCTCACATGACTGCTTTGTGAATGGCTGCACATGATTGCTGTACAGCTATGAATACCCCAGTGTTCAAACATTCACCTGTTCAGATGCAGGGGATGGAGGCCTCTTTAGCAGTCAGCATATATTATTCATTGTGTTTTGGCGATCTCTTGGATCACAATCCATTGCATCCCCTTGCACTGTACTAATCTCACCTTTCCACTGACTACCAGGTGCACAACCACTTATATTGTATAAAATATGTTATTAAACCCCCTTGCTTCTCTACTATACGTCAGTTTTGTAGTTGTCAAAAACCTAGTATGCTCAAGACCAAAACAAAAAGCACTAGGGCCTGATTCTGCCCTCATTTATAGGGAGCAACTCCCTTTAAAGATAATGAAAAGAAAGGATGCACCATGTAATTGAGGGTAGAATTGGGCCCACATTTTATTCACACTCTCTACTGCATATCTGTGGGGCAAAACTCACAGAATAATAAAAAAAACCCCACACATTTTGCCTGGAAAAAATTAATTGAGAGACCAAGCCCACAAAAAATAGTGAGCTGAGTGCTTATGCCCAGGCTCAATAATTCTTCACGTTGTTGCAAAAATATATTGATGCAAATGCAGAATCTACATTCTGTAAATATGACAGAAGGAAAATATATTTAATGTATAGAACATGTCCTCAGGAGGTTCTGTCTGAAATTAAAAAGCCACCGAGAATAAATTATTTATGATAGAAACATCTGTTTTATATGGCTATCGCACTAGTATAGTTTGGTTCTGCATTTTGCATGTGCTGCCATCTGAAAATAGCTGAGCTGCTCTTTTTTTATGCTTAGTTTCTCTTTAGACTTTATGTACAATTACAATAATACCCAACAGTAACAAAAAACAGATAATCCTCTCAAAAACAAAACAAAACATTTAAACAAACAAGCCCAGCAAAACACAAACCAGATCAACCAAATAAATAAAACAAACCTTTCTGTATATAAACTAAAGTGGCTATTGTTGTTATAGCAAGGAAAGAAAGACACTGGTAAAACAGGCAAGAAATACTCTAAATTTTGCCCTGATTGAGCACAGGATCGAAACATGTGCTTATCACTATGCATGTGAGCTGGAGGGTTATGCACTTTTCTCTGAAGCATCTGCTTTGGTACTGTTGAAAACAAGATACTGGAGTAGGGGGACCACTGCTTTATTACAGTTGGTAGTTCTTATCTGGTATTTTATTGGCATCACTGGAACTACTCTCATTCTGAAAGTGAGCCTCAGACTTAAGTAACATGATAAATCACAGCTGTAGTATTTCTATTCAAATAACAACCTTGTTCATTTACAAAGTAAACTTGACTGGGTAGGAACTCTATCGTGTCACTTGTATGGTGTGCAGAGTTCTCAATTTCTGCAGACCATTAAGTTTCCATTAAAATTAAGTTGATAGCCCTCCTTGTTGTGCTAACAGCTTTTCAAATATGAACCAAAGCAGTACTGACTTTGTGAGTCTACAGACTCAAGCAATAGCTCTAAAAGATATTAATTTTTATATCAACATGGAGTGACTCTGAATCCTAAAGATCATAGTTTAAAAACCAACATTGGGGGGTGTTGGGTGAAGGATATTAGAGAGATAAGGTCTGTGAGGTAATATCTTTTAGTGGATCAACTTCTGCTGGTAAAAGAGACCAGCTTACGAGCCTACACAGAGCTCTTCTTCAGATCTAGGAAAGGTACTTAGAATGTGACAGCTAAATCAACAGACCGCTAACATTTGTAGGAAATTGCAAATACAATGACCACATCTAATGTACTCTTTCTGCATTGATACATATTTGTTTGGATTCTGAAACTCCCAGGTTGAACACAATCTTTTAATTTATTTATGGGAAAAACAAAAATGGACTTACACTTTGGCTGAGATCCTCGCCCCAGCTGTGGCCTCTTACTCCATGTAAAATAACCAGAGTAAATGAGCCCTAAAAGCCCCATGTACAGATGAAGGGAAGATTAATTCAGTAGTATGGAAGACAGCCATAAGACTGCCTCAGAGAACATCATTGCAAACTGTGGCCTGGGGAGCATGCTAGGTCTCAGGTTGGGAGGGATGTGCAGTGATGGGCAGATCTGAGCAATGCTGTGGCCCATGGAGTAACCTAGATTATTTCAAGTGGCATTTACGGTGCCTAGAATAGCCAGGATTCGGAAGGCACAGTGATGGTTTAAAGTCCTCTCACACTACCCTTGGGCTGGTGTGGTTCTGTGCAGTGACCCTTGCAGGTTCAGTGCAGAATCTCACTCTTTTTCTGTCCATTTTAGATTGCAAAAGCAACAAAGCAATCCATAATTTCATGTTTAGCTTTGTGGGCTAATAATTGCTTGCTCAGTTTACACGTGTAGGTACACAAACCAGGGAGTACGCCCCTTTGGAATTATATCTCCACGGGGGCAGCATTTTCTATAAGATTATTAATGTCTCTTCATTTCTGTTTTCAACATATATAAAATGATTTTACCTTCAGCAGGGGCGGATTTTACCTTTGCGGGGCCCAGGGCAGCACAATTTCACGGGGCCCCCCTTTGGAGAAAAAATAGAAAAAAGGCGTCCCCCCTGTGCCCACTCCTCCAGTAGCCCCACTCGGATCATGTGAGCTACCCCTCCTCATCTCCTCTCCTAACACCTCCCCTCTACACAACTGCCCTGCCTCTCTCCTCTGGTGCTGGTCCCTCCCCTGCAGGTGTCTGCCCTTCTGCTTCACCCCCAGAATCTCCTGGCACCCTCACCTTCCCTTACCCCTGCACCCTCCTGGTGCCTCCCCCTTCCCTCACTGCCCCTGCACCCTTTGCCCTCTTTTTCCCTGATGCCTATCCCCTCACCATCCTCTGCTCCCATTCCCCTCATGCCCCTGTGCCCTCACACATGCCTTGCTCCATCCCCACCTTCCTCATGCCCACCCCTCCTTTCAAGCCTTCTCCCAGCACCTCCCTCTCCCCCTTTTAGCCCCCAATGCCCTTACCCTCTCCTCTCCCAGCATCACCCTGTCCCTCCTCCCACTGACACTTCCCCTCCTGCCCTTTTCCTCATTGGCCCCCTGGCATTTGTCTCTCCTCCACGCTGTCCCTTGGTGCCTTCCCCTTTCTTCTCCTGACCCGCCTCCCTCCCCTCAGCACAAGCCCCTTCCTCTGCCATCCACCTTCTGCCTTCCAGTTTGCAGGGTGGCTGCGACCCCAGCCCAGGCTCCAGACCACCTGCTGAACCGAGCGGTGCAATGCTGGGCCGCGCAGTTTTAAAGTACCGGGCCGTGACGTCACGCCACGTCGGGCGTCTCCCCTCTCAGCTGTTGCGCGGTGTTTCAGCACGCCGGGCATGCGCTCCCTCGGCCCCACATGGCCCATACTGGCTGGCGGCGGGAAATTTAAAGTGCGGGGCTGCAGTGCCCTGTCACAATCCCACTCCTCCTCCGGCAGCCGCCAGCCGGCCCTTTGGCGGACGGCCCACCGGGAAATTCCCGGTATCCCGCTGGGCCAGTCCGCCCCTGGTGCTGGCGCGGGGCCTATTGAAGCGCGGGACCCGGGGCAGCCGCCCCGCTCGCCCTGCCCTATATCCGCCACTGACCTTCAGTTAAGCAGCCGTTTTGTTTTGAAAAGAGAAGATCCCTGCCCAGCACTGCTTTGAAAAGATGTTGATGATGATAGTATAATTGGGTTAGATTGGTTAAATAGGGTGCTTGGTTAAAATAGGATGAGGTTACACACACTGATGGAGATTAGAACAGACTTGTAAAGCAGCACAGAACTATATTATAGGAATTGTTTGCCTCAGTGAACAGGATACACCCTACACCAGTGGTGTCCAACCTTTTTACACCCAAGATCACTTTTTAAATGTCAGGACAAGCCAAGATCTATCCCATCCCTTCCCCAAGACCCCACCCCTTCCTTGAGGCCCTGCTCTCTCTGTTCCCCTTCTCTCCATCACTTGCTATCCCCGGCCCTTATACACTCTCAGGGTACGCTTACACTGCCACTTTTTTTCGATCTTTCTGTTGGAAGAAATTTTTCAGACATTTGGCCCATCTAGACTGGGACAAGTGTAGGAAAACCCCTTTCTTTTGGCTGCCAAAAGAGCGTATTTGCCAGAAAAGCTCCTGCAGTCTAGCCGTACCCTCACTGAGTTGAGACAGGAGGTGCGGGCTCTGGGGTGTGAATGAGGGATTTAGATGTGGGAAAGGGTGAGAGGTGCAAGCTTTGTGAGGGAATTTGGATGCAGGAGGATGTGGAGAAGGGGATGCTGGCTCAGGAAGGGGGCTCCAGGCTGGGGAGTGTTGGGCTCAGGTGGAGGGTTGGGGTCCTGAGCAAGCCACAGGCTTGTGGATGTGAGGGTGCAGGAGTTTGGGTTGGAGTATTGAGGGGGCAGGAGGTTGGGAGTATGATGGGCTCAGGACACAGATTTGCAGTGTGTGAATGGTGCAAGAGTGTTGTGGCAGAAGACTGAGGACGTGGGGGTGCAGGAGTTTGGGGATGTGAGAGGCTCAGATTTGGGGTTGGGGTGGTGGATACAGGAATGTTACGATGCTGTGGCCAGATGAGGGCTTGGCCCCAACTGGGGGCTTGTTGGCCAGGCTTCATTTTTAAATAAAATATTATGTCAAACACAAAAGGTTTCAGCATTGTCTTTATTTATGAGAGGGCCGGGGAACCTGTTTTGAGTCAGGGGTCAATGACCCACAGAAAAGTCAGTCGGGGCCACACAAGTGAGATACAAAAACACAACCTCTCCAAACACCTCAAGACACACTAATGTGGCCCCAACTGTACTGGTGGGGACAGGGGACAGGGTGCTGGGGAAGGGGACAGGATGCCAATGGGTACTGGGGCAGGGGACAGTGTGCTTGTGGGTGCAGGGCAGAGGCCTGGGGCAGAGGAAAGGGTGCTGGTGGGTGCCAGGGCAGGGGCTTAGGACAGAGGACAGGGTGCCAGGACAGGGTGCCAGTGGGTGCCGGGCAGGGGACAGGGTGCTGGTGGGTGCGGGGCAGAATACTTGTGGAGGTCTGGGCAGGGGGAGGGCAGAGGGACCGGTACCTGGGGATCCTGCAGCTGTGTGCCAAGGCCCAGGAAGTGCACGGCCTGCTCCCCCTCCCCCAAACAGCAATGTGGTACCTGAAACGCTGGTCTGTGTGCCTGATGCCTTCCTGCGTGTGGGGAGGAGTGGGGGGAGGGGGACTCCCGGACCGCGCCAGACCCAACCGTTCAGGCAGCGCTTGCCTTGCTCCTCTGCTCCCCACAGCAGCGTGCGCCGCCCAAGCAGCCAGAGCTGGCGCAGTCCTGGACCCTCACCCCTTCCCCCGCATGCAGGAAAGCAGCAGGGGAACAAAGTCCCCAGAGCACGATGGACCGGTGTTTTAGGTACCGCGCTGGCTGTTGGGAGGGGGGGAGGAAGAGCAGCCTGTGCACTTGCGGGACCTGGCGCGCAGCTGCAGAACTCCCCACCCCCACCCTGCAGGAAGCCCACACTACCTCCGTTGTCCCTGGAGGTAGCATCAGTGTGGCATTCATCTTGGGGATGGTGGGCAGCGAGGGGCCGGGGCCCGAAAGCCTCGCGATCGACTGGTTGAGCCCCCAGGATCGACCAGTCAATTGCGATCGACGGGTTGGTGACCACGGCCCTACGCTGTTACAAACATAAGGCCAGATTCTGATATACTAGTTTATACCATTTGCACTTTACTCTCAAGCAGCCTCATTGAAATCAATGTGAGTAACAGTGGCAGAAAGTGACCCATAATTTTTATTGGTGGTTCAGTTTTCCAACAGGCTCCCTTATTACTGTGTCTGCTGGCTCTTGCTGGCAGATGACGAGCAGTGTACTAGTCACATTCCTGGTTAAACAGGGTTTCCTTACTATTGCATGACCAGTACTTTCCAAAACCATTCTCTATCATCAAGAGTGGTGAGATTTCTTCACTCTAGCACTGATGGGAATGCCTAGAATGCTGTTTTCAGTTCTGGTCACCTCAGTATGAAAAAGATGACAATAGATTGGAAGGAAATCTGAGGAAAACAACAAATATGATTAAAGGGCCTATGTTTGCGTTGGCTTAATGACAACTAAAGGGGAATATGAGAACCATGTTAAATGATGCAAATGCCAAGAGTATACTCAGAGAAATTGTTTAGGGAGGTCAAAAGAATAAAGGAAAATATCCCGCCACATCTTAGACTGTTTAGTAATCTCCCAGGAAAATTATATGAGAGCTCCACAGCTAGTTATTTAAAAATAGACTGGAGAAAAAAAACTCTTGAGAATACAATACTTCAGAAAAGAATCCAGAAAAGCAATCCTGAACTAATATGTTTTCTGTCTGTAGTGTCTTGATACTGGTCTTTTTCATTCACTGTGTCTGAAAATAATGTGGCTTGTTTTCACTCTCCCTTCATCTGGGAAGGGAATGTGTGTAGGAGTCTGGTAATTCCAAGGGTATCGCACAGAACTGGCAAGGGCTCAGTGACTGCAACAGGAGTATTACCTGGACAAGCGTCACTTTGCAATGACTCACTTTCTGTATTCTGTTAAGCAGATGACATTGTTTCTCACATCATCTGCTTCATGGGATGTAAGTGGGTTTGTGTGGGTGTGATTACAGCTCAGAAATCCTAAAATAAACATACTTTTGATAACACATTTTCCTTGCTTCCCATGAAGTACTTGTCTTTTAGGCTGGATCTATCTGGGTTTGGCTTTATTACAATAATAAATAGCTATGTGTTAGCTGTAAAGACCAATGGGCAAAAACAGCAACTGCAACATCATAAGTAATGCTATTTTCACCAGTACCTATCAAGATGCTTTCAATTTCAGCTCTTAGTGTATTTTATTTTGGTGAAAATCTCTGTAAGAAGTCACAAAAGCAGTAGATAATATCTTAACAGAACAGTCGTTGATCAATTTTGTAGACACAATAGGAAGAATAATAACTTGAAACATCTTGTTTATAGAAACAATGCTAATTTTCTTTTAAGAAGTTGTTTTGATTTCCAGAGGTAAGGACAGTGCAGTACTGTAAAGTGAGTGTTGTTACAGAAAGCAAATAATCACCTATTTAGTCTCATGTTACATGAGGGTTCTTCTTGGGTCTCTCTCTGCTTTTTTATTGCTTTCAATGATTGTTGCTAGAGTTTTGGAGCACAACTTTACCATCCCAGCCACAATCCAACTCTTAAGAATGATTTGTCCATTCAGTTCATTTTTGACAGTTTACACGTGTTTCCTTTGCTATATTTGTGCTTTGTTTTGCCTTCGCTTTCATTTTTGTGTTGTGTTTGGGTTTCGGTGTAAAGATTTAAACCATCACTTGGGTTTGGTGCTGGAGCTGGTTGCTGGTGGAAAATGAGTTCCCATTTTGCCCTTGGGGAAATATTCCCAGTCTTGTGAAAAGCATACAAACCCCTCAATTTGTGCAGACAAAAATTTGCAAAATAAACGAGAAGGAACTTGAATCACAGCACACCAGTTCATCACTCATGTAACTCCCTTAACTCAGTGGAGTTAAATTTTGGGGGAATTTGGCCCACAAAAGCATTATTCCAGCTGAAAAGTCATAAATGCAATAAGCTCATTTCCTACTTGGAAAATGTGCATCTCTGAAATCCCTTACATTTAGTTGTGTTCTTGGTCTCCTTTCAAGTATCCTGTTTGATTTTAGTCTTTAATGGAACATTATTTTTTTTTAGTGGATGCAAACATTGGCTGCTCCTCACAAAAAGTAGTTGCATCTTCTTTCTAAATATGTTTTCAATACAAAAAATCCTGTTTGCCCTTTTTTACAGAAAGTTAACTCAGATTTTCCTATCCCAAAGATTAGAGTAGTATAATAGGCTTAGAAACAGGTAAAGCCAAATCAAGCATACTCCCTTTCTCTGTCTCATGTATTTCCATTAGAAACTCTTCAGGGGACTGTTTCTTATAGTGTGTTCATTCACCCTCTAACACAGCAATGAGCAGGGCTTGACAAACGGTGGCGAAACCTACTCGCCAGCCCCGCACTGCTCATGCGCAAGATCCGCATTGCGCATGCGCGCGCCGCCGGTGAACGGGGCAACCCGGCTGAAATCTACTCGCTACGGGCTAGTAGATTCAGTGATTTGTTGAGCCCTGGCAATGAGCGATCTAGACTAGTGAGTGGATCTCATCAGTGTCCCTCCTTCATTTCAGTGGGCTGCAAGGTTGTCGTAACCAAGATGGTCTCTTGGGATAGGATAGTTTAGCTAACTGTGCTTGCATCCCTGCAGTTTGCGAGGTGTGCCAATTGAACAATACCAGCACTTTGGATGCAGGAGTGTGCGGCTATCACTCAGTGTTGTGTGTAATTAGCTTAAACCTCAAGTGCCTTTGCTTTACATGCAGGTCACTTTAGTAATACCAGTGGGAAAAAACAATGTGGAATCTGGCAACCCTGCACATGAACGACAGGAACAAAATGTCTCACAGGCCACACATAGAGCTCCAATGAGCCGCATGCAGTCCATGGGCTTCAGGTTGCCCACTATTGGTCTAACACAAAGGGGGCCTGAGGCCCCTCAAATGGCTCCTTGGGCATTTCTGAAATTAAAATAATTCATACTAAGAATAATCATAGACTCATAGGACTGGAAGACCTTCCAGTCCACTCCTTTACACTCCTGGTAGGACTAAGTGTTATCTAGACCATCCCCAACAGATGTTTATCTAATCAGCTCTTAAAAATCTCCAATGACAGAGCTTCCCTGGGCAATTTATTCCATTGCTTAACCATTCTGGCAGCTAGGAAGTTTTTCCTAATGTCCAACCTAAACTGCCCTTGATGCAATTTAAACTCATTGCTTCTTGTCTTATCCTCAGAGATTCAGGGTAACAATTTTTCTCCCTCCTCTATTTAATAACCTTTTATATACAGCTGGTCCCCGACTTACGAACGAGTTACGTACCAAACACTAGGTCGTAACTCGATCTGTTCGTAAGTCAGATAACATTCACTTACATGCGGCCGTGCTGTTCATAAGTGTGGATTTAGTTCGTAACTCGGGTTCTGGCTGTATAGGAGGTTGGTCGTAAATATGAATGGTCATAAGTCGATGCGTTTGTAACTTGGGGACCGGCTGTACTTGAACACTGTTGTCATGTCCCCTCTCAGGCTATATCTAGACTATGGAGTTTTTCCAGGATACTGGAGATATCCTGGAAAAACTCCGCCGTGTCCAGGGAACTCGTCTGCTCTTCTGCTTTTTTTTGGCGGAAGAGCAGGCGTGCTCTTTCAGAAGCCCAGTCTTCCTCCTTCCATGAGGAAGAAGGGATCTTCCGAAAGAGGAGGTTTTCCAAAATTTGGCCCAGTGTAGACGGGCCATATTTCAGAAAAGCCTCTTCCGACAAAACTATCAGAAAAAGGTACGCAAATTGCAGAGCACAATTTGTGTACCTTTTTCCGATAAAAAGCGGCAGTGTAGACATAGCCTCAGTCTTCTCCTGGCTAAAGAAACACGGTTTTCTGAATCTTCCCTCAAAGGTATATAGTGGAGTACAAGAATCAATGAGCTAATATTGGTCAGCATGATAGGCAATATTCAGTGCAATAGCTGGCTCATTCCTGTCCTGTTTTTATAGGCATCATGGTTTCCAAATTTTTGGTACAGTCAATCAAAATGGAGTTTAAGAGGGTATGTGTTGGTAGTCCCCCTCCCTTGATTTTTCAACTGCCTGCAGCACAATCCCAGCCTTTCAGTTTCCATGACTCTGTCCTCTCCTGGTTCTCTTCCTGTCTCTTGAATTGCTCCTTCAGTGTGTCCTTTGGAGTTTATACCCTTTATTCCCTTTCCAGCTTTCTGTGAGGTTCTACAGGGTTTTGTCCTTGGTCCCTATCTTTTCTCTCTCTACACTTTATTTTTAGCTGATCTCAAAACAGCCCCTTTATGCTTTCCTCTCGTTTGCAAGGATCTCCTTGTAGACCTCCACAAAGCTGCCTTATCATCCTCCTTCATATCCTCCCCAGAACTCTCCTTTGCCATTATGCCAAAAAAACAGAACAGTAGTAAAAGTGCTGTTGTATTGAAAACATCATGAGAACGAATATTAGCTCATTGCTTTTTTGCACTCTCTCATATGCTTGTTATATGCATCTCTTGTCTCTTACCTGATACTGAAATTATAAATTCTTTGAGACATACACCATGTGTTCTTTTTGTGTTTGTACAGTGCCTAACACAGTGGGGTCTTGGGCTGGGATTGGGGCTCTAGGTGCTATGGTGATACAAATAATAAGGAATAATAACACAGACAATATCATACTTAAGTGAGGCAGTCTTGGGAAGAACATAAAATATGCCTGACAGAGCTATATAATTGTGAGCAAGTCTGGGCAAGTGGATGGGTCAAGGAATTTTAAAAGAGCACATTTCACACTGGGTGGGTCTACAGTGCAAAAAAACTCCTGCAGCAATGAGTCTCAGTGCTTGGGTCAGCTGACTTGGGTTTATGGAGCACACCCAATGAGACTAACACTAGCATTGTAGATATTTCTGCTCAGTCAAGAGCCCACTCACTGAGAGCTCCTCCCCTCTCTGAATTTCAGAGCCTGGGTTGCTATGTTGCTTTTTTAGTCCATAGAACAAATCCCATGAGGCTGAGACTGTCTGACAGTTTGAGACTTGCTGCCACAGGACTTTATGGGTAGATGTACCCTGTGTTTATTCATACTTGTGCATGCCATTATTTAATCTCTAGCTTCCAACTAGCAATTTTTGATATGTAGGAAAACATTATTTTGTGTCTAATGAAGTATGTTTGCCTGCCTGCTGGGACCAGTGAATAATTTAGGGTTTGATATCTCATGAACCACCATGCATAGAAACTAATAACAACTCCCATGGTAAGGCTGGTAATACCAGTTTTTTCTATGTTATATAGAACGTTGCTTGTAACCTGCTGGTTTTCAAGGTATTGGACCTCAGTATAACATATTTTGATGAACCAATCTATATATTTCTAATCCCAGTTTTTAGCCTTCATGCTTAAATAATGCTGAAATTACAAAAAGACAGTAATCAGAGTGATCTGATTCCTAAAATCCAGGTATCATCTACTTTATAAGATTTGGTGCTTATGCTACTGCTTCTGGAATTACTAGCACTTCTCACTTGCTACATAGTCAAGAAGAGCTACAACTGCTTAGTGAAATTATATTGAGACTATATTCAGCGTTTCAAAAAGAAAAGTTAATGAAGTGTATTTTATTTCACAGAGCAGTTGTATCTCTTTTTTGAAAGTGGAACTAGGAACTGCCTGTGACATCAGGAGCAAAAACATTGACTCAGAGGCTCAGACTTTGCTGGTAGGGGCAACTAGCTGAGGGGGAAACATTAACTTTTCTTCTTTTTGTGTAACTACTGAAATTTTTGATATAATTAATGTTCAAGAAGAGTAAAACATTTTTACATTTGGTAGATTGTGATCCACCTTTCCCATACTAGATGTGGCAATGAATAATTTCTGTAAGTTCTCCAGCCATCTGAGCTGTAGATGTTAACTGCAGTACAAATTGCGAAAGAAAGAAAGAAAGAAAGTCAAACATGATCACAACTAGAGAAATCCACAAAGGAATAGGGGCACACAACCACACAGATGTAAGTGATGTTGCCATGGGCATGCACAGACTGTTGGCTCCCCTGGGCAATGTGGGACAGGGCAGCTTTGCACTCTTGGAAGAGGCAGGGTAGAGGGCAGCCAGCCCTTCACGTTGCCCAGAGTGTGGCACGCCCCATCCAGCCCTCAGAGTTGCACGAAGCACCCACATGGCACTCTGGCAATGATTTAAAGGGCCCAGGGCTCTGGCTGCTGTTGCAGTAGCAGTCGTGGCAGCCAGGATCCCCAGACGCATTTGAATCACCAGGCCCTGGGGCAACTGCCCCCTTCCCCCCCATCAGTGGGCTTGAATGTTGCTGTTTTGTATGCACATTAGTTCAGAGTCCTGTGAAAAGTATCATGCTGCTACATTTCATACCATGTGCGTTATTTTACAGCTGGCCTGGAGATTAGGGCTGAATGAAAATAAGATACCTGGAATGTTTCAGCTTGTGAAGTTCAGCTGTTTTCTGAATTATGCATGTCCGAAGAAAAAGTCTTACAGTATTTTTAATAGGAACCTTATTTTTTCACCCTCACATAGCACGGAATGGTGCAAACAGATCTTGAGGAAGCTTTTTCCTTAAAATAAATAAATAATTTACAAAAATTACCTTTAGACAGAGACCAAAATGCCAACCAAAAAGAAATCTTTCAAAGTAAGGGACAGATCCAAATTTAATTGGAGTCAGTAGAAAGACTCCTTTAGACTTTCATGTTTTTTGCATGAGATCATTACAACCCAATCTAGCAAAATACTATTATTTTCAACACAAGTGTAATCACATTGAAGTCAATATGTGTACTCATGAACCTAAAGTTAAACACATGTCTAAGGCCTATATTTTAGAGGTCTTTAGATGTTGTGGCACTCAGTACTGGAATACTTAACTGATTTAGGAGTCTAAAACTCATTTTCTTGATGTAGGCACTTAAGGAACCTTAATCCTATTGACTGTCAAAGGGGTTTTGGGTCCTAAATCCTGTTAGAAAATTAGATTTAGGCTCCTAAATCAGTTAGGTATCACAACCACTGAGTGCCAGAACACATAGGGTACCTCTGCACTACAGACGATCAAGGCTGCCACTGTCGATCTTCCAGGGTTCAAATGAATTGGTCTAGTTAAGACAGCCAATTTGAAGTGAGAGGGGAGGGGCACTCCGATTGATGCCGGTAATCCTGCTTTCGTGAGGAGTAAGTGAAGTCAAAAGAAGAGTGTTCTTCCTTTGACTTCCTGCAGGGTAGACTGCGCCAAAAGCCAAGTTAAGCTACTTTAACTTCAGCTACGCAATTAGCATAGCTGAATTTGACTTTGTCTTGTAGTGTAGACATACCCATAAAGACCTTTAAAAATCTGGGGCCAAGTGCTTTGCGAGATCATGGTCTAAATGAGCATGTGAAAATACAGTTATAATGGAAATCTCAATATAATTTTAAAGATAGCTTTTGCTTCTTGTAAAGCTATAATAAAAAGAATGCATACACATGCAGCCCTTTGCAGTTTCAGTTACAAAATGTGTCAAATCAGTTCAAGGAGCAATGATCTATTTCTGGAAAAGGAGAAAGATGGAGGATATTATCATTGCTTATTGAGCTAATACCATATTTGAATAAGATTTAATTTTGATTTCTCTTTCATAGGTTTGTGATATTCTATTCAGAGCTGGTTGTAATGGACTGTATGCTAGCCTTGTGCATTATAGTCTTCATGTCTATGATGTGAACACTTTTTTTATTTGTTTTTTAATGTTGAGCCCAAGTTCTCTTTTTCCTTTGTGGCTTGGCAGACAGCTGGAAAAAATATATTGAAACATGCTTTTGGCAGTCGTGGTTGATTCGGTCATAAACTTAAGTTCAAGATGAGAGAAATTTAAGTAAAGTGCATTTTAAAAAAAGGGGAAAAGAAATAAAAGTATGTCAAGCACCAGATTTATAACATTTTATTAAATGTTCCCAGCAGTGTTACGTTAATCATATACTGAAACAATAGCTTGATTTGGCACATAGGGCTTTTCTTTTGCGTTGTGCAATTAAATAAAAATAAACCACTGGATTAGAGGGCATAAGGGGGTTAATGAAGACCAGTGATTATTGGGTTGCTTCCTAAAAGAGTTATATTTCTTTCTCCATTGGACTCATGTGGTTTGCATTTAGTTTTCAAAATGTGCCAATTTTTTTTCTTTTTCTTGCCATTTTAAATATCTGTAAGTGCTATTCCTTTTGATTAAAAGTAGGTTTTATTTTTTTATATAAGGAGCACTTAGTGAACAGCGTGGTATGAAAAAATATGTACATGAACTCAGAATGACCTTTCTAATGCCTGAGTAGAAGAGTGGAGGACATCGGATATCTGCACATGGGTGTATATAATACATAAATCCAATAATATATAAACATCTATCTAAGACCAGTGTGAGTGGGAAAAAAAGATGAATTTCAGTTTTCACAGAACTCCACAATTTTTCTTTGTTCTATATATTACTGGCTTTGGCTGAAGAGTTAGTCGAATGTATATTTAGCCATGTTCCACACCTTCTCTTTCACTTGATCTAAGCAATTATATCTGTAAACTCTCCAACTCACACCAGGAATGGAGTGCTTCTCCCATAACCATGTCATTCTCTGCCCTAACAATCTAAGAGAAGTAAAATAAGTAGATGACAATCATCTGGCTGAGACAGTGCAAGCAGTGGGGATGATAAAGTAAAAACTGCAGAAGAGTAGGTTGAGACGGAAGCAACGGCAGAATAATCATCTCATTCTCCTACTTCTAATGTGGGATTGTTCCCAATAGTGGGTGAAATTTTGGCCCCATTGAATTTAGTGGGAGTTTTGACACTGATTTCAGGGGGACCAAGACTTGATTCATTATATTTACTTGTGCTTTGTCCAGTCTAGAGGCTGGGATGAGATAGAATGAAAAGTGAGAGAAAAGGAGGATGAAGGCAGAACTAGGAAAAAAGATCCACTTTGATTTCACCTGACAGTCCATCATGAGAGGTAACAGGGTTCTTTCTAGTACCTAATATGAGTCTTAGCATAAGTACAATGCTGCTTGGATGGCATCATCTCTGCAGTGCTGAGAGTCCAGAGCTCATTTTGTTGGTTTTATATTACACTCCCTCTCCCCAAAAAGAGAATGTGTGTGCGCACACACATGTGGCATTCAATGCATATGTGTTTTTGAAAGCTTTAGAAATATTTTTGGTAAATCTACTTGGCCTTACGCTGTCACTGCCGGATTGGATTTCTGCAGGTTTCTCAGGGTTAGGTCCTTTTGTGAAGAAATTGTTAAAGCTGCTTTGATGAATTTACACTTTTGCTTACACAGATTATGTGGCCATCTGCATGCTGTATCATCTTATCTGTGTATTGAAGCGTTAGCTACAGTTTACACTTCTCTTTGTCTCCTGGTGCTGTTTGACATTTTCTACCCACACAGGTTCCGAGATGCGTCATATCTATTAATTCTCTCCTGCTGTTGTGTACAAAAGGTGCAATTGGAAAAGTTGTTCAGGAGCAAGGTGACTAGTGAAGTTGAATAAAGAATAGGGCTCCTACTACTTCTCCTATTCCAGTCCAGTCTTCACCATTTTTCATTTGCTTCTCAGAGCTGCTAATTAAAAAAAAGACAAAATAGTAAAATTTACAAAGCAATGAAATATTAAAAAATCTGCTCCCATTTTTTATTCCTTAACAGATTATGCATGAGTCATACTGGTTATTGTTTTGCATTTCATCCAGTTCCTGTTTTAATGATAAAAATTTAATTATACTGTCATCCACTTGAGACTCAGGTAAAACTGGCTAGTCTGTGTATCGCTAGAAAGCAGAGGAAGAAGAAACTACTATACCCAGGGAACAACCATTTCTGAATTTCTATTCAGTAAGCACGTGGATAAATAATAATACTATTCTGTTGAAGAGGGCTGGTCAAAATTTTCCACCAGAACTCTTTTTCAGTGGAAAACTTGGTTGTTAATTAAATGAACATTTTTATGAAAAGTGTCTGCTTTCTCTGGAAAATGTTGACTTTTTGTCAAAAAACCCCAGAACATCTGAAAACACAAATGTTGATTTGAAATGCCACTCTGGTGGAGGGAATTATAGTTCACCTGTCTTTTGGCCCCATTCTTATAGCCAGGCTTCCCGGCCGAACTACATTAGGTTTTCAGATGCCAAAGCTTGGGCTTTGATTTGTCACCAATTAATAAAAAATCTCTATGCAAAACTTCCCTGCCTCATTTTGCCCATGTATGCAGGCATACAGTACATGCCACAGAGGTATTAAAAGAGCTGTGGCCCTGATTTTTCATTGCTTTGCATCTTGTGTAGTCCTTTATATCTGTGTAATGCAAGTGAAAGATCAGAATGGCCCCCTTGCTTGCAGTGATTTTACTCTGGCATTGACTTCAGAGCTTTTGACTGATACTAGTGTGACCAGAGAATCAGCTTTGTAGTGTTTTGTGTGCCCTTTTCACAGAAGTGAATGATTGAACAAAATGTAAAGTACAATAGAAGTGCCTTATCCCACTGTCATTGAAGTTCAGTGTCAAAACTCTCCTTGATGTTACTGGAGCAGGATTGTGCCCTTAGATAAAGGAAAAGAAAATGTTCATTCTCACCAGCTTGACTTGTTTTTTGATGCATTCACAAGAAACAGCCTCTGTGATGTGTTGCTAATACCATAAAAGGGATAGAAAACTTTGAAAGAGATGAAAAAGACAACAAAATAGATGGAATTGCTGTCACTTTTAATGTTTCTCAGAGGAATTAAAAAGCTGATGGTGCTGGGAAGAGATATTCAGTTCTTGATCCTGCTGTTGTCTGTACTTTGATGTGTGTAGTTTAATGGAGGCAAGACTGGCTATAATTGTAGGAAATGGTTATTAGTCATCCTTTTGCAAAAATTATGCCTTCTGACTGTCTGCAGCTGGGGGGTTATATATCCTGTAGATTTATATTGGATCCAATTGCATGAAACAGCATTGTCATGCACATGCAGAGATCATGAAATTGCCTAGTTATAAATTTCATGATGTTCATTCACTGCTTTTTTAGGATGTGTTTACACTGCACTGCAAGCCTAGGTTAGATGGGACTTGAACCAGCTGACCTATGTTAGAGAACCTGGACTTGAGGATCTACACTATATTTTAACCCTACATTAAGACTACTCTAACCGGTGCTTGAACCTAAGGTTTTGACATCCATACTGCAGTGTACAGACCCAAGTCAAAGTGACCGAATCCCATAGTCCCTAGTGCTGCCTCCATCAACACTGCATTAATAAGAAACAGCTTGCTTTGCAAAAGGCTTCATTAGTTCACCCTCCATTGCAAACCTAGTAAGTTCTCTGACAGTGCTTGCAGATCAGAGGTGAGAAGAAAACGGGTTAACACTGATGTGCTGCCATTTGCAAAAGGCGGGGGCTGGCTTTTGGTTTCAGTGGGGTGGATTGCAGATTGTTGGGATAGAGAGGACTCAATGGCTGTTAGCCAGGATGGGCAGGGATGGTGTCCGTAGCCTCTATTTGGCAGGAGCTGAGAATCGGTGACAGGGGATGGATCACTTGATGATTCCCTGTTCTGACCATTTCCTCTGGGGCACCTGGCATTGGTCACTGTCAGAAGACTGGATACTGGGCTAGATGGACCTTTGGTCTGACCCAGTACGGCCATTCTTATGTTCCTATGTAAGGAAGTTCCATGGAATTGTGAGATACTTGTGGTTGATTCCCAATACTTTACTTGGGTGGGGGACTGCGACTACACTGCAAAGCAATAGGGCTCAGATGCTGTCTTCTCACTTAATTTGAGCTCAGACTCTTCAGCCCTGCAGCGTTTTGAGACACTGGCTCAGAGCCCCTGCTTAGTGCAGTTGCAGGGTAGATGCAAGGGGGGTTAGACTTGAGCTGGGCTCAAGCATGGGCTTACACTGCACTGCAGACATACCCGTAGGTGTCACTGATACTGCAACGTCTGTTGTCCTTGGCTGGGTGTTTGGAGTATAATCCCAAGTCTGGCTCAGACTTCACTGAGTTTAGAACTATCTGATAGCTTCTCTGAAGGAAAATTCCAATAGAAATTCTGAGAGGGAAACCTTACAGAGTTTAGCAATCACTTACATTTTTTCCCATAGAAAACAATCTGGCTGTTAGCAAGTCACTAGCCTGTGTGTGTCCCTGAGCAGACTCTAAAGCTGTTACATGCTGTTGTTAAGCAAGATGAAGTCCATATATATTAATGGCCTTTAGTGATTCATAATTGCAGTGCTGTGTCCCAGTTTCCAGTCCCAAGGTCGCTGTCCATCTGGCACTCTGTCTGGCAATTCCTTGTGTGAGGAGGAAAAATAAACAAACCTCTAGAAACAGCCTTTTCCCCCCTTTGCTATTGAGACAAAGGTTTGACCCAGCTCAGTGGGTCGATATCATTATTCTCTGAGTCAGTAGATTATAATGCGATTCACTTATCCCTCTTGCATACCAAGCTTGATTAGATTAGCTTTTACATCAAACTGGCTTCCTTTCCTTGTATTTGGCTTACATGAAATTATCATTTCTTTTCCTGTTTTATTGTTTATAGGGATATGGGAGAGCATTTAATAAAGGGTTTCCATATTTTAACAAATGATTAGGGACATATGGGCACAGGGACAATTGTATGCTGGTCTGGTCATAAAAGTCTGTGTTTTTTACTTGGTGGGAGGAATGAATACCTCTTTGAGGAAGGATATCAAGTTAACCAAGAAGTAAAAAACAAATGTTTCATATTGTATATAGGCTGGGAATCCCAGTGTTACAATGGTGTACCATATCGGATATTTGGAGATAGAATGATCTGATTTCAAGGTCAAATAATGTGATGACAATTTTGCATCTTTTTTCTTTCTAAATTCTGGCCTTCCATAGTGGTTGCTGTTTCAAGAACTAGTAGGACTATTGTTGAAGCTGCACATTATATGAAAGTGTTCAGAGAGCATAAAATATTCATTTCTAACTTCAGAAGCTTGAATATTAGCTGCTAAAATGTGCAGGAGCTGATCATAAACAACCTGATATAAGAAGCAGAGATTTCACCTAATTTGTTAGGTTTGACTGTTGCACTGCTTCTGAGGTTTTATCGCCTGAATCAGGGTCAGACAAGTTGCATAAGCAAAGGGTTCTGATATAGAAAATTCTTCACTTTTAACCCAAAAAGAGCCTGCAAATGCAACTGATAGATTTTTTTTTTAAATATATGGTCTGGCATTCTAACGTGGCAATAATCACTGACAGTGAAGATAGAAAGAACGAAACTTCTGAAGTGATTATATGACACTGCTTGGTACTAAGAAAAGTATGAAAGAGACTACTCTTATTGGGTAAACTCCTCTTTTCAGAGACCGTCACAAAGTATCCTAAAAGATATTGGTTGTTACAAGAAGGTAATAACTTACCTCTCAATCTTTCTTGGTTACCCTGTGTACTGACATATATCAAACAATAAAACTAAGTCTTCTGATGTAATTTGTGTCCTTTATTAGTCTTCATAGGTTTGTGTTTCATAATGGCAGATTATTTTCACTTGGACTATGTCTATACTGTAGCCTTCTCGCGGAAAAGCATATGTAAATGAAGCGCAGCGTGGAATATCAATATTCCACGCTGTGCTTCATTTGCATATGCATTTTCGCAAGAAGGCTACAGTATAGATGTAGCCTTGGTCAGCTTTTGTTCTGTGCCACTTGCTTTTCCTATAATTGATCAAATTTAAATTTCACTTTAAAAATCCTGCAGCAATTTTCCTCGCTAATAATTTTGCCTAGTGTGAGGGATCAGTACCTCTTTGAGGAAGCATATCAAGTTAACCAAGAAGTTAAAAACAGATGTTTCATACTGTATAGAAAGTAGGAATCCCAGTATTACAATAGTGTACAATATCCAGATTGGATATTTGGAGATACATTATTTGACCTTAAAATCAGATCATTCCGATTACAATTTTGCCTCTTTTTTTCTTTCCAAATTCTGGCCTTCTGTAGTGGTTGCTGTTTCAAGAACTATTAGAGCTATTGTTGAAGCTGCAAAAGTAAATTCAAGCAAAAATTAATGAGCATTGGGGTTTGTCTGTATGGGGAAAGTGGAGTAATTATTCTGGAATAAAGTCACTTGTATTCCAGAATAGAGTGACTACCAAGGGGAGGCTATATAGTCATGTTCCCTGGGTAAACAAGTACTTATCATTGGCAATTGCTCAAAACAGTTACCGTCTTTAAATGTATCATGCTGCTGAAATGCAGAGTTTCAATAAGGAGGCAGAGAGGAAGATAGAGATTATTTTCAATAAAACACACTGAATTGCCATAGATACAAATTGCCATCACTGAGTGTCTATCCATGATTAGGCTGAGGCATATCCTTGTGCAGCTGTCAGGAAGCCTCCTTTGCTGCCTGCCTCCTGTGCTGTACCTGTTTTATGGGTTTCTGTTTCAGGATTCCAGAGCTGTTAGTTCAGTCCCTGTTCACTGGTTACAGTTCTTTTACAAAGGTAGTTTCCTTGTGCTGCTCTGTTTTTATCTCCTAGGGGCAGATTCCTCATGCTTCTTCTACGGTGGTAAGAGAAGTGTTGAAGTAAGAAAGACCCTGAAACCAGCAAAGAAAGTGCAGCCCAAGGCAGCAGAAATCCCCCTGCACTAGAATTTGGAGGCTGGATCGTTGGGTGTGATGGGGATGAGGGAGTATTCTGGAGAGTGAGGAGTTAAGCTGAGGAGTTTGGCATGCCCCCCAGAAATGGGACACCCGTGGTGCCTCAGGTTTGGAGTCTATTTTCACCAAGGATTTTCAGACTGTGCAGAATTTGAGGGCTGTTCCACTTCCCTGAGGTCACAAATCTCTCTCCTCTAAGGCTATGTCTGCATGACGAGCTAGTTCTCTATGGGTGTGTCTAGACTACATGGCTCCGTCAATGGAGCCATGTAGATGAGTTTACTCGGCAAAGGGAAATGAAGCGGGTTCTGGGGTAGGCCGATCCCCATCTAGACTGCCATGCTGGGCTGACAAACAGCTGATCGGCACAGCGCGGTGGCCATTTTTATGTAAATGAAGTGGCGATTATTTAAATCGCCACTTCATTTCCCTTTGCTGAGTAAACTCATCTACATGGCTCCGTCGACGGAGCCGTGTAGTCTAGACACACCCTATGTGTGGACACATAAATAGCAGTGTAGCTACTGTAGAATTGTAATAGCAGCAGAAAGCTCCAGCTAAAGAAGCCCTGAAGGCTGCCCTAACTTGTAGCCCTGTTGCAGTGATGCTTCTGGACCTATACAGGGACACAGAATTACTGAGGCTTGAGAATGCCACTTTTCTAATTGCTGGTAACTGGACTCCTAAGGCCTTGCTCCGCCTCTTGGCTCAGGCATGCTCCTGCTCTACCTTCCGCCCCACATCCTGCCCTCAAGGCCTAGCACCTGTTGCTTGCTCCTCTTCCTGCTCCTCTTCTCCCTCACTGTAGTGTCTCAGGAAGCATTCCTGCAGGTAGGAGGCAGTCCTGGCTGAGCAGGGGCTGGCACGAGTTATTGACTCGGCACCTTCCTGTGACCTGGAATTACCAGACTTTTTGTTTGGTTGCGATAAATTGGGGTTTCCAGGTCCCCAAAAACTAGATACCTTGCAATCCTAAATGACACCTGGACACAGAAGCCCAAAACTAGCCTGTTCAGGGGAAAAAAAAGGATGGGTAGCAACCCTAGAATGCCTGGACTTTGTCCCACCTCCCTCACTATGTTCCCTCTCTCCTCTGGCTCTCTGCTCCAAGAGCTGTTGAGGAGATGCAGAAATGCCATGAATTGGGTTTATCCCTGCCCTTTTTGCTAGTTTAGCTGGTTCAAAGAAACTGCAGGGCAATGTTAAATCGGGTCTACACCACTTCCTTGTTATGTTTCCCCTTTGCATAGGTCCCTCATGGAAAGGAAGTATTTTGGTGTAAGAAGCGATTTTCTTTGTTTCCACTGAATAACTTACAAATAGTGTGGACGGATTTCATTTCTTGCTGTTTTTTGTCCATTGTCTTACTGATGCCTCTTAGAGAAGATTGTGTCTGGACAGAATAGACTATTTCAGCAAAGAGTTTGCTTCATGAACTCAGTGGGGCCGATTTATCCTCTTAATCAGTTGTTAATGCACAACAGTAGGAGAATAGATCCCAAAGTTCAAAGTTCTGAATGTCTCCCACTGGTAACATCTGCAATGTATTAAAAGATGATTTGAGCTACAATTTAGTTTTAAATGTCCTATAAATCTACCCAGGAATAAGGAATGGAATTATTAACTCAATTCTTTTGAAGCACGGTGATCATGTCAGACATTTCTATAGATGAAATAAAATCACTGATGCTTTATAGTCTGCTTAAGAGATAAAAGCTTGTCAGATGAACTTGATAATGAACCATCTTGCATACACCCACTTAAACCTGTCATGTGTAAACTTCCTTGTAATAAAAAGATACACTGCAATGATAAATTGATTAATTAAAGAAATATCTTTGCTTTGTGTGCCAATCAAACTATAGGGATCCAGTCTCTTTGAAATAACACATAATCACAATGCAGACTGTGTGATTAATTTAAAAGTTTGATGGCATTAATAAACAGGGCAAGCAGAGCAGCACATGTTTTGTTCCACAGGTAGTGTTTTTGATGGTATGTGAACACTTGTTCCCACAGTTATTACACCACCACCATCTACCTCCAGAGAAGGCAGTTTTGTTTAGTGGTTAGAAAAATGGAGTGGGAAACAGGAAAGTTGGGTTCTGTTCCCACTTCTGACTTGTGCGGACCAAGGCAAGTCACTTAGCTTCTTTGTGCCTTATTGTCCTCATTCTTAATGTGGTGCTAACAACACCTACCATCATCATAAGGACATAATGGATAAAAGGCATAACATGAGTGCAAGATATTGTGATAATTTTTTTCTAAGCACTTGCAAATAATTTGAATATGATAAATAGAATTTAAAAACTAAATATTAATTCATTTAATGTCTTGGCCAAAGCCATTAGAGAGATTTATAGCTTTTCAAATTTTAATTTAATTTTTACTCATTATTTTTCTGCTTTACATTTAAATGAAACATTCAATTACTACATTTCCTAATGTTTAAGAAAGCAGTATTTTGTGGTAATATATTGAATTATCCTGCTTCTTATTTAGATGAAGTTTTTCAGGAAACAAATGCAGGTAGAAATCATTTCAAATTGTTTGTTTTAACATGAAAGCATGGTTGTTTATGTATTCATGTACATAGCACCAGAAGTGTTTACAAGACAATATAGCCTTGTCTTCACCTCATAAAATAAAATAAAATAAAATAAAATAAAATAAAAGCACATCCTGTACCTTATGGAAAATAATACCCATGAGCTCTCCAAGGTTAAAACACAGTGAAGACCAGGCACTTCAATTTTACTATGAGGTAAACTGCAAAGTAAACAACTCTTTACTCCCTTCAAGGATTGACTTCGGTGAGCCAACCTCATGGTAAAATTGAAGTTCCTCGTCTGCAATGTGTGCTTACTTAAAGAAAAACCATGTGTGTTAATTACCTTGAGGTAAGAAGTACACATTTTTTAGTAGCGAAGACAAGGCTTATGTGGACACATAGCTTGATCTTTTCATCCACTAAAGTAAGTGGTTCCTGTCCACGATATCTGATAGTCTAATTCAGATGGGTACATCAGGTAACACTTGAAGTATAAATACCAAAGGACACACCATCAAAGAGAAATCAGCATTGGCATGTTCATTAAAGAACAGGTCTTAAGGAGGGATTCTAGAAACAGAGAGAAACAGGAATGAGGCACTGTTGGAAATCCTTTTTTCTAATAAGTATATTAGGAAGCTGTATATGAATTTGGTGGTCCTAGCTCTTACCAAGGGGTGGGCTATAATTTTTTGCCAGGGGCCACTTTGGAAATTTTTGAAGTGGCTCTGGGCTGCACAGGAAGGGGCGGGACATCAAGCAAAAGGGGCGGAGCATCAAGTGGAAGGGGTGGGACCAAGATACTTCCAAGTTCCCCACCCCCAGACAACAATTGGTCTGGGGATGAGGAAGTGCCTTTGGTCTCCCCCACATTTCCCCTAGGTGCCCATGCCCCTGGTGTGGGAGAAGACTTCCCGCGCTCCCCTGCCCCTAGGCCAATAAGGGCTGAGGGATGCAGGAGCACGTGAAGCCTTCTCCACTCTGCCCCTGCCCTGCAAGCAGTGTGCAGTGCTTCAAAGCGCCACGTGCTCCCCCGCCCCTAGGCTCTAATTGGTCTGGGGACGGGGGAGCAGCAGGTACTCTGCGGGTCGGATCCACCTGCTCTAACCATTTAGAAGGAGTTCTTGAACAAACAGGCAGACAGACTTTCTCAAATATATAGTAGATTTACTTTTCAAATTCAGATTAACTTTTTGGGATCTGTCTTGAGTTCAGTGAGCTAAAAAGAATGGATCTGTTATTCTGCTTCAAAGCAACCATCTGCCAAAGGCTTCATGAATTTTTGTTTCCTCTTGGCAAGAACTCCAAGATTTGCAACATTGTGGAGCTGCAGAAAGAGTTTACAGGCTGTGATATTTAAAAATGACAGGCAGATGGAAGTAATCAGAAACACTAACCCTATTACCTAAGGAATATTACTAGCTTTTCCACAGGGTATATGAGAGAGCAGAAACAAGGAGTCTGCCCTTTCTAAGGTTATTTCCAACACATTTGAAAAGCCATTTATAAACCGCTTTAACCTTACAGGAGTTACTCTTTCTTCACCCCACCCCCCACCCCATTCCATGACATGAGTTATTATACATTTCTTCCAGGTTAATTCTTAACATTACAATGTGTAACTTCATGACATCCTCTTGACTCATAATATATTTGATTAATAGATGCCAAATGTATCTGGCCATATATGAGTTCAAACACATTAAAGCTCCAAGAACTCCCTGAACCAATATTTTTAAAAAGCATTATTGCTTTTAAACAGGTATTCAAAGAATTGTCTGGTGTGATATTTCTTTAAAAAAAAACTTGCATTAGAGATATGGCCTTATTTGAAAATATAAATAGTTATTCTACAAGTTATCTTTAGTTGGATATCCTCATAGTACATTGGGTTTCTAGGAAATAATTGAATAAGACCTTAGGAGACAGTGCCCTTAGTCAGTGACATATAGCAGTGCTTGTCAGTTTGTCACCAGAACAGTTTAACATTTTAAAACACTTCTTCCTTAATCAGTTATCAGGTTCTCATGTACTCTAAGGTCAGTTCAGAATTGATGTAAAAGCCTCTAAATGCCATAGCAACTGAAGGAGTTTATGCTTTCCCAAAGATATTAAATTATTGTAGAAGAATTGAGTGACTGGATTGCCAACAAAGAGATGGCCATTTTTTTCATTTAGCTTTTATTATCAAGGACCAGTCCTAAAAAAAGGGTTTAATTAGAAGCAGAAATTGAGGCAAGCTGCTTCTGTTTTGTGATGACCTTACTAGATGATGATGTTAATAATAATATCTTTTAACAATAATAACATGTATATAGAACTTTTCATCCATATGTATAACTAAGGCATAAAGAGATAAGGCCACATTTTCACAAGTGGATTCTAATTTTGAGTGCCCAACTTCAAATATCTAGGAGGTCCAATGTTAGACAACCAATTACTGAGCACTCAAATTTAGATGCTGTTTTTGAAAATTGATTGAAATGACTCCTTTGGATTTCTCTGATTCTAAGCCATGGAATCAATGAAGTTAATTTCACATTTGTTTTTAGTCTGTTTCACTTTCAGGTTTTTAGATTGTAAACACTGCAGTGGAATTCTTCACTGAAAAGTTGTCTACACGTTTAAAAAAATAACATGGAAATATTTATACTGGTGTATGGTTCTGAGGAAATGAATGTTTACAAAAATCTATATTTTGCATCAAATTTGAACTGATAGTGTCTTTTCACAAAAATGTAAGGTTCTATGAAGGATTATAATTGTAAGAGCTCTATTCAGAAAAGGAGCATCGGACAGCTCCACTTGCTCTTAAAGGATTTCTGGACAGACCTGTGGTGCCTTAAAATGCCGACAAGTCACAACCTTTTCCTGCTTGAAATTATAGGGAAAATAATTCTGTTTCCACCAAGTAACTTGACTATATTTGTGCTTACTGTCAATGAGCTCTACTGTTGAAATGACAGAAGTGTAATATTGAGTAAACTTCATGAATTTTGGTTTATTATCATGTCACAGAAAAACACATTGGTAAAAGGAGTCACCACAAGTGGCATGTAATCAGGATTCATCCCTGAATCTGGTCTGCTGGTTGTATCATTGTGACATCAGAAATAACTCAGTCAGTCACACTCTCTCCCATATTTCAGTCCCATTGTTTGGAATGAGTTGGGCCAGGACTGAAGTGCTTTGTAGAGGTTCAGGACAGAAATAACAGGGGCTTCTTCAGATCAGTTGCTATATAAGTAGAATAGGAAATTGAATTGAGATTTTCACTGTGGCTCCCTTTATATCGGTGAGGGGCCACCTCCCTTTATACCAGTGAGGGGCCACCAGGCTAATGAGGGCTGCATGAGTGGCCCTCCTTCATCTCAGGGGGCCACACGATTGTCATAACCAAGATGGTCTTCCGGGATAGGCCAGTTTTGCTAACTGCGATTGTGTACCTAGAATTTGTGAGGTGTGTTGATTCAACCGTAGCAGTATGTGACTGGATACCGAGGGAAAACACATCTCTCAAAATGTTGTGTGTATCAACATGAACCTCGCTTCATGGACCCTTGCTTTAAATGTGTGTCACTTTTATGATACCGGTAGGGAAAAAAACCTACACCGACAAAAACCAGCAGAATCTGGCAATCTTGTGCATGGGCAACAGTAAACCAAAAGTCACACATAGAACCTCAGTCAACCTCGGGCTGCTGGTTACCCACCATTGCCCCACATTATGCCTGGCTCAGACAAGACCATTTATCTTTGCCTAGTCAAAACTGGTTTAGTTAATCTAAACCAGTGTTTCTCAAAGTGTTCCATGGGCCTTTTTGGGGAAAGCTTCCAGCAGGCCTACACTACTTTTTTTACCTAAAGCCTTCGTAGCCATGGAGCCCCACGGATCCCATTGGCTCTGGTTCACCATTTCCAGCCAAGGGGAGCCAGGGGAAATGGTGTGGCCCAGACTGGATTTGGGGTGTAGGCAGGCTGTCCTGGGTCTGGTACCAGGGAGGACTCATCTCCAGCCCTCTCCCCACCAGTAACAGCAAGCTCTGGAGGAGGGACCCCATCTCCCTGGTAAGGATCTTAAGGACTAGTCGACTATCCGATAAGCAAATGTCTCAGTAGGGTCTCTTGTACATTTCAAAGGAGGAATGCAGAAGTGCCTATCGATTAATCGATGGAAATTCCATCAACTACTCAACTAGTAAATTACTCGTTAGTTAATATCCTTACTCCCTGGTGGCCAGGCCTGCCAATGGGGCAAGTAAAGGGGGCAATTGTCCAGGGGCCTGGGCAATTTAAAAAGGTCTGGGGCCTCGGCAGCTATTGATATACCCCCTGCAGGTTCTGGGATGGCTGAGGCAGCAGAGTAGCAAGTATCACTGCCTCAGCTGCCCTGGAACCTGAACGGGGCATGGCAAATGTGTCTTTGAATCAAGAGACACTGCGGCTTGTCCCCAGAGAAGGTTGGGTTGGCACAGCTGTCCTGGGGTTCCTCTGGGCAGGTGTGTGGTTCAGAGCACTGGTCTTGTGGCCCTGGCTGAGGGAAGGAGGCAGGGAGCAGCAACCTGATGCTGTGCAGGGACACTCCAGGGAAGGCTTGCAGGGATGGTGAGCTGGGCCAGGGGAGAAGCCTGTCCCGGAACATTAGTGGAGCCAGACCTCTGTGCTCTGAATATAGGTGGAGCACGGGCCCCATGGGCCCATATAACTCACCATCTGTCTAAATAGAAAATCTACAAACCGCCTATTTGTGTTTGTTCTACCTGGGGTAGCACCAAGAGGATCAGCTGTTTATCAGACGTACAGTCTAACTCATGATGGCAGGCAGCCTTTCATAACAGGAAGGTGCTTTCTTTGGCTGAGAGGGAGGAGACGTTCTACATGGCATAACAGTTATGCCTCTGATTCCTATGGCATTCAGAGTGGGGAGCAGCTAACGTTTAGTTAATTTCTTTGGCTAACCTTAATAGCGGATCTCTGAGCTAGGGAGAATAAAGGAGCCAAAGATATCTACAAACAAACAATCAAAGAAACAAACAGCAAACAGGCCACTGAGATGGGCCATCTGCTATTCAATCAATTCTTTAAGATTATTTGAATGATGGAGTTTAAGACCTCACAGTAATTGGCAATCTTTTATCTTTAAAATGCATTACAAATATAATGTTCACAAGAGTTGTTTCAGGTACAATTCCCTATATTTTTATTAAGAAAACTGAAATACAACACTAAAAAGATTAGTTCACAGCCAGGCAGAGAACCACTGTCCATATGGAGATTAGAACATAGTTATTCCTGATTCCCAATATTGTGCCCAGAAGTAGAACACTTGACCATGCACGGTATCTCATGTTTATAGCCTTGGTGTATGTATGTTATGTAAAAAGACTCTTATGAGCCAAGAGAAGAAGAGGAGAAGGTTCATTATTCAAGCTCAATATACTACCAGCCCCACCATCCTGCTCAGATAATCCCAGATCAACAACCCTGCTTTCCTTCCTTTCTTGAACGATCCAAGTCCTTGAAGTTGTTTCTGCCTACAATTAGAGTTATTGCCATACTGAATGAGAGCTATAGTACATATCCATTATCCTGTCTCCAACAGTGGACAGAATCAGATGCTTCAGAGAAAGGTTCAAGAGCTCCCTCAATATATATGGGATAATCTATCACCTCGTTTCCCTTCCAAAATGTCTCATTCCAATCTCTGCCAATAGATATTGGCTTAAATCCTGAAATATGGTGTTTTATCTACCTTCCACAACTGCTTTTTAACTATAATGATTATGAATATTATTGTTATTCATGTAAACATCTTTAATTCTTAATCTCCATGTCACTCTTTGGCAATGAATTCCACAGTTTAATTAGGTGTCACATTAACACATATTTTCCTTTCACAATTCTGGCTTTCCTACCTTTCTTTTTCATTGAATAGTCCCTGTCATTGTGTTGTGGTATTGGGAGAATTGAAGCTCCCAATCTAGTTTATTTATTGCATTCCCCTGTCTTTCATCTCCTTTGCAAAGTAAACAATCCTGTTCTTTTCCAACTCTCTTCATATAACAGTGTTTCCTTCCTTCTTGTCAAAACCTCCTTTAATTCTGTAATATCCTTCTGAGATTGTGTGATCCCAACTGCACAGAATGCTGCAGCTGAGGCCACAGCATTGATTCATGAAAAATGCCACACATTTTTTGTTCCTGACCGTGCAAGGTCATTGTCATTCTTTTCAAGGACCTACGTGGCTCACAGCACCTAATAGCAATTATGCTGTCCTGTCTATGCTTCCTGAATGAACACAGCACTGTATACTCAATTGAAGAAAGATGGTCTAGTGGTAGGGCTAAAAGGGACAACAGAAAACCAACCCCTCTGTCCAGGCCTCCTGTTCCCTGTCTCTCTCCTGTTTAAAAAAACCAAACAAACAACAAAACACTCACCTACAGCAGGTAAAAAGATGCAGCCTCATTTTAAAACAACAAGCCTTAGCCCTCTCTTGAGATTTATCCCTATCTGACAAGAAATCTCAGGGTGTTGTTTAAGCATATCAGAATATCACTAGCAGAGTGCACATGGTATAACTAACTGTTGCCTGTCAACATGCTATCACTGGATTATGATTAATGAGCACAGACCAAAGAGTTATGAAAGGGCATGGCTCTGTCCTCCTCTAGTAATCATGCCTGTACAACCACTCATCTTGAGTAACTCTTATCCTTATGAGTAGTCCCTTAGTCATAGAAATGTAGGGCTGGAAGTGACCATTCCCTTCACACTGAAGCAGAACCAAATATACTTAGACCAGCCCTGACATCTGTTTGTTTAGCCTGTTCTGAAAAGCTTCCAATGACAGGGACTCTACCACCTTTCTTGGTAATTAATTTCAGTACTTAGAAAGCTTTCCTAATATCTAACCTAAATCTTTTCTGTACATTAAGCCAATTACTTCTTGCCCTGCCTTCAGGGAGAACAGTGGATTTCAGTCCTCTTTATAGTAGACATGAACATATCTGCCTTCTCTTCATACTTTCGTACACCTAAACGTACTCAGTTTTTTACCCTTTCCACATAGGGCAGCTTTCTAAACGTTTAATACTTTTGTTTGCTGCTCTTTGGACACCAGTTTTTCCATATCTTTCCTAAAGTGTGATGCCCAACACTGGACACAGTATTCTAGATGGAGCCTCACCAGGGCCGAACAGAGCAGGACAGTTACCTCCAGTGTCTTATATAGGACACAATGGTGAATACAGATCAGATATTCAAAATTTGGTATTCAAAGCATATCATTGAAAGACTCCTTCATTAGACAAGAGCAGTTATAATGGAATACAAAATTAAATCATCATATATAGAGATGAACACACACACACACACACACACACACACACACACACACACACAAAGAAAATTAAGACCCTAATCTTGCAAGCATTTAGAAATATGCTTACCTTTAAACCTGAGCATCCCCTTGATTTCAGTTAGAATACTCATGTGTTTAAAGTAAAACACATGCCTGAATGTTTGCAGGATCAGGGTCCAAGATATTACCTTAAAATTATAAATTCATATGCCCCACCAAGCATCTGTCGACGGGAGCAGGAATGCAGACTATACCAATGTATCAACCACAGCAGCCAACCTCTTCCCATCCAGAAATACCTCAATCAGCCTCCAACATTGTGTCTAAAATTCCTCAAGTCCCCCTGGCAGTGAGCGAAGGAAGTCACGGCCAATGTTAAGGAACTATGGCGAGCTGAATGGCAGCAAGTAGACGTCCCAAACAAACATCTTGTGTTGGATTCCACCACTGAGCAGAAAGGTTTCAATCTTCCCTGGAGACTGTGGTGTGTTCCAAACTGGCTTAGGACCGGTCAGGGCAGGTGCAGTTATCTGCTGCCTAAGTGGAATTTGTTGCCATCTCCACTTTGTGCACCACATTGTTGCGGAATGCCCAACATGAAAATTTATTGGCTCACTGGAGGATATCCACAATCTAACCAGTGACGCTGTTCGCTGGCTGGAGAGTTTGGATGTCCAACTCTGACAAAGAAATACAGCATTGAACATGACAGTTGAAAGAAGAAGAAGATAAGTCCTTCATGCTTCTAGGAATTGCAGACACTTTCCTGTTAATTCCTCTTCATCTACAGCTGCAGTGATAATGACCAATCAGGATAATTTGGGAAGACTGAAGTTTTTATTTAATTAAGGAAAAGTTACACATTCTTTCCATCAAGATACTGCATGCAGTAAGTCTGTAAAATCTGAAATGAATGTCTCATATGTCTACACTGCATTCCTCTTTTGAGAGAGGAATGCAAATGCAGCTGAGCGAAATTGCAAATGAAGTGTGGATTTGAATTTACCATGCTTCATTTGCATAATCGTGTCCGGGTGCTATTTCAAAATACCCTATTTCGAAAAAAAGAAACGCAGTCTAGACGCAGTTATTTCAAAAGAAAATCCTTCTTTCGAAATTACCCTTACTCCTTATAAAATGAGGCTTAAGGGTAATTTCGAAAGAAGGGTTTTCTTTCGAAATAATCGCATCTAGACTGCGTTTCTTTTTTCTAAATAGGGTATTTTGAAATAGCTCCCGGACGCGATTATGCAAATGAAGCGTGGTAAATTCAAATCCGCGCTTCATTTGCAATTTCGCTCAGCTGCATTTGCATTCCTCTCTCCAAAGAGGAATGCAGTGTAGACATACCCTCAGACAGTTGTTAAATAGGACTTTCAGGTCACCAGTAGCAGTAACTATTCATTGGGAGTATTGTACAAAAGAATCATTCCAGTTTGAAATATTTGCAGGTAGGAGGTGTTTTAACTTAACCCTAAAGTTAATTTAGCAACATTTTTCCTTTCTTTAAAAGTGAGTTTATTCTTTATACACAATAAAAGTATGAGCTACATTTGGATCATCCCAGCTACTTGGTGTAAATTCTGACTCACATCATTATTAATAGTGCATGTTCACTGGTATATTGGATCAGAATTTGATGTCTTTTTTCTCTTAGACTTTACTCTGGTGATTTCTTAGACAAAGTCCCGAATAAGGATTACTGTTTGTTTAAATAGCTGGATTGTTTTGAAAATCTAAATTCACTATCCTGAAGGAAATCTTCAATCTCTCCTTTAGATCATCAAGGACTAAGGGTGGGGACATAGAAAAACCTATAATAATAGTGTTAGAAACATCTGTAATATGCTATGTGATCTGATCCATACTTGTCCATGTGTGGGTGAATATTCTTTGCATGTAACTAAAGGGTGTTTTTTCCTTGTGTTGCAGGGGAGCCCGAATTTAAGTATGTCGGGAATATGCACGGGAATGAAGCAGTTGGAAGGGAGCTGCTCATTTTCTTAGCTCAGTACCTGTGTAATGAATACCAGAAGGGAAATGAAACAATTATCAACTTGATCCACAGCACACGCATCCATATCATGCCATCCTTTAATCCAGATGGGTTTGAGAAGGCAGCATCCCAGGTTGGTAAACCGATGTATATACAATACATTGTAACTGTCCCCTTTAATAAGGTATATGACCAGGCCACCCAAATACTATAAAAATTGTCTCCAAATATTCATTTTAGTTTTTAAACTAATTCACTGTATTCATGACCTTTCTGTTGTCACATTTAATGTTTTATCAAATATGTTTATTGCCCAGAATGTTTTTACCCCAAATTGTAATGGATATTACAAAATATTGGTGGAAGGGTAAGTTTAAGTAATAATTAAGAGTATTCTCACTGGATACCTGATTCTAAAAAAATATATCCAAGGAAACAGAAACATGTCAAGTGACCTATGTGTCATAAAACTGCTTTTATTTCAAATATCTGAGACTAACCATAAGCTTCTTCTAATCCAGCTATTGACCAAGAATGATTCAGCAAATAATTTAGGATAATGAAAACAGCCAAGAAAATTGTGATCTATTCATGAAGATCTAAAATTGTATTAATGGATTGTTTGCTCATGGATGTTTCTTATGCCATATCTGCATTTATGCACACTTGTAATTTCACTCTAATACTAACATACCTGTTGAATAAATGGGACTACTGACATGTTTAAATAGCTGCAGGTGTGGGGCTTTAGCATATGGTCACTACCAAGAACAGTAATTGCACCTTTAATAAGACGTGATCATTATTATGATTTATAATATAAAATTCTATCAAATAGCTATAGTTTAGATTCCTAACAAAATGTATTTTCGTTAGCCTTTGAGTATAATAATTTTGAAAGATTACTTCAATAGTAATTTTGAAATTTAACACATGAAAGTTGTATACATTATTGAATAAGCAAGATTCTGTTTCTTAAAATATTGTTAAACTATTAGAAAACAAAACACTTGGGATTGAATCCATTACCATCCATGTTTTCCAAAAATGTTCAGTATTAGCGCTCCCTCTAGTGGCAATAAAGTGGAAGCTATATTTTCCGTAAATTACCAGCTGGTGGCAGTACATCCTACTTGTGTTTAAATCATTTTTGTAGAGCTCTGATTTAAAATGGGAAAGAACCTCTTTCCTACCTTCAGAAATAAAATGAAAGCCTCAGAGCCAAATCTGGAAGTTCTTTCTAATGCAAAACTCACATTGTTCCTCATCCCTGAGAAATGCTGAACAGCCGCAACTCTTCTCTGAATGAGGACCAATGATCTGATGGGAGTTTGTCTGTATACAAATGTCTTTTAGAAATAATGTGACCTGAAGCAGGATAATAGAAATTTGAACTTCCTGCCATGCAAGGCTACCTTTCCTCAGGGAATTTTCCTTTAACCTCAGCACTGAAGTTACTAATACATGCTGATCTTCACTTATCCAACTCAAGGACCTAATTTTCAATTCCTCACACAGAGGAAACTCGTGTAAAACACTCTTGACTTCAGTGGAAGTTTTGCCTTAGTAAGATGCAGCCTTCCCTGTCCATCATATAGCTGAAACTTTCATTCATCATTTTGTATCTTAGTTACTGCAACATCTTGTTCTCTGCCCTTGGCAAATGCAATCTTGTTTCACTCATATCCATCCAGAGTGCTGCTCCTTAGATCATTTTCCTAGTCCCTACCAACGCTCTTTTTGAATCTC
Organism: Rafetus swinhoei; assembly: GCA_019425775.1. Classification (NCBI taxonomy): domain Eukaryota; kingdom Metazoa; phylum Chordata; order Testudines; family Trionychidae; genus Rafetus; species Rafetus swinhoei. The sequence continues at coordinate 74,410,589 of CM033449.1, read as the reverse complement.
TCCATTGGTCTCTCCCTTCCCTGTAGTATCAAATATAAGTTGCCAGGATTCACTTTCAAGATACTTCATAGTCAATCCCGCCCTGCCTAACATCTCTTTCACTGTAGACCTGCTGCTGCTTATCTGTGATTGGCGAATGATGCTGGCCTCTGCCATCACAAGCACTATCACGCCTCATTCCATGCTGACCCTCACATCTAGGAGGTAGTTCCCCTAAATATCCCCAAAACTACCTTGTTCTCTACCTTCCAACTTATTCATCAGAGCTCTCCTTTGCTATAATTTCTACAAAACCCATGACAATGGCTAGGTTGCTGATGTGCAAAGACCAGTACTGGTCACCTATATTGTATCTTTGCTTAATTGTACTCCGCTGCCTATATCCATCTCTTTCTTACAATTAGAGTGGAAGGCCTTTGGGGCAGGATCTTTTTGTTCTGTGTTTGTACAGTGCCTTGCACATTGGGTTCCTCGTCTAGAACTGGAGCTCCTATGTATTAAAGTAATACAAATAATTATTAATATGAATACATATATGGTGGTCTGAACAGATTACCTGAGTTACTTTTGTTTTCCCTCTCTGCTTCCTATCTTCTTTCAGCCTGGTGAACTCAAAGACTGGTTTGTTGGTCGCAGTAATGCTCAAGGAATAGACCTGAACCGTAATTTCCCTGACCTGGATAGAATAGTCTACGTTAATGAGAGAGAAGGTGGTCCAAACAATCACCTACTGAAAAACATGAGGAAAGCTGTAGACCAGAATCCTAAGGTAAATAACATCCTGTTTTTTTCCATAAAACCACTGGAGTGTATTTCACCTTTTTCCATAGAGAGCACTCTTGTTGGCTCTTAAAACAAGAAGCAAATTTTTCTTAAATAAATAAGACAATATTCTGGACTTGGATTATTTTATTACTTAAACAAGTCTATTTTCTGGTCTTAAATCCATCAGCTCCTAGTACACCATTAATTTCCTTCTGTTGAATGTTTTGTAAACTGGATTCCTCTTTTTGTTTAGCAAATCTTCTTTAGTCTGTTCTGTTAGTCCACAATCACTCTCCTTAACTCTAACCTTAATTTTTTAAGACCAGAGATCATGGAGTTATTCTTGACTTCTTTGTCTCCTACATTTCCCTTGTTAATAAAACTGTCCTGGTATCACCAGAATTCACGTATACATTGATCTTAATTCAGTTCTTGTTTATGTTCCCATATGTATGGGTTTAATATGTTTGGAGGGATTCTGTCTACCTCTGATCTTCACATGCAGAATGCTTCAAGAACTACTGGTGTACTGATATATATCTTTAAGTGGGTATGGCTCTAAAAGCCAGCATTTGATTACAGATTTTGACAACCTGTTGATGAAAAGTGATTACCAGCTCAGCATAGATTTAATTTTACCATCCATCTATTGTACTTATCTTAGAATGTAGAATGTACAGTGGATGTCATTGAAATCAACATTTATTTTTTCATGGTTTTAAAAATTACCACAATATTTGCAGCATTGCCTATGCAATGTGTAGCAAGGTAAAGTCAAACACTGAGATGCAATAAATATAGGGTCTGATTCTGATCTAATTTACCATTTTACTTTGTGAATCCACATACATCAATGGAAAGTCTTCAGATTGACATCAGGTCTTTGTACAGATGTCAATCTGCTTCTATGGATTGGGCCATAAATGTGGTTGGAATCAAGCCTGTAAACAAGTTTAAATGCATTAGACTGTGGAATATGTTACTACATGGAATATCATGTGTAAATATCTATTTTTGTTGTAGCTTGCTCCTGAAACTAAAAGCATCATTCACTGGATTATGGATATTCCCTTTGTCCTCTCAGCCAACCTTCATGGAGGAGACCTTGTTGCAAACTATCCATATGATGAAACTCGCAGTGGTGTGTATTACACATTAGTCCCATCTGTTGAAAGACACAAATGGGAGATAGACATGCTATCGGATACTTCTATGGCTGTTACAATTCACTTTCTAAATTACAGAAGTATACAACTGGAAGGGATCTCAGTAGGTCATATGTATTCATGGCAGGACAAAGTATTATCTAGACCATTCCTGACAGGTCTTTGTCTAACCTGTTCTTAAAAGCCCCTAGTGATAGAAATTCCACAGCCTCCATAGGCAGTTTGTCCCAGTGTTCAGTTGTAAATTTTCCCTAATGTTCAGCCTAAATCTCCCTTGCTGCAAATTAAGGCCATTGCTTCTTGTCCTATCATCAGAGGTTAAAAAGAAGAATTTTTTCACCTTCTTCTTATAACAACCCTTTGTGTATTTGAAAATTGTTATAATTTGCTCGCTCTTCTCTTCTCCAGATTAAACAAACCTGATTTTTTTTTCAATCTTCCTTCATAGGTTATATTTTCTAGAACTTTAATATTTTGTGTTGCTCTCTCCTGGACTGTCTCCAATTTGTCCACATCTCTCCTGAAATGTGGCACCCAAAAATGAACATAGTACTCCAGTTGAGGCCTAATCAGTTTGGAATAGAGTGGAAATGTGATGCAAATGTATAGCAATGACCCATTTAAGTAGATTATTCATTAATTAATTACAGTAAAACTCCAATAGTCCGGCATCCAATTGTACAGCACTCCTGATAGTCCGGCATCAAAATGGCAAGAGCCTAGTGAGTGAGGTTCTGCAAAAAACAAGTCACAAGGCAACAGCGGCAGCAGCTGAACCGAGCAAAAAGGGTAAAAAAGGGTTAAAAAAACTAAAACATCACAGTATACTGTATACAGTATGTACAATAAAAAGGGTTAAGAACACTTTATATAGAGTATATAATGTATACAGTAGCTATATAACCAGCTTATAGTACCTCCTGATAGTCCGGCATATCCGATAATCCGGCACCACCTAGGTCCCAAAGGTTCCAGATTATCGGAAGTCTACTGTACATTTATTGGTGCAAATATAGTTAACATATAATCTTTCACTCTAGGTTTAAAGATACATTTTCTATGGTTAGAGGGTGTGATTTCAGTAGAGTTACTTGGAATATAATTGGTATAACACAGTGGAGAATCAGGTCCAAAATTTTATGCTTTTGTACTATAATTTTAGTGCAAACATGGTAATGATGAATTGGGCAAAACCTGAAATGGTTACCATACATCAGTGGTGTGCAAACTTTTCCAGTCATGCCCTCATTTACCATGAACAGAATCTGTCCATACCTCAACCCATTACTGCACAGCCAAGACTTCCTTCATAGCAGAGCATAGGCTGAAAGTGGAGCTGAGGGTGGAACTAGGATGAGGGAGCATCTGGAGCTAGAGGAGGAGTTGGTCTGGGGATGGAGAGAGATTGAGGGAAGAGCTGGGCTGGGGGCAAAGTGGGGCTGGGGCTGATCTGGGAACAGAGAGGTAGGTATCAGGGCAGAGCTGGGCCTGAAGGTGGAGCAGGACTAGGGGTTAAAAGGGCTTGGCGGTAGTCAGGATGAGGAGAAACTGGTCTGGGACTGGGGCTGGAAACATGGCATTGCCTCCCTTCCTCCTGTGGGGGCTGGCCACAGTCAGTGGGACATGCCCCATAGTTTGGGGACCACTGCCCTACATTATATCCTTTTTAGTCGTATACTAAATTTTCCTAACCAAGGAGAAGGGAATGGATTTGGAGGCTTTGGATCTTGCCAGTGCAGAAATGGTAGTTAAATATTGAGTCCTGAATCTAGGAACTTCCCAAGCTAACTGACTTTCTAGATGGTAAAATAGCAAAAGCTGCTTGGGTGATTTCCTGGCTCTACTGAAGTCAGTGGGACTTTTACTATTAACTATTGTGAAGCCAGGATGTCACCTGTTCTTTCCCTGATTATTTAAATCTCCATATAATCCGTATCATCTATCTGAAGTACAGCCCACATATCTGGAAATTCCACATGACAACTAACCAGTAGCTATACATACAATAACTGTCATGTAAGGAGAGAGTATTTATTTATGGCTTGCAAACTAAAACATTAGTGACGTACCTAGTTGAGAGAGTTCTTTATCAAGTCAAGTTTTAACTATTAGTTCTTTAATAAAAGTAGTCATGGAAGTGATATGTGTGTGAGTGAAAATAACTGTATTGCTATTTCTCCTTCACTAGCACTGCTGGACCATATGTAGTCTGTTATAAAATGGTTCACTCTGCAGTAGAATCATTTTGCCAATATGCACATAGGATTATTATTGTTTTATTGCTTCAGCCATTAATGTGTACAGGCTTAAAATGCATAACCATCTGATCTTGTTTGTAAGCCTTGTCCTTTTATAACCTATTTACTCCCTACTGTTTGTTACTCACATTCATCATATTATGCAGGATTAGATTGTAAACTTTTGATTTTGTTTGTTTGTTTCATTTTATAAAATGACTAACATTTTGGGGTGTTTGGTACTGTAAAATTACTAACAATAATTTTAATACCGGTATATAATAATGAATAGTGTTAATATTATTTACATTAATATCTTAAATAATAGCAATACAGATAGTATTACCATGTTAACATAATTATTATGAAATATTAATTTTACACTGCTATATGTGCACTTGGTACTTTACAGAAAAGTAAAAGACACAGTTCCCACCCTATATGAGTTCATAATCCAATATGACTGTATGACTAAACTGCTAATCCGTGTGTCTGACTTTATATTCTAGGCAGCACTCATGAATACAGCTCCTGCCCTGATGATGCGATTTTTCAAAGCTTAGCTCGAGGCTATTCATCTTTTAACCCAGCCATGTCTGATCCAGACAGGCCACCATGTCGTAAGAATGATGATGACAGCAGTTTTGTAGATGGAACAACTAATGGCGGTGCTTGGTACAGTGTTCCCGGAGGTCAGTGCCACTTCATGATACAATGTAGACTCAGTTGCTTTTGAGGATGGTCAGTAATTGTGGTCACTTTAAAATTATATTCACTGACAAATTAATAGAATACAATTTTGAAGCTCTTCAGTGTTTGCTGGTGTAATACAAGCTGAATCTCAGATGGATCCTGTAGGGAATATTTTCTTAACTATTGTAGCAGCAAAACCTCAATAAAGCAAATGGGAGGTAAGCATGGAACTCCTTATGGGCTCAACTCAGAACACACAGACAGCGGAAAGGGAAGCTGACCATGATGCCTCTTAAAATATTTATTCTCTTTCACCCTTCGTACCGGGCAGACTCAGAATGTTTAAACAATTCAGTTCTCAGACAACTTCAATTAAGCCATTTTCTACCTCGAGTGGGCAATTAAAATTATTTGCTTTTTTCCCCTCACAAAAGGTACAAAAATGGTTTTATCTCCAGAATAACACATCAGATAGGTTTGTAACAGGTCATTCAGGAATAAATATTAAAATAATGGGTGTACAAACAATTGAAATATTGGTTTTACAAAAACATGCACAGTAGAAAAATGCCCACTTAACACAATACACTATTACAGTCTGTGGAGAGATTTATCATTACTGAAGATCTCAGAGAAAAAAGAAAGATACCTGCTGAGGGATGTCAGATAACTGCTGTCTGCAGTTCAATATGGGCTCAATCTTAAAAGGAGCAGAGAGTCTTCTGGGAGGTATTTAGGGCCTAATTCTACACCACTGTAGACACTGGAAGTTTTGCCATCAGTTTCAATGGGAGCTCAATCAGGGCCTTAGATCCCTGTATTCGTTGCTCACTTCTTGCCTCCTTCTTATCAGTGGATCCCAGGACTCATGCATCACAGTCTGTGGAGTCCAGGGGAGGAGGTGGGACATTGTGTTAGAGGTCACTGAACCCCTTTGCTACGTGGAGAAGAGAAATACTTCTTGTAGGTTTCAGAGGCTGAACAACACTTCTGTTTTAATGTGATTATTTTGCTCAGACAAAATTCCGATTTAAGCCAGTGGAAGTTAAATTCTTTGGTCAGAATTTGTCAATGTATTGAAATGTTTGGTAGAGATGGTTCGATTTTGATTAAGTCCCTTTGGAACCAGGCAGCTTTCTAATGGAAACCTGCCTAGTTTTGTGGCAACTTGGCCACACAGTTTCCTGGCAATTCCATGGTCTGCAGCTCCAGGGCAGCCCACTTGCAATTTCCAAATGATTCTGTCCACATTGAACATGCCGGAGTCTGGGACTGAGCAGGACTTTCTCTGCAATTGCAGCTCTGGACTACTATGAGCCTGGTTGAGTCCAAGCACTTGAACTTAGAGTAGGGAACATGTCAGTCATAAACTCACAACCCTCCCTTCTCTATCCCGTCCCCCCCCCACACACTACTGGGCTCAGGAAGCATAGAAGAGGAAGCTGCCTGATTTGAATGTGGAAGAGACAACGGTATATTGGGAGAAAGAGCTAGGGGTATGTAAACTGGAACTGGAGATGGTTAGTGTGTGCAGGGAGAGAGGGAGAAAGAAACTTATATGGAATTGAAGTTGGGGAACACTGTCTGACTTGTTGGTCAGGAGTACTAGCACTGGGCACCAGAAGCAAGGGGCCAGGAGACTGGAACTGGAGGCCAGAGAAGAAAATGGGGGATGATGAATCAAAACTACTAGATGGGGGAACTGAGATTGGATGAAGGATGAAAATAGCGGGCTAGTTAGGAGGAGGCTGGGGTACCTCACACAAATCTTCTTAACCGTGTAATCTTGATTCAGTTCCAGGGTATTGAATGAGGAATGATCCCGTGGAAAAACTAATGTATGATCTTGTAACTAAAGATTGTATCATCATACATATACCTAAAGGGACTGAGTTAAGGTTACAGAGGGAACCTTAATTCTGGAATTTGCTAAATGTTTGTGCTTAACTTTGACAACTTAATAATGTTCTCTTAGAGTAGTTTTGTGTGTGTAATTTCTATATATAATATAGACAAGAGAGAATAGCAAATCATGCACAACCATAAACCAGCTAATACCTTCAATCATTACATTTTAACTTTGTATTTCAAGTAGCAGTGCAAGGGCACTTGATCAACTGAGTTTAATCAGATTCTTGTATCAGCATAAAAAAAAAAACCCATCTCCAAGCAGCTTAACTTGCTCTGTAATTAGCCTATTGTTTAAGTGTCTTTTTATTCTCAGGCACGCTGTAAGTCATGCCTGGCACTTTGTCAGATCGTTACTGACATAAATCACAATTCATGTTCCATATTACTGAATCAATGCTGAGGGTATTTTCTTTTAGGTTTTACCATGAAAAGTGTAGGATGCTCATGCTCTGCATGTTATCCCCAAACCTTTAGTTTGTACTATCCAAACAGCTAATGGTCTGATGTACTTTGTCTTCATATACTACCCATACACAGGGTATATATACATTGCATGGCTATTTTGGATACGAGAGGTATCCCAAAATAGCTATCCCGCATCTACACAAGCTGCCCGTTATTTTGAGATATTTTTCAAAATAATGGGCGCGTACTATTTTGCCATCCCTGTAAACCTCGTTGCACGAGGGATAAGGGATAGCTCAAAATAGTGCATTATTTTGAAATTTGGTGCTGTGTAGATGCACCAAATTTCAAATTTCAAAATAGATTTGAAACAAAATAAGCAATTTGTGTAGCACAAATTGTGTATCTTATCTCTAGTTTAGGGTGCTGTGTAGATGCACCCTTACTAATAAAGTATTATACCAGTTCATGTACTAATTAGTAACAAAGAGATATGTGGGAATTGCAGATGCTCAGCAGCTCTGAGGATTTAGCCCCTAACATAATATTTTAAAATAGAAGACATTGCTTTGTCTAGATTCTAATGTAAATCCTCCATTAACTACAAGGAAGAGGAGTACAAGAATGAAGGGACATGTAACTTACTTGCATCCATAGAAAATTCCCTCTGTAAGCCAGCAATGAGGGATGCGAATCAAAGTTGTGACAATCTGAAGTATTCAAAGTATCAAAATGCCATTTCCAGTGAGGACCCCCTCCCATTAATGTACAATGTGACCACTGCATTATAGTAAGAGAGAAAATCTGTCACTAGTGTACAGAGCCTCCTGCTGTCCCCTTTCTCCAGGAGGGTGAGAGGTAGTGGCTGGAGTGGCACAGAACAGATGGGGATAGGAGAGGTCATTTCATTTCCAAAATTACAGTTACATAAGCATCATCTCAAGAACTTTTATTTTTTTAATTTTTTATTTTTAGGTTTCTCTCTCTGAGATGGGCAAGGTGGAATGGGGTTAGAATGATCAGTCAGCTATGGTGAAAGAGACAGTGGCAGGGAATGGTCAAGGAGCAGTTAAAAAAAATTAACTAAAATGATGTGTGCCTGGGTAAGATACTTGACTGAGACTGAAACTTGGCTCAGTTCCTGGTTGTGCCACAGGTATTTTGTGTGACCCTGGGCAAGTCATTTAGTCTCTCTGTAAATCAATTCTCCATCTGAAAAATAGGGAGGATTATACTTTTTCCCACTTTTTTGCTCTCTCTCTTGACTGTAAGCTTTCTGAGGACAGGGATTATCTCTCCCTGTCTGTACAGCACAAACCATGTGAGTTCCAATCTCATTTGGGCTGTTAGATGCAACCTCAGTACAAATAAATGAGGACACTTTGAGAAGTGTCAGATTGAGTGGCAGATTCAGAACTTGATAGAAGAAAATGCTTTCACACAACGCATAGTCTGTGGAACCCATTGGCACAGCCTGGTAGCGCATGGCAATTCCTACACATATATGAGTTTTGAATGAGTCTATTTGTTCAGATCCCTTTGAAGAGTCTGGACCACAGCTGAGAGCTTCAGGTAAAATAATAAATAACCCCCTTCCTTTTTAAAACGGAGAAATTGTCCAGTAGATATTTTCTGTTGTGTCCAAATGGTCTCTAATGTAATAACAGGAAGGTAAATTGGATTTTGGAATAAATGAAGCTGTTGTCTAGCTACTAAAAACAGGATGCAAACAAGTCATAAAATTTGCAAGTCATGGTCTGACAGGTAGAATGAATTCAGTCTCATTCCTGTATTGGACTAGAGTCTCTTCTGTGCCCATCATGAAGGGCGGGATGATGACATGAAGCCAATTGCAGTTCCAAGAAGCCTGAGGACTACTGTAATTGCCCTTTTGCAATAATCCATCTGGGAATTGCCCAGGTATACTGTACATCCACCAGGCCTCTTCCTACCCCTACACTGAAAACCACAAGCAGGAGGCATAATAAATTGCTATACTAACCCTGTTCTCACTGGGAACTCCTGCACTTTGAACGGATTCTTATCTGGGGAAACATGGCTAGTTTCTGCTTCTCTTTGTGCTTCCTCATGGTACAGAGAAAGTGGAGCAGGTGTTACAGAAACTAGACCAGGGAATACAGATTCATTGAGGTCAGGATGATGGAACATTTAAATACATAGCTAATTAAAAATACTACTGTATATTTTTAAATCCCCCAATTAAAGTTTAATTAAAATGTTTTTCAATTACCATATTCAAGTCTAGTTCCTATTTCTTTTACTCTGGTGCTGAGTTGGAAAAAAGGAAAAAATAAATGTAGTAGCTGATTGGAAATTACAGGACTCACCTTCCCCACTCTCCTACGCCAGATGAACTTTTCTTTTTAATTTTTCTTTTTTTTTGAAGAAAGTAATTGAAAATATTTTCCATGGAAAGTAGATCCTAACATTTTTGTGCTGAAAAACAAAATTTTAAGCAGCTCCAATGAATATCTCTTTCAAAGTATTTATGTGATGTTGTATTTACTTTGTCATTAGCTGTCATTCACAGGTTTACAGTGAACATAATGGTCAGTTTTTTCATCTGGAAATAATTGAACCACACCTGGAAATTGTTTTTAGTTCCTTCAAAAGAAAAAATGGGCTTTCCATGCCAAGTGTCTCAGAGGATTATGCAGGCCAGATGCTCTTTCAGATTTGGTACAATCATTACATGCAGTCATGACTGCCAAGAAATTCAGTGTTTTCTGTGAAATGAGCATTTTCAGTGAACTCCCTTTTTTCCCCTCTGAGAAACAGTATGTTGGGGCCTGTTTCACTTCTCTCTTATTCTGGTTTAAGATCAGTGGATTTATTCTAGAACAGTGGTTCTCAACCTATTGACCACTGTGGGTTATGTATGCAGCTCCTTGTTATGTGGGCTGCAGCCACACAGTATATATACTGTCTGCATGGTCCTGAGGCTGTCACAGATTGTAGTTCTGTGCTGATTGAGCTGCAAGTGGCCCATGGGCCACAGGTTGAGAACTACTGCTTTAGATTTACATCAAAGTGAGAAAAGAATCTGGCCCATCGTGTTTCATACAGATTTCTCCTAATTCCCAACAGCATCTTATAAGTGTCTCCTTGCTGAAAGTTCCACTTTTCTCACTGGACACTATGCCAATACACCTTACCTAACAGCAATGCAAATGGTGTCAACATAAATCTCTGCTGATATTGCAGGAATGCAGGATTTCAATTACCTCAGTAGCAACTGCTTTGAAATCACCGTGGAGCTCAGCTGTGAAAAATTCCCTCCAGAGGAAACTCTGAAGAGCTATTGGGAGAACAACAAGAACTCACTTGTCAATTATATTGAGCAGGTAAATGGTCAAAAGAGTTTTCTATACAGTAATGCATCTAAACAGAAATTGCCAGCTGATTTAATCTGATTACACACTATAGTTATGCTTGCTTGGCACACTTCCATGGGGTAAATCTAGAACTAATAGATTCTTAAAAATTCAAACCCATGTGAATCTAGATCTGATTTTTGGTAGATACGCTATAGTTAACAAGTATATGCTGTAATTGTGATATGAGAAAAATAACATGTTAGTACAGCTGGTGAAGAATGGGGATTTATTCTTGAATAACTTATTTGAGAAAATATGCCAAAGTTTGCCAGATCAAATATTTGCAATGAATAAATCACTGAGTTTTGCCTGTTAGTTTTATGTGGGATGAAAAGGCAGTATATTTGCACTATAGAATTTCACCTTTTTGCTGTTAACTATCTAAAAAAAAGCTTCAGATTCTTTGCAGATGGGTTAATTTCCCAAAAATAATTGAAAATGTGGTCTGACAAGGCATTTTCAGAGCTGTAGGTACCATAACACCTTAAATTGCCTGCTTCTGTAGCATTGCTAGCTAGATCATTGAAGCTCAGTTGCTTTAATCTGGCAGAGGATTTAATCTACCTTCTGGACTTTTGTACATGATACTTACAGCTAGATTCTCAGCAATGGTTGAGAAGTGTGAAGTGTTACCCCGCTACAAACATGGCCTTTCTGCTCTCTTATGCTATATGCGAATCCCTTAGAATCAATTAGGGCAGTTTAAATTATCTAAATTATATTGTCTAAATTATACCAGCTGCTAGTAGTGCCTAAATGACAGCAAAAGCTCAAGAGACTATAGAGAAGTCTCAGTTGGCCACCCTATCCCCACTTGTACCTGCAGCACCTGATAGCAGCTAAACCTGCTACATGTCTTCTGCTGGCTGGTGAGGCTGTTTAGCATGACAGTCCAATGGCACTGCAACACAAAATGGCCATATTGCACCAGAGGATGCAGGGTGCAGCCTCTAAAATGAGGTTTCATGCTTCTCAGACAATAATGTGAGTTTTACCATTAACTATAATTGGAGCAGAATTGGATCTTGTGGGATCTTCCCAGGGGCTGAGTGACTCATATAAAGAAGCTTCAGGGGGGTAGCCAAGTTAGTCTGTACAGGATAAACTTTAAAAAACGAGCAAATAGTCTGGTAGCACTTTAAAGACTAACAAAACATGTAGAAGGTATCACGAGCTTTCGTGGGCATAGCCCACTTCTTCAGATGACCAACATTCTGGTCATCTGAAGAAGTGGGCTGTGCCCACGAAAACTCATGATACCATCTACTTTTTTTTGTTAGTCTTTAAAGTGCTACCAGACTATTTGTTGGTTTTTTAAAGTTTATCATATAAAGGAGCTGATTTAATTGGGAGATGAATCTGCTCACCTCGCACATTTCGTTCTAAATGCCTTGCAGGATCAGACCCTAAATTCCCATATTTGAGAAAACTTAACAGCATGTGGGAAAGATGTACACCAGGCTATATCCCAACACCTTTCATCGAGTCTCTGCATACTCACTAACAAAAGGTTTCAAGGGAGTACATACTTCCCTTCATGGTTTGCTGCGTATTTGTAGCAAAAACAAATTAGTCACATCAACAGCTGAACCCTGTTGGCTCAGTCACTTTGTAATGTTCCATTGTGAGGGTTAGAAATTATCCTTGCTGCTTATTTTCAGCATGTAGCTGTGGGGTGGTTAACATGCACTCTCAGATATGTTACTGACTAAAACAGCTGCCTTTTCTTTCAAGAACATATGTAAGTATTTTCCCATATATCTCTGTCTTTTTCAGATACATCGAGGAGTAAAAGGATTTGTTAGAGATCTTCAGGGAAATCCAATTGCGAATGCCACCATTTCTGTGGAGGGAATAAACCATGACATTACATCAGGTCAGTGCCACACCTTAGATGATTAAGTAGCAAGGAGTGTTAGAATGTGGTTGCTGTGCCTCTGTAGCATGCAAGTTGGAGTCAGAGCAAGTTGGAGTTAGATATTATTAGCTGAGTGTGGTCAGGCTACATCAGTACTTAGATGGGAGACATCATGGGGTTAGGAAGAAATTCTTCTTATGGGCAGGTTGGATATTCTATATCTGCTACCTGCAGGATTTCTTTCACCTTTCTTTGAAGAAGTTCATCATGCCTGCTGTTGGAGACTGGTCTGAACTAAATACATTGCTGGTCTGATCCAGTGAGCCAGGACTTTTAGTCCTAATGCTACGTGCTATATGAAGTATTATTGGTGACTCAGTTGGTGACACCTTTCTCTTTGAGAATGTCTAGACTGTAATTATGGGGTGTGAACTATAGCTCAGGCTGACATGACCAAGCTAGCTGCTGTGGTTTCACTGCTCTGGCCCCTGAACTAGCAAGATTAAAACTAGTTTGGATATGTGAGTTGGAGCTGCAAACACACCTGTGATACCAGTCTGGACAAACCCCGAGTCACTGTGGAACTATATTCTTGAGCAAAGAGCTGTTAGAAGTGCCATGTCTGGGATGAAACTGAAAACTCTGGTCCAAATCCCCTGTGATTATTAAAAGATCCCATTGTGCTTTGTGCAGGATTAGGAGAGTTAAGCACTAATCTCCTTGCCAGATTCCAGTTTGGGTAATTGCTTTCTGCCTAGATAAGCTCCCCTGTTGTTTGTTTGAGAGTGTGTTTTTTCATTTCCTGTTCATGCTGACAGCATGCAAAGTGTTACCTATATGTTCATAATTTGTCATGTTAAACAGCATATTTGTTTGTCAAGGTGCTAATTAAATAAATACATTTCCCATAGTTTGTGAACTATTGTATGCTATAGTAATTTCCCTAGCAATGGATCCTTCTATTCTACTGAATTGTATGGCATGGGATTGCCACTCTCTCCAATTGGCATTTCTCTTCGTGATGTGTCCCCATGTTACAGGGAAAGTGGGCAGCAGTGCCATCAACCAGAAGAGCCAACTGTAACCTTAGCAAAGTCCTTTTACTGTACATAAAATAAGGAAGGGGGAATGAAAGGCAAAGACCAGTAAGGGTACGTCTACACAGCAGTGTTATTTCAAAATAACAAAACGCGCATCTACACAGCAAGCTGTTATTTCCAAATAATGTCGAGGTGGAGGACTTTTGTGACCCTCATTTTATGGGAAGTCGAAGCAGTGACGTAGCTGATATTGCGTGTCTTAATTTGACTTTTGCCCTGCTGTGTAGACATACCCTAAGAGAGCTGCATAGGGATTGAGAGACGGAAAGAAGCAGAGAGGGAGAGGATTCTGTCCTCCATTTGAAAGGTCAATATCCAATCTGTGTTGTCTGTTGCTGGGAGATGAAGATGTGTGATACTGAACCTCACAACTGCATTTAGCCACTTCTATAGTGGCTGAATGCACATTCTGTGTAGTATGCAGGGATAGAGAATCCTCTGCAAAGGGACTTTTGTAAATTCTAATGAAATACTGCTCTGTAAACAATGCACAGTGGGCCTCATTGTCCTTACATTGGTGTAAAACTGCTGTAATGGGGCAGAGGGTCATCCCTATTGTGCGGCTTTGGGATTATGTTTTTATTTCACATTTCCTTCATTTGTTTACTGTAAAGAAAGATTACATACATAATCTGGTACCTCCATTTATTGGTCAGCCTGATAAAAAATGTTGCTGCTTTCACATGGCTATATAATCTCTAGAGTATTCTAATATTGATGGATGGGGATTTACTTCTGTAACTCTTGCCAATGAAAGACTCCCAGGAAAATGGTACACATCAAAAAGATACTGTAATACTGTAAAGAGATCCCTTATTACATGGGGACAGTCCTCACATCATGTATTACCACAAGAGCTGAAGTGAAGGTTGGCTTACATTTGTCAAAAATATATGGAAAACATCTTTTTTTAATAAATAAATGAAAATTGTCTCATTGCATTGCATAATTGCCTGTATATTGAAATCCGGGCCAGCATTTCAGGGATTATATTGTAATGGCAATTACAGCCATCTTGTTTAGCCAGAACTAATTAGTTTCTTTTCTTCAGATGTAATGTTTTTCTTTCTCTTCAGCCAAGGATGGTGATTACTGGAGATTGCTTATACCTGGAAACTACAAACTTACAGCCTCAGCATCAGGCTATCTAGCAATAACCAAAAAAGTGGCTATTCCCTTTAGCCCTGCCGTTGTGGTGAGTACTCCCTCATTGGTAGGTTTGTCTTCCCTTATGAAAAAAAGAATAATAGAATATGGTCTTTTATATTACATGTATATTTATAAAAACCTGAAATCTAAAGCAAAACCCCTAGTTGCTCTTCATTTGTAACTGTCTATACCCAAACCTCATCAATTTAGAAAATGGCCAAGAAATCTTGCCAGAGGCAGGGCAGAGGCGGACCTTGGGGTAAGGTGGGGTGTCTTGGTCCCAACACAACACTAGGGACAGCCTTGAGTAGTACCACCCCCCAATAGGAACTGTGTGACCTTTCCCTTCCCCCCCCCCACAACTCCTTTCTAAGTCAGGATCCCTACAATTACAATACCATGAAATTTCAGATTTAAATAGCTGAAAGCATGAAATTTACTGTTTTAAAAATCTTATGATCATGAAATTGACCAAAATGGTCTGTGAATTTGGTAAGGCCCTATAAATATGCTGAAAAGTAGGACCTCAGTGGGACTTAAGTAATGTATGGGCTTTGTTTGATCCTCTGCACAAGAGTAAATTTCCCCCTTAAAAATAAAGTGGGACAAACCTATCCTGGATGCAATTCCATAGAACATGAATCAGGGAAGATTCTAGACCAGTGCCTCTTTAAAATTATTACTGGTAGACAATCAGCAGCGAGTCAACATAATATGTCATAAGGTAGCATTTGTGTTGCGTTGCCTGCCTGAATTCTGACATTGGTGTTTTTCTCCCTGTATTCATAGGTGGTGGACAAAGCCACAATGGTAATTCACAACATGACATGCTAAAGTAGATAGGTGCCCAACTGTCAGTGAATTTCAATGGAATTTGAGCACCTAACTCCTTTAGAGTCTTTGAAAAACCCAGCCTAAAATGAGGGAACATCCCCATTGATCCCAACAAATATTTGTTCTCTGATAATTTCTTTCACTTATGGTATGTCTACATGGCATGGCTATTTCAGGATACCTCTGGTATCCCAAAAAAGCTACCCCGTGTCTTCACAAACCCGCCTGCTATTTCTAAATATTTTTGGAAAAAACAGGCATGCTATTTCAGCATCCCGGTAACCCTCATTCCACAAGGGTTAAGGGATGTCTTGAAATAGGGCATTTTTTCAAAATTTGGTGCAGTGTAGATCCATGAAATTTTGAAATAGCCTATTTCGAAATTCAATCGAAATAAGATATACAATTTGTGTAGCAAAAATTGCCTATCTTATTTTGAGTTTAGGGTGCTGTGAAGACGCTCCTTTACTAATCTAAAAATGGACTTCCCTTGCCTGCTCTACATTCCCTGCAGCACATGTTTAAAGAGTCATCTTTTTTGATTGTTTCTTTGACCTAGGTTGATTTTGAACTGGAGTCATTATCTGAAAGAAAAGAAGAAGAAAAAGAAGAGTTGATGGAATGGTGGAAGATGATGTCAGAAACTTTAAATTTTTAAGTGAAATCTTTGCATTTTCAACTTTTAATCTATTGTGTGTTGACTTAGTATTATGTACTGTGGACAGACCCTATATTTTAGATCTTGTGCAGTTCACAATATTTAACTTTGATTTTTTTCAGTAATCTCTTGATCAGTACCAGCACTACTTAAAAAAACTAGTAGGCTATTAGCTAGAGAAATAAAAACGATTAATTTGTATTTCATATTCTTACAGAAAATTCCTTCTATGTATACTATAACAAAAAATGAGTAAATGTCTCAGCAGCCTAAGTAGACATACAATCTTCTATGTGTAATTTGCAAGTCCAGAATGTGTAGATTAACTCTGGATTTAAAAATACCCATAATTCTTAGTCAATTTCATATACTGCCACTGGCAGTACATATGAGCAGAAGATGTTCTGTATTTGAGTTATAATGAACGTAGCTGAAAAGGTGTATAATAACAGTTTGGTGTTGTAAGTAATGTTTTATAGGAATTAAAGTCTGGTATAAAATTCTCTTGTGTTATTGTTGTTACAAGCTATTTAAACAAACAAGAAACGGAAACTTACAACTTGTAATGGAAGGAACTTGCATAAGCATTTTCAATGAAGAAGACCCAATATTAATAATCTGGGATAGTGCTAATGTATCCCTTAATCTGTTACTGATACTCTACAGTTGAATTTGGGGGTTTTGGTCACTCAGTAAAATTCTGAATTGCAAAAGAAGAAACACTGCCAAATGTGCATTTTGTTAATATGATTATTGTGCTTGTGAAGTGTTCCATTGAGGAAAATGTTGAGTGTTTCAGCTGATATATAAATATTAGACACCTAGTTATGGAAGATCTGCTAAAGGTTTTATGTGGCTTGGATGAACAACCAAATTTCCAGTCCTCATCCAAAGCTACGTGAACCTCTTCAATTTACAAAATGGGTTGGAAATCTACTAAGGACAGGCATTCTTTCTAGTGCACAATGGCCTGAGCTTGGCACTAATAGTGTTCTTTGAAACTCTTATGTGTTTTGCTTCTGGTCTGATCTGAATCTAGGAGAAACACCAGTAGGTAAAAGTGAAATATATACACTAAATTTTTACTAAAATATTTTTGGAGGAAAAATTTACATTTCAGTTCTGGACAAATGTTTGGATCTCCAATTTATTTTTAGTTATCTGAATCAGTTTGTTGCATTATTTAGTCCATGAAAAAATGAATCTTTCAGAAGTCACAGTATAGAACTGGACTACCAGATCCTCAGTTGGTTACACTGAAATCAATGGAGCTATGCCACTTTATGCCAGCTGAATCTAACTGAAGTTTAGTGTGTGTTGCCAAGTGCCATTTAATTTAGGATCAATTGTCTGATTTTTTTTTCAACAAGCAATGGAACAGAAGAAATTGAATATTGTACCACCCTCTCTCAAATAATAGTTTTATTAGCCTGTATTTTCAGTCACTGGGGGTTGCAGGACTCAAAATTAGATCATGGGTGTCCAGTCTTGCTGCCACTGAAATCAATGTGAAAACTACCATTTATTTCATGTGTTTAGGAACTGATATGCTTTAGATTCTATCTTAACATTCACAGCAAATTGTGTGCTTGGACTTCCTGCATTTCTTAAACAAACATAGCTCTTTAACTTTTAAAATAATACACCCAAGATATTGTGTATGTCCCTACACTGAACAGTATTAAAATGAATAACCGGTTCCTATTGAAGCAAAAAAAATACTATACAACATGTAGATCAGTGCTACAGTAAAACAGTAGACACTGGACTACAAATCCCAAGAGAACTTTTCTAGTAAGAGTTGTAACAATGGAGTAAGCTGTAATTCAGTGAATTTTGTAACTACATCTCAGTCATGCTGACGAACCGTTGTCACAAATGCAAAATGACATTGATACAGTGACAGTTTGATTAAAAAAAAAAAGTAATCAAACTTCCTGCCCCCATGTGCATAAAAGGTACAGGACACACACACACACACACACACACACACACACAACACAGACATTAAATACTAACCCACTTATCAGCATATGTATTGAACTACTGATTCTGTTTTCAGAAAAGCTGGGCAAAATAAAAAAAAAAAATTGTATGAATTAAAACAAGGAGGGCTAGCATTTGGCAAATGGCTACAGAGTTGTTTTCAGCCTGTAAATTATTGTAATAAGGCAAGTGTACATTTGTACAAAATACAACATAACATTAAGCCAGAAGTTACAGTTCGATGGTGCAGCTCCTATCATGTAGCCAATTTTTCTGCATAGGGAATTTTGTGTTATAGTGCAGACATTATATCAAACTGAACCTCATAATGTATTTTTAAAGCGTGCATGTATTCCATGCATGTCATTACTGAATCTATTGTTTTGTGCATTTGTAAATTAAATGTAATGTCCCCACAACTATTATTGATTTACTTCAGATGTCTGCTTACTATTAACTGTACTGAAACAGGCTAATGTAATTAAATATTATGGCACCAGAACCACTGCCACTGTTCTTACTGTAAGTAAAAATGCTTAAGAACAGCATAACCAGGACTGTCAATAACTAGTTTATGTAGCTTCTCTAGTTGAACTGATCTGTGCTGTGGGATTGTGTATGTTGCAATGGAAGATTAAAAGTGTGTTATGTGATGCAGAGTTCTTGGGTTGAAAAAGGCACATTGTACAATAAATACACAGCTCTATTTAAAATGTAAAATGTCTGAGTATGTAAAATGTCTGCGACTGCTCTGGAGAATAGGGTCATAATTCAAAATGATCTGGACAAATTGGAGAAATGGTCTGAGGTAAACAGGATGAAGTTTAATAAGGACAAATGCAAAGTGCTCCACTTAGGAAGGAACAATCAGTTTCACACATACAGAATGGGAAGCGACTGTCTAGGAAGGAGTACGGCAGAAAGGGATCTAGGGGTTACAGTGGACCACAAGCTGAATATGAGTCAGCAGTGTGACTCTGTTGCAAAAAAAGCAAACATGATTCTGGGATGCATTAACAGGTGTGTTGTGAGCAAGACACGAGATGTCATTCTTCCGCTCTTCTCTGCGCTGGTTAGGCCTCAGTTGGAGTACTGTGTCCAGTTCTGGGCAACGCATTTCAAGAAAGATGTGGAGAAATTGGAGAGGATCCAGAGAAGAGCAACAAGAATGATTAAAGGTCTAGAGAACATGACCTATGAAGGAAGGCTGAAAGAATTGGGTTTGTGTAGTTTAGAAAAGAGAAGATGGGGGGGGGGGGGAAGACATGATAGCAGTTTTCAGTTATCTAAAAGGGTGTCATAAGGAGGAAGGAGAAAACTTGTTCATCTTGGCCTCTGAGGATAGAACAAGAAGCAATGGGCATAAACTGCAGCAAGGGAGGTTTAGGTTGGACATTAGGAAAAAGTTCCTAACTGTCAGGGTAGTCAAACACTGGAATAAATTGCCCAGGGAGGTTGTGGAATCCCCATCTCTGGAGATATTTAAGAGTAGGTTAGATAAATGTCTATCAGGGATGGTCTAGGCAGTATTTGGTCCTGCCATGAGGGCAGGGGACTGGACTCGATGACCTCTCGAGGTCCCTTCCAGTCCTAGTATTCTACGATTCTATGATTCTATGTTCTGTGGCCATTTTCCATCCCCTTTTCATTTCTTGAATGTTGAAAGGGCCCAGAATGTGTGCCACGTTTCAGGTGTCTGCCTTACTGCAGCATTTCTGGGAATCCCTATATTTAGAATGGCAGATCCCATGGTTACCAATACTGCAGGCGATAAACATCCAGCTATTAACATGCTCACTATTTCAGCATTGCTAAACCGAGCATTCAAAAATTATGAATTTTAAAAATAATGAGATTAAAAATATTTTGGTTTTTTTTCCTTTACCTTTTGGTTTCTGAGCCTCTATGATGTACTTGGTTTGTGTTTTCAAGCTTTTTCTAAACTACTGCAACGGACAGAAACGTACTTAAAAACAATGAAAACAGAGGCTTTCACAGAATCTTGTGCCTCCAGGATCAAAGGCTTTATGAAAGATACCACAACATGGCAAGAGTGGCAACGCTGCTTTTTATCTTTGCTAAGAGTTATTAAGAGAGTTGTAGTAACTGTATTGAGCAGCCTTTAGGCACTGATTTCTACTCAGCTTGTCTCCTTCACTTTGCTTCTCTGAGATGTAGATATTATATTTCAACTTTCATTTTTACAACCAAGACACAAACTCCTTTTATTACAAATCTAGATCTTACACTGAATTAAATGCAAGACAGAATAATGCACTCTGTATGGTGTCCAATTGCCTGTATATTACATGGTCTATTAACTCAAGGTGCCACAGATTGTTGTATTGGAGATACAATTGCATGGAAGAAGTCCAGGAGAGAAGCTGGCAGTTTTAGGAATTGTATAGGAGATAGTTGGGGCCATCAACACCTGAAAAGGTTATTGGAAACAGTTCAGCATTGTAGTATTAGCTAGATGTTTCTGTTAAAGGTTCAGCACCAAAATTCTACAAGTACACTGGAGTCCTAGAATCAATGCATGACAACATCTTATCTGTACACTTAGGGCTTGATCTAAAGCCAACAGGAATCAAGATAAACCCCCTTTATTGGACTTTGTTTCAGGCTCTTAGTTAGAGAACTGTATGATTGTCCTAGAGATGCAGGAAGAAAGATAAAATGCAATGCTTGTGTGGTTTAATTAGACTGCAATTTATTAACTATGCTGAGAACTAATTAGCAAAAGCTCATATAGTGTGTGTGAAGAATCCTCAATTATTTCTATCTGGTGAAGTCTGCTGTTAGTCTCCTACCCACTACAACTGGTACAATTGCTGGAACTCCCTTAGCCTAAGAGGGCTGAGGGATTATCTTCTTCCTGTACTAGATATTTGGACCCTGAAGCCTGTTCCCCAGGTTCCTTAGGAGACACCTTCCCCTAAGCCCATTTCCAAGTCTGGTTCATCGCGGAACTGGATACTTATTAGCCTTCTACAGGGTAAGCAAAATAAATGTCTGCTTCCTTCTCCCCTGCAAGAGTCTGTCAAATTTTATAGGAAAGAGAGGAGTGGCTTTGGATTGCCACCACTCTCTCCAGTGTCTCAGTAGTGATCTCCCATTTATTCCTATTAATAAATAATGATTTTTAAACACTGGTTCATTAATCTCATTAGACTGCTTCTTAGAACATATGCTGCTTGGGGCTGTGTCTTCCTATGTGTTTCCACAGCTATTAGTAAATTGGACTCTGGTTCGATGTGGGGCTGCTGGGTGGGTACTTCATTAGAAATACTAAACAATAATAACAGGAAAATCACATTACATGAGGTGAACTAATAATCAAGGATCAGTTACAGGCAAATAGTGAAGGGAAGCAAAAGTAGCACTCTTGCACACAGGGAGCAGTGTTGGACAAGCTCTTGCTCTGTACTCAGTACGTTCTGTGACTTACATATCCAACGCATACCACGCAGTATGTAAAAACCTCTTCCACATTCCAACAACTTTAGCACCCAAGGTAAGGTAAACAAATTGCAAATACCAAAGGATTATAGAATGGATGAGAGGAATTTTGTGAATGAGACTTGTTTACTAAAAATAGTCATCTGAAAGGTCAGGTTGTGTGACTGCCATAGTGAGCATCACACAGACTTCAGTGGGAGTACTCTTGTGTTTCAAGTTAAGGATGAGTGTAAATGCTTTGTTGGATTGATACCATGGTATTCTGAAAAGGGAAACTTCAGAGTGGAGGTGTGGCTTCTGACTTGGCCAGCCAATGTGAGAAGATTCAGCATGTCTCTGTTTCTCATGCACATATGAGCAAATGGAAGGGAGAAAACAAGGTGCTGGTTTGGAATGATGAGAGGGGAATAATTGTCTCAAGCCTTTGGCAGCAGAGCAAAGATGGAAATCACTGCTGAACTATATTGCAACAGGACATGATCCATTCCTGCCCCAGGAAACGCAGAAACTCTGTCTTGAGCTCTCCCATTCCAAATATGCACTACAGTGCCCTTTTGTATATATGATTATATGTCAATTTAGTTTCAAGACATGAAACATTTGCACAATCTTGTTATCATTTTTGTAATATCTTAAAAGTTAGACATAGCCTGCTGGGATATGTTTTGGGGTTTGTTTGTTTTTAGAAGGAAAATATTTGGAAGACTTGATAAATTAGTTCAGTGGATATTTGTTTGCTGATGGTATTACAAGATGCCAGGCTAAACCCAAATTAACAAGACAAGTATTCATTATGGCTAGGCATAACTTTACATGAATTTCTGGCATATTACCTTACAAGAGTGCATAGTTAGTCTCCTGGAAAACTAAACCCAGACAAAGAAAACTACATATGAGTACACTTAAATGTGAACTCCCACTAGAGTATAGAAATTGATCTAATGGAAGTTTTCATGTGAAAATCCACTAAACTGGAAAACTTTTCCACATAGACTTGAAATGATTTTTTCTCTTTATTTTTAATCTGAGACCTTTCTGTTTTCATCTTGTCTATAAAGCATTGTGGCTTCTAAACTACACATAATCCAAGGACAAACATACAGGGTACGTCTATATTGCCCAGTCTTGTGCGAGAACATATTGCCCATATTGTCTATATTGCCCAGTCTTGCGCAAGAGGGGTTTTTATGCAAGTCTACATTGCTCCTTCTTGCGCAAAACCCCCCTCTTGTGCAAGAGCCGTTCTGCCTGAAAATAAGTGGAATATGTTCTTGAGCAAGACTGAGCAATGTAGATGTAGCCACACAGATTAAAGCAGGGGAAAAAAGATATGCAGTAAGTATTTCCAAAGTACCAAAGTGATTTAGGAGCCTAAGTCCCATTGAAAAGTCTAGTGCATGGGCAAACAAATATATACTGTAGCACCCATTATTAAAATGAAATGCTTTTAAAAAAATTACACAAGAACTACATAGTTGTCAAAAGTCTTTACTTTCTAACTCCAATACCACCATCAATATTTTGGTATGTATTTCCATATATATGACCCAGGTTAGAGAGGTTCTTAAATAACTCAGCAGAAAAAATAAAATACTCTATTGTAAGAATGGTTTTGGGGGGAGGTGCTGAAACTATTGCCCCCAAATGTCGCTCTCTGGCCACCCAGCTCTGAAAGCAGAGCAGTGAGAATGGTGGCTGCTGGCTGAGAACCCAGCTCCAGCAGCAATACAGGAGTGAGCCTGGACGAGGGGTAGGAGTGTCCAAGGACAGACCCCCCAGCCCATGTCCCTGCCCCCCCCACCGAGCACATTGGCCAGGGCAGGTGGAGAGTTCAGAGCTCCCCACAGTGGCCTGGACTGACCTGTTCCTAGACTCACCCCTCTCCAATGGTCATTGCTCCCTGAGAGCCACAAGGGCGTTGTTAGCCCTAGAGCCAGGTCCCCTGACTTGGGTGGCTTTACCGTCTGTGATCATCTGGTGCAGCACACTGCCTGACTCCTGCTGACCTCTGACCAGGCCAGGGGGCAGAGCCTTGGGGGATAGGAGAGGTAGGGTTTGGGGTCTCATAGTGATGGGGGAGCCAAGATCCACCACAGTTCCCTCTTCTATCCACCAGGAAGAGGCTGATGTAGATTCTCTTTTAACTTGATTACTTGTTTATTTTTAAACCAGAATCTGGACTTTTAAAAAATGTTCTGAACTGCTAGAGTGCACTGGTTACACTTAACTTTCAAAGCAGCAAAATGTTTTTTCATTAGCTCCAGAAGTGTTACCCAGCATGTGAATGGGAAATCTCTTGCTCACTAACAAAGCTTTCAAAGCGTAAAAGAGAGCTGTACAGTCTAGCAAACAAAGACATAATGAGATCCAGTGGCTAGAAACTGAGGCTAGACAAATTCAGACAGAAACAAAGCACA
This sequence comes from Rafetus swinhoei, assembly GCA_019425775.1. Lineage (NCBI taxonomy): Eukaryota > Metazoa > Chordata > Testudines > Trionychidae > Rafetus > Rafetus swinhoei. The sequence goes on along the minus strand of CM033449.1, from coordinate 74,386,550 downwards.
ATTTCTGTACAGTGAAGGTAGTTTCCATTACCTAGGGTGGTAGTGGATTGGCCATTACTTTAAGTCTTTTAGAAAGACATCCAATCTTGATTTAAAGCATGAGTTACAGAGTTGATGCAGATCCTGCTTAATGAAATTCAGTGGCCAAAACTCAGTCTACATGATCATAATGGTTTCTTTGGCCTTCAGAATCTAAGAGCTTGGGCAGTGAGCATCTCTAGTTCTGGATTCCAGCTGCTCAGTTAGGCAGATAATATATATGGGTTGCTACTAACACATTTAGCATCTGAAAGGTGGGGATATGCTGGCAGCAGCAGGCAGACCAGTCACAGAACATCCACTGCTGAGCATTTATAATAAGTGGCCTATTATTCTGTGCCTTTGTGCTGGAATTATTAAAGAGATTATTCCTGGTTTCTAATACAAAGGAAGTCCAGTCAAAAAATCCTGATTTAATAAATAGTTTTTTTCCTGGGGGATGGGGCAGCTTCTTTGGGATGAGTGGGTGCAGATGGGGGACATTTGGGGGCAATGATGTATTCCTTCGTTTAATAACAAACCACTGTGCATCCCCCTTTTGTCTACATTTGCACACATTTTCCTACACCACCAAGACTCCAAATGTCATGGCAAACTATAGCATGTGATGGTATGTAAGACCTGGGATACACAAATAGACCATATAGTAATACAGTCACACAAGGAAATCAAAGAAAAGGTCATGCATACATCCTTAATTTTAGCCTTCTCGGTCTTTGAGTATTTTACTTTCTAAGCTAGATATTCTTTTAACCTAGGCTATGTCTACACTGGTGGCTTCTTGCGCAAGAACAGCTGTCCTTGTGCAAAAACTTGCCGGGTGTCTACACTGCACGTGTGTTCTTGTGCAAGAAAATTTACAGTACAGCGTCGGAAAACAGGGCTTCTTCCAGGAGAATTATTCCTCTCCCCATGAGGAATAAGCCCTCTTGCGCAAGAGGTCTTGCGCAAGAGAGCAGTGTAGACAGGCAACATGAATTTCTTGTGCAAGAAACCCCTATGGCTTAAATGGCCATCAGAGCTTTCTTGCACAAGAGAGCGTCCACACTGCCATAGATGCTCTTGTGCAAAAGCACATGCCATAGACGCGCTCTTGTGGAAGACTTTTTGTGCGAGAACTCTTTCACAAAACAGTTATTGCGCAAGAAGCTGCCAGTGTAGACGTAGCCCTAGTGTTTTGTGTGAAACTTACAATAAACAACAGATCTGAAGCTGAACCTCAGAGCTTCTGTGCTTTGTTCTGGTGGCAATAGGCTCATTGGCTTACACATCCTCCTGTTCCTCACTGATTACTCCCGTCTACAGGGAAAGGAATCCTGTTTACTAAAAGGCCCTGTGAGAATCATTAAGTTGACCATTTTGAAATGTTGCCCCTTTAATTTTCTAGCACACTCTATTCAGGAGAGGATGACTTAGCCTTCAAAATGCTGACCACATGTTTTTATTGGCATTACATTTCCCAGCTTGCCTGGCAAGATGTATTTGTCTCAAGGAGAAAAAAACCTTTCAAAATGGCTTCCATCTGCCTACACTAGTCTCTAATCCACCATCCTCTTCATTTATGGAAAACACTCTTCTGAGTTGTTTAAACTGCTTCTTTTCCCCCACTGAATAATTTGGATTTCAGGACCAAACTACACAACTTTTCACAGGGAGAAATATTAGGAGACTGTATTATTTGCTGCCAGGTGGCTATAATGGCACTACTATACTGTTAGCTATTGAGTACTAGAGGGAACTTGAGCCCTCTGAAATCTGTTATCTCTAATATTAGGAGCTTATGATGAGGTGACACCCCCTATAAGTGCTGGAGGGGTTAAGGTGGCTAGATGAGCCAATTAATACCCCAGACTGCACCCTGAGGAGGAGCCAGGGAGCAGGGATTGAGTAAATGAGTCTCAGCTGGACAGGAACAAGAGCTTCTTATATAAATCCCAGAAGCTGCTCTCCCCCCAGAAAGGGGTTTCAGAAGATACAGAGGAGTAGTGATAGTGGCTGAGAAGTGACTGGGACCATATTCCCTAAAAGTCTTTCCTGCCCTGGGAAGAGTAAATAGGGGGCCAAGTAATGAAGAGGGAGCAATAGGTGTTGTACTGTTAGGTAGAGATACCACCAGAGAAAAGTCCAGCATATGAAAGGAGCTAATCCCTGGGAGTGGCTAGGAAGAGGAGCCTGAGGGGTAAGTAGATCCCCAGACAGGGCCATAAATATAAAATTAAGGAAAATAAGTCTGAGTTAAATTTTTAACCTCAGATTAATTATTCTCCTTCAAAGAGAAGTTTGTCTTGAGGTCATCAAACAACTGTCTCATGAATTTTCACAACTGATTAGAACACTAGTGGGCACATCATTTTTATGACTGGAGATTTTAATAAAAATGCACCTACAAATGTCTGAATTTGCTAATTAACAATTCTCAGCCAACTTTTGAGTAATAGGTCATAAGTCTTTAATTTAGTAGCCACTCTTTCTAGCTTAGATAAACATTGCTTCACTATAAACTGGGCTACTGGGTGTATAGGATAAAGATACTGAGGTGATCTTCTACCACTTCTCTGTAGAAGCTCATGGAGCTATACCAGATGCTCATTTGGCCCAAATATAGTGCAGCTCCACAAATGAAGATCTGAACACATTTAGCAATCAGAAATTTAAATAATATTAGCCATCAGCTTTCTAACTAAAGTTAAAAAAATCTATTCTGCCTTTGAATAACACATGGTTGTATACTTTAGGGATTTTGCTCATTTAAATCTTCCAGTTGGTGGAGGGGGAATTAAATCAGGACAAAACCTCATATTTCCTGAAATCCACATCAGCGCTTTAACCACAAAGCCATGTTTTCTTTAAGGTTTTCCCTAAACTAGGATTTAAAATTGCAATGATAGTGTTTTAGCTAATGTGCTACCTAGCACGTTCCGAAAGACTAGAATAGATAAAGCACATAGCCTTTCATATAAGCTAACCTAGTCAGGTTAAAGCCTCATATAAATTGTATGCCCATTGAATGCTAAATGGGACTGAGAGCCCATGTTTTTACTTGATGGTGTCCAGCTGTAGCTGATACACCCATGATCAGTATCTCTTGCAGTATGTGTGACTCCTCTCACACCCTAAAGTCCCTTTGGTTCAGGCCTGAGGCCCCTGACACCATAAGCACCCTTAATGGGCCATTGATTCAGTACTCTGCAGGCTGAGGCACCATTTCTGCATTGGTTAAAGTCAAGTAATGGTCAGAAAGTTGGTCTTTGAGAGCCCAAGGCCTGAAGAACTACTTTTAAAATATTGAAAGGATAGATGCTAGCAAATCTAAATGTCACTTGGGCTACATAAGTACATCACATGGGCTGAATCTGCCTCAAATTCAGTAGTTGACACCTTAAATCAGAGCAGGTGCAAGGTATTAGGAGAATATTTGTTGTTGATGGAATTGCAGTACTAATAAAGGCAAATACATTTCTCATTTGCTCTGAGACCTTTATCTCTCAAGAGGGGAACCTTCCACTGTCTGAACTGCTTCCTGTAGTGACTCCCAGATCCTGATCCCCTCTGGGTGTGGCAGAGAAATTCCTCACTTCTCCAAAAACTCACCCCATGCTTTCCCAAGCCTACTGTTTGAGGAAATCTAAAGAAGAGAGAAATCTAGTTATCTGCCAGGGGAGGATGAACTCCTAGTAATTTAAGCATTAAATTACCATAGTAAGAAGGGAATATTAAAGCAAACAAGCAATTGCTCATGTCCCCCAAAATGTGGTGCTCCCCAACTTCCACTGAAGTTAATGGAAGTCGAGCACTTTGCATATCAGAGGATCAAGACTTAAGGTTCAATCAAACTCCCACCAGAGTCAATAGCCAACTTCTGTACTCAGTTATATATGTAAGTTCATCGAATTCAGCGACTTTTTTCAGATTTAAAATGCTGTTGTTCAGAGTAGAAAATGACCTTCTGTCCCTATTTTTGTCCACAATGATCCAGCTTCCCAGTTTTCAGATATATCATTAGGCAGTTTGGCACATGCTACTACCATACATTTCACTCCCTGCTTCCTCTTGCATATGAATATTTGGCCTAATGTGTAATGTTGTGAAAGTACTACATACCTGAAATATTTGAAAAAGCTATGTTCCAGAAACAGCTGGTTATCAGAATCAGTGGTGATGCTGGAGCTGTGTGGAAAGAATTCACATTGGTTCAGTAAAGAGAGAAATTACACTTGTTTTCTTAAATGTATTACTGTCTTAACTCAGAGTTGATTGTTTCCCTTATAAAACAGAAACAATACAGTAAGCATATGAAACACCACAGACAAACAGTTTTAAGGTGAAGTGTATAGGGAATTTTGAATACCCTCATTTTTTAATAAGGGGTTTCAACTTCAAATCTATTTTCTTTAAGTAGTTGAAAACTCTTCCATTGCAATGTAAGACTGTTTTCCCAGTTGAAAGTGGAAATTTTGCTGAGTAAATAATGACTTCTTTCTGGAAATAGCCAGTTTACATCTGGGACAAATGTGTGAAAACTCTGAATTTTGTCTGGTTTTTAATCATTAAAAACTTTTAATGAGGTGAAATGATATTCTTGTAGCATTTTTTTTTTGCATGCTGAAATCTCATAAACTGAAAATTGATTATAGTTGTGCAGAACTTGTAGGTCCATTCAAGTGCAGGTGTGTATATGGGTGTTTGCATACTTATGCTCTTCAGCCTTTTTCACTGGATTTGAGAAAAAGTTCTCATGAAGAGTATCAATTTTGCATGTCCATAAAGGTACTGTGAGGGTCAGTTTTCATCTCATACTTTGCTTGTCTTAAAACAGATTAAGCATTTACTATCTTGTTAATACTGAGAAGCGACTTGCCCTAATTCTGTCTCCTGAGAGCTGCACATCTTTACCATACTCATACAGTACATAACAGCTGTCTAAAAGTGGTTAAAATTGGTTGCCAGTTTGAGTGCCAAATAGTCTTCTATCAAGGCTGATAATGAGAGGCTAGTTATCAGCATGTTAGTGAAATCTCAAAATCATTAGCAACCTGACAAGAGACACTAAACCACCTCAAATTTTTATCCTCTTTAGGATTTAAAAATATCCAATCACACACTTGCTACCATTCCAATTGCCTATCCAGGAAACAACTTTTTTCCTTTTATTGAAAATATGTGGCTAACATTTCTTGTTACCCATGTTATATTCTTTCTTAACCGTGTCTTTGTATTTCTCACTAGATAAAACATGTACATATCAATAAATTAATCACTTGCATGTGGGCTTTATTTAATTAAAACCGGGCAAAGTATATTTTTGTATTTTCATAAGTTAAGTGCTTAAGCACAAGTTTCACTTTATGCACACAAGAAGTGTTATTGAAATAAATGGACTATTCAAAGTTTAAAGGTAGGCACATGCTTATGTATCTTGCACAATCAGCCTAACACATTTGGTAACAAGAATTAGCTACTATCCATCCTGAAATTTAAATTACTATCAAGATATTTTTCCCCTTGCCAAAGTTCCATATCATGCTATCACATCTAATGAAGAACTGCCCGTTGATTTGATTCTCCACCTCTTAAGTGCCTTATTTTTTCAATGCTTAGGTATATTAGTACCTAATGGAAAAGCACTATGTTGAAACTTTGGTCTAATACCCAACTTCAGACAGACTCATTCTGGCAAAACCAAAACAGAGTATCAGTGTCCCGATTCACACTCCCAGCCCTTAAGCACAAGATCGTCCTTCCCATAGAGAGGACTTAATGTAAATTTCTTCAGTAGTAAGACAGTAAGTAGTCCAGTAGATTGGTACTAAACCAACAGCATAAATTGTTTTGTGGTAATTTTATGCAGCATAATTTAAGTGGCGTGTGCAGTTGACTAGTACACTGAAACTGAATTAAGATAAAGGCAAATATTTTGAATATTATCTGCAGTACTAGCAAATACAAATGCAAAATGGGATGCCTGAAGAACAGAAAACAAGCTATGAAATGTCTTGATACTGTGACCTATGCAACAGCATAAAGAATTAAAATGAAAAAATAAAATAATGTGCTAACAAGGGAAACTATTAGTATGTGCCATAAGAGCTAGAGGTGAGAGGATAAAATCCACTTGGTATACATATTAATTATTAATGTTATATTTTCTTAAAATGATGAGGCAGTATTAAACCATTTTGAAAGTATGCATGTGTAGTTGATGGTAGAAGATAAGTGGTGGAGGTTTAGTAGGTTCTTCAGTTCCACAGCCAGAAAGTGAGACTTGGATTCTTGATTTTAAACAATTGGGTCTTTGGCCATATGAAGCATTCTTTGCCATTCCCTGTCTCCAGTGTCATATATATTTCTCCTTTAGGCCAGGACAATTGGGTAGTGATCACTGACTTGACTATCTCAATGAATTCCGGTGTGCAGGGCAGGTCCTAATACTAGATTTGTCAGCCTAACGAATCAGCATAGGCAGTGGACTACATGTAGCACTGGAAACTAGGAACTCCTTAATTCTAATCTGGCTCCTCCATTCATTCACTGTATTGCTTTGGATAAAGAACAGGATTAATCTTTGTGTCTGAGGTGTAAATCATTTCTTATTCGAAACAAACTAGTCCAGCCACTCTCAGCTGAGAAATAAGCAGCTGTTTCTTCTGTTTTACAGGGACTGTTGTGAAGATTAATTTAAGGTTTGGAGACGACATTCAGCAAGTACAGATCTATGTGTGTATTAAGGGCCAGATTTTTAAAGGTGTTGCTCCACTCAGTTTTGCAAGGCCTGAAGTGATTTATATGTGTGATTACATGGGTGATGGTATTTCTTTGGTTTGCAGTGACTGCACTGCACCTTAAAGGGGGTGGGGTATTTGGCTGTCTGAATAAATGGAACTGTGCTTTAAGGTTTGGTGAAGGTCATAGGAAGAGAGGAGATGAAAACTGCTGCAAAAGGGTCTGCATGGTTGCTTACTTATCTCCTGGGAATGAGGGTTTTTGAATAGGCAGCCCTATGGCTTAACCTTCCCTTTTGCACAGAGCAGGTGGAGGCTGCACACTTCCTCCACTTTTTGTGGTAAAATGCCAGCTTTGTATGTAGCTAAAGGCCAGGTTTGGTCTAGACCTACTGTGGTCATTATACTAGCCACCCTTTGTTGAGGGGGAGCTGGGAAGGAATTTTTCCCTTACCACCAAATTTGTTTTTGTTTTTTGCCTTCCCTACTGCAGGTTCAGGTGATTATATGTTGCAAGTCATTATCTAAGTGTAGGGCGGATGTCCAGATCAGGTACTCCGTAGGAAAAGTATTCAGTGACCAGATAAATGGCTTGGAAAAAGGACTTCAAAAGAGGTGTTATGGAAAGGAGTGGATGGTGGTAGTTGGGGACTCCTATGATTGTTATAGCAGGGAGTCAGCCCCCATTATAATAGCCATTGTAACCCTCCTTTGAAGGTGGGGTTGAGGGTAAGGTCCCAGTAATGGATTTGCTGGACGGACGTGGATGGAAAAAGGGGGGAGTTGATAAAAGCTCTCTGGGTAATTATAGAATAAACATGGGTTTAGCTGTATTGTACACTTTTATCTGCTGGGTTATTCTAGACATCTAATTAAGCTGCAGCCTGATTCAACTCATGTCAAACATCTCAATTCCCCCTTTTTGTATAGCCAGACAATATACAAAGTGATCACTAGATGGCAATACAACACTTGTTCAGAGAAATTACTGACAGCACACAATGAATTCTATTTTTCAGGGAGATTTTGTGAAATTCTTTGGAAGATGTAATTGCACCCTGTAGTATTACATCTTATTCTAATATGGGTCAAATTCACATCTGGCATAAGAGGGTGCAATTCATTAAAAATTTTTTTTTTTGATGCAGTGGTTTTCTTGTGACAAGGTTAATATAGGTATAGTTCTATCTGTTTAGTTCTTTTCAGAATTATCTATGCTACTCATGTCTATTGGCCCTTAGCAGCTTTTTGAACATATTAAATGTAATTGCTGTGCAGAAATCTAGCCTAAAATAATTCATTTAGGTTTGTATCCCCTATTCCCATTTGACACTAGCCCATATAGCTTTCTAACATCCTTCCTGTGTACTGCCTTTAAAATCTTTAACATCACACAGGTGTTCTCTTTACATTTCCTCTTTTCTGATTAATGTATGCCTATTTCACAGCACATTAGCATTTTGGGAGTACACAAGGAGGCTATATAACTGGTATTCTCTGTCTACTCAATGTCCTCCCCTCCTCAGGTTTAGCGGTAGGGTGTGTTGGGGTGGTGTGGGGTGAGTGTGTGCGTGCGTGTGTGTGTTTGCATTTGGCCTTGGGCTAAATAAAACTGACAATGTTTACCTTAACACTTACCATATCTTAGCTGTTGTTGCTCAGGTAACCATCTCACTCAACTGACTGTACAGTGACAAGTTTTTGTAGGAAGTCTGTTCAATTGTGCTCTTAATATGTCTCAAAGTTTTATTTACCTATTTCTGCTATTATTAAGGGCTCTCACTTTTTTAGGTGATATAATTGTGCAATCTGCTACTTTGTGGTACATAGCAGAGCACTTGATCATTGTCTAGATTATTTTTGATGCCAAGAAGCACTTTTCAGAACTATCAGGCAGGGAAAACTTTCTGATACAGCCCTTGTCTTTAGAAGGTCAAAATAAGTAATTTCTAAATCACACACTAACTTTTATATGGCATTTCATGATTTGTTCTGTTTCAATACATACATTTTCCCATCTGCAGCATTCTTATTCCATGATATATGTAAAACATCTTTATTGAGAGAGAGGTTACTTCAAATCTTCAATTCAGTTATTTTAAAGAAACAACGAAATGTGCTAGAGAACATTTATGAGTACTAGTTTACATCTTTGGATGCAAGGATGAAGATCTACCACACCACAAGAAGGCAATAATCACCCCAGGCTTCTCAAAAAGGCATCCTGTCAAACACCCTTCTGAATGCTATACATTGCTTAATTTACCTTAATTTTCCAAGTGTTCATTTATTCTGTCCCTGATTAGTTCTTTCAGTATCTTCCCTGGAGAGAAGTCTCTTTCACTGTTTATTATTTCCGTCCTGTCCACCCATCTGCTTATTTTAGCTACTTCTTCCTTCCTCCCTGCTGGCTTCTGTATGGAACTTACTCACAGGGACCAGGGGTTTACATAGCAGATTGATTTGAGGTAACGCAGGCAAGAATTCAATTATTTTCTTCCCTTTTGTGAAGGAAGGTAGGCGTGACTGTTTGCCTCTGGTGTGGTACCAAGAGGACATTTGTATCCTCAAGTATGTTCCTGAATAGTAATCCAGAGTTCAGTATAAAAATTAGTGGGATGCCTTACTTAGTTTAGCATTGAATCCCAATATGTTCCTTTTCATCTAATATAACACATACTCACTGAGTCATGCTTCATCCTTCACCTCCACCCACTGTAAGGTCATGCTCTTACTGAAGCTCTTAAGAGCAATATGAACATGAGCCTTCATCACAAAGCCTGCCTTTGTGAAAGCTCCCTTAAACTCTGATTTACTGGAGGCATTCCATGTGTGATGCCAAAATATTATAGACTGCATGAGTTGTAAAACACTTCTGGTACTTGTTCTGTTCCACTGTGTGATAGTACTAAGGAAAAACGAGTCCAATGGCACCTTAAAGATTAACAATTTATTACCAAGGAAGTACGACAAGGATGTTATTACAACTTATATTTCTGCTTTAATGCCCCCACAGCCTGTGAAAATATTTTGCACATTTCTGGGCATAATTCAATTTTAATTTCCTTTGATGGTGTTAATTTTTAATATTAATAAATGAATATTTTTCCTGTTAACTGTCCAAATTAAAAGTGTGCCTAAGAATGCCTCCAGTCTTGGATTATTTCAATACATCTCAAAAAGGCACATGTATACCTGTATGTAAAATAAGATATTTATAGAGTGGAATTACACTTTTTCACAAGTGAATTGTGATCTTCAGTTTTCAGAAAGCAACAAACCTGTACATATCCATTGTTTGTCTGACTGCTGGGCAATATATTAGTAGCAAGGTGGATAAGGCACCTAAAGAACAGCTCTATGTAGCCTGAAAAATTATTTTTCTCCAGTAGAAGTTGGTCAACTAAAATATATTACCTCAGCCACTTTTTCTCTCTAATATTCTGACCAACATGGCTACAACAGAACTGCAAATGACAATGGAGATATCACACATATTGTGATGCTTGCGCTTTCAAGTTACATCATAATAACAATTCATAATTGAAAATAGGAGCTAGTCTCTATCTGTTATTTTCTTTTTATGAATGAAGAGGTAAGTTAGATGAAGGAGCAAGAAATACATTTGGTTTAGCTTCAGAGTAATGGCTGCAACATTGTCAAATTATACAAATGAATATATAAATTCTTCAGAGGAGCTTCCAGAAACAACTCCATAGGAAAGAAGAAAAATAACTTTTAAAACGTGTTCTAGCGATGCATTGATTTGGCTCCAAAAAGGCTAAATTTGAGGGTAGAACCAAAACACATACATGCAATTATTACTCTGTGTGCACAATTCCTTCAACACACAAGAGTTAGAAGCATCTATTTAGTTCTGGATGGTTGAAGTGCTAAAATATTAAACTGTTTTGCAATGAAATTCAAGTCAGCTAGAGTTACAAGCTTCCACAGAAAATTTTATCCCATTACTCCCCTGGGATTTCCTGCTGAAAGTTTGTTCTCATTGCTCTGTTGTTTCCAAAGCATTATGTAAGGAGGAGTAACGTTTTGCAGTTTCTCTCCTGTGGGCTTTATTTTTCTGTAGCTTGTTTTAAGTCAGTCACAGTCTGATTCTGATCTCAGCCACACTGGTGAATATATGGAACAACTCGTTTGAAGCCAAAGGAGTTATGCTGGATTTACAGTGGCCTAAAATGTTCTGAAGTAGGCAAAGTATTTTTCTTACTTAGCAGAGTGAGTCTAAGTTCTAAATCTTTTAACTTAAAGGATGGGTCTATAGTTTTAAAGGTGTGAATTTCATACTTTAAAAAATCATGCTTGGTTAAAACACTTTTATGTCCAGCCACAATATTTTAGAGTTCTCCTTTCAAGCAGTTAAAATTTCCAGATCAGACTCCTGACCTATCTGTATTTTGCTTCCCAGGAGAAACATGGATCAATTCTGGAATTAGTGCAAATCTTGATTAATCTAGTTTAAAAAATGCATTGATTATAAAGGTGATCTGCAAAGATCTTACCACATATTACAAAAAACAAAAACAAAAAAACCCCCACAACTTTTTAAACATTCCAAAAGAGGGAAAAAATATACAGCTGTTGACTGAAACAGGTAAGCAGTACTGAATTTTAAGAGTGAACAAGTAAGTCTCTCTCTCAAATTTGACCAGTGTATTTTAAGGAAAGATATTGCAATTCACAAGCAATCAGTGAGTAGTCCCTTCGACTTCACATCTCAGTTAAATCAACAAGACTACCTTAATGAATATGTGTTGAATTTGTGTATGTCCATTAGAGTGACTTATTTTAACACCACGTTATATGCTATAATGGAACATAGGGGATATAGTTGGCATCATCAATTAAAGGTTGACATTAGCTGCTTTAGAGTCTGAGTATAGAAAAAAGGAATTGTCCTTAAATATATTTTTGTACTTAGATTTTTTAAAAATAAGATTTTCAGATTTTCAAAAGCATTAGGTGTCAAAAGATACCTACAGGTGCCTAGTGGGATTTTAAGAAATGCCTAAGCACTGAGCTCCCATTGCTTTCAGGTGTCATCTATGTGCTTTTGAAAACACAGTAGTTGCTTATCTCTATCATTAGGCATCCAAATACTGCTGAAAAATCTGGTATTTAGTCCTCAGTAAGAAATCCCTTCAATGATCTGAAGGAATTTAATTTTTTTAAAGTGATTGGAAATTGTATCCTGGCCAAATGTGATACAATGAAAACTTTGTTATCCGGCACTCTGTTAACCAGACAACTTTGTTAACCGGCATTGCCCCCAGACACAATACTGTCACATCTTCAGGCGCACAGGCCCGGCTTGGTTTACCATGATTGGCTTAACAAAAGTACTAATAATCTTTAACTCATAATAGAAATGTGAGACCAACTGACTCACGCTACAAAACTACCAATATTAAAAACTTGAGTTTTACTATTATTATCCATTGGTTTTTCCCAGGTTGGTGGGACCCTCAGATAACTGGAATTTTTAGGTAACCGGAATGCCCTATCCCTGAACGTGCCGGATAACACAGGTTTTACTGTACTTTAAATCTCTGCTGAAGAAATGATTGTTTCTCTGGGAAAGAAAAATAAAAAAAGGCCCAAAACCAGGATCATTTCTTTGCAGTTCATGGGGCCTGATAGATTTTTGGGCTGGTACTCAAAAGAAACAGATCGTGATTTTATGCTGCAGCTGGACCATGGGTTGAGGAGAAGAGGAACAGCTACCTTCTTTGTTAATTATTTCAATGTGGGGACCTGTGGAATAGAGATGGTCAGCCTCTGTTGACATTGATACGCTTGGTGACAATTTTGAATTAGAAATTTTCTAAGTTTAGAAAATAAATGGGAAAAGTTTTGATGGAATCTTTAGGATTTTGTAGCTTTTTAAAGCCAGAAGGGACCAGTGTGGTGATCTAATCTGGCTATGTGCAGAGCGCAGATGTAACATCACCCACCTTTCAGCCTCGCTTGGAGGTCAGGGAAGGAGGTAACATGAGAGAGAAGTCTGAGCCCATTGCTTCATGCAGCACACACTATCTCCTTCCCTAGCCAATTTGTTGAGATGACTAGATGTACAGGAAGAGATAAAATGGCCCCTAACATTAGGGGACTGTCTATCTGTTAAGCAGGAAACAGCTTTCTGGAGCCACGACTCACTTGCTGGTCCCCTCACCACAACCTTTTATCCACCAGCTCTATGTACAGTGCAGGGAAGGGGGCTGCACTGCCTCCAAAGAAAGACTGAGCCCTGATGCTTTTCTCAGCAGTAGCAGTTCCTCTTCCTCCTTCCCACCCCATGGAGGAGGTTCAAGTATTAGGACAGCTCTTGAGAACTCAACACAGCTAAATGGAGCTCGGGTTTAGGAGCAGGTTATGTAGGAACAGAGTGTCAGTAGTGTTGAGTTCACTGGGAATTCAGATTTACCGAGGTATCTTGAAGAGGGGAGTTGCAAAGGGTATAACCATGGGGGCCTGTGTGTGTGTGTGAGGGAACATGACCATGGGCAGGACACAAGACTGTTGGGAAAGACACAATTGGGGAAGTTTTGGATTAGGGAAGATGAGGTATTTTATGGTAAAGAGGGAGGATGTTTTTGGGGGGGAGGCAAGCTGCAGTGATGGGAGAGGGAATGGGAAATGAGAAATGAAAGGAGTTTGGCAGCAGAAGGGAATTTTTTTTTTTTGGAGGGGGGAGAATGTTTGGGGAAAGCTAATGTGGTAAATACCTGCAAGGGCTGGGTGGTAGTATTGGAACAAAGGAAGAACTATAATATTTTGGGGAATAAGCAAGTGTAAATGAGAGGTATGTGGTACTGTACGTTTCTCTGCCCCCTCAACTTCTCTGGCAGTTACTCTCCTGTTTTTGCCACCTGGGACTCCAGGGCTCTAAAGAAGGGACTATAGAGAACACTGTGATACTTTTGTGCCTGGGGTGGTACTTAATCCATGTGCAATACTGCTAAAATCTAAAATGATACATTTTGTAAGTGCTGTTTAAACTTCTTCTGTGCTGTGTTGGGTGGCATCCTAGCAAACTGTACTGAACTCAAAAGATGTATGCTAGTGATCATTTAAATGTATTGCCTTACCTATGCATATTTTAATCTTTGTGGAATGATTTACATAATCTATCCTCATTAGATTGAGAAGTTTTAGGCCAAGTCTACACTATCTCAATTCATATTAGTGTGCAAAGTGGGGGTTTATACAGGTGTAGTTTATATAAAAATAAACAGAATTGGTATAAACCCTGCATTGTGTCAATTCAGTCCATGTGTATTGAGAATTTGGCCCAGTCAAACAACACCGATTTTTCTTGCTTAAGAGAAGTCAGGAGAACAAAGAGGTATTCTTACATCTTAAAGCTATGAGGAATGGAAAAACCTGGGATCTACAGAGCGAATGTAGTAGGGAAAGAACTAAATTCCCTGAAATAGCAATATACTTCATTGCTGAATGCAGGAAATCAAAGAGTACTTAGAGAACTTAATCACAAAATCAAATGATAGAACAGAGTTGTTAGAATGGCTATTAATTTGAACATTGCCTGGTTCACTACTGTCAATAAAGTCAAGGTTACTGTATACCAAATAAAGATTGCCCTTTCACTTGCTATTTGGGAAGTAGTGCATTTTGGAGATAAGATAACAGTGTACCTTCACACAACTAAAGCAGGATTTGAACAAATGGCAGAGTATATCAAAGACTGAGAACAGCTGGTCTTGATCCAATAACCAGCTAACAGTTGTCCAGGTTTTTTTTCATGATTAATCAATGTTTAATTTTGTCTACAAAGGCTTTTCAAAGCAATACTCTTCACATTGACTCTGAATGGTGACTATTTAATCTACAACTGGAGCTGTATTTTTTTAAAATAGCTTCATTATTTTCCATGCCTTGATAGGCATATTCAGTAGAGGCAGCTTTAATTAAACTTGTGAAGACTAAAAGAAAAAAATCCAAGGGTGGTTTTGGCATAGGGAATGAAGAATTGCTAATGTTTGCACATAGAAATGTTTTGGCAGAAATAATAAAGTACAATTATTAAATTTGGGAAGGCCAGGGTTCAAGAAATTTAACAATGGTAAAGATTTAACACTCAGGTTAGAGAACATTTAGAAAAATTATGTACGCTGGTCATTTTTCAAATGAGACTTAGAAGTAAAGTTTAAAATCAGATCCAGATTCATGAGGAGAAATTGTATGCCATTTTGGGCTCCTGTTATGTGATGCAGTGACATACGCTTGGCAATATGAAAACTAACACTTTATAGAATTGAGTTCACACTCTCCTACTAATTCCAGCCCAGAACTGGGACAACATAGCTGGCAAAGAAAGATGATTATAATGGACAGGATAAAGAGAGTGCTGAGATTAATTGATGTCAGGGCAGAGAAAGAATATAAGCAATGAAGAAAACTGGGGTGAAGGGAACAGGGAGAAGGGTTATGAAAATTGGCATAGGGCTTGAGCCTACATTTATTGAAGTCAGTGGCAAATCTCCATGTGACTTCAATGTACAGGATCAAGGTCAAAATCTTGCAGGGCATCTGGGAGAGGAGGAGGAGGAAGGTACTGAGATATAAAATATTCAGTCGCAGGAAAAAAAGCAGGAATGCTGAAAGAGACTTGGGTTCACTCTGGGCAGGCACTCGACTATGATGATTTATTAATAATATACCCTTTGCAACCCAGCTATCAAATTTTATTTTTCTGTTTAAAATTTGCACTCAGATCTGAGGTAATTATTCACTTCCATTTTCCGTCATGCTATCTGCACTTACAGATATAGAAGGCCAAATCCTCAACTGGGGTAAATCAATATAGCTCTGGATCTGGCATGTATGTTTATGGTTTTGGACTTGTTGTACTGACTCTTCATTATTTGAGAGATCTTGCAAAAGTAGAATTTTCAGAGGCACGATTTTTAGAACTATGAAAGTCGTTACCCACTTTTTTGATGACACATGAGGCAAACACTAGTGCTTTCCTTGCCAGCCAGCCTTTAAACATTATTTGGCAATCTCTGCTCTCAAGTTCAATATATGTAACCCATTTTTAAACCTCAGTCAATTCTTTTCTTTTACTAAATACTCTCTTAGAAGTGGGTGCAGCCTATCTGCGAGGAAACAACAGGTCTGACCATATGAAGCTAGCACATTTACTTGTATTGCAGTATTGCAACAGCTGTGGTAGTGTGAATAGGCTTTAGGAATTCAGGGAAATCAACACTGGATGGATTGAATCAATACTTTCGGATTAAAAATTTATAGGTTTAATGACTTGGCGTACCTGTATGTTAAATGTGCCTTTAGAATTCTTTCACTCCCTAAGTCATGTCTGAGAGGGTATAAAGTCATGCTTAATTGTTGTTTATAAAGATTCTGCAGCAGCAAAAAATTTGAATACTTGCTAGGGGATAGGACATTTGCCTGGGGAGTGCAGGGTGGGTGGGTTCAAGTCCTGCCTCCTCTCTGCCCACCCGGGACCATCCCGACAGCCAACACAGGCTGCCCCACGGATGGAGCTGGCTCCCATATTAGGAAGGCAGGATAAGGGACCCTCTGAAGGTAGGGTGGGTTCTGGAGTGGACTAGGGGATAGAGCATTCACCTGGGGAGTGCAGGATGGTGGACTCTTAGGCTACATCTACACTACAAGGTTTTTGTGCAAAAACAGCTGTTTTTGCACAAAAACCTGCGGAGTGTCCACACCTCAAATGAGCTCTTGTGCAATTAAATAGGCAGTTAAACAGCAGAACAGAAGGTTTTTTCCGCCGTAGGTAAACCTCCTTTTCTGAGACATAACTGCTTTTAGCGCTACAGCTATTGCATAAGAAGGCAAGTGTGGACACTCCAGAAGGGTTTTCTTGCGCAAGAAACCCCTATGGCAAAAAGCACAGGTGCTCTGATGGCCATTCTGTGAATGGCCATCAGAGCTTTCTTGAGCAAGAGTGTCTAAGCAGTGTGGACACTCTCTTGCACAAAAGCACATGGCTTTTGTGATGTGCTTTGAGGTGTGGACGTACTCTTGCACAAGAAGTTTTTGTGCAAAAACTCTTGCGCAAAAGGCTTCTTGTGCAAGAAGCATGTAGTGTAGACGTAGCCTATGCCTTTAACCCTCTCCTAAAGTTGGGTATATGGGCCAGATTAACTTTTGTCCTAGCAGATGAACCCAGTACTTACCCTGTGAATAAACTGGTGAGAACCACTCCTACTGATTATAGTCAGTAACTCAGTGATTAGGGCATTCACATCAGATGCAGAAGATGATGATTCAAGGCTATGCTCCAAATTAGATGAAGTAGAGACTTGAATATGGGTCTTCCATGTGAGTGCCCTAACCGTCAGAACATAGTAGCCAGTCCTCAGAATTCTTGATCTGTTTGCATTTTATGCAGGGTCTGATCTTGTAGGCATGACACGAGAATGCATATGGGATTGGGACCTGCAAGTAGGAGAGGTAATACCTCGTTTGAGAATCCTGCTTTGGGGCCATGCAAAGGCTCTGGCTTCAACAACTGGGCCAAGCAGCTTATTAGCTATGAGGCAACATCAGCACTTAGATGGCTTAGCACATGCTCACCAGCAGAAATTTAGGCATTTGTGGGGTGAGGTGACAACTAAATGGTAGTTTTTTATGTCAGTAGCACCTAATATTGAATTTAAGTACTGGAAGGGGCTGTTAGATGCCTACGAGCTATTGTCGATCTAGCCCTAAGTGCTCAGATATTTGAATACAATGCTGACTGCCCCCTTTGCTCTGGATATTTGGCAATGAACAAAACTGTAGCAAGACATTCTCAATAATCAAAAGTTGATGATGGGACTGACACCATATTTCATCACTAGTTGTGTTCACGGAGAGCCATGGATGTTAAATTAAAGGATTTTACTGGGAAATCTTAATCTGTAGCACCTAGCACAGTGGTGGACAACTCGTGCCCTCAGGCTGCCCATCAGGTTTTTATGTGTGACCCATGAGACATTTTGTTTACTATTGCCCAGGTGCAAGGTTGCCAGATCCCTCTGGTTTCCTTACACACAGGGTTTTTCCCTACCAGTATTAAAGTAATACACACAAAAGTAAGTGCATGTAAAGTGAGGGGTGTGCTCATTGCACACACCATTGACTGTGAGAGACATGAACTCCCTCTGCATCCAGTGAAAGTGCCACTATGATTCAATTGGCACACCCCACAAATTCTAGGTGTACAAGTGCAGTTAGCAAAACTGTCCTCTCCTGGGACACTGTCTTGGTCACCACAATCTTGGGGCCCACTGAGCCACTCATGGGGCCCACTGACTAGCTTAGGTTGCCCATCGCTGACCTAGAGTTCCTTCAATTCTGGCCCTAAAATGAAACTGATATGGAAAATATCCCTTGGCTGCAATGGAGAGAGCAGTGAACTACCCACTTCTGCAACCATTGCTATAATATTGAGCTGCTATTTGTAGAACTTTCCATGTCTCCTGAACTGTTTCTAGACTGAAATGACAAGGGAACTACTGAAGGCCTTTGTCCCTTTTACTGCATAGTACAGTAATTAAAGTTCTTAATTCACAGCATCCTCTTTCTAAAGATCTTAGAGATAGATATCTATGTGGCACTTCCAGTTTCCTCCTCTGTCTGAAGCAAAGGAAGAGAATAGGTTGTTTAAAAAGAGTCATGCCAATGTTTACTTGATATAGGTACTTTTTGACATATCCTGTGTAGATAACTTGTGACAATGTAATATCGTCCACTGTTGAGGAATAAATCTGAAAATGTGCTGATGGCAGTGGTAACATTCCACAACTTAGAAAGTGCTTGCTAGTACATTTTGTATTGACCCTGCTTCTGTTTCTAAGTAAACACAACAGTTCTGCTTTGCTTGCTTCAGACCTTATTTCGCTGATCAGAGTTTAAAAGAATACAATAATATAAAATGACATCAAATAGCAATAGCTCTCACTCTCAAGCAGCAGCAATTGTACCTTAATAAACCATAGTATTCATGATTTATGGCCAGGCATACCTATTCATCTTTGATTTCAGGAGGTCTTTTCAAAGGCATGATATCTCAACTTAATCTTCAAACCACTTTTACCTTCTTCTAGCTGCAGTGCCCCACTCAAAATAAATAGCACTTCCACATTGTAAGGTCAAAACATGTTGCACCAGAATTAAGAACACCCTTTAAAGATGTCATAGTAAGAATAATAAACAATAGTTTTCCCTTAGGCATGTGCCAGTGTTAGAAGTCCTAACATTTCATTACCAGATCAATCTTTTACTGTCTTCATTGCCTTCTTGGTCACCCATGTAAGGTGTCAAAAATAACCTACTTAGTAATTTTTATTATGTCACCTAAAGTTTCCAATTGAGGTGGGTGACCCATTGTGCCAGGTGCTTTACTGACACATAGCAACTGATAATTCCTGACCTAAAGAGAAGTACACAAGACAAAGGGCAGGAGAAAGAAAGGATTGTTACAATTCATATTTTAGAGGGGGAAAACTGAAGCACAGAGACTGAACGACTTGCCCAATATCACACAAGCAGTTTGTGGCAGAACTGGGCAGAGAATCCAGATCACCTCAATCCAGGTAAGTGCCTTTGCAAAACCTTCTTTTTGATTGGAATGTTTGGTAGTTTCTTCTTCAAATCAGGTGGGAGTGAGAATTATTTCATGTCCTGAGTTTGGCAATCCAGTGCCAAAACAGTGTATAGTATAATCTAATAGCATCAAATATTATATTTATTGCTTTTTCAGTTACCATAATCTTTTGACCTGCAAACTTTGTTTTAACTTCATTTAGACTGAACACTCTAATACAAAGAGATCAATCTGCTTGCTCATTATTGGCAAGAGAACCAGTTCTTGAGCCTTCTCTTAGCACATCTCCATTCCAAATTTTGCAGTTGCATAGTCATTCTGACATGTCCTTTTTCTCCCTAGTAGGCACAATTGCTCTTTGTCCTTTACAGGACAGATTAGCATGCATAAAAATCTCAGCTCAGCCTAAGGAGTGATTTGATTCTATCGTGTTTGGGACCTGAATTATGGCCATCAGTGTTTCAGCGAGTTTCCTATGATTGTTATCAAGTATTCTTTCATGAATTCCTGCACTGTGCTTTATTGGTAATAGGCAATACTGTGTTAACTTATTTCTAGTGTCTCATCTAGATTTTGTGTGTTGTTGGAAAATTTCCTCCTTAAATTCATTGCTATGTATTTTGCTGCTTGCTGCCTTACTTATGTTGTTGCAGGACAGGTTCCCATCCTAGTAAGAAAGAGTTAAAAGATCTCTTGTGGGCACCATCTTCCCCAATTCAGTGAACCTGTGGCAGTCACACCTGGAACATGGAAATTCCATTTTGTTTTGTGTGTTCAGGTTGGTTAAAACAGATGATCCCTGCCACAACAAGCTTATGGAACAAGTACATACTGAGATATGAGTGGATAAAACAGAATCTAGAGCAGAAAGTAATTCCATGCATGTACATTAAATGTGTGCGTGGATAGTATGGAGTGGAAGTTAAGCTTTTGTCAGCATTAACTTGCACTGGATTTTTAAGGCAGAAGTAGTCCCTGTTCCAATGGACATATTTCCCTTCCCCCGCACTGCTTCATCGGTATCATGGCTTTTCCTCTTCAGATCTGAGGAGCCTGGAATGTTCCAGGTGAGCCTCAAGGGCTTTCACAGGTGCTCAGTGACCTCTGCTTCCAACTTCTCCAGGTTGAGTGGTATTTCTTTTCTTGTTTGCCCTGTTTGTTAAACTCCATGTGTCACATTGGAGGAAAGCATCGGGATCTCAGTCCCAAACCATAAATTCAGCCATAGTTCAGTTCAAACAAAGATGTACTGCTCAACTTGTCTGCATCTTTTTTTAAAACTGAGTTACTACAGGTCACTCTGTTCTTCAAAACAGGCTGTCAGGTGCACAAAATAGCATGAGGCTGATAAACTGGAGTTGGTAACTGCAGCAGGTGAAGTTGGAGTTTTTCTTGGTGACCTCATAGAGGGTTCTTTTCAAACAACTTCACTCTGTCACATAGTATTCACTGCCAAACAGCTCGATTGGCAGCTATAAGTTAATATCTGTGTGTTAATAGTACATAACTCTAAGCCTTTTTGAGACCATCATTATGACATTACCTTTGCTTACCTCACACATCAGTTTTCTGACAGCCAGTTCACAATTAAGTGGTTGATTTGATATAGATTTTCTTATCCATTTGGGAAAATGAGCAGTCCAGTCAAAATGAAACTTTCATTAGAATTGCTTAATTGTGAAACCACAATACTGCTGGATATTTTATCTTGCCACTTTATATTCATGAGTGAAGGAATCCACTGTGGCAGAAATACAGCTCTTTTGAACTGAATTAGTAGTTGAACACATGTCTCTGCCCCATAGAATCATAGGCCTGGAAGGGACCTCGAGGTCACCTAGTTCAGACTCTACACTCATGGCAGGTCTAAATATTATCCAGCCCATCCCTGACAGGTGTTAAATCTGCTCTTGAAAATCTTCAACAATGGAGATTCTACAACCTCCCTAGACAATTTATTGCAGTGCTTAATTACTCTGACAGAGGAACCTAACTACTCTTGCTGGAATTTAAATCCATTGCTGCTGCTTCTATCCTCAGAGGTTCAGGAGAATAATTTCTTCTCCTTCCTCCTTGTATCAACCTTTTATGTACTTGAAAACTATTATTTTGTCCCCACTGTTGTCTCTTCTCCTGACTAAACAAAACCAGTCTTTTCAATCTTCCCACATAGATCATGTTATTTACATCTTTAGTCATTTTTGTTCTTCTCTGAACTTTCTCCAGTTTGTCCATCTCTTTCCTGAGATACAGTGTCAAGAACTGGACATAATACTCCCACTGAGGCCTAATCAGTGAGGAATAGAGCAGAATAATCACTACTTGTCTGTTTACAACAATCCTGATAATGCATCCCAGAATGATGTTTCCATTTTGATGATGTTGCAATGCTACACTCCTATTTAGCTTCTGATCCACTATGCCTCACACATTTTTCTGCAGTACTCCTTCCTAGGTAGTAATTTCCCATTTTGTTTGTGTGCAATTGATTGTTCTTTTTAAAGTGGAGTATTTTGTATTTGCCCTTATTGAATTTCATCCTACTTACTTCAGATCATTTGAATTTTAATCTTGTCCTCCAAAACACTTGCAACCACTCCCGCCTTGGTAGCAGCAACAATCTTCAGAATACAAATCATGCAACTGAATTGTAGATTCTGATATTCTTGCAAAAGCAATTCAATGTTAAGAACATAAGAATGGCCATAATGGGTCAGGCCAATGGTCCGTGTAGCCCAGTGTCCTGTCTGACAGTGGCCAGTACCAGATACTTGAGAGAAAATTAATAGCACAGGAAAATTTCAAGTGATCCATCCCATCATCCAGTCTCAGCTTCTGGCAGTTGGAGGTTTAGGGGCACCCAGAAAATTGGGTTGCTTCCCTCATTTGAATATATAGCCAACCAAAGACACAGTGAGCTTTCTACAAATGTGATTCAGCAAAACTTTTATATAGGGCTTGTTCCAAAGCCCTATAAAGTCAATTGAACAGCTTTTAAGTAAGAACTTCCGCCGCTATTATTGATGCTCCCTGTATGTAAGAATAGGAACTAATATTCATTTCACTTCTAATTTCATGTCATGCAAATGCACATATTTTTCATATGCACATGGACATACGTTTCAAGGAAGAATGAAAACAGGCAATACTGGTGCTCCAAGTAGCTGAAAGCTCTTGGGCAAGTAACTCATGTGGTTGGCTCATGCTATGGTCTTGTAAGCCAAACATCCTGAAAACCTGGTATAAAGAGGCTTAAAAAAATACTTTTAAAAACTGCAATTCTGAAAACCTGCAAATACATTTAAAATGTGCAGTATTTGAAAAGGGGATGAAACCTCTTTAATCTACAATAAATTTGTTTTTTATTTATTATACTTCAGGAACACCTGCATTTTATTTTGTCCACAAGCATTATAAATAACCTGTACTTGATTCACTCTGAGAATATCTACAGTTGCATTGAAGTCAAATTGTCTGAGCCAGTCAGATCAAAGGAAGAGTATATAATTATTGACTCTTCTGTACAATTATTTCTGTTACACAATTTCCTGCACTGGCTGAGTAATTTGACTTTCAGGTTTAACATAATTGTAACAGTGTTGTAATTGTCATGATTAGCTGCTGCCCACAGACCTTCCCATTTAGATTTCCAAAACAAATGTGGTAGCTTCAGATGTTAACTCCTTTGAACCCTAGTCATTAAATATCATTTTTTTAAAAATTACTCAGTTGTGATTAATATGACACACTAATTTTTAATTAAGGGCCAAGATAGAACAGTAGGCTGACAGCAAAAAGCCTGGAATTAGCTGTTGAAAAGGTGAGACAGAAGCAGCGGTGACCATTTTGTGGTGAAATGATGATGCCTGAGGAAGAAGCCAATCGATGTGCAAGCCTGACAGACTAGACAGCACATTCTCACATAACTCAAGGACATTCCCTGTGATGTCAGTATTGGTTAATAACCTGGTATTGATTCTCCTCCTTTGCTCTCAGACTTTATTTAGCCCGTGATATATTGTGGTTACCTTTTTGAAATAACGTGTTCATAACTTTGTGTGGCTTTTAAAATGAACCTGTAAGTGCCGTTTACAGCAGTGCTAAATAACTGCATCTTGCAGAACTCTTTAAGTGACAGTATATCACTAAATGCACCCCATGAAGACACAGTAATTTAAAGCCATTGAATTACCAATACATGTAATGCCAACTTTAAATGACAGCCTAAAACAATAATACAGGGTAGGGAAACAATGGCCCAAAGAGTAAGTGATACTGGAACCTCAAGAGTGTTGGCTGTCCTAGACATTCTGACAGCTCAGGAGTCAGTGAGGAAGTGCAGATGGAGCCAGTCTGTATTGGCCCCACTAGATACGCTTCTCTCAAACAGCAGGAAAATTAACGAACTGTGCCAAAGTCTGGAATGAGTCACTTAACAGGGAAATTTATGAAATAGCAAAGACCACCTTCGACATGAAGTATAAAGAAAACGTATGTGTCTTCTGTGTGCCATCAACACTCTTATAAGGCCTTCTTTGAAATTATTTGTGCAGATTTTTCCTGGAAACAATGTGATGAATAAACGGCAAAAAGACTTGATTTATATTCTAGACTAACATGTTAACAACAAAGACTGAAAAATAATCAGGGACATCGTTTTTAAAAAATACTAAAATGGGGTTACGTTTCAGAAGAGGTTGACTTGTATCCTCATCCATCTCCCATTAAAATGGGTGACCAAACTCCAATTAACTTCAATGGGAAAAGAGTCTAGCACAAGGAAATTCAAGCCTGGACTTTGTATTTAATTTTTAAGTGACAATATGAAACACTTCTAATGCAGCTAAAATGTACAGGTGCGGTGAAAAGCCAAACTGAAAATTGAGTTACTGACAATTGAGTGTGAAAGTTAGACAGGTTACCGGGGCCTTTAGAACAAAAAAGAAGTTTAATCTTTAAGTATTCTTTTTTCTTTCTGTAAAACATTTTTCACAAACTATTGCTCATGAGGTAACATCACAAATACCAAACTTCATATATTTAATCTTGCACTGTAGAATCTGTTCAGTCATCCAGAGGGAAGTTTTTGCGGAGAAGAGCAAAAAGAATTATGAAGTATTAAATGTAATATATTTTTGCTCTGATAGCCTGTCTCAGTTCAGTGACTGGGAATATTCAGCATAAAAAAATATAGTCATAGAAAGTGGTCATTTGTGATCTGCCCTTCACTTTAGAAAACCATTATTCTGCCCAGAATTTCACATTGTGATAAATGCATTTCATGCTTCATTTATATCCCACCACACAAGCAATAGCCTAAGAAAACAGTTATTATAGAGCAAAGATAGGACTCTTTGGGTTGAAGAAGCTGTTCTAAATCTTGTGTGATGATAAAATGAGAAAGGAATTACCACAGAATAGGAGGTTGCAATGCAAGATTTTATTCTTGCCTGATCAGCTCTCCTATGCTGGCATGGCTCCTGAGAGTATGTCTTTGCTACATCATGTATGGATGCTGCAGTGATCGATCCACCAACAGTTATCTGCTTAGACATGACAAATCAACTTCCAAGTGCTCTCCCATTGACTCTGGTACTCCCCTAGATAAGTAGAGTAGGAGGAGTTCTTTCAATGGGGGAAACTGAGGCATCCCAACAGGCCAATGACAGAATGAGGACTAGAATTCCTGAGTCCTACTCCAGTGCTCTTTCCACAAAGCTCAATAGCTAAATTCCAGCCCACCCTTAAAGTGGGTGTGCATGTAACTTACACTATAACCTAGAGCAGTGATTCCCAGCTCATGTACACATACTAGCTCATAGTATAAAGTCATAGCCTTAGAAATGAGGGTTGGGGGAGGAGGGCTGAAGCGGAAGTAGTCACAAACATGCTGTGTGTACCAGGAATATAGGTACTTTGCAGGGGTGAGGGGAAGCAGAACTACCATAGAGATTGGGTTAGAGCAATTGGAAGTAGACCCAGAAAGGCCATAACTAGCATTAGGGAAGGGGTTCTGGAGTTAGGAAAGGGACTTGGAGAAGAGAGAGGCTCCAGTAGCAAGGTGTGATGACAGTGAAAGGGAGCCACAGGCAAAAGGAAAAGACAGAGATAAACTCAAAAACTGACATGGAGGAGACTGACACGAGGAAACCAATTCATGCAGGGGCTGATCCAAAATGCACAGAAGCCAATGCATAGGCCCCTATTGCTTTCAGTGGGTTTGGGTCAGGCCATTTGATTTGACATGGTTTCATGTCAGAGTATCTAAAATACCTTAGTTTTTACTAGCTGATGGTCTATTATGGGAGGGAAAGGGATGGTGAAATCTACACATCACATGGCAGTTTTAGTTACTCTGCATGTTGAATCCTAGTTCTGTATTTCATTGTTTTGTTTGCGTCTCTTTTACTGCTCGGTACTGATGGAAAAGTTATGCATGGTTCAGAGTAGTTATGGGACATTAAATTCCCTTTTTTCTGCCAGAAGAAGTAAATGGAATGAAGAACTCAACAGAAAGTTCCTTCTTGCTAAAATTCACATATATGCTATTTGAGGTTTTAGTTCAGAAACCTATGCTTAGTACACTTACACAAAGTAAAACTGCCTGCTCATGAAGAATACTGTATGGCCAATCAGTACTGCTGGTTGATCATCCCAATCTGGAAGAAAAAAAGACAATTTTGATATTGCACAGGTCATGAGTTTTGACTAGTGCATCGAGATAAGACTTTTTCAATGGCATACCATGTGTATGAGAATTCTATTCTGTATGGAGTGCTGGAACTAGAATAGCTTACTTGAGACAAAATCACTTTAGAATCTCTTCAGTATTGTTCTATATTTCTGGTTCCTTTATGATTTAGAATCTTTTTAGGTTGCTTACCATCCTTCTTTTTAAGTAATGCATCACAGCTTATCTGGAAGTCAAAGTAAAATCAAATATATTTATGCAAGAAACAAAACACTGACATTTGGAAATTGAAATCCATCTGCTGGGAACCTGAGTTTCTAAACATGTTCAAAATCAAAGTCTGGGTAGGATGGAAGTGTGGGGGCAAAGTTTAATTATAAACATGTTTGTCAGAGGTGCTGAGCACCTGCATCTTTGATCTCAAGCAAAAACAAAAAAAAACCCCACCTTGAAAAAAAGGGATATATATCAAGGACAAAAGGGGACAGATAATGGATCATATCTTGACAATAGTTCTTGATTTTTATTTAATTGGATAAATGTATATTACATTTTAATGATTACCCATTACATTACAGTGAACTTACCTTTTCTTACACACTTAAACAGAAATCAGTTATATGGAAATCAGGGAGAGCTGCTGTTTTACTCACTCTTAATTCACTCTTTACTCTTACTCCTAAATCTTAACGTGATTTTGAGATGCTAAGTATTTGTTGCTGCTTGTTGATATGCTCTAGTAATTCCTTACTCATTTTTAGAAATGTTCGGCATATGCGACTCCAAATTAAGTATTGACTCTATTGATTCAGAGTGAGTAAAGAGCTAGGTGAAGGTTAAACAGCTGCAGTAAGATGGTTACATTTTTCCCAATGAAATAAAGATTTGGCAGCTACAATATATCATCAGAATTTTATATCCATTGTATTTCGCTACTGTGTGTTCATTCTGTGTAGGTTTTGGGTCCACATGTTCAGAGCTATACCAGTTTCTGGCAAAATCCTCAGAAATACCCTGGAGCATATGCTTGCTATATATTCCTCCTTTTTAAGGAGAAAAGCTGTTCTGTCAGATAACTAACTCCTTTGTGATTCATGGGAATGAAGAGCCAGTGTAATCTCAAACATTTCAGTCTTGCTATCAGTCTTGATGCAGGGTCCTCAGTCAGGACTTCCTTGAGGGGGTATGGTCATCTCCTGCTGATATTTGTTGGTGTTTGTTAGGTTGACAATATCCTTGGGTAAGATGGCTTTATATATATATATTTTTGGAACTCTGTTCTATTGCCTATGCCAGTAGCTGTCACTGATTCCATGGGTTTCGAAGGTATCCATATTAGTCTGTTTCAGCAAAAACAACAAGGAATCCAGTGATACCTTAAAGACTAACAATTTTATTATGGCATAAGCTTTCATGAGTTGCAACTCACTTAACTCACAAAAGCTTGCGACATAATAAAATTGTTGGTCTTTAAGATGTCACTGGACGACTCCTTGTTTGTTCTGATTCCATGGAAACGACATTCATTTTTTTTTTTACTTGAGTTTATGGGCAGTCTGCCTTTTCGACAGTTGAATTGTTTTTTCCCAATTGTTTTACTTGCATGTTGTGTTTTTAAAAAAAAGGTCTTTTAACAAATAATCTCTTAATCCCTTAAGAGCTGATACCAAATAGCCTATATTCAATGAAAAGTCACTTCTTCCCAGAAAAAGGTCCTCAAGAGTGAAAAACTGAAGTAAAATTTTGTACTTGTTTGCTGTTTGAAACTGATGGAACATGATCTTACAGTGTTTCTTCTGAGAGGTTTCATCCATATCGGTTCTCAACACTGGAGACAGCTGTATGGTTTGCAGCTCCTTCACAACAGGAGGTGTGTGTTGTAATAGATTTCCTTTCTCCTCGCCTCACCCCCCAGTATAATCCTTAGTTCCTGCAGTGCAGGACCAACACTTCAAAGCAGTCTCCATTGTATCTACTACTTGCTGCTGGGAAGCAAGTCAAATTTCAGTCTTGGATGTCTTGAAAGTTTGATCTCTCACCTAGAAAATAGTGTTGCTTGAACTTCAATTTTTCCTATTATTCTGAGTATGAAGGATACTATACACTCAAATATTCTATTCAATAATTTGTAAAACTAGTAGCTTGTCCACACGCAGCCAGATTTTTATTTGTATTTTCCTCTATAAAACAAAGGAATTGGAGAATCTGGGAAATATTCTTATTGCTGACCCTATGTTCCTATTGAAAAGGAAGATTCATTGGCAGCTGGGTAATTTAACAACGTATGTTAAGATTATATGCCAAAAATTCTAATTTTGAATTGTGACACCCTGACTTGGGTGCACAATCTGATGCAGGTGAATGAACCAAGGTGCTGATTCACTTCCTGTATGTGTCCATGTGTTGTAGCTGTGTCAGTCCCACTTCACCTGGGATGGTTCCTTAGAATATGTGCTAGTTTATTATAAGTAGTTATCTGTTTGATCTTGTATTTAGCTGTGACACTGAGAACCTTTGCCAGACCTGAAGAGCAGCTCTATGTAGTTCAAAAGCATCTCTCTCTCAATAGAAATTGGTCCAGTGAAAGAGAGTACCTCCAGGTGTGTGCATATGTGAGTCAAAATTTGATCCTTGTTTTCCCATGAGATTACTAATGTACTTTCAAAATACATATCTCTGACCATGAAGAGAGAGTTGAGTGTCTTCACGCTGCTGTATTGGGATCTAAGTTTGCTATGGCATTACCTTAAACTGTTTATACATTGCTGCAGCAGTGACAAGATGGGGCTGAGGTGACCTTTGCATCTTTGCTGCAGGCCTAAGCCATTTAGGGGCTTGTAAATTTTCCCTATCTAGAATAATCTCTGGTCCTAATCTCTCTCCTTCCTTACCCTCCTCCCCCCAACATTGTGATTAATGAGTAACTTTTGAGTAATTTGGGATGTGCACCTGCATTCTGAAGTTGATACACCAATATTTTATGGTATTGGTATATTTCAAAATCAAATATTTTTGCCTTCCGGGACGCAAACAATTCCAAGCTTTGAAGAAAAGCTATGTTGTACTTACTGGGATATAATAAACATTGGGTGGGTGAATGGGGAGAAATACTTTTTTTCATGGCCCCAATAACTTAAATGTCCAAATGGGTTTTTATAAAACTTTTTTCTGTGTCAGTCCATTTTGGAGCCTGAGACCCACACGTTAGAAATGTCAATCCAAAAGGCAATTCTCTAACAGTTTTAAGAAACTGCAAATAGTGCTTTTGGGCCCAATCATGCAAGGTGGTGAGCACCTACCTCCCTTGAAGGTGGTGTTAGTGTAGTCTACGTCTTTGTGTATATGAAAGGTGTCCTCTAGTAGCTAAGTCCATGGAGTTTAAGGGGTTTACTACAACTGGACAATGAAGTTTTTCTATAGCTCAGATGAGCCTTCTGTGTTAGGAGCAGACTGGCCAGCATTCTAGTTCCAGCCTTTAACTGTATGCACTTATTGGATTTATTGTTGTGACTATCTTCAACTCCTGAAGAGCCGAGAGGGAGCTGAACGCACACAGATCCTTGCAGGAGTGGATCCTTAGAATGGAACTACCAATGCCAACATTAAATATGTAGCAATTGGCAAGGTGCTATAGTGTAAGTGACTAGAAATGGTATTACCGCTTTATCTTCTGGGTGTGTTTAGAAAATCAGTGGAATGGAAAAAAGAAGGGCATTTCATCAACTAGACTAAACATGTGTTATGAATAATTATAAATGTTCAGTTGCAATTTCTGCTGCTAAAAGGTACAGACCAGTGTGGTTGCCTGCACAGATTTAAACAGGACAAATGTGTATTTGCTGCCAGATCTAAGTTCCTGTTTCTTGGGCAGGATGGTGATTTCTTTGTTTTTTAAAAATGTAACGGAATTGTTCATCTGGATGGCAAATTTTAAGAGTCACGCTCTGAGCAGGGTAGACTAGCATTAGGGTTATTTTCTATCAGCCTCCGAGAAATGAAATGTCTGCTAGTGAGCCTAGCTGTTCCATTATTTTTAGAAAGCTGACTGTTAGCAGGCTCTGTAAGAATGACCTTTGAAGGAGTCAAGATGACATTTCCCCTCTCTCCACCCAGATAACAGTTTTTAAAGTTTTCTCTTTTCCTAAAAGCAGACACTCCTTCTTGTTTGATAGTAAAGGATGACACTTTTCAAAGAGAAGTTGCTATCTCACTTGATATTGTCACACCTATTTGTGTTTCCTAGTGATTACTGGAAACATAACACATTTTTGTATGTTATATATTTTTCCATTCAGTTACCATATAGCTATGGGTCCTGGTCTAATAGGAAGAGTGATTTCTACACCTGCTCTTATGATACGTGGAGTTACTAAACTCAAGCTCAATAGAGAAAGTGTGTGTGTGTGTGTGTGTGTGTGTGTGTTTGTGTAGGAGGGGAGACAGGTTTAAAGACACTTGTGTAATCAGCATGGCAGTTTGATCAACACATTGGTGGATGGCTATTAGCTAGGGCTTCAAACTTTCATCCTTAAATGCCATGTTTCCATAAGGGGGAAATTCCAGATCTCCTCTCAACTATGGTACCACAGGTAACATAACTGGTTAGTATCCACTCAACTGGGAGGTGGTTGAGGAGTGACATTGTGGGTGCCAGGAAGGGCTGTACTTAGGTTTGCATAGTAGAGAACCCCATTCTCAGGCATGGGTAGAAGTGAAGGGTATTTTGTTGGATAAATGACTGAGGCTGGTCTGGTGCCTTGACGATGAAAAAGCTTCCATGGAGCAGCATGACAGCTTTGCCCACCCACACCCTGGGACAGACAGGTCTGCCAGAGGCATCCAGCGCACAATCTGTTGCTTGGGTAGTCTTTGGATTTGGCCATAAGACCCCTGTTCTAGGGGGCCAGGCATGCTTCTTGCCCCCTAGATGCTGCTTTCACAGAGATGTCAGGGAGCTTAACACTTCCAGAGCACAAGACCTAAAACACTAGGAGAATGGAAAATGACACCGAATAATTGCTGAATCTCTATATTCATGCAAATCTGATATTTCACAAATAATTGGTGTGCTAGTTTAATGAAAAATAAGCATTCAGTGCAATAATCAGTCAATAAAATACAGTGATTATTCATTGCCATTGGTTTTGAATAGGAACACCACCCAAAAATGGCAGTTTGACAGAAAGAGAAGACTATGTCCCCTTGAGCTCTTCTAAGAATTCAGTCTAATATCCATCACAGGCTAGCTGTCCCTCTAAAAAGAAGTTGGGCTCAGCCTTGCTGTGATGTAGCAGTTCCCCCCTCCCAACTCCTGACTGGATGGTTTAATTTCCATTAATGACCCTAGCAGTGAAAGGCTTTGGAGAGGAATACACATCAAATGCCCCCTGGTTCCGTTTCTAGGAAGAGACTGGTGGCGGCAGGAGATAGGGTGGACACACAACAGGGACAAGGTTAGGTGTCTGTGGAAGGCTGTGAAATAGGGCCTGCAAGGAGGAGGGTGGTCCCTAGCAAAAACTGCCAGAATTCCTAGGTTGGGGAGGCAGTGGGAAAACATCCTAGAAAGTAGGCCCTATAAGAGAAAAGTCCTAAAAGGCAGCGCTCAGCCCAAGGTGCAAAGATGAAACTCTGCACTGCCCATGAATAAGGATGTAGAGCAGGAAACTTCATCAAAAGAGTGGCAGATAGATCACTTATTTGCCTTCTTAAGCTCGACTTCTCTTATCCCAGAAAAGCACTTAACATAAACATGACCTAGTTGGCAGACCAAGCCATGGTAAGCATGAACTGACAGGCCATATTGCAAACTACAGAGGTGGTCATGGGGGCACTAGAAATGAAAACCCCTGTCAAACTGTATTCTGACGCAAGAGGGATTAAATTTAAATGCAGTCGGTTACAGTCCAATCAAATTCTCAACTTTCATTTTATCAACCTTATTTTATGGCCAAACTGTCTAGATAAGGGGGACACAATGTTGCTACTGGGAATAATGGGAAGCGCATATGTCCCAAATATATGAAGTGTGTGTGGGTTGATTCCCTGTCCAGAAAACACAGATGTGTACACACATACAAAACTAGCATGCGTGTGTATGTATATATACAGGGCTATTCAATCATCCTTTAGCATGCATGCAAATATATTAAAAGGAAAGTGATTTTTGTTTTCATTAAGGCTAGTAACAAATTTTTTTGAAGAATTATGACATGAAAAATTCCCCGTAGGTGATTTCTAAGTGAAGACAGTATATTCTGTTATTTCTGTGAGTACAAGGACAACTTTCAACAAAGGTTTGCAGCAGCAAAATTAATCTGCCCCCAGGCACCTAACTGAATGTGCAACATAATCCAAACTGGGACAGGTCCAGCAGATACTGCATCTGGCAGCCCTTCATCATGCATTTGCATCAGTACTCTTAGAGATAAATTCACAATAGTTATTTTCTAAACCAGTTCCTAATTATTACCATTGTCCAGAGTTCTGGATGCCTCTTAAAAAAAACCTGATAAATATTATTTGACCTTCACTTTCACAGATGTCAATATCGAACTCAAACACTTACCCATGCATGACAAATACATGTATGCAACTTGATGATTTCACATTCCCTTGAGATAATTTTTATCTGAGGCCAGTATACAGCCACATATCCCCTAATGGATTCTGGGAACCCATCATTTCCAGGCAGGTTACCTTTCCCCATGATGACTTGATAACAGCATTGGATATAACTTAGTTTGAGAGTACTTCTTGGAGTCTGTTTTGCAAGTAGCATAGTTACTGTTACTAAGGAAACTGCTTCCATAATGTCACCTTGACCAGCATTCTAACTGTCCTATTTTCTCACTAAGCAAACAACATCAGTTTGTGATGGTAGACCTTTTACAGAAGAGGAAGATAGAAAGTTACTACATCAATTTGTTTAAATGCAATTTTTTTAAATGGAAGAACTAAGGTGATTCTGCTGTTGATTGTCCCCCTTTCTGACTAGAGTGAATGCATTACCTGTTAGTAATTTTCCTAGAACAGTCATTTGGTTGGGCTAATGTTCACCTGAAAATAGAGCTGCCATAAACACCATTAGAATCTTTCCTCTGAGTGCCATATCTAAATAGTGGAGCCTGGTGTAATCTGAAAGTAGATCAAATAAGAACATGAAAAATGCAAGATTTGGTATAATGAACAGGCACACAGCTTAACTAGTCTTTTTTAGGACCGCTGTCAATGGAAAAGCTCAGCTATGCCTATAATTAGTGATAATCTTGCTTCTTGAATATTGTCATAATGTCTATTCTTCTTCTAAACACTGTTGTTCATGAACAGTGCACTCCTCTTCTGAAATAGACAAATTAAGCACAACAGAATTTAAGAATATGGAGTGGTAGTACTGGGAGGAGGAGGATCTGGGTTTTGATCCTAACTCGTTCCAGTGGCTCACTGTGTTATCCTAAAAGTCACTTGACTCTACCGAGTTTTGACATAATTTTACAGATGGAGAAATTAGATACCTACTTCACAAAGAACATCTGAACCTTGGTTGATGTCTGTAAAATACTCTGACCTTCTTAGAAAATCCATTATAAAATACCATTTTGTGATGATATTTGTTTTAATAATGTTCACATGAGCTGACCTACATGGGAGGCTGGATACAGAGGAACTCTGCTTTGACCTCTTTAACTCCTTTGTTGCAGATTTGGGCTTTGGTCTGAATTAAGCTTACTGGTTCTTGCCAGTTTCCAGAGTGTAGCTGAGGAAATAGTACTCTGCAAAGAATACTTTTGGGGAGCCATAGAATACAATCTAGATCAGCGCTACTCAACTTTGGAAGCCCCGGGGGCCACAATGACACTCGCAGCACGTGCCGAGGGCCGCAACTTAAGTGTGGCTGCATATATATGCAAATATATGTACAAATATATGTGCAAATAGCTTCTTTCACACTGACGGGCATGAATACAAAACACTTCCCACAATGCCCCGGCACTCCCGACACCACCTTCCCGGGGGCTAAAAATGCCGACACTCTGAACCCGTCTGTTCCAGCCAACCCGTCCGCTTGTGTCTTTCAGTGCTTTCCCAGCCTGGGAGACACCTTGCCATTGTGGAGAATGTTCCCAGTGGGTCCATGTTCCAAGGGCCGCATGTAGAGCCCCGCATAAACCCAAACTGCCCCGTGGGCTGCAAACAAACAGGCTGTGGGCTGTTTGGGGCCTGCGGGCCACATGTTGAGTAGCCCTGATCTAGATGGTCGACATGAGCTAGAGAACTAGTGTACTTCGCTTGTTTCTGTTGTCTGAGCAAGTACCTGCCTGCTTCTACCAGTCTTCCCATGGATTTCCTCTTCCCTGCTCTTTTCTTTCTGGCTTCCATTATGTCATTAAAACAAAAAGAATCTTGCAGAGCACTCTGCCCAAGCTGGTACTGCGTCAGGATTTAGACTTGGAACAGTGCCACTGGGACAACATAATACTGCCCTTCCTGTCTGATTGCTGGGGATCTCTGTTCTATTGATCAGATGACATTAAAAGCACCTCAGTGACTGACTGACTATACTCAAGACTAGCTGAGGTTTGAGACACACTCCCATGGGATGTGAAAGGCAAGCAGTGAAGAAATATTGGAGGCTCTTCAAAGGTATAAGCCATATGTTAAAGCAATGGAGAATTATTGAAAGATCCACATGATTCAGTTAGCATAAATTAATTTAAGAAAATTGCCAGAGGAACAGTTGAAGACATACTGTATACCTAATCTGTAGTGAATGCACACAATGCCTGACAGTGCAGATGCAAGTCAGGGATGCATGAAATCGTCTATTGTTTGCCCTGAATTAAATGAATGCTAGGATTCCCGGTCAGACATTCATTCCTCCATTGTTAATGATGCCTTCAAAAGAGGAATAGGAGCAGTAGAATTCTAAAACCAGGCCAGATTCTCCAGACTGGTAAGGCCATTTTAAGCACCATACTAGTGTTCCAGTGGCTGGAGAATGTGTATCAGTGTAAAGGAAAGGAGGGACATGTCAGGCTTGAGGCATAGGTGGGCCAGAGATGGGAGGAGCGCCACTATCCCGATCTTCTACTAGTCAAAGCTGAAGCCGTAAGTGTTTCCCCCCCACTCCCATCTCCTTTGGTTGCATGCAGCTCAGATGGAGGGGGGAAATGATGCTCAAAGATCTTATTTCCAATTTGGAAATAATACAATAAAATACAATAAACCATGCTGTTTTTCTCTGATGCTCTTTAGATCAGTTTTGTAAGTTGCTGTGGCAGAGAATTCTAATGCCAGTTTAAAACCAAATTTCAGGACACATTCTTCTGCTCTTTCCCTTCATTTGTCTTTCATTTTCCTTGTTATACAGTCCCCTTTCCCACCTTTTCTCTGGTGATTCGGGCTCTTGATTCAACTTCTCTGGATCTGCTGGTTTGCTTTTCTGCCCTACTCTTCTCTGATGATCATTTTTCTTTTCCTCTTGATTCCCCTTATTTTAGTTTTAGCCCTTTTCTCTCTTTGCCTCTTTCCTGCATTTTTGCCCTTTTCTTTCACCAGTGTCCCATTTGTCTCCACTGGGCCATCCCAAAATGTAATTGGTTTTCATCATATTTGTCCTGTAAATGTGCTCTCCTGTGGGAATACTGGATCCCCATGTTCAAAGAATTGCTTTATAGATGGATAATCTGATCACCATAGCAACTCATAAACATGTTGGGTGAGCAAGTCAGAATCATTCCATATACTTGACATGACCCAATACACCAACTATAAGACATATTTTGTGTAGCACATTACATTTATTAGTGCATATAGTTTAGTTAGCAATAGAAGCGAAGAGGTCTTCATGACATCCAGTTGTCATAGGGACCCTGAATACTGTAGCAGAAGAAAGAAGACAAAAGAGAATAGTTCTATATTTCAGGCTTGGTGCTGACTCAGACTTTTGATGACATGGAGAGAGCACTGAGGGATAGTACAGCATATTTTAAAATTAAGAACGTGTGAAGACAGGTCTGAAAAAGTTGTCTATCAACCTTAACAGGATGTTTTTCTACTTTCTGCAGTATGCTAGTAATTAGATGGATCTGTCCTTTCTATAGACCATTATATTGCTTCTTTTAAAGGTCTCTGAGCATTTTATCATGTTATTTTCAAGATGTTTTTTGTTTTGGGGGTGTTCTTATTTTTGCTATTAAATTGCCCTAGGTGGAAACTCATGTTTAAAGTGGATCAGAAGAAATGTTCTGATTTTGCTTATGATGGTACTAGAAATATTTTCAGCAGTGTCAGTAGTATGGAGAACTTTTAGCAATGCGAATTCTTCCTACTTTGCGAGATATATTAAACTTTGCTTGGCTTTTGAAAACACAAACTAACTTTCTGTAATAAAACCTTATTAAAACCATATTTCTAAAATAATTGCACCAGGAACCAACCAACTGGGTTTTTCTCACTAAAGTGTAAATACAAAACTAAGTAGCTATTGGCATTTTAGATTTACAAAGGGCCAGCTGTGAGATTGTGAGACTTTCACAGAACAGCTCTATTGCTTTATTATTAATTATAAGCAGAAGGGTGCAGTGGGAAAGAAATTGCACAATAAGACTGACTAACGAACAGAGCATTCAAGCTCTGTCTGCCATATATGACCTAACAGTATACAGTGCCCATGTGGAACAATGACCTGACTTGTTTTTGCAACAAAGAGCTTAAAACTCCCACAAATGTGCTAAAAAAAAGAGTAAGGTTACAGTATCATAAATATAACAGTTTTGACTATGAGCCTTTGCTATGTTTCAAACATGCTTTAATGGTATCAGGCAGGGAGCCATCAATTCATTCATCTTGTCTTTAATGCTAAATAGTACCCTTTACTCCTCCCACAACAATGCACTGTTAATAGGTTGTTTGGGCTTTTTTTTAACACAACTATTGGCAGAGCCACTGAAATGTTCACTTGCTCAGCAACACACGCACACATTTTTTCATCCTTTGCAGTTCTTGTCTATTTAGTGTGTCAAGGTATTTCCTTTCTATTCATTGTGATACTGATCTCTAAGGAATGCATTCATATATTATATTTACCCTAAGTTTTAGCAATACAGTATGGCCTTCAAGAGAAAATGGCTTATGATAATGTGCTGCAACAAATATGTGGTCAATTAATGTATACAGCCTGGAAAGAAATATTCCATATAATGAAGCAAATGGTTTTGCTAGCTACCCATCAGTTCACTTGCTCTAGGGAACAACCATTTGAAAGACTTGTGTTGTCATGTGTTTTCTGTTTCCACGGCACCACGAGCTCCATTTGTCCCAGCTTCCATAATCTACCTTATCTACTGGTTCTTATTCTTGGATAACAGAGAGACTTTCAAAGATAGTATGTCAGAAGGATCAAGGGAGTCTTTAATTTACTTTAATAAGCTTTGGAACTAGGAGGCACTTGAAATAGCATTCTAAATATGACAAAATACATACATTATGGGTAATTTAATATTTAAAATCTTTAAGAGCATATTGTTCAAAATTACACTCCCAACATGTAAAAACTAAATATACATATCTTACTATAAAGACGTAAAAACCTCAATACAACCTTGATAGTAAAATATTTAAAATACAGCTTAATTATTAAATGTAAAGCAAAGGCTTTCAGCAATAGTGATTAGATTTTTGAATGCCAGTTTGTTGTGATTTCAACCAGTACTACTATACAAACTATTAAACTAGCTGTCACATCTACCTCCCCCAACCCTTGCTTGCTGGAAAGCTTTGGGGGAGATCACATCCCCCAACTCAAACAACAGTATTTCCTTTCTTTCCCTTTCCACTGGTTTACCACAACATGTCTGTGATCCTTGTGTTTACTTCTTTGGTCTAACTTAAGACTGAAAGCAGGGAGCTTGAGTGAAATCCTGACTCACTGAAGTCAATGGCAAAACTCCCATTGTCTTGAAGGGAGAGCAGATTTCATCATTTACCTTTGTATTTGTCTTTTGTGCACAAGTCTCATGTGGTGTTTGTATAATAGCAAATTATTATTAATATTGAGGCTTAACCGTCAGACATGACTCTGCACTGTTATTAATCCATTGGAGTACATGTACAGTTTATGACATAGGTGTCATTAAATATTTGAAAAAATTGAAAAGTGATTCCTGAGGACCAACTTTTCAAGCTGGCAACCAAAATTAAGTTTGCTATAACTAAAACAAAAAATGGGGTGACTGAATGAATAAGTGCTCATTCTGGGTCCGATTCAAGCCCAGATAATGGAGTGGGAAAAACACCTATTGATTTCAGAGGGCTTTAGCTCACTCCCTTTCTGCATGCCTAAGCAAATTTTATATATGTAAAATGGTGAAAGTGCAGCCAGGCAACTTTGGAAATATTTGGCCCTGAATGGTTATTAAATTCTCACTTAGCCATGGGTTCCATGGTCTAACATTCTCCATGTAATACTTTGTTGAAATTGGATGAAAGATTCAGAATTTCACTTCTGTTAGAAAGGTTCAACCGAAAGCTTAAATCTGTTAAAGCTGCAGCGAGCTGTTTGCCAGTTCTGAAGCCCCTCCAAAATCTTATTCATGAATTTTAGCTGGTCACGAGCCTAATCACACTCTTTTAATTTCAGGTGGAGAGCAGATGAAAATCTAGAGAAGCCTGCAGAAAAGTTCTCCAGGTGAAGAAACAAAGCAACTCCATACTCGATACTCAACAGCAGTGCTGAAAGGTAAAACAACATTCCAAGAAGGCATGAGAGTCTCATTTGACTGGATGATGGATTGGCTGGCTTTCAGAATGTTTTATAGTCTAACTTGATTTTTTTAAAATGCAAACTGATTTGTTTCAGAGTATTCTATAACTATACGTTAGAGGCCAAATTCTCTGTCTGCAATATGGTGCTGAGGACACTGGCTGTGACCCAGCAAAATGCTGAAGTTCATGATTAACTTTAAACATTTATAGTCTGACTGAAATCCATGGGGCTATGGAAGCATCGAAAATTAAGACTGTGTTTAAGTGCTTTGTTGACTGTGGCAAGAGTGGTCAGCGTCTTACATGATCAAGAATGATCTGTGAGCACATCTACTTGCATGTTCCAAAAACTGTACGTGTAACTAGTCCTGATTCTGCACACTTCTTGCTCACAGTGGTAACTGAGTTAATCAGGCACATCACTTAAATCTTTTCCTCTTGTTTCTCCCTCTGCAATAGGGACATAGTATTTGCTTTTATAAAGTGCTTTGAGATCTTCAGCTGAAAAGTGCAATATGAATACTGATAATTATTTCTGATATTTTTCACACATAACTACTTAGAACTGTTCACTTGGATAAGAATTATTTCTGTAAATGAGGTTTGTAGGAGTGGGCCCAATTAACTGCATGCGTGGACTGTACAGTATGCAATGTTGTTTTCAACTGGGAAATAGTTGCATCTCTAACTATGTCCAGTAACTAAGGGATCCCATTAAAAATTGCACCTGTGAATATTCGTGAGGCTGCTTCATATGAAATAAATGTATGGAGAATGCTGTTGGCACCATGTTCTCATTCTTTCTCTTGGACTGCTCTTGCATTCCTGAAGTTTCATACGCATACTTGAGTAATATAAAGAAAAGTAAAATTTTGTGATGAGAAATCACAAATCAAATTAGCATCAACATTTGGATAAGATCGTTGTGAATTATTTCTTCAGGTGCACAAAAATTATCCTTTCTAATTTTAAAAATCTTGTCCAAGTCTCGGCATAACATTAGATCAATATGCATTCAATGCCTTTGCTTTTTGCCTAAGAATAAAAGAGCTTATGATACTGACAGCCTTGATAAAGGTTTCCAGTTGGCTCGATATGGAATAAAGTATCCTGAAGACAGAAGTAGAACTTTTTTCCAGTAATGCTATTAATACAATATATTCCATCAGCCATGTCTGTAGGTGTTTAATAATGCAGTATAGTATAGAAAAGGGATAATGGAGGAATCTACCTTTACTCTTGAAAAACCTCTGATGTACATTTTCACATCGCCTGCATTTTCTAAGAAAAGCACTCTTCAAAGCAAGAAGTGCATTTTTTTCCAGTAGTGTCAAAGTATTGACTGAGGAAACGTAAAACTGTCTAAAGAAAAATGCTTATGTAAGTTTATTTTGTTTCTTAGTAAAATGTCATAAGGAAAAGCAGGAGTGAAACATTGTCCCTTTTCTAGACTGATAACTATGGCCCTGTGTCGACTTCAGAATGTCTCTAATTAGTCCCAATGAAGTCAAGATTAGAATTAGTGCTGCTATCCTGAAAGTACAAAAATCATGAGGAAGATACTATAAAATCATAAGACTGACTTGAGATATGAGATCTTCTAACTGGTTGCTTAGAGCAAAATTCCATTTACTTTACATGCTCCTTGGAGTGGAGAAGATGCCATCTTACTTGTTCTTCTTCCCCTATGTTCTTCCCCATCACTATTCTTTTTTCCCTCCCAATAGTTTTCCTCATTCTCCCCAGCCTGTTGATTTTCCTTTCCTCTCAGACTTCTACCTATGCAGCAGCTGGGAGCTGGCATTCAAGCCGAAGTAGACAGGCACACACCCTCTCCACTCAAATGAAAGCACTTAAAAATAGTGGCGTGAATGTTATGGCATGGTTGGCAGCAGGGCCGGCTCAAGCCATTCCTGCGCCCCAGGCAGCGGGCGCACGACGCATGCGCGGCTCCGCCCCTGGGTGCACAACGCATGCGCGGCCCCGCCCCCGGCGCGCTGCGCGCTTTACAGATGCAATCGGGCACATGGCGCCTGATTGCAGCTCTAAGGGGTGCCAGGCGTGCGGCGCCCCTTACAGCTGCCATCAGGCGCCCCCCATAGATTGGCATCCCGAGCAGCTGCCCGACTAGCCCCCCCCCCCCACTTAATCCGGCCCTGGTTGGCAGCACTGATTAGCCCTCCAAGGTAAAAGCTAGCCTGACTAGCTGTATCCATAGTTTGGTGGTTAGCCCATATTGTACTGGTATATTTAGTGTGCTAGGTCTGCTTGACTGACCATGGGTTTATCTGTCTAGCTGGGTTTGGGAGGCACACTCCCAGCTGCACTGTAGGCTTATGGTGTCCAATCTGCCCACTGACATCACAGGGGTAACATCATAAGTGAGGGGAGCCTGGCTTTAAACCTATTGGAAACAATGGCAGCCTTACTGCCAACTGAAAATCTTTAAGGGAAGGGTAGCCGTGGTAAGTGAGGGCAGCCTGACTTTTCTCCCACTGAAAATAAGGGTGGATGGAAGCCATTTTTATTTTTAATAATAGCAAAAAGATCCTGAGGTCACTTGTGCCAATCACCATGCATAGTTTTAAAAAATATTTAAATTAATGAAACTCCGGGCTATAAACTACTGGGGATTGCTTGTTTGAAACCTGTATACATTAAACATGTTGCAGTGAACGCTTGGGACTTGAAAAATACATGGCCCTATGGCACCTTAGAGACTAACCAAAATATATAGAATCATGAACTTTTGAGGACAAAACCCACTTCATCAGATGAATTGGAGTGGAAATAACAGAAACCAAGAGATGCATATAACAGTAGAAGTATCTGTCAATTGTAGGACCTGTGTTAATGAGGCTAATTAAGTGGGCTGGATGTGTCCCATCCATAGCTTTTGATGTGGAAATGCAGGTGTTAATGGCAGGGGAAATTGGCTTTTTAATGTGCCAGCCAGATAATGTCTTTATTTAGGGCTAGGATAACGGTGTCAAATTTATAAATGAATTTCAGTTCTCTAGACTCTCCCTCTAACTGAAACAAAAGACAGAACTATGCAGCACTTTAAAGACTAACAAGATGGTTTATTAGGTGATGAGCTTTTGTGGGCCAGACCCACTTCCTCAGATCAATATGTGGAAGAAAATTGGCACAACCATATATACCAAAGTGATACAATCAAAAAAATGAACGCATGTGAAATTGACAAATCAAATTTTAGAACAGAGTGAGGGTGAGGGGGGAAGGTTAGTGTCTGTGAGGTAATGACATAGGGGTGATAAAGGGAAAGTTTCTGTGAGGTAATGACATTAGGGGTGATAATTGGGGAAGCTATCTTTGTAATGGGTGAGATAATTAGAGTCTTTGTTTAAACCCATACATAAAGTGTCAAATTTAAGCATGAATGACAATTCTGAAGCTTCTCGTTGAAGTCTG
Organism: Rafetus swinhoei; assembly: GCA_019425775.1. Taxonomy (NCBI): domain Eukaryota; kingdom Metazoa; phylum Chordata; order Testudines; family Trionychidae; genus Rafetus; species Rafetus swinhoei. The sequence goes on along the minus strand of CM033449.1, from coordinate 74,344,288 downwards.
GAGTTAGTCTCTTTGAAGCAATATGCATGTTTTAAGGTCATTGAGGGAATGGTCAGTCTGGCTGAAATGCTTGCCATTTCCCTCAATGACCTTAAAACATGCATATTGCTTCAAAGAGACTTTAACTCCAGAAGAGATCTTCCGGAAAAGCTTATTTAGTGAGAGAGTGTCCACATGCAAAAAGCGCAACGAAATAGCAATTTGCTATTTCAAAAGATAGCGTCCACACTCATTGGACACTCTCACATTTAAGGCCGCTCGGAACCAGTTCAGGCAGGGCATTAGGTCAGCAGTTGCTTCCTGGTGCTGCTGCCTGAGGCGCGTGCTTAAAGGGATCCTCCCCCAGGGCAGCCGTTACTCAGGTTCTGCTGCTTGCTTGCCTACCTCTGAGGGACAGCAAAGCATTTCCTCTGCGTGTTCTTTTTGCCCTGCCTTTGGACATCACAGAACTCCTTGCCATAGAGCCGGAGCTGCCTCTGGGCATGTAATAGCCCCACACTGCCATGCTGCAGTTTCTGCAGCAGTTCCTTCAGGCTGCCTTCATGGCCCTGCGTGAGCTCAACTCCGAGCTCAGCATTGAGAACCTCTGCCCGTGTGTGAGAGCAATGCCCTTGCAACCACACCCCCTGGTGGAGAGACACTTCTGGAGGCTGGACACCAGTTCCAGCTGGTGGGACCGGCTGGTGATGGAACGGTGGGATGACTGGCAGTGGCTCCACAACTTATGAATGAAGAAGGAGACATCCATGGAGCTGTGTGCCTGGCTTGCCTCTGTCAATGTGACACCCAGATGCAACCTGCCATCCCCCTGGAGAAGCAGGTCACCATCACCATCTAGAAGCTCTCTATGCCCGACAGTTACCTGTCTGTCAGCAACTAGTTTGGCATGGCAAAGTCCACTGTCGGAGCCCTCCACATGGAGGTAGGGCACTCTCAGGCTTCAGTCCCTGCGGGGCGAGAAGTACTGGAAAGGGGGACCCTGGGGAAAAGCATGGTTGGGGATGCAGGGGGTGAGCTACAGGTGGTGGTGGGAAGCCCTGTCCTTGGGGGGTTCTGTAGTCCTGCCCTCACAAACCCTGGGGGGTGGGGAGGCTCATAGGGAATGTCTTCTAGGGTGTTAGTGGGAGGGAGGGTTAGAGGGGACCTCCCAAGGGCTCAGGCACCCCCTTTGATTCTCTGTTTTGTGTCTTGTTTGTCTCCTTCTGCAGGTGGTGAGGGCCATAAACACTGTCCTCCTGTGCAGTGTCATCCGTCTGAGAGACCTGGACCCCATTGTGGCTGAATTTACCTCCCTCGGCTTCCCCAACTGTGGGGGAAGAGGGGCCTATAGATGGAAACCACATTACCATCTGTGCCCCAGACCACCAGGCCGCCCAGTATATAAACGGCGAAGGATAATTTTGATGATTCTGTTGGCCCTGGCTGACCACCATGGACAGTTCTTGGACATTTTCGTGGGCTGATCAGGGAAGGTGCTCTATGCCCGTGTCTTCCACAACTCCAGACTCTGCCAGAAGCTGCGGGCTGCCATGTTCTTCCCCCAGAGCAACGTCATGGTTGGGGACGTGGAGATGCCACTGTGCATCATGGGGGATGTTGTCTACCCCCTCATGCCATGGCTACTGAAGCCATACACCAGCCACCTGGACCCAAGCAGGGACTGTTTCAATGCCTGCCTGGGCAGGGCCCGCATCCGGGCTGAATGCAACTTTGGACGCTTGTCCCCAGCCTCCTTCCAGTGGTGGCTGGTGGTGGGAGGGTGTCCTCCCAGGAGGGTGTTCCCCCTCCCCCGAAGGCCAGAAGTGTGGCCTTCTCAGACCTTGTAAGCTGGAGCTTGAGGGTGCTCTGGGGCTGCATGGCACAGACTGGCACGGCACGTGTATCCATGTGCACAGACTGCAGCGTGAGGGTCAGGCCAAGTGACATTCTCACCACAGTCCCATAGCACCTGCCACCCGTGACCTTTGTGTGTGAAAAACTAAGAGCACTCACCTGATGATCCCTCTCCCAGACATCCTCTGAGGCTGGAGACATCTAGGCCCTGGGGTACTGGCTCCAGGGTGATGGTGGTTCTGGTGCTGGATGTGTCTTCCTCCTCCAGCTCCTCTTCCTCCTGGGCTGGAGCCCCCAGGGCAACGATGGGAATCTCCAGCCCTGAGTCCACCACCAGGGGTAGGGAAGGGGCTGCACTGCCTCGCAGGATAAAGTGCAGTTCTGTGTAGTAGGGGCAGGAGTGGGGTCCTGCCCTGGAGCATGAGCTGAGCTCTCTTGCCCTGGCATAGCTCTGCCAGAACTCTTTCACTTTGCTCAGGACCTGCTCCAGAGTCCTGTGGTGGCTCCTTGTGGCAAAGCTGTCTGCCATCCAGCCATAGATGTTGGTGTTCCGGCATCTGGGGCAGAGATCCTGGAGGGTCTCCTCCTCGCCCCATACCTCTAAAAGGGCTAGGTTCTCCACCCCAGACCAGGATGGCACATGTCTTTTCCAGCCCCTGGCAGGCTCCTGGGAGCCCTGTGCATGCTCCCTGGGAGGGCCAGTGGGCTCTTGGGGGGCATGTGGCTAGGATATGGGTGCCCAGATGTGTGGCACTGGCAGCCACATGATGTGTTACAGCTCCCAGACACAAGTCCTATCCCTGGTGTCTGCAGCTTTAAGTGCTGCTGGAAGACCGGAACTATTGTGTTGTGATGAGTATGGACGGAATGGCCAGCAGGGCACCTGTTATTTTTTGGAGGCTTCTTTTTTTGAAATGACTCCCCTTTCCACATTCACACATGCCTTTTTCTGAAAAGGTTTTTTTTGGAAAACCCTTATTCCATGTAGAATGAGATTTACCACTGTCAGAAAAAGCCCTCTGTTATTTCGACTTTTTGTTGAAAGAACGCAATTGTAGTGTGGATGCTAGTATTGTTTTTCCAGAATAATGGCCATTATTCTGGAAAAACGCTGCAATGTAGATGTACCCTAAGCCAGATTCTATTAGGACAAAAGACCTAGAGAGATGAGAAAAAGGTACAGTCAGAGGAACAAGTGGGGTAGTAGATTGATACCACAGAGGTAGGAAACTGCATGAACCTTAGATTAAAGTATCAGGATAGAGTCACCGAGATGGTGCGTGTTTCCCTTTCCTTGTCTGTTGTAGACATTTTTCAGGATCAGAAAAATGAAAACCCAGCTGCTTTCTCTGCTAAATCCTGAGAGTCCAGCATGTGGGAATGATTAGCATTGTCATCATGATCACTGAAGTGGTGCTGGTAAAGTTTTGCTGTTCTCCAAGCTCCCTGCCGTAGTGAACAGGTTTGCCAAACGTTAACACACAAGATAGTTTCAGAAGACGTGGTAAACATTTCCAATCCAAATTATCGTAAGAATGTTCCAGGTACATACCTCTTAGTTTTTAAGAAATAATTGTTTTTTGACTAAAATAATTGTTTAAGCTCCCAAGAAATCTTTAAAAAAATGCTTAATTAAATGTTTTTAGTTGAAATGAACTGCATTTACATCAGATACTAATATGACCATTTTGTGTCTCTTTACCCATTTTGGATTATTTAAAACTTCAACCTAGGATAGGGCTGAATGCCCCCCTGACCTGCAAATATGAAAAAAAGTACAGCTCAGTCATATTTTAACAATAAAAATACAGTATGCTTGGAGAGGTTCAGATTTTTTTGGCATGCGTTTTGCTGAAGCAGCTTTCTTCTTAAAATCCAGAGTTTAGAAGTAATTAGTACTGAGAACCAATTGCTTTGACTTTTGAGGGGAATGAGGAAGGAAATTCTAAGTTACTGATATTTTAACATGAATCTCAGTGAATACAAGGATGAGCCTATTTTCTTATTTCAGAATGTTATGCGCTGAGTCAAATCCTGTAATGGATTGAGTTGAAACCTTGTTCAGTCTGATGTGTAACTGCACATTTTACTGAAAATAACTGTAAGAAACCTTGATGAGGCCACACCTACGACAGTCTAATAGTCTGCCCATAAATTAGCACTATAAAGGTAGGGAACTGTGCTGTGGACTGTGACCAGGTGTGTGTGAGTCAAGGCAAAACCCACACAGACCGAGAGGGAGAGGGCCAGAGACAAAAAGCAAGAAAGACAGGCAGAGGCCAGTAAGCACCGTGTGACCCTGGAAAAAGCTAGAGAAACAGTGTTTGGGTTTGTTGGCTGAAGAGGCTTAGGGCTGTAAGCCAAGAACTGGCTTTTTCCCCCGTTGGCTCCTCCTGCATTTGGTGAAGCTGGAATTTACACAGACCAGTCATAGACCAGGATTCTATTACGCTAAGTGCTACATGAACAATTAAAAGGACTGATTCTCCTCCTTCAAAGCATTTGTAGTATGTAAGGCAAAAGGCTAATACAGATAAAGAGCACAAGAAAAGATGAGTTTACTTTCTAGTGTGTCAGATATGAAAACATCAACATCTGGGAATTCTGGGTCCAGATCTAGATTTTTAGATACTAACCTATGACAGTATTTGGGTCTAAAGTTTTGTTTAGAGATATATTTGACCCTGGTGTTGTAGGCTTAATATCTAGAAAGGCCCCAGTTCACTTGTTAGGCTACAACCTGATCAGATAGTTGCTTTTCAATCATGAAGTGCATTGTGGCCTAACACAGCAACTATTTGCCTACCTTATAACCTCTGTTTCATTATTGCATCTACTTCTTCTTACATCTTGTTACAGCTGATTGATTTTTTTCATAAAGTCAATTTTTTCACTGAAAAAAAAAGGTTTTGTCAATTTTGGCTTTTCTTTAAAAAAAAAAACCACCCCAAAAACCCCTCAATGAAAATTCATCTGACGAAGTGGGTCTTTGCCCACGAAAGCTTATGCTCCAATACATCTGTTAGTCTATAAAGTGCTACAGGACTCCTTGTCGCTTTTGCAGATCCAGACTAACACGGCTACCCCTCTGATACTCAATGAAAATGTTCATTTCTATTTAAAACCATCATTTTCTATTAGTTCATTTCAAGAAACTGAAATGGCATTTGACAGTAAACTTGTAGAGCAAGTTTCTTATATTGTGTGTCTGTACTGTAGAGCAAGTAGCACGCTGTAGTTTGGATCTTCTGAGCATTATGGTGATACAAATACTATTCCCAACTTAAGGGACTGAATGTGGGTATGCATAATGCATTTTGGCCATGGCACTACACTACAAACATCAACTGGAGATTCTTATTAAGTTTAACTGGTAAAGTTGCTCCTTTGGGAAGATATGAGGCCAGGTTGCTGTTGGGACTGGTTTAACTCAAAGAAAGCAAGTAAAGGCACATCAGATGAGGAAAATTGTTTCATATAACTTCATTATAGTTAGCTGTATAGCTGAAATGTTGCCCCCAGTCTCACTCATTGGTGTCATTGGACTTGCACGGATTAGTTAACTGAGCACAAAAGTTAGCCCAGTAGTATGATGAAAAGCTAAATATCTATAGATAATTCTTCACTTGATATGTTCGGCTATTGTCCCTCAATTCTGAGTGACAACAACTTCTGTTATTCATGATAATTTAATTTACTTTCCTTGCCATAGACACATTTATTTGCTGTTAATATTGGTTTGTAGTTTTTAGTAAAGAGTGAGAAGATGGATTTTTAGAAGGAAGGTAGCTGTTACTGCATGGTGAATAGTCCTGAACATACATAAACCTTTAGCGTTCTCTGTGTTTTTGTGGAACACTAGGAAAAGTTTCTACCCTAATTTTTTCTTTTCTCTTGTTCCTTTATTTAAAAACAAACAAAAAACCCGAGGAGAAATGGAGAACTACTGAAGCAATCTTATCTCTGAATTTCCTGACTCTTTTCAGAGTCGCACTCTGCTTTATCATTCCACCCACGCACTGCTTAGCATTGAGTTTGGTTAGTCTTTGCTAATGGGTATGTGGGCCATTCTCTCAGTGGTTCCCTTCTTTGTCCCATTCATTTTGCAAGAGATAAGGGGTACTACAGTCAGCAGATATTCTCTCCATTTCGTCCTGGGATGAAGCTGCAAATCTAGTTGATGGTTGACTATTTAGTTTGTCTTTAGCTATGTTCACTTTGCTTTAGACAAAGTAAAGTGTTCCTTTACTATTTTCCAAATAATAGCAGACTAGGAAACCCTTTCCTACCGTTCTTCACCATTGCAGTTTGGCTGTCTGCTGTATAGAAGGAAATTAGTTACATGCCCAAAGTTAAAAGAAAAATGACATCTTGCTTTAGTTTGGAAATGGTAAATTCAAAGGGTAAGCAGAATCACTAAGGGTGCATCTACACTGAACCATAACTCGAAATAAGATACGCAATTTGAGCTACGCAAATTGTCTCTTATTTCATTGCTATTCAAAATAGCTTATTTCATCATTTGTGCCAAATTTTGAAATAATGTGCTACTCCAAAAGGCCCCTTACTCCTCGTAGAATGAGGTTTACAGGGACATTAGAAAAGCGAACCCGAAATAACGGGTTTGCTGTGAAGACGTGGGATAGCTATTTCGGGATACTCCAGTATCCTGAAATAGTGTTGCAGTGTAAAGATAGCCTTATTGTGAAGAAACTGACTTTTTAATTTAAAATGTACACCCTCCCCCTTTTCATTCCAATTGGCATTTGAGAGTCTACTAGCAGTGACTAATTTACTATGAGGTTTTTTTTTCTGGCAGCTTAGGTCTGTGAACCTAATATAAGCATGACAGTTATTTATTTTAGCAACTGAAGAATTCTAGAGGGACTTCAACAGACTTCCCTAGAATTGGTGCTATTGCTTCCAGGCATGTGTTTGTCTATCAGATCTGTCAGACACCTCTTTACTTCAGACAGGAAGGGCTTTGACTTAAAATAAGATATGTGAAAATGCATTTCCTATCCATTACAACAAGCTGGTGTCCTCATAAGAAAAATTCTAGGCCTACTGAACAGAAACACATTTGGCGATTGATTCTTATCCGCTACTTGAGGATCTTATTCAGGTAGCTTATCTTCTTGAATCCATATTTTAATGATTATAACTTCAATATCAGCATTGCTCAGTAAGTACAGGTTGAATATCTGTAGTTTGGCACCCTTGGGACCTGACTGATGCTGAACCAGAGTATTTGCCAAACCATGGGAAGTCTATATTGTTTAGCAGCATTACCAACACTTTAGGGGTAAATTAGAACTAAAAAACAGCACAGAACACTGAGAGCCAGGACTAAAACAAAGTTTATGGGACTGTGGGAAACTTGGCCACACCCATGCTAAGTGGACATCCAGCTAACTAAATTTGGATGTTGCCAAACTAGAGAGTGATTTCAGGTTGCATGCTCCTCAGAGCAAGGAGATGTGTTTTAATTATCTGATATTTTATATAAATAGTAACTTTAAATTGCATAAGGATGAGATGCTGCCATCATCTTGCATGGTAATATTTCATTTGGCAAATATTGGAATGCTCGGTACTTGCTGAAGGCTTGTTGTTGGTCTAGAGAGTTTACTGAGAAAGTGCTAAGTAGCCTTTAGCTACCATCCTTTATTTTCCATGGCTTAAGACAAAATTAACTTGTGAGCAAATGTGAAAATAATTAATTGTGATTGTGAACAGAAATAATGTATGTTGTCATCTCGATTTGGTTTGAAATCACTACCTTTCTCCTGAAAATAACAGAAAAAAAATTTGTTTTACTTATGCTTCAGTATTGTTGCCAATTGTTCTTTTTCACACTTTGTTCTTTTACACCAAGACTATAGTAGCACAAGAGTAGCTATCAGATTGTGAATAGGGGTTTATTCCCAGAAAAATAAAGGCTAGTATCTATGCAGTGTACATTTTCCATTATGCAGTCAATCTTGATATTCTGCTGCTGTGTTCCACCTAAATGAAGCACTATTTCATTGGTAGATAAATGAATTGTCTCTTCTTACGTTGACGTGGTGGTAATCTCCATTCCTAGTGGGGACTAGGGCATGGCTGAAACAGAAAAATTCATGGTCCAGAGGTAGTTTAGGGGTTTATGTTCTTTCACCAGTCAAGGTTTGAAACAACTAAATAGGGACCTATGTTGCTGAATAACATGCTCACTGATCTGATTTATGGTATGGGTAGGGTTGCCAACTTGCTAATTGCTGAAAACAGGACAGTCCTGTTCCGCCTCTTCCCCAAGATCCATCTCACTTGATTGCTCCTCCCCTCCTCCCATCACCAAGCAGGGAGAGCTGATGTGGAGCCTGCTTACCTGCTCAATCAGGACACAGTGGTAGGGATCAGAAAAAGAGCCAAGGAGCTAGGGGGTCAGTTCCCAGAATAATCATGGGGCATGATGGGGCAGAAGTGAGTTGGTTCCCGGTAGGAGGGGCTGGAAGCAGTTGGGGAGTAACGGAGGGTTGGACAGAGGAGGGATGGACAAACCCCTCAGAGAATGGAGCAGTGGGGCTGAGAACCATCTTTCTCTGTCAGTAGCTGAGCCATTCCCCCAGGCATCAACTGTGCTCTTCCTACCATCTTGGTAGGGAGGCTGATAGTGGTTACTCTGGAAACTGGATTTTTAGTATCCAGTCAGCAGTACTGACCAGGCACTAGCAGGCCCCGTTTTTGACTGGACTTCCTGGTTACAAAGAATTAAGGTGTAGTGGCAAACAGAGCAGCATGTGAGTAAACTTGTATAAAACCTGGCCTAAATCAGCACTAGGAATCCTTCATGTATGAGAGTACTAAATTCACTCTCAAAAATAAATATGTATCTTCTAATGACTACCAATAGATTTTGCAAACACTGTAACAATGTATTTAGCAAATTAATTAGTAAATATGTTAGTAGGCTGGTCTCTGGTATAATTTTATGAGATTACAGAAAGATTAAAAAGGACTTCCTGCTACCTCTATATTTCACATATTGCTGCATTCACAGTCATGCTGTCTGACTATGGGATGCTGCCATTTTTAAAAGACCAAGACTGGGCAACCAGGATTTCTATTGCCTCTTTAAGCTGTAGATAGAAGTTACGGCTGTAGATGGCAGTAATATTTGTCAAAATACTTCCTCATTCCCAGCTACTTAAAACTAACCTTGGTCTTTAACTTGCAACTGGTCCTACTCCATGAATATGATGGTCCAAGAAAGATGAACTTTCCTGTACAATTCCTAATTTTCTGTTAATCAAACCTAAAAAAGCTAGATGCAGTAAAGTTATTGGTTCCTTTTACAACCTCACTGTTACTTTTTGATCTAAGGTAATAAAACCTCAGCCAAAGTCTAACCACAAGCATGATAATTCTGTGTGGAATTTTGCCATTCCTTCAATGAAAATAGTGAAATGAAAAATAGTTTTCTTTACTCTGTCATCTGACACAAAGGAAAGAGAGCAGGTGAAAAGTTAATGCATGAAGGGAAATGATCAAATATAGAAAAGTTTTTTAGCATATGATTACAAATGTATCAGTTGGTGAAGCAATGTGTTGTAAACAAGTCCGTTACTTCTCTAGCCCTTTTTAATGTCTTAAAAGTAAACAAAGACAATGGGCTTGTTTTTGCTCAGACCAGTTTTACACTGGGATTATTTAAATTTACAGCAGTCTAAGAAGAGAATCAAATCCAAAGTTCCTAATTTAAATGTATATTGGTGAGTGGCTGTAGCTGGTGTAGCATGTTTCTGGCTGAGACTCTGGTCTCTGGACACTACTAGCCAGCACTGGGAAACATATCACAATGTCAGCAAACCACTGTTTTCATCACAGTAGTCTCCTTTTCTGAAATACAGCCTCAAAAATATGAAAGGCTTGAGAAAAATGCTGAAGGATCCGGTGTTGCCCTCTCAGGAAAGAGCAACTCCTAATAGCTTGGATAGTACCACCATTCCAATAAGTCTTTAAATCTTTGTGTAAGGCCAAGTGTCAGAGCTGAACCTGGGACCTCTGGAGCTTAGTGCATGAGACTCTACAGCTTGAGCTAAAATCCAACTGGCATTCAGCTAAGGCTGTAGAGCACATTCTGTGTCTCTGTAAATGATCTAAGTACCACTACATGGGACAGTGAACCATACCCGGTTGGTGTGTGGGTTACACTTATTCTTAGTTTCCTGTGGCGCACATTATTAATCTTCCACTATAGTGGTTTAAACATGAATAGCGTACATTTGAACGAAATATCTTAATTGGGATTGGTCCTGCTTTGGGCAGGAGGCTGGACTCCAGGACCTCTTGAGGTCTCTTTCAGCCCTATGATGCTATGATCCTGGAAACGAGTCCTGTGATCAGGGATTCAATTTTTTTAATCAGAAGCAGACTTACCAGCAATATAGTGTTCCATTTTCTAAGGAATTTTTGTAGTCTGTAAGGGGTGTGCTGTACAAGAGGGATAAAGTATAGTTTTAATGGCCATTGATGTTGATGGGAGCCTTTCAGCTCCTTAAAAACAAGTAGTCTTGTGGCACCTTACAAACTAACAAATATATGAGCTTTTGTGGGCAAAACCCACTTCTTCCAATGAGATGATCTTGATCAAGAACATTTAAAAAGTTGTTTTTAAAGTTACAGACTAACACAGATACCCCTCTGAGACTTTCATATCCTTAGGGAAGGATATGATGGTTACTTTTTCCTCTGGATACCTTACTTGGCTGTTGGCTGTTTTGAATGGTGAGTGTGACAACTGTAGAAACTTGACTATTTGGCACACCCTGAGTGCTACGATATGCTTGAGTGATATGAACAAAGAAGCCCTCTTTTCCATCCCCTTCAGCACAACAGTTTTACCAGTGAATGGATAGAGATCAAGCTCTCATTCGTCAGAAGCTGAGCTCAGCCTTTTGCAGCTGGATGCTCATTTTTGCCCCTTGGATATCTTTTCTCACCTAAACTACTTGCCCACAAACACAACTGTTATTGTGACAATCTGACCAAGTCTTAGATTGTGACTAGCCTCAGGATGAGCATCAGTCCTCAGACTATCAAATTACCACATGACCATTTTCCTGGTGAGATTTATAAAATGTGCCAGGGTATAAAATGATTAAATATGACTGTTACGCAATCAGAACAAGTTGGTTAATCAAAAGAATAAAATATTCCTGGGAACATGATTATTGTGGACAGTGAGTCATTTAACTTTACTAGCACAGGAACCAGTTTACCGTAAACCAAATATTGTCAATCTTACGTAAATATAGATTTTTGAACAATTAACATTCTTATGTGGTTAAAGATTTAGTGAAGTATTTAGAAAAACTGCAGCCTGGAAATGGAATCCTTTACATTTTGTTATTGTTTTGTTAGATCATAAAACAACTTTGAAATATTTGAGGGGGTAAACAAGCATGTGGACAAAAAGGAAATCTAGTGTACTTAGATTTCCAGAAAGCCTTTGACAAGGTCCCTCACCAAAGGCTCTTAAGCAAAGTATGCTGTCATGGGATAAGAGGGAAGGTCCGCTCATGGACTCATAATTGGTTAAAAGACATGAAACAAAGGGTAGGAATTAATGGTCAATTCTCAGAATGGAGAGAGGTTATGAGTGATGCCCCGTAGGGGCCTATACTGGGATCAGTCCTGTTCAACATAGTCATAAATAATTTGGAGGATGGGGTAAACCATGAGGTGGCAAAATTTGATACTTAACCACTCAAGATAGTTAAGTCCAAAGAAGATTGGGAAGAGCTTCCAAAGAACCTCACAAAACTAGATGACTGGGCAACAAAATGACAGATGAATTTTAATGTTGATAAATGCAAAATAATGCATATTGGAAAACGTCATCTAAACTATATGTATAAGATGATGGGAACTAAATTAGCTATTGCCACTCAAGAAAGATCTTGGAGAAGCGGAAAAGAATACATCAAAAGATGGGAGATACTCCTATACCATGGGGCCCTATATCTTAAATAGAAGCTGTGCATACATGTTTCACTAACTTGTAAGTAGCAAACTGAATGAGACATGGCTCTATAGTGCCAAAGTAATGGGCACTTACTCCTTTAATTTATTAATGTGTTGACTTGCTATCTCATTTAGTTAAATTTAAAAAAAAGTAACACAAAAGGGGTTAGAGCAAAAAAATAACCTTTAACCAGCCTGGGGTATTAAAAAAACAAAACAGAACAAACAAAAAAAAATCCCTTATCATCATGAAAAAAAGTTAAGGGTTCCAAGTAACTATGTTTATTGGTTGTGCCTCTTATAAAACCCACACCCTACAAAGCCAGGGTATGAATAAGTACATGAAAAAAATCACTTATCTTGTTTAGCAAGCATTAGTTACATAATTGCTTTTTAACACTTTTCATTTTGTAACTGAATATTGGTGTGTGATTTGTCACCTATCTCGCATTACATTACTTTGCTTCCTGGATTATATAAATGAAATATTATGAAACAGGAAAACTGGAGATTTCAAGCTGGTCCCATGAACCATTCCAGTACAAGCATCTGAACAGCACTTCTGCTTTCTGTGAACGTTATTGTGAACAAGATTACTGCATTCATGGGAAACAAACAATGAAAGGAGTCATAAATATTGAGTGAATTCATGTTTTTATTCAAATAATGTTTACATGTGCTTTTTATTGTGTTGACACAGCTCTAGTAAAAGGATATTAAAGATTAGCAAATGCATGAACAACAATCTATTGCTGTAGATAAATATGTAGAGTCTGAGGGGGGGGATCAGCATTTATCTCCTGACCATAAAGCAGCGGCCCCTTCACTTTTCACCTTAGTAATATTGGCACAAATGTCAATGAAGGAGGAAAGTGCAGGTCCTGGTACTCTTGGGTAACTCACTGCAAATAAGAAATTACCTGAGCTCTTTCTCTCATACAAAATTTTCTTTCAAAATAAGAACATTGTCGCACCAAATAATCTTTCAGTTTCTCAGTATTATTCTGTATGTTATCTTCCCATAATGTTAATACACTGAACTTTTATAATTTTTATTTAACAATTTCAAGCACTTTATAAAGGCAAGAACTGTTGCTTCAATAAATGACTTTTTCATGACTGAACCAACTTCTCCATAGACATTTGACTTGCATTGTTTTTGACTTCCCAGATCTAATCTGCCTATTGGTACTTTTTAGAAAGAAGTGGAAATTCAATTAATATGGTTGCTTGCTAGGCTAGTAACAGTAGTTCATAAAAATTTAGTTTTTCAGAGTACGAGAAAGAAGAGCCTACTTTCTTCTCAATCTTTTGAACTGTCATGGCCTCCCTCATATTTCATTAAAATAACTGAAACATTTCAGACAAAATACATCATGTAACATATCATTTTAAAATTTTAATCTGCAGAATCTGCATATTCTATTTGTTTGTGGATTATCTTTTTTGGATGTGATATTAGAAATATTGAGTGAAAACTTGTTTTATTAGTCGAGATATTCTGGTAAAAACCATTAGCGATACTTCAGGCTCAGTTATCAAGTCAATGACCTGTGAATGGTTTTTTTCCCCCTGTAAGCCCAAATTGTGGTTACTCCTACAAAGATGTGTTGCCAGCCCACCTAATACTGGAATCCATCTTGAATCTGGTATTTGTCCATGGGAATGGAGAGTGCTAAACAAAGGGTTCCAGCCCTGGGGAAAGTCTGTTTAGGGAATGGACAGCAATTTGTCTTTTGTCTTGAGTAGGCTTTTGAAGTCCCCACCCTCTGAGGATACACTTGAAGAGACTTGGAAACAAAAGAACTATAACAAAAAGGGTGAAGGCTAAGCTGCTGGGCCCAACTCAGAGAAAGATGAACTCTGGACTGAGATAAGAATAAGAGCGAGGAATATAGCTTGCAACAACTTCTCTTAGTGCATTAAGATTAGCTGGCGTGCTTTGTTTATTTTAACTTTAGTAACTTACTTTGATCTGTCTGTTTTCACTTGCAATCACTTAAATACTACTTTTTATACTTAATAAAACACTTCATTTATTATCAAGCCCAGTGGAAATAATTGTTGCTGTTGGGGAAAGGTAGAGGGAGAAGAAACCACTGAGCACACATCCCTTTCATTGAGAAAGGGAGGCAATTACTCCTACTCTGTCTTGGCTGGGGGAGAGGATGGCTTCTGGCCTAGCACGATACAGTGATGGGGAGCCCCAGAGGGCAGGAAGGTGGCTTGATCAGCACCCTGGGTGACAATCCTAAGGGGACTCCTGTGATCTTACCTATCACATGAGGAAACAAACCAAACCCCAAGGCTATTAAAATTATTCTTAAACAATTTTACGCATTTAGACCTGGAACCAACCGTGGACCAGAGTGAAGCAGAGAATGTAATAAGATAGCAGACATTAATACATTTAAAGGCCAGAAAGACCTATGAGGATTATTTAGTCTGAATTTGTGCATAACACAAGCTTTACAATAGCATTCAATAATTCTTTCACTAGAGGGAATTATTCATCCTTACTATATACAATATTGACTGTTACAAGCCAAATAATGAAACTGAATAATAGAATCATAGAATACTAGGACTGGAAGGGACCTCGAGAGGTCATCGAATCCAGTCCCCTGCCCTCATGGCAGGACCCAGTACTGACTAGACCCAGTACTGTCTAGTACTCATAGACATTTATCTAACCTACTCTTAAATATCTCCAGAGATGTACTGTTTTCTAACAGCAGACATATATATTTTGCACTATGACAGTAAACTTTAATTCAAAATGGAGGTTGTAAACTAGTATTCTAGTGGGTAAAGCACAGCACCAGATATCCCAAATTAGGATTTTCATTCCCAGTTAGAATCATAGAACACTAGAACTGGAAAGGACCCCGAGGGATCATCAATCCAGTTCTCTGCCCTCACGGCAGGACCAAGCATCATCTCGATCATCCCTGATAGATGTCTATCCAACCTACTCTTAAATATCTCCAGAGATGGAGATTCCACAATCTCCCTAGGCAATTTAATCCAGTGTTTAATCACCCTGACAGTAAGTTTTTCCTAATGTCCAACCTAAACCTCCCTTGCTGCAGTTTAAGTCCATTGCTTCTTGTTCTATCCTCAGAGGCCAGGAAGAACAATTTTTCACCCTCCTCCTTGTGACACCCTTTTAGATACCTGAAAACCGCTATCATGTCCCCTCTCAATCTTCTCTTTTCCAAACTAAACAAGCCCAATTCTTTCAGTCTTTTTTCATAGGTCATGTTTTCTAGACCTTTAATCATTCTTTTTGTTGTTCTTTGGACCTTCTCCAATTTCTCCACATCTTTCTTGAAATGTGGCACCCAGAAATGCACACAATACTCCAACTGATGCCTAATCAGTGCAGAGTAGAGCGGAAGAATGACTTCTCATGTCTTGCTCACAACACACCTCTTAATGCATCTTAGAATCATGTTTGCTTTTTTTGCTACAGCATCACACTGTTGACTCATATTTAGCTTGTGGTCCACTATAACCCCTAGATCCCTTTCTGCTGTATCCCTTCCTAGACAGTCGCTTCCCATTCTCTATGGCTGTGTCTAGACTGGCATGATTTTGCGGAAATACTTTTAATGGAAAAGTTTTTCCGTTAAAAGTATTTCCGCAAAAGAGCGTCTAGATTGGCACGGATGTTTTTGCACAAAAAGTGCTTTTGCGCAAAAGTATCCGTGGCCGGTATAGATGCGATTTTGCGCAAGAAAGCTCCGATGGCCATTTTAGCCATCGGGCTTTCTTGCGCAAAACATTAAGGTGCCTGTCTACACTGTATTCTTGTATTCTTGCGCAAGAGGGCTTATCCCTGAGCGGGAGTGTGAAAGTATTTGCGCAAGAAGCACTGATTTTGTACATTACAAAGTCAGTGCTCTTGCGCAAATTCAAGCAGCCAGTGTAGACAGCTGGCAAGTTTTTGCGCAAAATCAGCCGCTTTTGCACAAAATCTTGCCAGTCTAGATGCACCCTATGTGTAAAACTGATTGTTTCTTCCTAAGTGGAGCACTTTGCATTTGTCCTTATTAAATGTCATCCTGTTTACATGAGACCATTTCTCCAATTTGTCCAGATCATTTTGAAGATGACCCTATCCTCCAAAGCAGTTGCAACCCCTCCCAGCTTGGTATCATCTGCAAATTTAATAAGTGAACTCTCTATGCTGATATCTAAGTCATTGATGGAAGTTGTTGAACAGAACTGGTCCCAAAACAGACCCTTGCGGAACCCCACTTGTTATACCTTTCCAGCGGGATTGTGAACCATTAATAACTACTCTCTGAGAATGGTTATCCAGCCAGTTATGCACCCACCTTATAGTAGCCCCATCTAAGTTTTATTTGCCTAGTTTATTGATAAGAATATCATGCAAGACCATATCAAATGCCTTACTAAAGTCTAGGTATAGTATGTCCACCGTTTCTCCCTTATCCACAAGACTCGTTATCCTATCAAAGAAAGCTACCAGATTGGTTTGAAATGATTTGTTCTTTACAAATGTTTTTTACAAATGTCAAAAAAGATGAAATAAATAAAAGAAGGAACGATGGACTAAAGGATAAAGAAGCAGAAAAAGATCTAGGAATATTTTAAATATAGATATTGATTTAAAAATGTTAGGTCCTATTGGATTGGTTTGACATGATTTGTTCTTTACAAATGTTCTTTACAAATGTCAAACAAGATGAAATAAAAGGGGGGAACAATGGACAAAGAAGCAGAAAAAGATGTAGGAATATTTAAAATATAGATATTGATTTAAAAATGTTAGGTCCTATTGGAAATGGAAAAAAAAATCTTATGGCAACTTCATAACAATATAGGTCTTAGATGAAGCAAAACCTGTCAGCATTAGAACAGGCCTTTGTTCAGACAAAACAAAATCTCTTCAGTCTGGTGTAGGCTTCTGCTAAGCTAAACTGACTTTCATTCAGCTTGAGAGTTTGGGAGATGTAGAAGCCTGTCACAACTTTTAATCTTTCAAGACTGCAATAGCAGATTTTATGACACATAAGCTCCTCCCATGGTAGGCTCTGACTAATCAACTTCCTTCATTTGCATCAAAATGGAGCGTCCCAGGCAGTAGCTAACACTGCAGCCACCTGCAACTTCAGGAAAATGCTATCACCAATATTGCTTCCTCCAGGTAAGGCTAACTCAGAGCTGATTTTCTCCTTTCTTCCACAGAATGCACCCTGTGGCTGGTTTCTACTTTACCATTTCTCATAGAACTTACTAGAAACTAATACCATTTAGTGTTGCAGGAACCAAGCCCTGTTGGCTGTCTCACGCCCACTGCCTGATCATTTCATCATACTTACTGACTCACTACTCAATTATGAAACCATACACCCTGAAAGTTATATTATCTTAACATTTATTTGAACATACATTAGGGCACTCTGGATCTTCAGTGAGGTAGCAATATAGCACATCATTCCAAAATTAAAAAAAAACAACAACAACCACCATTCTTTGAGTAATCAGAATATTGTAGAAGTTAGAAATGGAAAACTTTTTTAAATAGAAGGCTCAAATACAGCATGCATTGGCACTGCCTAAAAGTATATTCATAATCATGACCGATCAAGATTTATAGTTTCCAATTTACAAGACTTGCATGTCAGAGAAGTTAATGGTATTTGATCTTATCAAGGCAATAAAAAAATCTTAAGCTTTTATTGGCAACCCCTATGGAGCACGGAGGAATAATACAATGGGATCTAGAATTGTTAGAAACTTGTATATAAAAAAATAGTACAATGGTATTCAACCTAGGAAAATGCAAATTAAGTTAGTGGAAGGAAGAAATTACAAACTAGTAATGCTAACCCCTCCTTGTTTTAGATTGCTTATTACGTATGAGCTTGCAATGTGATAAGAAAGGTCATGTATTTAAATTGCATTTGCAGTTAGTGTCATGGAGCAGTGAAGTGATGGTCCCTTCCTATGTGATTGCACCTAGAATATTGGGTTCAGTTCTGCACTCCATCATGACAGGTAGGTGCCAATAAATCTGAGAAAACGTAGAGGTATGTAACAAAATAACTCCTAAAGGCTGGTTTGTCAGACCAGAGGGTTTGTCAGAACTTGGCTAAATGACACAAAAAGCAGACTATGGTACTTCTACAAGTACACCACAGCATAGGCACTAATGTATTTAACACTTCTATAGAGCTTTTAGTCTTTAAAGTGCATTGCAAACACTTATCTTTTGAACGCACATGAGCGGCTGTGCCTTTAGTGAGAACAAGGCAATGTAAGTGGAAGTAATGGGATGAAACTATGACGCATCTCAAAGTAGCACTCTGGACCTCCATGTTCATCACCTTGATAGGTTTTGTACAATGCATGCCTTGTGAGGCACCAGTTAAGAAGTCTTTGCTCTATTGAACATTAATATGCTGTTGAATTGTATGTACTATCATTGTATCTGTAGTGTTGCTACCTGTGTTACTGAAATATACTGTGAGGTTGGGAGATGTCCGCAGCCACTCTTTTAGTGGCAACAAAGCCTTTATGACTGGCTGGGCAGGCTTTGGTGGTCCATCAAGAAGAATCCACTCTCCCAGAGAACTCCTTGGAGAGAGAGGACATAAACGCAGTGGGAGCTGCCTAATCCCTATGTCACAGCAGGGCTCTTCCAGGGATCTCCTGGAAGAAAGTATAAAAAGGGACAGAGACGTTGTTTGGTCTCTCCCCTCTCAATACCTGGAAGATATCTGGAGGAGACATTCTTTGAACTTGGGAGATTGCCTACCCAGCCTGGGACCCATCCAGCCTGTATATTAAGAACAGTGTGTTGTACACTAACATCTGTTAGGGTGAGACACTGCTCAGTTAAAATCTTGTTTGGTCTGTAGAATTTGGACTGCAAATTTATTTTTATTTCCTACATAACCATCTTTGATCTCTGCGCCTGTTACTTATAATCACTTAAAAATCTCTCTTTCTGTAGTTAATAAATCTGCTTTATACTTTATTTTATTAAACAGTCTGTTTTTGGTTGTAGTGCTTGGAGAGTCTCAACTCAGGTTAACAAGGGCTGTTTTATGTCTAGTCCCCTTTTTAGGAATGGTGAACTAATTAATGAGCTTGCACTGTCCTAGGGAGTCTTGAGCAGTGTAAGATGGTATATTACTGGGTTGCAATGTTGGAGGCTGGAGTGATTAGCTGGCTTAGAGACCCTTCCAGCAATTTTTGCTGGATGACGGGCTTCAAGTGCTGATGCTTGAGTGATCTCTGTGCCTGGAGGAGTTGCCTGCCAGACCCAGGGATAGTGTTGTGCGAGACAGCCCAGGCTGAAGAGTTAGGGAGGTACAATGGTCTCATAGTTACAGGTTGTACCTCAGCAATCATGTCATTGAAAGCGAAGGGGGAAACTAAATGCAGTGTTTTAAAAAAGCCAAAGTCTTAATAGTGGTCTATTCAAAATGAAAAGACAGAAATGGTACTGCATAGAGAATTATTCTCCTCTAGTAAGGGATGGTTAAAATGATCAAACAATTTTTACCCCAGTTTCTATGGTTTTTTTTTTTTAGTGAAGTGAATTCCGAATAGTTTTTTAATTTTCTCTGAAAATCCTTGCTAACATGTTGCTAATCTCTGGCTTTGTGGTACTAAAATGCCTAAGGCTAGCCTTGGTCATGCTTTGCCATATATAAACACCAAATTGCATGTGTGACAGCTGATTTTACCAATGATATATACATATATCCATGCCCATGTATTGTAGCCATGATCAGAATTGGGCCCTTAGTTCATTCATTCCTTGACCATGTCTAATAAGAGTGGATATTATTTTTGTCACTATAAAATTAAGCAAAATTCACAGAACAGTCATAGGGAAAATGTACAAAATTCTGTTATGGTCATAATGGGTCTGAAGTCAGAGACTCACTGTTCAGGACTGACATTCTAAGCTCAAGAGGGGTTGAAGTTGAAGAAGTCATAAATGGTCACAATAGCCATGACTTCTGTGACCAAGTGGTATTTTTAATATTGAACATGTATAATATTTCTGTGGCAGATACCTTTATTCAGTATTAATATTGCTTACCATGTTCTTGGTTTGATATTTTGCATATGAGTTTCTGACTGAATTAAATGCAAACATAATTATCCATATTAGGTATTTTTTAAAATAAGGCATCATGAATGTAGTGTCTCTGAGGCTACGTCTAGACTACACACCTCGAAAAAGAGCATCTAGATTGCATTACGCAGATCGAAAAATCGATCCGCTTTTTTGAAAGAGTGTCCAGACTACTGGCACCTGGAAGTGCTTCTGGCAGGGCATGGGGCAGCCTCTACTTCCTGGTGCTGCTGCATGCCCTTTGCAGAGATGCATGCTTAAAGGGATCCCCCTGGACAGCCGTTGCTCTGCTCCTGCTTCTGGCTTGCCTACCTCCTAGAGGGAAAGCAAAGCTGCTGCAGTGCTTGCTCTGGGTGCCCTGCTTTCTTGGACACCACAGCAGTTTATTTTCTGGATTGTTTTTCTGCTTTTCACTGTCTTTTTGGCCATGGAGCCTGAGTTGCCCCTGGGCAGGCGATGGCCCCACGCTGCCCTGCTGCAGCTTCTGCTGCATCTTCATGACTCTGTCATGAATCTCCTGCCCCATATGGAACCGGACAAGACCTATGAGACCTTTGTCCGGGATGCAGGAACTCTGTCCTTGCCCCCCAACTTTTTTGGGGACAGGCAGATTTGGAGGTACGAGACAAGTTCGGACTGGTGGGACCGGCTCATCACGGGGCTCTGGGACGACAACCAGTGGCTCCACAACTTCCGGATGTGGAAGGCCACATTCCAGGAGCTGTGTGCCTGGCTTGCCCCTGCTCTGCAACACCAGGACACCCACCTGTGGCCCTCCATCCCCCTGCAGAAACGGGTTGCAATCGCTCTTTGGAAGCTGGCCACCCCCGACAGCTACCGCTCCGTGGGACACCAGTTTGGCATGGGGAAGTCTACCGTTGGGGCCATTTTGATGGAGGTAAGTCACTTTCAGGGGACAGGCCCTGCTGAGTGTGAGGGTTGAGAAAGGGGGACTGCCAGGCAAGGGCAAGAGGGAGTGGGGATGAAGTGGAACTTAGAGGCGGCTCCTTGGCCAACCCTGCACTGATGCGGGGGAGGAGGGCATCCTGACAAGGGAAGGGATGGGTCATGAGGGGGGAGGCGGGGGCGGAGGGTTCGCCTCCGAAGCTCTTAGGTAACCTAACTCCCTGGTTTCTGTCTGTCTATTTGTCTCGTGCTGCAGGTGGTGAGGGCCATCAATGCGGAGCTGCTGAAGAGGTTCATTCATCCCGGGGACCTGGACAACATCATTGCTGGGTTTGCTGCCCTTGGATTCCCGAACTGCAGGGGAGCCCTCGATGGGATACACATCCCAATTCGCACACCGCCCCATCGAGCAGCCCAATTTATAAACCGGAAGGGCTACTATTGCATGGTGCTGCAGGCCCTGGTCAACCACCAGGGACATTTTATGGACATTTGTGTTGGGTGGTCGGGGCAGGCACGTGATGCCCGCATATTCCGCAACTCCTACCTGCACCGCAGGTTGCAGACAGGAATATTTTTTCCACAGGGGGACCTGGTGCTTGGGGACGTGCAGATGCCAGTGTGCATCGTGGCCGACATGACATAGCCCCTGATGCCGTGGCTCATGAAGCCCTATTCCAGCCACCTGGATGTGAGCAAGGAGCTTTTCAACACGTATCTTAGCCAGGCTCGCATCCAGGTGGAATGCACGTCCGGACATCTGAAAGGGAGGTTCCGTTGCCTCCTAACATGCCTAGAGATGGGCGAACGCCACATCCCGGAGGTGGTGGCTGCATGTTGCGCCCTCCATAACCTGGTGGAGAGGAAAGGGAAGGCCTTCCTCTGGGTTGGGGGACAGGTGCTGATGGCGAGGGGAGGACATTTGACCAGCTCCAGACAGCTGCCATCCACCAGGCTCACCAGTCTGGTGTCCAAATCCAAGAGGCCCTCAGGGAGAGATTCTCAGAAAGTGCCCACTGACTCCCGAGGGCCTCCCCCAAGGGAGCCTGGCCCACCCTTACCTTTCCCTCCACAACCCTCACCCTCTTCCCATAAAGAATACATACACACCTGGTTTTCTTTGTAAACAGACATTGGTTTTTTATTAGAAACACCATCAGAAAGGAAAATGTGCTAACTGTTTAAAAAAAACCTTTCTCTTTTTACTGTTCAATTGTTTATATACAAGGTAAATCTTTCACTCAAAAATAAAGATTTTGTTATATAACTGAAATGTCCTTTAACTGAGGTGGTAGGGGACTGAAAACCTGGAGGGGGACTGACAACCTGGGGGGGGACTCAAGTAGGCCGCTGCTTCCCTGATCGCAGGGTCCTGCAACCTTCTTGTGTCCTGGCACTGCCACGGTCTTGCGCTCAGGTGGAGAGTGAGCCAGTTCTGGCCTGAGCGGGCGGGGTTGGGGAGCTGTTGAGCCTGTGAGGGCTTGGGAGCAGGGGGGCTGGAGGAACGGGGGGGCTGGGGAGCAGGGTCCTGGCATGCAGGAGGAGCGGTGCCCGTGACGGGCAGGAAAGGCTAGGACCTCCCACATAGTGGCACAGATGGCAGTGCGCTGCTGGACCAGCTCATCCAGCAGCCTGGTGCACCACTCAGCCTCTGCCTCTGCTGAAGAGTCCTGTTGAGGTCCTACAGGGCCACTACGTGCTCTTTCAGCACGTCAGTGTACACACGCCAGTGCCTGTGGGTGCCACGTGTCCGGGATGGTGGTGGGGCAGGTGTGGTGCTCCCCTATTGGGTAGAGAGTCTGGCTGTGGAGGAAAAGAGGAGGAGACAATCAATGCTGTCGCTGTCAGGAGCTCTCCTTTAGACAGGAGACTCAGGGGTGTTACACGTGACACCATGTGTGAGTTGGGCAGCAGCCTGAAAGCATCACAGGCCCCACAGTGGCAATGGGACTAGATGGCCCCCCACACTGCCAACCCACCCGTGTGACACCCCTGAAAGCACTCACTTGATGTTCCTTCCCTGATATCCACGGATGCCTGGGAGGCCTCTGGGGTCTGGAGGACTGGCTCCTGGGAGAGGGTCCTTGCTGTCTCCCTCCTCCTCTCCTCCTCCTCTGGGTGCAGCTCTCCTGTCCCTCCTTCCTGGTCGTCATCCCTCAGGGGTTGGTGCACAATATGGTGGGGTAACCTGGACTCCACCAGACGCAGTGGAGTCTGGGCTTCCCCACTGCCCAGAATCTGCTCCAGGTCTGCATAATATGGGCAGCTCTGTGGGGCTGCCCCAGAGCGGGAGCTCTGGTCTCGGGCCTTGGCATACCCCTGCCACCGTTCTTTCACCTTGGCCCTGACTTGATCCATGGTGCGGGGGTGATGCCAGTCCCTGGCCATGCACTCATATATGTCTGCATTCCTGCGGCGCGACTGCAGGACCTGCAGGGATTCTTCCTGGGACCAGAGCTCCAGGAGGTTTTTAATTTCTGGGCCACACCAGGCTGGTGCCCGCCTTTTGGTGCCCCTGGGTGGGTTCTCCTCATTGTTCCGAGGAGACGGGGGGCCTTGAGGCTGGGACATGGCTACACGGGTGTTCTGGCTGGCTTCCTGACAGCAATGCCTGTCTGGGTGCCTGTGCCTTTAAGAGGCTGCGGACAGGAACCGTAGAGGTGCTCAGCATGTAAAGGATGGACTGTCCACCAGGGCTTCTTCCTGGAGGCCTTTTTTTTCCAAAAGAACAGGCTCCTGGCGTCCCCACACACCTTTTTTTGACAGATCTCTGTCAAAAAAGGCGTTCTTCTTCATAAAACGAGGTTTACCGCTGTTGACAAAACCGCCGTGTTCTTTCGATTTACTGTTGACAGAACACAGCGGCAGTCTAGATGCAGGTACAGTTTTTTCAAAGAAAGGCCACTTTTTCCGAAAAAACCCTGTAGTCTAGACACACCCTAAGAATAGCCCTACCGGGTCAAATCAAAGTTCCATCTATCTCAGTATCCTGTTTTCAGATAGTGGCCAATGTCAGGTGCCCCAGAGGGAAAGAACAGAACAGGTAATTATCATGTGATCCACTCCCTGTCACCCATTCTCAGCTTCTGACAGGCTATGAACAGCATCCCTGCCCATTATGGCCAATAACTACTGATGGACCTATCCTTCATGTATTTATCTAGCTCTTTCTTGAATTCTGCTATAGTTTCGGCAAGAAGTTCCACAGGTTGGCTGTGTGTTGTGTGAAGTACTTCCTTGTGTTTTTTTTAAACCTGCTACCTATTAATTTCATTTGGTGACCCCCTAGTTCTTGTGTTATCCTCTTTATCAGGGAAGGCTGTAGTCAGTCAAACTATATGCACAAAGAGCTGTTTCTATCTTTTGCTATAAATAAGCGTATCCTACTTACAGCCCACCTAATGCAATTCTTGAATGGAATCACTTGACAATCTGTGTATTTTTTCTATTTGTATTGATGGAAGATAACAATATAACCTTGTAATACACTGGAATATATATGGACAAAATTGATATAATCTGAATGATCCAATGAGATCCTACGTGTTACTGCCTTGGTCTTTTAGGGTATGTCTACACTGTACCGCTATTTCAGGATACCAGAGGTATTCCAAAATAGCTACCCCACATCTACACAAGCTGCCTGTTATTTCAAAATATTTTTTTAAATAAGACACACTATTTCACCATCCTGGTAAACCTTGTTGCACTAGGGAAAAAGGATGGTTCGAATTAGCATGTTATTTCAAAATGTGGTGCTGTGTAGATGCCCCAAATTTCAAAATGAGCTATTCTGAAATAGTTTCAAAATAAGGTTTACAATTTGTGTAGTGCAAATTGGGTAGCTTATTTCAAGTTAAGCTCCCCCCTTGAGAAGACCCACCTTTACTACTTCTGTTCTTCTCTGCACTGATTATGCCTGAGTTGGAGTATTGTGTCCAGTTCTGAGAACCACATTTCAAGAAAGATGTGGAGAAATTGGAGAAGGTCCAGAGAAGAGGAACAAAAATGATTAAAGGTCTAGAAAACCTGACTTGTGAGGGAAGACTGAAACAATTGGGCTTGTTTAGTTGAGAAAAGAGATGACTGAGGGGACCCGATAGCAGTTTTCAAGTATCTAAAAGGATGTTATTAGGAGGAGGGAGAAAAATTGTTCTCCTTGGCCTCTGAGAATAGGACAAGAAGCAATGGACTTAAACTGCAGCAAGGGAGGTTTAGGTTGGACATTAGGAAAAACTTGCTAACTGTCAGGGTGGTTAAACACTGGAATAAATGCCTAGAGAGGTTGTGGAATCTCCATCACTGGAGATATTTAAGAGCAGGTTGGATAGACATCTGTCAGGGATGATCGAGATGATGCTTGGTCCTGCCTTGAGGGCAGAGGACTGGATTGATGATCCCTCGGGGTCCTTTCTAGTTCTAGTGTTCTATGATTCTAACTGGGAATGAAAATCTTAATTTGGGATATCTGGTGCTGTGCTTTACCCACTAGAATACCAGCATACTACCTTCATTTTGAATTAAAGTGTACTGTCATAGTGCAAAATATATATGTCTGCTGTTAACAAACAGTATTGCTAGTGCTAAGTGATCTGATATCACGAGCCAGTGATATTGGGCCTTCTGCTCTTTGAGCTGTTAGGATTCATATTGCCCAACATAGCTCTGACTATATAAGCTTGAAACATTTTTAAATGGAAAACTAAGATTTCAAACATATATGTTTCGAGAAGCTGGAGCTATCAAAACACCAAGTATTATAAGAGAAATATACACTGGAAGAATGACAAACAACTAATGTAGTGTGTATAGAAAAGCAGATGTAAAACACTGTCTATAATATTCTGGATATGAGCTGAAACAAAAATGGCAATTATCTCTGCAGCAAAAGAGCAGTGTAGCAGAAGAGGTAGTGCACAGAAAACAAAATGTCATTAGAGTCTTTTCAGTTACATAGCTACATACACCATATTTCTGTTAATAATTGATTGGCTGGTGAAATTAAGTCTCACTGTGAATTTTATTGAGCTGTATATGGAGAGAAGCTGTTCATAGCTGCAGTTCCACCCTCCCTAGATCTACCAAAAGCATTGATAGCTAATCCAGTAAAATTACCAGTCCTGAAGAGTTTGTACTTTTTTTTTTTACCGTCTCAGCAAGGATGTAGATTTGTAAATATCCACACTAGCTGAAAGGGCAATAAGTTATTCATCTTTTGTTTTCTTACGTAATGCACTTCCTTATTTTTGGTGGAGAAGGAAATATAATGCTGAGAATCAGTGTTAGAAGTTGCCTACTCAGAGTCTTTCTCATAAATATAAGAGTGAGTCAGAAGCTGCCAGCTTTGCAGGAAAAGCTATGTAACACCGCCCCACAGAGATGAAAGAAGTATATTTTCTTAAGCAGGCCTTCTGCTACCAGAGTTTTAGAGTGATTAATTATAAAGGCCAGAAGTCAATGTTTGTTTTCAGGGTAAAATTCTGGTTTGGGAACAGCTCTAACCATTCATTGCAGATAGTGGAATTTTAGAATACACAGCACTGTAGTTCTAGAACCAATGTACCATAAATCATTACAAAAAAATTTCCAAAGTGCATCAAATAGAAAAGATAATGGCATATAAAGGGGTGTATGTAATACATATTGGTGCACTAAAGTTTCGGAGTGAATTTCTGTCCACATTGAAGCTGTAGTATAGTTGACGGTGAATGTTGGTAAATGGAGTTGACCGTGTTCTCATTTGGCGAATATGAAGTCTACACCCTTAGTGCCTACCATGTTACTGCCTGGCTTGGAACACCAAAAAGGTTTCTTTTACCACTTCTTTCTTTTAACTATTACACCATTTCATTGAAGTCAATGGGAGCTTTGCTACTGACTTCAACTGACTTTACCTCCCCCAACTCACCCTCTCATTCCAATCTCCAGTAGATAACTCCCTGTCTTAAACAGCCAAGTACTCAAGGTTTTCAGTGTAGTTTACACCAACTGTTAATTAAAGGGCCTCTCAATGTACCATATTTCCAATAGGCTAATTAGTTTTATTACCTAGGTTGCTCTCTGACTAGTTGTTTGCTGGAATCTTTGTTTTTAGTTGAATTAGACTATTTGTGTTCTTAAAATTAAGCTCTTTTGGGAAGAAACTATATTCCCAAATCCAAGCGCAAATTGAGTTCCAATCTTGTGGTGTTTGTGGTTCAGTGAAAATCATGCTATTTCATAACAGCTGCTTAAAACTAACTTTTTTTGGCCATGATTTGTAATGAGACTGTAAATTTTAGTGGAGAAATTTTGTTGAAAAATATCCCTTAGAGATTTCTAATTCAATGACTATGGCCTTACTCTACAGGTAGCTTAATTGAAACCAGTGAGGCAACTTATGTAGCAAGATGCTAAGGCAAGTGTCAGCATCTATTCCTTATTAATATATTTGAATTAGAGGATTTAAAAAAAATGTTTTAAATCAAAATTGCCCATTCATGAAAACAACAAAACAAAAACTCTCTGGAAAAACATTGGGGGTTTGGACAAATTTCTCATTTTGAATTTTTTGTAATAGTTCCATTTAGATATTATTGAAATAATATTTTCATTGAATTTGTCTGAAATGAATGTTCATTTTAAAATTAAAATTACAGTGGGAAAAAGCATTGAAACTGATATAAAATGTTTCAGTTGACATTGACTGATTTTTTTGGGTTGATTTATATATACAAATTTTGACTTTATCCTGATGAGGGATGCAAAAGTTTTAAAAAGCCCTCTATTTTTGTGGGATGTGGAAATTGTTTCTCATCCATCTCTAGTTTTACCTATGCTAATTGCACTATTAAACTTGTTCTTCTTTCATGTTGTGGAAGCGGGCAGGGGGAAGAGAACTGCTGTGGATCAGAAGTTATCAGACAAAACTGTGTTATCCAACTATATAGATTGTCTATATATGAACTTTGCATTGACCCTGCGAACTGCTGAACAGACTTTCTTGTTTTTAAATGTAGAACTGGAGCATTTTAACCATACTTTTTGTACAAATGGTGTACCAATTTACTTAGCTAATCAAGTCAATTTCTTCCTAATCTTCTATAGTCACATTTGGATGATAAATTTTATCAGATTATAAAATAAATTTGAGGGAGGTTCTAATATTTTATTATTCTTCCAAAACTTTTCATAAGCCTATTTCAGCAAATGGTCTCAACTAATTAAGTCATTGTGGGGAAATGAAAACATTACAAATTATTATATGTAATGGTTATACAGTATTTTTGAACACTTATACTGTAATGATTCCATTTACTTTTTGTCAAAAATTAAAAATGCAGTACTTATATCAATTTTCTAGGGAAGAAAAAGCCAAGAAAGCAATACATACGCTGAAAAAAATATTGTCACTACGAAGAGGTAGGTCCAGTCAAATACAGGGCCACAAACTCCATCAGACATCTTTCTCTATCTAATATATATAAACCCAAAAGAACCCACCCTATCTAATTTCAGAATAGATATATTCATTCTTTGTTCTTGTTGTCTTTTTTCTTTCAAGCTCATAAGTTTTCCCTGTTCTGCCTTGTTAACTGTTCAACAGACGAGAAAAGTATATAAAGATCAGGGTAAGAAATTAATATTCAAACATCTTCTGTAGTTTAACCCTCATAGTAATAAATGTTAAGGAATTTTTAAGTATCTACAGTAGTGTATAAAGAAGAGTTCTGCAGGGGAATGGGCTTCCTTTTTGAAGGAAGGGGTGATTATGTAGCTAGATAACAAATGTGGAAGACAGAAGACCTGAGTTCTATTCTTTCCTCTTCCACCACATTCCTATACCACCGTGGGCAAATCACTTAGGCTAAATCCTGCTTCCTTCTCTTTGGCCATGTCATGTCTTGATCCAGAAGCCGTGTAGCTCCACTTCAAAAGGGAAAGGCAATATTTGAGAAACTGTTGCCTTTGTCCCCAATGTTCAGCAGGGTCTCTTCTAGGTCTCTGTGTCCTAGCTTCTGACAAGTTGGGTGGATTAGGAGTGAGCCCAAGACTCAGGAAGAGGAACTAATCAGTCTGAGATATATTGCAGCCTTGGTAGATACAGTAGTTGAATGGAGGGGTTATCCTACTATTTTGCAGTCTGTGAAGGAAGGATTCCTTTTCTATTCCAACCCCCTATAAAGATCCCATCACACAGTCTATCTACTTTGTTTGTCTATGGGGATGCTAAATTTGGCCCTCTGTCTGTGCTGCAATTTCCTTAAAACAAACAAATTGCATACTAAAGCTGATGTGTTCAGTAGATAAAAATCAGGAATGTTTACACTAAAGGCCTCAGATGGAAGATAGTGAATTAAAAATGTTCTACTCTTATTTCAAAGGTAGCTTCCCTCAGGCGCAAGGGAATTAACTAATATCTTGTTGTATGTCAATTAACACACGCACGCACCTGAAAAAGATCAGGTTCACTTTTTCTCTTTTTTTCTATCTTTGGCTTATTTGGTGATGCTATAAAGTACTTTAAAACAATTAGAGCTGGGAAAATTTTCTGCTGAATTTTTTGATCAAAAATGCTGATTCAGATCAACAAAAACATTGAGAAATCATGTCCATTTTGGCAAATTATTTTCAGGGAGCAGGGAATGGGGAAAAGAAAGCAAAGTAGGAAATGTCAAAACTGTTTTGAAACTTTCAAAATGAAACATGTCAGTTTTTCAGGTTAGATTCACAAGGGCGTTTAGGCACTGAACACCTTCTTGGCACCATTCACAGAATGGAGGAGGATGAGGTGGTGCTGGTGGGCTCGTATATACCCAATATGCCAGTGGCTAGGACGCTTATCTGGGATGCATTAGGAAAGATGTGGGTTGAGTCCCTGCTCTCTCAAACTTTTCTGTTACAGTTGTTCCACTTCGTATAAATAATTATAGCTTGGCAGTTAAAGCAGTTGCCTGGGCAAGAAAACACCCAGGTTCTGGTCTCTTCTCTAATCAATAGAAAATTATCTACACCAATGTTCCCTCTAATTTTTTCCTTCCGTGTGTGGAATAAATTTTATTATGTACACGGAGGTATGTGCGAATGTACACGAACGGTAGAAACACATGCTGGCAGCTGTGGGAGCTCTGCTAATCAGTGGGGGGAGGGGCATTTCGGTCTCTTGGGGGTGGCCACCCAAGTGCTCAGTTTAGAGGGAACACTGATCTTTTCTAAGTGGAACAGCTGCAGAGATTAGGAGGCCTATAGCTAAATAGGGCACTTAACTCGGAAGAAGGAAGCCAGGGTTCAAGTGCCTGCTTCAGAAATGGAATTTAAACATTGGTCTCCTATATCCCAGGTGAGTGTCATAGCTACGTCAGCTATAAACAGGGTACCTCTCCTTCCCCCTCACTTTTATGAATGAGGTGTAAATATTGGAGTTAGGATATAAGTTCCCTTGTCAATTTAGGTCTTTGTTTCCAAATTTAGCTTCAGGTCAAATAAAACATTTGTTTCAACTTGAAATAAATCTTTTTTTTTATTACTTCTTGAGTTAGAAAAAATTTGCTTTTTTTGGTTTCAGGTGACCTAACTTCTTTTTTAAGAGTTTTTTGGAACTGTTGATGTATTTTAAAATATCATTTATTTTGCACAGCTCTAGTTGTAATTAATTATATGTGGAGAGAGAAAAGACCAGATCTTGCGAAGTGCATTCTGTAGAGTGTGGAGTACCCTAAATTTCCTTTGCTGTCGATGAATGTTCAGTTGTTTCGTTGTTTCCCAGAATTAAAAAAGGAGGTGGGGGGAGAACATATTTTATTACATTTTTATATTTATAATTCTCCCTTTCATCTTCTTGGATACCAAACTGCATTATAATGTTAAATTGAAATGCAAACTATATACAGGCTATTGTTTTCAAGAGTTTAATTTTCACATTGGGTGGATCAAAACATTCATCCTTAGGGAGAGGTTATGTGGAATGATTAATTTCTTAGTTGCAGAAAGGGAATGGATATAGTCTTCAGAATACAAAGTGACCATTATACATGCATAGCCCAAGGAGTTTGTATTGGTTGTAGGCCACTGAGCCTAGTTTTTCCTGGAACAGAACCCATTTGCTCCTGGATATTTTATTCCTTAATATTCTCTTGCTGTTCATGGAGGTTCTTATTCTTAAAATATATACTGTGTTTACATTAACATCCCATGAATTAAGGTACATATTAAATTAATGCTGATTAGATATTAATGACTAAAAATATGTTTTTCATTTCATGTTGAGTAGCTATCCCATGAAAGTGATCAAGGATAAGTTAAAGATAAAACAGATACATTCCTAATCCCTGGTTTGTCCAAACAGTTCAAATGCTTATCTCTTGCAACAAATCTGATGCCATTTCAGCTCTCTAGATAAAAGTAAATATTGGGTTTATTGCAAACAAATATCTGAAGCTCTTTAGAGACTACCCAGCCCTTCCTGTGAGAAGGATGAGGACCTGTAATTTCACTGATGCTCCAAGCTTCATGCACAAATTAGCTGATCTTGAGGCATCTAGTTGGAGAACCAGCCCCTAGCTACAAATTCATACCTGCCTCTATCCCAAGATTATGCAGTTCAGTCCAACTGAGATTATTACTGGCTATATGTCCATGTCTGCATCATATCCCTCATCCAGTTTTCTTTGAGATGAGTATAATAGAGAACATAGAGCATGAGTTACTGCTTCAATGTGCAGTTTTAACTCCATCTGGATTTTCTGATGGACTTTCCGTTTCCTCAGGAGATGACGCTGATTACAGCACTTGGCGCCTAGCTTTTAGTCTTTTCAAGAAAACTTCTTGAGAGATAGTCATACGATTTGAATGTGTTTTCCTGGGTGGTTTTTGACACTAGCTCATGCTAGAGACAGTTCAAGGACAGAAATAGTAGACTGTCCTTCAGTTTAAATTCTAACTTGAAAAGTTATTAACAGTTTAAATAGAAACATCAGAATGTCACATTGGACACCAATGAGGCCAAGGAGGGTGACAAATTGCCATGGGTACCTGCATGATGGATAAAGAAAGCCTAGCCACTGTCCTTGCGGAAATATTACCTCACTATGAACTTAACACTGTCAGTTTGGAATGGGAAAAATTACACCGTAATTGGAGTTAGTCATAAAAGCTGTTTTTCAATGATGACATTACAAAAGCAAATGTGATGTAGCGAGCCAAATTTCTGA
Organism: Rafetus swinhoei; assembly: GCA_019425775.1. NCBI lineage: Eukaryota > Metazoa > Chordata > Testudines > Trionychidae > Rafetus > Rafetus swinhoei. Next base: position 74,312,227 of record CM033449.1, on the reverse strand, counting down.
GCTTTACAGCAAAATATTAGTGTAGTCTAAGATATAAGGGATGTATTATTTATCCCTATTTTATGAGGGGGAAGAAAGGGGATAAGGAAATTAGGTTTAGTGATTTAAGCAAAGTCCCACACAAAGTCTGGTGCAAAGCTGAGAACATAACTTGAATTTCTTTTTCTACCATTCCACTAAAACAAAACTCATATTATCCACGCATTCCCTTCCTTCAGAGCAAGTAGCACATATAAAACAATAAGGTAAAACTGATCATCCAATACTGTGGCTCTCCAGCAAACACAGTACATGTTCTCCTTTAAAGTTTAATCAGAGGGCAACTATAAAGAAAGAAAAACATGCAGAGGACCCATTTATACTGTCCAACACACACATGTAATTTCCATTGGCACATATTATAGTTCATGCATTTAGTTTTGAGGCTAGAATTGGCTCTGGTGTATAAAAACAAAAGCCATGCAAACTAATTTATTTCACAAGCTACAGGGTCTTCTACTTTTCCCATCAATGTAAGATAAAAATTCTTTGTAAATCTGTTGGAAGTATTTTTTTTAAAAAACTAAGGCCTTTTTTGATATCTCATGTGTATGGAATAATATGCATTTAATTGGAGAAAGGCATATTACTAGCAGATTTCCTGCATTATGTAAACCAGATCATTTTAATTTGCAGGATAATTTATTATAACTGTAGCTTTATGAAGTTTAAAAGGGTCTCTTGTTCTTATTTGAACTTGATATAAATATCAGCATTCAGAAAAACTAGTTTAATGGCCCCAAAGTTCTCTGGCAGTCAGACTTCACACAGTTGTCAGTTTGGATGTGGTCCATTTGGCCCCTTTGTTTAATTTAATTCTCGGTCCCCTGAAATTGCCTCCTAAATGGTGCATTCTATTAAATCAAAATAAAGGTTTGGGCTCTCAGTATGCTTCATGAATATTAGCTGATTTAGTCCCTCACTCCTGTGAGGTAGGCACATACTGTTATTCCATTTTTAAAGGGAAATAATTGGAGCCTCAAAGACATTAAGGGTGTGTCCACAAAGGCATAAAAACAAAATAAATTCTTATATTTAAGGCATAAAGGTGGGACCTGGGCCAGCTGCAGCTCTGCCATGGATCTTTTATCCCTATGTAAAGATACACTACGTGACTTGCCCAAAGCCACTGAAAAAGTGAGAGTCACAACTTGTGCCTTAACGAGATTTTATTACAGTGGTCAGTACTCTACTTAACCCTCACAATGCTCCCAGGGAACTTTCTAAACCTCAATAATATTTATGAAGCATTTTGATGATGAAAAAATATTGCCACACATAAGGACTGTGGGCTACTCTGTCTACAACTGGTTTGTTTTAAGAAACCTCCTACAAAGACTCATAAGATCTTTTTCTACAGTTTTCTTCCAAAGTAGTTTTTTGGTGATTGAAAACTCCACCACCATTGGCCTAAGTGTTACAATCCAGAACAAGCCAGTGAAAATTAATTTGTCATGGATACGCAGTTGCTACCCAGGCTTAGCTCTGTTATGTGTACAAATTCTACAATGTTGCCAAGCTGAGATCTAAACTTGTCTCTGTTAAACATCTGTGCTTTCAGAACTACCAGCAATGTGTCCCCTTGACCTGTTTCATTTGAACTATGTTGGAAGTAAATTTTTAAATTACTAAATCTAACTTCAGGGTGTGAATCACTGCAGGGTGTTGATAGGTAATTGGATAATGATCTCAAAAAAGTTCATGAGAGCACTGATGCTCCCATGTTCTCAAAGGAAAGAAAGCAAAAAAGTCAGTGAAACTGAGGAACAAAATAATCTTTTCTTCATAAAGAAAGCAGACTTTACAAAGCATTGATTTTTTTTTTTTTTTTGCTCCTGACCATCACTTTTATATATACAGGCAGTCCCCGGGTTACGTACAAGATAGGGACTGTAGGTTTGTTCTTAAGTTGAATTTGTATGTAAGTCCAAACTGGTACATATTGTAGGGGAAACTCTAGCCAAACATTTCTCCAGAGCTCAGTTTTATTCTCCCAACCCTCACTTCCCTCAGTCCTTTATTCTCAAGCTGAGGTGTCTGCTGAGAAAAGCCGCTCCGCGTCTCCCTGGTCTGCTGGGGGGGCCCAGCAGACCAGGGAGATGCGGAGTGGCTTTTCTCGCCGTGGAGGACGTGGGCGGTGGGACCACGGTGCGTCTCGGCGGTCTGCTGGGGGGGGGGGGGGAGAGCGCAGCTAGTGCGGGGTTGCCTCACACCGTTTGTAAGTAGGGATCCGATGTAAGTCGGATCCATGTAACCCGGGGACTGCCTGTATAGATCAAGCATTTTTACAAAATTTATCTGAATATGAGGTAAGGAAGAATTTATCCTGTTCAACAGACACATTTGCATGAAGTGATCTTATGTGTACTATACAAATATATGAATAGGACCAGGCATTCTGAGCTTCATAATAAACCATTCTAGGAACTGTGACATTAATGGACAAGTCTTCTGTTCAGTAACTGCCTGAGTATCCTGATGGGAGAGGGAGGAATTCTGCCATACAGACCACTCGGCAGCTCCAGGACTTTCCCAAAGAGCATCCTCTTGCCTAATTTGTACTCAATGGCTGGAGTAGCCTCTACCTTGCCCTTCACAGAGGATGATGAGAGTGTCTGTGAAATGGCAGATTCCCTGCCCCTCATCAGCCTCTTGTAAGCTGTCATGAGATGAGTCTGTGATGAGAGGGCTCTTAGGTTGTCCAGTGGGTGTGGAGGATGATATCCAAGTGCATCCTTGCACAGCAGAACACCACCAGTCCCTTTGCTGGGGAGACACCATACTTATTGAGGAAGGGGCCAGATTTGATCCTAAGCACTTAGTAGATCTGCTTCTAAAATGGGGGGAAAATTGACATTTTCTCACTGGCTCTAGTAACTACATCTCTTTCATGAATGTCTGACACTTAGGAAAAACCAGTAAGCCTTGTGTTTCCTAGTATTATATTTATTAGGTCAAATTCTGCTCTCAGTACCAGCCATGCAACTTCCCTGAGGTGATGGGTTTACACAGGTGTAACTGAGAGCTAAATTTGGTGCAGTGTGTTTATAAACATATGAACTGTTGGTTATAAATATTTGCATTATGTCACTATCTCAGATGGCTATACAAGGGTTGTTATTTTGGCCCAAATATGGCTTAGTAGCTGTCTGCTGGGAACTTATTACCAACATGTTTCTCTTCAGATGACAGCTCTGGAGTAAAATCTGTATTGCTCCATTGGGAGAAGGATGGGGGGAAAGGGTGAGGTTTATTGTTGCAGTGAACACCCAACTAATGGGGATTGAAATTATAGTGGAAAAGGACATTCTGGGATTCATTCAACAACATTCATAACCTTGGCACTGATCCCAGTGTATCAGTGTTGAACTAAATAACATAAATATTGTATTGCTGAATGAAGTTTTCTGAAGTATCTTGCATGTGCTTCTGCTTTGCATGGTATAAATATTTGTGGATCTGTTTTTAGTTAATGTTATTGACATAGATTACGTAGGGAACCCAAACCAAAAAAATAAAAAATAAAAATGTAGACGCTTACCCAAACCATTATGTTGTCCCATCTTATATACCCTATGGTATTGCTTTAATAATTATTTATTTCTGAAATACCAGTGTTTGGAGTGTATGGGTGTGGTTTTAAAAAATCATTAAATGTATTAAGATTATTTGAAATAAAAGTTTATTACATGATGGGTGCTGTATTTTACTGAAGTCACATCAGACAGAAAAAAAGATGGATCTACAGTCCGATCACATTTCTATAATGATGCATCATACACTCTGCAGGGGAAAAAAACAGTGGAACCTATAGCTATTTTTAATGCTTTCAAAGTACATTAGTGTTATGAGCTCCATCCATTTGACTATGATGTCTGAATACTGTCAAACCAGGTTTTCCTATTATGGAATCCCATCTGTACTGATTTTCGGCCAGTAACTAAGTGTTCTGCCTAAATGAGACAAAACTGCTACAATGGCACCTCTCTGTTACCTCACCCACACACAGACATATTGGGCTATGATAGCTGTTGGCAGTTCTTATTCAGATGTTTGTTCATAATGTCCTGTGCCTGTTTTTCTTTTCTGTATCTGCATTGGTGTGAGGAGTTGAAAACTAGACTTCTAAAATGCATTCTAGAAGTCACAAAAACGTTTTACATTACTAATTTATTGGAAGCTGTGGTGAATTTGGAGTTAGTTTAGAACTTCTTTAGAAGCACTCATGCAAATAGATGTGGGCCAAAGTGCATAATTCTTATAAACAAAAATACATTAGAAATTAGTGATGCTGGTCAATCCCCCAGTAGTGGCTATCCCTGTTAGGATCAACACAGAATTTGTTATTTTTTCCCCTTCTTTGTAAATGATTTTCTAATCTTCCTCGATGTGTGAACAAGGAAATAAGAGAAAGTCAATGCTGAGCCTCCACACTGAATTGTCAAGATGGAGAGGCAAAAAGTTAATTCAAAAACTCAGAATCCAAAACCAACCTTCAAGAGAATGAAGCCTGCTGAAGCACTTTCATTTTCCTGGTGAATTGTGTTCATCTCTTGAGACCAGTTTACGTGGGATGGCTCTCCTGACTGAATGTACACGGAGGGATTCCACTGAGATTGTTTAACAGAGGCTGTGGATTGATGTGGGTCTGAACTCCTGCTATCAATGGATAGGGGACAGACATGCATTTGCATCTTCCTGGACTTCTCTGCATCATTTGATACTGCTGTCTCACCTGAGAGAGGCAGGCAGGGCTCCTACATGATAGATTAAAGTTGCTTAAATCCTTTCTAAGGGGCTCACCAATGAACTGCACCTCCGCCTCAGACCCCTTACTTTCAAACTCTTCAAGGATTAGTACTCTCTCTAGTCCTATTCAAGATCTATGTTCAACTGGTAGGTAAACTTCTAAGACAATATGGGCTATATATACATGATACACAATTCTATCAATCTGTCACCACATATGACCACCACACTGCCACTAGTCTAGTGCTTAGACAAGATCAGCTCCTGAAAACAAATGAGAAATGATGATTGTAGATAAAGGAAAGCATTTTGAAGAGCTTGCAACTATAGTGCAGCCTCCTTCAATTGAATTAGTATCTCAACAATTGGTCAGTTCAGCCTATAGATTAGGAATACTCCTAGATTCCTCACATAGCTATATCCATAAGTAGAGCTGGGCAACAATTTTTGGTTGAAACTTTTTTTTGGGTCAAGAAATATAGGGGTTTTTTTGGGGTGGGGGAGGGACAAAACATTTTGTAAACTTGTGTTGATTTCATTAAAACATTTCAGTTGAATAATTTATGGGAAATTTTGAGCTTGTTCACTTTTGACACTTTTTCAAAAATGAAATTTATTCACTTTTTTCAGGCTACATTCACAAGGGGTTTGAGGTGTCATTATACTTAGGAGCCCAGTGATTAGTGCCCTCACCTGGGATGTGACAAACCCAGGTTCAAGTCCCTCCTTTGTCAGATGTAGAGCAGGAACTTGAATCCAAGTGTTTACCCCATTTCAGCTAAATGCTTTAACTACTAGGCTGACTGTTAAACAGCCTTCTTGCTTCTAGTGTAATCAACCAAATAAATTGCTGTTGGTTTTTATATAGTTGTCTACAAATTACACGTGGACTTTGTAGGGCTTATGCTCCTTTCTCTTTTCCTCAGGACTTGATTTCCAATTTTTAAAACATGGCTGTCTCTAACTCTTATTCTATTGTCCAGGTATGGTGGCATTTTCTGTCCTCTTACTATTCTTTTTTAAATTACTTGGAGTGAATATATATAGTTTGAACCTCTATCATGGTGTTCTTAAAATGTTTCCATGAATCTTGCCCATGTTTCACTCTGGTGACTGTTCCTTTTAATTTCCATTTAACTAGACAACTCATTTTTGCAGAGTTCCTATTTTCAAAGGTAAGGAAATCCACCACTGCAGGGTTGGATAGCCCATCTCCCAAGGATGTTAGAGAAACTCCACTGGGGTCTATAAACAGAGAATGGGCAGAAAGGGGAGGAGAGTCTTTCCTGTTTACGGTCAAGCAGTTTGATTATACTCCTATGCAGCTGCCAAATCTAGAACCACAGAGAAAGGCACCAATAGGAAAATCAAGACTTCATATAAAAGGGACAGTACAGCAAATGAAGGGGGACAGCAAGGCCTGGGCTAACAGAGTGACAGCTCTGATGCAAGCTGCCTCCGAGAGAACAACTATGAGACTGCAAGGCCTAACATTGAAGGGCTGATGGACTTCATTGGAGGTGAGGGTCTAAAAACTGGCGTGACTGAAAACAAACTGAGGAGGATCAGTCAAGTGAAACTTGATGCAATCAAATAAAAATCTCTACTTTTTTTTTCTGTTTACACAAGAGAACTCTGGAGGTGAATCATTTCCTGTAATGGCTGGCTGACTCTCAAGCACAACAACAGAGACAACAACAGCTTTTTGAACAGACTGAGGCCCATCAACAACAGCTGTTGCAATGGGTGGCTGAATTAGTACCAGCTACTACCCCTCAGTTCTGGCAGCATAGGGAATGCATCTACCCCAAAACTCGGGGAACCACTCTAGCCATGATGCTCCCCAAGATAATGACAGACCATGACCCAGAATCATTCTTGATAACATTGGTGTGTGTAGCCATTGCTTCCAGTGGGCAATCCAGCTTGCTCTACTGCCTTTTGGGGAGTCCAGGCAGTATGCTAGGGACTGACAACCTAGCAGACAAGACAAGACAAAGTGAAGGCAGACATATTGGTCAGGCTAGGCCTAGCCTGACCAAGCCTACTGCTGATGTATTTGTCACAAACACTACATCCCAAGGGCTGACCATGGGTGAGCACTCAGACAGATGGACATTTGCTGGGACTGGTTAAAGCCAGAGTCCTGAATGGAAGCTTATATAACTCAATCTGTAGGTATGGAACAGTTTATAGAGATTCTTCTGCCTGCTGGCTGAGACTGCTTTGTAAACTTTGACCAGAAACTCTAGTCAAGGCCACCCACCTTATGCAGGAATATATGGCTATGTAAGCCATTGAAGGACCCTGTATGGAGGAAATAACTGTTTCAGATACATCAGAAAAGGAAATGAGTGGGGGAGCCAAGAGTGATGGCCCTCTTGAGTAATCAGCCCCTCCCAAATGCAGACAGCTGACTAGTTTGATGGACAGAGTAGGAGGCAGAAATATCTCAAGCCCTGGGACAGAGATTTTCCCGTGACAGTAGTCTCACATGCTTACTTGCGTCACCTCCCTGACCTATGCCTACACAGGAGAAAGAGCCAAGGGAAATGCAGAAAGAGGGAAATGCAGTCACCAGAAACAAGGGACAGATGTGATAACTTGTTTCTTCTGTGAACAGCAGGAGAGAATGGAAAGAATAGGGCCCAGGAAAAAAAAAAGCCCAGGGAAACTCACAATCCCAATCAAAGTGGAGAGTCAGAAGACATTGACCTTCGTGGACTTATGATGTATTTAGACAATTGCCTGGAAATGGATAGCTGAAGTGTAGGGACATTCAAGAAAGGGGACATCCCTATTAAATATATCAGGGAATTATTTTGTGGTATTTCAGCATGGAAATAAGACTGACTATTAATGAAAATCAAGACCAGGCAAGTCTCTGGACTTCTCCTATCATGTGATATTAGACTGGGACTGGCTGTATTTTCCTGAGTTCTTGCAGAAGCCTCCTTTAACACAGGAACACATGGAAGACATCCTAGAAGAAATGTTAGGGCTCTTGTTGCAGTCTAAAGTCCTTGATTTTTCTTACCTCCCAGTTTAAAAAAAAATCCTGGAAAGAAAAATGGATAAAAAGGAAAGAGCAGAGAGAGGCAGTCCTCTCAGTAGGCATAATAGATACCACAGTTGCTGGAGCAAATGCTGGTGGAATAGAAGACCCTGGAGAAAGGTTTGTTCATGTGCCCAAATAAAGCACCCTCTCCGCAACTGAACCTGGAGAAGCTAGCTGAATTCTTGATTTTCCTTGTGGGGCAAAGGAACAGCAAGACTTTGAGCTGAGCCTTTGTACATTTAGCCGCGAAAGATGGAGGAGGAATGGATCCCGTAAAGCAGGGCTACTCAACTTTGGAAGCCCTGGGGGCCACAATGATACTCACAGTACATGCCGAGGGGCCACAACTTAAGTGTGGTTGCATACACATGCAAATATATATGCAAATATAAGTAAATAGCTTCTTTCACCCTGATGAGCATGAATACAGAGCACTTCCCACAATGCTCCGGCACTCCCAACACCTCCTCCCTGGGGGCTAGAAATACCGACACCCTGTACCCGTCTGTTCCAGCCAGCCCATCTGCTTGTGTCTTTCAATGCTCACCCTGCCTGGGAGATGCCTCGCTGTTTTGGATCATGTTTCCAGTGGAGGCCATGTTCAAAGGATCCCACCCGTGGGCTGTGTGTTGAGCCCCAAGTAAACTCAAACCATGCCACGGACTGCAAACAAATGGGCCGTGGGCCGCATGTTGAGTAGCCCTGTCATAAAGGCATGGCAGTTCCCCCTTTTGCCTTTAAAACAGACTTGTTATAACACGTAGACCTAGGGTGACAGACTATCCCTAATTAGATAGGACAATCCCGAAATGTACATTTCAAGTCTCTGTCCCAGGCTGAATGACTCTAGGACAGCATTTAGATTACCTGTTGTGCAGCCCTGTGCCAGCCTGAGGCTAAGGGTGTTGCTAGTCTCTATTTGGTGGAGAGGACCGAGGAGGGTCTTAGCCCCTTTCACCATCAGGCCCTGGCCCTAGCTCCTCCTTTTCCTTTCCTTCCCTTCACCACCCAGCATCCCGAGAAACTGAAGTTGGCAAGTTCTAAGAGTCGCCCAGTGAGCTCGGCCCACTATGGGAAGCCTGGATGTGCACCCTGTGAGCAAGGATATGGGCTGGAGGCTTCTTTTGGAACCTTGCCGCCCAACCCAGGGCAAGTGGAAGGTCCAGAGCTCCCTGCAGCAGTCCAGTCTCTCTGGCTGGATCTGACTACTGCCCAGCTCCATCTTCCAGCCTGGCCAAGGGTGGGGCATCAGGAAGGAGAAGGAGCAAGGAGTGGGACCATGGAGGGTGCAGGGTTCCTGCATGAGTCCCATTTTTGCATTTTGAAAATGTGGTCATCCTATGTAGACCAAAACAAGACAACATGAGATACGGTCACAGTGCTAGTGCCTTGGGTATAGAATTATGAATTACTGCATCTGGCACACATTTCAACACTTAAGAACATAACATAAGAACATAAGAACGACCGTACTGGGTCAGACCAAAGGTCCATCTAGCCCAGTAGCCTGTCTGCCGACAGTGGCCAGCACCAGGTGCCCCAGAGAGGGTGGACCGAAGACAATGATCAAGCGATTTGTCTCCTGCCATCCTTCTCCAGCCTCTGACAAACAGAGACCAGGGACACCATTTCTATCCCCTGGCTAATAGCCTTTTATGGACCTAACCTCCATGAAATTATCTAGCTTCTCTTTAAACTCTGTTATAGTCCTAGCCTTCACAGCCTCTTCTGGCAAGGAGTTCCACAGGTTGACTACACGCTGTGTGAAGAAGAACTTTCTTTTATTAGTTTTAAACCTGCTACCCATTAACTTCATTTGGTGTCCTCTAGTTCTTCTATTATGGGAACTAATAAATAACTTTTCTTTATTTGCCCTCTCCACACCACTCATGATTTTATATACCTCTATCATATCCCCCCTCAGTCTCCTCTTTTCTAAACTGAAAAGTCCCAGTCGTTTTAACCTCTCTTCATATGGGACCCATTCCAAACCTCTAATCATTTTAGTTGCCCTTTTCTGAACCCTTTCCAAGGCCAAAATATCTTTTTTGAGGTGAGGAGACCACATCTGTACACAGTATTCAGGATGTGGGCGTGCCATAGTTTTATACAGGGGCAGTAAGATACTCTGTGTCTTATTTTCTATCCCTTTCTTAATAATTCCTAGCATCCTATTTGCCTTTTTGACCGCCGCTGCACACTGTGTGGAAGTTTTCAGGGAACTATCCACAATAACTCCAAGATCTCTTTCCTGATTTGTCATAGCCAAATTAGCCTCCATCATACTGTACGTATAGTTGGGGTTATTTTTCCCAATGTGCATTACTTTACACTTATCCACATTAAATTTCATTTGCCATTTTGTTGCCCAATCACTCAGTTTGGTGACATCTTTTTGGAGTCCCTCACAGTCTGCTTCTGTCTTGACTTCATGGATTGATTGCTCCAATAGCACAGTCAATATGCTGTGGCTTACTTGGAGGATGTCGTCATCTATAGCAAGAACTGGAGCTCCTGTTTGGACAAAATAGCTACAGTTCTCTGATTACTGTGAGAAGCGGTGTTAACAGCAAACCCCAATGAATGTGCAGAAGGAAAGGAAGAAGCCAGTTTCCTGTGACACAAGCCCACTCCTTTGTGGATTAAAGTCCATGCCTTAGAAGCATAAAAGACCCGTCTCCATGGCTAAAAGGCAAGCATGTGCCTTTCTAGGATTAGCTAGCTACTATAGCTGGGTGATATCCATTTTGTCACCATAACAGTCCCACTAACTGGCCTAACTGCAGGTTTGTGTCCATAGCCCTAAAAGTGCCTTTTAAAAACTTGAGTGTACTCTGCAGACAGCCAGTGCGGGATAGCCTGAGGCTTGAAAAGCAACAGAGAGATGCATCAGAGATGGGACCACTGCTAATCCTTTCACACAAGAGGTAGATAGAGATCTCATAGTATATATCAGCTGGAAAGTCTTTGTCCGGGATAAAGTATACTCTGTGCTCCGCTGCCATTTGGGAAGTACGGTCTCCAAGGAAACAAGTTCACACACATTACTGATTATGCTCCCCGGCATTGGCTAAATATGAGAAGACAAACCCAAGGCTCAGGAGATGGTATCTATCATTACAAATATGACTTTTCAGATACAGCACCGGGCAGGAAATTTGCATTGAAATGCTGATTTTTCTGTTCAGGGAAGTGACCCGTGCTAGCCAACAGTGGGAAATGGCCATGGAGAATATGTTATGAGGTTTACAAACTGCATACTGAGCCTAGACAGATAGGGAGTGAATCTCTCCTGTTTACAAACAAGCAGTTTGATGAGGTCCTTGTGCAGCTGCAAGAACTGCCAATCCTGGAGGTAGTCACCCACAAGGAAAACAAGACCTACTCTAAAGGGGAGAGTGCAGAGAAGGAAAGGGAGGCCAAAAAGCCTGGGCTGGCAATGTGGTAACAGTCCTGCACCAGGCAGTCTCCAAAAAACAATCAGGAGACTATAGACCTTTAAACTCAAGAGCTGATAGATTTAACTGGAGGTGAGAGAGAGTGTCCAGGAACTGACCTGGTAGAAAACAAACTAAGGCGGGTTAGGAGAAGCTGAGACACCTCAAACTTCCATAGCAATACGCAGTGTCACATAGCTCTGTTGTATGTATTTGTGCCATTTTAATATTCATAAATATAGAATTTCTAAAAAAAGTCTGAGTCACAGTATACAGTTCTCCCCCTTCGGGAGAGGGTGAGAGAACAAACACGACAGATGTTGGTTGAGTTGCTTAAAGCAGTACTGAAAGATGCTCAGATAATGCAGGGAGCATAGAACAAGAACTTATTTGAAATAGAAGTCAAATATTTGCCCCAATTTCTAAAGATGAACAATTATTAATCATAAATATGGACAATTGCTATGGGTGGCAGTCAGTTACATTAAGCCACTGTTTTTATACCAGTGGGCGATAAAACATGGTATCTAGAGATTTAGGAACTTGAACTTAAGCATGCTAACATTCACACTGAATAACCACAATATATGTTTCCTTTTGGAGGCAAGGCCAAGAGAAAAATCCCAGAAAAGAATGCCTCTCATCTATAAAAGGATTAACTCACTTTCACTAGCAAATATGGTAGGATAAGTATATGTGCGATACCCGCCCACAGATTAAAAACTCCTCCCTTTTCAGAACTTGGTCTCCTTTAGTTCAAAGTTTACTGAAACAAAACCTGAATTTACCACTGTGGCCTGAGGTTCACCAGATATGTGTGGTATTGCACTGTAGTCAGATACATATTTACAGTTTCCTAACTTGATCACTCTTAAAATGGCATGTGCATATCTGACATCAAATATTTCTTCTTGGGGTCTCTCTGTACTCTAAGATGTTATCGTTGGCACATTCTTCAATGGTATGAAATGGTTTCAGCAGTTTGAATCTGGCCATTAATGATTCTGCCAATGTTAATTACGACTATGATGGTATGCAGAGAAAAGTTCATTCACTGGGACAGTGGAAATCAATAAGGGGTTGTTAAAATTTTCCAGTATAATATACTTTTGTGAGGATTTCTAAGTTACTCTTCAAATTCCTTTGGGGGTGAAGCTTGTCAAACAATATACTTAGAATTAAACAAAACTCTGGCAGTGACTTTATGATTTAGTAGGACATCTTTCATCTCAATTTGTCCATTATTAAATTGCTTGAATTTACATAATTTAAATTCTTTGCAGATAAAGGTTCTTAAAACATTTTTTTTGCAAAAAAAGCATCTAAAATCATCATAATAGGATCAGTTGGTTTTTGAACACTCCTTTGGGAACTTATTTTAACTTTTTTTCCAAAGTGGGACTCAACTGCTTGTTGCTACTAGAGTGCTTAGGAATGTTCATATTTAAAGCCAAATTGCAATGTCTCATTTGCAGTTATAATAAATGTAGCTTTCAAAGGCTGTGTGTATGTCCACTGTTAAGGGATGTCAGTAAAAATCTATTAAGGATTTACATGGGAAATCCAGGTTAATAAGAGCTATTTATTTTGATTTATACAAGTGCTAAAAAAGAGTCGCCATTCCGTATGTTCTGTGTGCCCATGATAGAAATTTAAAATAGTATAGAATTACTACCAAGGTATAACTAAAGTACATTTCAGTAACTAATCCATATGTATGAATTAAACTAAATACCGTGCAATGTTTGTAAGAGCCATCACAGACACCTCCCCCCCGCCCCCGAGAAGAATTTCTATGTCTGTCTAGGCTTGCAGATACTCCATGAGCTTCCTGAATTTTGCAACCATAGAAATTTCCAAAAAGCTTCAATTATATTTTTTTTCTCTTGGGCAATATCCTGAGCTTAGGCAACTCATTTTTCTGCCATCCCACTCTTTAACTGCCGCTTTTAAAAAGCCCCTTCTAACAGTGACTTCCCTACATTACAGGAGGGTTACCCAAGGCTTCTGGAGCTTTCTGTTTCCTGTACTAAGTCAGGGTATCACTATGGTTCATTATCAACCTGAGGCAATCCTCACCGCCTTCAAGGTATTGAATGTGATACCTGGAAGAGATGTCAGTAGGATATCAAGTCCAACCCCCCTACCCAAAGCAGGACCAATCCCAACTAAATCAACCCAGCCAGGGCTTTGTCAAGCCGAGACTTAAAAACCTCTAGGGATGGAGATTCTGCCACCTCCCTAGGTAACCCATTCCAGTACTTCACCACCCTCCTAGTGACATAGTTTTTCCTAATATCCAACCTAGACCTCCCCCACTGTAACTTGAGACCATTGCTCCTTGTTCTGCCATCCGTCATTACTGTGAACAGCCTTTCTCCATCCTCTTTGGAACCTCCCTTCAGGAAGTTGAAGGCTGCTATCAAATTCCCCCTCACTCTTCTCTTCTGCAGACTAAACAAACCCAAATCCCTCAGTCTCTTCTCATAGGTCATGTGCTCCAGCCCCCTAATCATTTTTGGTTGCCCTCCACTGGACCCTTTCCAATGCTTTCCACATCCTTTCCACATCCTTTCTATACCGGGCAGCCCAGAACTGGACACAATACTCCAGATGTGGCCTCACCAGAGCAGAATAAAGGGGGAATAATCACTTCTCTAGATCTGCTGGCAATGCTCCTCCTAATGCAACCTAATATGCCATTAGCCTTCTTGGCTACAAGGGCACACTGTTGACTCATATCCAGCTTCTCATCCACTGTAATCTGCAGGTCCTTTTTTGCAAAACTGCTGCTTAGCCAGTTGGTCCCCAGCCTGTAACAATGCTTGGGATTCTTCCATCCCAAGTGCAGGACTCTGCACTTATCCTTGTTAAACCTCGTCAGATTTCTTTTGTCCCAATCCTCTAATCTGTCTAGGTCACTCTGGACCCTATTCCTGACCTCCAGTATATTTACCTCTCCCCCTAGCTTAGTGTCATCTGCAAACTTGCTGAGGGTGCAATCCATCCCCTCATCCAGGTCATTAATAAAGATGTTGAACAAAACCAGTCCTAGAACAGATCCTTGGGGCACTCCACTAGAAACCGACCACCAACTTGACATCGAGCCATTGATCACTACCCATTGGGCCCAATAGTCTAGCCAGCTTTCTATTCATCTTACAGTCCATTTATCCAACATAGGCGTGCGCACGGGGTGTGCTGGGTGTGCCCAGGCACACCCTAATGTTTCAGAGGGCCACCCGTAGTGCGGTGGCGTGAGCGAAGGAGCGCCACTTCGGCGCTCTGGGGAACGGGCGCCGCGCATGCACAGCCAAAACCAGCGGGACTTAGAACCCCACGGAAAGAGGCGGCAGGGACGCAGCAACGTCACCCCGCTGCCCCATCAAGAGAGGTGAGTTTAAACCCTGGGTGGGAAGGCAGGGGTGTGTGCCCTGGGCAGGGGATCGGGTGCAGCGCGGCTGGCCCGGGGTGGGGTCGGCTCGGGTCGGGAGCAGCGCGGCTGGGGAAGGGGGTTGGGTCAGGAGCAGCGTGGCTGGCCGAGGGGTCAGGAGCAGCGAGGCTGGCCCTGTGGGGGGGGGGCCGGGGTTGGGGGCAGTGCGGCTGGCCCAGGGAGCAGGGGCCCGGGGTCGGGGGCAGTGCAGCTGGCCCCCGTCTCCCCCCAGAGCTGCTTCCCATCCCCCTCTCCCTCCTGGCCTCCCTCTTCCTCCCGGCCAGCCCTGCATTCCTCGACCCCCAAGCTCTGCTTCTTGCCCCCTTCCTCCTGGCCAGTCCCTGCCCCCGCCAGTCCTTTTCTCCCCACGATCAAGTGTGTCCGGTTTTTTGGGGGAGGGTCTACCTGGTAACCCTACCAGCTGCAGCTCCACAATGTGCTCAGGGACAGGGCTTCTCCTCCTCCCCAAGGTGTCAGACTCAACTAGAGGCTCCCAGTGCTGATCGCGCCCCACCTCCCAGCCATTATCTCCACCGCCACCGCCAAAACCAGGAAATACCAGACATTGCGCATGTCGGGTATTTTCTGGATTTTTTTTACCAGACAGAGGGCCCAAAAACCGGACTGTCCGGTAGAAAACTGGACACCTGGCAACCCTACGAGTCGGACCCGGTGCAGGCACCAAGTGATGGGGACTGCCAGAACTTTGGGAACCAGAGAGTGCGGGGTGGGGGTTTGTGGCCCAAAAGGGGGCTGATAAACCTAAGAAAGACAGAGTAGGGGGGAGCACCAGAAGGGTGACAGTCAGGGCGACCCTAGAACTCTGTTACAGACCAGCTGGCAGCTGCTGGAGGAGGAGGGAAAAATAGGGGGTAAGGGTCAGAGAGGAAGGGGCTTGTGCTGAGGGGAAGGGGGCAGGTCAGGAGAAGAAAGGGGAAGGCACCAAGGGACAGGGTGCAGGAGAGAGACAAATGCCAGGGGGCCAAGAGGAGACAATGAGGAAAAGGGCAGGAGGGGAGGTGTCAGTGAGAGGGGGACAGGATGATGCTAGGAGAGGAGAGGGGAAGGGCTTTGGGGCTAGAGGGGAGAAGAGAAGGTGCTGGGAGAAGGCTTGAAAGAAGGGGTGGGCATGAGGAAGGCGGGGATGGAGCAAGGCATGTGTGAGGGCACAGGGGCATGAGGGGAACGGGGAAGAGGGTGGTGAGGGGTGGGCATCAGGAAAAAGAGGGCAAAGGGGCAGGGGCAGTGAGGAAGGAGGCACCAGGAGGGTGCAGGGGTAAGGGAAGGTGCAGGTGCCAGGGGATTCTGGGGGTGAAGCAGAAGGGCAGACACCTGCAGGGGAGGGACCAGCACCAGAGGAGAGAGGCAAGGAAGGTGTGTAGAGGAAAGTGTTAGAAGAGGGGATGAGGAGGGGTAGCTCACATGATCCGATTGGGGCTACTGGAGGAGTGGGCACAGGGGGGAGAGAGAGGCTGGTGGAGGGGGCAGGTCTCAGGAAGGCTGAGGGCAGTGAGAAGGGCAGGAGTCAGGACAGCAGAGGTGGATGAGGGGTTGGGGGGGCAGCAGGCACCAGGGGAGCTGATGGAGCAAGGGGAGGAGACATGGCAGCAGAGGGGAAAGGTTCATAAGATATTTATTATTAACTTGGGTGCCACAGTGGCACATCCAGACAAGCCACAAACTCAGTACTGGTGCACAACACAAAATTTATTGTGCTCGTGGGAGGAAACTCTTAGAGGGAACACTTCCCCCCAGCCTCTCCACCCCCCAGTTAATGTCACACACATTGGGTTAATGCAATTGCAGGATAGTTGCATGAGGGGGGTTTGGTGAGGGCCAAGCTAATCCCTATTGGTAAGAGGATGGTGGGAAAAGTCCTCGGGGGGGGGGGGGTAACATGACACCTTTTATTTCTGGTCATGTGTCCATATTTCCCTGAAAGTGTTACCTCCAGAGGCGTGGCTAATGGGGGCCAGGGGGTGTGGCTAATGGGGGTCAAAGAGTACATTTAAAAAAAAATTCTTTGGGTGCACACCCTAATGAAATGTGCTGTGCACGCCTATGTTATCCAATCCATAGTCCCTTAACTTGCTGGCAAGAATATTGTGGGAGACTGTATCAAAAACTTTGCTAAAGTCAAGGTATAGCACATCCACTGAGTTTTCCATATCCACAGAGCCAGTTACCTCATCATAGAAGCTAATCAGATTGGTCAGGCACGACTTACCCTTCGTGAATCCATGTTGACTATTCCTGATCACTTTCTCCTCTTCCAAGTGCTTCAAAATGGATTCCTTGAGGATCCCTTCCATGATTTTTCCGGGGACTGAGGTAAGGCTGATTGGTCTGTAGTTCCCTGGATTGTCCTTCGTCCCTTTTTAAAGATGGGCGCTACATTTGCCTTTTTCCAATAATCTGGGATCTCTCCTGATCTCCACGAGTTTTCAGAGATAATGGCCAGAGGCTCTGCTATGACATTTGCCAGTTCCCTCAGTACCCTCAGATGCATTAAATCTGGACCCATGGATTTGTGTATGTTTAGCTTTTCTAAATAGTTCCTAGCCTGTTCTTTCCCCACCACAGGCTGTCCACCTCCTTCCCATACTGTATTGCCTAGTGCATTAGTCTGGGAGTGACCTTGTCTGTGAAGACAGAGGCAAAGAAAGCATTGAGTACTTCAGCTTTTCCCACATCTGTCACTATGTTACCTCCCTCATCCAGTAAGGGTCCCACACCCTCTCTCAGATCACCATCTTATTGCTAACATGCCTGTAGAAACCTTTCTTGTTACCCTTCACATTCCTTGCTAGCTGCAATTCCAGTTGTGCTTTTGCCTTCCTGATAACTCCCCTGCATTCTTGAGCAATGTATTTATATGCCTCCCTAGTCATCTGTCCAAGTTTCCACTTCTTGTAAGCTTCCTTTTTGTGTTAAAGCTCATCAAAGATTTCCCCAATAAGCCAATCTGGTCGCCTACCATATTTGCTTTTCTTACTGTGCAGCAGGATGGTTCCTTCCTGTGCATTCAATAAGGCTTCTTTAAAATACTGCCAGCTCTCCTGGACACCTTTCCCCTTCATGTAAGCATCCCAGGGAATCCTGCCCATCAGTTCTCTGAGGGAGTCAAAGTCTGCTTTTCTAAAGTCCAGGGTGTGTATTTTGCTACTTTCCTTTCTTCCTATGGTCAGGATCCTGAACTCTATCATCTCATGATCACTGCTTCCCAGGTTGTCACCCACCTCTACTTCCCCTACTAGTTCCTCTCTGCTTGTGAGCAGCAGGTCAAGCTGCACATGGCCAATGCTGTAGAGAAGAAATTGAGCAGGCATCTGTCCCCTTCCTAGCCACTAAGCCAGCTGTTCTCAAATGTCATTGCACCGTCACCCCATTCTGACAAGAAAAATTACTACATGACCCCTGGAGGGGGCCCTGAAGACCACATTTCACCACCATGGGTGTGGGGGGTGGCAAAGCTAGACACCCAGGGCTTCTACCCTGGGCAGAAGTATGTAACCTTAGCTGAAGCTGCAGCCCTGGGTGGTGGGGCTTAGAGTTGACTTGCTGGGTCCCAGGGCCAAAACCAACCTTGGTAACCCTATTAAAATGACATCACGATCCACTTTGGAGTCCCGAGTCACAGTCTGAGAACCTTTGCGCTAAGCTATGAAACAGTTTAATGAGAACCTTCCTCTGTCTCTCCTATCAAAGTTGTTTCACTTGAATTGAACAATTGAATAAATATTAACTGGGCTGAAAGAACAGAAGGATTCCATAACCCAGGGGGCAGAACTCATCTGAGAGGTGACCAATCCTTGTTCAAATTTTTCTTCCCTTCAGGAGAAGGGAAGACCTGAACGAGGGTTCTCCCACAGAGTAACTAAAGGTTATGAGGGAGCACCTCTCGCTCTTTCTTATTTAAGACACCACATGAAACCTAGGTGGCTGAACACCTATCTTCTGCAGTTTTGTAGAATGCTAGTATAGTTGGGCACCTCCTCCCAACAGCCTGAGCTTAGGTGCCCATCTCCAAGAGAGGGATAAAACTCAGCACACATCTCTCTGGGCGGTATCTCTGCCTAGCTTAGGCACTTTCCTGCATATTGTGTTGGCTTTGTGGACTCCTATGTCATTGTATTAATTCGTTTTATAGGGAGGCTAGGAGCTCAATACAGGTTTTTATGGCTCTCATTGGTGTTCCCTTGACTTTGTGGGCACCATAAAGTTAGGCACCATGCTCAGTGTAGCAGTGCTGAAGTCCCTCCCTGGATCATACTCTGTATTGCAAAGCCACAGCACTAGTTTCTGGACACTCCCTCATTATCCTTCTATTTCCTTGTCTATTGTGCGAGTTGCCAAAAAGATCAAAGACTGCTCTTTTCAGGTTAATATCCCTAAATGGTATGCTCAAACTTGTTAAAGACACCTCAAAACTAAGTGGTTTTATTACTAATTTCAACATTAAATCACATCTCCAATTTTAGAGTTACATTCAGATCTAAATTTGCACTTCAGTGTGGTACCTGCTTTGGATGTATTTACTTCATGTTTTTAGTCTCATTTATCAGAAGCACACATCTGTGGCTCTAGGCACATATACATTATTCATAAAAACCACATACAAAAAGTACATTAGATCAATATCCACAAACCAATGAGGTTTCAAATAGCTTAGAGCTAAATATGTACAAGCTATTAAAAGTCTATTCCAGTTTTGAAAGAACTATTACTTTTAAATCTTCAGAAATCTGTGGGAAATTATCATATTGATCCTTTATTTTTGTATTGATGCTTGTTCAATGTATAGCTCAGTGAGTACTCTATTTAACTTTTTCTGAAGCATTAGGGACAGGATCATCTGTATAGAAAACTGCTATGATATATGGTATGGTAGATTAGTGGTGGGAGAGAACTTTATATTTGGACAGTAAGTAAAATCTGCATCCAATTAACCTCCTATTTCTGTGCTCTAGACATTGTCAGGAAATCTTTAGTAATATGCTTATCAAGATTATGATGCAAACTGTTTTTTTTAAAATTATAACTCCAGTCTGGATTTGGGCCAAAGAAAAATATCTGCTACATTGTTGCTTTGAGTGACAAGGTAATGCAATAAACCATAAACACATTTTTGGTGCAATTTTTTTATGTCTAAGGTCTTTGCTACTCCAGACAGCTACTTTACAATGTTGAGGTCTTCTGGCCTCAAGGACGCCACCATCGACTGATTCTGTGAGGATCCCTGAGCCTGAAAGCCAGTCTGGGTGGCTGTCTTGTTCACAGCACCACCTTACAATTCTGGTGAAGTGGGGAACAGCAGAGCGTGAGCTTCTTTTCTCTCATCTGTGTTGAACATCTCTTGTCTTTTAGACAACACGATCAGCATTTAACAGCAGCAGCAATGCTAGCTCCAGCCTCTCTCAACTAACTTTTTTTCCCCCAAAGGACAGTTATTGCTATCTTTAATACGGATGGCGGAAGAGGAGGTTTCCCTTCTAGATACTTTTGCCAGGGAAAGGGAACAAGGGATTTTTTTTTTTTAAAAAGCCTATTGAATGCTTTCCATTTTAACCACATTAGCACTTGTTCCGTCTTTTCTGTATTTTTAATTAAAAGGTTTCAATTATTTTAATGGTATATTCACCATTAATATGGGATTCAGTATGGCACCACTGGATGTCCTGACCACAGAAGTCCTGACTGGCACAGCCTACTTCATTCCTTGATTGGCCCAAGCAAGCTAGTTAAGGCCTAGAGGATACACCCAGAGGCTGTTTGTGCAAGGAGGTGGATTCTTGTCTTGCTGATAAAAGCAGACTCTGCTGCCCATTCCTGCTATTTGGCTTCACTCCAGTTTCATGGTTCCAGGTCCACTGCTTTGCTCTTGACTTCTCATTCTGCCTTTTGCTGCATTAACCCTACTTGGGCTGACTCACTTGGCTCTGATCACCACAGTGATACTCCTTGACCTTGACTTTGACCTGATCCTATCACATGACATGGGTCTGGACTGCTGCTTCTGGCCCTTGTTCTTTGGTTTCAAATTGGGCCATGTTCAAGTCCTCTCCAACCCAGGCCCTGGCTTTGACTAATGTACCCTGTAGCCAGGGTCATGACAGATTGACATTCTACTTGCCTAGGAGCTTTGGATTATGGACAGACTCTTAGGCATTTCTGATTATTCTGGGAATTCTCCAGGGTTCTCTGCTCGATAGAGCTGATGGAGAAACTAGAATTCCATTCCATGGGAAATTCCAAATAAAAAAAAATCCAAAACAGACAAAAATGGAATTTTGTGAGGCATGGAAATTTTGAATTTTGTTTGAAAAAAGTAAAAATGGCATTTTTGGCGTCCACTATTTTGAAAGTGAGCCTAACAACTGGATCTCAGCCAATCACTGTCCAACATTAAACAGCACAAAACAAGATGTGGAATTTGATATATAAATACTTTAGCTTGACATATTAATGGTGAATATACCATTAAAATAATTGAAACCTTTTAATTAAAAATACAGAAAAGAAGGAACAAAGGCTAATGTGGTTAAAATGGAAAGCATTCAATAGGCTTTTTTTTTTTTTTAATTCCCCTTGTTCCCTTTCCCTGGCAAAAGTATCTAGAAGGGAAACCTCCTCTTCCACCGTCTGTATTAAAGATGGCAATAACTGTCCTTTGGGAAAAGAAAAGTTAGTTGAAAGAGGCTGGAGCTGGCATTTCTGCTGCTGTTAAATGCTGATCCTGTTGTCTAAAAGACAAAAGTTGTTCAATACAGATGAGAGAAAAGAAGACAACAGCAATGATAGAAAATGCAGTTTCTTTCTCTGGTGTTGACTCTCACTTACAACTTTGGTGCTGGAAAAACACAGGCACAGTACAGTGTCATCAACCACTCCAACACTAGCATCAGGCTCTTTAGGGTACTGCATTTGGCTGCTTCTTTCTGGTTGTAGGCTTTCAGCAGCATTGCAAAATATGCAGTCTTGGCTGGCTATGCCAGGCTCTTATTAGACCCAACAGAAAAAGGAGAGGGATAGGAAAAAATACATTAGGTGGAGGGTAGATGTCCATCTCACATCCCAGGTGGCATTTGGTTTTAGCCAGAGGTGGGGGAAGTAGCAATGTCATCTGGAATCTGCTTTCTGGTCTAAGCTGATCAAAACATCTTTCAACGCTAGTATGAAAAAGGACTAGAGTCTCAGGAGACAGAGGTGGGCTACATGTGTATGGGGTAACAGCGATGATGTTGAAGTTTGCTTTGGTAGCAATTTTTCTTTGCAAGTTAACTTTCCCTACAGTGACTCCTATTTTAAAGATCCCAAAAGGAAATGAGAAGTGGAGTTGCTCTTTGCCTCATTTTTTTGTCCACTAATTAAATCTAGTTTCCAATATACCAATTATGATCCACTGATTTGCAGGTTTGTCTTATTTTATGTTTACAAAACACGATCTTAATACAGTGCTTGAGTTCTATTAGGTAGGCTTCTTTGTGTTTATTCACTCTTTCACTTTTGCATGTTTTACTATCAACATTTGTTGTTCTAGTTTATTGCGACATCTTATACTCACTCCTTTACAAATGAGATCATAATTTGGGGTGAACTTGTAGGCCCAGTTATCACAACACCAGAGCCTGGGAGCCTAGCCTGCCTCAGAGCTTGGGCTCTCAAGGAGCCATGAGCCTGGGCTTCCAAAATCTTGGCTCCACATGAGCCCAGGCACACTGCCATGGAGTCGAGCAGGTTTCCAATGGAACCCTGCCTGGTTTCCATTGGCATTGACGTGGTTGCATTAGATCGTTTGTTTTTGATAAATTGTCATTTTCCCAGCAAAAATTATTCTGTTGGAAAATTTTTGACCAGCTCTAATGCTGGATTCTGTCTGTGATCTTTATTCATTATCAGTAAGTGGTGTGCAGAGATTTCAGTATCCTAGTTTTGAGTGGAAGAGATGGATTGTTGTCTTCTCCCCCTCTCTATTCTTGTCTATGTGGTACCAAATTGGCAGTGGCAGATCTGTTGTGGAGTCTTCTGCCAAAGGTTTCATCTGACTGTTGCAGAAATGGATCTTGAGGTGCCCTTTGGTTAGTCAGGTCCTAGAGTGAACAACAGAATTTGGAATGACAAGAAAATGAGTTCAGCATGTTTTGGATTCAGTCTAAAGCTGGCAGTATAGCTGACCTCTGAGAGATTTTCTGCTTTGATAATTCTATTTTCAGCTCAATCAATGAATATAAATATCATGCTATACTCCCATCTTAACTTGAAAATAGATATTGAAAAAGATTTTTGGCAAACTTGGGGTACTTTATCACAATTACTTTGATTACATGAATGTTAGAGACATATCTTTTGCCATTAAAGTGTCATGTACATCTATAGTGGTGTATTAGTTAACACTAAAATGGAAATTGTATATATGTTTAGTGTAGGAATATGTAAAATGAATAGGGGTCTGGATAGCGGTAAGGAATTCAGCAACAGTAGGCATTACCCTTGAACATGCTCTTTCCCTTCATTTTTGCAGCCTAGAAAAATAGATACACATGTAGCTGCTCTTCTTTGTTGTGTCTTTTACCTACCCTCACTGGCTCTGTATAAATATTGCAGGGTTACTTTTTTTTGTAATTTCTGTAACCTGCTGATTCAGAAAGTTTATAGCATAGGAAAGTGTTGATTTAGTTAGAAATTCTGTAAATAGTAATTAGGGGCACATAATAATATTCATCATGTGCTTATTAATATTCATTTTATGGAAGTTAGCATTACTAAATAAGGTTTTAGGAAAAGTCATGATAGACTTGTGAATTAACATACTAAAATAGATAAAAGAGTGTAATTGGTGCCAATTTGTTGCCACTCGGACATTGTGTTGAATGTCTGAGGTAAACGTGTGTGGGCAATAAAGCAGTTCCATTTACCCCATCTGCTCCTGTTTCTTCTCTAACATTTAGTTTTACGGAAATTCAGTTTTTCAAATTCTGTGCCTTTGACTAAGGTTAGTATAGTTACTCCTCTGCATCTCAGATTTATCTTAAAGTACAGTTCTACACCAAATAACTGGGCAACTGGGCTTCCGTGTTTGAATTTCAAATAACTTGAAGAGTCAATGTGTTTAGTTTACCAATAAAAAACGATGTACATTTTAAACTGTAACTTCTGCAAATTCTGGTTAGTGTCTGAAAGTCAAAGTTAAGTTGGGTTCTTTTTGGTGCACATATCACCAGTAATGAAGATATTGCAGTTAGAACTTAGCAAATCAATCTGATGCACAAGCCAGAAGAGAAATCAGCTGCCTTTGTCAAGAGTTAAAATTAGTAATTGCTTTGAACACTGAAAAAAGTAGTTAGGATTGTAAATACCTATGGGGAAAAGATCAATGGACTTCAGGAACCATCTTCACAGAGCCACTTTTAGAAGCAGAATAACATCTTGTCACTGTTACAATAATCATTGTTAATGTGTGCTTCTTAACAATGTCACTTAAGAGATGTTCATCACTTTAATTTGCATGATGTGTTAGATTGGCTTTCCTATTAGATGAGAAGAAAAATTCACTGGACAAAAGTTCTGTTACAGATCCCATATATGTCGATCTTTATACTATGTGATCAGAGTAAGCTGGAGCTGATGAATATTTTAGACCCAAAAAGGTTTTTTTAGTGAATATTGTTCAGTGATTTTTTTTTTTTACTTCTTTCATAGGAACGTGCTGTTCTTCACTAATTTTCTCAAAGGGAAATGTAAAAATGAAATTAAAATTTATTTCATTTTGCTTTTTGGGAACCAAAATCTTTCAAGATTTTTAATTTTATGTGTTTTTTCCCTACTTCCTTTTTTTGGTGACTGACTACATTAGAATGAATGATACCTAGGTTATATTTAACTTATTACCTTTTTGTTATTCATTTTCCTTTTATGACTTTCACTCTTCCAAATTTCTTACAAGTTGAAAAAAGTTCAAGTTGCAAAATGAAACACTGTGACTTTGCTATTCTGTAACTTGAAAAATGGGAGAAGTTTTGAAAAGGTTCAGAGTAGTAAACAGAAAAAAGTGAAGGGATGAGAGGAAACCCTTGAGATTGTTTCCTTTTTACAACTGATTAATAATCTTAAAAAGGCAGGAGGAGGGAGAATATATACTCAAACATTTATAATTTTGAAAACTATTTTTAGATTTAACCCCCCACACAATATTGTAGGCACTTGGTGGGTAACACAGCAGTGAAGACAGCATTACACGGGGGAGGCTTCCGCATGGCCATTACAAGTCTGACATTGTTACCAAGTGAGCTGGATTCTAGCGAGTTGAGGGAAGCTAGCTCATGCACAGCTTTTGCTATGCAGACAGAAATCAGATTTCTTTTAAAATTTTGAGCCTGACAGTTTGGTTAGAAATCCATATCTGTATATATGTTATTGATAAGAAACTTTCATATGCTCATGGAAGGTTCCTATTCACAGTCTTCAAGATTGAAACATT
The DNA here is from genome assembly GCA_019425775.1 of Rafetus swinhoei. Taxonomy (NCBI): domain Eukaryota; kingdom Metazoa; phylum Chordata; order Testudines; family Trionychidae; genus Rafetus; species Rafetus swinhoei. The sequence goes on along the minus strand of CM033449.1, from coordinate 74,287,034 downwards.
TATTTAGGGCAGTCTTTTGTGATTAAGGCATATTACTGATTGAGAGCTAAGAGTCTGTGCTCTATCCCCAGCTCTGCCAGACTTCCTATGAATATTATGTGTATGAGCAAGAAATACTTGGCTTTTTGGTAATAGTGTTGTGATACTCTATAAGTCATTAATGTTGGGAAAGTGATGTGTGATCCTTGGATGAACAATGGTTTAGAACTGCAACATGTTGTCAATGTATAAAAATGATACAATACAGGCTCTAGCCATGTATATTCCCCACTATCTCTGCTTCAGATCTGACGTAGAAGACAACAATTCTAGCCGTGAGAGGATATTTCAGTCTCCCTGGTTTCCTCATTCTATCTTTGGGCATTCTTATGACACCACCCAAATGGATACAACTTAATTGCTAAATGTGGTTCTGCCAGGTGAATGTTGGCTTCTTGGGAGATTGCCAACCAGCTAGTAGATAGTAAGCAACTTCTGGTCATTGCTTATGTGGCTTAGATTTAAATTGATGACACAGATTTAAATCCAGATATTGAAGATTTAAGTCATTTGGTCCTTTTGGAGAAGATAATTTTACAAATCTCTCTTCTCACCTAAAAATAAAATAAATAAAAACCAAGCCAGCATTCTCTTTATAATTACTACTTCCGATAATAATTGTTCCTGGTGTTTATGGGAATGAAGAATGTGCTCTAGCTCACAAATTCTGCATGCCTTTCATGAAGTTACAAGCTGGGACTTGAATGACTCACCAACAGCAGACTTCTTCAGACTTACCAGTTGATACAAATCTCTCTCCAGGGAGTAGGTAGGGATAAAACACAGCCTATTATTTTTGCTGAATCTTAACTGTTGGTATGTAGGTGGTTATGTATACAATAATACACCATGTATGCCTCAGTTGCTAATTCTACATACTCCTTTTTCCGTGTAAGCCAGATCTGCAAAAGCCATTTCCACGTATTTAACAGATGAAGCTGCCTCAAGAATTAATTTTATTCAAGGTTTGATTGTGTGTATCAGTTTATTGAGATTTTCTTTGTAATTAGGATATTATTTTTCATGAAGATTAATATTAATTATTATTTTCTGCTAGTTTGAATTTTGCTGTGATTTAATCTTATTGCATTCCAAGGGTACAAAGAATTCCCTGAAGTACAAAATGTGGCAAAACTTATATGTTGCATTACTGTTGCTGTACTTCACTAAGATTTCATAAACAATTCACCCATAAATGGAATCATTTGTATGCACTGATTCAGAGCAATGACATTGGGCCCACAACATTTTGGCACCTGAGGCTCAAATGACTCCCCCATGCCCCCTTGCTTGGGCCAAAACTTTGAAAGGTCTCAATTCTGCCGCCTTCTTCCAGCACAGCACTCCACCATCTCTGTGCATCTAGAGCAGAGAGAATACATATGCACCAGCAGCAGACACAATTTTCTACACTCTGGGTCCTAGTGGCATCTCCCCCCACCCCCCGCAGCCTGGCACCTGAGGCGGCCGCTTCAGTTCACCTCATGGTAAGGCCAACCTGCATTGAGCTACCTTTGCTGTCATAGTGTAGCTTGTTAGCAGCCCTAAAATCACAAATACCTCCTTTACGCATTGTGGAAGTGCTGTATTGGCAGAAGTTGAGATGAGATCATTTTCCCTAACTGATGTTTTGCCACTAACGTTCTAAGAGTCCATGATCAAACAATTGTAATGCATCATGCAGCTGTCCAAATATATCACTGCTTAGGCAGCAAAATGTTTTTATTGGATTTCAACCATTCTCTGAATATTCAAGTTAAGGGTCTTTGTAACATTTTACACAAATTATGTTAATTTCTTCCATGAGAAGAAATTGGTGGTGGTGGTGGTGGTAGTGAGGCCCCTGCTAGGGAGCAATGAAAACTACCTAAGATCACCAGATCTATTTATCAGTGTTAGTTGAGAATTTTCAGAAATATATTGATTGGATAGGGCATTAAAAAGTACTGCTCATCCCCGGTTGTCACCTACCAATGATGCTCCATATGGGTTTCAGTGTGGGCCATCATTAAACAATTCCACCCCAACCTGGATGGGGAATCACATCCTGAAATATTTTTTTCCCAACTACCCTCTTCTTGCCTTCAAACAACTACCCTAATCTCACTAAGGTCATCATCGGAAGCAAGCTCCCCAGAGATTAGCACTCATCAACTCAAAGCAGCTCCAGATCCTGCCATAAAAACAGATGCAAAACGAGCAGATGTGTTTCCACAGCTACAATGATCAATGCTCCCCACAACACATCTTTCCATATCTATGGGCTCTACATGTACTATAACAAGTAGTGTACTATATCCAGAGCACTAAGTGCACTAATAACTGCAGAAGTGACACAAAATTACTACATTTTTGAATGAACTCTTACAGAATCTAAGATAAAAACTATCATCATCCATGAATAAACAAAACAATCACTCCATATCTGACCTATCAAAGAAAATCTGCACAACACCTTCAAAAGGACTTAATCACAGACTCAGGCTAAGTCTACACTGGTATTTTACAGCACTGTAACTTTCTGGCTCATGGGGTGTGAAAAAACACCCCACCCCAGTGCAGCAAGTTATAGCGCTGTAAAGTGCCAGTGTGAACCAGGCTACAGTGCTGGGAGTTCCTTGTGGAGGCGATTTACACAGAGTAATGGGAGTGCACGCTCCCAGCGCTCATGCCATGGCCACACTTTCAGATTAAAGCACTGCCATGGCAGCATGCTGCAGCTGTGCTTTAATCTTTTTAGTTTAAACAGAGTCTTAGTAATGATGCTTGATTTATGGGTCATTAAAATAATTCATAACCTACTAACCCTCCTCTGTCCCATGACTTCAGAGGTGTTAAATGCCTACTTCACTTTGAATGGGCTCTTACAACATGCTAAACAATCTGTTCCAGCTTATATTTAGCTGACCCACCTGAGTACCTTTCATAGACCTGAAGGAAATCTCTGTAAATTACGAAGTCTGTCTCTTTCATCAGCCAAAGTTGGCTCAGTAAAAGATATCAGCTTACCCAACTTGTGTCTCATATGAACTTTGTTACCAGTGGTAAGAAACTCCCCCAGTCATGTCTTCTCAAACATGTCAATTCTCTGCATTCCCTGCCCCCTTTGTACCTTTATAAATAAAACAATGAGCTTGTCAAAGGACTGTCAATGACTTTACACAGTGCAGAGTCAACCTGTGGAATTCCTTGCCAGAGGATGTTGTGAAGACCAGGACTTTAAGAGGGTTCAAAAAAGAACTAGGTAAATTCGTGGAGGTTAGGTCCATCAATGCTTATTAGCCAGGATAGGTAGGGTTGGTGTCCCTAGCCTCTGTTTGTCAGAAGCTGGGAATGGGTGACAAGAGAGGGATCACGTGATGATTACCTGATCTGTTCATTCTCTCAGCGGCACCTGATATTGGTCACTGTCAGAAGACAGGATGCTGGGCTAGATGGACTTATGACTTCTGATATGAATAGAAGACTGTGCTTCATACTCAACCTCACTTGCAATCACACAAAGCTTCTGCTTACACTGGTGCTGGAACAGAACAGTATTTCTTAAAATGCTGTAGTGCTTTAATGAATATGTCCCTAAATTGATAGGAGGAGAGCTTCTTCGATCAGCTTAGTTAATGTACCTTTGCAAGAGGCAAATAGCTATGTCCATGGGAGAAACTAGCCCACCAACATAATGCTTCAACACCAGTGCTTAGGTTGCTATAACTATGATGCCTCAGGGGTGTGGATTATTCATACCCCTGAGAGATGTAGTAATAACCAAGATAATTCTGTACTATAGACAAGGGCTAAGTCCTTTAAATATCAGTGGTTGTAAGACATGACCCCTCTAGAAGGTATGTGCATCATAACTGGTCAAATTCAGCTTTATGCACACATTCAGGCGGTCTTCCGTCAGTTTTGAGTGCAAATTACCTTTGATGTGATTCAAATGAGAGAGAGCCTGCTCACACACATAGGTGGAGCCAAACGTTGAAAGTAAGGCCAAGCTGACATTCTGCATGGTGTTGTATGTGACAGGAAGTTCTTTCGAAGTTTGCAGAATCAAATTATCATCATGCTCCAATTTCTTCATGTCAGTCCATTTATGCAGGGTTGCCAGTTCTTGTCGAGCAAGGCATTCTAAATCAGAATTCATCATGATGAATTTTTCCACCCATATATCTGACTCCCCTACTGACGGAGATGCCTTGAATGACTGTCAAATCCAGTTCTTCAGTGGATGCTTTATGTGGACGAATCATAAACTTAAACAGAACACTGTGTTTGCAAAAGTCAACAAAACAAGACTTGAATGCCATCAGGAGCTCAGAAACAAACCCGGCAAGCTGCTGCAAATGAAGGCTGTTATTTGGATTCTGTCTCTGATACAAGTCACAATACATTTGTAATCTTTTGAAATGTGCTAGTCTGCCCATCTCAGTATCTTTGATGAAGACAGTCAATTTTGACTCCGATCCAAACACTGCCTGTTGCATGTTCAGGACTGTGTTTCCTGCCCTTGTAGCTTAAGGTTCAACTCATTCAAATGACCAGTAATGTAGACGAGATAGTAAAACTTGAGCAACCAGTCACAGTCTGAAAGCTTGGGAGGTTTGACACATGTCAGATCCAAAAATGACTTAATCTCATTAATGCAGGTGGCCAAATGAGACAAAACTTTGCTACAGGATAACCAGTGAACATTGTACATTAGTAGATCAGGATATTTGGAATCTACTTCCTCAAACAGTGACTGAAATTGATGGTGATTAAGGGATCTGACAAGAATCCAGTTGACAATGCGAACAACCAGTCCCATTGCATTTCTGAGTTTGGTTCCACAAGATTGCACAGAAAGTGGCTCCGGATGCACAATGCAACGAACATTCAAAAGCGGGAGATTCAGCTGTTGTGACAAGAGTAAGGAATTCCCTGTATTTGCTGACCATGCTAGGTGCACCATCCGTACACAGACATAAGATTATCCAACTGTATTTCTCTCATTTGCAAAGTTCATCACAGTTTTAAGAATGTCTTCACCCCTTGTTTGATTTTTCATTGGTAATATCTCAATTATTTCTTCATACACAGCATTTCCACAAATATATTGTCCCAGAATACATGAGACACGTCAGCTGTCTTGTCCAAAGCAAACAAAAAATAAGTAGCTGTACTCAAATCTTGCATTTGTTCCTTGTCGATTTGATGGGCCATTTCCATGGCTCTGTCATGAACTGTTTTTGCTGATAATGGCATGTCTTGAATTTTCTATAAGATTTTGTCCTTGTGAAACTCGTCAAATAGTTCATGACCAATTTTTAGCATACATCTCTTTACATAAATCCCTGTTAGTAAAAGACTTCTCCTCCCAAAGAATGCTGTATGAGCCTGCAAAACTTGAGGAGTTTAAGCTCCCACCTTTTTTTTTTTACCATGCCAGCAGGCTCTTTTGTTCAATGTTCATTTTTTTGCTGCAGCTCCTTGCAGGCTTTTTTTCATGCATCATCCTCAGGGTATTTTATAGCAAATGCTGCATGTTTCATCATGAAATGCTGTTCTAAATTTGATAATTTTTTTGGTTTGAGGACAGTCTCTCACTACAAATGAGACAGTGTGGAGATCAAGACCTATCCACAAATGTGTACAAGTCTGTCCATGACTTTTGAAAATTGTGGTACTCATCAGCTCTCTTTCTCTCTGCCATTTTAACTATTAGGGGGCCACAGAGCTCACTATCATGTATGATGACAAAGAGTTCTCGACCAATCAAATAAAAAGAGAATATGCATGATCCCCAATGAGTAGAGAGGATGGGTAGTTGTGAAAATGATCAGTTAAAGGTGAAATAGACAAAAAAGGCCATCTTGATATCAGTAATTATTCATTTTTAAATTTTTGAATTAGCTTTTAATTTTAATTTAATAAGTTGTATGTATTTAGGAATGACAAAAGAGCTATATTTGGTTCCGTACTGAGTCATATTTGGCTCTAGAGGCATAGGTTGAAGTTCCCTTCCCTAGACCATCTTTAGTTTGGGTGTGAGTTTAGACCATGCCCACTGAAATCAATGACACTTATTACCATATGTATCAGCACTGAGTTTGGCTCATAGACTTTAATGGGACTATAACATTTCTTAACTGAAAACGGAGTTTGGTTTTGGTGTTCGTCCTTTTTATCCCAATGAATCATGTTGGTGGTGTGCCTTGTATGTGGTAGCAAGGAGTTCAGTGGTGCAAATACAAAAGGAAAAGTGATGAATGACCCTGGGTTGCATGTATATTACTGTTTTTATCTCTGACAGCTTTCCATATGCTTTTACTTTTTCTATAACACTGTAATCTTGTATATTCATCCTTGAAAATGACACTAATGTATAAAGCATTTATTTTTTCCCAGATAGAGAAAATCTTTATCATGAAAATATCAATTACTTTAAAAAATATAACTTGGTTTAGATCCAGAAAATAAAAAGCTGCTGTCACCATTAGTAAATCCAAGTGGGCCATAAAGCTTTCAGTGGTGGCTAGATCAAAACATTTGCTGCTGGATCAAGCTGCTATTTACATCTTTTAAAACTGAATTTAAATCAGACATATGTCTACAAAAACATTCTTAATGATATTTCTTGCGTCTATTACTAGATAGAGACCACAGTCATAAACTATATTAAAACTAGGACAATAACTGTACTTTTGGTCTAAACCCTTTTACATTTAGGACACATTTTAAATGTCAGAGGGGGAAAAATCATTAAAAGTCCTATTCCAAGAGATCCTATGAGATCTATTGATTTTTTGTTTGTTTGTCCTACCAATACCTTAGTATTTAAAATAATATTGCCAATTTAGTTAAGTCCAACATTTAGGATTTTTAATACAAAAACTATTTTAGTTTTTGCTAATGCAATTCAAAACTTATGAAAAACTTTAAAACTTTTATGTTTTAAAGAATGAGCATTCTTCTCCAGTGCTGCTCAATTCTGATCAGGTGTTCTGTACATAGGAAGAACTAGAAAGTGAAACTGACCAAAACAAAAGTGAAAATGATGAGTCCAATTTCTTTTTTTCCAGTGGAGTAAATTTTTTTAAAAGTAAATCAGGCTAACATGATTGATTACTTTTTTAGAGTTCTAAAAAAATTATAATTTTCATAATGAATGGTTAATTAGTTATTAAAGAAAATTGCTTATTTAATTTTGGTCTTGACAATAACCCTTTCATTGTTATAATTAAGTGTGGTATAATTTAACTTCTGTTCCATATCTATTTGATTTGTTATGGGAATCTGCTAATAAAACAAATTCAAATGTTATTAGTACACCTCTAATAAATTAGTACACCTGTAATAAAAGATGACTTGCTTACAGAAACTATATCTATATTGTATAGACTTATTCCAGGAAAGAAAAATGTACTACTCACCTTTTTGGTCTCCTTTTGCTACTTAATCAAAATAAATGTTTGTTTTTTTTCCTCTCGCATTACAGTTATGTTGCATGCTTTTGTATATTAGAGAGAGATTATTTTTGATAGATTATCTTGTCATATACATTAGGGAGTACAGGACAATTATCTCACAATCACCTTTAAATAAAACATTACATCCTATCAGGTAAATAGGATAAGGTCTCAGAGTTCAATTCAATTTTAGTCTGGTAATAGATCAATATGCATCGTTTTAAAAAAACATTAGCATAACCCATATTGCTCATCTCCTCATAACTATTCACATTAACTCTTTTGTCTCAGAATAAGAATTTGAGAATCCATTTTTCAGAAAATTAATCCTTATGGAATCTCAGATTGGGCACCCAAAATCATAAATCATTTTTGAAAATCATTTTAGACCCAATATGTTTTCTATTTGTTTTTCTACTTCAAAACAAACAAAAATCCAGAATCTTTCTAATGTTTTAACAAAACCAGATTCTCATTATCTGACTTCAGTGTACCTATTGCAGATTTATACTAGTTGTGGACTTGATCCATTAAGTTTTAGGGTACTACACCATCCTCTGAGAGAGCACCTCTATCGGCTATCCTGTAAGGAAGCCTAAAAAGCTCAGGTTTAAATTGATATAGCTTCTTTATGGTCTTTTATAGAATGAGTGGATGCATTCATAGGAATTCATCATTTTGAAGGCCCAACATCTATATTTTATATTGGTTTAAAAAAGAATAATGTGGCTGTTTTCTTTTTTCTTTTGTGCTAGGATTTGTATAGCTGTATAAGTTTACTGTTGGAGGAGTCCTTTGCACTTGATGGAAGATTTAAATATAATTTTAGCCTCTGACACCTACTGTAGGACTGATGGGAATTTAGGCTTTAGTTTGAATTTACAAGCTGAGCCTTCCTGCTGTCAGTGACTGCTTTGGTAGAAGGACAAGGTTCTCACTAGTGATTGCAGAAAAAATGTATCTAAGGAGCTAGATTTTTTTTGGCACAATCCAGGAAATCATTTAAGTGCATGCCTAATTTTAATCATAAATCCATCTCACTGGCTTCAGTGAGTGTGAGCACGTACTTTTATGTGACTTCCTGGATAGGTAGGCTTTCTTGAATCAGGATCTTAGTATGTGAGTCAATAAAAACCATAACAAATGGTCTGGTAGCACTTTATAGACTAACGAAACAAGTAGATGGTATCATGAGCTTTCCGTGGGCACAGCCCACTTCTTCAGATGACCAGAGTTATCTGAAGAAGTTAACTCTGGTCATCTGAAGAAGTGGGCTGTGCCCACGAAAGCTCATGATATCATCTACATGTTTCGTTAGTCTATAAAGTGCTACCAGACCATTTGTTGTTGTTTTTCTGTAACAGACTAACTCAGCTACCCCCTGAAGCTATAAAAAACCATGTACTGCTTTCTGCTACTACGTGGTGAGAGTCCTGCAGATGAACATAGAAGGAAAAGCTCACTTTAGGAGTAGAATGCTGCAACTTCTTAAGCTTTCTTGCTTGGTTTGGGGACAACCATCTTCAGACTATTTCTATACTACGAACTAAGGGTATGAGTCTCCTATTTGTGTTGTGCTAGCTCTCATTGAGCTAGCATGAGTATAAATAGCAGTGTCTATACTCATGCTAGCTTGATGAGAGCTAGCTTTTATCTTAATCATTTCAAAATGTACATATGGATGGTATTTAAGAAGTTAAGTATCTATACTGGACATTTATGTTCTCAGTGCCTTGGACTTAAGGCAGGTCAACAAGAGGTGAGATGTCTTAAAACATGTTCCTTTCAAGTAGAAGGAAGTAGAGTCTTATTTCCCACTCTGGTCATTTTATACCACATGACTCAAAATGTAAGTCTGTTTACATATACGGCTGGATTCTCCTTAAAAGACTGCAATATCAACAAAAGGGAGGCCATGGAGGGGGTGGTGGGAAAGGCAGCAGGGTCTGTCCTGCTTATGGAAAAGAACAAAGAATGATCCTGATCTATTCCACAGTGCTGTGATAGGGTATATCTATCCTGCACTGGTTCAGCAGGGGTTAATCACACTCTGTAGGCTGAATACCATTGATGGAGAAGAAACAGCAAAAGTCTGGATGCCTTCAGCCCTGGAAAGACAAGAGTAGAGGAGGGTAGGAAGTAGCCTGGAGGACCTAGACATTGCTCCTGTTATGGAGTCAGGGACAGGCTCAGTCTCCTATTTCAGGACGATTCCTGCTGAGCCTGTGTTGAGTACCCCTGCTGCAGAGATAGCCATGGGCTGGGACCTGTTTGAATAGGGAGGATCTGAGTCTCCCTCACTTGGTCACCATCCACCCCTGGCTGATGGGCCATCCCCTTCTGGCCACCGTCTTGCCTACATGAGTACTCATGCAGATTCTGGCCCTGCTAGTCAGGGTGTCTAGCACCAAAGGGTAGCTGCATCGAGTGACCATTGGGAGATGCTGCCATAGGAGCCAGGGCTGTTCTAGTGACTTCTGAGATTGGCCCGCAGGCTGCCCAAACCTCTATTTTCATTTTCTCACATCTGATGCCACCTGACTGAGGTAAAGGAATGTTAGTTAGCCTGTAATTGAATAGTCATGTAACTCTCACTAGGCACATTTGAACCTGGGCCCTCTGGAGCTTAGTGTAGGAGCCTCTACAGCTTGAGCTATAAAGCCAGCTCTTAGGTTAGGCTGTAGAGATCCCTTGTTCTTATCTCTTGCTGTAAGTGGTCTAAGTGCCTCTACATGAGACAGTGAACCACAGTAGGTGTGTGGGTTACAATTGCATCAAATTGTAGCAGTTGTATGGCTATTTGATAGACCCAGGGGATGGGGCCAGCAGTCAGCGAGCTTCTGGCCCCACTCTTGGGGAGCCCTCTGTTACCCCACGCTACTGCCTCTCTATCAGAGGCAGCAGAGCTGGTCTGTGAAGAGTCGGTTTGAAAACCAGCTCCCTGTGCAGACCCACTCCACCTGCTGCCCTGCGCTGAGGCCCCTGATACAGCCTCTGTCTGTAGGGAGCTTGGACCCCTCTGTGGACAAGGACTGCTGCTGCGGAGTAGTCTCTGTCCGTGGCAAGCCCGGGCCTACTGCAGATAGAGGCTGCTTCGTGGCAACCTCTCCTGCCTCCCCTCACCATGCTGCTGCCTCTACCCACACAAAATCAACTAGCCTGGTCCCCCCTAGGCTCTGGTGTGTGAAGGGAATGTGACGAGTGTCCCTCAGTGAGGGGCTTCTCACTTGTCTGTAGCCTCCCAAATAATTTTTCTGGGGGTCAGTGGCCCCTGACCCAAATAAAGGTTCCCCATCCCTGCTATGAAGAGACAGCTGGGCCTACATAGGCCTAAACGGGAGTGTTTTTGTTGCCCAGGGTTAGCGGAGTTGGGGAGCTGATCCCCATCAGGCACAGGCAAACACATCTTCCTCATATTAATGGCAGATGGTAACAAGGTGCTTCACAGCCCTGGGTAGCATCACAATTATTCACCAAAGGGATTGGGGCTAGGATTAAATTCTGATCATGTACTTTAAATGGGAAAATCACTTCATCTGCCTAGATCACTAAATGTTTCAGGTGGTAGTATAGTAAAGCTGCAATAGCTATTTTATGTGAATAATTATTGTAAGAATGTATAACTCTATTGACATGCAGGTGATTATCTTGCAAATATTTTTAGGATGGGGATACCACATCATGTCTATTCTTGGCAGGTGAATTTGCTGTTGTTGTAAATATCCACTTCCAATCTATAGACTCATCTACATTTTTAATTAAATGTTGAGAGAAAAGATCGGGTCCTAGATTTTTTTTCTCAGGGAATCAATAATGCTACAGTCAGTATTGTTCAAGGCTTTCTTTTATTTAAATACTTTTTCTATCTAATTTGTTGGTGCCAGATGCAGAAGCCATTTATATGCACACTTTCTTGGGGGTCTCATCAGCTTTTCTGGTGGTAAATATCAAAACAGTACAGCAAAATCAGTGTTTTTCTTTCTGTGAGGAAGGCTTAAAAATAAAAAAAACATAACCAACTTTCAGATCTTGCCATATATAGGTAGCAGTAGTGACAGATCTGCTCATTCTAAAAAAGCTAAAAAAGAAGATGGACAAAATAAATAACTCATCCAAACCCTTTTGGCACCTTTTAGAGAATTGGGTAATTTATCATTTCCAATGTTGTTTTGCTTGCTTACTAGTCTCTGTGAAGTTAAAGGTCTGCCAGCAGTTTCACTGCACTCCCTATATTTTTATTGCTTTGGAGCTTAGTTAAATACATTTATGAGGCTAAGGTTAGCAAATAGTCTTGGTTCAAGAAATAACTTAATTGTTTTTGAGCTTATTGCTATTGTTCGGATAAAAAGGTGACAAAACATAAACAGCTGATTACCAAACAGCTTGTAATGCTGTTATATTCCTGCAGTGCTTTCTGGTTTTTAAATGAGGTTATGGAAGCTATTTGTCCTTCATGTGTAATAAGTCCTAAATCTGTAAATTTATGTGATTCCAGTAAGGGCCTGATTCTGCAGGTTTGGAGCACTGGGTTTTATTGATATGGTGTCTGCACACTCACTTTCATCATGATATGATCAACACTTGCTATAAACTGCTTTAGGCTCATTGTAACTTGTAAGCCCCTATTATAGCATTTATAGGAGAGGAAAAATATACTCCACCCATCAGGATCTCAAGTTAAATGCTTACATGCTCTTTATTACAGAAGAGGCATGATCTTCTTCTTTATTTAAGTTGACCTTATTTTACTAGCTATCCTGACATCCTCTCTTCATCTCCCTGCTTTGCAAAGTACCCTTTCCTAGCTGTTCTGATCTAATATATGCTCTTCTTCTATCTGGTTCTATAATTTCATTTGTTCAATGCATTTTGTTTCTCATTCATTCTATAGCTTGGACGCTGTTGGATGTTCTTCAACTTGGGTTCACTATACAGTAACCACAAACTGAAATGTCCTATTCTGTTTTTATCTTCTCGTTTGTACCTCTCACTTGTTCAAAACTTTCTCGTCGATTTGAAGGTACCCTGCAATGTAACACTCTAATTGAATTTTTAAATTGTTTATGTGAGGCCAAATTTCTAATTTCTCCTCTCCCCACTTCTGTTGACTAAGGACATAGGAGGGTGCTGTTGTCCTGACATGTGGACAGAAACATAAGAAGTCAATTTTTGCTAAAAAGCAGAGACTTATTAGGAAAGCAAATATATCTTCAGGGTTTGGGGTGTCAAAACAAAGGAATTAAAGTACAATTATATATTTACAAATTGGCTATATATTTTTTATATAATATATATTTAATGCTGGCTATTGGTTTCATCCTTTCATGACCAATCCTAGATTTTCCTAGCGCAACACCTCTTTTTTGGCATTTGTGATAGGGACTACAAAAAGGCCATGGAACTATCAAGGAGTATCTCAGCATATTCAGAGTAAAAAAGAAAGCAATGCATGGTCAAATATGTCCATTGTACTGGTCAAAATTATCAGTATCATGTTGTAAGTTTTTATTCGGATGTGTGTTTTGACCCACGTGATCGAGGCCAGAAATCCTCCAGCTGACAGGAAACTGACCTATAAATAACGACCTATGATGGACTTGTCATAGAGTCATTGAATGAAATATTCTATTACCAGTTTCCTCTGTCTTGTTTCTCAGTTTCCGGCTTCTGTAAAATACTATTTCTTTAGAATATCTTGCTAGCTAGCTGGTAGCATTGAGTTTACTTTGAATGCTTTAAAAGAAGGATATTTTAACAAGAAAGGAAAAGTTAATGTATTATTTGAAATTTTAAAAAAAATCACTTGTGTAGATTTCAGTCATGTCATTTAGAAAATAAAGTAAAATAAAGAGCTAAAATGAATGTTTAGGTTCTTATTCTGCACTTGTATTGCAGTATCAGAATACCTCTAGTTAGTCAGCATTGAACTGGGGCTAAGGAGACTTGTCTTCAACTCCTCGCTCTGGGCAAGTCTCTGAGAATATGTCTACTCCATGCAGCCAATAGGAGGTATGAAGGCAGCGTGGTTGGCGCACACAGGCTGCAGAAGACAATTTGCTGCCTTAGACCAAACTTCAGGCTACTTCCAACCCCTGCCTCAGAACAGAGGTTTTCAACGAGTGAGGGGCACCTCCTGGGTGTTGGGACATGTCGGACTTTGAAGGGGAGCATGGCATGCCTTCTGATGGTTTGGTGGTTATGGCAGAAGTTGAAGTGCCAAGCACCACCACTCAGCTTTCACACAGCCACCTCCTTTGTCACGATGTGGCTGGGAGGGCAGGAACTGTTTAGCCACATGTAAGTGAGGGGTGCCTGGGGTCACAAAGCTGCTCAGATGTGATCTGGCCATCCCTGCTGTCCTAGGCAGACTCTGCCATCCAAGGCTGCTGCCTAGTTTGCTTATAGCTAAAGTAGCACCTGCTAGCACAGCTGAAATTGCAATGAAGATTCAGCAGCTTGGGCTTCAGCAGCTTGTTAACAGAGTGTCTGAAACAGATTGCAATCTTGCATGGAATGTTTGTGTGCCAGCCAGTATAGTGGAGACCTGATCTCAGATGGGGCTGAGAGAGGAAAAAAAAAGGCCTACAGGTATTATTTTAATAGAAATATAATTATTATTACTATTGAAAAAAATCTGATTTATCCATTCAGAACTTCAGTCCCATCTCTGTTCAGAGCTGCCTTCCTGCTGTCGCATGAAAGCATTGTAGTATATGTCCCATTTTACATAAGAGCAGTTCAAATCTGCCTGGCCTGTCTTGAATTTAAAACTAGGAGACAAGCTTCTTTTCCTAGTCACTGGAGGTGAAATTCTGGCTCCATTGCAATCAAAAGGAGTTTTACCATTGACCTCAATGGAGCCAGGATTTCACCCCGGTTCTGCATTTCAAAACTCTCTTGTTTATTCCAAGTAATGAAGACAAACAGACCCACCCACACGAGATGTGCTTTTGGTAGTATGCCTTCAAGAAGGAAGCCAAGAGTGAACTCCCTTGAAACACAGTTCACTCAGAAAAGGTTATAGAGTATCTTACTTTATTTACAAGGCCAAAATACAATGGAAGATAGACAAAAATAGGATTTTACAGAATCTACATTGTAGAAAATTTATGAGACAAAGGAAAGATAAGGAGAGTATGTTTTATGACAAGCTACAACCCATTCTTTCTGACATCTTATCTAGTCATCTGTATCTCATGAGGTCATGTCATCTGGAAGCTGAAATGGTCTGAGTGCATAATATTTTGTTTTTGTACCTTGTAGGCCCATCCTGCTTCCTTTCTTCAGTAATATTTGGTCCTTCCCAGCAGTTAACACAGTAGATTACATTTAAAATTACTTCACTTATTTATTACAATTGAGTACTTCTCTTGGGGGGGCTGTGTTCACTACATGAAATGAAGAAGTAGCTTCTTTTGTGTGCAAACTGCCACGGCTTTATTATAAATCCTGTTTTCCCTTCACTTGAATTTTGCGGGTTTGGACCTTTGCTATTTACTTGTTCAAACTGGCAGTACACTGACAAATAGATACTGTTTTCTTAATTATTTTTAATGCAACATCTTAACGAGTGAAAGCCTTTTCAGAACCCATAAACTTTTATGATGAGGAACTCCCAATGTTCTTTTCTTGCTGCTCCACACTCTTTCTCCAGCATTCACAATTGTCAAAGTTTCATCCACACCAAACTCAATTTATTCAAACTGCCATATTTAGACCAAAAAAAAAAAAAAAAAAAGCTACCTTTCAAAATCTTTGCATGGAACTGTAGTAGCCATCTTTAGGCATATTGGTAACCCTTATTTATAAGGACACACCAATTTTGTATGTCTTCCAAAATGTTAGAATCAGCTTAGTATTCAAAGTAATATTAAATGAAGATAAAAATTCACATTCACCCAATGGCTAGAACAAAGTGAAACATTAATTCATCAAATTTACAATTAACCATAGCAGCTCTGATGTCACATTTCTATCTTATATTCATTTTAATCTCACTAGACAGCCTTCTTTCTTCCACAGGGGACTTACAACTTTTCATAGGAACTAGTGAGTTGAATAACACACACTTACCTGCATAGCATCAATTTAGCAGCATATCACATGCCTATCTAGTGTTGTGTGTCTAAAGTGTGATCACTGTGTCTAATGGGGTTCTTACATTGTGAATAGGAGATATAGGCCAAAATGGAGTAGAGCATATATGATCTGTTATATCCCGAGGGTATGATTCCCTACTTCAGGGGAGGATTGCTGTGATCAGCTCCATTTTATATAAATTTAGTGTAAACCCTTGGGCTCCTAGGAAACTACCAGTGTAGCCCAGAGTTGGGCTAAGTTTGGTTGATGGGGCCTTACAGTTGCTGGGATAATAGTTATATTAATAATTTTTAATTTTAAAAACTGCAGTATACACAAGAGTAAAGCTACAATGAGGAGTTTAACCTTTTTTGCCAATTTCCTGTGAATTTGATTTCTGATTTTATTTTGAGTTGATGGTGCATAAACCTCCTCCTTTTTCTACCTATCCATCCTTTCATCGAAGCACCATTTGTAAAGTTATGGATTTTGAATATAAGTGTGAAAGTCACGGTTTCTAGGAGATCTCAGATTCTGCATGAAGTTAGCAGTCTTCCTTAAATGCATGTTTTAAATTTTCCTTTCTAACAGCAGCCACCTAGATAGCATGGCAGTTAGTACACTTAGACATAGGTAGACACATATAACACAGGAAACTCATTGTGAACTTTGGCCTTTTACCTTCATCCTTTTTTTTATGATGAGCTCAGCAAAAGTATTTGTTTTTGAAACAGCTTTTTTGCTCTAAATGAAAGTTTGAAGGCAAAAGATTTGTTACTTTGCTTTTTTTTGTAAAACTATTTTTAAAATAGACTTTCTGATTTAATTTAGAGAACTTGCCAATGTTTTGCATAACTCTCTACCCTTAATATATTTGATTGAATGATGGCCTGTGGAGTAGTTTCAAATAAACAGACATTTCAAACAGGAGCATGGGGAAATGTAATTTTCCACACACTAAAAGACTGACCATACATTCACAAGTGGAATTTGGCAGGAGCCTAATTCAATAAGATATGAATGGCCACTGCCTACTGTTTTACTGTACCCCCTACCCAGGGATATGGCTTGGCCTTGCAAAGTCTACAATTGCAAGTGGAACCCAAAATTCCAAAATTGCAGGAGTCCAATATTGTAGGTCAGCAGGAGGACTGCAAAACTGGCAATGAAAAAAGCACCAGCAGAGCTGTAATTGGGACTCTGAATTAATGCTGACATGATTTGAAATCCAACTTCAAAGATAAAACAATAACAGGCTTGGCTGCATAGTGTCTAATGTTGCCACCCACTTTGAATTACTGCTGGCATCCTCATGACTTAATTGTACTGACACATTCAAGTGTGATGGATGTGCCCCATGTATGAAATTCAGGCTATGTCACCCGGTAAATCATATCAGAAATTAAATGAACAAATGAAAAATCCCCCTTCCTCAGATGTCTTGTGTAAAGAGATTTGTGGACAATATAGGAGTCCTGCAATAAATACAAAAATAGGAGGTGTCTCTGAACATTTATTCAAAAGGCAGAGAATAATAAAATGCGACTACTGCTAATGCTCACCACTTGTGTAGTGCTCTTCATCTGTTGTTCTCACAAAGTTTTGTAGTGTGGCTAAGCATTATTTCCCCTATTTTACAAATGGTGAAACTGATACATGGGGAAATTACTCACATTTGTGCCTTTGAAAGTTTCCCTTTAAGTGACCTTTCCAAGATCACATAGGGCTGAGGCAAATCCCACTGAGGCCAATGGAAAGACTCCCAGTGATTTCATAGGGACTTGATTCGAGGCTGTAGAAAATTACAGTGATGGGAGTTTAAGGGGGATTAGCAGAATTCCCTCTTATGCCCACTAGTATTTCCATCAACAGCAAAAGCAAAATAATGGAATAGCAACTGCTTCCTCATAAATTTCCCTTACATTCTGTGAGTACCATGGAATCATTCTACCAGATATAGTAGAAATTATGCTAATGTAAAGAACTGAGACATTGAACTGGTACTGACTCTCTTAAAATTCCTTTTATAAATTATGGGTTCATCTGTATTGAGGAAGACATCATGTGGATTTTGCTTTAGAGATGGGCTCAAGTCAGAAAGTTAGGATCCAGCGTATGACCATTGCCAGGTTACAGGCATTTCTACTTAACAGGGGGTGATCATCTATCTTCACTGTGGTTTCTCTCCCATACTTTTGAATTCTATTCAACTGCTTTTTATTTTGTTTATTTTTCAGAAGGTTTTTCTGTTTTAATCACTGTTAGCCTCTTTTGTGAGATTAACTCCATTCCTCCTGTTTAGCAGTGCCTCTCTGCCTTGTACTATTTTATTTGTTTTTTATTATGCCCTATGCATCTTTTGTGATTTAATTTCTTCCTTTCCAGTGAATTGTATGCTTTCAATTTTGGTATATGGCTCCAAATCTATGACTCTGACTCAGGTTGAGTATGGTTGTAGATTTATCTACATATCTAGTAAGGGCTCCAAAATGTAGTCTTATTATCTTTATTGATCTTTATTACATAATTACTTCTCAGTAGTCTGGCTCATTTATCATGACAGATATTTCTGCACCAAGTACATTTCCAGTCCTCTTGAGGATTATTTTTCCTCCTTTCCCTCCCTTCACCAGTGTAAGATTATCACTGCCCTTGGTATACTGGTGCAAATAAATCTAGAAATTAAAATGCAGACATAAAAACATTGACAAGACAGATGGTTACCCAAATTAGTATTTTTTAAATAAAATTCAGGTGTTTTAGAAAGTGAGAAAAAGGTAAAATAAAAATAAATCCTTAGTGGATTGTATTACCTATGTTTGATACTGACCTATTTTATACATGTGTATTTTGATATTAAAATTGAAATAATATCAAGATCCTATTTTCTCTTCACACATTTGTGCTGTTTATTCTTTTTCCATTTTGCACAGCTCAGCCAATCAAACTATGTTAATTTTAGTTTAGCATAGTTTTGCTTTCTAGTTCTATGCACGGCACAAAACTGTTTCTATTTCTAGTAGTACATTGGGGGAATAGTTACATTTTTAACATGTTTTAATTAAATAATTGGTATAGTTAGTTTTAGTAAAACCATCTGCACAATTCTAATCATTTTAGGTTTTGATAATAAAAGAACAAATTAAGTATAAACTACTTGACATTTTCCTTTTAACTGTACACAGGGCTGGATTAAGACCTTTAGAGGCCCTAAGCACTGAAAAGATTATGGTGCCTCTCCCCCATATGTAATTCAAAATAAAAACAATACTGTACCGTAAAATCTCTTTTTTTTTTTGGTGCCCCTGCTTTGCTGGTGCCCTAAGCATGTGCTTAGTCTGCCTATTGGGTAATCCAGCCCTGACTGTACATCTGAATCTCCTGGCAGCATCTCTCAGTGTATAAGTTAGACTTCTTGACACCTCAGCTTCCTTTAGGTCTAGATTGCATCACAATGACAGTCTCATGGAAGCAAAGAATTATATGAGCACCACCACACCATTTTAGTTCTATTGGCCAGCTTGTTCAGGAAACACAATCAAGATCTGACCATTGCCTTTTCATCTGATCCAAGCCTCAAGAGCCAGCACAGTGTGGGAAGGAGGGCACTTAGGCCAGCTCTACACTAGGGGATAAGTTTGAATTAAGATATGCAACTCCAGCTA
The DNA here is from genome assembly GCA_019425775.1 of Rafetus swinhoei. Taxonomy (NCBI): domain Eukaryota; kingdom Metazoa; phylum Chordata; order Testudines; family Trionychidae; genus Rafetus; species Rafetus swinhoei. The sequence goes on along the minus strand of CM033449.1, from coordinate 74,267,806 downwards.
TGTTAATTGTGTCGCTGGAATCAATGTACCTTGATTCAAACTTTGGCGCCGTCCCCACAGCGAGAGGTTGATGGGAGAAATGCTCACGTTGAGTTCCCTTACTCCTCACAAGGAATAGAACTAGCAGACTCTACCTTGGAGTAATTTACAAGATTTTAATGGGATTACCTGAGGGGCAAGAGGTGCATATTAAATGAGAGCAATTCACTTTCACATACACCTTCTTAGAAGCTGCTGTTAATTGCCTTACTTACTGTATCCCTTTCTTCCATCCCCCTCATATGGCAATGATGCTATCACAGACTCTTTGGTACTCAGTGAGGCTTAGTGTGGACAAACTCAGTGATGACTGGGAGGGTGAGGTGCAAATTTGACACAGTAACTTTCTCTCGTTCCATCCTTTACTAATCAAAATCCATAAATCCATGTCGTACTTCACAAATCAAAACCCTTGACAGGCACGCACACAGAAAACTGCAACCTGATAATGGCTAGACAGGAGCTGAGCTGTGGTTATACCGATTGGTTAAGATTTGCACATGTGCTTGTATATTTGTTACCTGTTTCTCTGCCCCACCTTAGCCTGTTTGTATGTCTCTCTGCCTGTTAAGTCTCTGTCTTTTAGATTGCAAGGTCTTTCGGAGAGGGGTTCACATTTATTATATGTTGTGACAGCATCTAGCACAGTGGTGGGCAACCTGTGACCTATGGGTTGCATGCGACCCATCGGGTTTCTGTGTGTGGCCTATGAGACATTTTACTTATCATTGCTCATGTGCAGGATTGCCACATTCCACTCGTTTCCATTCACATAGATTTTTCTTATTGGTATTACTAAAATGACATGCATGTTTAGCAAGGGCACTTGAAGTGAGGTGTGTGCTGATTACACGCAACATTGGCTGGGAGTTCAAAACACTGCTATGATACAGTCAGCAAACCCTGCAAATTCTAGGTATGCAAGCACAGTTGGCAAAACTATCCTATCCTGGGAGACCATCTTGGTCATAACCATTTCTGACCCACTGAGATGGAGAGCTACCCATAAGGCCCACTCACTAGCCTAGGTTGTCCATCACTAACGTAGCACAATGAGGACTAAGCTAATTGTGGACTTAGGTGCTACTGCAACATAAATATTAAATAATACTAAATTTGTCTTGAGGGAGTCTAGGTGTGATATACAAAGTATATGTTACAAAGTACATGTTAGGCTGCTACAAAGTATATGTTAAATCAATTTGGGTTCCTTCTGGAGTGTACTCTTAATTTGTCCCTACAGAAAGGTAAAGCTTAACAGGACTGAAGAACCACATCCATTTTGCAAATAAGTGAATGCAAATTTACTGTTCACTTGTATTATCTTTGATATATCAATAAAAATGTTATTTTTCTAAGTTTGTGAGCATTTGATTACCCAGAGTGTGATTGTCAGTTAGGACTTCTTAAGCTGCACTTCATATACCCCTTTTCCCTCTAAGAACAGCAGATAGGTGGGCATGGTGCCCACAATCCAGTATGCTAGCAGTCTCTGTTTTAGTTCTCTGCAACAAGGAAATGGGATTTCTTGACGTGATGACCCAATGCAAAGGGCTCTTTCAAATATGAGTGAAAGAGCTCCTGGCCGATCCAGTGCCAAAAGGGTCATCTGGCAGAGTTTGCAGGGCTGGCTTTCTTTATAAGTGATTTTTTAATTTAGTAATCTCTGCAGTACTGTTGAAGTAATCTAATATATGGGGAAAATCCACCTCAGATTTTGCTCCATTCATATTGGGTATTTCTAAGTACAATAACTCATTTTCTTACAGAAAACTAAATAAAAATGGGAAAGTAACAGCCTTTGCTCACTATTGAGCTTGACTGGAATTGAATTTGCATGCTCAGTCTCAAGAGGCTCTTATCCCACTTTCAACTCTTTTTTACTGTCCAAACCCTCCTCTTTTACTTGGGAAAAAGGATGCATTGGAACAAGGAAAACACTATCTAAATCTAAATAACACAAGCATGTGTGCAAAGGAACTAGCATATTGTAGCTGGTGCACATTTTTGATCAGTTACTGGAATTGTCACCAGCAACCCATCAAGAGATTGAAATAAACATTAAATAAACACAGCAGTACAAAACAGACTATTGTACTAGAAAGGCAGAGTACAATTTGTATTATTCTGTTTTTGTTCCTCTCCGTTCTCTTCTCATTTGGACCCCAGGACTTCAAGGCATCCAGCCAAGATGGATTCAAACTCTCTGGCATCATCATCTCATTCTACAAATCTGCCATCCTTTCACTGGCACCACAGTGTGTAAGCACCATTACAGATGAGCATGCTCAGATCTTTGCTTGATAATTCTGAGAGAGCTCCAAGGTCAACTCAGTGTTTTCGATGTTTGCTAGCATGAGAAATGAAAACGTTTTATTAATGATTTCTGAGCTGCATAAAGTCATTGAGCAGCCTGATACATCTGACCGTGTGCAGATGAATCAGAGCTGTCTGATTAGGCCTGCTAAGAAGATACTGTCTATGACGCGAGCATCAAACCCCATGCAATGGATAGGTAGAGGAGTAATACTTATTTTACACTGAAATACATTTTTAGGAATGATCTTTTGATGAATGTTGGCATTTCCATTGAGTATCAGTGCTACCATCTTGGATATGTTAAACTTCTCTTGGCTTGAAAGGCAACAGCTGTCAATAATTGCCTATCTTTTGTGATTACATCAAACAATTTTGTGTTAGTTTGGTACAATCTGAAAGTATAATCAGTTTTACACAAGCTAGAATCTTCATATGTGCTGGATCCAGTAACAGTACTAATGCAATTGTAGGAGCTCCAGGCCAATAAACTATCTGTAGTATGTTGTAATACCTCTGGCACTATCTTAAAAAAGCCTCTGCTCTCCTTGACTAACAAACTTTAAGGGATTTTTCCCTCTATTAATTACAGTGGAAAGCTTGGAAACATAAGAAGAATTATAACTGCAAATTGCTAATAATACTTTACCTCTATAGCACCTTCCATCAGAGGATTTCAAAATGTGTTACAAACATGAGTGATTTTTAGCTTCCTTACCTTTCTTGAAGATAGGAGAATATTATCATCCCCATAACCTATTGCATTATTCTAATCTGGCAGTGATAGAAGTGGGGTAACTGCACATGTAAAGGAAAAACTGTATCCTTTTGACTGTGATTCTAAAAGGTCACAATGGGGGAAGGTCCTGGCTGCAGCATTTATCTGAGTACTCAAGAGCAGCTGGAGACCAATGGGATGGAGGCTTGCCAACAGCAAGCATTCAAAATCATGAGTCAGGGCACTCAAAATCAGGAGATTTTAACAAATATATTTTCAGTTCTTTGAATATGCATTATGATTTTGAGCCCTTAGGGTTTATGCTTTCAAGCTTTTCTCTGCAGTTATGAGAGCCTGAACTTGTTAAAAATTGAAAAATTCACATTGTACGTGGGGCCCTAATGAAAACACTAAATATTGTGATAATCATTAGTAAAAGCACAAAAGTTGGCAACATTAAACCATGGAGGTTTATCTCAGTCTTGTCTGGTGCTAGCCCAGAGGTAAGATTCAATTGTGTATATGATCTGTTATGCAGGCTTATGGCCCCTTTTTATGACTAATGGAAAAATAGGGAGATTTGTTTTGAAAAGGGTTCTTCATCAAGCTCCACAGCCACTTTGCAAATCTTTAAAACTAAAAGGCTAATAAAGACCAGTCAAGTTATGGAAGAAATTGTGCACTGTTCGCTGTGTTGTTCACTGCCATGCCCTTCTCACAAGTAGTATCTAGTCAAATGAAGTAATTCTTATTGTCCTCTTCCTTAAACCAATATGAATGAACAGTTTTTAACCTCTCCTCCATGGGATAAGAGGGAAGGTCCTTTCTTGGATTGAGAACTGGTTAAAAGACAGGAAACAAAGGGTAGGAATAAATGGTAAATTTTCAGAATGGAGAGGGGTAACTAGTGGTGTCCCCCAAGGGTCAGTCCTAGGACCAATCCTGTTCAACTTATTCATAAATGATCTGGAGAAAGGGGTAAGCAGTGAGGTGGTAAAGTTTGCAGATGATACCAAACTGTTTAGGATAGTCAAGACAGAAGCAGACTATGAGGACTCCAAGAAGATCTCACCAAACTGAGCGATTGGGCAACAAAATGGCAAATGAAATTTAATGGATAAGTGTAAAGTAATGCACATAAAAATAACCCCACGCATAGTATGATGGGGCTAATTTGGCTACGCAAATCAGGAAAGAGATCTTGGAGTTATCGTGGACAGTTCTCTGAAAACTTCCACACAGTGTGCAGCGGTGGTCAAAAGGCAAATAGGATGCTAGGAATTATTAAGAAAGGGATAGAAAATAAGACCCAGAATATCTTACTGCCCCTGTATAAACTATGGTACACCCACATCTTGAATACTGTGTACAGATGTGGTCTCCTCACCTCAAAAAAGATATTTTGGCCTTGGAAAGGGTTCAGAAAAGGGCAACTAAAATGATTAGGGGTTTGGAACGGGTCCCATATGAGGAGAGGTTAAAGCGACTGGGACTTTTCAGTTCAGAAAAGAGGAGACTGAGGGGAGATATGATAGAGGTATATAAAATCATGAGTGGTGTGGAGAGGGCCGATAAAGAAAAGTTATTTATTAGTTCCCTAAATAGAAGAACTAGAGGACACCAAATGAAATTAATGGGTAGCAGGTTTAAAACTAATAAAAGAAAGTTCTTCTTCACACAGCGTGTAGTCAGCCTGTGGAACTCCTTGCCAGAGGAGGCTGTGAAGGCTAGGACTATAACAGAGTTTAAAGAGAAGCTAGATAATTTCATGGAGGTTAGGTCCATAAAAGGCTATTAGCCAGGGGATAAAATGGTGTCCTTGGCCTCTGTTTGTCAGAGGCTGGAGATGGCAGGAGACAAATCGCTTGATCATTGTCTTCGGTCCACCCTCTCTGGGGCACCTGGTGCTGGCCACTGTCGGCAGACAGGATACTGGGCTAGATGGACCTTTGGTCTGACCCAGTACGGCCGTTCTTATGTTCTTATGTACAATGTACTATTAACTGTCTACTGTATTTCTTTAGACTTAGAGTCTCAAGTCCCAGTTGCTGACCTTTTCTTTTCAATAACCACTGGCACCACTTTGCACTTGTGATCAATATGCTATTTGCACAGCTCTAGCATTGATGTATTGTACTAGTAGTGGCCAGCACCTTTCCTGAATTCATCCTTATTTAGCAGCTTTGCCTTAGTACTCAAATGGGACTTTAAATGATGTGATGCTGGCTCTGTCAGGCTCAGATGGGGAACCTGAGCTGAAACAGAAGGCAAATTATCATCAGCTAGGTGCAAGGAAGTCTCTGCTCACTTCTCCTGCACTTTGTGGAAGGGAAGGACTTGGTTGTTATGATTTGAAATCCATTACCTTACCTTCACGTTCCATGGCTCTTAGACCCTTAAGCTTTCTCTTCTTAACGAATCCTTGGCAACTCTGAAAACCTTCCCTGGATATAGAAGCAGGATCCAACTGTGAAGATGTCACCTGGACTTGGCTACAAATCCTTCAGACTCCTCGAAGGTTCAAAGCTGCTCAGATTTGGGCTTTCGATTCATGTCCTTTTTAGCCATGGGACTGAGCTACCAATTTTGCATCTGAATTCATATCCAAACTTATCTCAGGCATTGGATTTGAATGTAGAATTCCTGTGCAAGCCAATCTCTACGAAATCTTCAGTGATGCTAAAAAAATCAGTATTCTATGAATAGGACTGGTGAGGTCAATGAAACTACTTACAGAGTAAGGTACTGTTCAAGGTGTACAAGGGTATCACAATGTGACACTTGTATAGTGCTGTACCACTGGAGGTTGATGGTACTCAGAACACATTTCTCTCTTGAAGGATTTATAGTCTAAATTGACAAACAAACTGAAAACCAGAGGGGAGAGAGAATACAGAGTGGCATTTGAGCTTGAATGCTTTATGGAGCAGGTAGGCTTTTAGAACTTTCTTGAAGGAGAACAGAGTGGGAGCTTTATCTATGCTAATACAGAAGCTATTCCAGATGTATCGGATGTTGTAGGAGAAGATGTGGAGATGAACACTGGCAATGGATACAAAAGAAGAGGAATGGAGAGGGCATAGGAATGTGGCAGTGAGAGACAAAAGGACAGGTCAACTTGAGTTCTAGGGCTCACAGTGTAGATATTTGGAGTCAGGTTACAATCTGAATTCTGAGACTCCCTTCACTCCCCTTTCCCCTCACCAAGTTTCCTCCAGCCCAATTGGGAACATCAGCACTATTTTTAGCCCTGTGGCATGAATGCCCAAATCAGTTGTCATGGGCTCTGAGAATCACTGTAGAATATTTTTATTTTTTTCCCCGGAGTAGATCCTGGTCTCTTACTTTGTGACTGCAATTTTGAGCCTGTTCTTGACTGTGGAGCACGGAACAGAATGGCTTGCCCCTTGGGGTCTAGAGGCCTGGGGAGAGCCAATGCTGAATACTAAAGAAACACACCTGAGATGACCGGTTCCCCATAAAAAAGAAGTGAAAAGCTTCAGAGGATGGGGGATGCTCAAGGAGATCAGAGGCTGCTAGGAGCAAGCAAGCTTCAATAGAGAGACCTGGGATTTGGGACTGAGACTACAGCAAGATGGGCTTGGGAGGAGCCCCAATAAGTGGGTAAATGCATGGATCTGAGGAGACTGTATTTTAACTGGCTTGGATGGAAAGGGAGCAGAAGTAAAGAAGGACTCCAACCAGCAAGGACTGGGAGAGGCCTGCTAAGGTGGGGAAGAGTTGTAGAGAGCAGACTTGAGGTGGGAGGGAAGAGATGCCTCAGGACTGAATTTTGTTTTTGGTCAATAAATTAGACCCTGTGAAAATGAGCAGTAGTGGACAAAAAGCTTGGATGGAGTTTATCATTCTAAAGAGCTACTTGATGAGGGGGGATACCAAGACATGGGATTTCTTGCAGGGCTGCCAGGAGGGTGTGCCTAGGAGTGGCATCTCATTCATAAGTTGCAAAACCCCAAAACGCTGCCATTAAGAACCCTTATCATGGAAACAATTGTTTTAATTATTTTCTGGTCTGAGGGAACTTCCTGGGATATATGCAACACTAGAATCTCAGTTATGTGATGATCTCAGGGGACAGTAGTCATAGAATGCAATTGTACTTTATTACATCCAATATAATGCAGAATACTAGCACTATCAGCAGAAAATAACACTAAACAGGTTTCTCTGTTCATTTCACACTGATATGGCTTTTTATGAAAAGAACCTTAAAATAGGGAGTGACCAAAAAAAATCCTATTTTGCACAACAGGTTGAGGGATTAAAATTTGTTTATTCCACAGGAGAACAAAATGGAGACCTCTAGAAGTGAATTAGCTGGAGAGAAAGATTCTCCATACTAGCCAATATCACTTTGGTTAAGGCACTCATCCAGCATATGGGAGAGCCAGGTTCAAGTTCCTTTTTGAATGCCCTATCTCACCATGATATTGGTGAGTGTCTCTTTTTAACTTTTACCACAAGTTCATCTTGGATGTGAAAAATCTTCCCACAGAAAGTTTAATGGAAAATAAAATACTTTGGTTTTGACAAATTGGCATTTTCTGAAGAAAAAGCATTGTTGAAAAATTCCCAACTGGTTCTATTCTAAAGGTTTCTTAAATGTAACCTGGGTGTTACCTAACACACAAAAATCAGTTTGCATTTTCTCTCTTCTGAGAAATGTAGAGGTTGCAGTGATTATGAGAGCAAATTCATACCCAGAAGAGGCTTTACAAAACTATATATACAACTCAGACTTATCTTTTGGTTTGGCCTGCTGTCACTTTTCTGGCTAAGTTAATGGCTCTTCTGGCCCCCTCAGTATGTAAATTATGCAACAAAGACTTGCTTAGACTAACATTTACTTGTAGCTTACACTCCCTTATGTGACTGCTCCTAATTTAGCCCTCTAAGTCTGTCTAAACTGGTACACTTAATTAATTTCAGGACAATATACATGCTGCTTGTAACCAATGTCGACTGTCCATGTTACTGTGCTAGACACAGGGAAAATGCTGTGCAACACATACCCGTGTATGCATTGCTGCTGTTATGTGATGTTAGTGCCATCATATCAGGGTTTGTAGCCCAAGGTTATCTATGGGACTAACTTCTATTGGTGAGAGAGTCAAGCTTACGCAGAGGAGTTCTTACTTGTCTCTAGGAAGAGAAAGAGACATGTCAGAACTTTATTTCATCCCTGCAGTTTCAGATCAGGACCACAAGCTCCTTGCGTCCCCACCACACAGGGTCTCTGCCCTGTGTTTATCCAACCACCAGACCTCATTCTTTCCCCACCGTAGTTATCCTTGGCTTGTGGGGAAAGCCAAGGTGCCTGGGACAAGGATAATAACAGATTTGTAATCTTCCAAAGAAGAAATGACTACTGAGAGTAACTCTTCCTCAGCCAACCAAAGTTTTGTTCCCTTCCTCAATCCGGGCCCTCCATCCACCTCAAATCTTCCGTCCCTCCCATTCTGCATAGCTCCCACTTGTTACCATCCCCTTATCTCAGGTGCATGAGGAATGGGGAGGGAGAAACACTGAAACTGTGCAATCTTCCAAGAGAAAAGACAACTATTACTAATGTTAGACAACCAACTATATATTTTCTATATCCCCAACCAGGACCTTTCTAATCCAGCTCCTCTTGCCCCAGTCCATGTGACCCTAGTGTTGACTCGATCCTTGTAAGGGGTTGACTGTATACTTAACTATTTCTAATTAGCCTAATTAACTTAACTTAAATTAGAGGTGCGACCCCAAACCGTATCTAATCACCGGTTTGTTCTTTCCCAAAGATGTGGTGCGTGAAAGAAAACTGACAATTTGTATAAAGTTAAACCACAAGACTATATTGTAACAAAACAAAACAATACCTCAAATAAGCAAAGGGCGCAGTCCCCTTTGAAACAAAATTACTATACCAGAGTCTTAAGGCGCAGAGGGCAATGGATGGGTTGCTGGCGACCTCGATCCTCTGGCTAATTTAAAGCCTCAGGAGAGGAACTGCCAGGCACCCCTCGTCGGCTGCCGGCGCCGAAGCTGGCAACCTCAATCCTCAGGTCCTTCCGGGCCTTTGGAGAGGAGCAACCAGGTGTCCCTTGACGAAGCCGGAATCGGGTGCGGCGACTGGCCTTCCGCACGGTCCTCGTCCTTCTTCCTGCGCTTCGGAGGCAGCTGGAACAGGCGATGGTCAACCTAAACTCTAGCTATCCTAACCTAAACTTAACCTAAATTAAAACCCTATCTTATACTCGACGCGCCCGATGAACAGTCTCGACGACGGCCGACAAGCGTGGACTGACACTAGCCTGACGAACAGACACGACGATGTAACACTAAACTATCTAAATACTAGTCTAACTAAGCTAAACCTAAAATGAAAGACTCAGACCTTCCATCTGGTCAATCCTCTTAACCATAAACTACCACATTCACTCTAAATCAATTGTGCCCGGGACAGCTCGATCCAATCAGCAAGTCTTTCATACCCTATGCCAACCTAGGCTATTCCCGACGCCCCGATGCAAAGCTTAACGGATGCATTGCAAAGGCTTTTATAGGCTATGGTCATGAATATGTATGAGAGCCTAACTTTAAAATGATTGGCTAATCAAGATGCGATATTTACATGAGTTTAAAACAATTGGTCCGTACACAATGCTAATACATAATTACGAGAAACCGTCTATCCTTATGAATATTCATGTGGTCAACATTCTAACCCATGAATATGCATTTACAGTTGGAATAATCTAGATTCAAACATATCAGCATGACTCAGCATGACTCAGCGATCTTTTGAAATATGTGATGACGTATACACGTATTGATTCAAATGGCTAACACATCAGTTTTACTACATAGGTGTTATACGGCTAATACATATTAGGCTCATTACATACAGAGATATAATTACAAACATTCTACTCATTAAGCAATTTATACAATTCTGCCAACACTAGAACCATTGTTGCCTGACTGCTGGCTGAAAAATGTACAGACACTGGGGCACAGTGAGTTTTCGTTAACATGCTGATTTTAAGAAATTGCTTTAGCGAAAAGCATAGTGGTGGTTCATCAGAAATCAGTAGACTCAATTTTTTTTTCAGTGTCTTGTTTGAGCTGGAAGAGAAGAGGAACTGGACGGGAGATGGGGAGTAGTTGGAGGAGCTTGGTCAAGAGATAGGGCATGACAGTGCCTTGGCTTGAGCGCTGCCATTCAAACTCTGAGACATAGCAGTGTGTGGCAATTTGCCCAGGAGGGAAAAGACAATGCACTGTCCTTCAAATACCCGGGATCTTAAAATCAGGAATTTAGCACCAGAGCAAGATGGGTTATTGGTGAGGAGGATGGGAGTCCACTGGGTTTAAGTTCCTGCTACAACTTGGAGTCCTCCTTTAACTTGTTGGGGGAGCTTCCTCAATCTGCTTCTCTGGGTAAATATGCACATCACATGCTCCTCATCCACTGTCTTCTGGGGAATCCTCTGTGGTCCCTGCTTCCTCCTTGCCCTGGCCCTTATTGGCATCCCATCAGACTATGAAACCACAAGGGGGAATTGTGAGCCACATTAGGCTCGGGAGCAGGACCACCTGGCTCATTATAAAGGGGACATGTATGATAAGTCCTTCCAGGGAAACTGTTTGTCTCTTAGCCCTGCTGTACAGGAGTCTTGAGTCCTGGCACTGGGACAGTCTCCAGCCACTGTGAAATTTCCCAGTCTGTTTCTGCTTCTCCAAGTGATGAAGTTATGGAGCATGGTGTGGGTACACAGGATCGCTGATCTGTGTTGGCCTATACTGACCAAAGGAGTGCAGCATTGGGACTCTTAGGGCATGTCGACACTAAGACATTATTTCAGAATAACTTATTTCAAAATAGTAACTCCCAAAATAATAATTTTGAAACAGTGTGTCCACACTATAGGGAAGCCTTGAAATTAGTCTGAGACAGGCTCCCTTAATGTGGATGTGCTACCTCGACTTTCAGCCTCAGGAAGCACTGGGGAGTAATTACTTTGAATGACTCGGGGGAGTAGTTATTTTGAAATAGCAGCAGTGGAGCGACCACACTGCCAATATTTCAAAATAACTATTTTGAAATAAGCATTATTCCTCATGGAAAGCAGGAGTTATTATTTTGAAATAACCAGCCCCTTATTTCAAAATAACGGGCTTGGGGGTTTTGAAATAACTCCCTAGCGTAAACCAGCGCTTACAGATTAGGTAAGAATCAGGAAGAAAAGGGTTCAGTGCATTATGAGAATGGGAGTGGAGGACCCTGAAACTTGAGACCAGATATGTGCCCATAGCCCCCATCCACACTGCAAACTGGTATCGGTATAGGGTCATGCCACAGTCTGAGGCAAGTACTTACCCACACCCCTCAGGCATACTAGCTTGCTTGCCTTCAGCCATGTGCTTCTGAGTTATAGATGTGGCCAATAGGCTGGTTATGGCAGACCACACACATGGATATGTGTACAGTTACTAGTGCAGACATACCTTAAATTTAAATGGGTATAACTAGTGTTGGGAGCCTAGGACACAGGGCAGGAAAGGCAAGCAGGAGGCTGTCATAGGTGCTAGGACTAGAGATGTGTTTGTAAGGAGCATGGGAGGGCAGGAGGCAGCAGCATGCCCTGAGTTCAAGAGGTTTCCATCATATACAGGATTTGCTGTTTGGTTCAGTGCCTCTCAGTACCCGCACTATGTAAATTGTTCCTGTCCCCCTGCAGGGTATATTTAAAGTAGAAGTTATTGTATACACTCTGCTGTCCCTGTGTGGTCTTATTTTCAAAAGAGCTCAGCATCTAATTTGACAAGCTCTTTGGAAAATGTAACTGTTTACTTTGGTACCTAAATGGGAGTCAAGCTGTTTTGAAAATCGGTCTCTGATTATGGGTGCTGAAATCTGTTAAAAAGTCTGGCTTTTGTGTGCAGACTGCACCATCCTGGACTCCATTACACCTACTTATCCTCATTTACTGACAGGCAGTTTACATCACCATAACCTCTCAATTTGACCCAAGAAATCTGCAGAAAATAAATCACTGAAACAACTTAATTTTCCTTGATTATGACATAAAATAATTCAGTCACAGAACGTGGTGCTGCGAGAAAACATTCCGCCTCCCCCACCTGCCATGTCAAGTGTCAGTTTTCCATGTGCTTTCATGACACAATCTTGTTGGAGTCAGCAGAGTACTATATAGACTTTGGCCTGAACAGCTGGATCGCTGGCTGGATCTGTTCACTGACTTCAAATCACATGTTATCAGTGAAACCTTTGCTGCTGTGTTTCCTTTCATTGTGTCCTCAAGCTGACCATTTCCTGCTAATGTCCTTTAAGCAGAGAATATACAGAGAAGAGCAGGGTCAGCCCCTATGCTGCTAACTCTTCACTTATGGTTTGGGAAGATAAAACTGTTGTTTTAAAAAGATCTGAGAAACCATAGAAGTTGCCTGTCACTCTTTTTTTTTAAATAATTGTATAAAATTGATTAAAAAAAAGAATTTGCTCATTTCCAATAAGCCCATACTTAAAGGATTTTGGATATTATATCCAGTGCCGACTGTCATGATTGCAAATTGTTAAAGTCAGTTTGGTGAATACAAATGTTTTAAAATAACCACATAAATGCATAGGGTAATGCAAGCAAGGCAACTGTAATACTTCACCCAGGGAAGATAAATTATTAAGTGGAAAAGTGCCAAAGTGTTTTAATTTTAAGTACAGTAAATCTCTTAGGGAATTTATGCCAAATTGCCTGTAGGTTTGATTGCAGTATGAAATCTTATCCAAAACTATGTTTTATAACTTCATAAGTCACAAGGTCACTCCCCCTCTCTCACGCACTTAATTTAGACAAAGGACTGTGTTCACGAGACACATGAAACACCCTTTACCAAAACCACACTGGAAAAAATTACTTTAGCTTTAAATGTCAGTAACATTTAAGATTGGAAGTTTGAACTGCAGCAGGTATCAAGGGGGCACTTATTGTCACAGCTTGGAAATTTGGCAAATGATCTTGACCATTTAGATTTCCTATAATGTTATTAGCCATCTGTTCACAACTCTGGGCAGGTAGGGTGTGTGGACATGCCTGTAGCCACTTTCTAATTAGAGAGACCTTGGAATTCTGGCCAGTGTTTGTTTTCAGGAGGAAGGTATGACGTGCAGTGTGGTACAGAAAACTTCCTGGAGCTCTGCAGAAGACATAACCTACAGTTTAGGACTCTGCGGTCAGAGACTCCACTATCGGGCACTAAAACAGTCACTGTGTACAGTTTGGGTTTGTAATGAATATAAATGCATAGAAATAAAATCACTACAACCTATCTAAGGTCACAGAATATTCCTTGCGAAGCCCAGACATCAGCTTACTAAAGGCCCAATGTTTCATTTACGTGGCTTTGCTCAAATAAGTAATCTTTGTGATGTCACAATAATGCTGAAGAATTTGCAGGGTCAGAGCTCAAGAAGAATACTGTCACCTCTCTTGTCCTTGCAGCATACTGAAGTTTCCCTCTATTCTTAGGTCAAACAAAAGTCATTCAAGGGACAAGGGCATCTTAAGAATATGGTAAAGACAAGTGAACTGTTTAGCAGTTCCTAGCATGTTTTCTTCTTACCCTGAAATGCACCTAAAACTGTGTGTATATCTAATTTAGTAATTAATTTTTATGCCAAAAGAAGGTATATGGAGGGGTATATTAAATGTTTATTCATTACTTTTTAAATAATAGTTTCCTCAGATGACATGTCTGGAAGGACTCTCTACTTATACAAATAGGAATACTAACATCTATTACTCTGTACCTACTTTGATGCTTCTATTTGGTTTCTTTCTTATTTAAATAATTTGAATTTTGATTAATAAGTTAGTGACACACTTAAAAAATCCTTTTGCTATCTTACAAATAACATCTTAAACTACCAAAACTGAAATAAATATAAAATTCATATTTATTTCTCACTTGTTATGCTATTTACTTTTTTACACTTCTTCAAAATGGGCAATGAATATGGATTAAAAATTTCATTTTTTTATTAACTACAGTATACTCCTGCAATTAAAAAACAAAATGGACTGCAATATGTAGTATGTTTTTTGAATGGGGTTTATTCTCTAATTCCTTTTGTCATACGTTGACCAAGTCTATAATTTAAAATAAATCAATGCAAGACAGCATTAATGGAAATTATTCCCTTCCTCCACCTCTTCCCTGTCAGGCTGTAAATATGCTAATTACAGCTACCCTTTCAGGGTGTACTAGTGAAAAACAAATTGAATTGTTCATCTTAAATTTTGTGGTCAAATTATTCAAGAGAAGGCTGCTGTTCTATCAGTGCTATTTATGAACGTTACATACAATATTTGTTTGCCTGAATCACTCTCTTTCTACTTCTCTTGGAATATATCTTGAGAAATTAAGGTTGTAAAATATTTAAAAATTAAGTCTATAGATAAACATATACATCAAATTGACAATTTCAATGTTGGAGGCTATAATGGCATCTAAAGTTTCTGGTTATATCATAAATCAAAGCTTGAGTGGTATGTGCAGTTAACAGAACTTGTTTATGAAATTATTGACCCACAATTCCAAAGTTCCCAGGTTTAATTTTATGTAATAAATGGATAAGAGCTATATTTTTGGTATAGACACCCCATTCTGCCTCTCCGTTCTCTCCATGAATTCTGTTCTCTATTTTTCTTAGCGCACCATGGACTAGCTTTCGCGACTTTTCCTTCAACTGCAGAGTGACCTCCACCTTCCATAGCAGTGGCAAGTCCTTCAGAGTAACCAAAGTTATTCTCTTTTTACACTCTTCACTGGAAAAGTGAAATAACTTTCACCTTCTTCTCCCACTAGTTTTGATGGTTTGAATCCCAGAATTCATGGCTGCGATGTAGTCCACACGAATAATGAAATTTCTGTTTGCTTGCATTGTCAATTCTGTCATCTAGAGTTAGTACTGTATAATGGAAGGAGCATAGTAGCATTGTACAGTCAGAATTAAGACTCCACACTATGGTGCTATTTTTAGTTCTTTGATGGTAGCAGTACTCTACTGAATTGAAAGAAAGTGTTAGAGACAGAAGGTGTTACTGTGTTAGTGTGGCTGAATATTATGATTTAAGTTTGATTTGTATTGTTGGATGTCACCTTTATTATTCCTTTACAACTATCTGCATTTTTATAAGGTAATACACTTCAGCAACTCTAACTCTACACATTTTTTGTGTGAGAACATACAGAGAGAATGTGTATGTGCACACCTGAACATGTTGCAGAGATGAAAAATAGTGAAGAACAAATGAAGCAACACTTCATCTTTGGGTTTTTTTATTACTGTATTTTAATTCTACATTACTTTATGCTTAGTATACATTTCAGGTTGCTCCATGTAATAATGAGGAGAACAATCCCTGATAAAATGTTCTGCAACCAAACACTATTGGCAAAAGGCCCCCAACAAAATGTCATGCTACAATTTGTACTGCAATGTGATGTGATCCTGTGTTTGTCCACAGTTAATATATTTTTTCTGGACTAGACTGACGGAGATTGTTCTGATTAGCAGTGGGAGTAATTGCAAAAGTTCAGATGGCCCAATGTTTGCATTATTTTCCAATGATTATCTGAGCCTCTTGGGCCCAAGTAATTAAGAGTTATTAATTTCACATTGAGAACTGACCAGATTGGTCTAAGAATTGAGAACAGTAACTGAATTCTCATTTCTAAAACATTTGTTCTGAAGTAGAGATCAGATTAAGTTTCTTTTTTCCTTCCTCATTTTGTTTGTTGTGTGTTTTTGATTTTTTTAAACAGTTGGATGAAGTTAATATGACTTAATGATGCTTTTTCAGAACTGCCTTCTTTGGTGCCAGTCACCTAAATAAAGTGCAAATCCTTTCGGCAAAATTTCCTTCACCTAAAATTATACCCCAAATCCAGTCAACAGGGAACATTTTACATATTATGCATCTGATTTACTGTACATATAACAGGATGAACCCACATTAATTTCACTGTTGTTAGTAGAGTGCCACCATTTTAAAACCAGGCTTTTTTTCTTTAGTTTTAACTTAAGAACATACAGAAGTCCCCTATTATCCTACTGGAATCATTCAATTTATGTGATTAAGGGGGAGAGAGATTATTAAATGTATCTGGACAGTATCCCAAGATATGAAAAGGTTGTTCTAATATGTTCCATTAGGAAAAGAGGAAATCAGTAATTTCTCAGGCCTCATCAACCCCCTACACCTAGCTGCAGTCTCAGGACTGTGAAAAAGCTCATGTCATGTAGACATAGCTAGGTTGATAGAAATATTCTTCTGTCAACTTAGCTACTACCTCTCAAAGGGGTGTATTTACTACAGCAATGGATACCACCCATTTGTCACTATAACACTTGTAGTTTAGACAAACCCTCTGTGCTGGTGTATATGATGTAGTCAATGACAATTATTTAAGGTCAAGATAATTTCTTAAACTATGTATTGGGTAACATTCTGTCTAGTTTGAATGAGCTGTTGAATGGAAGACTTTAATTCATGCAGATTGGGCATGATGACTTTGATAGTGATTAATGTGGCTGTCCAAAGTCCTATGAAGTCTGTTGAAAGAAAACTAGTTTGCAACATGCTTTTATTTTCATTTAAAGAAGTAAGATATTTGTCATAAGAACGGCCATACTGGGTCAGACCAACGGTCCATCTAGCCTAGTATCCTGTCTGCTGACAGTGGCTAATACCAGATGGCCCAGAGGGAGGGAACACAACAGGTAATCCTCATGTGATCCCTCCCCTGTCACCCATTTCCAGACAAACAGAGGCTGTCTTATAATAAGAAGACGACTGTTTGGATAGAAACACAGAATGTAGAGTTGGAAAAGTCCTGTATGAACATACTCCTGTCTGCAGCAATTGTGCACTGTATTGGTGCACTTTGGGGAAGAATAAACTGTGCAGCTATGTGAACAGGTGATTTGCAATAACTGTAGGTGGAACTCTCAGCTAATATGAAAACAAATACTAAAGAAAAACGTAAGGTAGGAGGGTGGGATAGAATGAACAGACTAGAATGAAGAGTTTTCAAATTGAGGGATTGGTATAAGTTCTGATAAGTTTTTATTTTATTCATATTGGGTTTGCCCATTACTAGCGATGATAGTGGCTGTGTCTACATTGGCATGATTTTGTGCAAAAGCGCATGCTTTTGCACAAAAACATGCTGCCTGTCTACACTGGCGGGGAGTTCTTGCGCAAGAACACTGACGTTCTAATGTGTGAAATCAGTGCTTCTTGCGCAAGAACTATGATGCTCCCACTCAGGAAAAAGCCCTCTTGCGCAACTGTTCTTGTGCAAGAGGCCAGTGTAGACAGGCAACATGAATTTCTTGCAAGAAAGCCCAATGGCTAAAATGGCCATCGGAGCTTTCTTGCACAAGAGAGCGTCTACACTGGCATGGATGGTTTTGCGCAAAAGCACATCTCTTGCGCAAAAGCACATGCCAGTGTAGACGCTCTCTTGCGCAAATACTTTAACGCAAAAACTCTTGCGTTAAAAGTATTTGCGCAAAATCTTGCCAATGTAGACATAACCAGTATGTATTGTGAGCCAGTGTTAAAATTAGATACATCAGCACTTGAATTTGAATTTACGCATAAATGGTTAGGTACTGACTGGTAACTGTCTTGTTATGTGTGCAATACCAATATGCCAATTGTATATACATAAAATTTCAAGTATCTTACTTCAAAAATGTAGGCCTGTTTGTACTGTACAAAATTCAAAGCATTCTTTGATTCAACCCCCAGAATAGAATTTTGGCAAAAAAAAAATGTTTGGGGACTGGGCTTAGGTGGTGCTACATTGTTTAAAATGGTAACATTTTTCTTCTGTTCATCTACTTAAGTTGCTTAGCAATTAATACAAAGCATCAGACATTGTAGGAACCACAAACCCTGCCACTAGAGTTACATATCTGTCAGCTTTTACTTGATTAACGTCTAAGTTCTGGTGTTTATTATAACTTGGCTATAAACGTTCAGCATGGGCTGTATCTTGGAATGAATGCATACTACCACTGGGAAGGATTTTGTTTATGAGTTTTTAAATTGAATTTACCACTTTTATATTTTTATTTTTTACTACTGTAAATTTTTAAAAGTTCATCCCTTTTCAGTTTGTTTCCCCTTCTCAGAATGTGAACCTTCAAACTTTATTTTAACTACACTTTGGCAGTAAGTTAGACTCTACAGTTTTACTTTATTGTGCTACAATAAACCAATATTTGAACATGCCAAAGAAAGTGAGGTTTAAAAACTGGTTCCATGCTGTAACTACATTTATAAGGATATTTACATATGTAGGATCCATAATAGCCACTCTCCCCAAAAAAGCTAGAGTTGGGCAAAGAGTTGACAACAATTGTATTCAATTATCCAAGATGAGATTGGATCCAAAGAAACCTTACACTCTATATTATGATGCCAACTTTTTTCTTTGATTTTTGAGCACACCCTAAACCACCTTATTCACATAAGTATTGCAAGCATTTCAAAACAGTGCATGAACTTACAGACCATATGTGTTGTGTTACTTTGACACAATGGGTTGGAGTTTCAACCCTGATTTTCCTCCTTTTGGTGAGTTTGCCTGAGCATTAACCCTATTTGAGCACAGCTTTTTTCCCTTTTGTTGCTTAATTATCTAGATCAACCCTCCTCTCCCCAAATATCTCATTTCATTGAAATCATAAGTAATTCTACCTTGACTGGCACATGTGAAAAAATGCTGTGTGTCAATTCTAACTAGAGTGCTAGAAAACAGATGTAAGATTTGTAAAAAATAGGCTGGAATTAAGTAGTTAATTTGTGAGAGAGGACAATTCAGACTATTTAATTGTCTCGGGCTTATTGAACCAATCCCAGTCATCCTGCTGTGTTTTCCTTACTTTTGCTGGCTGATGCTAAATTTTTAAAGGACTCCCTGCTCAGCAGAAAAAAGTGACACACAAATTATTTGTTACAGTTTATTCAATTCAGGTAGCTCCCCTTTTTCTTTGTGAATTGTCTGTAGAGATCAAAGATTATTTCCAAACTTTTTTAACGCTCATATTTTACCTCTGACAGAGGGTTCTCTAATTTGGACCATGTCTTAATAGCAAGATTAGTTCATGGACACCTCTCCTCCCATTTGTAATCAAATTACCTAGCAACTGTTTAACTAGAAAAGGATCTACTATATTTCTAGTTTCATATAATTCAATTGAGTAGTTGCGGGAAAAAGAACCGGCACCATGTGACCAGCTAGCTCTCAGTGGATGATAAGGAAATAGACCCTGGACCATGTTTCAAGAGCTATGGACCAACTGAGATTTGTGAACTATTTACTTCAGCTATGATGTTGACTGTTCATTATTCATGGAATATGGTATTGTTTCTACTTCTTGACTAAATGATTGAAATATTTAAAATCAGGAGGAAAATCATAGGTTTCAAGAAACAAACATTCCTAGCATGAGTTTTTTTTGCACAAACACTAATTTGTATCTGTACTCATGAAACTTATGCTTTCCACTGGGATTCTTGATAACAAACATTCATATAATTTTTTTTCTGAAAATAAGTATAAAGGAGTCGTAAATACCACTGAGGTAAATTCATGGTTTTCATTCTAAAACATGTTTTCAAACACCTTCCTTGCAGTATTGACCCTGCTCCCAATCAGCAAAATGTTCTAAAACAATGGAAAAATTCAACAACAAAAATCTGTTTAGAATGGTTTCATTTTTTTTTACTTCCATATTTGATTCTGCCACAAGTAAATGTTCTAGAAATGCCAGAAAGTCATCAATGTAGAATTCCCTTGTGTCCAGAAAAGTATTTAATCAAGGCAAGAACATTAAAGCAAACTACAATTAAAAACAAGTATAGCACTATAAATACATTGTTCAACACTATTGAACTTTTGGACATGTTACAGCCACAGCTGTTAATTGGTGATATTAGGCACATGATGAGGTTTGTGCCTGATGAGGGACATACAGAATTAACCAACTGAATTATAACTGATTGCATGTGAGGAAGGGAGGAAACCTTTTGTAATATGCCTACATTTAACACATTCATTCTCTTTGGCTACGTCTACACTACGAGTTTTCTCGGCAAAAAATATGCTAATGAGGGACTCATTTGCATGAGTTGCGATCTCATTTGCATATTTTCTGCCAATCCATTTTGCATTGGGGTTTTGGCGCAGAAACAAGCAGTGTGGAAGTTTTCTTTTTGCACAAAAACCCCTTTTCCCACAAGATTGGTAAATCTCCTTTTTTGGGGCATAAGGATCTTGCCGGAAAAGGGGTTTTTGCACAAAAAGAAAACATCCACTGTAGCCTTTGTTACGGACAAGTCCTCCATCCTGCAAAGTAAACCCCATGGATAGGTTTTTGCACCCACACAGAGCTCTGCTGATATAATTGAAGCTCTACACAAGCTCAGGGATCTACCCATGTGTCCTAAGAAGGTAGCTGCAGAAGCCTTTCTAATTGCAGTAGGTTCTTTGATTATTTATAGATGCCTGTGTAATAATTTAAGATATTACATTGTGATCTACAAAACATGTTCCCTTCTGACCCATAGGCTGCTGTTTTCTGAATGGTCATGTACTGATACTTGATCTTTCATCTGTGAGGTGCTTGATATAGAATACTGAATATCTTCTAATCACATTGAAATTAATGGTAGCTGTGGGACTGCTGCACTTTTGATAATCAAATTACTTTAAGGCAAGTAAACATGGGTTTAGGTGCCAAACTTTCAGCACCAAAGTATTAAATTTTTGGCCTATGGTCTCAAATGATTACATGTCTAGTAGACATGACCTATGAGGGAAGACTGAAAGAACTGGGTTTGTTTAGTTTGGAAAAGAGAAGATTGAGAGGAGACATGGTAACAGCTTTTAAGTACCTAAAGGGTGTTACTAGCATGAGGGAGAAAAATTATTCTCTTTAACATCTGATGATGGAACAATGAGCAATGGGCTTAAATTGCAGCAAGGGAGGTTTAGGTTGGACATTAGGAAAACTTCCTATCAGGGTGATTAAGCACTGGAATAAATTGCCTTAGGGAGGTTGTGGAATCTCCATCATTGGGGATATTTAAGAGCAGGTTAGACAAACATCTATCAGAGATGATCTAGGTAGTTGGTCCTGTCATGAGAGCAGGGGACTTGACTTGATAACCTTTTGAGGTCCCTTTCAGTTCTAGTATTCTATGATTTATGATTCTATTCTATGGTTTGTCTCTTAAAAATGTATACATGATTTCTTGTGGATCTTTCCCCACAGAATACACGTACACCAATCTTGAGAGAGAACTGGCCTCGTTTCTAGAACTGCTGACTACCTCTTGCTCTCCTATCGTGAACAGGCTTGACACCTAAACAAGAATTGTAGGATGGGTAGAAAAATTTACTATACATTACATTAATAAGGGAGCAGCACAAGACTGAACTAGGAGTGAACAGTTTACACAGTGTTCAGCATCAAAGAGACTGTCTCCATTATTAATGTAGTGTCTATAGGATCATGGTATATGAAAGATGCTGCCCACAGGCCCTTGCAAATACTTGCAAAAATTAATTGCAGAAAAACATCAGAACCCAATCTAGTAAGATATTCTTTCCAGATAAGTTTGTTTGTAGGCTCTAGATTCATGTATTGAGCCTCCTGTATGTAAAGAGAACATTAAAAGCAGGAGAAGAAGGGGGAAAGAGCTATTTAAATATTATAATCAGAAGATGAAGAACAGGCAATTTTGCTTTAAAATTGTTGCTACTTTTGATATTTTTTGTGCAGAAATGGACGCCTTTCGCCAAATACTTTTTAGTTCACTATTTGGCATATCCTTCATTATTTCCCTCCTGAAATATAATTCTCCTGAAATAATTAATATTTAATATTAAATGTCATTTTGCATTGGCATCTACCAAAACAATAAGACAGTAAAATAATCCTGTGTTTGTATGTGTGTGTGTGATCTTTCACTCCTCCCTCCACTTCCTGTCTTTTCATTATTGCTATTCTGAAATGGTTTTATCACAGTGAAACATAAACAAGAATTATGAATTTCATCTGGATTAGCAGTACAGCCTCTCTTTTTTACCAGAAAATCTCAGTGACCGGCTAAAATACAGTATCAGCTGAGTTTTCTTTGGCTCACTTGGTTCTCTTGACTTGACACTAGCAAGATCAAGCCATGTAAGACTCTCAGGACAAGGGATATCCTTTGAAAAACAGAACACGTTTTTTTCTATCTGATAGACTTTTAAAAAACCTTTTTCTTCATATTTTGCTCCCCCAACCCACAGAGGGAAGAGGAACCTTTTTATATCTAGAGTTGGCTTTGTGGTGTTGCTGCTCTAATGGAACAATTATGTATCAAACGTTACATCAGGATTCACAAATGATTTTAAAATGCAAAAAAACAAGAAGAAACCCCCCCAAAGACCCCCCAAAACAAACAAACTCACTTCCCCCCCAACCCCAAAACAAAAAACTATGCCTTCCCAATTTTTTTATTAGTCTCATGACTTTTATTGGAAGAAAGAATGAGTATTTTCAGTTCAGTCGTTGCACGATGTTTATGTAAATGAAGACAAACAGTTTTATAGGGAAATCAAATTCTGACTTCAAGATGCATTACATTTGATTTTTTCAATTGTTCAATATGAAGATAAGCAATGTGATGATTTACATGGAAGTGGTGTTATGCTAAAGTAAAGAGATTTAAGTAAAAGTGTATGTTACTAAAAACTTTGCCATAAAAGAAATACTGACTTTTTTTTGTAAGATAGGCTGGAGACTCAGGTGGATTTGATAAAAGGTAGGATGTTACCTCACATGTAGTCCATGTGCAACACATGTACTAAGACTGAAAATCTTTGGGCAGCTTAGGAGAGATTTCTGAGCTGTCAGGAATGAACTAAACTATTCAGTTTCATATTTCCCTGGAAATATAATAACCTTCAACAGGAAATCACTTCTGAATTCATTTATTTGTTCTGGTACTCCTTTATGAAAGATAAATCGAGTCAAATTCTCTGCTAGCATGATTCCATTAATGCCAGTGGAGCTACTTGCTCCTGTAGAGAATTTGGTCCATGGATCTTGATTATGATACTAGTGACCACCTCTGTAAATCAGGAGTAAGTGCCATTTTTAAGTTTTGCATGTTCATTGAAGTTACCCTCATGTAAAATGGGTGAGAGGTTGGAAATAGAGCCTTATTATCTTAACTTGGACCATACCCCTGGGGCCGTTGTGTGCACAGGTGGGTTGTTGTAAAAGATGGTGTTGTGGCAGGTAAAGAAAAGAGCTGCAAGTCAGAAGTATCGGTGATGCTGGAAGACCAGGGAATAGCTCTTGCTAAGATGTTAGACCATAGCCAAGCTCAAAGAAATTCATTGCTGGAAACCAGTCTGCTTCACCAGTCTGTTTCATTAGTATGGTTACATGGGTATTGAACTTGGAACAATGTGTTTAGACTTAATTTTTTAATGCTTATAAACTGTAGCATTTGTTAATCTCACTCAGAGTATCTCTACCATGGGTAAATGTTAAAGTTTTTGCTTAAAAGCTATAAAAAACATGTTTTGCTCCAAAACTGAACCAGTCAGGAAGGATCGGCTCCTGCCCATCAAAAAATGCTTATCACAACTGAATAGGCCATTGTGGGACATCACAATGCAAAGATTTTTGTTAATAGCATTTTTAACCATGTAATACAGTAGCACTCTAATTTCTTTTTGCTAATTAACGAATCTTTAGTTAGCTTAGAACAGGGTTGGCTGCAAGGGTTGTCTGGTAATAACCTGTACCTTTTGTAATCTTTCTTGTATTGCCACCAGCAATCACTAAGTCCAGCTTGCCTGTATGGCAAGACAGACTGGAGAGCCTGAGGGGACTGTCTGTGACTCTATGGTAACACATGTATAGTGCTTCAGGAGTTTATACCCATTGCTGGGTTGGAGAAATCTAACTGTAGAGAACACAAGCAGTTTGGGTTTGTATGCCCTGCTTGTTGATGGTCTGCCCTGAGGCTGGTACTCACAGTATTTAAATTCCAAAATGCTAATTGAGTGACTTGCACTGTTTGCGCTTAAGCAAATTTACATGCATGTCTTTCAACCAGGTTTTACTGAATTTGAAAGTTTCAAAATTTTACTGAAATTGAATATTTGTAGGTGAGCTGAGATTTTGTTGATAAATATACATTTATTTCTAAGGTGTGGAGTATATACTCGGTAGTGAAACTTCCCTTGGCGCTCTGCTAGGTGCACCAGATTTTTTCTGTACACAACAATACAGTGGAGTGGACTTAACATACAACAAAAGAGATCCCTAGAAAAGAAAATTCAGCAATAGGTCCTACATCTACGTTATATCTAACAAGCATGAGGGGGGCACCAAAAACACATTCACTCATGAAACTGCTCCTTTAAGAATTATATAAGAAATATATGCTATTTTCATATCTATGACATTTGTGAAAACTCCCCTCTAGCTTTAGTCTGTCTTAGGTCTTGACCATAGCATGTCATAAAAGCTCCAGTTACAGGCCTCAGGAAGTGTCATGTAGTTCAGTGTAAATCCAGGACATCTGAATTTTATTTCAGTAATTAAAACTGTGTGTCAATGTATTGCACTTAATTTATGTTAGCATCTAGCAAGACAGTTGCAAACGTTTTAAATGTTGTAGCAAAATTATAGTTTTAATCACTAGAAATGTAGTACAGATGATCTGGGTTTTAGAGAAATGTGAAAACTGTACCTCTGGTCTGTAGTATCCAAGTATTTGTACAGAAACTATGGTACATTTATATGCAATTTTTTCCTTATAGGCAACCTCTTCTTCCTTTCCTTCAGCTGATGATGCCCCCAAAGTTGGATGCATTGGCAACCTGGGTCTGAGCATTACTTAAAGGGCATATTCAAGCTTGTTCTGGGTTGCTACCAATGAATCTGTTCCTGCTCTTGGTGTCTTCTGCAGCATTTCCATGTCAATAGATAGCAGAATAATATTGAAGTCAGTTTTCTTATGATGTTCCCTCTCCCTATCAAAGCCGTTTCCTCACTTTACATGGGAAACTAATCCATGACAGGAACTGCACAAACTAATATTCTGTTTTCAGCTAACTTGGTGCACAGCCCAACCACAGAGCTAAGCAGAAACCAGCCTTTCCACTTAACTCAGCAGAAAAGGTTGCAGCTTTGTGCAGGCAGATGCAATATGTGCTTCCCTGTAAAACACACAGAAATTTCAGCAGAAATTTCCATCATCTCAAGAGCAAAGTAAAATACACTTTCATATTACATTTGATGCCACACTTTGCATTATACATGTTTGCTTCTTTTATGCAGACTTTCCAGACACATTTTTAATAAGATAACCAAGACTGGATGAGTACAGCTGATGTATAATTATAAGTATATTTTGCTAGTTGTATCACTATGGCTAATACAATAAACTGTGGAACAGCTTGGTTTAATTATATTGCATCGCATAGACAACAAAACAATAATTTAAGAAAATAGTTGATTATGAAAGGTTTATTGCTGTAGTGTACTGTGCATTTCCAAATGATGAACCATTCTAAGTCACTGGCTAGTAATATAACTACATATATCTCAGTCTGAATTTAAGTATCTATATTGAGTTTTTATAAGTGTGTGTTTGTGTGTGTGTAAAATGTTTTTACATTTTCCAAATGACTTAAGTGACTGGCAATGGTAATATAAAATGTTTCTCCTCATTGGTTTCAAATCTGATCCAGATTGGGAGTGGTTGAAAGCCATTTTTCTCAGGGAAATTTAGTGACATATTGGAAATGAGCTGATCCTGGATGACCCTGGAACTAGAATGAGGTAAGCCTGCTCCTTTACATTCCCATTATATTCAGTGGGGCAGGAGTAAACACCTAATAGTTAAGTTTACCCATTAGCCCCATCAGATTTGCCAGCTGACTTTGTTAGTATTCTTGACACATAGAACAGGATCTCTGATTGGGGGTGGGGAGTTAATAGTACAATTTATCTCAAATTATCTTTCAAAAATGAAAGAATAAATGGAAGACATTTTAACAAATACAAATGGATAAAGAATGGGGAGAAGAGATGGGACAAGATGGCAAAGGGAAGTTAAATAACCAGCTGTTGTATTCCTGTTGATACAGTCCAATTGAGGGGATAAGTTTTTTTATACAAAAACAATGAGGAGTCCTGTGACACCTTAAAGACTAGGGGTACGTCTACTCTGCATGCTAAAGACAAGTTAAGATACATAACTTCAGCTACATTAACTGTGTAGCTGAAGTCCAAGCAGCTTAACTCGGCTTTGGACACTGCCTACACCCTTACTTCTTGTGAAATGAGGGTTACAGAAGTCAGAGTAAGAAGCCTGTTATTTCAAAATTATTTCAAAATAATTGGCTTGCTCTGCAGATGCACACTTTGTTGTTTTGAAATAACATGAGCAACTTTGAAATAAGTGTGCAGTGTAGACAAAGCCCAACAGATTTATTTGGGTATAAGCTTTTGAGAGTTGTCACATGCAAAAAAAGTTTTTACTGGGGCTACGGCTACACTGTAGCCTTTTTCAGGAAAAGCTTATGCAAATGAAGTGTGGCATGGAATATCACCATGCTTCATGCAATTAATTCATTTACATAATTAATTAGCAGCCATTTTTGCGCAAAAAGGAGCTGTGTAAATGGCTCCTTTTTGTGCAAAACCCCCCTTACGCAAGAGCTGTTCTTCCTGAAAAAATGAGGAAGAACGGCTCTTGCGCAAGAGGGGAGTTTTGTGCAAAAAAGGAGCCATCTACACAGCTCCTTTTGTGCAAAAATGGCTGCTAATTAATTATGCAAATGAATTAATTGCATGAAGCATTGCGATATTCCATGCCACACTTCATTTGCACAAGCTTTTCTGGAAAAAGGCTACAGTGTAGCCGTAGCCATAGTATGGCAAAACACTTCCTTGGCCTCATCAGCCACAGTGTTACTCCCACAGGCAGTGGGGGCCTAGAGTGAATCAGTTTTATCTGGAGAGTTGCCAACTCTGACTGAAGCAATTCCGGGAGTTTTTTTCCCCTCCTAACATGACGCAATGTCATTTTGTCAAAATAGCCTATTAATATCTCCAGGATTATTTCCAATAGTCCCCAGAAAATTGATGCTGATTCTGGGAGACTCTAGGCTAATCGTGGTGGTTTAGCATCCCTGTCTACTTTGAAGGGTTTTTATTTTTCAATACGTTTACAAGGTGGGCTTCAGAGGAAGCTCAAGTAGTTTTCTTAAGCAAAACAACAGCAAACAAGCCCCCCTCCTCCTGCAACACCAAAAAGAATACCTTTTCCTCCCTCGTGTTGCTGCCTTATGTTGGCTTCTGGTGGCCAGTGTTTTCCCAAACAGTAGTTAACTTGATTGTTTCCTTTATACTGAGGAGACATAGCCATCCACCCAGGAGAAATCTTTTTTCCATGTTGTCATTAACTTCAATGCAGCTTGCTTCTCCTCCCTCTTCTGGAAGAGGGTTTTTAAAGGTCACCAGGGCATCCCTTATTTGGACTCCGGTGTCTCTAATTGGCCTGAGATAATCTTTTTTCAGTTGATAGGGACAAGGATCTTCACCATGCTGGGGCTGATATACCTGTCTTCTACCACTCTCTTTTTTATGTTCCCAGAATCCAATAGGGCCACTCTTTTATGTCTGACAGATCTGACTTTGTCATAAGAGCAAGAGTCAAGAGGAAATGGGGACAATCAACAAGAGGCAGAATAGAATAAGGGAGAGAGGAATGTCAGGGGACAAATAACTCTTGTTACTGTGAGCCTAAAAACTTCTAGCCTGCAATAAGTAAAAGAATGATCAACCATGTTAAAAATATGGCAAGAGCACTTCCATGTAATCCAGCAACTTTATTTTTCTTCTTTTTTTAAATCTAGGCCTCAGTTTTTAACAACTCACATTAGATGGCTCTTCAGAATCTCAACATGTCATTTTCTATTGTGTGTGCAATTCCAGCATTCAAAAATCAGTGTATGTGGGAGGTTAAAAGAGGCATATGCAGAGAAAACAAATTGGGCAGTGGGTCAGTTAATTCTATTCTCTCTCAAAACAATATAACTGCAAATGTGTGAATTGCAGATTAAATGTTTGTGGCCTTAAAAAAAAAAAAAAGAAAGCCAATCACAGCCTGATTCTGATCTGAGTGCCAGCTACTTAGAACATGACTCTTACAAATCCTTGTTGTCACCACCTGTGAATTGTTTGCTCATTCTTGAAAATCCCTAAAGACTCAGTCTTTTGAGTCCATTATCTTGCCAGTTTTAACAACTATTCAGTTTCATCACTGACTACTGTGAGTAACATCAGTAATGTAAAATGGCTTACCAGTAAAGAAGTTGAGGGGCACATAAATGCTTTTGTGGGCAAATTGTCATCATAGAGAGTTCAATAATTTTTGTATTTTGAGTTGTGTATATAGCTGAAATTGAACTCCTAGATTTAGGAGCTGCAGGGTATCCAATATTGTTATTTCAAAAGTACAAGTAACTTCCCATAGTTTCAACAAGATCTTAGATATGGATTCTGACCTGATCGTTGCAAAATATTCATGATCAGTATAAAGGCAGTATGCATACCAATGACCTGATAATTCAGGAAAAAATCCCTTTAGCAAGAAAGCAGAAGCAAAGATATAGAGCAATATGTTTTGTTCTAAGAAAAAATCATTTTTGAAACTAGATTTTCATAAAATGCTTGGAGAATAACCATGGATACATGAGACAGACACAGGAAATCAAATATTTATTTTGTCTTTGATTGCTATGGAATATATTCATTATAAGCTGTTTCCCTGCTATTTTTAGAAGAAGAGAAGGAAAGACAAACAGGCTTAGTTGGTTACTAATGATCAATTACTGAAGAAAAGCTTCCTTATGTGAGTAGTTGGCTGAGCTCACCAGTAGTAGTAGACCTTGCAGGTAATCAGCCTACATCCTTCTCTGCTTCTTCAGCAAGGATTGTTGTGGTAACAGAAAACAATGTTGAAGCTGTGAATACTAAAAATAACTATTTTACTACAAAGGCAGACAATTTAATTTGTTCCATTAACCACTCCTAACTTTCGATATTTTAAGGATTCCCAATTAGGCAACAACAACAGAAATAAATAGGAAAGTGGTAGCTTCCTACACCAAAGTTATTTCAGGCTCTGGCAATCTCTGTAAATTTCCACACACACCTGCAAAAAAGACCCCACACCAGAAAAACTAAGGGCTAAATTTTGACATGACATTGAGCGGTACCTTCATTATGAAGTGGTCCTATTGAATTCAGTGGAACACTCCGGGTTAAGATTAACACAATTAAAAAAATGGTCAATAAAAAAATTCACAGGATCAATGATCAATCCATGACTTTTACCAAAAATAACCCAGAGTGGGGGATGAGAGAATGACATCTGGGGACTGACAGACTGAGCCCCAGTGCTGCAGGGAGCACAGACCCAGTCCCAGCCATAGCCAATGTGGGGATGCACAGCTGACAGCTGAAGAGGTCACAGGGGTTTGGTAAAATCATGAAATCCATTACTTCTGTGACCAAATCATATACTTGGTCATGGTTTAAACTACTATTCAACATAATTGAACAAATCTGAATCTGGCCCTTAGTTAAGATAGAGTTAAGGTTGTAAATAACTCTCTATTAACTTACATCAACATTTTTAGAATGTTGTAACTACAACAAAAACAAACATTGGAAATGAGGAAATTCAGAAATAAGTGTGGGACAGCTGTGCAAAGTATGTGTGAAATTCCATATTTATTATGTCTCTCTGATTTCCTTTCCAAATGTGCAAAACACACAACTGGAAATATCCCCATATGAGATATTATGCGACATCACCCAAACTGAAGATTCTGCAGGCCAAATTAAACTCTGATTTCATCTATGCATCTTCAGTGTCTTCCAATCCCATTGCCTTCCAAGAGGTTTTCACACAGGAACCTGTTCTGGTTGTTAGTGCACAAACGGAAGGGAATCCACTATAGAATAAAAAGACTTTAAATAAATGTGAAAGTCTGGAGGTTGAAAGGTTGCTTATTTAACAGTACTTATTTAAGTAGAAATATTTATCTTTGCAGAATCAGGTCCTAAAGTGCCATATTGAATGTGTTAATAGGGAGTTTAATTTGTATTCACTAGTTTGGGGGGTATGTGTGCATGGATGTGGAAATATTTTGGAGGACTTAATCACTTGCTAGGAAAACACCGTAGATTATTAAGGATTTACTTTTAGTAGAAATCTCTGCAGGTGTAGGAGGGGAAGGAGGAAAGAGAGTGAGTGGTTACAAATATACACATTAAGTCTGTACGACCCATAGTCTTCCTGCCTACAAGATCAACAAATACATGGTGTGAAATCAACAAAAGAAGTAAGAAAATACTTTAATTAACTTTGGACATTAGAGTTAGCAATTAGAAATACTTGTCAAGTAAGTCATCTGTCTGCACATCAGTTTCCCAGTCTGTTAAATGTAGGTAACAATCTCTGGATAAAAAAGTGACATGTAGCAGAGGTGCTAAGATTTATTATTGAAAGAGGCTCCATTGAATAAATTCACTGATGTGAACATGTCAAACATAATTTATTCAGAACCCCAGGGGTTGGGTTTTTTTTCAAGTTTCTCTAACGCATGAAGCTTTTTTTCTTTGTCTGTATAGTTTAGTTTTATTCATTTCCTCATACTGTCATTGTGGCAGTATCAGATTATACATGGTAAATAAATATTTGCTCTCCTTAAACCATAGAATGTTTTGATTATAGTAGTATTCCAAAGCTCTATGAAGAGATACGCACATAAGAGCTGTAAATAAAACCCACTTGCTATGAAAAACACATATCTTGTTTTGATATTTTAATTTTGTTTCATCTCTTCTAGCAGTGTTCTAGTTCAAGTTTCTGAGCACTGGCGATGACTGTTACCTGTCTAACTCATTTCTCTGTGAACACAAAGTGTTTATGATGCCAACTATGTACCTTTTTGTGACTCAGCTTGAAATAAAGCATCCTACCTTGCCCATCAAGATTAGTCCTTGACCGCGTTCCCAAAGAGAAAAGCCAGTCAATTATCCAAAGTCCAATATAATACAGAGCTAATCCCAAAGTAGTACACTGGGTTCTACAGTATGTGTAGAGCTGATGGTGATAATAGGGAGAGGGTGGGAAAAATCTACAATCTGGCTAATCTTTTTCTTATCTCCCAATCCTTGTGTTATGGGTTGTCTGCCCTGGGCTTCCAAAATCAGATTAATCTACCTTTGTTCACACTGGACCTAATGCTTCTCTCTAATAAACAATGAAGTTCCACCACTATATTGGAAGTCCCGCACATGTTAAAAAGGTTGCATTTGGTGATGAAGCTGCACATTGCACTTAAAACTTGAAAAGGAGAACTATGTTATATTTATCTCCAGGACATACACCATGCAAGGGAACATGTAACTCGGAAAAATAATATATTCCTGATTATGAGAAAATTGCTATCAAGTCTCAAAGCTAAAATCTTGAGAGAGTTAAATAGATTTTTCCACTTGTGGAAAACAATTCGTATTTTAGACTGCTTTCTGTTACCTGTTTGTTCTTTTGTCTAGCACAAAGGTTTATTGTAGGAGGCAAATGCTTACTATTTAAGAGAAGTATGGTGCAGTATCTGAAGGGGAGAAGGTTTGTCTCAGTGCAGTTTCCTATGGAAATACAAAGTAGCAGAATGAAATCTTTAAAAATTTTGAAAATAAGGCCTATAGAGAGAGATTGAAACAGGACCACAAATGAAGTGATATAACCAAAAATCTGTCTTTAGTTTTGCAAACTTTTAGCTGTGTGACTAGCACACCTCAAATGTGAATGGAAACCATGCATTTATTGCTGAAAATATAAGGGATTGACTTTCGTATCACACCATTTCAATGTAATAGTCTCTGCAAGGGTTGTGCTTTAGAATGCTGATATTTAACATTTGCAAAAGGATAAATATGTATTGGGTATATTTCTAATGCATCCATTTCACAGTGTGGCCTAGTGGTCTGAGTATGGAACTTGGAAGCTTAGGACACACTAGTTCTAATTCTGTCCCTTCCACTGACCAACTATATGACCTTGAATGGTGGTAATAATAATACAGGTTGGACCTGGGGATGTAAGTGACTAGTCGACTATTCAATTAAGCAAAAATGTATCGGATAGTCGACACACTAGTTCAGTGTTTCCCAATTTTATTTGGCCATGGAACCCTTTTCAGCTTTTCAGAATTTCAAGGAACCCCTAGCTTCCTGAAGCAAAAAAAAAAAAAAAAAAAGGGGGACGACCCACTAATGCATGAAAATCACATTCCTTTCCCAAGACCCCACCCCTTTGAGGCCCCATCCTCTCTGTTCACCTCCTCTCCATCACTTGCTATCCACAGCCCTTATACACTCTCACTGGGTTGAGACAGGAGGTGCAGGCTCTGGGGTGGGAATGAGGGATTTGAGTGTGGGAAGGGGTGAGAAGTGCAAGCTCTGGGAGGGAATTTGGATGCAGGAGAAGGGGATGCTGGCTCAGGCAGGGGGCTCCAGGCTGGGGAGTGTTGGGCTCAGGTGGAAGGTTGGAGTGCCGAGCAAGTCACAGGCTTGTGGATGTGAGGGTGCAGGAGTTTGGGGTGGATATGTGAGGGGCTCAGGGCAAGGAAGCTGTGAGTATGATGGGCTCAGGACACTGATTTGTCATGTGTGGATTGTGTAAGAGTGTTGTGGCAGAAGACTGAGGATGTGGGGCTGCAGGAGTTTGGGGATGTAAGAGGCTCAGGACAGGGGGTTCCGGCGTATGATAGGCTCAGATTTGGGGTCAGGTGGTGGAGGAATGTTATGATGCTGCAGTGAGATGGGGGTTTGGCCCCAATTGGGGGCATGTTGGCCAAGTTTCATTTTTAAATAAAATATTATGTCAAACTCAAAAGGTTTTAGCTTTGTCTTTATTTATGAGAGGGGCGAGGAACCTGTTTTGAGTCAAGGGTCACTGACCCACAGAAAAGTCAGTTGGGGCCACTCAAGTGAGATGCAAAAAAACCCTCCCAAGCCTCACTAATGTGGTCCCAACTGTGCTGGTGCGGGCAGGAGACAGGGTGCTAGTGGGTGCTGGGGCTGGGGAGAGGGTGCTTCTGGGTGGCAGGATTCTGGTACAGGTGGCGGAGTGCTGGGGCAGGATGCTGGGGTCAGGGACATGGTCCTGCTGGGTGCTAGGATGGGTGGCAGGGTGCTGGGGCCAGGGACAGGGTGCTGCTAGGTGCTAGAGTGGATGGCAGGGTGCTGGGGCCAGGGCCAGGGTGCTGCTGGGTGCTGCGCTGGGTGGCAGGGTGCTGGGGCCAGGGACAGGGTGGTGCTGGGTGCTGCGGTGGGTAGCAGGGTGCTGGGACTGGGGACAGGGTGCTGCTGGGTGCTGGGGCCGGGCATAGGGTGCTGCTGGGTGCTGGGGACAGTGCTGGTGGGGGCAGGGGACAGGGTACTCGTGGGGGGTCTGGGCAGGAGACGGGGCAGCGGGGACCAGTACCTGGCAATCCTGCAGCACCTCTGGGTTCCGTGAAGTGTGCAACTGCACTTCCCCTCCCCAAACAGCTGGCGTGCGCGCTGCCTGAGCAGCAGGGGCTCTTGCACTCCGGCAACTTACTTCTGCGATGCCGTCCTGTGGGGTGGGGAAGGGCGCAGGGAGTCCCAGGGCAGAGCACGCTGCCTGCACAGTTGGAGTTGCACAGACCCGGATCTCCTGACCTCTCCTCCCCCCCGCACCGCGCAGAAAGGCGGTGGAACTAAGTTGCCGGGTGCTACAGCCCCAGCTATTCAGGCAGCGCGCACCGGCTCCTTTGGGGAGAGGAAGTGCTTCCCTCCCCGCTGTGGGTCACGTGGGGTCACTCCTGTCCAGCACTCCCCTAGTGTGCCGGCTGGGAGCAACGGTTCCCTCTGCCCCTGCCTCCCTATGCCTCTGCATCTCCAGGGAGGAAGGGGAAACAAGTGTGCTGCTTCTTTAAGAAGCTGGCTAGCCAGCGCTCTCTCTTTCAGAGGGGCGGGGGAGTGCCGGCTCTTCACGGAACCCCTACTTTAGCTTTGTGGAACCCCAGGGTTCCACGGAGCACCAATTGGGAAACACTGCACTAGTTGATTAGTCCCTTCTCCCCCACCTTGCTGCCTCTATCACAAAGAGGCAGCAACGGGGGGAAATGGAGGGGGTGCTGTAGGGAGACAGCTTAAAAGCCTGTTTCCCCCAGCTCCTGTTCCATGGGAGGGAGCAGGGGCGCAGCGGCAGCGGGGGGCTCTTGTGCATTTCAAAGCAGAAGCACCTACATGGAGCCTGGAGCCAGCGCAGGACTCATTGGTTCCTCTTTACAATATACCTTCAGGAATCCCACTCCTAAGGCCTAGTCTATACTAAAAGGAAGATCACGTTGATGCTGGTGAAATGGCCCTTCAAATGTGATCCACTAGAACCTGCAGCATCATCATGAAGTACCCTTTTGCAAGGTGGTTGGATGCCAAGATAGGGATGTGCATTCCATCTCTCGCTCCACCACAGTTAGGAAACCCTATTGAGGTAAAACCCTCCACTATATCCTGTGTTTTCCAGAGTCACTATCCTTCATAGCAGAAGGCTATTGATTGCCTTAGCTACTTGGATCACAGCATCTCCCACTCCAAATTGATTCCCAACTGACTGGTAGCTGTCTGGTGTTGCAAACTTCCACAGGGCAATTGCCACTCACTTCTGAACTGTCAGAGTATGTCTCATTCTGATATTGCTGCGGGGGAAAGCAATTAGCAAACTTTGATGAAAATGGTCTTATGCATGCAAAAGTTTTGCACCTACTGCTTATTATCCCATAGCTGCATAACTGTGTGGTCCCACCAGTTTGTGCTTGTCTTACGGCACCAGAAGTGGTGTTCCACTGTGTCCAAAGGATGGAATGCCACCATAACCTGCCAATCACTTATGTCAAGTGCTTCACAGAAGAGTCTGTTCATAGCCTCTTGAGATGCTTCCTCATTCTGGCAGGCCCTAGATAGGCTCTGGGCATACTGCACCATAATGCGCATGATGTTTGCAGGACCACAGATGTTCCTGGACCAGGGAGTCCTGATTGGGAGCCCCAGTGGCAAGAGGACTGGTGGCTCAGAACCTGGCAGCACTGGGGCTGGGACTGGGCCCAGAGTCCTGGTAGCACAGCCAAGACTGAGGACGAGGCAGCTGCAACAGCTCCAGTAGCGGAGGTGGGGCCAGGGATGCAGCAGCCCTGGTAACAGGGTCAAGAACTCAGCAGTCTGGGCTGCTGGGGCCACAGCAGCATGGCAGCCTGACAGGGAGGTGACTAGGGCTGGAAGCAAGGAGGAGAGGTGGGGTGGGTGGGCAGTAGCAGGGGACCTCCCCTAGTCCGGCAAATTCCCTTGTTTGGGACCAGTCACGTCCAACCTTTAGTAGTATTTAATCCATTGGACACAAGGTGAAACTGAGGCCATGTGTTCAATATCATAATAAATACCCTGCACTTGTGGGAATGGACACACAACCATAAATACTCAGGGTACATCTACACAGCAGCCTTATTTCAGAGTAACTGACGTTATTCCAAAATAACATAGTGAGCATTTACATTTAAAAGCCTTTATTTCAAAGTAATGTTGAGCTGGAGGACTTGGTACTCCAACTCACGGTAATCCTCATTTCACGAGGAGTAAGGGAAGTCGAAGGAAGAGTGTTCTTCCTTGGACTTCCTGCTGTGAAGATGGCACCAAACACCAAATTAAGCTATTTCAACTTCAGCTACACAATTGACATAGCTGAAGTTGCATAGCTTTATTCGACTTTAGTCCTTCTGTGTAGAAGTACCCTCAGATGTTAAAATAGTGCTCCAAACAAAAAATATCCTTGTTGGCCTTAGAATATATATCTTGCCATCATCTGTACTTTCTTTCCACAAAGTTAAACTATCCATAGCAAACAATCTGAATTATTCTAAACCCATAAGATAACTCTGTGACAGGCTGCCATTTACTATCACCACCCACATATTCAAACTCCCACGCCTCTTTTCTAGGCAGTCAGTCAGTTCCCAGATGCCAAACTATGGAAAACATTCTTCCAGCAGCAAGGTCAGATCTGCTACATTCTCCAGAACATTTTGGAAATGCCTTGATCTGCGAAACTGAGGTGTTTAGCCTGAAGTTAGATTATGCAGAAACATTGTTGTCATAGATCCCAGGTACTCTAGACTCATTCCTAATTCTGATGTATTTATGTGCATTCAGCTGGCTTGTCTGTGGGGTCTTCTGTAAGCCTCCAAGGAGACAAGTTTATGGGACCTGTTTATCTATAGTAGCCAGGGAGTTTTGCTCATATGGATATATTTTCTGTCTGGATCTGTTTATTGGTTTCACCTACTGAAGTGTGAAATTTCACTTACAGAAGAAGAATTCTTGTAAGAATCCATCATAAGAAGTAATGCCAGGACTCTTTGTGCAAGTATAAATCAAAACAGTGGTAAAGGAAGCAGAGGCAGAAGGGCAGCAGGTTGTAGTGCAGGGGTGGGGAACCTATGGCCTGTGGGCCGAATCTGACTCGTGGCTTGCTTTGATCTGGGCCATGAGGGTTGAGGCTTCCCCTCCCTCCATAGGGAGGCAAGCCTGCTCTGGTGCTCCAGCCATATGGGGAGCATCATGGCTGTAGCACCTGTGCTGGCTCCCTGCTGCAGCAGGGGAGCCCTGAGCCTCACAGGCTCAATCCAGGCAAACTGGGGCTAGATCCAGTCCAAAGGGAAGTGGCTCCATGGAACTGTTCACTGCAGGCACCACCCACGTTGTTGCCATTGTCTGAATCTTGGTCAATGGGAGCAGCGGGAGGCAGTGCCCTGCAGCTCTCAGAGCCACACAGAACCACATGGGTTGCCCTGAGCTATACCAGGTAGGATCTTGAACCTCCAAATCCCCTCACCCCCAGCACATTCCCTCATCCTCCATCTCACCAAGACTCCCCACTCTGCTACTGCACCCCCTTCCAGACTCCATGCCCCACCTGTCCCTGCACCCTCCCTCCTTCTAGACACCTCTCTTGCATCTCCTTCCCGCCCAGACCCCACACCTCAAGCTTACTCCTGCGCCTTACCTCTTGCCCAGACCCCAGAGCCCTACAAAATCGATTAGCCCCAGTCCCACTAGGCTCTGGGATGGAGCTTCAGGGTAGTGAGGTGAATGTCTTTCTTCTGCTTCTTAGTTGGGGCCACATCTGTGAGGGTTTTCTTATTTCTCTTCACTTGGGGGGGGGGGGGGGGGGGGGAGGCAGGTCAGTGAGGGTGTTTGTCTTTTTTTGCTTCTCACGTGTGTGGCTCCTGATTGATGTTTTTTCCTGCGGATCAGTGGCCCCCAATCCTCCACCCCCGATGTAGTGTCCACCAAGCAGATCTCTATTTTGTGGTGATTTAGGCTGTATGAAGGACAGATTTCTTGCTATACAAAAACAGGACCTTTTTCTCTTGTCAGTTAGTGAGAGCTGCAGTGGTGCAATGGAAATGTTTGCGTGGGGGAGTTATAAGTCATAGTCCTTCTCACCTCCTAGACTACACTCCTACACATTCCTTTTTAAAATCGTGTATGTATTTATACAAATGCTTGGTGTGGTTACATTGGTGACATTTCTGATATTTAAAAACAACAAAAACAGATCATTTATAAAAGGGCAGGCTCTCCAAGCATTCTGATTCCCTGGGGAGTTCCTCTGTTTGTCCTAACCAGCTGGGTAACCACAGTTACATGCATGCGAAGATGCTGTAGTCATGGGTGCTGTAGAAATGTACTTGCTGTATAGGTATCTGAGTGAATGGTACACAGTGCACTTGTCCCCATTAAAAGGAATATATGTAGGTTAATCAGAGTTGGATGTTTGTAGGCTTTTGCTTGCCACACTGGCTCCTGTATTCAAGAAGCAAAGCATATGCTAACAATCTTATTATAAATACTTTGGGGGAAGTGTTTTAAGTGAATTTGCTTTCTGTGTCCATGGGATGTATATATCTACATGCCTCCCTGTGAATTCTAACAAGGACTAATTATGTGGTTTTAGTATTATGTAAATATCTGTCACTTAGGAACTGGAGTAAGCCTTCCAATCCATTTCACACAGGCCACCCAGCAGCCATCAGATAACTACTGATCTCAGTAGTTACAATTGTTTTCAATGTAACCGCTAAGATTTTTTTCCTTTAAATGTTTTATTATTGTCTTACATTTAACAAATACCCATATTTAATTCTATTGTATTTAAAGGTTGCTACAAAAGTTATATATGCATATTTTAAGACTCAAAAGGAAATTTCCCTTGAATAATAGTATCTGAGCAAGTACATGGTTTGGAGACCAGTTCATGAAGTAGTAACCTACAGTGAAAGAGAAGCTAAATAAAGCGTTAACTGTGGTCAGTATTTCACTGTTTTGGAAAGGAAAAGGATTATGCTTGAGGGATGACAGCTGCTTTTGCTTTTTATATCTGAATATTGGCTACAGTTTTCAGTATATGGTTTATCCATTTTTGTTTTGCTTTAGTAATTTCATTGGTGAGCATTTCAGATAATACAGTAAGAAGCTATTGGACTGGAATGTTAGATTTGAGCTATATTCTGATGATATTTAAGATTAACTCTTTTCACAGTTGCTCTGAAGCAATGTCAAACTAATGATGTAATTAAGATATATAAGGTAATGCAAAACTAACAGTGAAGCAACAGGAAAACATCTGAAAATACATACCTCTCAAATTAAGCCAAGAAAAAGTAAGCCAGAGATTTAATAAATGCTATTTTTATTAAACAATAAAACCAAAATATTTTAATTGGTGTATAAAATTTTATATACAATAGAAATTGTTTTGTAAATTACTTACAGGTCAAGTTAATTTTGTTCATTAATTGAAAAGCATTTGTCTGATGGATTTAGATGAATTGAGGTGGGGGGTGGGTATAAAGAAACATTGTCTTAAGTGTGAGTTCATTATCAGACAAACTTGCACTCCTTCACACTGTGATAGGAAAGGAGATAAGGTCTTAACCATCTGTTCTGAAGGTCCTGAGTTTAAATTGCCATGGGAACCAAAGCATGGTGCTAATGGGAGGGGAGGAATTTGTTTGGGAAACTGTCTTTGCTTCAGGGAAACAAAAAAAATGTACATACACACGTTCGTAAAAAAAGATTGCCCTTAGCTTATCTCCTTTCCTGAGGCTTTTAAACTTTGGCTTAAAATTGGTGGCATTGAAACTTAGTCTTTTATAAAGCAAACTGGGCTCTAGGTGGTAATAAAAGCTTAGAACTTATTTTTTGTGTTTCATGCTTACACTGTATTTTCAGAGCAGTCTCTTCAGCTTAGTCTAATCTCAATATTCTGTTTAAATTCTAGTTTTCAACCACATTTAGCGAGGTACCATTGATGCCAAAGGAGGAACCACTACACCACCATAATGACTATTGGCAAGGATGCTGTAGAAGGGGGAGACCTAATGCCTAGTGACCTAACCAGTAGGCATTGCTGCCACTATATGCTGTCTTATCACACAGCCTAGCCATGTCTGCATTTCAGTGGTAGGTGATTAATTTCTGTAAAAATAAATTTAGTAGATATAGAGATTCACTGAAAGAGCACTTCTGATTATTTGAGTGGAAAGGCCATAAAGTAAGATAATTTAAGCAAAATATTAATAGTTATTTAACTTTTATGCCCTGGTGCTTCCTAAAATATGATTTTCATGAGGACCGACCTCTAACAAAAGCGTTCCAATACTTGAAATGTCTAAAAAATAGAGCATATATAACACTGGTGGGGTTCATTTTAGCAAAAAAGTTCCCTAATTTGAGTGAATGGAATAAAAATGGAACTGGCAATAGTAGCTGATGCCTCCCTAGTGGAAAGGCTAAAGGTGAGAGAGCAGGGTGTTTCTTTGTAAACTCACAATATTGCTTAGTGGAGATATTTCTTTAAAGTACTGGGGTGGGGGAGATGTTTTGATCTTGGTTTTTTCCCATGTAGCCCCTGCTGCCCTTGCTCCTCTTAGAAAGCTCCAACTGCAGGCTGATGGTGGGGCTGCAGACAGAAAAAGAATTGGGACATGTTGAACGTGGGCCACTGATCCCAGGGTAGGTCAGACTACAGAGATGGGTGAGTGAGAGGATATAGTGCAGCCCCATAGAAACCTCTGGCTTCTACCCTGTCTGCAGCGCTGGGAATCCTACATTATCTTCTGTGTGGGCATCAAGTCCCTGGTTTCAGGGCTTACCCACGTTGCCATCTCAGGCTTGAGCCTTTTGTGATGTTAGCAACTTTTATCTGGAAACCAAGAGGTTGCTAATAAGCAACGTCCACTGCAATTAGTTTTGGGGAGCCCATTTCAAAGGGGTATTTTATTTACATGTTGCTAATTCCTTACTTTTTCTTTACCTTAAGTTCCTAAAGTGGATGTTTTGTAATTGTTTCCTTAAATAGTTTTCTAATGGTTAATAGCATTTCAAATATTGCATTGATTTTTTTCTAAGACATTCCACATTTAAAACACTCATCTATGATGAAACAGAACAAGTCCAAAGACTCATTAACATCCTTGTTGTGAGAACAACACAAATGTGAACAGAAAATAGATAAGCAAATACATATATATGTTTGTAATTAAAACTGACTTCTGATATATGAGACTTCTAGAACTCAAGAAAGCTGAAAGGCTTTGACTGGGCTATAGGCCTCCATCAGGTAGGACTTGTGCTCCTAAGTCATTTAGATGTTTTCAAAATCTTATGCTTAGGTGACTAAATATGAGATCAGCATCCAGATGTTTAAAAGTGTTTAGAAGAATCTCCATCTCCAGAGATTGTTAAGAGCAGGTTAGACAAGCACTTGTCAAGTCCTACTTTGAATGCAGGGGACTGGACTCTCAAGGTCCCTTCCAGTCCTACAGCTCTATGATTCTATAGGATGCATAAAGATGTAGATAGACACCCAGTGGGATGTTCAAAAGCAGATACCATTGACTTCAAGGTATGTAACTGCATCTTCAAGCTCTACCTAATTCTAGGGTCCTATTTTTGAAAGATTTCAGTGGGTTACAAAATTCACATTCCGTTTGTTAATATATTGAGATACAGGTTGAACCTCTCTAATCTGGCATCCTTGGGACCTGACCATTTCCAAACGAGAGAATTTTCTGGATGAGGGGATGTCAGTATTGTCTAGCAACATTACCAACACTTCCACTGCTTACTGGGCTGTTAGAGGACATTTAGGGGTAAATTAGAGCTAAATAAGAGCCCAGAACTGAGAGCTAGGGCTGGTGGCTGCAAACAAACTTTATGGGACTGCGAGAAACTTGGCCATACCCATTATAAGTGGATATCCGGCTAACTAAAATCATTCTGGACAACGGATGTTCCCAGACCTGAGAGTT
The DNA here is from genome assembly GCA_019425775.1 of Rafetus swinhoei. Lineage (NCBI taxonomy): Eukaryota > Metazoa > Chordata > Testudines > Trionychidae > Rafetus > Rafetus swinhoei. Next base: position 74,226,138 of record CM033449.1, on the reverse strand, counting down.
CTGGACTAGAGAGGTTCAACCTGTATTGTGATTTAGTTGACTTGATTTAAACTAAGTAATGTTTTACTGTTACCACTGAATTAATTTGAATTGAGAAAGATTTATGTTTAGTTCCAGATGCAATAAACACTTATACACGTTTTACTCTAGGAACATGAAGTTAAGGGGGGGCTATTCATGATCTTAAAATTACCCACTGAAGTGTCTCCAGGATCAGGAACTTTGTTTTGGAAAGAGGGGTAAATTTAGAGTTTTTTCCTCCTATAGCAGTTATGTAAAATTAATAAGCCCTGGTCTACACTAGGGAGTTATTTTGAAATAACCCCCCTTATTTCAAAATAATAAGTGGAATGTCCATACTACCAAACCTGTTATTTCAAACTAATGGGCTGGTCATTTCAAAATCTGTACTCCTGCTTTCCTTGGGGAATAAGCTTATTTTGAAATAGTTATTTCAGGAATTATTATTTTGAATTTAGTTATTTTGAAATAATTTACTAGTTTATTCATGCCCTTAGATATCAGTAGTGGAATTTAATGAAAGGACACATAATTTAGTTTGATACATTTTAGTCTAACATGGCAATAGCAAAAATATTCAGCTTAGCTTTGCAAAACATCAACCTGATTTAAATGAATGATTTTTTAAAAATCCAAGGATTTAAAATTAGTGATTTAATTAATATGACTTTAAGCTTCTTCACCTTACACAGTTGAAAAAGAATTTGAGATAAAGGAGGTGTGCACTATGCTCATCTGTGAGCACTCACTTTCTCATATGGAAATTTGGTTCATTTTTTATTTTTATCTAAAATAAAGAAGTACCAGTTGAACAAAGCACCCTTTGCTTTTAATGTTTCGAAAACATAACAATAGGTCTCAGCTATGTGAATCACAGAGATGGGAAAGTCTGATGTCATTCTCCACTGGGATCGTTTCCTGTAGTATATTCTAGATTGTTTTGTCCAGTCTAATTTTAAATGACTCAGATGATGGAATTTCCACTACTTCCCTGGGGAGTCTATTGCGGAGTGTGATGACCACACTGTTGGTCTTTCATAGCTGTTTAGCCTCATGACTGATCAGTGCAGTCTTAGGTGTTGCAGCCCCACACAGTTGCAGTGGGATCCCAGTGCAGTGGGACTGACTAGATACTTTCAAAGATGTGTGGCGTTTGAGATTTGCAGACTTCTATTTCCCCTTCCTTCAGAAGGCATGAGAGCCTATTTGGATGTGAAGGGGTTTGGTGAACCTTTGATTCTTGAGATCAGTTTTGCCTTACTTCACGCTATGCAAATTATGTATCTTATTTCAATTCTATTTCAAAACAGCTTATTTTGAAATTTGGTGCATCTACACAGTGCCAAATTTTGAAAGAATGTAACATACCTTAACCCGATGCCGAAATAGCGGCCCGTTATTTAGAAAAATATTTCAAAATAATGGGCAGGTTGTTAAGATGTGGGGTAGCTATTTTGCAATACCTCCGGTATCCCAAAATAGCCGTGCTGTGTAGATGTACCCGAGTAGATGTTGTTTAACATCTTCCTTATTATTAATGGATTGAAAAGTGTTTCATGATCTCATCCTGCTTCTTTTGAAACACTGAACAGAAATATTTTCAGCACCAGTTTTAAAAAAATTTCTGTTTCTATCTAGTAATGGGCACATACCGCTGCCAGGAATTCTTTTGTTTTTGATTTTTTTTTAAAAAAAAACCTCCTTGATGTTCACCTTGCTAGCTATACATCTTTTCCTTGATGTCTTTAGCTTCCCTTACTATATACTTCAAAACTTCTAATTGTGTTGATTGCTATCTATTTTTTCCATTTTTTATATTTATATAAATTATACATATATTATTAAATTACAGGGTGTTTACAAGGTCTTCATTATTTTTCTACACATTTTTTACATTTTAAGCCATCCAGTAGGACATTATTAAAAGAAATTTTATTTCCTTTTATACATTTCATACATAATTGTCTCTCTTTTTATTTTGAAATATTAATAAAATCCTCTTCCTCTAAATCCCTTGGTTTGCATTAATTCATAATGCTTTTTCAGCTACTTTAGTATTATCCCCACAAGCTTTAATTGACTGCAAAGTCATGGTTGAGTCTTTCCCTTTCTCCTTTCACAGTACATATGGTTGTTATTTACTGTTAATGCTGTTATTTATTCAAGTTTGGCAGTGTGCTTGGTGCTGTATATAATGTAAAGGAATACATAATACCCTTTCTGGAAGGAGGATTGTTTAAAATTTGTTACTGGTAATGGTGTGTGGGATTGCTTCTAGAGGACAAAACAATTACAAAAAGTAGAGAGTAGTAATGCACACACATGGAACTTACAAAACAATACTTAACAGTATTTTATAATAGTGATATTTCAACCCTAATGAAAAGTCATGTAAAAGAGAGGCCAGATCCTACCTTGTGCTGAGCACTTCTGTAAGGTGCAGACTAGGCCCTTGACTGTATTCCATAACAGCTCCTTTCCAGAGCTCTTTGCACACTTTTGAACCTTTTAGTAGGCACATATTTATGGCTAAATTCTTTTGTGGCATGAAAGAAAATGTCCTGTATTCTTCCCATAAAATAAGTCCATTATGAAATTCAAGTTTTACAAACTTGCTGGAAATGTAAATGAGCATACACAATGCAACCTGCAATATGCAGGAAGAGACATTCAACTGATTACCTTTTGGCTAACTCCCACACTTTGAAAACAAAAGATGAAATGGGCTGTGATCCCACTCTCTCCTTGAGAACTCTGCTTACTATTCCTGTGTGAATCAAATTTATCCTGATATATAGCCCTTTATTCAAATTGTTGTATTGTTCTACTATGGTAAAGTTTGTGGGAACAGAAAACAAAACAGAAGCTATCTGATTTAACAAACTAACCTAAAAGAAATCAGGCAAAACACTTAACTGCACTGTCAGGAACTAATTGGCAACTCTGATGTTTACTGATAAGAAATAGCAATCCACAGTAAAATAATAATAAATTATAATTATATCTCATTTGGTGATTTCAGGATATACTTGTGTTTTGAAACTGAAAACTTTCAGGATGCACAGATATATGAAAAGTTGTCTTATAAAATCCTCAAGGAAGGAGTTTCTATTGTACAGGTGGCTTTATAATATGCCTTTGTAGTTTATAGATCTGTGGTGTATGATCCATTTTTGACATTCTTAGTTTTTGAGAGAGCTGTGATCTCAAGTCTTGTATGTGTTCATGTATATCTGCATTGCTATAGAGGAAAAGTAAAGGATACTGACAAGATGACCAACAGGGGGTTTTGTAATAAGATCTACAAAAGGAAAGACCCCAGAGGAAAAGACTGATAGTATTACATGTAAAATCTTCTGAAAAAACTCAGTACTTTACAGTCCCGTCTCTTCCCAGTCATTGACCTATGTGGAAAATTGGGAAAGACTGTCTCCCTTGCTGTCTGGGTGCTGAATAGTAGAAGCAGTCTGAAAATAAATGTAACCCTTCTGTCAGCTAGTGCTGGCAGGTCTGGGTTTAATATCTTAGGGCAGTGGTCTCCAACCTTTTTACACCCAAGATCACTTTTTAAATGACAGAACAAGCCAAGATCTACTGCCCCGCCCCTTTCTCGAAGCCCCGCCTCTCCCTCAAAGCCCCACCCCTTCCTCTCTATTCTCCTCCTCTCCATCACTTGCTATCCCCAACCCTTATACTGCCGCTTTCCCCCCCCCAATTCTTCTGTAGGAAGAGGTCTTTTCAACATTTGCCCTGTCTAGACTGGACCAAATGTCAGAAAAACCCCTTCTTTTGGAAGCCCCCTTATTCCTCGTGGAAAGAGGAATATAGGGGTTACCGAAAGAAAAAAAAGTGGAAGAACAAACACAACCCTGGATGCAGAAGAGTTTTTCTGGGATATCTCCGGAATCCTGAAAAACTCCTGCAGTCTAGCCTTACTCTTGCTGGGTTGAGGCAGGATGTGTAGGCTCTGGGGTGGGAATGAGGGATTTGGGTGTGGGAAGCGGTGAGAGATGCAAGCTCTGGGAGGAAATCTGGATGCAGGAGGAGGTGGAGAAGGGGACGCTGGGTCGGGGAGGGGGCTTCAGGCCGGGCAGTGTTGTGGTCAGATGTAGGGTTAGGGTACTAAGCAAGCCACAGGCTTGTGGATATGAGGGTGCAGGAATTTGGGTCAGGGTATGTGAGGGGCTCATGGCAGGGGGTTCCAGTGTATGATAGGTTCAGATCAAGGGTCTGGGGGAAGGGGGAGTGCAGGAGTGTTATGATGCTGTGGGCAGATGGGGGCTTGGCCCCAATTGGGGGTTTGTTGGCCAGGCTTCATTTTTAAATAAAATACTATGTCAAACACAAAAAGTTTCTGCATTGTCTTTATTTCTGAGAAGGGCAGGGAACCTGTTTTGAGTCAAGGGTCACTGACCCACAGAAAAGTCAGTTGGGGCCACACAAGTGAGATGCAAAATAAAAACTCCTCCAAAACCCCCACAAGCCTCACTAATGTGGCCCCAACTGTGCTGGTGGGAGCAGGGGACATGGTATTGTGGAAGGGTGCCAGGGGGTACCGGGACAGGGGACAGGGTGCTGGGGCAGGGGACAGGGTTCTGGGGCAGGGTGCCAATGGGTGCTGGGGCAAGGGACAGAGGGCCAGTGTGTTCCAGGGCAAGGGCCTGGGGCAGAGGACAGGGTGTCAGTGGAGGCAAGGGACAGGGTGCTGGGGTGGGGACAGGGTGCCAGTGGGGGCAGGGTCCAGGATGCCAGTGGGAGCAGAGTGCCAGTGGGAACAGGGGGGCAGGGTGTTGGATGGGGCAGGGAATCCTCGGCACGCGCCTCCCCCTCCGCCGGAGGAGGGAAGCTCCAGCAAAAGCCTCCTCCCGGGACTCCTCCCACCTCCCCCGCAAAGGAGGAAAGCCCTGGTGTGCTCTTCCCCCTGGAACTCCTCCCCCTCCCCGGCATGCGCTTCCCCTCCGGACTCCTACCTCCTCCCCCGCAGAGGAGGGGAGCCCCGGTGTGCGCCTCCCACCCCAGGACAGAAGCCATAGCGCGCGCTTCCCCCCGGGATGCCTCCCCCTTCCCCCGCAGAAGAGGGGAGCCCCGGTACGTGCCTCCCCCCCCCCAAGCCCCAGCACGCACCTTCCTCTGGGACTCCTACCTCCTCCCAGCGCGCCACAGACCTGGAGGAGGGGAGCAGGCAGTGCACTTCCGGAAACCCCGGAAGTGGCGCGCAGCTTCCGGACTTCCCTCCACGCCGCGGGAAGCCAGCATTACCTCCATTTTTGGAGGTAGGTAGTGGGGCTTCTTGGGGGTAGGGAGAATTGGGGGGCCCCCAAACGCCTCGCAATCGACTGGTCGAGCCCTCCCGATCGACCAGTCGATCGCGATCGACGGGTTGGTGACCACGGTCTTAGGGGTTCCTTTCCATCCATCCCACACAGAACTGGCTTGAGCCCCCATCCAGTAAACTGGGAAATTCACACACACCCCTGGTGCCTCTGAGAGGCAATGCTTTCCTGCTCTCACGCACAGAGTCTGAGCATAGAAAATAAACTTTTAACGAAAGAGGGAGAGAAGTAATGTGGCATTAATTTGGGAAAACACCACAATCAGAGTTCATACCAAACCATGAGTAAAAATCCCAGCTCAAGTATGTTTGGCAATGTCCTTTACCTCTCAGGCTCACAAGTCCAGCAATGTAAATGTCCCATTCACATGCCCAGCCCTTCTCTGTACCCCACTCACAGTTGCTGCCCTTGGTCAGGGCAGACCAGTATTCAGCGGTGATCTGTAGAATTCACCTCCCATCCTGAGTGGGGAGGGATAGGAGGCATCTCACCCACTTGGCTAGTCATTCGCCATCCACCTGGCCCCACTTTGCTGGCTGCCTGCCAGCCACCAGCCGCCCACTCCCGCCGGCCACCCGCTGCCACTGGCTGCCCGCTCCCACTGGTTGCTGCTCCCACCAGTCGCCAGCCTGCTGCTTGCAATGGATTTGACTCTAGGACAAACATAGTGATTTCAGCTCTCTGTGATGTCAGCCTCTCAGTGACTTCAGCTCTTTTCCTGCAGCGCAGTCCAGCCAAAAGATTCCAGCATCCAATGGAATAACATTTTAAAATAATAGATTCCAGTCTGTTTTAGTTCTATCCCGGGGGAGAGAAGAGAGAAACAGGTTGAACCAGTCTTACAGCTCATGCCTGGAGGGTATGTAGCCTGCTGGTTCAGAGCTCTGCCCTTCCCCCCAATTGACTTCACAGAGTTGGTAAGAGAAAGCTTTGTCCATCTGAGATTGTTTACAGTGACAGTGTCTCTCCTTTGAGCTGTTAAACAGTCTGCTTTTCTTCATTCCCTATAACTGCAAGCATTGGTGGTTATATTTTACAATTCCCACATTTAGGGTTAACATGGTTTGTGACCCCACAACAGCCAAGTTTGTTACAATAGGCAAAATACCATTCTAACAATTGAGGCCTAAGCAACTGAATACACTTTATTTACATAACCACACCCAGGATTTCTTTCCCATTCCAGACTGAACTGTATTTGCATAACAATAGTTGAATACCTTGCAGTGCTAAGCAACAGTGATCTTAACCACACCCAGGATTCGTTTCCCCTTCCAGCTGGTGGCAATGGAAGCATTGATTCAGACCCTGCTTACATAAAAAAGGCCCAATGGACATGGTGCAAGTTCAGAATTGGTTTTGCATTTTATTATTTATTGACAGTGGACTTGATTGATATTTATGTCAAAAACTTATGCCCTACATTTGCTACAATACAGCTTACTTTTCTTAGGTCTTTTCTAGGGGAAAACCAGAATGTTAGGATGTATTGATTCTTCTTGTTTGGATCATGTTTTTTTTAAATCAAATTATGATATTCTCAGAAAGCAGTGAACATTTCTCTTCATTCTGATATTGCTATCAAGATATTCAGCTGTTACTGCTATTGAGTCTCATACAGTGGTTCCAGTTTTGCACTGATATGACTTACAATAAATATTAGTAACAGAGAGGTAGCCGTGTTAGTCTGATAGAGGTAAAACAAAAAAAGCAGTCATGTAGCACTTTAAAGACTAACAAGATGGTTTATTAGGTGATGAGCTTTCATGGAGCAAACCCACTTCTTCAGATCATATTCTGAAAAATTAGGTTTAATTCAAAATTAAAAGAAATTATTTGACCCTTACGCACAATTGTTGGACTGCACTAGGCATCTGAAACTCTCAGCCCACATGTCATCCCCAGCTGGAGTGATTGTGCAATTTGGCCCAGGCCTATCAGCAGACTGGAAGGGGACTTGCCCATTACCAGCCCCCAAGGCCTACCCCTTCCTACCATCACCTGCTCACTCCCCACCCCCATGCCACACTATACCCAAAGAAGTGGGATCAGTGGGGGGAGAGGCCTGGTGCAATTATATTCCCCTATACTCTCCACGACTGCAGGAGCCATGGGTGAAGCCGAGTGCACTGGGCAGAGTATACTGGGATTGTGTATGCATCTGAGGCTGCTTCACCAGTTTTTAGACTCAATTTTCAATTACTGGAAAATTGACACTTCCTCAGAATCAGCCTCTTTGGATTAGAAAAAGCCATGAAGCCACTTATTCTTTAGAAGTTTAATTCAGACCCTGCATCGTGGAAAAAATCATTTAGCAGAAACAGTTGTGGCAAAGCTGGCCTGGCAATTTTTAGCTCTCATTTTTATTTTCTGATCGTTTCCAAGTCCTCCTTGCTAGAAAAATGCTATTAGTGCCCTCACCCCAGTATCTTTTCATTTGGCCAAGCCCAAGTAATGGGCTATATTTAGCCCTGATGAGTGAAGCTGCACATTCTTATGCCAAGCCTGAATTTAGCCTGATTTTTATTAGGATATCCTCTTATCCATCATGTCTGCAATTGATTTAATCCTATTTTAACATTTAAATTGAAGGTATCTTTCAATAAGATACTTACAAAATGTGTGTGACATTAAATAATTAGAGTACAATATATATGTATATATGGGCATGTGTTTGTGTAATGCACTGTTGAAAAGGCAAATTTAAAATCAGGAGCTGATTATTGGGGATATCTGAAAAAATATATAACAGCTGTGCATGGCCAGAGCTCACTGCCCCCTGATCATGCTGCTCCCTTGAGCTGGGAGGATGGGGAAGTTGGTGCAAAGGCTGGCTATAGTGGTTATATACCCACTAAGAACTCGTCCATAGCGAGAGAATTCTGATTGAGCTCTAGTCATTTTCCTTGACTTCTTAAAGGGGACAGAAAGGAAAATATGATCCATGTAAAACGGAAATTTTAACTACAAATGGGCATGAAAGATCATGTGACGCTTTTCATAAAAATAGAATTGCTAATCCCAGTGTCCTAACAAAACTCAGGCAACTATGTCCTACCTAACCTCTGAAGTTTATATTGTCTATGGCATTAAGCTCTAACTTACTGCAGTGTATCACTGGGCATTGTTAGTTCCGCCCTAGATGTGAGTACTGTTTAGTTGTAGGTGAAATTATCTCTATAGTCACAGGATCATTGAGGCCTAATTAGATAATATTTGCAAAGCATTTTAAGATCCCTTTACAAAAGTTAGCATAGAAGTTCAAAACAATAATGTCCCCCCAACAAACTTAATCCTTAGGCCAAAACTTTCAGTCATGAGTGATAAAAGATACAATATCTGCCCACATTTGTATATCTTTTTATAAATCTATATTTAGGGCCTAAACAAGTGGTCTGATTTCCAGTGGTGCTGAGCACCCACAGCTCCCTTTAAATTAAATGGATCAGAGTAGCCTCCACAAAGCAGCTTGGCAGTCTGGCAGTGTAGATTCTTCCTCCTTCCAAGCATCTGTCCACATAAGCTACTCAGGCTGGCTGCTTGGCAGAAGATCAGCCCCTTATAATTTAGTTTCTGTACACCAGGAATAAATTGATTCATCAACAGAGAGATAATTCAATTAATAAAGCACCATTATCTTGCCTGGTGTCTTACTGCAAATTAAAATAAGACTTAGGGTGAGATTCTGCTCTTTACTTCTTAGAGGTACAGAACAGAATACACAGTTCTCCCAAAAGGGCAATTTAAACTCGAGTTGTCCTGTTTCTGGGATCTTCCAGGAACTGTAGAGGTCTCCAGTGCAACTTAGACAGCCCCTGGGGGGCCTGTCTAAATTACATTATTGAACCACTTCTGTCTGAAATCTCTGTAGTATTGCACGGTGCAGCCCTCCCCAAAACATCTCCAACCACCATCCTGTATGCCAAGGGCTCCTTGCTGGGCACTTTTAAGGGTAGTCTTCTGCAGTACAGCACTGGGAAATCCTCCCTCAGTGGAACCATGGTTTTTAAGACCCCCTTTATGCCACTTAGGCTCTTTTACGCAATCTAAAGGGGCTTGAATGATGGTGAGGATCTCCCCTGAAGTCCCTGACCCAAAATGACTACATTTTAGATTAGACAAATATAAAATATGAAGATAAGAGACAAGGAAAGGGTGGAAAAAGGAAGGGCAAAGTGGAAGAAGTGGAAACTGCCTGACTGGAATACAAAAGAATGAAAGGCCGTGCCTCCGTGGTGTAAGGAAAGACTGTGAGACAAAGAACTAAACTGAGAAGTTGAGGGTAGGGAACTGGGAACCTGGAGTCATGGGTGGGAGACATAGGTTGGAACTACAAGATTCATAATGGGCCAGGGAAGAAGGGGACATAATTTGGAGGATGGGGCTTGGAGGGTCTTTTACCTTTAGGATGAATTCCTCTTGGAGCTTGGACTAAGCCCAAAATTCCTTAGTCTCACCATTCCTTTGCTAGAAGCAAATAGTTGTAAATATCACTAATGAAATATGTTCATCTTCCTCTAATGGTCCACATAGGCCACATTTCCACTTGCTGGAGGATTGACATTCTGGTGATCGATCCTCTGGGGTTCGATTTAGCAGGTCTAGTAAATCAAACAAGCACTCCCATTGGTGCCAGTATTCCTCGCTGTTGTGAGGAATAAGGGAAGTCAACGGGAGTAAAGTTTCTCCTGTCGGCCTCCCACTGTGGGGCTATGTAGCTGGAGTAGCTCGATTTTTTTTTTTCCTGCCAGTGTAGATCTTGCCATAGGTGATAACTTACTATTGCTCTCAGTTACTTTATTAGCTAAATAGGAAGAGGTCTGTGCTGTAGAACAAAAAGTTCTAACCTTACTTGTGTACCAGGTGGGACTGAATATAGTTCCACGTGCTAGAATTTGTTTTTCAATTTGCTCTGTTAAAAACTTAGGAAAATGAGAATAACATTAAAGAACATTAAGGTTGCAAAGCCCATCACTCAGAAGTTAGGAAATGGTAAATTCAGTTGGCCACCTTAGTTCAGCTCACACATGCATATGCATTATAACATACTCTAATTACATGATCACTATTCTTTCATGGGACTTTGGCACATCTAGTCTACAGGATGAGCAGTGCTCATGGAATCAGTCAGTGTTGTGATGTGAATGAGACTGTTGTTTGCAGGATCCTTGCTTCATTTGTTGCTGAAGCTGGAAGATGTGTAGTGAATGAGGCAGGGATTGCAGGAAAAGGTAAACTCCTGTTATGGCAATTGATTCTTGTCCTGAATAACTGTGTTCTATCTCTCTCTGCTACAGAGTTCCTATGGGGGTGTTGGGAAACTCACTTAAATCAAGCATTCCACAGTTAACTGTCATTTAATTTTTATTTTCTGGGTCCCTGACTTCAGATGCCTGGGATCTGATTTACAGTCCCAACTGCAACTGAAGATGAGAGCCATGCCGTGAACAAATAAATTGATATATAATGTTAGTCTTAAAAAAAGCAAACAAACCAGGCTCTAGGCATCTCAAATTAGACACCCTAAGATAGTAGAAACATTTGACATTGATCTCTCTGGGCCTCAGTTACCCATCTGTAAAATGGGAATAAATCCTGTCCTCACAGGATAGTCTGATAATTTCATTAATGTTTATGAAGCGCTTAGTCACCATATTATATGAGTGACACAGAAAAGAGCAGAGGAAATGAATAATACTGTCCACAAATGGGGTTTGAGTAGTAAATAAGACCTTGGTCCCATTTCACAATGGAGAGAAAACAACAAAATTTTGAATGACTGCTCATTAAATGAGCACTGTCTATCCTGTGAACTGAATGGAGCAGGAATCTTGAGACAAAAAATTGTGATCATGCAATTAAATAAGCATAGACTTGTTATAATGCATATTGAACATATGGCCTAAATTAAGTTTGTTCAAAGAACCTTAATTGTGGCATTTACTAACTTTTGAATGCTTGACTTTGACATTTTTATGTTCATTTAATGTTTCTTTTTTTGTGTATAGCATTTCCTAGCTATCAAACAAAGATGTTTACAAACCATAACAAGTTAGTCTTCAACACTTATTGTTACAGAAAAAACACAAAGCACAGTCCAAAGTAAATGCCTTTATAATTACAGTTTGTTAACTTGCTTTGAGAATTTGTTTTGCGCACACATTTCCTGCTGTAGTATTCACTAAGTATCAAACTATACTTAAGAAGAACTTCCTTTTCAAATGGTTAAGGAAACTTTATCTAGCATACTTTGATCTGTAAAGGAATTTAAACAAAACAAAACAAATAGCTCCCAGATATAACCAGGATCACATTTCACACACATCTTTCACACCTGGCCCAATTATAATCTTCTCATTGTAATTCAGCCCTGTGGTTGTTCCCGATTCCCTCTTTACAAATCTGTTTAGTTTATTTCTCCTGTCCCATTCAGTATAAATAAGGAATAATCTTACTGTAGTCTGTTACTGTTTTTATTACATGACAGCCTAACCAACTGAGATGGGGTTCCCATTGTGTTTGAACCTGCACAAACACATAGTAAGAGGCTGTGTCAGCTCCAAAGGGGAGTTTCTCCCAAATTATACTGGCCTGAGATTCAAATGAGGCAATTGTGAGTCCTTGCCTAGAGACAAGTTTTAAGGCTGATACCTTGCTATCCTTAAATAAGAGTATATAGAACCCACTCTATCAGCTTCATTTAGCATGGACATTCTAATTGACAATTTTTCCCCATTTCCCCCCCTTCTCTTTCCCTCCCCAACCCCTCTTTTTCTCTGCTATTTATTTTGCAACCTGGACCCCTTAACTCCATTCATCTGAAGAAGTGGGTTGTGCCCACAAAAGCTCATGATACCATCTACATTTTTTGTTAGTCTCTAAGATGCTGCAGGGCTATTTGTTGTTTTTTAAAGAACAGAAACAGGAACTGTATATCCTTGCACAAAGAAGATTCCCAGCCCTCCAAGATCATCCAGAGCCTTGGATGTTCCTGAGATCTCTAACCTTAAAATGGTTATATTATTCTGTAGAGAACTTTTTTAGAAATCAAAAGGTTTCTAAAATTTTACCATTATTTTTATTTTTTTTTGTTTTCTTAACATAGGACATCAGAAAACTAATGGAAAAAGTTTACAAGTCCAAAACCAGTGTTCTGTGTGTCATTCTCTCCTCGCTAGTAAGTCCAGCCATGCTTCAAAAGGTCACTTTCTGTCTCTGTGTTGACTTTATCTCGAATCACTAACAACTGTGTATTCAATTTTTAAAAAGGCTTTTAGCTCAAAACACTCAATGCTGTTCTGTTGTGCAAGGACAGAGCAAGCAAAGAAATGTGATAGTGCTACCATAGAGACAGGCAGTCATCACCTCTGATGGAACCTGTACAAGTTAGAAGATATTTACAGATACAGGAAAATCCTTTCCCCCATTTTCCTGCTTTTTAAGAGATGGGTTTTGAAGATTTATGAAATCATAGGGTCATGATCTTACATGTCAGAGGAAGTGAGGAGTGGGACAAATGTAAGGCAAAGCATCTACCTGATCACTTTGACCCCTTCTCACTCCCCAGATGGGCCAGGCACAATCCAGTTGAGAAATTCAAGCACTGTCTTTGCTTGCACACTCATTGGTGGTAGGTGCTCAAAAGGTCCATGAAGAATAAAGCACTAGGAATGTCTGTGAGTATAATGCAAGCCATAGATATTCTCTGAAATAATTCCTGACTGAACTGAAGTACATCTTTTTAGAAAAACATTCAATCTTGATTTAAAAGGAAGCCTCAAGATGAGGATGAGTTCCCATACAATGCACTGGCCTGCAAAGTTGGCTGGGCTTGGAGGGGGAAGTATTCTGCATGCAGGAAGGAGTGGTGGCACTACCACTGCAGTGTGTGCAACCTGAGAGATTCAGGAGGAATTCCATCCCCAGGTGCAGCACAACTGCCCTGTACTCTCTAGCGCAGGTTGTGGCTTAAAACTCAGGCCTCGAGTGAGGCTTCCTAGATGTAAAAAATAAAACAGATTAGGAAAAGCACTATTAAATAATACAGTGTAGGTGCAGTATTTTTTCCTATGGCAAAATACTGCTTTATTTAGTCTACTTTTAAAAATTCCAATCATCTGCTAGAATAGGACTTCTGAAATAAGCCTGGTCTGGCTGATGGATGTACTAGACAACCTAATGCTCATCTTCTGTACCTCTATTAACTATTACTGTAAGATCAATGTGGAGGCATCTTTTGAAATCAGGGAAACATTCGAACATCGTTAAAATGTTGTAATTGGACTCAATTCCATTATGTGTGGAACCTCTGACTTTCCTGTTTGGTGACTGTACGTCAAGGGTAGCAATGCAGTGTAATTTAAGTGAAGGATGTTTCTAAATCTGTCAGATAAAGGAAATACATTCAATTACAAGTAAAAATAACACATAGGCTAAACACTTAAATGGTAACCTGTTCCTAATCCTAACCAGCAAAGTACAGAAGAAGAGATTATAATGAGGGTAATGACATCAACCTTCTTGACAATAATATTAGAAACAACGCCAAATAGCTATAGAAAGTTCCATGCATTTTTTCAATGATCAAGGCTGTCTATATAGAGATGGCTATAAATACTTGTTTTGTTTATTCTACAGCCCAAGGGCAAATGTACAGGAGAGACAAGATTCTGCAGCTGCAGAGTTACGGAAAGCTCAGCGTTCTACTGTACAAATAGGAGCTTCTAAATACTTTTGAGACAACCTAAAAATAAATCTGTACAGCTCTCCACATCTTATAGACACTTTTATCAGAGAGAGGAAAATGAAAAACAGCGCAAAGATTTAAACAAATCATTAAAAACAACATTTTTAGGATGTATCTTCATATAAATGTACAATATATTCAAGTGTAATTTATATTCAAATAAATGCCAAAGGTGAAACCCATGGCTGAATTAAAATACAATACACTTGAGAATGTTGGTCCTGAGCCAGTCAAAACTGTGATGAGTCCCTATAGGTTAGTGGCTTGGCACTTGCAGACCATAATGGCATTTCTACTCAAATGCTAAAGCTATTACTGCAGAATGCTGCTTGCTCTGCTTTCATCCCTGTGTTCTTTTGTTAAATGGACTATTAATAGCACTTGGTCTTCATTAATAATGCTATAGGTCAGTACCAGGGACAAATCTGAGACAAATTTGTGATGTCAAAACCAGTGCAAAGTAAAGCTCTATGTGACAACTCAATAAAGCATTATCAAATTGCAATGTAATGACATCCTCCTTAACACGATGATGTCACCACAATCCTTAACATATTTCAGGATGCTTGCAGGGCACAGGACAGCCTCGTGAAAATCCAGATTATTCTGCTAAAATCTGGTCCTAAAAACATCATGATTCTACTTAAGTGAATCATAGATTGATTTGATCAATTCTTTCAGAACAAAATCAGATATGTTACAAATAATAATATTCTTCGTTGACTTTCACTGGTTCAGATTTTCTTAGGAAGATATTAACAGATATTTCAGTGATTGGTATGTGCCGTGTTTGGTCTCTTGAGCAAAGATGGAGTAAATGGGATTTCTGCAGGTATCCTGTGCTTGAACCAGGTGGGATGGAATATTCCACCTAACGCAACAACAGAAATATCATACTGCATCTATCAGGACTGCTGCAGTCTATAGGGTTTTACCAATGTATTTGTCTACTATTCCCTACTATATGAAGAAGTTTTCAGAAGTGTATTTAGATAGCCATAGACAACCTTGTCCCTTCACCAGCTTCCTGTCTATCCTCTGTGCATGCTGTAGCAGAGGGTCTCAAGCTAGAACAAGGGTCTCATACTCATGGCCTGTGGGCCATTTGCAGCCTAAGCAGTTTCACAGTCTGGCCCGCACATGGCTGCTGGTAAGTGAGTCCCTGTGGCCCTAGGGAAGGGTGTCCGTATCCTTCCCCTGAGTCCAGCCCCTGCTCCAGCCTCTCCCCTATTGCACCTTCTCTCAAGCTCCCTCCCTTGAGAGACACGGCCTTGGGGATTATTGGGGGGGGTCAATTCCCCCTCCCCCCCTGCACACACTGTGGTGCGGGAGAAGCAGGGAAGTGGAGCGATGTAGCTGTCTCTGCTTTGCTTCACTGCCATCTGCCAGGCCAGCCTGGTCACTCTGCTTCACTGTGGTGGCAGGAAGCAGAGTGCTCAGCCCCAGCACGGGCTGGTTTGGGAGATGGTGGCAGAGCAGAGTAGGCTGCTGCACAGCTCCACTTCCCAGTGGTTCCCAGCTTCCTTATGACCCTTCTGCTACCAGCCCCAGCCCACCCTGAGCCTCACTGACTAACCTGAGTATAGGGGGCCATCCCTTCCATAGGAGCCCTCAAAGCGCAAAGTCCAGAGTAACTCACTGAACCATCCTATAGATGGGACTGCTCTGCACACACCTCCCCTGGGCCACATGTCATGCTGGCAACAGTATGGAGATATTAGGCGGAAGCTGCTCTAGCCCCACTGCACTAAAGGTGGTGGTGACATGGGCCCTGGTGGGTTTTAAATTGCCTAAGGGTGGCAGATGGGACCAGGAGATATGTGGGAAGGCAAATTGAGTTTGAGCCCCCTATGCTAGAACATGACTCAGTAGCACTGAGGAAGTATGCAGAGTCCAGTTTTTACACCTTTTCATAGATTGTTTCTCCTCCCCATACAGACTGATAAAGGATTTGCTACTCTGTAGCTTCTATGCCCTCCCAAATTATTATTTCTATAGTACACAAAACAGCGTTGCAGCACAATCCAGTTCATTTTTACTTCATGGGCCCAAAATGCTTTACCATGGTACAAGTGTGTCCCGTGGAGTTTTGCAGAATTTTAAAGATCTCACAGAGCATGTCTCCTTTGAAGGCATATCCAACTGGCACACTCTTCCTTCATCCAAGACCCTGTTTTCCTAAATGCTTCAGATCATTATTCCTGGAAGGGAAGGAAAAAATAACTATTTCTTCTCCCATGGAGTTCTCTCTCTCTCTCTCTCTCTCTCTCTCTCTCTCTCTGTACACAGACAAAATCATAAATGTAACAGGTAAATAACACTACATATATGCAATATGACCAACTTGGGTTTCTAAGGGAAACACCATTTTTACTTTTCTGTCTTGTGTGTGCTTAAATTTGAAGCCATTCATGTATATTTTTGAATCAGAAACCTCTGTCATAAGTAATTCCATTATTGTAGATGGAATTGAACCTGAGCCCACTGGTGGGAAAGCTGGCCTTCAATCAAGGATGTAGTAAAATGAGTTTATGGTGTGAGCTTTGTTGTTACACCATCAATTAAACACTTACCTTCTGGTCTCCCTAATGAAAATTAAGGCCTTATTCAAAATGCATAGGCATTACTTTGTGCTCAGACCTAGTTACATAGATATGATTGCTTAAGTGTAACCTACAGCTTCTTTTATTGTTACTAAAGTATGTAAAGAGTGCATTTTGCTCCTCACCTCTGTTCTTCAACAACATTTGTTTCATAAACATTTTGTTTTTCTTATTGTTGCAGTATAATAAAACAATTATTTTAATAAGATATGTTAATAACATGTTCATGATATTGTTTTATAGTAGCTATTCAGTAACTTAATGGGGGCAAGTGAAGGCATCTTCTCCAACTTGTGTCCTGGAAATAGTTAATGCATTGCAAAAATCTCACCGTGCTTGCCAGCTCTCTGAGAAGTCCCCAGGCAGGTACAATAAGAGCAGAGGCCGGAGGCGAAGAGCCTGCTGCTGTTGACAACCTTTGGCTTTCACTAGGGGTCGCAGGATGTCAAAAAATCAATCTGCCAAGCAAGACAGGACTGCCATACCCAATCTGTGCAAAGCAGCTTGAATGCAATCATTTGCAAACTGAGAGTAATCCTTTGGAAAGCACGCAAATTAGGACAGCACATTAGGACCACACATTTTCCTCTTTCCTGGTGTTGCTTGCTCTAGATGAAATCTTGAGTATGCAGAATATGAACCTTATGTCTTGGGGAAAGGTACCTGATTTTTAACAAATATATGTAGCAGATCAACTGCAGGAAATTTCTCAAGTTGACACAGAGGAGAGAGATTGTCTTTGCTGCTGCATTTAATCAGGATATTAACTAAAGATTTGGTCAGACTCCATATAAACCATAATGTCATTTTTAGTAACCAGTGACACACACTGCTGTAAATGAATAATACATTTGGTTCATAAATGCAGATCTCTCTCTTAGGATCATGTCATTGCCAGAGGCACTGCTGTTGCTGCACTTTTAGAGCAGATTATCGGAGTAACATGCTTGGGCTTCCTCTATATGAAATTTGACCAATTGAATTTCTAACAATTTTACTTTTTAAAAAAAGTACTGATATTAAAACAGTCCCACCTAACACTCTCAAAAGAAAGAGTTTCCATATGATTTCTTCACTACTTTAAAAACAAATCCTTTTTTTGTACTCTTTGTACATACTCCAAGGTTGCTAGGTTGGCCCAGGAGGGGTTAACCAGGCCTGCTTGGCTGAGAGGGCCCCTACCCCACAGCCCTTCTGGGCATGCTCCAACTGCAGGCCTAGTATAAAACCCAGGGGAGCAGCTCATTCAGTAGGGTTGCCAGGTGTCCGGTATTTGCGGCCTCTGTCCGGCAAAAAAAGACAGAAAATACCAGACATTTTAAATGTCCGGTATTTTCTGTTTTTCTTGGATGGAAGGCCACTTGATATATTCTTCCCCTGCTGCATCTGGCAGAGGCGGAGGGGAGCGGGAAGCGTGGGGATTTAAACCTCTCAACAACTTTGGTCCCCCTCCTTTTTTTTTTTTTTGCTCAACCAATTTTTTTCCTGCCATGTTCGGTATTTTTTGTGAAAGTATCTGGCAACCCTATCAGTCAGAGTTGACCACAGGAAGGAGCTCCTGCCCGAGCACAGGAGCAACTGCCACCACAGCAGCAGCAGGCACTACTGCCGCCACAGCAGCAGCCATGGACACCGTGATCACAATGGCGGCAGCCACTATCGCAGCAAGCAGATGCCAGGGAGAGCGACTCACCCAGAGGACGCAGGTGGGGAAGAAACCGGTCATTGGACAGGGTACAAAGTAGCCCAGGGTGGGGAGCTGGAGGACTCCCAGCGAGCTCAGCATGTTTTGGGCTGATTCCCTGCTGAGCTAGTGGTGGGACATGCCCACCACTGACATGGCCCTTGGGCTGGGCCTGATGGAGAGAGAGGGCCCAGGTTCCCCTACCCCATCCCCATTGAACCCCAAAAGAGAGTGTTCCTTAATTGCAGTACTATAGCCTTGGCCACTGGGCCTTACTGCCCCGTGGACTGGAGTCATTATAGACTAGGCCGCTGAGCCGTACCGCCCCACTAATGAAGGCTATAGACAGGGGCCAGATTACGGGGTGAGATAACACAGATGGGGCTAACAGGCACCCCGTCTGGCCTCCCAGGGGTCCGGGCTTCCCACCCCATGACATACTCCAAGGTTGTTAGGTTGTCATTTTACTAACAGGGTGAGTTCTTAACTTGCTTTTTTGATATTCTAGGGAAATAGATACACTTACTCTGTTGATAGGACTTATATAAGTACCAGATAGAAACAGATAAGAAATATACAAGAAACAGCAAGACCAAAGTTGCGAATGAAACTAAACTGATCTTTTTTCTTAAGGAAAACGGAATGTGGAGACTGGATTGGGAAATGTTCTAAATACATCAAGCTATCCTTTCCTGAGTGTATTGAATCCCAAAATATCAGATGCTACTTTCAGTTAATATACTCTGGCCTAATTCACCTTGTTCTTTCTTTTAAGATTAATGAATGAAAATGAATTAATAGATGACTTGGATTTCTGACAGGAGGTGAGAGAAGGGAAAAAATAGCAGACCTCAGCATATGTATCTGTATATATAGATAGGTAATTAAATATACTGGAGGTGGAAATAGGACATATTTTCCCAAGTTGTTGATAAGCTTATTCCCTAAAAGCAGGAAAATTTTTGTCAGTTCCCACTATTATGTATTTTATTGTATAGTCTAAATGAAATGTAGGGTTTTACGTTAGAGTTTGTCTTGCATTTGTGTTTGAAGTTGTGCTTTAATATGTTTACATGTAGCCTGTCCTATAAATTGTTACCAGTAATTCATGTCTGTTGCTCTTGTAAATGCAATATCCACAGAACATGAGTGGAGCTGTGGCAGGATGGCTCAGACATGGAGCTAGTGCTTTCTATTGGTTGGAAAGTAAAGAAAATTAATTTTTTAACAAGCCCTGGTAATCCAAACATCACAATCCTTTTGTTTCTATTGCATTTCAATGTAAATATAGTTTAAAAGGATCCCCTGATTGTTGTAATATAGTTTTACAGAATGATAAACTCAAATGCCAAATTTAGATTTTGACCCAAATTTCACAAGACCCATGGTTCAGATTTATGGCTCTAGTGCAGATCTTATAGAGATACAGACTAGTTGTGAAATCTGTTTCCAGGTCAGAGTTTGAATTTTGGATGAGTCTGGATCTCAGATTTTGGTTTTGCCAAATATAGTATGGGTATTTCTTTGCTATCAATCATCCATATTTATTTGCCACCTCTACTTTCCCCCAGTGTGTAGTTTTATAGGAAGATAAAACAGAAATATTTTAAAAATATATTTCTGTATTCCATATCCACTTCAGAGTGGAAGTTCTACCGAAGTAATAGCATAACTCCATAATTGGGCTCTGTAATATGTGTATACTATACATATTTTATGTGTGTATGTTATTACATGTATTGTTTACATCAAATGTTCATTGCTGGTTGGATATATAGCACAAAACCATTGCTTTGATTGAAAAAAAAAATCTGTTTCTGAGCTACAGTATAATGCCTAAATCTTCAGACATAGGTTTTTAATTATTAGCACTTGACACCTCTGGTCTACACTAGGAAATTATTTTGAAATAACTTACTTCAAAATAATAAAATTATTTCAGGAGTTGAAATAACGTGCCCACACTATAGGGAAGTCTCGAAATTAGTCTGAAGCAGGCTCCCTTAATATGGAGGCACTACTTTGACTTAAAGCCCCAGGAAGCACTGAGGAGTAATTACTTTGAATGACTCTGGGGAGTAGTTATTTCAAAACAGCAGCAGTGGAGAGTCCACACTACCGCTATTTCGAAATAATTATTTCAGCATAAGCGTTATTCCTTGTGGAAAGCAGGAGTTGTTATTTCAAAATAACCAGCCCCTTATTTCAAAAAACCAGGCTTGATAATATGGATGCTCAACTTGTTATTTCGAAATAAGGGGGGTTATTTTGAAATAACTTCCTAGGGTAGACCAGAGCAACTTTATACAATACAACCTAGGAAAGAGGCTCATAATAATAAAGGACAACAATACACATGGTACAAGTAATTTTGTAGAACAGCTGGATTCTACTGGTAAAATTTAAATTAGCTTTTCCATAAACATTTGATTTTTACAGTATTTACATCACAAAAAGATGTAGTCTAAGGGTTGGCCTGTACAAAGTTAGGTCAACCTTGCTGTGTCACTCAGGGATGGGGAAAAGCTCCACTTCCGAGGGCATGTCCACACTACGAAATTATTTCAAAATAACTCCCAAAAAACTATTTTGAAATAAGCTTATTTCCTAAGGAAAGCAGGAATGCAGATTTTGAAATAACCAGCCCATTATTTCAAAATAATAGGCTTGGTGGTGTGGATGCTCCCCTTATTATTTTGAAATAAAAGGGGAGGGTGATTTCAAAATAACTCCCTAGTGTAAACTGCGGCTGAGAGACATACTTAAGATGACCTCAGCCCTAATGTAGACAGTGCAAAGTCAATGGAAGAATCCTTCTAACTTAGCTATCAACTCTGAGAAGTGGATTCACTGTAGCAGTGGAGGAACCCCTTCCATCATTGTTGTAAGTGTCTGCATTGCAGTGCTACTGTGGCACACTATTACAGGTATGCCGCTGTAATGTTTCTAGTCTAGACATACCCTAAATTGTGCCATTTATACGATGTTTTTCTGGAACAAAATCATCAAAGCACTGCATTCCAAGCCCAATAGGCATTATACACCTTGTAGGTAATATCTACTGTATGTGAGAGAAGAAAGAGACTGCTGTATAGTTAACTTTATATCAATGTTGTTACTACCAGTAAGACAAGGACATAGCAGATAACACTATGGTCATTGATAAACTTTATCAAATTTTCTCAATCCTTATCGTAAGACAATTGGTAGAGTTTTCTAAGTTCTGTGGGTAGTGGATGTGCAATGTGCTTTATTACTGACAATTCGGACTTTTAACAGTCCATTGTATCTGTTCGGAAGGACCAATTAAAGCTTAGCTACCCTAGTTATACTGCGGGTCTCATCTTCATTCATAAATACTAGAGTTGTAGAGGACAACTTTCTGTCTCCAAGGCTCTGCTGCAGAATTATTTTCATAACTTTTTTTCTTTCCAGCCATGAATATTGCCAATGATGCTGATTCCAGACATTTTTGGCAGGTTTTCTTGTTTATGTCCATTTGCTTTAGAATATTTATCAAAGAATTTGTGATATTCTGTTTTAATATCCAAAAAGTTGACCAAACAAGTTATGTTAGAAGTTCTCATCTGAAATGTATTCTGCTCAAAACTATGGATCCAATTCTGTAAGGTGCTGAACATCCACAGCACCCAGGAAGTTAGTGGAAGTTGGGAGATGCCTGCTCAGCATCTTATGAGAGCAAGTCCATTGTGAGCTTTATCCTATCAAAGGTCAGCCACTGGGTATGATTTTTTCGAAGATAGGTGACAATATGCTGAATACTGAACAGTAGAATTAACCCTGTGTATTTACTAGCCAGTCCCATTACACTATTTAATTATGGATTTGAAGTGCACAAAATTCAAAACATACAGTAGACTTCCGATAATCCGGAACCTATGGGACCTAGGTGGTGCCGGATTATCAGATATGCCGGACTATCAGGAGGTACTATAAACTGCTTTTATATATATACTGTATACATTATATACTGTATATAAAGTGTTCTTAACCCTTTTTATTGTACATACTGTATACAGTATACTGTAATGTTTTAGGTTTTTTAAGCCTTTTTTACCCTTTTTGCTCAGTTCAGCTGCTGCCGCTGTTACCTTGTAACTCATTTTTTGCCGAAGCTCACTCACTAGGCTCTTGCCATTTTGATGCCGGACTATCAGGAGTGCCGGACTATTGGATGCCGGACTATTGGAGTTTTACTGTACTTACTTAGACAAATGTTCTTTACACACCTGTCATTTGAAGCATGCTGTTATCACTCAGTAGAACTCTGATAAGCAACAAGTAAGAGTTAAAAAATCCAGTACTACCTCAGTAGGCCAGATTCTATTACTTTCACTCACTTTGGGTGGGTCTACACAGCACCCTTAACTTGAAATAAGCTACACAATTTGTGCTATGCAAATTGTGTAGCTTATTTCGAATGTATTTCAAAATAGTTTATTCCATAATTTGGCGCTGTCTACACAGCACCAAATTTCGAAATAACTCACTATTCTAAAATCCCCCTTAACCCTCGTGGAACGAGGATTACCAGGATGTCAGAATAAGCCACCTGTTATTCGAAATCTATTTTGAAATAGTGGGCTGCTTCAATAGATGCAGATTAGCTATTTCAGGATACTGAAGTATCCCGAAATAGCTCAGGAGCATAGACATATCCTTTGAGAATCACTCATTTTCACAAAAAAGCTCAGAGAAAACGAGACCAACTTCTGTTGATGCTACTCCATGTGAGTGAGGATGGCAAAACATAGCCGACCAAGGCTGAGAGAGATATAGGATGTTTTTGCCTAACAATTGTTGTTCTAGTTTAGTATTTACTGAGTGCTGTCAGTGAGCTTGGCATTGCATAAAATTATTTTGTGGCAAACCGTCTCACTTCAGAGAACACTTGCTGTCTGATTCATATGTAGTAATATGCCTGGATATTTGGTTTAGAATATTGCATTGCTCAAAAGCAATTCAGATTTCAGTGATTACTGGAGAAAAAGACTAGTCCAGTTCAACTCCTTTGCCATATTTGAAATATTGTAGATTATACAGTAATTGCTTGATGATGAAGTATAATAAAGTATCCTAACTGAACATGTGTTCAGTTCAGACATAGTCAAGGTTGTTTTTTAGCAAAGAGTTAAAAGCTGTTTTGTCTCTATATTAATATTTTTGTGCAAAGGAAGCTATTAGTACTAAATAGTCTAGAACTGTAATGGAAAATTTATTACAAAAGTTATCGTTCAGCACTAAAATGAAGGTCTTAAACAGCTGTAAAAGTGGACAATAGACATAGCATTATTTTTATAGCCAGAAAGTATCAGTATTCCAAAATGGAAGAATATCCATTATATACCCAAAGAATCTACAAAGCCCAAAATAACAAATAGGGTATCCTCTCCTGATCCTGTTGGAGCCAATGGATATTTTGCTACCGATTTAGGAGGCAACGGGATTAGATAAAGATTGAGGGCCAAATCTTACTTGAGTTACGTATTTTCACAAATAACCCTATAGGCTTTATGAGTAAGGTAAGTAGGAATTGGCTTGAGTGTACTATGGGTCAGGTGTGAAAATAATATAAATCTACTACAGGTTGGACCTCTCTGGACCAACACCCTGGGGACCTGACCAATCCTGAATGAGGGAATTTACTGGACCAGAGGAGGTCCCCTGTTACTAGCCCCCCCTCCGTCCCCTCCCCTCTGCCGGCCCTAGCTGCCCCCTGCCGAGCTGCCATGCTTCTGTGGCCCCAGCAGCTGGGACTGCCACGTCCTTGGACCTGCTACCGGGGCTGCCGCAGCTGCCGTGTCCCCTGCCCTGCCTCCGCTACTGGGACTGCTGCAGTTACCACAACTCAGGCTCTGGCCCCGCTGCCGGGGCTGCCGCAGCTGCCGCAGCTGCCATGTCCCTGGCTCCACTACTGGCGCTGCCATGGCCCTGGCTGTGCTACTGGGGCTCTGGGCCCGGGCCTGGTCTCAGTCCCAGTGGCGCCAGACTCCGAGCCACCAGCCCTCTTGCTACTGGCACATTGTCTCCTAAAACTCAGAATACAGATCTTTGAGTTTGCTCTAGACAAGCATATACTTAAGATAATCTGACCCTTTAACTTTGAATGTTGCTTCCCAATTAAGCTTTTCTGGCCTTGGATCTAAATAGCTGTCCACAGCTGCTGCAAATTGATTTATTCTCTGTGGAGAGTGAGGGATGCTGACCAAACACCAGAGAACAGCAGTTTCTGATTTAGATAGTTATACTAAACAATCTGTTTTCTGCTTATTTGCTTGTTTTACCATCCACACAAGTTTTAGAGCTAATGGGTTTACTTTTACATTTTATATAATATAAGAAATAGAGGACACAATTGTATTTTAGATGTAGCTGGAAGTACTGACCATTATTAAGACTGCCTTATACTTTCTATTAACAGACAGTTGTGACTTATTTAATAACTTTGCTGAACTTTAAGCATTTGGGCTGAAATTTTCCATGCTGGGTGTCTCCCTCAGACTGATATTTTTTTTCATATCAGCCAATATGGTCTAGCTGTTTCTGAGAATGAGGTCGAGGGGGAAAAAAAAAGATGTAGTTTTGCCCAAGTTGGAAATTAGTGACTTTTCTTCTAAACATCTGTCTTGACCCTAAGTTTTGGAACAGGACTTTAAAAAACCACTCACTTGCCAGATTTCATCAAGGATGTGCCTTTTGCCATCCCTTTGAAAATTGGGCCAAATTTGGTCAAGTGATTAAACCTTAGAGAAATCCATTAGCACATGCTCAGTAGAAACCTCTTAGGCTATGTCTAAACTACATCCATCGTCCCAAAAGAGGGATGTAAATTAGACAGATTGAAATTGCAAATGAAGCCGGGATTTGAATTTCCCATGCTCATTTGCATAATGGCAGCCACACATTCTTTCGAAAACGGGTATTTTGAAAATGAAACCACTGTCTAGACATGGTTCTTTCAAAAAAAAACCCTTTTTCGAAAGAACGTGCAGCTGCCATTATGCAAATGAAGTGTGGGAAATTCAAATCCCGGCTTCATTTGCTATTTCAATCTGTCTAATTTACATCCCTCTTTCAAAAGTGGGATGTAGTTTAGACATGCCCTTAGATTTTTAGCAGCTGAATTCCTTGCAGATTCTATCTGCACCCTGGACGTGGACCAAACCAGAGCTGAGCAGGGTTTTCCCCTGCCATTGTAGATCTGGATAGTTTTGGCTATGCTAGGTGTAGGTCCAGTTACTTTCACAGATAGCATAGAGACACTCGATTCTATGCTGTCAGTGACCTACCTGTTGGGCCTAGACAGCCTGGAAGAGGAAGCTGCCTGATTTGAACAGAGAAGGGCAAGAACTGAAATGTAGAAGAAGAATGGGGACTAGTGGGATGAGAAGCCTGAGGGGGTGTGTATGGAAGCTGGAAATGGGAAGAGAAGAGGGAAACTGAGAAATGAGATGTGGTGGGAGGTTGTGGTGTGCTGGGCAGGGAAACTGACACTGAAAAACAGAGCAGCAGGGAAGAAAAATGTGAAGGGTGAGGGGAGATGGATTAGATGAAGATCTTAGGTGTGGGGCAAGAATTGGCACTAGCTGAGCAAAGACACTGAGGCAAAGAGTGGGGATGTGTGTATGGATGTTGATATTGGAGCCTAGAGAGAGAGATTGGGATTGGAAGCCAGTGAAGATTCAGGGTGCTAGTAGGATTGCCAAATGTCCAGTTTTGGACCAGAATACCTGGTCAAAAAGATCCTGGTGGCTCCAGGCAACACTACTGACTGGGCCGCTAAGTCTGGTCAGTGGTGCAGTGGGGCGCTGGGGCTAAGGCAGGTTACCTCCCCTCCCTGGTTCTGTCTGGTTCCCAGAAGCAGCCACGAGGTCCCTGCAGCCCATAGAAGCAGAATGGCTCCATGAGCTGTCCTTGCTTTGAACACCACTTCTGCCACTCCCATTGACTGGGAGCTGTGACCAATGATTTTTGTGGGAGTAGCCTCTGTGAGTGTAAAGGCAGCACAAGGACAGCCTGACAGCCACTTCTGGGGAGCCATGGTAAGTGTCACCAGGACTGCACACCCCATTCCACACCCTAAACCACTGCCCAGCCCAGTGTCCACCCCCACAACCACATGAGCCTACTCCTGCATTTCAAACCCTTCATCTCAGGCTCCACACCAGAGCCCTCAAACACTCCAACACCCTGCCCCACCCCAGTGAAAGTTGAGTGAAGGTAGGGGAGAGCAAGCAATAGAAGGAGAATGGATGGAGTCAGCAAGGGAACAGCAGAACAGGGACAGGGCCTCAGGCAAGGGTCAGGGCAGGATGTTCTGAGTAGCCAGAGGGAGGAGGGGAGAAGACACATGATAGGAACAGGACAAAAGGGGGAATAGGTCGAAGTCCTATAGGTGTCCAATAAATTATACTAACCCAAGATTCCTGAATGTCACCAATCCTCTGCTGTCAGCAAATATGTTTTGACTCATTGGCAAAGCATATCATCCTTTTCTGGTGCTGGTCCACATGAAGGATGGCAAACTACTACTGCTGTCAGTTAGGGTATGTCTACGCTAGCCCCCTAGTTAGAACTAGGGAGGCTAATGTAGGCATTCGAAGTTGCAAATGAAGCCTGGGATTTTAATATCCCGGGCTTTATTTGCATGTTCCCGTCGTCGCCATTTTTAAATTCCACTAGTCGAAGTAACTGCCGGCTACGCGGCAGTGAAGCGATAATTTGAACTAAGTCCTTAGTTCAGATTAACTGTTACTCCTCATGGAATGGAATGAGGTGTAACAGTTAATTCGAACTAAGGACTTAGTTCGAATATCCGTTTCACTACGCCGCGAGCCGGGCAGTTACTTCGGACTAGTGGAATTTAAAAATGGAGACCGGACGGGAACATGCAAATAAAGCCCGGGATATTTAAATTCTGGGCTTCGTTTGCAACGTCGAATGCCTACATTAGCCTCCCTAGTTTGAACTAGGGGGCTAGTGTAGACATACCCTTAGTCCATTTCTTCAAGTGGCAGAAATTGGTGTGGTGGATCTAAAAATTGCCTGTGAAAGCTCATTGTTCATATGTAGGATGATCACATACTATTTTCTTCCATTGAACCCTCCTTCATTCAGTGCACAAGATGGACCTTCTCTGCTTTATTTGTTGCAGAAGTTGGAGGATGTGTAGAAATGAGGCAGAAAATTACAGGAAGAGAAAGAATAATCTCATGATTCAAACAGTTAAATGCTATCCCAGTGAACTAAATTCTACCTTTGTTTGTGACACAAAATTCCAATGTGATGCTAGTAAAGTCACTTAACCAAAGTAAATTAAGTGCTCTGAAAACTTATGTCCAAGGTGTCTCAAATTGGGCACCACAATTAGTGGATACTGTTTACCTTGATCTTTTTATGCTTCAGTTCCCCATCTATAATGGGGATAACACTCCTTTACCTTACAGGGGTACTGTGAGTATAAATTCATTAATGCTTGTGAAACACACTATAGTGATAAACACAATAGAAAAACTATGAGGAAACTAATAATCCTGCCTTAATATCAGGGTTTGAATAGTGTGTAGTAAATAAGACCTAGGACACACATTGAAGAATGAGGAGAAAACAATTAAGGAATAGCTGTTCATTAACTGAGTACTTGTATGTTCTGTGCACTGAATGAAATCTGAATTTAGATTGTAAAGGCAATGCTCATTCTGGCATTTTCTAACTTTTGAGTTCTTGACTTTGAAGCATTAATAATGGTCTTTCAGTTTTTTGTGTTTGATTTCAAGAGGTTGGGTGGTTGAAGGAGTCAATGAAGAAAGAAAGTGAAACTCATGAAATATAATTTATTTTTCATACTTCTTCAGAAGTGTGCTGGGGACTTTCTAGATAAAGCTTGTATTTCAGGAGTTTAAGGGAAAGAGCTAACTTTTGTTTAATTCACTCCTTGAAGTGTTTTTGAAAATCTGGACAAAGCCCCTGCCCCAAGGAGTTCATGATTTGGGGCCCTAATCCGTCAGTGGTTTAGGTATTTGCTTAACATTATTCTGTAAGTAATCCCATTGTTTTCAATAGGACCATACTGTGCTCTGCAGAAGTGCAAGGAACCACACACCCAGTTTGGGTAGAGAGAGACATGCTAGTCCTGCCTGAGCCAGCATGTAAAAATAATGTAGCCAGTTGTAGTGTGTGCATCTCAGGACAGTCGCCTGAGTACAATCCGCCCTAGGTACAAACTTGGGCAACTGACTAGAACCACTGCTTGTGCTACCCTCAGCTACTCTGCTAGAGCCGGCCTTAGGGGTGGGCAAACTGGGCCCTTGCCTATGGTGCCATAGCCAGAGGGTGAGGGGCAACTGGGCATATTGCTGGGCAAAGGGAGTGGAGGGTACTGGCAGGGGGGGTAGTGTGGCAGCACATAGTGGAAATGCAGGGCTGCAGTTGAGGGCACAGGTGAGAGGAAAATGCAGAGGTTGGGATGAAGGGGGCACTGTGCAGAGTTTAGGGGGAAAGGGGGCACAATGCAGGGGCTAGTGGTAAAGAGAGCAGGGGTTGGGGAGCTCATGGGTACCAGGGGGAAATAGGTGGTGCTATGCCCTCCAGAGTCAGGGGCACCAAAACACAAGTTCACTCAGAATGCCATTTTCCTTAAGGCCAAACTTGTCACTGCTATTTTTAGCAATCTACATTGAGCAGAAGTAGTTTGTGTGTCTTCACTGAGAAGTGTGTACCCAGCTGAAGCATAAAGAGGGTCCTACCAAATTCATGGCCATGAAAAAATGCATCAGGGGACCACAAAATCTGGTCTTTTATGTACTTTTGGCCTATACAATACAGATTTCACCAGTGTTCCTTAAACTGGAAGTCCCAACCCAAAGGGGAATTACAGGGCAATTGAAAGATTTTTGTTGGAGGGTTGTGGTACTGCCACCTTTACTTCTGTGCTGCCTTCAAAGCTGGGTGGCTGGAGAGCAGTGGCTGTTGGCCAGGTGTCTAATTCTGGAGGCAGTGCCCCACCATGTCATCCTTACTTGTGTCCTGCTGCCTTCCAAGCTGGGCTGCTGGCCAGCAGCCACTGTTGTCAGGACAGCCAGCTCTGAAGGCAGTGCCACTGCCAGAAGCAGGGCAAAAGGAAGAGTGGCAATACTGTTAGCCCATAACAATAACCTTGCAACTGCCCCCACAATCTCCATTTGGGTCAGGACTCTACTGTTACTTGACAGTGACATTTCAGATTTAAACATCAGAAATCATGAAATGTACTGTTTTAAAATCCAGTGACTGTGAAATTTACCCAAATGGACTATGAATTTGGTAGGTCCCTAAGAATAAATGTACAGAGCTCGGTGAAGAATTGAGGCCTAAGCAGCAGACACATAGACAAAGGAGGAGGTGGTGTGACAAAAATGATGGAGCAGTTTATTGGTGGGGGCAGGGGAGGGCTTGTTAATATTTTTTGTGGTGGAAGAGAGTCTCTATAACTCTGCTCCAGTGAATTATGTAGTGAGACAGGGTCAAAGAAGTAGAGCACCATCGCCTGTTTTGTATATTATTCATACTCTAGCATTGTTAGGATTGTTGGGTTTGTAACGTATTCAGCATTTTGGAGAAAAGTGAAAATGCTGCAGGTTGGGTATTTTGTTGTTGCCACTGCTGTTGTGTTCCTTTGGTTGGTTTCCTTCCAGCTTATGCTGTCTGTTTCTTTGGCTATGTGTTGGTTTCTTTGGAAACGGCTGTAGGAAGAATTTTGATTGATTGATTGTGTTGTCATGTGGATTGTCAGAATTGTGAGCGTTTTGGAGTGGTGGTGATATATCTATGATTCCTGCTCCCCCAGTTTAAAGTGATTTTTTTTTAAATTGTGAAACCAGAAACAACATATGCTGAATATTGTGATGCGTGTTCTTTAAAAAAATGTAAGCTAGAGAGATAATACATTTATGCTTTAGAAAATCCTTCTTCACATAAATAGAACATTATTTAATAAACCAGGACAATAATTTCTATTCATGGGAGGAAGGATTTTCTAAAGTATACATTTGTTATCTCTCTAGCTTACATTTTTCTAGAACACCCATACCTGTGATATCTAAATGCTGTTGAACTGTTATAAATGGGACAGAGTTTTAAAACTTAATTTTGAATCAGTAATTTAATTGTGAAGTAGGTCTTGTCTTGACTCTATAAAACAAGTTTACTTGATCTTGTGCTTATGTACACACACCATATATTTTTGTTTTACTCCATCTACTGCAACAGGTATAGAAGATCTATTTCTATGTGTTTGTCACAGGTGTATGTCTGGGTCTCTCTTACCTGGGTCAGAATTCTATGAGGAAAGCTGTCCTCAAGCTTTCTAGTGGTTGGTGCTGTCTTGATGTTTCTGGTGGTGCTGAGGTCAGGAGCAGATTGTCTGCTGGAGGCTCCGAGTGACGTCAGTGCGTAACTTGCTGGGAGAGTTAATCTCCCACTGGCAAGAGAGTGAGACAGTCTAATAATCATCTCACTGAGGAGATTGGCACATTTGGGATCACACACTGTACAGTCTTTTCCAGTGACTACAAAACAACTGGCAAATACCATGATTATTAACACTCTAACAATATATGTGTATGTATAAATCTATTTTATGTATTTAAGACCATTCTGTTTTGTGTTTGGGATCCACAGCAACTACAAAGAAAATTAATGTTCCAAAGGTAGGTATGTCTTTTTATATCTGTGTATAGAACTAGGTTTGATTAACAGGACACTAAGCCGAATCTGTTTCTCTTAAAATTAGTGAAGTACAATTTGTGAACTAAACAAGTGACCAGTAAAATGTTAGAACAAATACCGCATAGTGTAATGTAAAATAGTAGAAGTTAGCTTTTTGTTCTGATCACGGCGCACAAGCTCCCTCTGTAGAATATTGTATTTGTTAATAGATACAGCCCACCAGTCCAAAATGTCATACTGATAAAGACAAGTTGTCATATTCTAGCATTTCTTTGATGGTTTTGATATAAAGGTTCTCTGATTCCTCTTTGAGAGTTCATTGCTGATCAAGGAAACTATGCTGAAAGGAGAAAAATATTCACTAAATTTTTCAGGCTTATTTCTAAGCTGATGTAACATGCTCTTCACAGGCTTCTGTTACTGACAATAAACTGAACTTCTGGTAAATTAACTTTTATGGAATATTACAACCAAATTTTTAGTAACATTTGCTCATTTTGAGGTCTCAACCATATGAAGTTAAAGGCAGCTGTCAGTCCTTACACACAACTTAAGTTGGATCCTCTGAAATTGAGGCGTACAAAATAAATGAATATTTCTGAAAACATTGACATGAATTGATGTTTGATACTGAATGTGCTTTGGGGCAGCAAGGTACCACCTACAACTCCGTCCCAGTGTTAATTGCATTGACTGGGAGGTTATCTACCTATAATGGCACCACACCAGAGCAACACTCATCATTCTTTTTAGACTCACACTGAGGGACTCAGATAAGCTAGAATGACAGCTAGACGTGACTATACACTTCTCTTTTTTTGTAGCCAGAATTATATAGTCACAAAAAATACACTAATAACTGCAGCAAAGACAAGGGGCTCTTTTAATTAATCCAGATTTGATTATCAGAATTACAGCCCACCAGCCTCACATTTGTGTGTCCTGGTCCTATTCCCTAAACTTCCACCACCAGAAGAAGCTCTGTCTAAAGCTTGAAAGCAGGTGTCTGAGTCTCATCAACAGAAGTCCAATAAAATCTGTTACATCAGCCACTTCTCAGGTATCTCTAGTAGCAAGCAGCTTGAAGGTAGATCACACATGTAACTTTCCAATACTAAGCCTCCAGAAACTAGACACTGAAGTTTAAGAAAATGAACCAGGTGCTAATAAATGTTCAGTCCAATCTGATTTTATGTGTTCTGTCTGTGACTCTGACTTATTATGACTCAACACCACCGAGGAATAGACGCATGTGTCCTGTTCGCGTGCTAAGGAAGAAGGGACAATCTCTTTTGCCTGGGAAGTTGTTAGCGCATACCAGACTTTTGAGGGCTCTGTTGTAAAATAAAGACAGCATCTTCAGCAACCCTTTCAAAAGTCAGTGTTAAATGTAGCACCATCACGAGATTTGAACAGCAGAAAGTCCCAGCTACCTACCCCCTCTTCTCCTCCTCCACCCTCCTTCCCAAGGAAATTTGTAAAAGGAGGAGGAGTTTGTGAAGGAAAAATCTCACCTTAGTTTACAGTTTGAGACGCTACTGCAGGGTCGGAATCACTCTAGCGGGAGGGGGGGGGGGGATTAAGTGAATACAGGGGTATTTTTATCGTTTTATTTTTATTCATGTTTTCTTTCTCCAGGTTGATCAGCTAAAAGGCAGCTTTGCGTGTTGATCCGTTCGCTGGCTTTATAGAGAGAGAGAGGAAAAACCACCACCCACCAACCACTCACACTCCCCTGAGTGCGATTGACTGAGCGCTCAAGCTGAATTGTACAAGGTAGCAGACTGAAAACAAGGGAGGAAGAGTGGAGCTGTGTCTGCTGCTTCTACGGAAACTTTCTTTGCAAATAACCGTTTACAACTCTCCTTCGGAGCCACGTGAAAGAAGAAGAAGAAAAAAAGCAAAGCCGGACTGCCTGGAGCTGCTGGTTGCACGCTGAAATGTTATGTCGCATTTGCCTTCTTCTATTTTAACTTTCCTTCTGGAACTGCCTCCCAGCCCCTTGGCTGGACTGCGGAGATCAATGGACCTTTTATATCTCCTGCTGCCCGTATTTACACAAACTATGGGCGCTTAAGCTCCCTCCACCCCCGCTCACGGGGCGAACGCTGCACGGCGGCAGCCGAGGGAGAAAGGCACTTCTTCAGAGACAAGGGGGGGACACGTTGCGGTGATTCCTCCTCCTCACGGATTCTCCTCGGGCTCCTTCGCTGCTCGGCGTTGACCTGTGTGGTGTTTTATCTGATTCCCACAAGCTCCCCCTCTCCCCCGCCCCGCGCCCGTCCTTTAAAACAAATACCATGCGTTGCTCCTCTCTGGAGAGAGCTCTATGGAGAGAGAGGCACCCCGTGAGCGCGCCTGTGTTTTCCTAAGACTATCAAGAGAGCAGATCACAAGCAGCCCGGATCCTGACCCTGATTGTATGAATAAGTAAGCAGGATGCTGACGATTGTGTTAGTTGCCTCTAAGGTTTTTATAAGCTGGGAGGCAGGGAGGGAGGGGGGGGAGAGCAGAGACACCGCGCGGGGAGGGGGGAGAGGGGAAGCCCTTGCACTTTCTCCGCGCTCCCTTCAGAGCGGCTTCCCATCCCCGTAGGGCGCTGAGGTCTGCGAGAGTGGGAATTCCTGTCAGCGCCCCGCTTCTCTCCCTTTCTCTCTCTCTCTCTCCTCTCCGTGTGGCAGTTTGCCGATGTGCACACCGGATCCATCTTCCCGCAGCAGCCGCAGCAGCACCGGGTCAGCAGAGCGCGCGGGAGGAGGCAGCCGGCAGCAAGGATCCTGCCTGCCCCGGAGCCCTGGCAGCAGCGGGCAGCGCCTTGCGGCGGGAGGAAAGTTTGGCTGCGGGCTGACAGCGGCGAGAAGGCGCCCTGACAGGCGAGCTCCCTAGTGGGAATTCACCCCCCGGCGCCAGCCCACCCGGCAACTTCTCCCGGCACGGGGAGGAGGTGGAGAAGGGGCAGCACCTCTCTCCTCCTCTATGGTGCGCCCATAGGGCTGGGGACACCTACAGCCCACAGCATCTCAGCGGAGCCTTTAGGTGGAGAAGAAACCGCCTCCCTCCATCCCTTGCCGTGTCAGTCCAGCGTGGACAGCGGCTCAGGCCTCCTGGTTCTTCGCTGCCCCCTCGCCCCACCACTGTGGTAGGGAGGAGGAAAATGCTTTGCTGGAGGGTGGCGTTGTGGCTGGCTGGGTTGACTGCCTGGGGGGAAGCTTTCCTCCTGCTCTGGCCTTGATTATGACTACACTTACGATTTCCATGAAGAGGATAAAGCTGAGGCGATAGATTATAAGGATCCGTGTAAAGCTGGTAAGTGACCTCCAAGCCTAACACGCCCCCCCCCCTCCACTCCATCCTTCCCTCTTGTCTGGTTTTTTTGCTTTCCCATGTGTGTGTAAACGGGGGAGCTCACCTGCTCCCTCCTCCCTGGGGGGAAAGGTCAATAGGACTGGCGAAGGGGGAAGTGCGGAGTTGGCCTCCAGTGCTTTGCTGTGTCACACGCTGGGATTTCTACGGACCTGCTTTCTCAGGACTTAGTTTCCACTTTCCTTGCACTTTGCAACTGTGCTTGGAAGGCAAAGTGCTTGGAGTGCACTTTTTCGCACATGTTTTGTTTGCGCCTCTGCCATGATTTATTAGAAAGCCTTGAGTGAATCCCAGAATTGGGCTCATTTCCCTGCTCCCCAGGAGGCGTTTCCAGACACTGCAGCCTTTGGGTTGGATAGACAGGGAACCTGTCTCGAGGCTAATGGCCACAACCTCACTCCTTATTGTAGAGCTCTCAGAATAACTGGTCCACGGGTTGATCACCCCGCCCTCCACGCTTATTTTTATTTACAGCGCCAGAGAGTTCCTGCTTCCTCCCAGCTGCAGCCACTGGACGGGGGAGCAGCTGAGAAGAACTTGCAAGTTCCAAAGGGCACTTGAAATAAAGAAAGGCCCCGAGTCCAGTGCCATTAGCCCTAGCGCGCGCCTCGCCCTGCCTTCCTTGCACAGTCACAACTGCCCTTTGAAGTCAGGAGGAATGTTGGCCGGCCAGGAAGGCAGGATCGGGCTTCACATACCGCGGTCTAGGTTTGTTGGCTTCTGCTAGAGCGCCCGGCAGCAGCAGCAGCAGCAGCAGCAAGCTCTCTCGGCTGCTGCTTGCACATGCTGAAGGCTGCCACCACGTGAGGAGGGTTCCACTGGTCCCCTCATCCCCCTGACTGGCTGGATCTCTCACTCTCCCCCCTCCCAGCCCCAACCTGTTTCTTGAACCATTGTCTCTCTTTCCTTGTTTACAGCCAGCACTCAGGCTGAGCGATTACTAGAAGCCTTGATCTTGTGATTCCCTCGATCTTGCACCAGAGAGCCACCTCCAGTGGGCGGCCTCTTTCCCCCCATCCTCGGCTACCAGTTGAAAGTGTCTCCCGGCTTTCCATCACAATTATGCCGGGCTTTTAATTAAAGAGCAGCTCTTTTTGTGGATTGACTTTGATGGTCCCCTGGATGGTCTCTTCAGACAGTTTCTCTATGTGTATTTATGCCAATGCTCACACAGACAGAGCTGGAGAGGAGAGTGAATAGGAGGGGTGTGAGGATTCCTACATTTAAATCACATTCATTGACTGTATTCATTTTACAGCCTGCTAGTATTTGTTGTGGTTATTCAGACTTTGACAGTGTAGACAAGTTAGTAGCCACAGCCAAATAAAAATCTGGGCTGTCTCTGTTCTGTTTACTGATTTGTTTCTAGTGTCTATAGAAATAATCTTCTTCCTTTATGTCCAATTAGATTTTTTGTAATTTTCCTTTGTAAAGGGAAGACCTGTTTTTGTATAATATTTGCTGGGGAAGTGACCTTGTTTTAGGTCCTTTAGGTAGCTTTGAGTAAAATAATATTGGATCCAATCCTACTTCCATTAAAGTTAATTGCAAAACTCTCAGGACTGCTCTACACTAGACCAGGCAGGTGGGCTTAAGGTACACCATCCAGCTAAGTAAAACATGTAGCTGAATTCAGCTTGCCTTAAGAGGAGCCACTGCCATGTCTACACTGTGGGTGGCGGATGGGAGCACATGCTCTCATGGGATTCCCTTCCTCCTCACAGAATGAGGAGTACAGGACGCAGGACAGTCTGCCCTCAGCATTCGATTTGGGGATCTATACTATACACACTAAACTGAATGCTAGAAAATCAACCTCTGGAAGATTGATCTTCTCTGTAGTATAGAAATGGCCCTCGGTGACTTCGGGGGGACCAGAGCAAGCTTCGTTGCTTAAATGAAAGAGTGTACCTTTTTACTTGCAAAATTTGTTATGGACACTTATTCTAAGTCATGGTGATTCACATCAGCCTCAGTTTAAAATAAGTGTTAGCTTTGTAGCTGTCTCCTTTTGCATTAATTAGTTATTCTATATCCTGAAACCTAGTTCAGCCAAAGGTGGTGTTCTCTATGTGTACGTGGGTTTGCTGAATTTGAGGAGAATGTGGTGAACATTTATGTCAAATATGCAGACACTGTGTTTTTCTAATCACAAAAATATTCCTTTCTGAAGTGTGAATTGCTAAGTATTCTTTGGTTAGAGCTGAAGAATGTACAAGTTCAAAAATAGCAGACTCAATTGCAAACAAATCTTAATTTATTCCAGTTAAAAACATTCAAGAAACTTCGTATAAAGAGGAAGTTACTTACCTTTTGGCCACAACTGATTTGAACTCTTTTGAAGTTTTCGAAAACAGGTTTTGAGTGATATCTCATTCATTTTTTATTTCATATGAAATGTTTTTGTCTACACTCCAGTGAAGTGAAATACTTGTAGGGTTTTTTGTACTTTTTGTTCATTTTATAAAATTATACTTGGGTGAGTTTTAAACAAGTATTGCATGTAGGAAACAAAAGGAGATGTGGGTGCAAGCTCTCTTTTTTTTCCATTTTGTGTTCATTTTGAGAAGGCAGAATTAGAAGGTGAGACATTTGATTCCAATTTAATATTTCATGTAACATCAGCCATATATACAGTTTTTTATGATGATTAAAAATGACCCATGCTCCTCCTTATGAGAGAACTTTTCCTTGGATGCTCAGATAATACAGTGACAAGAACCATGTAACTACTGAAATACATAGATAGATGCATGGTAGATTTACATGTGTCTAGTTCCTATTAATCTTAAACAGAATCACTTCCATATTTCTCTACATGTTGAATAGCCCTTTAGTTTTTGAATGTACAGTAACTTTGTTCTTCACACCCATAGGTAAAATCCATCAGACTATTTCCATAGTAAGGTCCCACCCGGTGGAAGGAAGGGTGGCAGAGTCAGGGTTTACACATGGAAGTATGGGACTTAACTTTCACATCCAGTTTTGTGTGGATGTGCCATGGATGAAGCAACAGGATATAACAAGATAACCTCCTCTAGGAAATGTATGCACTGCAAGTATGTATATTAGGTATACAGGCAGTCCCCGGGTTACGTACAAGATAGGGACTGTAGGTTTGTTCTTAAGTTGAATTTGTATGTAAGTCGGAACTGGTACATATTGTAGGGGAAACTCTAGCCAAACATTTCTCCAGAGCTCAGTTTTATTCTCCCACACCTCAGTTCCGTCAGTCCTTTATTCTCAAGCTGAGGTGTCTGCTGAGAAAAGCCGCTCCACGTCCCCTGGTCTGCTGGGGGTGCTAGCCGCGTCTCCCTGGTCTGCTGGGGGGAAGCAGCTAGTGCGGGGTTGCCTCACCCCGTTTGTAAGTAGGGATCCGATGTAAGTCGGATCCATGTAACCCGGGGACTGCCTGTAATTAAGGCCAATGTTAGCTTTTTTGCTAGACCTTCAGTGACTAACTATAACACAAAAAATGCAGTTATTTTACATGAATGTTTATGATGAGAACAGTTATGTCCCATACTCAGATGGATTTCTGCTCACATTTTTATATGAGGAAACACCATAAAACATCTATCAGTTACATAGTAACATGCTCCAGATATTGAGGAATTAAATTGAGGTTTTAGGAGAACTAGTAGATTGACATACTGTTATAATTTGTGGGAATTAATTAAAAATTTGGGGTTCTTTTTGTAAAAAAGGACAAAGGGAGGAAAAGAGGGACATGAAATAAATAAAAGCACTTTACAACTGCCCTTTAGCTGGAAGATGTGCTGATCGCGGGGGCTTAGTTTGTCACATAAAATTTACATTTTACCACAATTAAGGTTTCCTTAGCTGCATGTTTGATTTTAAAAATAAGTGTGCATTTCCATTCTGCTTTCCTCCCAGCTATTTTCTTATGGATAGCTGCTCACTGTTTTCCAAAGAATATATAGGAAAACGACCATAATTTCATGCTACAATGCACATGGTAAAGCAGATCATCAGGTGTCATCAATTGTCATAGGTCCATTGAAGTTAATCCTTCCCCTCCATGTCTTTTTATGGGCTCCTCTACTTACTACAGTATCAGAAACATCAGGAGGAGGCAATATACTCTTAAGGAAGCGTGTAAAGAAATGTCCTGAAAACCCACTAGTGAGAGGTCAATGGTTTTGGTTTTTTGAGTGTCTGTATGTGAGTCTTCATGCAGATGTAATTTCTTTCCAGGGAAGCAGGAAGAATGGGAGACACTGCTAGCTAGGTTCATGTTCTTCCAAGATTGGTGTGGTGCAAAATGCTACAGAAACAGGAAGAATACCCCACACAGTACCCCTGCCCTATGACACCATGACTCCAACTTAATGAAAGCAGAAATTCACACACCGCAAATTCTGCAAACATCTGTGAAAAGGTCCTGGGTTTCTAGGGAGAAATCGTGTCAGTGACTGTTAGCTCGTGTGCATTTATGGCCCTAACTTCAGATATTACGTGCGAAGAAATATCTTTGCTCTGTGCATCCTAAGTGGAATCAATGGCAGGAGGGCCTGGGAAAAAGGAATGTTGACAATGCTGGGTTATGAGTGGAGTATGATGATGTAAGGAGGCCATGATAAGAGTGTGATCTGTGTGGTTGATAGTGTTTCCCTACTAACCTATATAGCCTTTTCATGAATTTTGATTCATGACATTTCTTCTGACAAGCACTGTGGCATGCAGAAACAGTGAGATGTGATGTAGCATGGTTTCTCTGCTTTTGAGGCCTCACATATTTTCTTGTGTTTCGCAACAGGAGAGGAGCATATCACCCTTAGTGTTTATCATGATAAATTTCAAAGGTGCATTTTGATTTCAGCTTCCAAATCTAGTTAGATGAAAGGTGAAATACTGAGACAGTCTTCATAACTATAGCAGCAGTAATCCTATAAAGAATCTAGGAATGTTCATCTTATAACAAGAAACTTTGTGTACATGGGATGTTACTCCAGAAGTAGTCCAATAGACAGCAATAAAGGGCACTATCCAGCTAATCAAATCTGATTATTTAAACGTTTTTCTCAGGAGTCCTGTTTGTTGTTTTTCTTTTGGCTGGTTAGACAGTAGAAGTATATTGGAAAAAAAAACCAGCCACAGTTTACAACAAGCACACCAGATAATGCGGGTTACTCACATTCAGTACGTCTAGACAGCAGAGATATTTTGGGATACCGCCCGTTATTTAGAAATAGATTTTGAAATAACGGTCATGGTATTCTGGCATCCCTGTAACCCTCATTCCATGAGAGTTAAGGGATGTCTCGAAATAGTGTGTTATTTCGAAATACAATTGAAATAAGCTATGCAATTTGTGTAGCGAAAATTGCGTAGCTTATTCCGAGATAAGGGCGCTGTCTAGACACACCCTCAGTGCCTGTATAACTTGCTTTGGTATTGGGCACCCAAGAAGGTG
The DNA here is from genome assembly GCA_019425775.1 of Rafetus swinhoei. NCBI lineage: Eukaryota > Metazoa > Chordata > Testudines > Trionychidae > Rafetus > Rafetus swinhoei. The sequence goes on along the minus strand of CM033449.1, from coordinate 74,186,225 downwards.
TGTTCTGTTGTTTTTACCAATGAAAATAGCAAGAAATAATATAAAGAAGAATAATTATCTTTACAGATGGGTATTTTTGGGAAGTTAATGATGGTGAGAGTGGTTGGTTAACCATAGTGTGCATAGAGCAGGTAGGACTATGGGTGATGGTCTAGTGATCTAAGCACGAGAATCAATAATTACTAGATTACTATTACTCCAAAAAGTACCTAGATTACTGTTTCCAGTGCTGACTTCTTTAAGGTCTTAAGCAAGCCACTTGATTTCTTTGCTTCCATTTTTAAAAATCCGGAAAATGGGGATGATGTGAAGCAAGGTGGAAAGCTTGACACTGCAGTGTTTTTGGAAAGTGTGTGGAACATGAAAAGCATGAAAAAAAGAAATACTAGAATTATTATTATAACATGCCATCAGTAACTCCACAGAGTAGCTTTTGTCTGATGTAAACACCTTTTGCAAATGTAGTTTTTTGAGATTATGAAACATACTCTGGCTGGAAAGCTGTTGTTAGACTGCCTCATATTCTGGCATACATGGCTTTGTTTTTCCTGTACTGTAAACACTCTAATATGCTCTTGGGTGATTGGGAAGTTACATGTTTGAATGAATTGTGTAATTTGTACAGGGGAGCTTTTTCTCTGTATATTTAAGTTCTGTGAGAGAAGTCCTGCACGGTACACTAAACACTTCATTGAAAGAATGTAATGCTCATAATATATGCCAGATCTACAGAATTAGAGTCAGAAGTCCTTTATTTTGCATCAGAAACAGTGATATTCTCCCATACTTAGGTTCTCAGATCTGATCTGGTTTCACTTTGATTAACAAACTTAATTCCACCAACCTAAAAGGGGCTGTGTGGAGACCTGAAAGCCTGGTCTCTCAACTGTGCTGGCAATGCTCCACCGGGAGTCTCACTGCCTCATAGGCTTCCAGGTTCCCTACCAACTTCCTCTGCCTCCCCAGTACCCTGTTCCCTGCCAGGGAATGGGGGTCCACCTGCTGGGGTTTCTTGGCCCCCTCAGCCCCTGCTTGCTTCCCACCAGGAGCTGAGCAGACTTGTAAATTATCAGAAGGGTAGCCGTGTTAGTCTGAATCTGCAAAAGCACAGGACTCCTTGTCGCTTTGCAGTCTTGTAAATGTTAGCCTTAGTTTCATGATGGAACCATGAAATTGGTGAAACAGCTAACATTCCCAGGCAGGCACGGGGGGTGCGGGAGCCACCAGAGCTTCTTACCTCCCTGTTCCCCACCAGGAGCAGGGTGTAGCCATCCTGGCTTCTCACCCTGGCTCCTAGTTGGGAGCTGAGCGCTCTCCCATCAACTCCAGTACTCCAGCTCCCCAAGAAAAGTAAGGTAAATTGGTATGAGAGTGTCTCTTGTCAGTGCAGTGAATACACGGTGGAAAGTCAAGTTAAGATACCTTGACTTCAGTTATGTTATTCATGGAGCTGGAGTAGCGTGACTTAGGTGAACCGGTAGTGCAGACAAGGCCTTACATCCACAGGACAAGGATGTAATGCAGACACTGACATAATTAGGTTGACCTGTGTAGTGTAGACGAGATCTTAGTTTCACATTCAGATCACTATCTACAGGAGCTTGATTCTGAATGTGCCTACACCAGTGTAAAACAAGAGTGATTCCACTGAAATAAGTGATGTCACTTCACTAGTTATAAACTAATGAAAAATAAGGCTTATAATAAGTTGTGCAAAGTTCTAGTGAAATGGTACTTCATAGAAGGGACACTGTAGATTACGTTGTTAAACCTATCCGGAGTGGGGAGAAGATTCTGGGAGTATTCAAGAGCAGAATTGTTTCCTGTCTGCTTTAGTCTTAGTGATCTAGCTGCTTTTACCAAATTAAAAATTAAAAAAAACCTTGTGTTCTCAGTTTTTTCATAAAATGGAACACATTTGACAGTGTGTCTTATGGGCCTCTTTCTATTTAGGATTGTACAGATTTCCTCCCCTTCCATTCTTGATCACAGAAAACCTCCGTTTACATTTGCATTACAACTCTGTTGCAACTATAGCAACTGCTTACATAGAAAAGTAACACTAGAAAGTATTTTGATATTTTTAGCTCTCTCTTGGTTTAATGTTGTTCTTTGTGAAGAAAGTTATCACATTGTCAACTTAGGCTCTCCGTTTTATCTCCACTTCTCATCTGCTCTGATCTGTTTTGTCCCTTTCTCTCCCAATGTTGTCTTCTACAGACTTTTCTGTTGCCTGTTCCCCCTTTCCCCATGCTCAGGCTTCCCTTTCCATTGGTTGCTTTCTCTCAGTTTGTGCTGCCCAACCACCTTGTCCTCTTCTCCCCTTGTTTCCCTTGACAAACTGCCAACATCTTCCATTTCCTATCACCCTGCTCCTGGGATTTTCTTGTCTTGCTTGTGGCTAGCAGCTCTACTTCCCAGGGATTGCTCCTGTTTTCTCATTAGCTCATATGTAACATTGTCTCCTAGTACAGGCAGCTAGGCTGGCTCCTCATCTTTGTTTCACCTAAATTTATAGTCCTGCTTTCTTTGCAATGAAGAGACCAAAAAAAAAAAAAAATTGAAAACAAGGAGAAGGAGGATAAAATAGTATGTGATTAGTCAACTCTCTGAGGTACTGAAGGACACCATCCAATGCGCTGTGGACTGCAAGGCTACGTCTAGACTGGCATGATTTTCCAGAAATGCTTTTAACGGAAAAGTTTTCCGATAAAAGCATTTTCGGAAAAGAGCGTCTAGATTGGCACGGATGCTTTTCCGCAAAAGCACTTTTTATGAAAAGCGTCCGTGGCCAATCTAGACACGCTTATGCAAAAAGCCCCGATCGCCATTTTCGCGATTGGGGCTTTTTTGCGCAAAACAAATCTCAGCTGTCTACACTGGCCCTTTTGCGCAAAAGTTTTGCGCTAAAAGGACTTTTGCCCGAACGGGAGCAGCATAGTATTTCCGCAAAAAGCACTGATTTCTTACAGTAGGAAGTCAGTGCTTTTGAGAAAATTCAAGTGGCCAGTGTAGGCACATTTTGCGGAAAAAGTGGCCAGTCTAGACACAGCCCAAGTGTTTAAGGGACAGCAGTTTGATTATGACTCTTCCTACATTTACCATACTTACTCATACAAATCATTCTGTTTTGTTTAAATGGGATGATGTGCATAGGTAGGAGTTTGCAGATTTAAACCAAGTGAATGCCTGGATCTGAGCCATGTGTCTTTGACATAGGTGCAAGAGAGGCATTTAAGCACAAGCTCTCATAGAGTGATAGGATACCAAAATGCAGGCTTGTGGTTTTTTCTCTTCAATATTTAAAAACACAAATTGCCATGATTAAAAGAGCCAGAAATCAATTTTGCTCTAAATAGCTACTGGAATCTTCTTTTCTTGAGGTATGTGAAGAATGATGCCTAAGGGGTGAACTTTGTACATGTGTAACTGGGCATGTTATGCTGTTAAGATGAAGTCTTTTGACAGGAGGACCAATAATTGAATGCATCATTAATTTTGAAATGTTTCTGTTAGCACCAATGCTTTAAATTGTTATAGAACAATTTTATTTCACAAGGCTCCAAATCATGTGAATATATGCTATTATTTACTATTCCTGTGTTGCTTGAAACAGAGCTACAGATTTTAAAATATTTTTTTTGCCTAAATGTAAATGTTATGTAAATGTTTTGAGGGGCTTAGTTTAAAATAGACGTAAATCAGACTTAAAAAAAATACACTGACCGGGGGAAAAAAAAGTTTTACCTTTGATACAGTATATTTATAAGTGTCTGTCCTAAATTGTGACAGAATATCTGTAATTTCACTTGTCCTGAGGGTTCAGAGATTCCTTTGGTCATTTTTCTGACATGTTACTGACAAATTCTGTGCTTTTAAAATGCCTTAAAGAATAATAAGCACTGAAAGTGTTGTCTAATCAATAAGGAATCTTCAAGGATACCAACATTAAGCAATAAAATATTAATTGTAAAAATAAATTTTCATTGCAATTGAGAACAAAAATCTGAGGCTTTAAAAAGTTGCTGTCCTTTGTGGGTTTAATGTATAGTTAGGCCCTGAAACTTCACAGATGGAGTCCCTGCACCTAGATGGCACTAATGGGTTTACACTTTGGTAGTTTTCTTTATAGTAGTGGGGCCTTTCCTTGTAGTTTAAAGAACCAGATTATAGAACAGAGGGTGAGGCATGGAAACGGAATTAGAATAATATAATTAGGCTATCTCTACACAGCACCGTTATTTCAGAATAACTGCTGTTATTCCCAGATAACATAGTCTGCATCTACATTACGAGCAGTTGTTTCAACATATTGTTGAAATAATGTCAAGCTGGAGGACTTCTTACTCCAATTCCTGTAACCCTCATTTTATGAGTAAGGGAAGTCGGAGGAAGAGTGCTCTTTCTCAGACTTCCTGCTGTGTCGACAGTGCCAAAAGCCGAAATAAGTTAGTTTGACTTAAGCTACACAATTGACACAGCTGAAGTTGTGTAGCTTATTTTGGCTTTAGCCCTGCTGTGTAGATGTGCCCTTAAGCAAGGGTGGGCAATAATTTTTATGGGGAGGGCCTCTCCAAGAATTTGTAAAGTGGTCAAGGGCGGCACTCTTCCAGGATATTAATGGAGGAAGTGCGGGGTCCAGGATGGAGCTTGGGGTAAGGGAGGGAGATTGGGTGAAGGAGGTAGTTGTGACCTGGGGCACTGGCATGGGCTGCAGGGGGTTGGATTGTGACCTAGGGCAGGAAATTGGGTACAAGAGGGGGTGCAGGGATTTGGCTTGTGAGCTAGGGCAGGAGGGGATTGGGATGCCAGATGTGGAAGGGGATATGGGTACAGGAGGGGGGCAGAGGATTTAGGTATGTGGAGTAGAGGGCAGGAGTGGGGGGGTAGAGGGTTGGGGAAGGGAGGGACTGGGGTACCAGAGGTAGGCTCTACCAGGAGACTTACCAGCCAGTACCAGTTCCTGAATCAGCTTCCCTGCCTGCCCTGACCTGGTACAGGCTTCAGCCATGTGCTTTGGTGGCTGTCTGTTATTGAAACAGAAATCTCCCATTGGCCAGTTTCTGGCCAGAAACTGGCCAATGGGATTATGCTGAAGGCAGGAGCAGCTCTTAAAGCTTTCCCCCCTCCTCTCTGGACTCACAGGCTACGTCTAGACTACAGGCTTCTTTCGGAAGAAGCTTTTTTCGGAAGAGATCTTCCGAAAAAACTTCTTCCGAAAGAGAGCATCCACACTGCAATGGCCACCAGGGCACCTGTGTTTTTTCCTCTTTCCTCTTCTTCTGAAAGAACTCCCTCTTCCCGGTCCACACATGCCTTTTTGCGAAAAAGCTCTTTCATAAAAAGGCTTCCTCGTCATAGAATGAGGATTACCGATGTCAGAAAAACCTCTCTGTTTCTTGCAGAAGAATGCAATTGCAGTGTGGATGTTCCTCAAATTTTGTTGGAAAAACAGCCATTTTTCTGACAAAACTCTGTAGTGTAGACATACCCACAGTTTTTAAAGAAAAAATTCCCCACAGCCGCGTTTCTGAGCGGTGTGCTGGTGGGGTGAGGCAAGTGGGGAGCCTGCCTGGGTGGGGAATAACACAAATGAACCACTTTGCTAATGTTAAAAGCAAGACATCCTTATAACATTTTTTAACTATGATCAAACAAAAAAAGTCAATTTATAATAACATTAGATCATTGAGAATATTTTTAAGATGTTAGGCACTTTTCTAATTTTTAGTTTTTGGACCCAATCCTGCAGTAAGATGAATGGGAACTTTGTGTAAGTGAGAACCTGCAGATCCTGTAGGATTTCCTACTGTCCATTGCAAATGAATTAATAGAACAAAGAAGCTCAATTTTGAATAAGGCACAGTAATGCCAAAGCTTCTGCATATTCCCATATGATGTCCTCAAATAAGCGACAAAAGGAATTTCAGATGGTCCTTACATAATATCAAAGTTTATTTCAGCAGTTTACTAACATAAGACATTTATATTTGGTTTCATAAAAAGTCGTTTTAGAACAACTCAGTGGGTGTGAGAACATGATGATGATGAACTGCCCAATTTTGCCATCTGGTAAAAATTCCCTTATTGCATTTATAATAAAAATTTGCATAAATTTTCACAAGTACCCATCAAAAAGATTTTTTTTCTTTCTCGTTGATGCTTTAGTTTTCTTCTTTGGCTCACTTTTATTTATATGATAACTTTTATCTGCTTACTGGCATAGGTGATTAAGCCAGTAATTAATGTTTATTTTTTCCATAATTAATATACTTCATAATGCATAATCCTAGTGAAAGTACAGGATACTGGAGCACAAACAGATATGTTAGGATTTTTTACTTTTATAGACTGGGGAATCCTCTTAACCTTTTCTCTAAAGGATCAACACCAGCTAAGAGGATGAGGTGTTTCAATGTTACCATCCTATTACAGATATTCCATCATTCTTTCTGTGATATTAATACTTTTTGGTACCAGTTTCTAAGTGTTGTATACTTTACTTGTTATCAGGTTTTCTAAAACACACAGATATTCAAGAGAAAATCATACTGGATGAAATTCTGGAGTCTCTATTCAGTTATAACTCATACGGCATGATGATGAGTGTGGTGTGAAAACCATTAGAGTCTTTACCATTTTTGCCTGAATAAGGACTAAGAAAACAATAGCTACACCTACCACTACTTTTGAGGCCAGATTCTTATGTCCACTCATTACTCATGATGATCAGTATTTTATTTTGCAAAAAGTCTTTTAAAATTTAAAAAAGTCCTGAGTAAGCATCTTGGGGTTCATTCATCAGAACCTTGCATTCCAAATAAATGTCTCGTGTATTTGATTTCTTTTAAATGAAGTCACATAAAAGAAGGCTATCCCTGTCTCCAGATGCCATTACCATAATTTAAAAATACCATGTAATAACCTTTACAAACCCAACAGGCACTATCCCCTGACAGCAGAAACACATTACAAACCATACCAAAATCTTGCTTGCCATCAAATACCGAAAACACACCCTGCCCAGCCACTGGTCTTTGGAGTAGCAGAGGATAGCACATGTTATACCTTACTTAAAATACAGATGATCTGGAGAATTTATAGACATCTATACCTGTCAAGTGGTTGAAACAATAATTAAAAGTAGAGTAACAAAATACATGAAAGATAATGGGGTCTAATCAGCATGGTTTTGGTAAAGGAAAACTATGCTTTAAATGTGCCATGATAATAAGAGACATGATTTATTTACATATTCAAAAAGCAAAGACCCTAACAAGATGCTACTAATGAAGGAAAGTAGTCATGGATGAGAGGCAAAGTGTTGCCATGAATCAAAAACTGGTTGAGATAGAAAATGAAGTGTAGGAATTAAATGGACAATTTTTATTGTGCATAAAGTTAACAAAGAGGTGCCTCAAGATTCTTTACTCCATTAAATGTTGTTTAGTAGCAATTTATTAATGATCTGATGGGCAGGTGAATGAAGTAATAAAATCTGCAGATAACACCAAGTCATTTAGGTTGGTCAGGACTAGAGGGGGCTGTGAGGAACATCAGAAGGAGAATGGACACAATTATGGCAAATGGACTTTATTGTTGATAAATGAAAAGTAATATATGTCAGAGGGGGAAAGTAAACTGCTCATGTGTCTTAGAGTTCTAAATTACCAGTATCATTTTAGAAAAGGGACTTGGGCATCATTGCTGACAGTTCCATGGTGACACAGTTCAATGTGCAGTTATGGACAATAAAGCTAAAAAAATGATGGGACAGAGAAGAATATGGAGAATATAATTCATATATGATATTCAACCCACTTCAAAATCCTTTTAGTCAGTCTGTTTTAGGATTTTTAAACTTCAGGTTTTTTTCCCCGTTAAATTTTCTTACGAGCATGTTGTTAGCTATAATCATATCCCATGGTCCTTATCAGGTAAGAATTACATATCATACCTGATAATGGCTTAGCGAGAGAAGACCTGAGTGAAGGAAATGCATTGCTCTTGAGGGGTGAGGGCTTACTGTCTGTGGAAGAAGCAGTGGGTAGTGCTTCCTAGCACTTACAGGTACCCTGATATACTATGTTTTTATTTTGTGGACTAATTTTTAAAATTTGCCCTATAAGCCTATGCATATAGTTTTGTATGTGCAGGCTTTTTGGGGTACAGTCATTGGATGTAGAAACTGGGGAATTGCAAGTGGAAATGGAGAGGTTATTTTACCTCTCTATTTGGCACTGATGTGACCACTCTGTTCATTTGTGGGGTCTGAAATTCAAGAAGGGCCTTGATAAAATGGAGAGAGCTCAGACAAGAGCCATGAGAATGACTGGAAAGTATGCCTTACAATGATACACTCAAGGGGCTCAATCTATTTTGTTGAATAAAGAAAAAGTTAAGGTGTGACTTTATTAGTGTACGGGGAACAAATATTGAGTAACAGGCTCTTCAATATAGAAGAGAAAGTTATAACATGATCTAAGAGCTGGCTTTTGAAGCTAGACAAATTCAGACCAGAAATAAGGAGTGAACTTTTAACAGTGTGAGTAGCCATGGGAACAACTTACGGAGGGTTATTCATTGTACATTCTTTATCAGTGATATATAGAAAAACATTTAATCTTTTTTTTTAAGATGTGCTCTAGTTCTATGATCTGTGGTCAGACTAGATGATCACAGTGGTCTGTTCTGGCCTTGGAAACTAGGAAAGTATGAAAACCTGGCCCAAGGGATACCTATGATATTGGAACCTCTGCAGTTATACAGGTTAGCTTAAATCCTGAGATATCACATATGGGTATTATAGGAGAGAGAGATCTCTGTATTAGAGAAAAATGCAAATGATTTTAAAATTATTTCCATGATCTGTGCACAGAGCCAATTGATGTAATTATGAATTCTTCAGCTTGGATGAATTAAATGTGATTACATTTTTCTTTTCCTTAGTTCTTCCACATATAAATGAAAAATCTCTATTAAACTACTTCTGGGGCGTGATACAAAACTCTTATTCATAGATAGCGTGTTTATGCTGACTTTTCAGATATTCCTTTTGGGCCTGGGTATGCACAGGAACTCCAAAGGTTTCCTGAATTATTTGGAAAGACTTGCTTATAAATGTAAACGTTTCTTGCGTCTTTCCTGAACATGAAAAGGCTGAGTTTAATGGCCATGAGGGAAAACAACAAAATATAACACACGCAAAACATTATGAGTTGTATGCGAAAGAAATTGCTGTGTATAGAAAGAAACATCCTTAAACCACATTCTCAGCTGTACAGATTCCCATTGCACAGTATCATTGACTTTAGTGGAGCTATTCTAGTTTACACTGGCAGAGAATTTCCTCCTTATCTTCTAAAAATGAGAAATTAGTTTCTGTAGAAATCAGTAAGATCGCCACAAGATTTAAGATGAAATATGCAAATGCTAAAGAAACAAAGATACTTTCTCCCATTAATATGTGCTAATATTCTAATTTTTTAGTGATTTTTTTTGCCAGGCTTTCCTGTCCTGGATATCAAGGAGGCACTGTCTTGATCCTGCTGTCAGTGCTCCAAAGTGGTGCTGTTAGCTTCCCCAGGATTCCCTTCTATCACCTTCAGATTCTGTTTGCTTGTTTGAAAGGGAAGGAGTCTATGTGGGAGACTGGTTGCCTGCGTTTAACGGAAGAGTTTTTCCGTTAAAAGTATTTGCGCAGAGAACGTCTATATTGGCATGTGCCTTTGCGCAAAAGATTTGCTTTTGCGCAAAAGTATCCGTGCCAGTGTAGACGCTCTCTTGCGCAAGAAAGCTCCGATGGCCATTTTAGCCATCGGGCTTTCTTGCGCAAGAAATTAATGTTGCTGTCTACACTGGCCTCTTGTGCAAGAATACTTGCGCAAGAGGGCTTATCCCTGAGCGGGAGCGTCAGAGTATTTGCGCAAGAAGCACTGATTTTGTACATTACAACGTCAGTGTTCTTGCGCAAATACTCGCGGACAGTGTAGACAGGCGGCAAGATTTTGCGCAAAAGCAGTTGCTTTTGCACAAAATCTTGCCAATGTAGACACAGCCGTTATATACTTTTACAAACTGGACTTATGAAACAGCCAATATCTTTGATATGTAAATTTCTTTGTTAAACCATGCTGATGTGCAAAGTTAGAATGGTGTTTATAGGGGCTTATTTTATTTTTTGCTAATGATACTTGGTCCTAGTTATAAAAAATGAGCAGTTTCAATTTCCATTTCAAATGGCGATTGAATCATTTTCTGTTATTCCCATAGTTAAGATTGTAATCTACTGGTTCTTTATAGCTTGACACTTAATTAAATAAAAATATATCAACATTATTTCCAATCAGCCTTGTGGATATTTTGCCTTTAGTGTGGCTTAGTGCTCCATATTTTCCACACATTCCATGAATATAATTAGGAAGTCTACATATAGAATGCATGCATCCTAGTGCAAGGCCAAGGAATATCAGGCTATAGGTCCACAGCTCCTAGACTCATGATCACCTCAAAATATTAGCTTTCTTTTGAAAAAGTGTAAGTTCCTAACCCTCATGGTATTAAGGAAAAACGTGCAAATTTGACCTGAATTTAACCAGTGAAGTATCATTTGCCTGAGTTTACAGACAGTCTGAAATACCAACTCTGAGTGGTGTGAACCCAGAAATGATATGGGATCTCTGCATCTACCCCAGTGTATGGGATTAATACTAGGGGATCAGTAATGGAGGATCGTCTGCTTAGTGGTCTTCCATTCTCTAGAGAAAAGGGCCCTAACTGCCATTCATAGGAGGAGAAGGAGGCTTTTTTTTTTTTACCACTGCCTCTGTGGAAGAGGAGATAGGTGCCTTTCCACCACCATTCTTAGGCTTGGTGTGCATCACCTACTAATAAAGTATAACTTCATTGCTCAAGAATGTGGAAAATCATATGGTACCAACCTAGCCCCCAGTGCTATGTTGACAGAAAGGCTTCTTCTGTTGACATAGTCATTGGTGCTTAGGGAGGTGAAGTACATACACTGATGATGGGAGAAGCTCTCCTACTGGTGTAGGTAGCGTCTTCCTTAAGCGCTACATCTGTGCAGCTGTACTAATGCAGCTGTGTTATGGCAGCACTATAAATGTAGACAAGCCTTTAGTGTGGAGATGTAGCCACAGCAAGAAGGCATGGCCATGAGAAACCCCATGCTGTTGTGTGCCTATGATGTGAGATTATCTGAGTCTGGCTCTTGAGCAGACCATACAGTGGAGATTTATCTGCAGTACAGCGATTTGCAGTAGCCATCAGAGAGGTGAAATTTGTCCTTATTTGTAAAATAAATAAATAAATAGTAAATTCTTTACAAAACTGAAATTTAATCACCTTTTAAATTAATTTGAAAATATGAACACAGTCAGATAAATGTCTGCCAGTCTATATGCTGCTGGCCACTGCAGGCGGTCAAGATAGTACACCATCAGATTCTCCTCCCTGTCCAGTGCAGTTCCATTGAAGACCCTGTCTTGCTCCCTATTAAGTTAATGAAGCCTCTGTCATTGATTTTAATGGAAGCAGAATTTAACCCTGCAGAATCTGACCCACAGCCTGACTGCCTTAACTACAGAGCAGTGGTAAAATAAAATATTAATTTATGTCCAACACAGAAGGTTTCAAATTCTTTTAAAATTTATGGCAGGGATGGGGAAACTTTTTTGGATTGGGGGCCACTGACCCACAGAAAAATCAGTTGGGGACCACACAAGTGAGAAGCAAAACAACTCCTCCAAAATCTCCCACTTCTCACTGATATGGCCCCCAAATGGGATAGGGGTACAGGATCTGGATCGGAGGTGGGGTGCAGGTGTGGGTGAGGGTGTGAGGTCTGGGTGGGAGGTAGGGTGCAGCAGCAGGCTGGCAGTAGGGTGTCTGGCCAGGGGAGAGGGGATGAGAGCAAGAGAAGGTGCAGTGTGTAGCCAGGAGGGAGAGTGCAGGAGCAAGAGTGGGTTCAGGATCAGGGTGGGAGTACGTGTCTGGCCAGAAGGGAGGGTGCAAGAGTAGGCTGGGGGAAGGTGTTTGATCAGGGAGAGGGTGAAGGATCAGGGTGGGGCAGGGTGTCTAACCAGTGGGGAAGGTGCAGGAGAAGGCTGGGGATGTGGGGTCTCAGTGGGAGAAGGAGGGGAAGGAAAGGGGGGAGGCAGTGAAGGAGCTGGGTGGGGGGTGTGGAATCTGAGCATGAGGGGATGGGAGGGTACTTATTGCTTTTGCGTCCCACGCTGCTCCCAGGCACTTTGTCCCAGGCACAGCCTCCTGCTGCTTCTACTGGCCGCAATACCAGCCAATGGGAGCAGCGGGGAAAGCCTCCAGGCAAGGCTGGAGCACCAGCATGGACTTCCTGCTTCTAGGAGAAGGGGGGGGAGGGAGAGGCTGAGCTCAAGCCATAGGCCCATCTGGAAGGCAGCTGCGGATCACTCGTCAAGCCGTGGACCACAATTTGAGAACCATTGATACAGAGCAAAATTCACTCTTCATATATCTTAACTGAAAATCAGGCAGGGGTGAATGTGCCCCACAGAGTTTCTGCTCGTCAGCTTCATATTCTATTCTCTTCCTTGAAACCAGTTTTCCTGTTGTTAGTGAATTTGTGAAATACATTGATTAACAGTGAAAATCTCATCTGAAGCTAGAATATTTTATTATTCAAGATTAAGGGCCTGATTTACTAGAGACTTTGCAATTGCATTCATTTCAGGCTAAATTAATCCAGAAATCATTGGTGTATATGAAACAATTAATTAAAATGAAAATTGCTTGTCTGAGTAAGGAAAAGGAGATTGTAGTATTAGTTATTTTGCTGGGAATTTTTAAATAGAACACACATTAAAACTGGTTTAAAATACTTGTCACTATTAACACAGTATGCTTCCCCTTTCACCACAGGGAGTGGAATAAAAAGGAGTGTTAAAACAGTTTCTCTATGCTCAACTTCATTCTAAGTCAGAGCCAAGGTACATCACTAGGAACACTGCTATTATCTGGAAGTCTGACTTCCTGTCTCAGTTTCCTTGTAGATCTCAATGAATGGCAGGAGAAAAGGAACACTTTCCGGCTTGGCCGGCAAGTTTGCTAAATTACTCATTTTAGCTGCATTCTGACAGTTGTACTTCACAGAGTGTTTTGGGGAAAAGCCTGCAGTTCCCTATGGGTCAGGAGGCTACTGAATATAGGCTTCACTTTCTGGGGGGAGCAAGACTAAGCCTACAGTGGGAAAGGCAACTTCATCCTTCACACTGCAGGGTTGTGGGCTGTGAGGCCTTGTGTGTCTTGGTATGCTAGTAGGTGTTTTTGTGGGAAGGGACCAAGACGTAGTGACAGAGGGGAATTTGCAATTAATATGAATTCACCACTTATTTCCTCTGCAGTAAAAGTAGTTCTTGTATTGAGTCTCACTGTAAATATTTTCCTACCTGCAAGGAACAGTATTTTTATTTGGGAGAAATTGCTCTAGTGCTATGAAAAATAGTTTTATAAAACATGATAGAATTAAATCAAAGTATTTTAAAAAAGTATTCAAATAGATAATTGCTGTTTTGATTGATTTATTAGAACTAGTATGTGTACTGATGGCTTAATTGTAATACATTACAGGTTGTAAAAGTTGTGTGCTAAAAACTGTACACACTTTAAGAATAATGCAGTGTTGTGAAATAGTTAAATAAGAGGCACAATGTTAGGAAGTAGTGATGCCATATACTTCATCTTTTTCCCCCCATTGCCTTGTGTATATATTTTTTCATTCTCTGTCTTTTTACTATATGTAGAACTCTTTCCCTAACATGTATGAGGAAACATAAAACAATAGTGGCAAATATATCTCAATTGCATATCAAAGAAAAACCACAGAGCCAAACATTCAGTTGAAGGGATATTGTCACCTTGGATATTTTGTATATTGAAAAAAAAAATGACTTGAGAAGTAGGCCCCACTAAATCAGGAAAATGTAGTTTCCCCACTAACTTTCAGTGGATCCTAGAGATCCAAAGAAAAAGAAACTCCTTCTTTCACTGGAGGCAGGAGATCCAAGGGGTTGATTTATATCTCTTCTGATAATATATCCTTTGAAGAAGAGATGGTCCAGGTCTACGCTACAGAGTTGCTCCTACTGATGAAACTTACGTTTAGTTCTCTTCCGGGGAGCTGCAAGTTTCCCCCCCAAAGTTTTCAGTAAAGTTATATGAAAAGTGAATTTGGTCCCCCATTATATCCACTTACCACCATCTCCATGAGAGGCATAGCATTTAGGTTGATGTAGTTAGGGCAACACAGAGTCTGTGTAGACACTGCATTACATACATTACCTGTCAGCACTGCATGGCGCTCACAGCTGTGGGATCCATGAAGTGTTGATAACCTGATCTGTCAGAGCTCAGCAGTAGGTCTGTGTGCAGAGCTCACGGCTCTGTGTCAGCACCAGATTTCACACAGTTAGGCAGCTTCTTTACCTCCTTTTCTCTGCTTGTCTTGTTGGTGCCTTGCCTAGATGGAACCTGACAATAGGGGAGGAGGAGATATGTGTTGGCAGTAGGAAGAATCATAGAACATTAGAACTGGAAGAGACCTGGAGAGGTCATCAAGTCCAGTCCCCTGTCCTCGTGGCAAGACCAAGCACTGTCTAGCTCATCCCTGATAGATGTTGGTCTAACCTGCTCTTAAATATCTCCAGTGATAGAAATTCCACAACCTCCCTAGGCAATTTATTCCAGTGTTTAAACACCCTGACAGGAAGTTTTTCCTAATGTCCAATCTTAACCTCCGTTGCTGCAATTTAAATCCATTGCTTCTTATCCTATCATCAGAGGCCAAGGAAAACAGTTCCCCCCACCCCCCGTAACATCCTTTTAGATACTTGAAAACTGCTATCATCTCCCTTCTCAATCTTTTCTTTTCTAAACTAAACAAGCCAATTCTTTCAGTCTTCCCTCATAGCTCATGTTTTCTAGATCTTTAACCATTTTTGTTGCTCTTCTCTGGACCTTCTCCAATTTCTCCATCTTTTTTGAAATGTGGTGCCCAGAACTGAACACAATACTCCAATTGAGGCCTAATCAGTGCAGAGAAGAGCAGAAGAATGACTTCTTGTGTCTTGCTCACAAACACTCCTGTTAATGCATTTCAGAATCGTTTGGTTTTTTTGCAACAGCATTACACTCTTGACTTATATTTAGCTTGTGACCCACTATGAGTTCTACCATCCTTTTTGCAGTACTTCTTCCCTAGACAGTCACTTCCCATTCTGTATGTGTAAAACTGATTGTTCCTTCCTAAGTGGAGTCCTTTGATTTGTCATTCTTAAACTTCATCCTATTTAGCTCAGACCATTTCTCCAGTTTGTCCAGACCATAATCCAGTTTGAATGATGGCCCTATCCTCCAAAGCAGTTGCAACCCCTCACAGCTTGGTATCATCAGCAAACTTAATAACAAATTGTTGATGAAGATATTGAACAGAACTGATCCCAAAACAGGCCCCTGTAGAACCCCACTTGCCCTTCCAGCATGTTCATGAGCCATTAATAACTACTCTCTGAGAACAGTTGTCCAGCCAGTTATGCACCCACCTTATAGTAGCCCCATCTAGGTTGTATTTCCCTAGTTTATTGATAAGAGGGTCACATGAGATAATATCAAATGCTTTACTAAAGTCTAGGTATACCATGTCCACTGCTTTTCTCTTATCCACAAGACTTGTTATCTTATCAAAGAAAGCTATCAGATTGGTTTGACACAATATGTTCTTTAGAAATCCATGCTGGCTGTTACCTATCACCTTATTATCTTCCAGATATTTGCGGATGAATTCCTTAATTATTTGCTCCATTATCTTCCCTGGCACAGAAGTTAAACTGACTGGTCTGTAGTTTCTTGGGTTGTTCTTATTTGATATGCACTATATTTGCCCTTTTCCAGTCTTCTGGCATCTCTACCGACTTCCATGACTTTTCAAAGATGATCGCTAAAGACTCAGATACCTCCTCTGTCAGCAACTTGAGTATTCTAGGATGCATTTCATCAGGCCCCGGTGACTTGCAGACATCTAACTTTTCTAAGTAATTTTTAACTTGTTCTTTTTTTATTTTAACTTCTAAACTTACCCCATTTCCACTAGCATTCACTATGTTAGGCATCCCATCTTCACTGAGCAATGGGCCTAGAATGTTTTCTTGTTACTCTTCATGGGTGCATCTACACTGCTCCGTTATTTCAAGATAACTAGCGTTATTTAGAAATAACAATGAGAGCATCTACACAGCCATTCTGTTTTTTTTTTAAATAATTTCAAAATAACGGACGGCTAATTCGGAAATCTGTAAACCTCATTCTACGAGGAATAACGCCTATTCCAAAATAGACGCTCCACTGTTGCTATTTTGAAACAATCCCTCACCAGGGCCATTCTAAGTTATTCCTCCCCAGTGTCTCTTGGGGCTCTAAATTGAGATAGCATGTCCACATTAGGGAAGCCTGTCTAAGACTAATTTTGAGGTTTCCCTGTAGTGTAGATGTGCTATTTTGAAATAAGCTATTTTGGAATAACTATTCCAGAATAGCTTATTTCGAAATAAGCGTGCAGTGTAGACATACCCTATGTCTCTAGCTAGATTGAGCTCGATTTGTTCCTTTGCCTTTCTAATCTTGCCCCTACATACTTGTGTTATTTGCTTATATTCATCCTTTGTAATTTGCACTAATTTCCATTTTTTATATGACTCCTTTTTTATATTTAGATCATGTAAGATCTCCTGGCTAAGCCAAGGTAGTCTCTTGCCATACTTTCTATCTTTCTTAAGCAGTGGAATAGTTTGCTTTTGGGCCCTTCATAATGTCCCTTTGAAAAACTGCCAATTGTCTTCAGTTGTTTTTCCTCTTAGTTTTGCTTCTCATGGGACCTTACCTACTAGCTCTGAGTTTACTAAACTCTGATTTCCTGAAATCCATTGTCTTTATTTTGTTATTCTCCCTTCTACCATTCCTTAGGATCATGAACTCTGATTTCATGATCACTTTCACCCAAACTGCCTTCCACTTTCAAATTTTAAACCAGTTCCTCCGTATTTGTTAAAATCAAATCTAGAACAGCTTCCCCCCAGTAGCTTTCACAACCTTCTGAAATAACAAATGGTCTCCAATGGAGTCCAATAACTTATTTTACAATCTTTGCTCTGCTATTCCAACATATGTCTGGATAGTTGAAGTCTCCCATCGCCACCGAATCCTGTTCCTTGAATGATTTCATTAGTTGTTTTTTAAAAAAAGGCCTCATCTACCTCTTCTGCCTGGGTAGGTGGTCTGTAGTAGACCCCTAGCATGACATAACCCTTGTTTTTTACCCATGTCATAGTTGTGTTTATTTATTAGCACTTCTAGTTGTGCCTGCTTATTTCCTATATTTCTTGCATTTGTATGCGGGCATCTAAGATACTGATTTGATTTTGCCTGCCAGTTCTGCCTTGTTCCTCCTTTATCTGTGCTATAATGAACAAATTGGGATGGAGAGTGAGATGGAATGGGGAGGACAGAGTCAGAACAGTGGAGGTTCCATAATGACCCCTTTGAATCTGTTTTCACTGGCAGCTCTCCCCTCCAATTCTCTCACCCACTTCAGAGTGTACAAGGCACAGCATTGCAAACTCTTGTAGTATTATTCTGAATCTTACAATTTTGTATGTATTTTCTTATGTCCCCACCTCCTGGAATTAAGAGGTTGCATGAAAATATCAGCTTTCATTTTAACAACAAAGGAAATTTCTAACACTCATGATTGTGCGGGGAAAAACTTTGAAAACGAGAAATGAGTGTGCACTCCAAAGACTCATTACAATAGCCAAATAAAAAAGTCCCAAATCCATTATATTTTAGAATGCTTGAGATTTTTAAGCTAATTGCATGATTTTTGGGGCCTGATTCATGATTTTTAGTGGTTGAGATTGGCAACTCCCATCCCATGCTCCAGAATTCCTAGTTCCAGTCCCTTCCCCCTCAACATCAGCCTCCCTGGCAGCCCTTCTCTCACTTTCCTCAATAGCTGCTTTCCCATGGACTTCCCTTTCCCCCTCTGGCTATGCTGGTTTCCTCAAATCCCCTTCCTTCTGAAGGCAT
Organism: Rafetus swinhoei; assembly: GCA_019425775.1. Lineage (NCBI taxonomy): Eukaryota > Metazoa > Chordata > Testudines > Trionychidae > Rafetus > Rafetus swinhoei. The sequence goes on along the minus strand of CM033449.1, from coordinate 74,168,090 downwards.
GGGGAATAGACTCCTGCCTCCTCCACACCTGCTCCCACTATTTGTCTTACCATTGAGAAATGTTACACATGGAATTATGCAGAACTTGGTAGTTGTGTGGAACTTGTTTTTAATTCATCTCTAGCTTTTAGAGCTAACAAAGACATAGGATTTATCTAATAAATTTGAGGAATGGTGATGCATACTGTTCACATGGCAATACTGGCAATGTCAACAATTAAAAACTACAGCCATACATTTTTCTTAATTGGTGGGAAAAAAATCATAGAGCTGGAAGAGACCTCAGGAGGTCATCAAGTCCAGCCCCCAGCCCAAAGCAGGACCAATCCCAACTAAATCAACCCAGCCAGGGTTTGGTTAAGCTGAGACATCTTGGTGCTTAGGGTTCTCAAAAATCCCATTGTAAAGGGTTTATGGAACATGTGTATATGTTTCTGTAAGTGTGTATCGAGGAAGAGAGGCCCAATTACATTACTGGGGAGAGTAACTGTTTTAAGATTGCAAGTCTGTATGGTCACTAGTTTAAGTAGTAGATTTTCATTTTGGTGGGTTATAAGGCAGCCATAATGAAAAATTGGCTGATCTTAAATATGTTAAGAATATAATTTTTAAAGCTCCGAAGTGGATAATACATTGTACATTTCAGAGAACTATTCAGGGAAGAATAAGAATAAATTATGCTTTCAGCTGTGGAGATGGAAATAAATTGCTAAGAATGTAACAACTGGGGAGGATCAGATAACATACAAAATGTGGCTTTAAAGCATCTGTCCTGTATAGTTTTAAAGGCAAAATAGTTATTTTATTCATGCTGGTAGCAAAAAAATTTAAGTTATATATGGATAAACAAGGCTAAATTCAGCCTTAGTGTATGTGTGTGTAACTTCATTTGTTTTCAGTGGGGACTTCCCCGATTACGCCAGGGCTAAATTTGGTAGAAAGTAATGTTAATTTTTTGGTGCTTCTGTTGTTTTATTTGTTTAGCAAAACTGCCTGAATAAATGATATCTAGGGAATCATCATGTTAAAACTGGATTTCCTTTAAAGCATGGCAATCCCATGCTCAATAATTACAGATGTAACATCAGATTCCGTGTCTGTTTTTTGTTATGCATCAAGTGTTTGCTTAGTATCTGGGAAGCATTTACCACCTTTCTTTTCTCATGAATTGCATGAATTCCTGTGTGAAAACTGTGTGTACTTCATGGGAGATAGGAGGAGTAATTGGATGCAGAAATGTTAGTCATGTGCCTCTCAGAAGCAAAATTTTGTTTAAATATTTACATTCTTTTAGGGCTGTGACTTTTGAAAAGTGAATTTGTATCCAATATTGGATGTTTAAGTTCCAAGTGAATTTGCAGGGAGGAATAGTTGTGCTATTGAATCTTGGCCCATTGTGTTTGAATGAGATCAGCTATAGTTATATTATTTGGTTGAAATAATATTTATCCGGTCATGCTGAGCTCCTTGTATAGAATCTTATGTCCACAGATATCCCACATTTATATGTTTCATTGTGTTAAAAATTATTTTCCTTTACTTCACAAAAAAACCCCTATATTACATATTTTCACAAAGGTTTTCTTCCTGACCTATAAAGATAACAGTAACTTTTCAGTAGACATATAATAAATCAAATCTGAAGTGGTGGGTAGATCTCCAGTATATGTGTGTTTATTGTATATTGGCTTGGGAATGATCCTTTTTTGATCCAATGATAATAAAGTATTACATTTTATTAGACCTTATATGTACTGAAGACATATGTACAAAGAAATGTTGCTAGGGAACACAATTTTATAAATCTATCAGTAAGTAAATAAATGCCTAAGTTATACTGAAACTATGAGCACAGTAATTAGTGCTTAAGAATGTTGCTCCATGGAGAATTATGGATAAAGAAACAATTACAATATTAGAGTTTAAGTTAATATCACTAGAACTTCTCTGGATATAATAGCTACAATAGAAGTATTATTGGGAATTCTTGGTACGTTAGGTTTTCTTAGGCATTGTTTACACTGGCACATTTTGTGGTAAAAAAATCCCTTTTATTGATGAAACAGTGAGAGTGTACACAGTACAATGCAACTTTTGTTGGGAAAAACACTCAGTTTTGTTGACAAAAAACTTCCAGTCTGTGAGAAACTTTTGTCTTTTCCTCTCCCTTTATTATAGACAAAGAGCCAGTGTGGACTCTGTTGTTTGTTTTGTTGAGAGAACTAGCTTCTGTCAGTATCCCACAATGCCTGCCCTGATGGCTGTGCTCAGTGTTTTGTGTTCTCTGCTGCCCTGTAGGTATGTACTCCTCCCCTTTCAAAGCTCTGGGAAGTATCTGATGGCTTAGTGAGCTGCTCCATTTGGGAAACAAAAAACAAATCATTGAAATGTTTAGTGCCCAGCACTAAAAACACAGCAGCAGGCAGACAGCTGCTTCAGGGAGATGGCTGGAGAGACTGCTGTGCTGCTTTGACATTTCTTAACACGGAGAGCTCACAGCTAGGAAGGAATCCCAAGCAGTGTACGGATCAGCTCTATCTTCCCACAACACTGCATTGTGGGATGCTTACCCACATTGCTTTGCTCTTTTTGTCATCAAGGTGCTTGTAATGTGGCCATGAAATGTCAACAACGGAAGACAGAAAAACTGGTTTGACTGGTTTTCACTTTTGGCGACTTTTGCATGTCAATGGCACTTTTGTCGTCAAACCTTCCTAGGGTAGACATAGCTTTAGACTTGAAAGTCCAGATTTTCCTGGCCATACACTGGTGAGTGCTCTCATTGACATCAGTGAACCAGGAACAGATGTCATATGCACCACTGTAAGAGTGTAAACATACTGATGTAATTGAGATCAAAATAGATCTAAATAGAACTGCTTGAGTGAATGGGGCTAGCAGGAGCTACGACAATTGTGTTCAATGGGGAAGTTAAGATCAGAATTTCAAGAATTTTGATGGCTCTAAAAATCTCATTTTAATCGTGTTACTTGAATTTCATTTTCTTTCTTACATTTATGTCTATTCATGTCCATGTTTTTTATCAGAATTGGAATACTTACTGAATCAACACATCAGCATGTCTTGCTAGTAAAATGTTTCTTTCATTCATGCTCTTGAAATGAATAACATACATTATTACAAAGGGAGACTTCATTCTATTTGTATGGAATCCATTAGGGCTCTGTTCTCAGAAATGGTTAATTAAATTTAGAGGTTTTTGGGACTTGTAGCTACAGTATATGTTGTTGTGGAGATAGTTGATAAATTATCTGTAGACAACAGAAGTGCATTAACTTGAACTTTCATTGTAGAGATTTTTCTGGAATTTGGTAGTATGTGAATTTACTGTAACTGTATGTTCTTGATCAAATCTTGCAGAATTTTTGCCAACTTTTCATTGCTTTATAAAATAACTTAACATTATTAAAATAAAAGTAGTAAAATCTTCCTTGGGGGTATTTTACAGTTTTAAGAAGATTTGCTTTAAAAGCTCACCGTTATATGTATCATATGTTGTATGCATTATATTTTTTGTGCAAACAAAATGAATCTTTATTTTCATCCGAATACTGTGTTAAAAATTTGCTTGTGGTATAGGAACTCATTTTATAATCAAACAAGCCTTACAGGAGTGAATTGCAAGTAAATTAGGGTTGCTAAAGTGTGCTTTTTTTGTAAATGTGTCACCACTGACATTTTCTGGATCAGGAGCACTATGCTGCTGCCGGGAGACCGGCGGGAGCTGGCAGCAGCACAGTGGACTGTGAGGGGATACAGAGACAGCAGCGTGACAGAGGGCAGGTGGCTCCATGGGAGCTGGTATGCATGAGGAGCAGGCTTCTGCTCCTCACCCTGTGCTGCTGCCTCTGATACAGAGGCAGGAGCATGGAGGGTGGTGGTGTCCCTGCGTGTAACCATGAAGATTAACCGTTGAGCCCAGGATCATCGGTTAACTGTTTACATGTGGGCACTGACATATCCCTAGCATAAATGTTGGATAAAAATTATAAGGGTTTTGCATAAAATTATTTGGTGTCATAAATATACCACCTCTAAACCATTATACATTATACTAACTATACATACAATATGATGGGGACTAATTTAGCTATAACTGCTCAAGAGAGAGACCTTGGAGTCATTGTGGACAGTTCTCTGAAAACATCCACTCAATGTGCAGCGGCAGTCAAAAAAGTAAACAATGTTAGGAATCATTAAAAAAGGGATAGAGAATAAGACAGAGAACATCTTATTGCTTCTATATAAATCCATGGTACACTCACATCTTAAACACTGCATATAGATGTGGTCATCTCATCTCAAAAAAGAGATATTGGCATTGGAAAAGGTTCAGAAAAGGGCAACAAAAATGGTTAAGTGTTTGGAACAGGTCCCATATGAAGAGAGATTGAAAGAACTGGGACTTTTCAGTTTAGAAAAGAGGAGACTGAGGGGGGATATGATTGAGGTCTATAAAATCATGACTGGTGTGAAAAAAAGTGAATAAAGAAAAGTTATTTACTTGTCCTGATAACATAAGAACTATGGGTCACCAAATTAAATTAATAGGTAGCAGGTTTAAAACAAACCAAAGGTAGTTTTTCTTCATATAGTGCACAGTCATCCCGTGCAACTCCTTGCCAGAGGAGATTGTGAAGACCAAAACTTTAACAGGGTTCAAGAAAGAACTAGGTAAATTAATGGAGGTTAGGTCCATCCATGGCTATTAGCCAGGATGGTAGGAATGGTGTCCCTAGCCTCTGTCGGAGGCTGGGAATGGGTGATGGGAGAGGGATTGCTTGAAGATTCCCTGTTCTGTTCACTCCCTCTTGGGCATCTGGTATTGGCCACTGTCGGAAGACAGGATACTAGGCTAGATAGACCTTTGGCCTGACCCACTATGGCCATTCTTATGTTCTTATTTCTTAAAAAGAAAACAGTACAGTATGTTTTATACCAATAGCTACACCAGCTACCATTCCATGTACTGCTTAATGGTCATATTCAGATCAGGAACATGAAAAGTCAGTGGGAGATGAATTAACATCCAATGACAAAATCTGGCCTTGGGCTTTGATTTATTAGCAATTTGCACAAGACCAAATTGACAGCAAAGAATAGATGAGCTGTTGACTATATTAACTGAAACATAAATTAGGTTAGTCTAATACAATGTTTCTCAAAAGTGGTCTATGAAACTACTTTGAGAAACCTGTCAACTGGCCACTCTGGTGTGTTTACTTAATGGCTCCATGACCATGGAGTCTTGTGGATCCCATTGGCTCCAGTTCACCACTGGCAGCCAAAGGGAGCTGCGGGAACCAGTGTGGTCCGGGCCACCGTTTCCCATGACTCTCCTGGGCTGCAAATGGCAAAATGAAGCCGATAGTAGCCATGAGGCTCTGTGGCCACGACGCCAGTAAGAAAACACGCTGGAGCAGCCAGTAAACAGGTTTCTCAAAAGTGGTTTGGCAGACTGCTTTGAGAAACACTGGTCTAATAATAGCAAAATGAACATTGTTTAGTAAATGTATGGATACATTATTTTATGGGACAGATTTTCAAGTCATAGTGCAGTAGAGGTTTGCCCATAAAATCACACATTTGCATATACAAATAGGCATGTACTTATGCTAATTAAATGTCCAGTTTGCAGTCACTAACATGGATTTTGCAGGCATAGTGGATGTGTTTTCATTTCTGTCGTATGACTGCCCAAAGCACAACATTTTGTATTTTGGCATACATTTTCAAATGGCAGCTTCCACTCGTCTGCATGTGGAATTGTGCTTGTATACACTTTTGTGACCGCTTTAAATTGGCAAATACCTTCATCAGAAAGGCCAATTTCAACAAATACTTGTGTGTGCAAGTGTCAAAATATGCGCTCATAAACCTATTGGGGCCATGTAGTAACTATTTTAACTAGTTGAGCATGGCACTAAGATAAAAACAGTTTACAATTGCTTTACGACACGCAGTATAAAATATTTAAACAATAGTTGTTTCTATGTTGTATTCATCATCTAGGGCTTTACTGGTTATAATTCTCTGAATAGTTTATTTGTTTTTGTTTGTTTTTAACAAATCCAGGTTGTTACTTATCTACTTATTATTTTCCAGATGTTTGCAGATGAATTCCTTATTTATTTGCTCCATTATCTTTCCTGGCACAGTAGCTAAGCTGACTGGTCTGTAGTTTCCTGGGTTGTCCTTATTTCCCTTTTTATAGATGGGCACTATAATTGCTCTTGTCCAGTCTTTTGGAATCTCTCCCATCTTCAACTTCCTGAAGGGAGGTTCCAAAGAGGATGGAGAAAGGCTGTTCTCAGTAGTGATGGCAGAACAAGGAGCAATGGTCTCAAGTTGTGGTGGGAGAGGTCCAGGTTGGATATTAGGAAAAACTACTTCACTAGGAGAGTGGTGAAACACTGGAATAGGTTACCTAGGGAAGTAGTGGAGTCTCCATCCCTAGAGGTGTTTAAGTCTCGGCTTGACAAAGCCCTGGCTGGGTTGATTTAGTTGGGATTGGTCCTGCCTAGAGCAGGGGGCTGGACTTGATGACCTTCTGAGGTCTCTTCCAGCTCTATGGTTCTATGATTCTATGACTTTTTCAAAGATGATAGCTAATGCCTCAAATACCTCCCCAATGAGCTTCTTGAGTATTCTGGGGTGCATTTCATCAGGCTCTAGTAACTTGAAGACATTTTAACTTTTTGGAAGTAATTTTTAATTTGCTGTTTTCCTATTTTAACCTCTGAGCTTATCTTCTTTTCTCCAGCATTCAGTATTGTAGGTGTCCAATCACCACCAACCTTCTTGGTGAAAAATGAAACAGAAGTCATTAAGCACCTCTGCCATTTCCACATTTTATGTTATTGTTTTTCCCCTCTTCAATGAGCACTGGGCCTACCCTGTCCTTGGTCTTTCTCTTGCTTGAAATATATTTGTGGAATATTTTCTTGTGATTCTTTAACAATCTAGATTAAGCTCGTGCCTTGACCATTCTAATTTTGCCCCATTTTTGATTTTTAGATCATTCAAGATCTCCCGGTTAAGCCAGGGTGGTCTCTTGCTATACTTTCTATCTTTTTTACACAGTGGAATAGTGTGCTCTTGTGCCCTTAATTATATCCCTTTGAAAAACTGCCAACTGTCCTCAATTGTTTTTCATTTTAATCTTGCTTCTCATAGAACCTTACCAACCTGCTCCCTGAATTTGCTAAAGTCTGCCTTCTTGAAATCCATTGTCTTTATTTTGCTGTTGTCCCTTCTACTATTCTTTAGAATCATGAACTCTACCATTTCATAAAAACGAGTAGTCCTGTAGCACCTTCTTAGAGACACATATGTCATCATTTTTTAAAGTTACAGACTAATATGGCTATCCCTCAGAGACTTCTACCATTTCACGATCATTTTGACCCAAGCTGCCTTCTGCTTTCCAATTTTCAACCAGTTCCTCCCTGTTCATTAAAATCAAATCTAGAACAGCCTCCTCCCCCTAGTAGCTTTCTCAAACTTCTGAAATAAAAAATGGTCGGCCATACATTCCAAGAACTTGTTGGATAATTTGTGCCCTGCTGTGTAATTTTCCCAACAGATTTCTGGATAGTTGAAGTCCCCTGTCACCACCAATTCCTGTTCTCTGGGCAAGCACTTGTGCTCGCCATATTTCTGAATAGTTCCCAAAAGCTTTGTTGCTCCAGCATCTTATAAAAACACCTTTCTCAAGAGTATGCATTATGAAGATATAATTGTGAATTCTTGGCACCAGTCATCTTGAATAGAATTTTGTCCAGGACACGGGTGGACTTTTGGTAAAAGTCTATGTCCAGATATCAAAAGACTGAACTCTGACTCATGAATACTGAGAATACAGTATTAAGATTTCTTTAGAATTGGTTTGACTAGGGATGTGAAAGTGTAACAGTTACAGTTAACTGATGAGACAGGGCTTATCGGTTATCGTGCATGGTTACATGCAGGTCCCTCCCCCTCAAGCTACTGTTGTATCAGAGGCAGCAATGTGGGGGAGGAGGCAGGTGGGAGCTGGCTCTCCACGTGTTCCGGCTCCTATGGAGCCACCTGCTTTCCCTCACCTCCCACACTGCTGCCTCTGATACAGCAGCCATCCTGCACCGTGTGTAACCGTATAATCACTGACATTTTTAGCAGTTACACGATTACATAAATAAACACATTTTAACATCCCTAGATTTGACCTTTGCATTCTATCAGGAAAACAAACACTTCATAAACCCATAATATTTTCTGGAACTGTGATTTTTATGGCCCATACATGCATATTATGTAGATTTATAGAGTTATCGTTAGGATAGCTTTCACAGGTGTAAAAGTGCCATTCCAGGCTTGGTAAGAATACCTATCCTTGGCTTGGTGGACGCAAGCACATCATATAGCCTGTAGTCTGACCTTTTTTTTTTTTTGTGGAGTGGGCTCTAGGAACCATGTTTAAATTTTATCTGGAGATTGAAGTGAGAGTTGGGGTGATTGCTCTGTTTCTGATGGATTTCACCCCTGTCTATAAACCAATCATTTATTCTTGGAGCTTATAAGAATAGTTTGACCCTATTTCACTTCATTCACTCTTGAAATGTATCTGCTTTTTTGGTGAGATTCTGTCTATTCCTTAGTTCCACGCTATTATCTTTAGTATCAATGGAAGTGAATGGAAAGACTGGCATTGATTTTAAAGGGCATTGGAGTGTGCTGGTCTTCAGCATTGCATCTGTCAGTATTCCATAGGTGTTTTAGTTTTTCCTGTTAGCCACCAAATCAAGGCTATTGTAGCTCTTTTGGAGATGCTAAAAGAACATGTAAGCATATCTTTGTCTTTCTTTTCTCGTTGCTTTCTAAGTGACTAATCCAGAACTATCCAAATTAATTAATTTAAAGTAAAATCAAACAAAAAGATTCAATGTCTTTCTCAACAAAACATGAACCAATTGCTAACAGATAGTTTGTCTAACAAATTTAAATTATTTTCTGTTCCAGAAATACCTATGGACAGATCACAAACTTATAAAATGTAATCACTTATTCAAACGAATTTGATAATTTCTTCAAACAGTCTTTGTACTGCAGATTGTTTGTATATTGTTCATTACAATGCTTTGTATAACATTGTTTATACAAAGATGTTTGATTAAGTCACGGGATATTGATTTGCTTCTCTGATTCGATAATTTATACAACTAACAAACATGTATTTACTTGCACATTCAGTACTGTTTTGTGTTGAAAGGTGCTATATAATTCTAAAATATATTTTATTGCCTTTAAAGGAGAATAACGGCAAAGCTTTAACTGAAGTATTGGAAGGGAATAGGGCATGTTAGTGGATGCATGTGTATGAACTCATCCCAGGGAGTGGGTTCCTCATAATTTTTTCACTTGTTCTTATGATGTATACTTCTAGCATACTGAGAATTCGCTTGGCTGTTGTTACTAGACTTTATGGTTGAATGCATGTAGTAGCATTGATCTTTAAGCAAAGCACCCATTGACATCAGTAATATTTCCATATGTGGAATGATGACGGGATGTGGGTCTAAATATAGTGTCATTTAATATCTTGATTGTTCATTTTATAAAGAAAGGTTGTTGGACACTCCAAGAAGTGCATGAAGTATAAAGGAAAAACTTTTCATCCAGTGCTTCGCTCATGCAAGTTAATATTGCACAAACATGGGTAAGCTTCTTGACTTCTTTCTATGCTATCATTTCTTATATTCCACTGCTACTAACTGTACACCACAGATGATTTGGAGAGAGCATGTGTGGGCTCATGCTACCTGCTTGTAAATGAACCCAGACTTAGATCCCCATGAGTCAGAATCTAATTTTTCATTTAAAAAACTCCCGAGGTTTTAGCTCTTTTCCTTGCAGACAACCTTGAAAATGAAAACAGATATGAATTGATGTGCTCTGACCTTGGGTTTGTGAGAAACATGCAGCTGTGCTCCATTTTTGTAGCAAGAAGTTAGGGAGCTTTCTTCAGACTTGTTTTTTAAACTGTAACCATGATATATCATTATAGTAAATTTCATTTCTGCATCCCAGGCTCACTCTGTCTCTCTCATAGCCCCTGTTGCTTTTGTCACACAAAGGAGACTGACTCAGGCAACCTGTTTTTCAGTTCAAATCTCAACACTTTCTTCCCATTGGCTCTCTATAACTATTAAGTTTGGGGTGTTGCTTAAACAAAAGTTTTGAGCATAGTGATATGATCATGGTGGACCATAATTTGGAGGAAGGAATTGTGGCATATTTCACAGTATTACCCAAAATACTTTGTCCATTTGTGGGACCAGTTCTAAGATGGCTCTCTGGCTCTCTCAGGTACTTGCTACCTTATAAGTGTGTCCAGCAGTGCTGTGCCAGCAGCTGAAAAAAATAACTCTTCTGATGTCCCCACTAGAACTGCTAGGAGTGCATGTGGGGGCTCCATGCCACCTCCACACATGCTCACATCTGCCAGCACCTGATTCTTCACATTACCTGTCTGCCCAGATTATTCTGTTCCATCCATCACACTGTGATGCAGTGATCATCCAGACCATGAGAAAGGGCCATTTACCCTTCACAATTGTACCTAAAGGGAGACCCAGAGATGTATAAACCATGATTGCAAGTGAGGCCCAGCTGGAGGAGGAGTGAGGAGAGGATTATAAAGAGAAGAAGTTAGTAGAAGAAGGGGGCTGCAGTCACTCTCTGGGCATAGGCACGTGGGTAGGAGGAAAGCCAGGGGAAAGCAAGTGCCCAGTGTCCGGTCCATGACAAAAGCGGTTTACCCAGAGGAGTTGTGGGGAAGAGATCTTGTGGAAGCAGAGTAGGAAGGAGCCCAAGGAAAGAACTATAGATTGACCATGGAGACCTTGGCAATGGCTGCTGCTAGGGTCCTTGGTGTGGAGCCTGGAGGAGTGGGTGGGAATCCCTCCTACCCCCTGGGAAAGTGGCAGTTCTCCATGCCAATTCTAAGCCTGTACCTGAGAAGGCATGCAAAGAGTTTGTCCAGTGGGGCTTTCATACACCAGAAGAAGAGTGCTGTACAGTGACCTGGCCAGAGGGCCAAGATATGAAAACTGGAGAGTGAGAGCCATAAGAAAGCAAGAGATGGAAAGAGGTGCTAGACCAGACAAGCACTGATCCCTAGACACGCCTTAAAGGGGCAGACCCAAATGGTGAGTGAACCCTGTTACACACACACCCATCACTGATATCTGAGATTGGACCTGGAGTTTGAAATATCTGTATTGGGAGGTGAACTTAGAGCTGCTATGATTGTGAGAATTTTCAAGAAAAGGGATAAATCCAAATGTGGAATTTTTAGAGTAATCTCTTTGTTTGCAATTCCAGGAAAGGTCTTTGCAAGACTTCTCCTACACCATCCTCTTCTTCTTGCCAAAGACTTTCTTCCTGCATATTAGAGTGGTTTTAGACCATCTGATTGTGGGCCATTAGACATTTTGCTGACATTGACCTCCACTTGAATGTATGGCTCTAAGTTTTGCACGTGAAAATCTTGCTTTTGTAGGTGGACACGTGGGCATGACAAATTATACAGACACCAGCAACAATATCAACTTGTATGCATAAGTGCATATTTCATACATAAATGGAAGCTTTTACAAACACAAAGAATTATAGTAATAAACTTTCAAGTGTAGCTTTCGAAGCCGGTTTTGAAAATTTGGCCCTATAAGTGCAAAGTGTTACTTCACTTCTGGTGGCTGCATTCCAATACTATCTCTGGGTTAAAAAGCAAAGTATTGGTAAAGAGTTCATTGTTACTGCAGATTCTGTGCCAAAACACTTCAGCAGTCTTTCTGCTGCTGTCCATAATATAACACCTTGGGAAAGCCTGATGCACATTTTTCAGATACTAGGGCACACAATGAACAGTATTTTTGTTGTAAGGGTTCAAGAGCTGTGTTCTCTAGTATAGACAACCAAAGACAAACAAAGGTTTTGCAGTAAGAAAATGCATTCCTGTGAATTTGATGATGGTAATAGCTCTTCAGTTAGTTTCACGATCTCAAAAAAAGTACTTTCAAATGTTGACCTTTGCTACTTATGTATTTGTTTCTCTTGAGTGAAGTTCAAGGTTTCTTTCTCTACCTGCATCATTCTTTCGTTCTTTTTGCTAATGCATCCCTTATGCCTCAAATGCTTTCCTACATCTCATGCTCTATGTAGTCCTTCAAATCTTTGCTCAGAAACCACTTCATAATTATCACGTCAACACTGATGCACCCCATTTCCAGTCAAGCCTAACCAACCAGCCAACCAAATCCCATAAACACAAGGGAACAACATGATACATGAAATTTGAAATAAAACCCCAACCATTCATAATAAACTACTGGGTAATCCTTTCTGTACTCTTCCCCTTTGCCTTCTCTTCTCCACATTTTAACCTGTTCAGGGCAAGGATTGTATCTTAAAATTGTCTAAGTGCCATGCACGTCTATGCAATGCGTGAAATAAATAAATGGGTCAACTCCTGAATTCCTTATTTAGCTTTTAGTTGGCCTTTTCTCATGTAAACTTTCAGGGTATTTCTACACTGCAGCATTATTTCAAAATAACATAGTGCACATCTACACAGCAAGCCGTTATTTCAAAATAATTTTGAGATGGAGGACTTCTTTGTCTGACTCCTGTAACACTCATTTCATGAGGAGTAAAGGAACTTCCTGCTGTGTAGATAGCACCAAAAGTCAAATTAAGCTATTTCAATTTCAGCTATGCAATTGATGTAGCTGAAGTTACGTATCTTAATTTGACTTTTGCCCTTCAGTGTAGATGTGCCCTAGTGAATTAAACTGAAGTTTGTGTGTGTAAAAATGAGGTTAGAATTCCAAAATGTGATTGGCCTAGTAATAACTCTGGAGGTATGTAGACAATTGTATTAGTACTGAAGAGCATAGAACAATTATTTTCGATGTGTGTTTTGTGGACTTCTGGGGGGTCCATAGACCATGTCAAAGAGGACTGCAAAAGGGGACTATAAAAATAAAGTTTCACATCACAGAAAAGGCATATTTAGTTTTTCTGATCAATTAAAAGTATGTGAATATCCCCTCCCTACAGGTCAAAACCTGGAAGTGTTGTTGTTACCATAGCAGCCCACAATTTTACCACCTTCTCTCAGGCTGTGTCACATGTCAGGCTGAGCACTTATAGTTGAATTCTGTTCAGTCAATTTTCAGTCTAATACTTTTGTGGCTGGGATCTGCAGACCACAGGTTGAATTTCCAGAAGGGTCTGCACCTCGATTAAAAATTTCTTAGGGGTCTCCAAATGAAAAGCTGCTGAAAACCACTGGCTTAGAATGTCAAAGCCAAATCTTTAGACCTGCTGATTGCTTAAAACTATGACTTATAACAATGGCAACTGTGGGCATTGATTAGGATCTAAGTACTACTTAGAATTTGGCCCTTTGTGGTGCTTGGATATCAGTCTTCATATGTGCTGTATGAAATTGCACATTTTGGAGGTTTTTCAGGAATATTTTGAGCCCTTTTAATCTAACTTGGAAAGACAATGTGGAGACTATAAGAAGAAAATTTTTTCTACTGAAAATAGAAGAGTGCTAGTAGACTAATACCACTGAACTATCTCAGTAATGGCACTAAAATAATCTGGTTGATGGAGTGAAAGGGAATGCTTGCACACACATATATCAAGCTCTATGGGAATCTGTCAATATACAAGATATGATGATTTATTTATTAGTTGTTCCAAGTGCTCACTATTAAATAAACTTCCCCCTTTCCTCTAAATAACAACACAGAGATTTTATTATAATTCCAAACCACTGGGAGATGCATGATGGATGCTATAGAAAAAAACTAAGAAGAAAAACAATAGCTTCTATATATCAATAAGTAGAGAGGTGAGGAATGAAATGCTAAAGCAGAACCCACATACGGGGGGAGATGGTGAATCCCGTTTGATCCCTGAGAAGGGGCATGCAGTGCAGGAGTAGAATCTTGCAATAATAGGCATCCATTTAGTATGGAATAGTCACTCTATGAAGTATTTGATTCTAAGCCTGAGGTGCTGAGTCATATTTCAGATCTGAGATTTGGCTGCATGTAGTATTTTTAGTTGCCTCTTTCTTCTCTGACTTTGGGGAATCTTGATGTTGATTGTTCTTGAATATAATGCAAACAAGGTGGCATAATACATGTCAAAAGAGAGTAAAATAGAGAAAACAAGAAAAGATGAGGTAGAAAGAGTATCTAGGAAGTATTAAGACCAGCAGAAATGAGAGAAAATAAAGAATAAAAGCAGAGAGAAAAAAACATGGGTGGTGAATATGAGATAATCAGAAAACGAGAAGAAAAAAAAAGTTTGAAAAAACTGACAGGTTAAAGAAGGCTACACACAAAAACCAGGGAAGATGCATGAAGACAAAAAAGGGGACTGGGGAAAACAGGTGTTTGTGAGTTTAAAAAGGAGGAGAAATGACATATCAAGGGATGTATAGACTCATTCAGATTGCAAATAAGCGTTGTGTAAATGGCAAGGATAGTGTTAATTGCCTTTCAGAAGAGAGGGAGAACCATCACTGCAAGCCCCCCGTGCAAGGACTAGCAAGCACCTGCCCATGAAGGAAGTAAGGTGGGGCCCTGCCTTAGTGAATTATGTTCTCCTGTGAAGGCATTGTATGAGTGTGCACTGAGAAGCTACATTAGCAACCATACGCTGGTGTGCAGGAAAGAAATGCTACTGGACAAGGCTTCTTTGTAGTGTACTTGCACTTGAATTTTGGTTTCATGAAGACATGCTTTTGTTTATTTTCTTTAATGATATGGGCAAAAAGAAAATTTCTGTGTAGATTCTCAGTTTAAAAATCTCTGGTGGAATGAAGACTTTTGGTTTATTATGTGTAGGCCTAAGAAAAATCTTAGTTTACCTGGCAGTGTCTCATCTAAGTTTTCCCATAAATAGCTACATGTTTGAAAGATAATGCTTTCCCCCTTACTCTTTATTCTGCCTAGTTAAAAGTTTGTTCTTTTCTGTCATGCAGCTCTGACAGCTGTTAATATTGGGTAAGCTGGTTAAGAGGCAGAGGTCAGGCAAAGCCCAGTTAGTCTAACCTGAAACTCGCTTCAGGTGCATGATCCTTGTTGTGTTCTCTTCTTGTGCTGTATTTGAAGCTCTATGTCTATTATAAGTCCCCACATTTACACAAAGGCCTTGCATGCATGCAAAAATTATACTGATTTAACTAAATTGGTTTAAAGAGCAATTTAGTTAAATCAATGCTACCATCTATAACCACTTTTTTTATTTTGAAGGCCTTATATTGATTGTTTTACATTTTAAGTTTAATACAAAATAAATCTCTCTATATAAGGGTTTTGGACCAATTTATTAACTAAATTAATTTCTAAACTTACCTAGTTAAATTTGTACAAATTTCTCATCTTGTATTGAATTACATCTTTCTCTTTCCTTCAGAAATCATCTTTCACAAACAGGAACTCACTTAATGCTTGTAACAGAAGCAGTAGCTAGTCCAGGAGTGTAAGCTGAATGATGAAAGCTGCAGAAAGAAGGGTGGGAAAGTGTCCATAAAATCTGATATTTTTCAATTTGAATTTGGAAACTTGTCTCTTAACATTTATATGAATGTGACTGTGTGTCCGGGTGAACACAATACAAAACAAAATAATGAGGTACAAAGGTAGAATGGTGCATAGTCATTATGTCTCGAATGCTTCTCAGAAAAGTAGGATTTTTCTGAAGTAAATACAGAAAAACCTGCACTATCCGGAACTTAAGCATCCAGAAAACTGTAGAAACTGGCAAATTTTTGTCGGCGGGAAAAGAGAGAGAGAAAAAAAAGGAAAGTGGCCCTTTAAGTGCTCCTCAGATGAGCGTGCAGCACGTACCTGCAGGAGGGGCGAATGGCAGCCGGAAGCAAGCATCTCAGTTCCCCCTGAGACTCCTGGCACCCCCGACAGGCCAGCCTCCCCACGGCTCTCACGCCCTTCCCCCCAGCAGGCCGCCCCTGCCATCTCTGCCTCTCACCTCCCCGGCGTCCACCCACCCTCACCAGGCCGCATTCCGTCCCCACGTGGTTTGTGGCCCCCAGCAGGCCACATCCCAGCCCCGCATGGCTCCCATGCCCCCATAGGCCCCGCACGGCTCCCGCCCACACACACACAGATAACCAGAATTTTTAGGTTACCGGCACACCCTAATCCCCGGGTGTGCCGGATAACACAGGTTTTACTGTATAAGGAAATATTTTGTCCATCTTGCTATGCAGTTTATATGTAAGTGCACACCACTGTATGCAAAATACCTTTCTGAGTTTAAACTAGAGATAGTTTGCATTGACAGCCAATTAAATCCAGCACTACACTCTGTTATGCACAAACTAAGTAAATTACAATTTAGGGCCTCAGATTATGAGGGGCCTCTAAATAAAAAAAGACTAGTTTTTAGTTGAATCCTCCCCTATGTACAAATATAAAATACAAACATATATGCAAATATAAAACTTTATTATTTCTATTTTCATTCTCCTTCCTGTTAAAATAATTCACATTTTTGGGTAATGCTATGGGACCTCTTAAACTTGACTTAATGTAGGGCTTCATGATGTCTTTATCCGGCCCTGACACGCTGCCTAAATTATTGATTCTGTCTTTTATATTTGTTAGGTTTATGTGCTCTAAGGAGCTCGGGAGAGCTCCCAAGAGTGCCAAAAATCTGGGTATGGATTTTTGTTGTTATAATATCTACTAACATTTTCTTAATAAACTTGATATACAGAATAGTAAAGTTCCAATATACATGATTTGAAGTTAAATTGCTTTAAGTAAACTACATAATTGTTCTAAGTTTTATAGCAAGAGCCAAAAGACTACATTAAACAGATGTCACTAATGTGATTTTGTGACATACAACTCCAACTCCTGAACATGCTTTTTTTTAAGTTAATCAAATCATCAGTTGTAAATAGGTAAAAAAACCCAAGTACTTTAAAACAGAAGTCCTTTTGCTGCTACTCAAATGAACAAGGACTCGTAAAGATAAGGCTTTAAAAAAGTTTCCATTAACCCACATTATTGCTTGATATGAAAAGCACTTTTCAGTGAAATTCATTCCATTATGATTGTGATCCTCAGCTGATGTAACTGAATAGTACTAACATGCATTTTTCTGAGATTCTTTGACTACCAGATTTAGCCACATTATTTTTGTTAATAAGGTGAGCTCTGATCCTGAAAATGCTATGCACATTAGTAACTGATACACTAAAATAGGCCTCAATCTTGTAAATCGGGTTGGGAAACCTAAGGCCTGGCTTGCCTGAATCCGGCCCCTGAGGCTTGGGGTCTCCCCCTGCAGCATTGGGAAGTTTGTGCTGGAGCTCCAGTCCCCTTCCCCCCACCTCCCGCTTTTAACTTTGTGTGGCCCCTGGCTAATTTTTCTGTGGGTCAGTGGCTCCCAACCCAAAAAAGGTTCCCCACCCATGTTGCAAATGCTTAGTGCATGAATAACAGTGAGGGTGGAATCCTAGCTCCATTAAAATCAACTGTAAAACTGCTACTGGCTTCAGTGCAGCCAGAATTTCACCTTCAGTGGAGACTATTCTTGTGTCCCAATATTGCTGGATCAAGGCCTATATATTGTAGAATGAATTATGTCAGATAAAGGTAAAAGCCATGACTGTGGAGATCTGTTCATTCAAGCTTCAGACAACCCATGTCAAAGATCCAGGGATAGATTATCAGGTGGTGTAATAAACCATCAAAGTCAGTGAAGCTTCATTAGTTTTGTGTGTGTCCAATGTATTCCATAGCCATTTAAGACATTAAAACAAAACAAACCACCCAAACACCATCACTATCAACAGATGAGGGGAGGGATAGCTCAGTGGTTTGAGTCTTGGCCTGCTAAACCCACGATTGTGAGTTTAATCCTTGAGCGGGCCATTTAGGGATCTGGGGTAAATCTGTCAGGAATGATACTTGGTCTTGCCGTGAAAGCAGGGGACTCAATGACCTTTCAAGGTCCGTTCTAGTTCTATGAGATAGATACATATCAGAAACAACCCCTACTTTAAAGAAAGCAAGTAAGGAATTCTTTTGACTGGTTTTGTAAAGAGTCTATTATATATATTCATAAATATCAAAGCAAGCAGTTATCTACACATGAACAGTTTGCTATGAATAATGAGATAGAAATTAAAATAATTTATTTAAAATCTGAAAGTAAATAAATGAGGACATTTATTAATATTCTGTAAATCCTTACACAGGCAAAATGCCCAGTGAGACAAGTGAATATGGATCTATTCAATGGTAAGCGCTAACAGAAAGATTGTTTTAATTGTTACATTTTAATTTTCTCTCAGATGAATAGCTAGAATTAGGGTTTCCCAACCTATGGATTGGGACCCAAATTTGGGTCGCCATTACATTTCAAAAGGGTTGCCAAGTGTCTCCCCAGGTGGCTCTGCCCTCCTTCCTCCCCCTGTTTTTGAATTGCCTTGGGTCACCAAGTCTTCCTGAATTGTCAAAATGGGTCCCCATCTGGAAAAGGTTGGGAACTGCTGTTGGTAGCTCTGGTTTTCTGTGTGTGCGCCTTCCCCAGGATTTATGTACATGTATTGTTGTACCTGCATGAAAGAGTCATTCTATGAGGAAAAGTTGGCCTCTTATGTGAAGCTGTTGGTGCAGCATTCTCTGGCAAAACATCCACTGATTGATAAGTTTGAAATTCATATTGGAAAATGTCTGTACGATGAGAAGGGCCCTACTGAATTCAGGGCCCATTTTTAAAATTTCACAGTCAAAACATTAAAAAAATCTATAATATCATGATTTCAACAATTTAAATATTAAAATTGCATGAAGTTATAACAAAACAAGAATATGTACTGGAAAACAGCAAAATATAAACATATAAAGCCCTTCAGTCAGCAACCCCAAAAGGGGTTTCGAAGCTATTGTGTCTGTGGCAATGGTGGGGGCTGGAGGTTGCAATATTGCCACTCTCTGACCACTCAGCTCTGAAGGCAGTGCCACCACCAGCAGCAGAGCAGATATAAGGATGACAATACTATGCCACCCTTTTCCGTTGCTGCTGACAGTGGCCCTGCATTCAGATCTGGATGCTTGGGGGCAGCAGCTGTTGCTCCCTGACCACCCAGCTCTGAAGGTAGGATAGAAATAAGGATGGTGATGCTGTGATCCCCTTATAATAGGCTTGTGACCCCCCCTTTTGTGTGGGGACCCTCAGTTTGAGAAATGATGTGTACTTGCATATACTTTATCTGATAGTTTAAAAGAATATAGGGTAAAGGTACACAAAAGACCAAATGGGGGAGACCAGATTTCATGATGTGTTCTTCATGGTTGTGAATTTGGTAGGGCCCTAATGATGAGGTTTTAAGGGCAAATTTCTTCGACTCTCATGACGGATTTTGGCTCTGATAATTTTTTCTCCTGTGTTTGTATGTAGTTAAATTAACATGTACAGCTTCTAGAAGTTTCAGATGTTTAGGAACTGGGTATCGGAGCAATCTGTCAACATTTTTACAAACATGTATGTTCTGTTTTACTTTTCAGTTAATTTAGCCTACTATATATAACATTTTTTCTTTCATATAAAATATTAACTTAAATATTAACTGGTGGAAGTATTGTCAGTTATGTGTTACAGAACCAATCTTTGTTTTTTAATTGCAGTTACTTGATTAATTCTGGATCTGTAACTTTTTAAAAATAAAAGATTATGCCTCTGAGTTTGAAATGATGGAACCTTGCACAGCTCATTGCTAGCTATGCAACCAGAAATAATTTTTCAGTCTCTTTTTACCTTTTTCTGCTTAACATACTGTTTGTTTTAGGGGCCACCTCACTTCCTCTGCTCACCCTTTAATATGTGCGATTAAGACCCAATGACATGGTAAGCTTTACTCATGTTCTGGGGACAGTCATTTTTCTCTGATGCATGTATTTTTTCTCAGTTATCACAGCTGCTGCTTCCATCACCGTGACCATTCTCTGTTAATTCCAGGGGCAGCATGGGTGTAAGTGTCACACAAATGTTTAGGGGGCTATTTTCCCCATTCATTTGTGTGCCTAACTCCCATTGACATTAATAGGACTTAATCACATATATCAAAAGGAGAATGAACCACTCAGAGTCTATTCCATTCCTTTGGAAATGTAGCTTATTGCCCTGAGCCTGGAGCATACAAGTTTCAAGGTTACCTCTGAACATGTCTTATTGCATTCTAATGTAACATGCTG
This sequence comes from Rafetus swinhoei, assembly GCA_019425775.1. Lineage (NCBI taxonomy): Eukaryota > Metazoa > Chordata > Testudines > Trionychidae > Rafetus > Rafetus swinhoei. Next base: position 74,147,775 of record CM033449.1, on the reverse strand, counting down.
CCTACTCTGGCTTGCTTTTGATCCTTTTTTAGAGGGTCTTTTATGACTGTTCTGTTTCTTTTGTTTTTTGTTTTTGTATGACTACTTATAATTTAAACAGATTCTTTGTGTAAGGGTCTTGCTGTTTCAAATCCCCTTAATACCATAGTGCTAAGTATATCCTTTTGCTTTAAGAGCTGTGGATGAAAGTGTGCCATTTCTGAGTTTTATATGTTACAAGTGCTGTAAATTAGTTTATTTCATTAGCACTTTTGCAGCATATATGTTTTAGTTGACTTTATCTTGACTAGTTTTTGTTCTGTGTGTTTTATAACATTGTTGAGTTAAAGGTTCTCACGGTAGATGTTGATGGGGGAGGAACTGTTAAACAAGTTTGTTTAATGTTGATTAAGTAAATGTTACTAAGCCTGTCTTCCCCAAGGCAGTGTCTCAAAAGGGTTTTACTTTTCTCCCTGGTAGAAAATGGGGTTTAATGAATTTGCTTTTTATTGGCCAAACATGAGCTTTTTCCAAGTTGTTGACTTTAAGGAAAAAGTTAAATTGTAACATCATTGTTCTTAATAAAATAGATTTAAAAAGATGTAAGAGGATTAAGTATTTCAGGCTTCTGGATTTTACACTTAATTTGGGAATACTGGTCAGGAGCCAACATAACTTGTATGTTAATTTTTTCATGCATTGCTTTGAAGTACTGCAATTCAGGAGGTAGTTTCAATGCAAGCTAAATTGTTCTCACCTTCAAGTATGTGTCATTTGAAAATACTTCTTTCACTAGTTGAAGAGTGTAGCGTCTTATTTCATTGTATGTAGGCAAATGGAGCAATTCAGAAACTAGGTTAAGTTGCTGCTTATCCAAATTCTCCAAATTGAATTTCATTGAAGTTGTACCAGCTGAAAATTGGTGTAATATAGTAACTCAAATTTAAAGTTATACAGGATGCTGCTTTTCATTTGAGGCTCTGGGAACAATTTATACATATTAATTAGGCCTTACAGTGCTCCTCTGAAGTGTTGACTATTTTTTCTTCAAAAAGGTAAACTGAGACACAAAATAACTTAAATGACCTCTCTAAAACCACACCTGAAAAAGAGCTCTGTGTAGTTTGAAACTTTTCTCTTTCACCAATAGAAATCAGTCCAATAAAAGATATTCATGCTACAAGGTGGGTGGGACCAAAACAACTGCAACACTGCAAATTACCCAAGACAAGTTAAAAATGAGTAGTCTTGTGGCACTTTAGTGACTAACAAAAATATATAGTATCATGAGCTTTGGTGGGTGGATTTCCTTAGATGAGCTGGATTAGAAAACAAATTAGAAATTCAACCCTATATTTCTGACTCTGAGGCCCTGCTGAAACCAATAGATGGATGTTCCTTCTCACACTCTGCTTGGATACAGTTTCACATAAAAGTATATTGGAACTTGGCAACTTCCAGCTCCACTGAGCTTGAGGAGTTGTAGCAACTTAGATTCCCTTGTACATTGGTAGAATGAGTGAAAGTAGGAGTACAGGTTGCTGCATGGGAATGTGATGTTATCGTATGGCTATACCAGTAAAACTGTTAGTATAACTGGTAAAATTTTCCCATGCGGACAAGGCCTTAGTATCACAGAGCCTAATTTACACCACCTTGTATATTATCTCTGAATTTGGTCTTAATGCGTTTGCATTGTTTTCTGTAATTACATTTTCATATTTGTGCTCTTAGTTTATATTGCTATAAAGTTTTCATATTAAACACATGGTTTAAATCCCTTTTAAACTTTATCCTGTTGGCCTGAAATTTATTATGCTTATTTTAGACCAAAGGCTAATATATATTATATATATTTAAAAATTTGAAATTATTTATAACATGCATTCTTTTATTAGTTATTTAACACATTTTGGGATACAGTGTGTATCTATCCAAAATAACATTTATTTTGTATGTCTTTGCAGTCAAAATAAGTCACTGTCTTCTACTTATATTCCAGTGTTGACTAAGGCTGAGAAATAATTTTGACAGGAACCACCTGGATAATTTTCAGGTAGAAACTGTATTAGTCCTTGCCAGGACACATGTTTAGTAAGGTGAAAACAAACAAAATAACTCAGGCAGTTTTGGGGTGTTTTTGGCCTGTATATGCCTATCATATATATAGTAGCCCATTGTCTGTGTGTCTGTAATGCTGACGTACGCGCGCCATGGAGGGAGGGTAAGGGGCCGGGGCGCCACGCAGGGAGGGGAAGGGGACGGGGCTGGCCGGAAGGGGGTGGGAAGCAGAGCTGGGGATCGGGGCTGTGGCACTGGAGGGAGGATGGGGGCCCGGAGGAAGGGGAGGAAGCAGTGCTGGCGGGGTGTCCTGGGGCCTTGGGGCTGGCCGGCAGGAAGAGGGGTGGGAAGCAGAGCTGGGGGCATCGGGAGCTGTGGGGCTGGACGGGGGAGGAGGGTGGGAAGCAGACCTGGTGAGGGGGGCGGGGTTCAGCACGGACCCCAAACGGCTGCTTGCCACTGCTAGCTTCCCCACTGGAGCCCAGCTGAGCGGTGGCTCAGGGGCGGCAAGCGGCTGCCGCTCAGCTGGGCCCGGCGGGGCGCCGCTCAGCTGGGCCCAGCTGAGCGGCGCAGCATGCCACAGAGGGAGGGGAAGGGGCGGGGCACCACGCAGGGGAGGAAGGGGCGGAGCTGGCCAGAAGGGGCGGGAAGCAGAGCTGGGGATCAGGGGCTGTGGGGCTGGAGGGGAGGATGGGGGGCCTGGAAGAAGGGGGAGGAAGCAGCGCTGGCGGGAGAGGAGGGGTGTCCGGGGCCGTGGGGCTGGCCGGCAGGAAGAGGGGTGGGAAGCAGAGCTGGGAGGGGATCGGAGGCTGTGGGGCTGGATGGGAGGACAGGGGCGGGAAGCAGACCTGGTGGGGGGGGGTGCAGCCACTGGCCACAGCCGGACCCCAAATGGCCGCTTGCTGCCACATGCTCCCCGGCCGCGGCCCAGCTGAGTGGCGCTGGTGCTGCGCTGCTCAGCTGAGCCCCGCTGGGACAGGAAGGGGGGCGGGGCAGTGATGTACACGGCCAGGGGGTGGGGCCGTGTACATCACCGCCCCCCCTTCCTCCTCCCACCGTGGCGCTGAGTGGTTCGCCCCTCAGCTGGGCCGCCGTGGGAGAAGGGAGGGGGGAGCGGTGACATAGACAGTCCTGCCCCCTGGCCGTGTATGTCACTGCCCGGCCCCCCTCCCTTGCGGCAGCCCGGCTGAGCAGGCAGCACTCAGCCAAGCGCCACGGCGGGAGGGAAGGTGAAGGGGGGCGGGGAGAGATGGAGGGGAGAGAGAGGCAGGAGGAGGAGGAGAAGAGAAAGGGAGAGAGAGGCAGGAGGAGAAGAGAAAGAAAGAGATGGAGAGAGAGGCAGGAGGCGGAGGGAGAGCTGAGAGAGAGAGGGGAGGCAGTAGGAGGAGAGAGAGAGAGAGAGAGAGAGAGAGAGAGAGCGCTCAGGAGAGAAGACCTGAAAATCCTGTTTTATGACGGGCTAATTGGCTAGTATGTTAAGATTATAGGAACTCAAAACTTATTTAAATACACTATTGCTTCTAATTTTGAATTGAAAACAATGTGAAGAATTTTTTCAGGTGAATAGTGTTTTAATAAAAATGAGGAGTTACTGTGGCATCTTAAAGATGAACAGATATATTTGGGCATAAGCTTTTGTGGGCAAAAACCCACTTCATAAGATGTATTTTATGATTTTGCCCATAAAGGCTGCCACAAGACTCCTTGTTGTTTTTGCAGATACAGACTAACACGGCTACCCCTTTGATAAGAGTCAATGTAATATTATTGTTTTAAATCTCTAGCTTCAGTCTCCAACATGTATTCTCTTTATCTCTTAGTTGCAGTGTAGTGGTAGCCAGGTCAGTCCCAGGATATGAGAGACACATGGTGAATGAGGTAATATCTTTGATCCAATAACAGATATTACTTCATTCACCTTGTGTCGCTAATCTCATATATATAAATTTAGTCCTACGTATTCCAAAAAAGGCATATGCACAAATGATCAGTTATGTTATATGACTAATATTTTTTATGCCTTCCCTGAAGTATGCAGGTATCATGAAGCACAGAGTTATACATGTAGTAAAATGACCTACACACATGGAAAGTGATGAACTGGAACGAAATGCTGAAATAGTTGTATGTAGATCTTGTAGCCCATATGATATAAAAAAAATACACAGGTATTACCATAGGGCTTGTCTACATTACAGAGAAGATCAAAGCTGACATAGTTGATCTTCTGGGGTTCACATTAGCAGATCTATTGAAGACATGCTAATTTGAACTGAGAGCATGCTCCCTCAGTGCTAGAAGTCCTGCTCCTCCCGCTGTGTGGACGGCGCCAAAACACAATTTAAGATATGTAATTAACGTAGCTGGAGTTGTGTATCTTATATCGACTTTCCTCTTTAGTGTAGACCTCGCCGTAGTGATTATGTATTTCCAAAACACACAGTCTTATTGTTCTGAGCCATCCTTAAATAGGCCAGCATTTTCTGAGACATGATTTCTGTGAATTGTATGACAATGCAGCATTAATGTATTGATCATTGTAAGTTTGGTACACTTTCAATTGATATTTCTGGGAATTCATAGCCAGCTGTGGCATTAGCATCAACAACTTCTCACACATCAGCCAGTCAGCAGCCAGCATTTTCATTGTTCAGGTCACAGCAGTTGTATTGCTTGAGTTTTGCTCTCTTCCGCTTTCCCCAGCCCCCTAACTCCATTCTTCTTAGTCAACTTATCTATTGTAGCGATCCTCTTTTTTTTAAAATTTCTTTTGTGCTTTTTATCAGCTATTTGCTGATTCAATTCATTTCTGCCTTTGAAGTTTATTTTAGTTTTTAAAATAGAAAAACAGATTCTAGGGGGAAAAAAAGAGCCAGGTGTGATTGTTTGATGTGCCAGACTTCTGTTGGATGCGTGTTCTTCATTGAACATACACATTTGCCAGCACCACCTGAAAGTATGTTCCTCAGTGTCTCCCTTGCCCAGTAATCATCTAGACTGCTTTCCATCCAGTCTGAGTTTTTGCTAGACCTAGATGAGGACTGCTACACTGTTAATTCCTCCATCCACATCTGAGAAGGAATTATGAATCCCTGAAGGGATTATTGGATGATTAGAGTCAGCCTTGGAAGCTCGCCCCGCATACTAAGCCATGGATCGCGAATGTTAAGAGGAACTCTTCGGGCACTCTGAACATCCCTTCTTAGTGGTATGTATGGGTATTTTTCCTCAAGTAAAAGAAAAATGCTCTCACAGCTTCTTCCTCCCTACCACCCTTATATATGTGGGATGAGGGAGACTTTAGGAAGGAATGAGCTTTAGAATAAGACTCTACAATAGTGCTCTCCAACCTTTTTAAGCACAAGGTCACTTTTGAATTTAAATGCAATCCAGGATCTACCTCAACCCAAAAACTCTTGTCCCACCTCCTTCCTGCCCATTCTCTGAGGCCCCGCTCCTGCTCACTCTGTCCTCCCTTCCTCCTTTCCTCCATTCTCCCTCCCTTTCACCAGGCAGGGGCAGAGGGTTGGGACACAGACTCTGGTCTTGGGCTAAGGCATGGGTTCCCAAACTGGGGGGCATGCCCACCTGGGGGGGCGTGAAGAAATTCCAGGGGAGGTGCGAGGCGACACAACCCCCCCCCCCCCCGTGTCAATCCCCTTCCCCCACAAGTTTTGCTGCTATTTTTGTTTTTCGGCCCTGGTCAGTTCTTCTTTTTTTCCTCAACAAGTTTTGCTGCTATTGGGGTGGGGTGGTGTGAGGGTTTCTCAAAAATCAAAAAGGGGGTGTGATGCCAAAAAAGTTTGGGAACCACTGGGCTAAGGGTTTTGGAATGTGAGAGGAGCTCTGAGCTGAGCCTGGGGCATGGGGTTTGGGTTGCAGGAGGGGGTTTAGGGTACAGGCTCTGTAAGGGAGTTTGGGTCCACAGGGCTTAGGATTACGGCAGGGGCTTGGTGCACGAGGGGGTTCATGACTGGGGCAGGGGTTTGGAGCTGGCTCTAGCTGGGCACTGCTTACCTCAGGTGGCTCTTGGGTGTTGGTGCAGTGGGGCTAAGGCTGGCTCACCCCTGCCCTGGCCCTGCACCATTCTCCAAAGCAGCCAGCAAACCCCCTTCATCCCAAACCCTCTTGTGACCTCCGCTCTGTTCTGTGGAGACAGAATACAGGGTGAGAGAGGGGGCACCCTGACATTAGTGTCCCCTCCTTTCCCTTCCCTGCTCTATACAGCAAATGGGAGGCTCCTGGGAGTGGGGTCAATCTCTAAGGCAAAGGGCAGGAGAGAGGCGCAGCAGTGGGGGGAGGGCAGTTGAAGTGCCGGCACTTGATACCCTCTTAGCCAAACCAGTCAGGATCACCTGTCGGGCTCCAAGATCTACCGGTAGATCTCAAGCTACTGGTTGGTGACCACTGCCCTACAAGAACCTGCCCAAAGTCATCTCATGTAGGTGAAGATTAAAGATGCTTTCAGTGCTCTGCAGTTCCATTAACATATGGAAAAGCAGATAGAAAAGCATCTCCTCTTCTTTTTACATTCATAAAATTATGAAAAATCTTTACAGGTCTATTCCACCATCCAGAATATGGTAAAAAAACCAAACTGCTGACAGTCTCCTGATGCTCAATTTAGCTGTGGCTATCAACATCAATAAGCAATATAAGCTTCCTAAAGATAGCTAAGAGAGTCAGATAGTGTTTCCCAAGGTCACCAGAGCTGCAGCATCATGCATCATGTCACACTGTCTCTTGGATGCCTTCCTCTTGCCTATATGTGAAGAGAGCTTTGACACCTGTAGCTAATACACTAATTTTCTGTCAACAAAGTTATCATTAAAATTCTGCATACATCTTCTTTGTATTTGATTTGTTGCTAGGACCTAGCACCAACTTCATTTTCTTAATAATAGTGACTGTCCTATGCAAAGAGCTAAACTCTGCAGTCATTATCCTAGGTAAAAAGATCACCGAATTAGGGGCTGTATAATGAAAACTTTTTGAAATGTTACACATTTCTGGGCCCATATTAATGATAGATGCCATTTGCTGGTGTGGGAAGCTCGCATATAAAATAGTGGCTCTGGGCTAGTGGTTCCCCAGAGAAGGAAAGCTGCATGTTGTTGTGATAGATCTTAGAGGAGTCAGATCAATCTAAGGGATGTATGGGTGTGTCCTTATTTACAGAAATAGTCTTGTATGAAATCACAGTGAAGAGTTAACAGGTAAAGCAAATTTTTTTCTGCTGGTGATTGTCAAGTTGTCAGTAAGTTTGTAGGGGAAAAAAAAGGTAAATTGCCCTTTCCTGAAATGTGTGTATAAAGAGCAAAACTATTAAAATTAATGAAAACACCTAGAATGAATAATAATAGGACTAGGGAAGACTTAAAATAAAGAAATATGTGGCTTTCTGGAGAGGAGTTGGGGATTGAGGCAAACTACAATTCTACAGCAAATGCAAAACTCATTTACAGCACAAATGTTCCTGCTTTTCCTTTGTTTGACCATTTAAAACTATATAAAGCCATTTATGTGACCTTAAAGAACCACTTTCAATGCCAAAGATACAACTACCAAACTTTTTCAATGGGAGGAGACTAGTCACACCTGCGATAGAAAGTTTTTGCTGGTGTAACTAAGGGTATGTCTACACTTGAAATTTTATTGATAAAACTTTTGTCATTCACAGGTACTTAACCCCCAACCCCAGTCGACAAAAAAGTTTTGCTGCAGCAAGTGAAAGTGTGAATGATGCTTTGTTGGCAGGCACCCTCTCCTGCCAACAAAACAAATCCCCCTAGTTGCAAGGGTGGAAGTATTTTGTTGGCAAAGTGCCAACAAACAGCATACACACACTGGACTTGTAGCAACAAGGTTGTGTCGACACAGCCTTGTCACTAAAAGCTGCATAGTGTAGACGTACTTTTAGTATTCAATGGCAAACTAGCGGGCAGTGGAAATTAGGGCTAGGTCTACGCTGAAGCAGTGCGGCATGCTCTGGGCACTGTTGAGGGGATGGCTTCCCAGTCCTGGCCCCCCCCCCCACCTGAGGCCCCGCCCCTTCCAGGAGCAGGGAGCTGCCCCCCACACCTTGCCCAGGGGCCCAGCAAGTCTGTCATCCCACGCTTCTCTCCTGGTGATGTTTGTAAATACTGGAACATGCAGGCTGCAGTTTCATATTTTCTTTGTTTTTTAGTAATATAGTAAATAAATGTTGTGAACTTAGCATTTATGAACTTCGGTTGGGCACATTTTCTCTTTAATAATACATTTTAAATAAATAAAAACACTAAAAGGTGTAAAATACTGTGGAAGAACTATGCATGGACTTTCTCTTCTAAACACTTAGGCTGTGTCTACAATATTGTTGTATCATGCAAGCAAGGTAGTAACAAACTAATATATATGACTAAACCAACCCCCTAGATGACATAAAATTACTCTAATGTAAGTTCCCATGTGCACTTCACTATATTGGTGGGAGAGCTTTTCCCACCAATGTAGCTTCTGCAGCTTATGGAAGTTGGTTTTATTTATGCTAACGGTATAGCTGTGCCACCACAATGTTGTATGTATAGAAATGGCCTTTAGTACTTTGGCATCTAAGCCCCAGACTTTTGGCTTCTCTGCATCCACAAAGCTCCCAATGATCTAGTAAAGGTTAAACCTTTCAAATCCGGCAGCCTTGGGACCTCACAGGTACTGAACCAGAGAATTTGCTGAACCATGGAAGGTCAATATTGTCTAGCAGCATGTCTAGCAGCATGACCAACACTTCCACTGATTAGTGGCTCGTAGAAGACACTTAGGGGTAAATTAGAACTAAGCAATGGCACAGAACACTGAAAGCCAGGACTTTATGGGATTGCGGGAAACTTGGAGGCACCCATGATAGTGGACATCTGGCTAACTAAAATTGTGCCTGACCATGGATGTCTGGACCAGAGAGGTTCAACCTATAAGTGCCTAAATTCATTAAGTTTCTCAGACTAAGTATTTATCCACAGCTGAATAGTTGTGGGGAAGGGAAGAGAGGAAGGGAGAAAGGAGAGAGAGAGAGAGAGGGAACGGGAATCCCTCTCACCTCCCTCATGAGTGTCCTCATCCCTGGTCTACAGAGTCATTCCTGTTCTCTCTCTCTCTCTCTCCTTCCTCCCTTCCATGATTCATCCAAAGTGGAAAAACTTCAACAAGAGAGTGATCCTACATGGGAGTATTCCATAGCTCAGTGATTTGAATACTCTCCAATAAGTTAGGAGACACCTCTTATGGCAGAGAAGGAGGAACTGAACCTGCGTTTCCCATGAGCCAGCTGAGTGCTTGAATCACTGGGCCATAATTTATAAAGTTGGGCACTTGCACCACTACCACCACTACAGGCCGTTTTATGTGGAGTGAGGAAGGCACCTAAATCAATCCCTCAGAAAGCGTCTTAGGTGTGTTAAGGTACTTCTTGAGTGCAGGCGGTGGTTTCCTGTTTGCAGCTTGTAAGCAGAGTTAGCCACCTTCCTGCAGGTCAGAGAGGGCCTGGCTTAGCATACACCCGTCTTGTTGGCATTCCCATTTGGCTACCTTAGGCAACTGCCCACCTAGCCTGTTGGCTTTTATGGATCCAATTCTTAGGCATCTCTCTCTCCCCATTCATTGTATAGAGATAACAGCCTAACCTCACCCCGTAAGCACTCTTATTTTTCTTTTTTTAATATCCCAGGGAAAACTTTGGGAGGGGGATTCTGCAGGAGCTGGGAATGGGGGATGGAATGGATCTCTTGATGGAATGGATCTCTTGATGATTTCCCATTTTATTCATTCCCTCTGGGGCACCAGGCTAATGTTGGAAGACAGGATACTGGGCTAAATGGACCTTTGGTCTGACCCAGACATTCTTATGTCCTTATCAGCATGTAGGTACACATATACTAATAGGATTATTTAAAATTCACACTGAATAGAGAAAATATGTACATTAAAGTTAAATGGAACAATAAATATTGCCACAAGTGTTTTTGTAGCTGCTCTTTGACTGAATCCTTTAAATTGTATTCTCAGGAAGAGAAAATTAAAAGTATTATTTGTAAAGCCATGTCAGTGTTAACAAGGGACACTTAGTAAATGGTCAGAGGATGAGACATAGCAATAGAGGTATATCTGTCAGTTTTAACTAAAACTTTAGTTTTTCTGTAATAATCAGAGTACCTTTCCCAGATGTGAAAAAGAGCTCAGTGTAACTCGAAAACTTGTCTCTTCCCAGCAGACTTTGGTCCAATAAAATGTATTATTTCACCCACCTTGTTTCTCTAATATCCAGGGACCAACAGGGCTACAACAATACTGCAAACATTTTAAACTAACTAATTCAGTTATAAAGGGATTTGTTAATGAGTTATGCTGGCTTCCATGAGGGGGAATAGTTTTTATAACTTTGAATAAACAAAAATTTATCATAGTGTACAAATGTTAAAAGTAGATTTTCTTCCAAACAAAATACCATGAAATTTTAGCACTGCCAGGTATTCCTGTCCATGTTATTGTTAGGAAAGACATGATGTGGATATTTGGCTGTTTGTTTATCTGATATCATCTTTTCTATTAAAGAGCAGAATGCACATTGCCAACCTTTTGTTATCTAGTTTCCCGACTGCAGTACAATATTAGGTTCTGCCAAACTTGCTTATATTTTGCAAGTGCTTACCATCGACTTAGTTATCTCTTCCTGGTAGTCTGCATCCTGCCACTTAGTTGGAAAAGTCACACACACTTGTTCATTCATGCTTCCTACTAATAGTTATTTGTATTAAAGTTGTATACAGAAATATGCAAGTGTGCACAGAAAAAAATAATTAAATGTAGTCTAAACATAGATGTATTTGAACAAGTTTTCAGTTTTAAAAAACCTAAAACCAATCATACGAGGGAAAATCTTTTAGTGTGGGGAAAAATGGGGTGATATCTACGAAGCATCAGTATTTAAGTTTTGTAATGGTTTTAATAATTAATTTACATTTCATGGTGACTGTTCTTTCGATCTAGGCTTGTGTTACACTAAAATTTTGTAGTTAATTTACCTCAGTTGTTGATGTTCAGATTATATCTGCCCTTTTTGTACTTAAATAGAATGGAAATAGCAAAAAAGAAATATAGAACAATATTGTAAATCATGTTATGTGATTACATGGCATTTGATGAAGTGCCAAAAATGATAGTATGTAGTTTGAGTTCTTTACACATTGCTTCAAGTTTCCAACAATTTGAAATGTATAACATAAAGTGGTATTCTCGCAAATTAAAGCAGGATGTGTTTTAAGTGTTTCTTTAAAGCTCTTTCTTGAAATGTCAGAATTTCATACTTTATATTGTTGTTACACTTGGAATCCAAACCTGACATGAGATAGCATATGTATTCAAAACAAATTTAAACTATTTTTCCTATTCCAAAACTAATCAGATGATGATTTTTAAAAATGCTTTCAGAGTAATACATTCCAGGCACTGACAACCAAAGGAGAAGCTATTACTGTCTCCGAGATAATTGCCATAATGGTAATCTAAAGAATGTCTAGCTCAGAAGGTATTTGTGTAAGGTAGGAGTGGTGAAGTTAACTGCTAAAGGAGCAGCCTGATGAGCAGTGTGAGAAATGTATGTGTAAACTGGGCGAGGGGGAGGAATCATTAATAAGCTAAATTAGCTACAAAAAGTAATTACCTTTGATAGGTGTTTACCACTAAACACAATGATATGTAAAACCTGTTTTCAGTTTTTTCTTGTTTCTTCTTGATGACACAATTACTTTGACAAGGACTTGTTTTCTTTTTTTTTTTTTTCACTGACAAGGCAGAGGCAGCCTTATCCATTTGTTTCTTATTCTTACTGAATGCTGACATGGAATTGTTATCCTGCTATAGCATTTCTCTGTTGAAGTGTGTGGCACTTTCTAGGAGATGCAGTTTTTTTGTAAATAATTTGCTTAGTGAAGCATTAACAATCTCATTGTATACAAATGCAATGCTGTGTATGTTAATGACCATCTTAATTGATTATGATAATACAGAATGACCTCAAAAACATACTAGTGCAGGAGGGCAGAAATACCACAGATGCCATTCCTTAAAAGCTCCATTTACTTCACTTACAAACTACTTTGACAGAGTGAATAGGAAGAGGGGGAAAAGAAGTGAACAGATCAAATTGTTCATATGTTTGCTGATTATATCCAAGTGACTTGCTTTTCTAAAAACTTCTGTACAATCAGATCTTATTACACATGTTTTTACTTGTATTTACCTTAAAAACAATCTCCCCTTGTATTTTATGCTTGTAGGGAAAAAAGGATATATTTGTGCAAAGAATTTTTCCTACATTCTAAAAGATTGCAGTATATTTTAGTTAATTATTTTCTCTTTTTAGGTTAATCACTCTTTTAAGTGATTATGCATTGTAGCACCTTCTGCCGCAAAAATATTAACAATGGGCAAATGACAGATATTTCAAACATTTGGAATAGATAAGTACTAAGAAGTATAGATGTTTCTTTGAATCTCATCCTAATTTATGCCAAAACTTTGTTTTTAAAAAAATGGACATAGAATCTCATGAAAACAGTTTTTCTAGTGAGATTTATTATAGTTCTGTCTTAGGTCTGGTGGCCACATCTGCTACTGACTAATGGTGAGGTGAATCCCTTTCCTTAGATGTCAGGCTACATCTGAGAGAGCAACTTTTAGTTCCATTGAATATAGAACCTCTTTGTCCTCTGGTGACATTTTTTCCTGCCTCTCACTGAGTCTACATGAATAATGTAGCTGAAGTTGAAGTACTTAGATCAGTGGTGGACAACCTGTGGCCCACTGGTTGCATATAGCCCACTAGGATCCCGCCTGTCGAGCCCCTGTCTGACTGCCCTCCGGTGTATCTCTCCCCCCTCCATGTACCTCTTGCACATTGGGCACTGGAACCCCACATTTCCTCTCCCAGCACTTATGGAGCACCAAAAATCTGCTGATTCATGTTCTGTCCCTGCTTCTCTCCCTCCCTCTTTTCCAGAGCTTGAACACTGCTAATCAGCTGTTTGTGGCTGTTCCAGCTTAGGGAGGGAAGGGGAGGAATGGGGATGGAGTGCGAATCATTGGGTTTGTGATGCTCCGAAAGTGCTGGGAGGAAGGAGGAGGAGTAGGAAGTATGGAGCTCCAGTGCCCCAGTTCATGAGAAATGGGTTGGGGAGGGGGCAGACAAGGTGCCCATGACAAGGCGCCCATGCTGCAGCCCACTGAGATAGAGGGCCATTCATTCAGCCCACTCACTATTTTTGGTTACCCATTGCTGACTTAGATCTCTTCACAGCGTTAAGTTGACAGATGACACTCCCCCATCAACACTCCTTACTTTTTTTGTTCTGTTGGACTACCAGAGTTGATGGGAGAGCGCTTTGCAAGTATAGATGTGATAAATTGACTCCCCTCCCCCGCTGCATCAATTGCTGCCTGTTGACCTAGTGGGTACTGAGGACATTCCCTGAGTGGTGAGACAAGGGTGTTCTGTCAGTCTTAGGTGTAGTGACTGAGACACCTTACAGAGATAATGTCATTTTGCATGTCTACCCTTGCTTGTTTTTTACCTCTGTTAAGTGAAAGATTCAATAAGTTATTTCCTAACTGAAGTTCTACCATCCTACTTTTTTTCAGCATGTCTTTCTCTGGTGTCCCCAGAGTAGGAGGTTGATGGGAGAAACTGTCCCATCCACTTCCCTTACTCCTGTGACTGTGAGGAGTATTGGAGTTAATGAGGCAGTTCCCTCAGCATTCGATTTGGTGGGTACTTACTAGAACCACTAAATCAAACACCAGATGATTGACCTCCGCAATGTCTCCGTTTAATATAGACATGGTCTTAGTTTTAAACTCTTCACAGTGGCTAGAAAAATGTAGAGAAGTACAACATCTGCTGAAAAATGAAGATAAGACTTTTGGAGGTAGAGAATGGACTGAAAATGATCAGATCTGCACAGTGGCAAAATATCTGGCATTTCTCTCTACTTGACCCATTTTCCCCAAAACAGTGCACTTGGTATCCTGTTCCTCTTGGTATGCCCTACCAGCTGTCATATCAATAATACACTTTGAGCTGTTAGCTCATATGGAAATGTAAGGTGTCTCTCTTCCCCCTTTCCTGAATTTAACAATTGCAAATTATAAGGTTCGTTAATGAAAGATGTATGTGAAGTGATGCACAGTTCCCATGACTGAAAGAAACTGTATTTCTGTTCCTTTTACCGTTCTCACATCCCTCCTGTGTTCAAGATACAAACCCTCCCCCCCCCCACCAAAAAACCCCTAAAACCAACCAACCAAGTAAAATTCGCAGATAAATTCTTTGTTATTCTCTCATTATCCAGTCTATCCCCACAGGCACTAGGGCTACATCTCACTGGCAGCTTCTTGCGCAAGAACTCTTTTGCGGAAGAGTTCTTGTGCAAAAACTCTTCCAGAAGAGAGCGTCTACACTGGCATGTGCTTTTGCACAAGAGATGTGCTTTTGCGCAAGAGTATCCATGCCAGTGTAGACGCGCTCTCTTGCGCAAGAAAGCTCTGATGGCTATTTTAACCATAGGGCTTTCTTGCGCAAGAAATTCATGTTGCCTGTCTACACTGGCCTCTTGCGCAAGAACAGTTGCACAAAAAGGGCTTATTCCTGAGTGGGAGCTTCAGAGTTCTGGCGCAAGAAGCCCTGATTGCATACATTAAAACGTCAGTTTACTTGCGCAAGAACACGTGGCTAGTGTAGACAGGCAGCAAGTTTTTGCGCAAGAGCGGCCGCTTTTGCGCGCAAGATCGTGCCAGTGTAGACACAGCCCTAGAATGTGATGGGAATAGTACAGGTCAGATATTCAGCCTACCATTTTACACCAAGAATGTTAGCCATGAAATTAATTCTACCAAACATACAATCCAATGGATGTGCCTTAATCTGCCTATTTAAGATTTGAGATGATGAGTGTAAGATCATAACTGAAAATAGGTATTTTCCTTCTCCAAAGACTTTATAATCTAAGTAGACTGCAAAGACACAGATAGCAGAAAGGGATATAACTAGGGGTTTTGGTTTTTGGTTTTAACTGATAAACATCAATAAAAATATTGCTTATCCAATAAACACTGGAAATGGTTACATGTATGTAAGCACTTGTCTACAGGCAGTACAAGTGTGGAGGGTGTGATTCTATAAGGCACTAACATTTGCATTTAATAATATTCATTGACCTTGCTGGTATGCACATAGGCTGTGTCTACACTGGCACCCTTTTGCGGAAAAGGGATGCTAATGAGACACAGCGCAAAGTAGGAATAAGAGATCTTGCGGAAAAGGGTTTATTTTCTGCAAGATCGCATCTAGACTGGTGCTTTTCTCTGGCAAAACCCCGAGCCGGAAAAAAGCGGCAGCCAT
This sequence comes from Rafetus swinhoei, assembly GCA_019425775.1. NCBI lineage: Eukaryota > Metazoa > Chordata > Testudines > Trionychidae > Rafetus > Rafetus swinhoei. The sequence continues at coordinate 74,132,306 of CM033449.1, read as the reverse complement.
GTTCATGCAAGTGCCGCGGGGGATATTTAAATCCCACGCGGATTTGCAATTGCGCTGTGTCTCATTAGCATCCCTTTTCCGCAAAAGGGTGCCAGTGTAGACACAGCCTAAATGTTTCCTAATGTGCTTTAATGTTTTGCAGTTTGCAACAGTACTATGCTAAGGACACAGGGGAATGTCACAAAGAGATTACTCATTACAGTATAAAATGCTGTAATGAGTAATGAATAGTATGGTATATGTACAATAAATATACACAAAGGGAGCTCCCCAAAATGCCAATGTTTGGACATCTACATAAAACTCAAAAGTTGCTATCTAAAAATAGCCATTCCCAAATGAAATGAACAAACTCTGAAAAATAGACACCCTAAATGTAATGGACAAGTAGAATGAATGGAGTCATGGTTTGTGAGTGCCACATAGTTCTATTCTTTACTTCAGTGGTTCTCAAAGTGGGCCATAAAGCCACTTTGAGAAACCTGCTAACTGGCTACTCTAGTGTGTTTATTTACCGGCGCTGTGGTCACAGAGCTATGTTTGCAGCCAAAGGGGGAGATAACAAATAGTGTGGGCCAGGCCGCCACTTCCCATGGTTCCCCCTTGGCTGCAAATGGCAAACCGGAGCTAGTGGGAGCCGTGATGCTCCATGGCCATGGCGCTGGTAAATAAACACACCAGAGTGGCCAGTTAGCAGGTTTCTCAAAGTGGTTTTGCAGAACATTTTGAGAAACTCTGCTTTATTTATTCATTCATTTGCTTCTGTGTCTGCTCCTGCGAGCTTGAGAATTTGTCTTGTCTCCAGAGCTGCCCCTGCCTCCCCTCCCCCGGAATTCTAGCCTGAAATCATCAATTTTGCCCGGTTGTTCATGCATCAGATTCAATCAGTTGTGGGTGAACTATCTTTTAGGAAGACCTCCAGTCTCGACGAAGAATTGTATCTTGGAGAGTCCACTACATCTTTTAATAAGAGATTCCAATAGTTAATTATTTTTGCTTTCATGTATTTCCATAATTCTTTCTTGTTTGAATATTTCTAAATTCAATTTTGATTCATTGGCTCTTATTATGCCTTTATCTGCTAGATTACAGAGCTCTCAAATATTAGATTACTTATCTTCATGAAGGTGATTTCTTGATATTTTCTTTGCTAAGCTAAAATACTGAACTCCTTAAGTCTCACATTACAGCATATCTGATCATTCTTGCACCTCTTCTAGGAACTCCTTTCAGTTTTTCAGCATCATTTTGAAAGTGACTGTCAGAATGGGACATGTTATTCCAGTAGTGGTCTCACCTGTGTTATATGTAGAGATAATATAACCTCTGCTTCTTTTCTGCCCCTCTTTATATACATCTAAGGCAAGAGATGCCGGCCTCTGCTTGCCTGGATCCAGCTCACAGTGCTTGGGGCTCCCATCCTAGCCCACTCCTGCACTCTTCCTCCCACTCAGACCCCACATCCCAAGCCAGCTTCCTAGCAGCCCCCTCCCTCCCACACACTGAACCCCACATTTTGGCCCCATCCCAGAGCCTAGGGAGGGCCACAAAATCTACTAGCTTAGGACCCCTACATCCCAGGCTAGTAGTTATTCCAAAACAATGCTGCTGTGTAGATGTACCCTTAGTGTCTAAGGTGTCTCAAGACTCCTGGTTATTTTTGTGGATACAGATTAACATGGTTACCCCTCTGAGACTTGTAGTTTTAGCATCTCATTGTGAATTAGTACTTTGACCATCCTGAATTAACACACTGCAGATGGTAACATGGAATGAAGCATGTTATCAGTTAAATGCCCTCAGTAAACATTTTAAAACAATAGATATGTGCTTTGTATGAGGATATTACTGTGAGCTTAATGAGCTACAGTAACACTATCAAGGTATTTTAGGGCCACAACTTGCCTAGCGTTAAAACTTGTAAAATCTGATGGAATATATTTGTTTAGATGCAAATTACTGTAAAGTTTTTTTGAAAGTTTAACAGTGCCAGGAAATTTTAAAAAATCACTAAAACCCAAACTAATAAAGCTATAGACCTAAATCCTACTGTTGTATTTAAGAGCTGCTTTGTTAAAACAGCTAACTCACATGAAGGTTTGACAACTGAGTTATTCTTTTTAATTGCATGTGGCATGGAGCATAGATTAACTTTGATATTATAGGCATATTATATAGATTATATTTGTATTATAGATTTGCTGAGAAACTGCAAACCAGTTTAGAAAAAAATAACAGGTGTATTAGCTTATGGGTTAGGTTATTGTTGGCAGTGTTTCATAATTCATGTTTGCAACAACTCAGTATTTGTGTTTTGGGAGTTGTATAAAAGAAAAAAATTAATAAGATAAATTAAAACAAAACAGACTAATCCTGTTAATTTTAGTTCTATTCAAAACATAGAGGAAGGGAAAATACTATTTTGCCAAATGGAAAAGAATATAATCCAGTGAAGGAAAAGTTATTTTTGTACTTCTGAGCTGGAATTAAAAACATTGGAGTGTGCATGCTAAGAAAACATTTTTGTAACTCTGGTGAATAGAGTAGAGTAAACAACTGATTTTTAAGGTTGGTGGTCGTAAAAAAAATGGTTTGGATCAAACTGAATCTGAAAATGCTGAAAAATTTGAGTGATGGTCTTAGCTCTGTTCCAATTAATAATGAATTATTTGTACAAAGTTCAACAGTCTTTACAGAAGTCATGGAGACATACCCCACAGTAGCCTATAGTTTCTCACCTATTGGGGGAGCCCTGGGTTCAAATACCTGCTCCAGAACTAGTCTCCCATATCCCAGATGAGTGTCCTAACTACTGGGCTAAAAGTTAGAAGGTGGGCCACTCTTCCTGTAAAGGTATTTTGCTCCATTCTGCTAGTGACATGTACATATGTTTCTATTGACAATATGATACAATTTTTGTAGAGTCTACACTTCATACAGAAGGCTTTCGAGACCAAGTCGAATATAAACCAGAGGGGAAGGCTTTTAGACCATGAGCTAAATTACCCTTGTGAGGATGTGTAAAGGTGTGGGGCTAAAGGAGCCTTGCCTCCTCTTTTCCTGCTTCCACACCCCATGCAGAAGTCTAGGTCAGTTGTAATCCTCATACTCAGAAGTGCAGGGACTATTCTCTCTGTGTACCCTGGAACTGTACATCACCAAAAGGGGTGAAGAGCGTTTAGGGTTATTGTGTCCTCTTCCAGCCCAAAGAACCAGCAAGTTATGCTAGGAAGAGCAGCCTGCAGTGTGAACCAAGCAGCTGCTTTGAGCACCCAAGCTCTCTGGATGATGTTGTGGCTTTGCATTGCATCCATATTTCTGACTGGCAATCTTTTAAAAGGGGTTACATTTTAGAAGCTTTTCTCCCTATAAAAATCTGAATACAAAGTAATAATAATCAGGTGTAAGATAAGTGAAGTCAGAACAATAGAACAAGGCAGGTTTCAGTGATTGAAGCATTCAGTGACAGTGAGTTGCAGTATAGATAGAAGCGGAAACTGTCTAGATAGGCATCCAAAGGACAGATAGTGATCAAGCTGAATGCCAAAGAGGCTGAGTTGGTGCCATCTATACAAAATTCATAAAAAGCTGATGTTAACAGTGAGGCATCTCTGGGAGAAAGAGAGATGGACAAGGGAACAAAGACCTCAGACAACTCCATAGCAGAGAGGACAAAGAGAAAATGAAAAGGCTCAACCAACAATTGAAAAGAAGATTAGAAAAATAAGGTTACACTTTGAAAGAAAAATGTTAGAGACTCCAGATTCTTGTGCCCGTCACTCAAGGAGGATAAGGCGATCAACAAAAGCCACATTGAGCTCAAGGGGATGAGATAAGAGACGTACTGTGATTAGAGGAAAGAAATAGGTCATTAGCCACCTGGAAAAGAGGTGTCTGAGTTCTGTAAATGGGTCAAAAACTAGGCAGAAGATGATCAAGGTGGCTGTAAAGGAGCAGATGGTCACAAAGGTGACCTGATCATTTCTTCAGAATCCTGATTTTTAAAGGCATGTTTGAGAGAGTGCACTAGTCGCCAGATTGAGGGTATTTGAAGATAGATGTGACCATGGTCATCCTTACCTATGGGCAGAATACACAGTTTTGTAGGACACCCAGAAATTTGCAGCACCACTGCGTCTTAATGTCCAACCATCTGCCTCTCCATATCCCTGTTCTGTAGTACTGCTTCCTCTGGGGAGGATCTAGTTAACTTAAAAGGGAAAAAGCCTGTAAGCCCTATTAGCAGAACCTGTGAAAGAGCCATTCAAGTGGTAATGAAGCCACTTAAGAGGCATTTGCCAACCCCTGTCAATTTCTGAAGTTACTGTATTAGTCTACAGGATCTTCACTTAAAATTTGTTGAAAAAGTATTTTATTAGTGTGTTACTGAAGACTTTAAAATTGCAGCTCTAAAAAATCATTCCCCTCACCTATGCTGCTATCAAGCATAGGAGCACCAGCTTAATAATACTGCATAGGGCCCCATAAATCCTAAGGACGACCCTGGATGTGACCGAGATCAGAAGAGGGTATTCTGTTTCTGTTCTGTTCTTAAATGTTCTCTATATTATTCATTGAGAGACTGAAAACTTAATGTGAAATTGTGAGAAAAGAATTAAGCTTTACTCTCAGGAAGTAAAAGCTTAACCTAATGCATACAGACTACATAGAAGGGAGCTGTTATGGTGAGTGGGGTGAGAGCTATGTCTGTTGACAATTGATGGCTATGGGTGTGTTTGTCTTAGGGTAAACTTTTTTATAAGCTAGGTTTCTCCTTTATCAGCTATCACTTATTAACATACAACTTGTTAGCTAAAATGTGTAAGGTAAGGAGGTTTTTAAAAACACTCTGGCTGTGTCTACACTGCACCCCTTTTCCGGAAAAGGGATGCAGATGAAACAAGTCGGAATTGCAAATGAAGCGGGGATTTACATCTCCCCCGCTCCATTTGCGTGAACATGGCTGCCGTTTTTTTCCAGCTCGGGGCTTTGCCGGAAAAAAGCGCCAGTCTAGACGGGGATCTTTCGGAAAATAAAGCCTTTTCCGAAAGGTCCCTTATTCCTCTTAAAATCAGGAATAAGGGACCTTTCGGAAAAGTCTTTATTTTCCAAAGATCCTCGTTTGACTGGCGCTTTTTTCCGGCAAAGCCCGAGCCAGAAAAAAGCGGCAGCCATGTTTATACAAATGAAGCAGGGAAAATTTAAATCCCCACTTCATTTGCAATTCCGACTTGTCTCATCTGCATCCCTTTTCCGGAAAAGGGGTGCAGTGTAGACACAGCCTCTTTGTTCTCATCTAAACTGACCCTAAGAGGAACAAGAGGCCAGATTGATGCAGTCGGGTGCTTATTACATGAGTAGGATGCGATTATTAATTGAGATAGAGAAGTGGCCCTTCAGGGATTTTCCTTTACATGGCTCTTCTGTCTTTCTCCCAATGTAAGAAGTCATGATAGCTACTTCTTTCTGCTGTTCCATTTTCTGAAGAAGGTACTAGCATCTGCTTCTCTCTGTCTGCTACCAGCATATTTGTCTGCTACCAGCATATTTGTTCTGTTCTGGGGAAGAGGGAGAAGTACACAGTTTCTTCTGCTTCTCCTTCCTATTTTTCAGAAATCTCTTCTCTTGGGATTAGTAGGAAATCTATGGTTCCTTCTACTTTCCCTTGCTTGCTCACCTCTCTCCTGAGTAAATTGGTGTGAAAAGGAGAAAAAGTCACAGGGAAGGCTGCTGGTAGGGTTGCCAGGTGTCCGGTTTTGAACTGGACAGTCCGGTATTTGAGCTTTCTGTCCGGGAAACAAATTGAGAAAATACCGATTTTCTAATTAGGTAAGTTTTATTATTATCAGGAGTATGAGTACGTAGTTGCTTACTGCCTGGCTGGTAGACACACTTACACTGCGTGAGCATGTCTACCAGCCAGGCAATATGCAGCTGTGTAGTAGAGAGGAGGCGGGGCGGGCGGGCTGGGATCCCCAGGGCCGGATTCGCCTGTGCATGGGACAGGCAGCACCCCAGGATCTACGTGCGCCTGGTTCCCTCCCCCGCTCCTCCTCCTGGCCAGCCCCACTCCCCCTGACTCCCTCCCGGCCAGCCTTGCTCCCCTCCCCGCCGGTCCCCCCCCCCATCCTGTTCTGAGATCACGTGTGTCCGGTATTTTTTTGAAACCCATCTGGTAACCATAGCTGCTGGAATAATTTCTAAAACTTCATTCTGGACACTCCAAGTGACCTGTCTGAGTCTGGAGGCATTTCCAAGCTGATGAGAGTTACTTGATATTATTTGGTATTTGGAATTTGCACGGCCTTTTTATGGTACTCTATGGCTGGAGAACTGGGAAATCAGACAGCCCTGAGCAGGGGAGTCAACGGACTTGTCAGGCTCCTGGGCAAGGCAGGGTTGGGGGGCAGTTCTGTGCTCCTGGAAAGGGAGGGGTCTTGGGCAGAAGAGGCAGGGCGGGGGACAGCCAGCCCTCTGAACCACCTGGAGTGCACCGTGCAGCGCTGCGGTAGCGATTTAAAAGTCCTGGGGCTCTGGCTGTGCCTGCTCCTGCAATAGCAATGGCGGCTGGAAGCTGCAGGCCCTTTTGAATTGCTGGGTCCCAGGGCAGTTGCCTCCTTTACTTTCCCCCGTTGGTGGGCCTTATCCTGACTACAAAAGATACTTTCTCTTTTAAATATAATATTGAATGCCATACTGGGATTTATTGTTGAATGTTTCAAGAAAGATTTATGTGTCTGCAAAGGCACGTGTGTAATTTGAGTAGTAACTTCTTTTGGCTTTTTAATTTAAGAGTAAAAGCTGTTTGCCACACAAACATTTTCCAAATAATTTATGGTCCACATTTTGAAACAGCATAAAAATGGCATCCATTTACAACTGATTTATATTTTGGATAAGCTCTTTAGGTCTGAATAACATGAATAACATACTAAATTTTAAAAATTAAAAACAAACCAAAAGAACAAAATGGGCTAGTCATAGATAAACTGAATGATTCAGGAAAACTACTCTGTAATTTTAGACAACTTTTATCTTGCTAAATGGTATTTTGCTGCACCCCAGTCCCTGCTCTGGTCTCTGAATGTCCCCCAGGCTGCCTTGGAGTCTGGCCTTGTGCCTTTACCTATCCTGGAGTGCAGTTCCACAGTTCTTCCATTTTTAGACTGAACTCTGGGCTATACCACCATGTTCATCAACTATGCTTGTTCAGTAGATCTGACTTGGTTCAGCGCCTGTGGTTGTTCCCTTTGACCAGGTAGCCTTTTAAGAACACAAGTATTTAATCTTCACAATAGAATAAAGTATTCAGAGGAAAGGATATTCATGGATGTCTGTCTAGCTTCCTTAATGCCCTTCCTGTCATGGTGGCTCAGAGAGGCCTAGCTTCTTCAGGCACTACTTGACTCTCTTAATAGGATGGCTTATCTTATCCCATTCTTCATTCTTTCTGTTTGTTTTCCTTTCACCATCTAGCACAGTGGGGACCAAGACTTTGTCTGTCACACATTCTAAACATACTATCTCTTTTGTTTATAATTCGCTGTCAAATTACTACTCATTGGTGTAGTAATTTAAACTGATTCCTTTTTATTAGCTGTCATGTATTTTTGATCATTTAAAGTTGGTGCTTTGTGTTGAACATACCTTGGAGTGTCACAACTGAGACTGCTTTTGATATTATGTTATTTTACATTTGCCATGGTTCTGAGTGACACTGAGTTTTTTTGATCATCATAGCTATATCATATACACCCTGAGCATATAAAGGGAAAAATAGATTGTAAATGGGTTTTCAAAACTAGGTTGACATTAAGAAATGTTATTATTTCATAGACTTGGGATTATTGTTTAAATTTATTAATTTATAATAAAGATTTGTGGCTAAGTATTTTTCAGAGATATTTAACAGGAGGTTTTAAGAAAAGAAATAGAGAACTCTGATCTAAAGTCCTAGCTAATAGATAAAAGATTGCATATTTCTGGCTTTGTTGCTTTCAATATGTTTATATATAATTTTTAAATGTTTAGTACAATGCCTACATTATGCTGCATTTTTATCTGTACATTTGTCCATTGAGAATGATGTGACAGTACTATACGCTTCACCTTTTCTGAAATTTGTCAGAAATTGTTTTGAACAGGTCAAATGTCAGTTCCAAATAATAATAAATTAATAATAAACCTTAAAAGATTTTAGAAGATATGAGTAACAGTCTGTTACAGAATATCTCTAATTGTAACTAGATAATATACTTATCCTTCTGCAGAAAACATACATAATGTTAACTCTTTAAAATACATTCTGTTTCTCTGCCAGGATGGATGGACGGATAAGTTTAGAGCAAGGTCTACAAAAATACATTCTGTTTCTCTGCCAGGATGGATGGACAGATAAGTTTAGTGCAAGGTCTACAAAAATTAACCATCCATAATTATTCAAACAAAAAGTAAATATATTTAATGATATTAACAATTTTTCCACAAACATTTGCACAGGTTAATTTTTGCTAGGAAGAATATTTGTGAAAAGAAAGTGTTGTGAATGCTCATTTTTATTTATCCACACAATAAATGTTTTCATGGTTCTCTTCTAAGCCATCTTTGTAGTTCTGGAAGTCATCCACCCAAGGAGCAGAAAGTATACCTTTGACTGAGTCACACAGCGTAATTAGTGAATTGTGACTGTCAAATACTTGAACCAATACATACGGTGAATAGTTGGTGTGCAACATGAAATATGTTCATGTAACCATTCCTAGAATAACTTGTTTATGAACAGAAAAAAATTGTTCACTGTGAATAACACATCCAGCACAAGTTAATATGCCCTCCATTCTGCTCAGAATTTCATTCACATCCTATAATCACACCCTTTCACCTGTTTCTCCCCTCAGCAGAACACCACTTCAAAACCACTATCCTTATACTCAGGGAGAGCTAGAGGGCCTGCCTCTGGGGATCACCAATACTGATTAAATAACACTGACTAGGTAAACCCTTCCATCTCCCCATGCCCAGTGGAGCTGTGCACAGTGAATGAAACCTTTTATTTTTCCCAAACGTTACAAGTATGTAAGTGTGGTGTAATGGACTTTGAGAAGTGGTGCGCATGATCATGAGTAGAAAGAGAAGTGCGCCAATCAATAGTGTTCATAGTAAGATATACTCCCAACATAGAAAAAGCTTGAGAAACCCTGCTGTAAATAGTTAAAAAAGAACTTCATGGCCTCATGAAGACAAGCAAAGAAGATATATCACAGTTAGTGAAAAAGAAAGACTCCAATATTTTGTTTGGCCCACTGTAGTTTCTAGAACATACAAACAAGAATTCCTTATGAAAGCAGGTTCAGCACAAGACTTGGACATTGAGAATCAGAACTGTAGCTGTGGGGAAAATATTTACCTTTATAAGTTTTATGGAATTCTTGAACTTTTACATAGCAAGCACTGACACAGCAAATGTATCTTAATAAAAGTAGGTGAAGTAAAAGTAAAATTAACATTCAGGTTATCATATGGTTTTCCACTGCAGCCTCATCTCAATTTAGCCTGATCTTAGCAGTCAGCTATAAGGAGGTGGCAGACTTTAAGACCCTATGTAACAATCTAAGGCATCTCTGTCCATAAATTCATTGTTTCTAAGGCCAGAGGGGACCATTATGGTCATCTAGTCTGACCTCCTGTATAACACAGATCATTCAAATCTCCCAGAATAATTCTTGTCTGAACTAAAGCATTTCTTTTTAGAAAAAAATGCAATCTTCATTTCAGAATTGCCAGGGACAAATAATCCACCAAAACTCCTGTTACTCTGTTTCATTGGTTAATTGCTTTCTTTGTTCAGATGGTATGCTTTTTTCTAGCCTGAGCTTGTCTGAGTCACCCTGAAGTTAGGAGTTTTATATACACATAATATATTACACAACTAATTCTGAGTCATGTTGCAGGTGAAACTTCACAATGCTTCCATCACTATGCTATAGGAGGGCTTGGGTGTGTTGAGGGTCTGAGACACATGACATCTTGCAGGGAAATAACAGAACAACCAACATAAATAAGAAACTATGAGCTGAAGATTGTTCTGTTAGAGTACATCTACACAGGAGGGCTGAAGTAAAATTACGCTATGCAACTTGAACTACATCAATTGTGTAGCTGAAGTCGAAATAGTTTATTTTGGCTTTTGGCGTTGTCTACACAGCAGGAAGTCTGAGAGAGCACTCTTCCTCTGACTTCCCTTACTCATAAAATGAAAGTTACAGGAGTTGGAGTAAGAAGTCCTCAAGCTTGACATTATACTACAAGCAGGTATTTTGACATAAATGTTGAAATAGACGCGGACTATGTTATTTTGGAATAATACAGATCCTGTAAACCTCCTTGCAGGAGGCATAAGGGATCTATTGAAAAAGGCTTTCTTTCTCGACAGATCCCCCTCTAGACTGCTGCTTTTTGCCGACAAAGTGCTGAGTCGGCAAAATGCGGCAGCCATTTTTATGCAAATTAAGCACAGGATATTTAAATCCCTGCCTCATTTGCAATGTCGACCTGCCTAATCTGCATCCCTCTGCTGACAGAGGGATGCATTCTAGACATACCCTGGGTGTCACTTGAGTTCCCAACAAAGCCAAATCCCATGGAAGGCCTAAATCATTGTTCATAGCATGCATGCATTCTTATTAGATCAGGGTGGGTATTCCACTTGCTTACTCCAGTATTCTTTGAAAACTGTAATTCTAAAACTTGGTTCAACAGTAAGCGTAGTGATTCTTGAGTCAAAACTAAAATAAAGTCAAAATTGAAGTGTCTGTGGCAGGGAAGACAAGATGCTAGAATTATAAAGAAGGTCTGATTTCATGAACCATCATGGCTAGAAACAATGCTGTACACTATTGGACAGTTAAAGTATATGCAGGTTGAAATTCTGTGGTCTGGGAACTATCTTGTTCCGGCAACATCCATGGTCCAGAAGGACGACACATGTTGCTGGACTAGAGAGCCGCAGCACAGAGTTGCTAGTGGCAGGAAGCAGAGCTGGCCAGTGGAGCAGCAGAGCCCACAGCCAGCTGAGGAGGATGGAGCAGAGCTCAAAGTGGGCTGGGAAGCTGGTGGGGCCCTGGAGTCTGTGGTGCTGGGGGGTGGCTGCAGAGCTCCAAGCTCGTGGGGCTGTGAGTGCCTGCAGGGCCACTGTCGGTGCTACAGCCAAGGGAACAAGGGTAGTAGTGCCAGGTAGTCGGGGAGAGGAGCTCAGTGGAACGGCTAATATCTTTCCTGGTCCAGAAAACTCCCTTGTCCGGGACCAGTCAGGTCCGAAGGGAGCTGGACTAGGGAGGTCCAACCTGAATAGCATTCATCTCTAGCCCTGGTAAGTAACTCATTACTGGGCTTTAAAAAGCAGCAGTGGGTTGTTCAGACCAACAATTGTTCATTTATTTTTATCTGACTGAATATTCTGAACTTCTTTGCAATTTCTGTTTTATTTGTGATATCCGTATGAAAAACATTCAAATTGTAAATGTTGAAAACATCAGTAATCAGGAATAGATCAGCAAACCCATGAGACTTGCCATTTTAAATCATGACGTGATCTGGATGATGCAAAGTAGAGTTTTCTTGCTTCATCCCCTTTGCTACAGGAATGAGAATCGTGCCTTAGTTAGAAGAAAACAGGGTTGGAGACATTTGCTAAATATATAGATGGGAATATCTGACAGAGAAAATTAACTACATTATCTATAATTTCTTTGTGAATATAAAAGGTAAAAAAAGGCTTCAGTCTGGGTTGTTGCTGATGACCTACGGTATTAACTTTGTCCATTATTAAGTTCTAGTGACAGGTTTTATTATGCCACAGCTCCCTTTTCCATAGATAAGGACATAAGAATGCCCATACTGCATCAGACCAAAGATCCATCTAACTCAGTATCCTGTCTGACCATGGCCAATGCCAGATGTCCCAGAAGGAATGAACAGAACAAATAATCATCAAGTGTTCCACCTTCTTTCACCCGTTCCCAGGCTCTGACAGAGGTTAGGGACACCACTCCTGCTCGTCCTGGCTAATAGCCATTCTATTCTAGAAAACAGCCTGGGTTTGGGTCCGAAGGCCCAGCAACTCACTGTTCAGAATTTTGCTTGAGACTACTGGAAACACTGCTTCTGATTGGCTCCAGAAAATCTCACAAGATCTGTAAATAAATACAGGAAAATAAATTTCTAAACATTTCTTAAAGCGTGATCTGCAGTTTTAGCCTCATTTTTTCCCTTATGGTAATGGGGGTTGCAACCTGGGCCAGCCTCCCCAGGACCTTGCTGTCAATTTTTTTCTTAACTTAATTTCATCCCATGGCCATCTGTAGTTTTGCTTCCTTGCTGTACTCTAAATAGCTTCTTTGTTTTATACCCCTCAAATACTTCCTTTTTTTGTTTTTTTTTTAAATGTGCTTCTCAGACTCTAGGTATGTTTACCACAAATTACTTGAAAATACATTAAAATCAACTAATAATTTTTTTCCTTCAACAAATTATTAGGGATAATAATTTCTACTCCACTCTTGATCATAGACGCCTGGGAGGCTAAAACCTTATTGAGGCTAAAACTGTTATGTTTTCATCTCAGTTGCTGCTTTGTTAAACTAAACATAGCATTGAATCTTTCAAGTGAATCCCAGTGTTCCTGGGAAATGGATTTTTCTATTGGCTGAACCTCTGCCAATTTGTCAAGATCTTTTTGGCAACAGGGGCTTAAAATTAAACATATCACAGTATTAGGTGAAATAGGAGGAAAGCCATAAAAACATTACCTCCTGACACTGTGATTCAAAGTTTCATTTGTGGAGACCAAAATTATCTTGGTCTTTTCTGCTGCACTGTCTCACAGCAGTAATTTATTTAATTGTCTGGCCACTGTCACCCTTGTCTTTTTTCACAAAAGGCATTCTTCTTCTCTGTGATTCAAAAATGACTGTATCTATCAGATGGTCTTTCAATCTTTTCTTTTCTTCTGTCACACCTGACACTGGTAGAGCCTTGAAGTGCACTGCATGAGCCCTCAGATGACTGTATATCAAATCTTCCTTCACTGTGCTTTGTTTCCATGTGGATTAGGGGTCTGTAAGAATTCCCCATGATCTTTCAGTATATTTTGCTCCCTTATTATGATGTACTGTATCCTGGCCCAGGGCTTACACCATCTTTTTGTTAATCTGATCCATAGAATTCTTGGTCTGGGTTCTGCAGAATAAAGGATTATTTCCCCAGTGGGGATTACATGCCTTTTTTTCCTTTCGGGTTGTTCCCTTCCATTCCTAGTTGCTATCTTTCATCTTGCTAATGAGCTGGCATGTATTTGGTTAATTCTCAGCCTGCTTCTGCTCTTCCTCCTCGAGTAGAATGCTCATTGTTGAGAATTAGAATGAAATGTTACATAGAAGTTTTCATTCTGCTTGGTTACTACCCTTCTTAGCTGCAACATTCTTTCACCTCCTTCTTTGCTGCTCATAACTCTCATCTATTGTTTGAGCTTGTGATGTCCTTCAGAGTTCCTTTCTTTGTGTTTCATCTAATTTGATTTCCTTGCTTCTTTCTAGTTCTTTCAGTTGCTCTTTGCACTTCTGTGCCTTTTCCTAGAGATTGAAGAACGAGCAAGTACTTTTGATACAAATGTTGCTCAGCTGGTCTTTGTTCAAAAATGAGCTTTTCCCCAATTTCCATTTCAGATCACTTTATTCCCTTGGTATCCATTCCATATATCACAGTTTCGTTTACTTGATTAGCGCTTCTACGCTTGTGACCTATCAGTGTCTAGACACTAAACAGTCTTCCTCTTGGAATTCTTCACTTTTCAGCTACCCAGCCTATTACAGTTTCAGTATTTTCTGCATCACAGACCAACTTTGATCCCTAATTTAGTTTCACCACTAACGTTGATTTATGGCGCTCACTGGCCAGCTCAACCTCCACAGGTTGAAGAAAGATAAACCTAGAAAGTTGCCAAGCAAAAAGGAGCATCTTTGATAATAGTGCTGATTTTACAGATTCAGTAAACAATGCTATATTTCATTTGAGATAGTTAAAGCATCAAATAAAATATAAAAATATTTCTGCTGCAATTTCAGAATTTACAGTCATGTGGTGGTCACAATTGTATTATAAATCTCAGTAAATAATAGGTTTGGTAGGTCTCACATTATACTGGATGATGTAAACCTGCATAAGAAGAGTTTGTTGTAAGTATGAATAGGTTAGAAGGAACAATCTTCATAATTGTAATAATTTTTAAAAAGATAAAATGCATTTTTTTATGCATGATACTTGTACTCTATATTATGGACAGATTTCACCCACATTTCAGATTTTTGATCTAAGTGTTTTGTAATGAGAAAAGTACAATTAGAATATTTTCTAAAAATGCTAAATAATAAACTGTTTTGGGATGAAAAGAATTGTTTGCCTGAGTTTTCACTCTGTCCAGATTCTACACATTACAAAATAGCCTCAGAGTATTATAGCTGATTAATAGTGGTATAACAAAAAACATTTCTTAACAAAAATGAGAAGTTTCTATTTAACCTTTATACTTGCATAGAGTAATAGCAATTGCTTTGACAGTGTGAGTTGGTGAAATTACTGTGTTTTTTTCTGGACGAAAGAAGAATATCTGTGACTTACATCTTTAGTGGAGCTTGCAACAGCTGCTCTGTCTTCTAGTTCCAGCAGCTGTTTTATGTAGGTGGCAAATGAAAAACAACACAAAGGTTTGTTTCTACTCTGAGTTTTGTTCATTCTTTTGTTTGCAGCTTGCTTTTGAAGACATGGATCTAGTTTTGGATTTCATTGTCAAAAAAGTAATTTTTAAAATGATTACATTTTAAAAGCTACAACTTTGCTCTGTGGAGGTTTCACTCACAAAGATACATTTACTCAGATGAGTAACTTTGTTTGCAGGATCATGCCCAACCACTGTTTTCAAAGAAAATAAAACGGAGTTATTGCAGCATGTCTTAGTACATGGAACCATTTGGGGGCACTGGGCTATGATTAAAACTCTGCCATGCATAATATTTTTATGCATAAGATTGGTAGACGTATTTAAAAGAAACATTTTTTTAATTGTGCAATTGCTGTTTGTATAGCTGTTCCTCCATTTTTATTTAAACAGTGCACTAGAAGTGTGTTTCTATACCCTCATTAATATGGGTACTTTTATATGCACCTGAATGGTTTAAATTGGGTGGGTGCATCTTGAATCAGTTGGAAATTGATGCAGAATGTGATTTCCCATCTGAGGTGTTTGTATGCTTTATGGATGAATAAGGTTGCCAGCTTTCTAATTCCAGAAAACCAAGCTTCCTTGCCCCACCCACTATCCCACCCATTGCTCACCCCTTCCTTGCAACCCCATCCCATTTACTCCACCCCCCTCAGTCACTTGCTATCCCCCAGCCTTGTTCATGTGCTCATTTTCACTGCAAGATCCAAACAGGTATATTTATTGCTTGGGCAGATGTATTAAGTTAGGTTTTATGTGTTACAGGACACTAGAGATGACAGCGAAATATTCAAAAAGGGTAATTTAGAAAATGAAATTTCACACAGGTTTTCATGGTTCGTTACTTTCCCTTTTCTCATTTTTTATAACCAGCTCTGTGTTTTTTTGTACATTAAAGTTATTGTAATTTTAGGTGTGAAATTAGGACCACGCATCACAGCAGCAATGAGTCCATTAAAGGCCCAATCCTGAAGCCCAAATACAAATCCATAGAGCACAACCACCGAAATGCACCTGTCTAGATCCCTATTTAATTAAATCTGTACAAAGCTCCCACATCTACATGATGATACACACAAATATTCATATGTACACATCTAGCATGTACTAACACATAATTTTAGGTAGGTGCTGGATATACATATAGAAAGAAACCTTAATATAGCTAGATAAAGGTGGCAAGAAATGTATGATACATTGGCTCTTCTGCTATTACTAGTCAACAACATTCACTGTTTAAGAAATAAATAATTTCTTTTAGAGTTTAAAAAATTGCTTTGAAATGAATACACCCATTTTTCTGGGGCACAAGCCAGCAAAAGGAATAAAAATCAGAGTTAGGCAGCAAATTTTATTCACACATATGTACACATTTGTGGCAATGCATGCACCTTCTTACACAAAGTCTCTTACATACATACAGTGCATGCATGCCTACAAAGAGACACTTTTTCGTACACTTCTCCTGTGGCTGCCTAAATCATCCCGCAAGGAAGAGCATGGGCTGGAAGGAAATGATGGGGACAGAGGATGGAGCATGAAAGAAACCAAGGATGCAAGCAGGGTGTGGATAAAAAGGGGCAATAGAGAGAGGAGAGGGTGTGGGGGTGAACGGGGATGCAGCAGAGGCTGAAAGCTAAAGGTGCATGAAGATGTGGGAGGCACACTGGTGTGCAGAGACATAATGGGAGTGCAACAGTGTTTGGAGGTGAATGGGGTGCCAGGGTGTGGGAATGAGGGACATGGGGATGGTGCCTTTGGCAGATGGAAAGGATGGATGGGAGAGAGCTGCAAGGGATGGATACAGGGTTGGGATGGGTAGGTGTGGGGGGCAGGACAGGATGGAATGGGGAAGGATGCAGTGAGGGGGGATTGGGGCAGAGGCCTTGGGACAGCAGGGATTCAGTTTGGGGGATGGTAGGTGGGGTGGGGAGGGATGCAGTGAAGAGGATGGGGCCAGGAGGTAGGATGGGGTGGATGCAATGACGGAGAGCTGGGATTTGGGGATTGTTGGGACTGGGAGGGATGCAGGAAGGGGGATGAGGGTACAGGGGGTTGGGATGGAATGCAATGACAGGGGTTGGGGTGTGGTAGGTTTGGGACTAGGGATTGGGATGGGGAGGGATGCAGTGAGAGATATGGAGGTGCAGCCCCATTCCCAGTACTCAAAGAAGGGGATACACATGTACCTAGAACTTGTGAGTGCTGATGATGGGGTAACAGATTACACATGTGGCATCTCGAGCCCCATCAGCAGCAGAGCGTAAGTAGAGGATCGCTGATGGGCAGCAACGGGAGAGGCACATGCCACTGCTGCCACACAATCGCTCAAGAGCTGCCTGCTGCATCATTGCGTGGTTCTCCTCCCCTGCCCTAACCCAGCCAGTAGGAGCTGCATCTGCAGGCTGGGAATGGCACAATACACAGACCTTCCCCAGAAGCCCTAAGCCTAGGAGCTGGATGGCGCAGCTGCTTCCCTTCAGGCCATGCAGTAACTAGAAGGGAACTTGCCAGTCCTGTTGCAGCTGTGAAGTTGCCATTCAACAACCCTGTACTGTTACCATTACCATAGCATCTTCAGTATTGCCAAGTCTCACAAAAGGTTTGTGATAATTAGATGAGTGTTTGTGAATTTCTGATTGCTACTTTCAAGTTTTTGAAGTTTGATCTTACCCAGAAATGGCCACCAACATGCACGGCTGCCAGCGAGATTGAAGCCACAACAGCATAGCCATTTAATCTATGCAAATTAAAGTGAGGTTGCCCCAAGCCACCATCTCCCATTTTTCCAGTGGTGTAGCAGCCAGGTAGTTTCTAGGTAAAATAGTGGCTATTTAATTATGTTGTGAGGGTCAGACAGGGGACTAGAAACTGCAGAGAATTGCAGGGTATTGGCCAAAGGCAGGGGTAGATGTTAGAAAATAAGTTTAAAAAAATGTCAAACAGAATGTGGGGAGCAGGTGACAGATTGAGAGAGGTGTAGGAGAATGTGTCATGGCAGAGAAGTGGATAGGAGATTGAGGGAAATATGGGGATTAGTGAATATAAAATATGGGTGGGGAACGAGATCACGAGGGAGAATGAGTGAGGCAGGTGACTGTTCTATTCAGGGCAGAAAGGAGATAGACAAAATGGCAGCTCCCTGGAACTCAGGGAATGGGCAGGGGGGAAGAGAGAGAGAGTAGTTCCAAATGGTGAACATGGAGAGCTGCAGATATGTGCATGTATTTAATGTCAAATGTTGAACCTGAGATGATCACACACAAATTGGAGATGTTTAGCTTCCACCTAAAGGTGAACTAAAATCCGAAAGCAGGTGAAAAGCAATAGATTTTTTTTTGGGGGGGGTCCCAACTAATGGTTTTGGAATGTTTTGGCTTGGCATTAATAACTGCATATTAGTAATTGTGAGTAATATTATTTTAGAATGCATTATTTGCAACTGAAAGTGCAGGATTAAAACACTAGTTTTACCAGACTCTGTGGCTTTGTTTCACAAAAATATATAGAAGTACTGTTTTAATGGATTTTACTGTACCTTATACTCTTGATGAGAAAATGACAGACTTGATCCTGAATACAGTAATTTTAAGAACTAACATTATTGGGGCTGCTTATGCTCATTTGGTTTTATGCATTTTAATATTTAAACTTCAACCTTGAATTAAAAGAATATAAATATTTAGGAGGATTAATTGTTGATTTCAATGTTTGCTCTACTTTCTGTTCATGTTTACTAGATAAAAATTATCAAAATAAAAATTACAGTCACAATAAGTATTGAGCACAAAATTTAAAAAATCCAAATCCTCCTCCAGAAATATAATCTATATCATCATGTGCCGACAGTGTCCATCTGCTATGTACATTGGACAAACGTCTCAGACGCCAAAGAATCAATGCACACAATACGGATATCAGACAGTATCACAAAGAAAAAACAGTTTCTTGTCATTTCAACCAGAAAGGGCATTGTCTCAATGACTTGATTACCTGCATACTGCTTCAAAGACATTTTCACACCAGGCTTGAAAGAGAAACCTCTGAACTGTCATTCATGCTTAAATTTGACACTTTATGCAGGGGTCTTAACAAAGACCCTAATTACCTTACCCATTACAAAGATAGCTTCCCCAATTATCACCTCTAATATCATTAGCTCACAGACATTTACCTCCCCCTTATCCCCCCTCTGTTCTGAAATTTGATTTGTCCTTTCTATATGTGTTCACTTTTTTTTGATACCTTTGGTATATATGGTCATGCCTATTTTCTTCCACAATTTGATCTGAGGAAGTGGGTCTGGCCCACGAAAGCTCATCACCTAATAAACCATCTTGTTAGTCTTTAAAGTGCTACATAGTCCTGTTTTTTGTTCCTTCATCCCAGACTTTGTCCTGAGAACTAAAAGTCCATTTGATATTATAGGCCCTAATGTCAACTGCTATTCCTCTTTCCCCCATCTTACTGTTTAATTTGCATAGAACATCTCTTCAGATTGTTAGGATTCTTGAGGGAGGTTAGTTTGAAGGGGCAGAATTGAAGGGAAATGTTCTCACATAGTGTGTGACTTTATACCAGTGGTGGTACAAGATAAATATAATCAGTGAATGTACTATTATGTACTGCGTTAGAATCAGTTTTGCCCACTTAGTTCAAAATTTTCCTTTTACTGGTCAGAATCTCACTAATACATAGCTCATGAGGACTAGGTCGGGCACATCCTCCTATTCCTTTGAACTGACTAGCACCTGCTATTTACTTAATAGGTCCAGTGCTACAAGATGAAGAGTGTCTTCAACTTTTGCAGTTGAGAGTTAACTGCTTAAAACTTTGTCACATCTGGACCAATATGAAGTAGAGAACTAGGGTTCTCATTATGTCCCTACAACAGCAAGTAGTTCTCCCTTGGCAAGGGGGTGTTAACTAACCCCTCTGCATAATGTTATGCTAGAGTTTCACGCAGCTGCTGTGAAGAGAATGAGAAGGCAGCTCCTTGTGCCTCTGTTACCACAACTAAGTTCACAGTTTTGCCTTTAATAATGGCTTTGCTTTTTTAAATGTATTAAGAACCTGCTGGCTGTGGGGACTAGAAGCGAGCTGGGAAGGCTGATTCCAGGTTCCCCCCACTGCACATCGGCCTTTTAAATGTATTAAGAGTCAACAGATTCTTAATACATTTAAAAGGCAGAGCCACAGCGGGGATTAGCATAACTTTCCAAACAGGAGTATTTTTTCACCTGAATGAAAAATTTGGTTAACACATACAGAAATCAAACTTTGCTAAATATTTTTGCTAAATATTCTACCTTTGCTAAAATATTTCTTGGATTACAGTGAATACTACAACTCTACCCTCTTAGAGCTGTCCTTGGTAGCTAAGTAAGTCAATTGTGGTGTCACTCAGTATAGTTAGCTTTGGTTTTTGGTGTTAACAACTGCTGTATTTTAGAGTCAAATGCCAACAGCCTTTTCTCATCTATGCATTTACTCATGTCAATATTAATACTGCCTATAACATTTTTTCTTACAAAAGGGCTATGAATATATGGATTTTTCTTGTATTCAATTGGCAATGAATTGCAAAAATATTAGCATGAACACCAGAAAGTTTCACATCAGATAATTGTTGATATTCAGTTTACATTAAATATTAAGTTTGTTTATAAGTTCGTAGATCTTAATTCTAGAGGGTCATGTTCATTTAGCTTCTGTTCCTACATAACATAGCTGACAGAATTCCACCAAGTGACTTCTATTCCAAGCCTATAACTTATGATTGAACTGCAGCATATCTTTTAGAGAGACAGCTAGACTTTGTTTAATTTAAATATTGATTGATATGTATAGGTGTGTGCATGTGTGTATTACTACACAACGTTTTGTTGGGAACCATGTGTGGTTTCTACCACATATTCCAGTCTTAACTATTCCCCCTTTTTATTTCTTTACACATCCTTTTATTAAATAACACCTTCTCACTGCCCCAAACATAGATATTTGGTGTAGGAGTTGGTCTTGTTGAGAGAGGAAATTTGATAAGGAGATATGGCCAATACAGTAATAAAAGGAGATAATGGCATTCTATGGGAACAAAGTTAAAGTTGTGGTGAATGGTAAGTGTAGTACTATTACTGTGTGTGCCCATGGATAGAGGAAAAGAGGATATTTATTTATTTATTTAAATATTTTTACCCCGCCTTTCTATTTAAAATATTCAAGGCGGCTTACAAGAACAAACAAAAAAAATACAAATATATATAAAAATTTAAAATATGAGAATTTAAAATATGAGACCTCAGAGGGACATAACCAGCTAAAAACATATAGAGAGGAGGAACACACACATATAGACTCAAACATTAATAAAAGCACGAGTAAAAAAGGGTGGCTTTAGCCTGACGCCGGAACAACACTAGCGTTGGTGCCATGCGAATATCCCGAGGAAGAGAATTCCACAGCCTGGGAGCAAAAGCTGAGAATGCCCTGTTCCGCGTAGATGTTAATCTTATCTCCACAAGTGGGGGAACATGAAGCAAAGCCTCCCCAGCTGACCTCAATCCCCCGGGCAGGTTCATATGGGAGAAGACGGTCCTTCAGATACCCTGGACCCAATATGTGCTGTTAGGTGACAACTTCTCATTCCTTTGCTTTTGTGGATTTGAGTCAGAGGTGTGTGTGTGGGTAGCAGTGCTAACTGCTTCACAACAGTTCTTAGTTTCTAGATTTTTGCAAGACTTGACAGATTGGTTAAGTGTATAGATTTGTAGGAATGCAAAAGTGCAGCAGCATGAACCCAGCGTGCATGAATGTTTTCTCTACTATGACAGAAAATTGTAGCTTTTGGTGAAGATTTTATGTGGGCCTGTCCTCGTCAATGAATCATCTGTCAAAATTTGTGTGAGCCTAGTCTCCACTAACAAGGTTTATTTACATAGTACACAAGCTTTCAATTATAATATGAACACTGCCTAAATATGATACTAAATACATTAAAGCACATTTTACATCAAAACTAGTCAGTATCTGCTCTATATCAACTTCTACATAAACAGATCAAATAGTTCTTTCCTAAATATAGGAATTTTGATGGACTCATGGATGCTGATTCCATTAAAAGTTTGTTTACACAGTGATAGCTGAAGTACTTTTTTCTATTGGAACTATTGTTTCAGATGCAAAAAATGTACAGTTCTTTGTCCAAACTCATTTTATTGTTATATTTTCAAATGAGGATAATAAAATAGCTGTAAACAGCAAATTTAAGAGGGGTTTTTTTGATAACAGAATGGCACACAAGATAAGAAATTAGATTTATTTGAGATGGCTTCCCTGTACAAGTACCTCCAAGTCTTCTAGTTTTCTTCTTGTTGTGAAGGCTTTGTTCCACAGTTGTTTTGGTGTTTGTTTTGAAATGCTAAATGATCTGTTCATCATACTCTTGCTCATTTCTGGGAGCAAAATGATCAAAGAGAAGGTTATTAGTTTTTTAATTAACGCACGCTTAAAGAATGATCACTGTGCTTCAAAGTTGGAAGTGCTTACAGTCAAACACAATCTCAGTGCAATGAAAATATTCAGCAAGACATCACCTAGATATTTGTGATGAAAAAATGCGAGTCAAGCCATACTCTTATTCTACGTCACAATACCTTATAAATTCTGAAAATTGAAACACTTTGGCAATAAGATTAGGCTCTAGTTCCTGTAGTTAAGTGTTGAGCTATGACTGAGTGAATCTTTTTCTAAACTTCTCTTCATTTTGTTTTTAATAAAGAGATGTGCGGAACTATCCACAACTGGAACGTAGCTTGTCAAGGATAAAGTGCAGCATTCAATTTCCAATTTCCTTCTTCCTCAAAGTGTAGTGTCATTTTTGCTTTACAGTAAATTTGTATTCTTCATGGTGGGACTCATCAACATCGCTTCCCCTGTCCTGTTTTTGTTGTTGTTGTTGTTCCTCCTCAAAGTAATCAAACTTGTAAGCTTGTGGCAAACTCTTCCAGGAAATTGGCTCTGCATCCAACCCAGACTTGACTTTTAAAGCTTTCTGCTAGTTTTGCCAAATATTTCAAGTATCACAGCCTTCATGATATTCATAATGCAGTTCCAGTTGGCATGTTCTTTTGTATAACAGTTGTGCTTCACTTTGAGTTTCATGGTTTTCCTTGACATTGTCCATTCCATCTTTCCAACAGTATTGAATGCCCTCATAGTCCACTACAGTTGTTTTACAAGGTTCAGTATGGGTAGGTCTATACTGCAGCGCTATTTCGGGATACTTCCGGTATCCCGAAGTAGCATATTCTGTATCTTGACAGCACATCCATTATTTCAAAATAGCTATGGAAATAACAGACTCACTATGCCAATGTCCCTGTATTTCTCATTCCAGGAGGAGTAAGGGACATTTTGGAATAGTGGTTTATTTAAAATAAAATATTTCAAAATACATTCAAAATAAGCTACACAATTTGCATAGCTCAAATTGTGTAGCTTATTTTGAGCTACGGCTGCAGCGTAGATGCACCCTATGGCAGCATCTCATGTCTGACAGGGATTTTTAGAACTGGGAGAATTTCTTTTCCAGTCTAGGTAAGATTGTTACACAGAAACTGCCATTGCCTGCGTGATGACACACCCAAAAAAAAAAGTTTCTGAAGAAAACTAAGAAGATTTATGGCAAGAATTGTGCATGTCACATGCACAGCCAGTGGGGTTAATCTTTTGATCTCTGCTTGAAGACCTTCATAGTTTGCAGACATGTTACTAGAATTATTTTATGACTGACCTCTGCTGTTTGTTTCCATAAAAACTTCACAGTCTGGAAAAGTGACTTTCTTGTGTGGTTTTCAATTGGTGTAAACGTGGAGAAATACTCATAGGTGTCACCATGTAAGCAATATTGTAAAATGACAGGTAACTGATCAGCATGAGCAATACCAGAACGTGAATCTACTATCAAAGAAGGGTATTTTGCCTGTTTGACTTAACTTACAATGAATTGCAAAGCCATCCGTCAAATTAGCTCAGTGAAGTCATCTCAGATGATGGTTTTCAACACATAGGACGGGTGACTTTTCCCTTTGTTTCCATAGCATTTGACATGCTCACTTAGAAATGGGTCAAATTCAGCAATGACTTCAAGAATACCTACATAATTTCCATTCAGAGGTGAGCTGATAACTTCCTCCCTTTCTTTAAATGCTAGCCTGTGTTTAGTGAGAAGCTCAACAGTTGTCGTAATGTGCCTTAAAACTTCCTTCCAGAAAACAGTTTACATTAGCAGCAGCTGTGTCCATCTCCCTGTCCATGTATTATTGCCTTGTGACTGTAGTAGTCATGCAACCATGGCATTGCAATGTTCCATCCTGTTTGCTTGAGAACAAGTCTTCTCCTGCTTTTTTTTAATCAGAAATATCCGGCGACATGAATGTGCTAAGGCTGTTAGGTGATTTTAAAAGCCTTTGCAGGCAAAACAGTACTGCGCTTGTGGATTTAGAATACAATAATCAACCAATGCTTATAATAATATTTGGTAGATTTCATTGAAAAATAAGAGGTGGGGGATACTATTTTTTTTATATTTGTACTTTCACTTGGAAGCTATAAATTTGCCATGGCAATTCTGAAAATTGAACAGACCTTGGTTAATACACAGGATTAAAAAAACCACCTCCTCTATTATTAAAGAAGTCTGTATCTTATACTATGCTAATAACAAAAATATCCTCTTTATCACTACTATTTTCTCTGTCTTCTATACAGAGAGGTGATAGGAAAAGTGGTTCATCTCTTTAATCATCATTTTTGTCCTGCAGCTCAGGAACAAATGCCTTTTCTTTTGCCTTCTTTGAAGGAAACAAGTTCATATCCATATCTTCACTATGGCTCTCATTTTTGAAAGGGTTGGTCAGTATCTTTGGAAGATGATTCTGAAGCAGTACCACCAGAAAAATAGTTGAGTCTCTTGTTTATAATTTTCTCTTCATAATTCAGCATTCCCTTTTGCTCCTGTACTTGGAAATTGTCAACCAGACGTCTCATAGAAGAATACTAAACAAGTTCTGTGCATTGCTGTCATCAGCAGGTAGCAATTATTGCTGCTAATTAGCACCCTCATCACCAGCAACTTAATGTCTGAAAAAAATTAAATATGAACTGTGAAAGCTTAGGAAACTGGGACAAAATTAGTATCAGCAGGGGGAATTAATGATTTTTTTTCTCTTCTTTTTTAGTGTTAGCACTTATAGGATCAAAATTTCCCCTGTATTTAGGGTATATTTCAAGAATCAGAGGTCCCCCAGGAAACCAGAGGCCTGGGTCTGCAGGCAAGTCGAGTCTCAAGATATTCTGTTTCTCACCTATAGTTTTCTTCATATTATTTTCCATAGCTCCATTTCTTTGGTTTTCTTTCCATACCTTTTAGATACAGATTCATCTAGTAACTATTGTACATTAAAGGTAACCCGTCATTATAAATTATTTTCTGAAACTCATTCTGTTAATGCAGATCCCCTTCACAATATTATATTATTAAACCTTCATATTATTAGAATGGAAGGATTGTCTAGTGGCAAAAGTATGCATAAGGATGTACGAGATCTGGCTCTACCACAGACCTCCTACTCAGCCTTGAGTGAGTCACATAATCTCTTTGGTTTGAGTGTCCCATCAGTAACATGAGATTTACTTTCTCTGACTTTTTTTTTCTGTTCTAATTAGACAGTATCTACACTCAGTTTACAATTGTATTGCATGCTTGTGCAATGGCTAATATTTGGGCTTCCAACATTAGCTGAGGGTTTTAAGTGCTACTCCACTCACAAAAATGATATTAAATTAACTCAGCAGTCAGATGAGTGAGGAGTAAGTCCTTTTTCCTTCTTACTTTTCTGAATATAGACTATTAATTGGAGAAGTGTTGTAAAGAAGGTGGAAAGGGAAAGCAATTTGAGAAAAATAATGAACTGACATTACTTTTACTTACTGATAATCATCATGAGACTGCAATAGTGAATCCCAGTCACAGAAAACAGGTCATGGGTAAAATGATGGCTCTTTGTAATAGGTACTGCTGAGGAGTTCAATGGGAAGAGATAATATTTCTGCTGAATCAGTGTCTCTTAGGAGAATGACGTTCTAAGGATATATATAGAGCGATTAAATAGTTGAAAGGTATTTGGAATACTTTCAAATACACACTCTAGTTTCTAAAAGGCTGTTATTTTGTGTAAGAAATAAAACTGTTCAAGTTTAAAAATACATTACTCGTCACGCTCTAAAACATTTTACTTTAAAGTGGATGAGTTCATTTGCACCTGTAGTGTAGGTAGTCTGGCATTTCCCCACTCAAGAATAAAATAATCAATTTATTATGCTTACAAAACTGACAAGATGAGGCTTGTACTTCAGCTCCTAATTTTGAACCAAGTACTATACATGAAAATGGTTTATAGCTTTGGAATTATTTTTACCTCCTAGTTGGTATTATCTGTTTCTGCCCTTTATATATATTTTTACTGCTTTTAGAAATTTTCTAGCATGTAAAGTACTCTGTCTTATGATGGTTATGCTATGTGGCTATTCCCTTTGCAATTAAACAGTGCAACATTATTTTCAATGTTGATTTATTTTTCCTAGTAGCCTGGGGCTCAAGAGTGAGTGCTCTGTGTATGGAGGATGGGTATGCACTGCACAGGAGTTCCCCAGCAAAGATACTCTGACATAATGGTTTCTATGATACAAACTTAATTAAATGACAGCTAACACAAACATCAGTAAACATTAGAAAATGTAATCCGTACCGCAAGCAAAAGACAGTAAGAGTTTCATCTAGGGGAATTAGGTGGTCAGAGTAATAGGAAAAGGAGGTGTAACAGAAAAGATTTTGGATGGATTTGAAAGGATGTCTAGAGATGCCAGAGTTGAAGTGTCGCGGCAGATGAAGTGTGGACAAAAATTTTAGTTGTAGGGAAAAAGAAGGAAAGATTTACTGTGGAAACCATAAAGGAACAACTAACTGAAATTGGTGACATCCTGTATATAGTCCCCTTACTAAAGGTACCTCTGGCTTTTTCTGGGAGGATTCTGTGTACTGCAACCTAGCCCTAGAGACTACAACTCCCATGAGCCCTTGAGGAAACCAGGAAGGGAAGACTTGTCCGGGCATGTGGAGAGATGGTCTCAGAGTCTGGGATTCTGCATTTTTGGGACAGAGGAGTCAAGCTGCTGAGGAGGAGCCTTATCCAGTCCAGGGGCTGTTATGTTGCAGCTACAGCCTGGGACTGAGAGCCTTTGGGACTTGGATCTAGCAGGCTGCTTCTGGGGCAGCTGATTGCCCTAGAAGGGAGAGACTCTGGCTGTGCCTGTGGCTCAGAACGATTACACAACAACCAGCACACAGGAGGAGGCTGTAAGTAAATGAGCTCTTTGAGAAAGTGCTGCCTGGGACAGACCTCAGAGATTTAGACTAACTCTGTGTCCAAAGAGAGGCAGAGTGTCCAGCATAGGGAACCAGAACTGCTGGCATTTGGTGGAGCCTGCTCCAGTGGCAGAGGGAGTTTGCAGCTGGCTACATAGCTTGGACTAACACATACACAACCTACAGAGAACCTCCACTGCTGCTGCAGATCTTCAAACATGCCCTTGCAAGCAAGTGTCTGGGACTGTGAGTCCTGAGTCCAGAGGAGTGCACACTCTGGGGTGGAATAAATGGTGGCAGTGCAAATGCCAGCTAGATAAGTTCCTATTACTTCTGTGTATTTTGTTAATTGATTTTATTCACTGTTAATCTGTTAAACCCGGTTTCTTTAAGTTGTTAAGTAAAGGTGTATTCATTTTAATATAATCAATTAGATGTATATTATTTATAATTGTTGTCTTGGAGTTAGATCCAGATTATTGCTGGAATTATTTTATTCCTGGAGGCTCCTAAGGCACACGATTAAGTCTCTACAGGGCTAGCCAGGTGGAGGCACTGCCATTGTATATTCTTTATGAGCAAGGGGGTGGATAGGGAATCCCCAACTAAACAACATGACCACTGGGGTACTCAGGATCTCCTTTTATGTTAAAACCATCAGGCGCCCAGGCACAACTGTGAGTGTGACCTGCTCCTGAGTAACCCGGGGAGGAAAAAGGGGGTTACATGTACAAGGGACAAGAAGAGAGGAAAGAACTGAACATAACATGGACTATTTAGGTTACACGATAGATAATGAAGTTATTGACAGAGATGGTGAAGTTGAGAAAAAGGAAGAATTTGGGAAAAAGATCATAATAACTTCAGCTAGTGTAAATTTGACTTCATAGATCCTTCCTGAGTTTAGCTTTTGCCACAAGCTTAAATTGAATTTCACATTTGCATCTGTTTTTGTTGATATTTTATCCTGTAGAGAAGGAGAGATGGGGCTAAAGAAAGATGAACACACATTCAGCTTACTCACATGTAGTTGTTCAAAGCTCCTGGCCCTTTGATTTAGATTAGCAAAGGAATGACAGTTTAAGACATATGAACTCATATAAGTGCAAAGAGAAAAGAGAAGAAGTGCAAGAACATGAACATTAGAGAATGATACTAAGAATAGGAAAAAGTAGAAGAGAAGAGCCACCAATGCAGAAGCTAAAGGAGGTATCAAGAAAACCAGGGGACAATATAGTAAAAAAACAAAGCAGTCAGAGTACACAAAATATAGGATTAAACAGTGTAAAGGAAACGTATAGGACAAGCAAAGTATAATGCAAAAGAAAACTCTGCGCCATTGTGAAATAGGTAAGTCTGATGGGTGTGTATATATATAAATATATATATATATATAAAATACAATATTGTAATATATACACTAAACATATTAAAGACAAAATAATGTTTCTTATTTTCAAGTTTCCAGGATATATTATGTTATGGGCTGTATCTTTGTGAAACTACTGTTTTGACGGACATCATATTAAAACATCAAAATTTTAATGCACTGTTTTATTTTCCTTAATTGTGCTTACAGAGGAAAAAATAGAAAGATTTGTTGAAGATTACTGTCATGTTTGTATGATTTGCAAGTATTCAATTCAACAGTAAAATTAAAATGTCCATAAAATAAATAAATAAATAAAAATCTGAAGGGATATTAAAGATAAAATAGAATGGATTAAAATGCATGTTCTCTAGGATTTTCTGAACTAGTCAACATTATAAAATCTGTGTATATATCTTTTCATGACCTGTGACATCACAATGTGTTCTTCAGATTAGTTTTAATGTTCAAGTAAATGCTTTAATTAAATTCAGCTCTCTTTTATTTAAAGCTGTCTTTTGGGGAGATATTGCCTTAGATGATGAAGACTTAAAAATCTTTCAAATTGACAGGACAATCGACCTTACGCAGCATTCAAATGAAAGACTTGGACATAACACAGGTATGATAATAAAGGTGTGACTTTTATATTTTTAATTATTCATTCATTCATTTGTTTAACCATAACAAATTTGCTTTCTAAGAGGCAATGAAAAGTCATGGCATTTTGATTTTATTCCCAGTATTTCTAGTGAAAATTCTTTCCTGGAACATATAGCGTTTAGTATTCAGATGAGGCCAATTCATGGTCTGGTTTACACGCAGCACAAGAGAGTAAGGAGTTTCAAGGCCCCATTCAAGGTATCAGGACAGGTTCTAGAATGAGTGAAATCTTAGCTCTTCCCCTTCACATGCCTCCTGGCACAGCTGTGCTGATCTGCTGGGGGAATGTGTACTGATGTGAAACTGAAAGGGAGATTTTCCTCGGAATCACAGTGTCCCTCTTAGGCTGCTCCAGGAGATACACTGCCATATGTTGTTTCTATTTAATGGAATACTCCGGGAATTTGTCAAAATACCTTGGGGCCTGATTACTCATTACATTCTTTATTTGTTTCAATCAATATTGAAACAACGATTAACGACAGCAAAACTGGTCTTAGAGATAGCTGTATAAATATTTACTAGACAAGTGTGAGTGTATATCTGTATCTACTATGATTAATGTATTTGTGTATGTATGTATATATAATTCAGAAGTACAAAAAGCTGCAATCAGTTTTAGCTCTCTGTTGTGTTAAAGCACCATACGTGAACACAGGAAATCTAAAAAAACTGGTCCTGTAGCACCTTAGAGACTAACAAAAAAATGTAGATGGTATCATGACCTTTTGAGAGCACAACCCACTCTTTCAGGGTTCCTTCTGAGTAGCTGTAGGCCCCAGTCATGTAGACCTCTCCAGTAGTGTTTGGGGTCATTTGTGGAAAATGGGGTTTAAAGGACAAGTGGCAGATGAGGAGTGCAGAAGATACATGCAAACATAATATTTTGAAATACATTTACTTTTCAAACTATATATGTAAATTTCAGTTGTCCCCATCTGACCCTCAATATTTGCCAACATTAATTCGGTGATTTGTTTATAGATGTTGCAGCAGAAGTGTCTCTTGAGGAGTGATTTGAAGTAAAGAGCCAATTCAGATGAAGATAGCCATTCTGATCATTAATTTTTCTTATAATTATGTTAAAATATTTTTCAGTGATTTACTTTTCTTTGTAACTAGGTATAATAATTAGAATACGTGTATATTATCCTAGCATTTTCTTTTATTTTCTTCTTAAGCCAGCTAGGCATGATCATCTTTGATCTTTCTAGATCAAGATTGGATTGAAAAATTCACTGACTCATTATCATGTTCTCAAACAAACCATTTTAATTGGCTTTGAAGTATTTCAGGTCCTGGTTTTTCTGACAAAATGTAGAGAGCAAGGTCATAATTTCCCTTTAAAGTAGATGTAGATTGAGTGATTTATTTGACCTGCAGACTTTTGTTTTAATATCTCTTATGAATTCTTTGAAAATGACAAAAATCCTTTTTGGTGATTGCTGGATAGATACAAGATATTTTTGAAGCTGTTTCTTATCATATTTAATGTTTTATGTAATTTTCTTCTCTTTTCTGTGTTGGGGTGTATTCATTATTCCAATCAAGTAAAAGTATTCTTATTTTCAGAGGCAGATTGTGGTACCATGTTAAGGACCAGATTCTGGCCACTATAATCCTCAGACAGTCCCTATGGGAGATTATAGGAATAATAGAAACAGAACTGAGCCCTAAAGTCCTGATTCAGCTTCTGGTACAATTAGCAGGAGCTGGACTGGGTCCAAAGTGATCATTTCATGACTTGTTCTGTTGTTTTGACAGATTTGGAGTATTTAGCTTGAAAAGTATTGGTCTCATTTTACTTTATAAATACATGATTTTTCTAAATTAAGAATATACCATAATGACAAACACTTAAAAAGTAGCAAACACTTAAAATGTGTGCTTAACTGCCATCAGCCGCAATATCTTTATTGAATAGATTACAAATTTTGTTGATAAATATAGTAGTGTTGACATATCATACTTGGACTTCTGTAAGGCATTTGATTTTATACTGCATTACATTTTGATTAAAAACTAGACTTATATAAAATTAATTTGGCACACATTAAATAGATATAAAAACTGGTTGACAGGATTTGAAATGTAACCACAATTGGAGAATTGTCATAATCTTGATATTTTTCTGGGGGTGTCCTGCAAGGGTTGGTTCTTTCCCTTATGCTATTTAACATTTTTCTCAATGACCTGGAAGAAAAGATAAAGTCATCATTGATAAAGTTTACAGACAACAAAGAACTAGGGGAGTGATAAGTAATGAAGTGGCTGGGTCATTTATTTAGAGCAATTTAGATTACTGGGTAAACTGTGTGAAAGCAAGCAATACACATTTTAATACAGTTAAATATAAACATACATCCTGGAATAAAGAATGGAGGCCATACATAAAAGATAGGCAACTCTATCCCAGGATTCAGTGACTCTAAAGATGATTTTGGCCATTATGTTGGATTATCAGATGTCCCAATGTGATGCTGTGGCCAAAAGAGGTAATGCAATCCCGGGATGCATAACCAGGGAAGTATCAAATAAGAATGACCTATGCTGTACTCGGAGTACAAGGATTTAAGAAGAAGAAGATTATTTTACCTCTGTATGTAACCTGGTGTGACTTCTGCTGAAATAATGTGCTAGCATCCACAATTCAAAACAGATGTTGATAAATAGTAGCAGTTTTAGAGAAGAGCCACCAGAATGATTAAAGCATTAGAAAACATGCCTTTATAATGATGGTCAAGGTATTCAGTCTATTTAATTTAGCAAAGAGAAGGTTAAAGGATTACGTCGTTAGTCTATAAGTACTTACTTGGGGAATAAATATTTAATAATGGGCTCTTCAATCTAGCAGAGAAAGACATAAGAGAAACATAACTCAGTGGGCTGGAAGTTAAAGACAGACAAATTCAGACTGGAAATAAGGTCTAAATTTTTAACGATGAGCCTAATTAACAATTGGATCAATTTACCAAGGACCATGGTGGCTTCTCCATTATTGACATTTTTAAAATCAAGATGGGATTTTTTTCTAAAAGTTCTGTCCCAGGAATTATTTTGAGGAAGATCCATGGTCTATGCCAGCATTGGCCACATATGGTACATGTGCCATAAGTGGCATGCAAGATGACTTTGAATGGCACGCAAGGAGCCTGTGCTGCTGTTGGAGCCTCACGGGTAGCGCGTAGTCATGAGAATGCAGCACCAGGTCTGGGGGGCAGGCAGGGAGATGAAGAAAGCAAATTCACTCCACCACATGGGCTGCAGAGCTACATGGGGAGGAGCACCCTCCCCCCCCATGGATAAGTCCCGCCCACCACTGGGCATCCACCTCGGTTGCTCCTGCGGGGCCGGCTGGAGATTGGGTTGTGCAGGGCCTGGCTGGGCAGGACGGGCTCTCATGGTGTGTGAGCTGCTGGCACCCTCTCCTTTCCGTGGCAGCAGATTAGGCAGTGTTGCTCCTGTCGGTGATGGGAGGAGGTGGCGCTGGGGCTGAGGACCCTGTACATGCAGGATGCAGGTGGGGATTCAGGGACCTTCGAGGCTTTGCACCCATGGGAACTTGGTCTGGGGGCATGCAGATCTGTAAATACAAGTGAATAAGTTAAATCTTGGCACACCACTTCTGAAAGGTTGCCAACCCCTGGCCTATGCAATACATGAGGTCAGACTAAATGATCACAGTGGCCCCTTCTGATTATAGGACCTATGAGGTTATGAAAAGCATATGTTAACATTAAATGCATGTTTAAATCCTTAGCTGATTCACAACCTTTTTGTAGATCTTTTCGTTCCTCTGCCATATAGTTGTTAGAGTGAGATGACCCGGTAGCTGGAAAAAGGAAGTATAAATGGTTATAAAAGTTAAAGTAGTCTGTTGAAAGTAAAATCTCTGAAGTCAAACTAAAATCTTTGAAATTAGACTCTGTCACCAATGTGATTTTAAAAAACTTTTAAAAAGCCTTTTATAGAGATGTTTAGGTTACTAGGAAAGAGACTGAAATCCAGGACCTCTATGGTGCCATTCTCAGAAATGCTTCCAGTTCCACGCCCAGGGCCAGGTAGGCAGGCAGAGCTTCAGAGTCTCAATGCGTGGATGAGACGATGGTGTAGGGAAGAGGGGTTTAGATTTATTAGGAACTAGGGACACTTTTGGGAGAGGGGGAGCCTATACAGGAAGGATGGGCTCCACCTAAACCAGGGTGGAACCAGACTGCTGGCACTGAACATCAAAAAGGCCATAGAGCAGTTTTTAAACTAGGAGATGGGGGAAAGCCGATTGGTGTGGAGAAGCACATAAATAGGACGGAGACTTCTCTTAGAGGAGAATCCATTGATAGAGATTCTCTAGATTGTAGTCAGAAAGAGAGGAGTGGAGAGGACAAACAAGGGGCCAGAGCAGACAAACAACCACATACAAAGGAATCTAATACATCAGGAAAGGGCAGACAAATAAACAGTGGCAAATTTTTAAAGTTCTTCTACACAAATGCTAGAAGTTTAACTAATAAGATGGGTGAACTAGAGTACCTTGTATTAAAGGAGGAGATTGACATAATAGGCATCACAGAAACCTGGTGGAATTAGGAAAATCTGTAGGACACAATCATACCGGGATATAAAATATATCGGAAGGATAGAACAGGCCGTGTGGGTGGTGGAGTGGCACTATATGTGAAAGATAATGTAGAATCAAATGAAATAAAAATCTTTAACGATTCAACATGTTCAATAGAATCACTATGGATAGTAATTCCATGCTCCAATAATAAGAATATAGCAGGGATATATTATCGACCACCTGACCAGGACAGTGATAGTGACATTGAAATGCTAAGGGAGATTAGAGAGGCTACCAAAATAAAAACTCTATAATAATGGGGATTTCAATTATCCCCATATTGACTGGGTACATGTCACCTCAGGAAGAGATGCAGAAATAAAATTTCTCAATAGCTTAAATGACTGCTTCTTGGAGCAGCTGGTACAGGAACCCACAAGGGGAGAGGCAATTCTCGATTTAGTCCTGAGCAGAGCGCAGGATCAGGTCCAGAAGGTAACTGTTACAGGACCACTTGGGAATAGTGACCATAATATAATAACATTTAACATTCCTGTGGTGGGAAGAACACCTCAGCAGTCCAGCACTCTGGCATTTAATTTCAAAAAGGGAAAGTATACAAAAATGAGGAGGTTAGTTAAACAGAAATTAAAAGGCACAGTGACAAGAGCCAAATCCTTGCAAGCTGCATGGAAACTTTTTAAAGACACTATAATAGAGGCCCAACTTAAATGTATACCCCAAATTAAAAAACATAGTAAGAGACCTAAAAAAGAGTCACCGTGGCTTACCCACCATGTAAAAGAAGCAGTGAGGGACAAAAAGGCATCTTTCAAGAAATGGAAGTCCAATCCCAGTGAGATAAATAGAAAGGAACATAAACACTGTCAAATTAAGTGTAAAACTGTAATAAGAAAAGCAAAAAAAGATTTTGGGGAACAGCTAGCCAAAAACTCAAAAAACAATAGCAAAATGTTTTTTAAGTACATTAGAAGCAGGAAGCCTGCTAAAAAACCAGTGGGTCCCATAGACAATGTAGATACAAAAGGAGCAATCAAGGACGATAAAGCCATTGCAGAGAAGCTAAATGATTTCTTTGCTTCAGTCTTCACGGCTGAGGATGTTGGGGAGATTCCCAAACCTGCACCGTCCTTTGTGGGAGATGAATCTGAGGAACTGTCCTGGATTGAAGTGTCATTAGAGGAGGTTTTGGAACAAATAGAAAAACGTAACGTGAACAAATCTCCGGGACCGGATGGCATTCATCCAAGGGTTCTAAAAGAACTCAAATGGGAAATTGCAGAACTGTTAACTGTGGTTTGTAATCTATCCCTTAAATCGGCTTCCGTACCTACTGACTGGAAGATAGCTAACGTGACACCAATATTTAAAAAGGGCTCTAGAGGTGATCCCGGCAATTACAGACGGGTAAGTCTAACGTCGGTACTGGACAAATTAGTCGAAACAATAGTTAAGAATAAAATTGTTAGGCACGTAGAAGAACATAATTTGTTGGGCAAAAGTCAACACGGTTTCTGTAAAGGGATATCATGTCTTACTAATCTATTAGAGTTCTTTGAAGGGGTTAACAAACATGTGGCCAAGGGAGATCCAGTAGATATAGTATACTTAGATTTTCAGAAAACCTTTGACAAAGTCCCTCACCAAAGGCTCTTGTGTAAATTACATTGTCATGGGATAAGAGGGAAGGTCCTTTCATGGATTGAGAACTGGTTAAAGACAGGAAACAAAGGGTAGGAATAAATGGTAAATTTTCAGAATGGAGAGGTGTAACTAGTGGTGTCCCCCAAGGGTCAGTCCTTGGACCAATCCTATTCAACTTATTCATAAATGATCTAGAGAAAGGGGCAAGCAGTGAGGTAGTAAAGTTTGCGGATGATACTAAACTGTTTAAGATAGTCAAGACAGAAGCAGACTGTGAAGAACTTCAAAAAGATCTCACAAAACTGAGTGACTGGGCAACAAAATGGCAAATGAAGTTTAATGTGGATAAGTGTAAAGTAATGCACATCGGGAAAAATAACCCCAACTATACGTACAGTATGATGGGGGCTAATTTGGCTATGACAAATCAGGAAAGAGATCTTGGAGTTATCGTGGATAGTTCTCTGAAAACGTCCACACAGTGTGCTGCGGCGGTCAAAAGGGCAAATAGAATATTAGGAATTATTAAGAAAGGGATAGAAAATAAGACACAGAATATCTTACTGCCCCTGTATAAAACTATGGTACGCCCACATCTTGAGTACTGTGTACAGATGTGGTCGCCTCACCTCAAAAAAGATATTTTGGCCTTGGAAAGGGTTCAGAGAAGGGCAACTAAAATGATTAGGGGTTTGGAAAAGGTCCCATATGAGGAGCGGCTAAAGCGACTGGGACTTTTCAGTTTAGAAAAGAGGAGACTGAAGGGGGATATGATAGAGGTATATAAAATCATGAGTGGTATGGAAAGGGTGAATAAAGAAAAGTTATTCATTAGTTGCCATAATATAAGGACTAGAGGACACCA
This sequence comes from Rafetus swinhoei, assembly GCA_019425775.1. Taxonomy (NCBI): domain Eukaryota; kingdom Metazoa; phylum Chordata; order Testudines; family Trionychidae; genus Rafetus; species Rafetus swinhoei. The sequence goes on along the minus strand of CM033449.1, from coordinate 74,095,986 downwards.
AATGAAATTAATGGGTAGCAGGGTTTAATACTAATAAGTGACAGTTCTTCTTCACACAGCGCGAAGTCAACCTGTGGAACTCCTTGCCAGAGGAGGCTGTGAAGGCTAGAACTATAACAGAGTTTAAAGAGAAGCTAGATAAATTCATGGAGGTTAGGTCCATAAAAGGCTATTAGCCAGGGGGTAGGAATGGTGTCCCTGGAGACGGATGGCACGAGACAAATCGCTTGATCATTTTCTTCGGTCCACCCCCTCCGGGGCACCTGGTGCTGGCCACTGTCGGCAGACAGGCTACTGGGCTAGATGAACCTTTGGTCTGACCCAGTGTGGCCGTTCTTATGTTCTTACGATGCTTGTCGCAAATAAAATAATTATAATTTGTCTTGATTATGCAAATAATTATTTGCATAATTGTGTTTATTTGTTCCTATGTAGATTTCTGTTGAAGACCATGGATATAATGTGGAAAAACAAGACCCAAGGAGTACAATAGCTAGACTGGTGTTGGCAGAATTTGCCTCTTGCGTTGTAAATAATAGTGCTGAGCCTGATTTTTCAGTGGGACTATTCAATTTAGTAAGCATTATTTGCATAGATTTGCAGGTTCAGACAATTACATTATGAGCTCCTCAGGGCAAGGACCCATGCTTAACCTATGAAGCAACATTTATACACAGTGCTGTATAAATAATAACAATGTAGTGAACAACAAGAGTAAAAGAGCTATTACGTAGATTTTTAATAAAACTGCTAAAAATACTATTTCCCTGCTCCCACACTTAAAAGTGTAGAAATTTTATGTTGATTTTATTTTAAAAAAATCACTGTTGATTAGTATGTAGCTTGAAGTATATGACAGTATATGTTCTATAGGGTATTCATTTATCATGAAATATGTCAGATTATTTAAATATATTCTTATTTAATTTCTTATTTGACCGTCCTTTTGTACACCAAACAGAATGCATAGTATATGTTATTACAATACGTTGCTCCTTATGTTTGTTGTAATAACAATAGATAAAAGAATAGCAATGGGCTGTGCCCACGAAAGCTCATGATACTATCTACATGTTTTGTTAGACTATAAAGTGCTACCAGACTATTTGTTGTTTTTTAAATTTATCCTGTACAGACTAACTCGGCTACCTCTCTGAAGCTTTTATATCAATGAAGTCATGGATTCCTCTCCTGCTATTATCTCTTTCACATTTGCCTATTTCCTGAAGATTTTTCCTCACTCACGATTGTCTGGATTTTTTTACTGTGTATGTAATTTTGCAAACTAAATGCTAACATGAGATAATTGAATTAATAATAGGCAATGTGAAATGCATGAATACAGTATAGCATATACTATAACTAACCAAATAATTCCTTGGGAAGGAATGCATCAAAGAATTACATCATCTTCCTAAAATGTTTTTAAAAATTTGGAAAATTTTTCTCAAGGGATCCAGCAAATATAAAACAGTGTAATCTAAATAATTAGGCACATTATTATTCACTGAGTAAGCATGCTAACTTACTTGCCTTATATGGCATTGTATAATCTTTAATCTGCCTTTTAAATTGCCGTTTAGTAAACACACCCTTAAATATTGCAGAAATTGTTGCAAAAATGTAAGAGGAAAAAGGAATTTGAGGAAATACTGGTTGGAAGTGGTGCAGTTCATTATGAATTTTGCAATCCTTTAATCTTAGCCACTTCCTTTTGCTGCATTAGCTTCAAAATACTGATATTTTACAATAAATACTTTGTCTGAAAAAAAATCACTTAAGAATTTCACAAAGTTATCTAAAACATCTTTAGATATTCTGGTTATTCATTGCATGTCACACTACTGTCACACACTTCTTTTTTCTCCCTTACTAACATTTAAAAGTGATATGCAATAATGGTTAAATTAGCAGAACCTCTGTGAAACCAAAATAGTCAGCAGACTGCATATGTGCTTTAAATTAATCTGGTTCCTGCCTTTAAGTGGAATGGTAAATGTTCAGACAATGAAACCCCAGCTTCCTCTTTAGATGGCTAGCTTTTCTGCTTTCCTCTCCCTCATTGATTATTGGAACTCCATAAGAATGCCTCAGAGGTCATGTTATGATACTTTGGTATTTGATAGCTTAGCAGCCCTTATGTGACTGACTGACTGCTTTAAAGATTCATTTGCAAGTTAACAGATCTGCAATACTTTTGGAAACAAAAATCAAGTCATATTGCTTTTTTTATCATACTGTTTGTTTCTTTCTTTCTTTGCTTGTTCTTCGGGTCTTAACTTTTTCCTCTCATAGAAACATTGGGGAAATTTCTGTGAATGCGGGGCATCCAGCTGTCAATCAATATTGCACTTAGAACATCAAGGTCACTGAGAAGAAAAAAAGCTTCAAATAATAATTAGATGATGTAATTGTCATGACTTGTCTGAATAACAAAGACATGTTGGCTTGTGTTCTGGAATGCATGGTAGAAAATCTTTCAGCTACAAATGTGTTTTTGTTTCATTGTAAAAAATGCTTGAAGAATTTGTGTGTGTGTCAATAAAGAATTTTAAACTTCCTTAAAGATACAGTGCATATGCTACAGAGTAATTCCTAATCTCTCCCCATAACATATTCACTATATGTGTAACATTTTGTGTTTAAATTCCATAACATTTACTTTTTCTTTTTAAAGGTGGCTTTGGTGAACATGGGATGTCAAAAAAACGAGGAGCCCTCTATCAGCTTATAGACAGGATAAGAAGATTTGGCTCTGGTATTTTCACTGTTTAAATTAACAAACTGCCTGATGTGATGTACAGTTGTCATTAATAATGACAGTACTTTAACACCTTAAACCTAGTCCATATCAGTATTTCTGTAAACCATTAAAACAAGAGTAATGAAGGGATTAGCTTCTTTTCTTATCTATACTTTGTCAGAGATCTCATATTTCATTTAAGCACTAGAAAAGTTTATTCTGGAAGCTAAAATCCTAAAATACATATTAAATGTTTTTTAAATTATTAAAATCACAAGGTATTCATTATCATTAGTATTCACAGTAAAGGATGCAGTTTATCTCAATGGGAAATATTTTCATTAAGCTTACAGTATTCTTTGTGTGTATGGATGGATAGCTGCAAGCAACTGTTAATGGTGTAGGTTTTTCGAGGTAGTGAAGCACTGTGATGAGTCATACTGCATGTGAAACATTTATGATGTGTTTCACCTAAGGAAAATGTTTTTAAATGTTGTCAATTTCAGTAGAATTCAGAGGTCATATCTATAGAATCTGCATTAATACTGAGTTAAGTTTTAATCATTATGTTTGGCACAACATTAATTAAACATGCCATGAAAACCCCAGTATCTGCAAGAAAATGTAAAACTGAGTTTTAATCACAGTTCAATATGTAGGAATGCATCAGTTCAGACCTTTCAAAATTAGCCAGTGTAGTAGCTGACATTACCGATTTGTGGCGCTATGTATTTGCATGCTTGATTTGAGAATTAGACCCTTAGTTTTACACAACTGTTTTTCTTCATCTAATCCAAACAAAGCTGATTGAAAGAATAAGCAATGGTAAAAATTAACATTATATCATGTAAGCCATCCACACAGCATCAAATAATTCATTAATGATGAAATACATATGACAGTCTGGGATTCCCAGTTTGATTAATAGATTACCTGTGTTGTAGATTGTATAATAATTCTTAGTAACAAATTCATTATTTTAATGACAAAAGATTGAAGTAAAATTTAAAATTATATTTGCTTAACATAGAAACAGGTATTGTGGATGTATAAGTTTTCCAAACCTTCTGTGTGGTTTATCATATTACTTAAAGTATTCAGTGAATTAATCTGTAAGGGTATGTCTACACTACAGTGTTATTTCGAAATAGTTATTTTGAAATATCTTATTTCTAAATAACACGTCTACACACAAAATGCATTTTGAAATAGCGCATTAATCTGTAAGGGTATGTCTACACTACAGTGTTATTTCGAAATAGTTATTTCGAAATAACACGTCTACACACAAAATGCTTTTTGAAATAGCGCATCCACACTGAGTGGACTCTGAATCGTATTTAAGGCTGGCCAGGAACCATTTCCAGCAGGGCACCAGGTCAGGACTTACTGTGTGGGGCTGCTGCCTGAGGCTATCTGAGGTCTGTGCTTAAAGGGCCCTCCCTCCCCTGCTCCCCGGACAGCCAGTTCTTAGGTTTCCCTGCTTGCTTGTCTACCTCGATGAGGGACAGCAACGCATTTTGTCTCTGCGTGCTCTGATTGCCCTCAGTCGGGACACCACAGCACTTTGCAACATGGAGCCAGAGCCGCCCCTGGGCACTCTGGTGCTTCTCTTGGACGTGTTGTTGCGAGCCTGGCTGCACTTTCTGCAGGCTGCCATTGGGGGGCTGTCAGTATTCAGGAGGCCCTGCGGGAGAGCTTCCACCCTGAGGAGCACTAAGAGCCTCCCTGGTCTGCCCCACTGGGGGGCTTGCGCCTCATTCCTCCCTCACGTCCTTCCACTTACCTCTCCCTAACCCCCCTTCCTGATATCAAATAAAATATACGTATTTTCATGAACACAAACTTTCTCTTTATTGATCAAAACTGGTGGGGAGGGAATGAAACTCTGGTGAGACTGGGGAAAGGAGGCGGGAGAGGGGACAAGAGAGGGTGGGAGAGGGGAGGGGGAAACCTGGGAGGAGGGAGCTAGAAGGGGGAAGCAAGGGGAAGAAGGGGGAGGGGAAGCTCAGGGTTGGGGGTCTCGCCAGACCAACTTGATTGTCATGCAAACCTGCTCCTGGCTTCGCATGTGGCCTTTGGTGGCCAGGCTGGCAGCTATCCTGCCATAGACAGCCGCGTTTCGACAGCAGCTTGCTTTGTCGACAGAACTGGATGTAGTCTAGACACTCTTTGTCGACAGACGCTTTGTTGACAGTATCTGTTGACAAAACTTCTGTCAACAAAAGTCTGTAGTCTAGACGTACCCTTTCATATTTCTGTTTTCCTTTACTGTTCATGCAAAACCTACATTTTTTGTACAAAGGGTTGACTTGGCTTTAATGCCTAACTCCTGGAATGAAGATAAGATTATTCCATCCAGCCCTGGAGCTAAATGCCTAATGTCCCTTTGAGGAGCAGTGCTTAAGCAGCTCCTCCCTCAGCTGGCTGGCTTCTCTGAATCCTATTGTTAGGCAACAGTTTCTCTCCATGTATTGTACAATGAGAGTGGGTGCCTATCTGAGGGTTGTGGGTTTTACAGATAACAGGGAACCTAAAGGTTAAGTGATGCAATACTGAGTATTACAGGGCCTAACCCTCCCTTTGAAACCCACCTTAATGTTCCACATTTTTTAATAGTAATAGAGAGATAGCCGTGTTAGTCTGATCTTGCTAAAACAAAAGGAAAAACTATGTAGCACTTTAAAGACTAACAAGATGGTTTAACAGGTGATGAGCTTTCGTGGGCCAGATCTGAGGAAGTGGGTCTGGCCCACGAAAGCTCATCACCTGTTAAACCACATTTTTGAGTGAGATTACTCGTACTTAAGATTGGCAGAACTGTTGGCTCTAGAAATATCTCTCAAAACAACAGAATTTTTTATTTCACCATACCTTCCAAGGTGGAGGAATCTTTTTTTCTCAAGGCAATTCAAGGGCATATAGAATCTCATAAAATGTCCACAGAATCTCAGTTTCCCAAGAACATATTTTTTATGTCCTAAAGTATTTGATGATCCTGTTTCCACCTGAAAATGTTATGTCTATTGCTATTACAGTGAGCTCATTTTCCCCTTATGCAAGACCATCAGTAAAAAAGTGAAATGGACCATACACAAAGTGCTGCAAAAGACATGAAGTAAACTAATAGTGCTTCCCTGAGCGTACAGTTGCTCATTCAGAGGTTCTGCAATAATATGGTTATCTGTGGAAGTTAAGGAAAGCTAAAACTAAACCCAGGCCTTTGCATGGATAGAAGTGAAAGAGGCCCTGAATACATTTGGTGGTATTGCCATTGCCCAGCAGAGTCAACTAAATGGAAGAGAAAAATATACCTAATTTTAAATAATATTTTTTAAAAGGCAAGGCATATTACTTACAGGAAGCAGTTTTAAAAATTGTTTATTTTAACTGGAAAATCTAGAAAGTAATCATTTTAGCAGAGTCTCTTTAAGGTGTTAAAATCCCTCTTTGACCAATTGCATGTAGATTATGATGCTGAAGATTTTGAGTCTTTCTATGTCAAGCACTTCTAAGAACATAAATTATTGTTTGTACATCACATTGAAAAGCTGAATTGCTGTATAAAAAACTATGTTCTGTTATGGAAGTGCATAATGAAAACATGGAGCTTTGGCCTTGCAGTAAACATATGTTTTCATTTGTGGACCATTATGTCTATGTTTTTTTTAAATATCATTACAGGTTTTGAGCAAAACAATTCTTCTAAGGGAGGATTAACTATAAAATTCTCAGGGAAAAATGAGAAAAACCGATTTCCCAGAGCTGCTACATCACGAACAGAAAGAATATGGCCAGGGGGCGTCATTCCATATGTTATTGGTGGAAATTTCACTGGTAAGATGAAGGGAGATGGAGGATGAATGTCTTTTTTAGGTTCATGAAAAGCCTAATATAAAGCCAATGGGAAGACTCTTATTGATGTCTGCTGGTTTGGATGCAACCCTAAGTAAATCTTTTATGTAAATGTTCATCAGTGCATTAAAAATTGTTCCCAAAGGCAATTTGGCAATTTATGTATAAAATTAGGCTATTATGTTTCAGAGGAGGGAAAAACATTGTTTGTTTTCATTGTCTAATTTCTTGCTGTTTATTTGAAGCAAAATACAATTAAATCTAGATCAAAACTATTATTGTGAATTCAGTATAAGTGGCTTCTCTAATAGTAAGTTGAATCCTTTTCAACTGACTGTGCTGAACAAATTGGGCCCAGTTCATCATTCTGTAATTTGGTAATGTACTTCTTAGATGAGCAGATAAAATCTTGTTTGAAATAACCATAAAACTTTAAACTGTATGAGGGAAGATTGTGACTTCTTAATAAGAGAATTTTGAAACAATATAATTTTAAATACAGTATTTTAAAAGCATAAAATAAATGCCACCCTGTAAAACTGCGAATAGATAAACACTAATGGGGAGGAAGAAGGACATGTAAAAGGAATTGGGGAGGGGAAGGGGAGAATTGAAAAAGATAGAGCTAAATATAGAGCCAGCAGTGCTGTGCAATAACTTCTTGCTAATTGTGCCCCAAGGGGATACAGAAAACTGAAAAAGCTTGGGAAAAGAAATGTAGTCAAGAAAGATGGGGAAAAAAATCGGAAAAATTGCCCCAAAGCTCATAGCTGAAGGTCAGACTTGCAGTTTGGATATTTACACCACATTATACTGAACATGACCTTTGTTTTATCAATGGCATTTTATTACTGTGGTGAACAACTAAATGTAACAGGTAATATGAAATGTTACACACACGTTACAAATTTTGTATATTGAAAGGTAAATTCCAAAACTCTTGTGTTAAATTAAAAAGGGGGTGGAGGGTTGGGAGAAGGAGTTATAGAGCAGTTATCTTTCATCTTTAGGTCACTGACTTGAACCAATGGCTAACTATTGCCACCATGGGATGGGTCTTCAATTTTTGTGTTTTTTCCCAAAAATCTTCCCATTGGATAAGTCTGTGTATCACCACAACTAACACTATTTTGTGATCTTGTCAGTTTTGGAAGAGCTAATTATATAGGTAAGATATAGAGAATAAATTGTATCTTCTTCTACCAGTTGAGGTGATTTCTTAAGGTCAGATTTTGGAAATGTTGGCAGAGTACAAGGAAACTTGCACAGCTGCTCTCCATTTGGTTTCTGCTCTGTGGTCTGATCCTGGAGTCAAAGGGTGGGATTTTCAGATGCTGGTCAAACTGTGTTTCAAGTGAAATCAATAGTAAAACATCCATTGATTTCAATGGGAGTGGAGAAAAGCTAATGCTTTAAAAGCTTTTGAAAATCGCACTCATCAGTTGTCCATCTCCAGGCATGTTAGTCTGGTATTTTTTCATTGTTACTAAATTTTCTCTCTCTCACACATACACACTCACACATGCATGCGGGCGCGCGCGCACACACACACACACACGCACATATTTGCAAAGTAAAAAAGTTCAAGATTCCAAATCATCATCACAGGCTGTAGACAAATTGTTAGAAAACAGTCTAAATTCCAACCATATAAGGACAAAAAAATGGTTTCATGTACAGATCCCTCAGGTGCACTTTATTTCCTTGTCTAGTTTACTACACATTTGTCTGTTTTTAGACATATAAGCTGGCTTCTGGTTTTTAAAAATATGGCCATTTGTGCATAGACTTTAATATTACAGATATATTTACCAGAACAAATTATTTGAAAACCAGTTTCTCCTTTGCTTACTTTTCAAGAGCTGAGGTAAGCATTTCCTCATATTTTAAAACAACTGAGTCTCTTGGTTTTTGAAGCAGCATATCATACTAAGATTAGAATGTAATGCCAAGAAGTAGGATGCAATTTTGAAAACCTTGTTTATTTCATGTTATACAATTCTTCCAGGTAGCCAGCGAGCAATGTTCAAACAGGCTATGCGGCACTGGGAAAAGTACACATGTGTTACATTCATTGAACGAAGTGATGAAGAAAGTTATATTGTATTTACATACAGACCTTGTGGGTAAGTAGGTACATGTGTTAATGGATATTTGTAGTGTATATCTTTGAGTACCAAAGACTAAATAACAGTTTGTTAAAGTTTTTGTCAATTTTTTTCCTCAACTTAACAACTATAGGAAAAACTATGCATTTGATGTCTGTGTTCAGGCTGAATGTTGTATTCATTCCAGTTAGCTATCTAATAACTATCAGATTATATTTTTGACTCTTCATAAAATCTACATGCGGTGCAGGAAGGTTTTTAAGCTTATGCCTCTTTTCTTGTATGTGACACTAGATAAAGTTAGAGGAAAAAAATGGGTGAGGTTGTCTCTTTCATCAACAAAAGTTGGTCCAATAAAAGGTATTACCCCATCCACCTTGTCACTCTTATATCCTGGGACCAACACAAATACAACAGCACTAGATAAACTTGACCTGTACTGAAATATAAAGAATACACTATGGATGTAGGTGGTATGTGTGTATACACTATATATTAGTAATATATAGGTTATAATAAAAGAGAAAAATCCCAGATACGCTGGTGAATATTTACTCATACCATATTATCTTTATTTATTCTTAGCTTTATTAATTCCCCCTTGTCTCTATGCTGAATTATATAATACACTTATTTTGCCTCATTTCTTGTCTAGCTTAATCATTCTAAATAAAAGCTCTTTTTTTTGTACTTACTTTGGCTTTGTTTGAACAACAAACTTCATGACTTTTCTGCACATTTCTTCTTCCAGGTCACTGATGTATACAGTGAACAAAGCATTGAGCATTGTGATCAATTATTTCACTCTATCCCGAAATACTTTTTCTCGCAAATTCTGTTGATTATTCCAGTTATTTTTCTAAACAAGGATTTTTTATTTTACAAATCAGATAATGACCCTATTATAATATCATCATATAATATGCCCTTATTAACTACATGTGAGGCTGATCTCCTCTGTAAACATTTGCACTTTAATTCATTATCATCCTTAAAATGATCCTTTGATGTGACACCTACTTGAAAAAAAAAAAGGGAAAGAGAGAATGGTTAGGCTGCTGGTGTGCCAAGACACAACCTATCAGGCTGACCAATGTTGTCTTCTCCGTCTGCCCATCTGTTGTCTCTTGTCTTATACTTAGTATTTGTCTACATGGTGCCTTAGTCTTTACCATCTGGGGTGTAAATTCTAATGCATGCTGGCTTGTTGTCCACTAACTGGTCATGTAGATCCTGATGATGCGCCCTGAAAATTCCCTAGTGTGTGTTGATGTAGTATTGCTGGAAATGGAGCTAAGAAGTAATCTGTCAGTTTATCAGCAGCTAATTATAAAGAATGCAAAGAGGATGTTAAGTGCTTATAATTATTTAAATGAATGATCAAAAGTGCTGCTGCGTGCTGAGAGATCTGAAAGTGCTGAAGAAGCCCTGCCAGAAGGAAATTACAATTACTCCTTATGTTCCTGAACCATAAGTTACTTTAGTAAGGTTGTCACCTTGCCAGATAAATAAAAGCATAGTACCAAAGTGGTTTGTACATGCCAGTCCTTATATATCCAAAATTCTGTCTACTACAGAATTTTCTATAGAAAGGATCAAGTCAAAAGAGACACCAAGCCAGGTGTAATCACTCTCCACTCCAGGATTGACATATGGGGAAACTAATCTTTGTTCTTTCCCAGGCAGGGCCGGCTTTCGGAAGTGTGGGGCCCAATTTGAGCAATTTTGGTTGAGCAAAAAAAAAAAAAGCACACACAAAAATAATCCCCCACCAACACACATACACACACACACCCTCCCACAGCACAGGAAAACCCTGCGCTAAACTCACACCTCCTGTGGCGCAGGCAGCCAACGCACTCCTCCTCCGGGGCTGGCAGATTTGTATAATTTTTGGTGGTGCCCCATTAGCCACACCCGCTGACCCCCATTAACCAGGCCTCTGGAGGTAACACGCTCGGGGCAAGATGGACACATGACCAGAAGTAAAAGGTGTCATGTCACCCTCTCGAAGGACTTTTCCCACCATCCTCCTACCAACAGGGATTAGTTTGGCCCCCACCAAACCCCCCTCATGCAATTATCCTGCAATTGCATTAACCCAATGTGTGTGACATTAACTTGGGGGCAGAGAGGCTGGGGGAAGTGTTCCCTCTAAGGCTATGTCAACACTTGCGCCTTCTTATGCAAGAACAGCTGTTCTTGCGCAAGAACCCACAGAGCAGCCACACTGCCCACCTGCTCTTGCGCAAGGAAATTTACAGTATGGCATGGTAAGAGAGGAAGTCTTGCGCAAGAGCTACGCTCTTTTCTAAGAGGTGTATGCTCTTTTGCACAAGAGGGCAGTGTGGATTCTCAGCAGGGATTTCTTGCGCAAGAAACCCCTACGGTGAAAATGGCCATTGGAGCTTTCTTGCTCAAGAGAGCGTCCACACTGCCATGGGTGCTCTTGCGCAAAAGCACAGCTCACATATGGCAGTGTGGACGTGTTCTTGCGCAAGAAGCCGCCAGTGTAGACATAGCCTAAGAGTTTCCTCCCATGAGCAGAATGGATTTTGTGTTGTGCACCTGTACTGAGTTCATGTGGCTTGTTTGGATGTGCCACTGTGGCACCCAAGTTATTAATAAATATTTTATAAACCTTTACCTTTTCTCTCTGCTGCCATGTCTTCTCCTTGCTCCATCAGCTCCCCTGGTGCCTGCTGCCCCCCAACTCCTCACCCTCCTCTGCTGTCCTGACTCCTGCCCTTCTCACTGCCCTCAGCTCTCCTGTGACCTGCCCCCCTCCACCAGCCCTTCTCTCCTCCCTGTACCCACTCCTCCAGTAGCCCCACTCTGATCATGTGAGCTACCCCTCCTCATCCCCTCTTCCAACACATCCGTCTACACACCTGCCCTGCCTCTCTCCTCTGGTGCTGGTCCCTCCCCTGCAGGTGTCTGCCCTTCTGCTTTACCCCAGAGTCCCCTGGCACCTGCACCTTCCCTTGGCCCTGCACCATCCTGGTGCCTCCCCCTTCCCTTATTGCCCCTACCCCCTTTGCTCTCTTTTTCCCTGATGCTCACCCCCTCACCACTCTCTGCCCGTTCCCTCTTGCCCCTCTGTGCCCTCACACATGACTTGCTCCATCCCCACCTTTCTCATGCCCACCCCTTCTTTCAAGCCTTCTCCCAGTACCTCCCTCCCCTCTAGCCCCCAATGCCCTTCCCCTCTCCTCCTCTCCCAGCATCACCCTGTCCCCTCCCACTGACACCTCCTCCTGCCCTTTTCCTTATTGTCTGCACTTGGCCCCCTGGCATTTGTCTCTCCTCCACCCTGTCTCTTGGTGCCTCCTCTTTCTTCCCCTCCCCTCTGCACAAGCCCTTTCCTCTCCCCACAAGCCCCTTCCTCTCCCCTCCGCACAAGCCCCTTCCTCTCCCCTCCCCCTCCCACAAGCCCCTTCTTCTCCCCTTCCCTTCCACACAAGCCCTTCCTCCCCCTCCGCACAAGCCTCTTCCCCCTAGTTTTCCCTCTCCCCTACCTTCTGCCTTCCACTTTGTGGGGCCGGAGTCTGCGCTTGGGCCCCGGACTCCGAACCCGGAGCCAGGCCATGCGACGCAACGTGCCTCTGAGGAGTTTTAAAGTCCCGGGCGTCCTCCCCGCTCACCTGCAAACGCCGTGCATGGCAGCAGCAGTGCATGCCGGTGAGGGGGAGCCGCACTGAGAGCCGCGCACGGCAGGGACGGTCCGGGTTGGGGGACGCTCTGGGGCGGGGTGGGAGGACATGTGGGGGCTAGTGGGGCGGGACCCTCTCCAGGCAGAGCTGGGGGAGAGACTCAGCTCCACATATTGCTGGAGCAGGGCCCCGGCTCTGTATACTAACTCGCCGCCCATGGTGCCCGGCACACTTCCGGATTCAGGACACAGGACCCCTTTAGGCACAGGGCCCCATTCGGGGGAATTGGGTGAATTGGCCTAAGGCTGGCCCTGTTCCCAGGGCACTCTGCTGTGTTGATTTGTCAGCAAATTGTTATCGCTATTTATTTTTTGTATTACTGTAGCACCTAGAATCCCTTTTTGTCAACCAGGACACCGTTGTGCTAGGCGCTGTATAAATACAGAGTAGAGTGCTACACCAGACAGCTTAAAATGTAAGGGCTCGTCTAGACAGTAACTTAATACATGACAGGCTAATATGTTGCAGATTCAAACCCTGGCTTGTCAGACACTAAATCAACATGTAGAAAAGCCTCAAGAATAAGATAAAAGACAACAGATAGGTACAGATAGATAGGTAAGTACAAGGAAACAATAATACAGTATTGGTTAGTGTCCTAGGCAGTGTGCCAATGACCCGTTGTGAAAATATTTGAAGGCATTACAGCAAAGGAGAGTTTTAAGATTTTTGAGTGAGTATTTGCAGATGTTTACGGTGTGCTCCTTCCAGCATCGGAAGGAGCAGCATGAGAGAGAGTACAAAACTGCTTGTTTAGAAATTTTATTAGTGGGTGATCAGAGGTGATGGTTGACAGAATGAAAGAAAGATGATATGTACAGTGTGGATAGGCAATGAAGGACCTTGAAAGTGAAGACAAATTGCTTATGTTTGATGCAGTAGAGAACGGTGAGCCATAAGAAGATGGTAAAAGCAATGGGCTAGGAAAAGACTCTTTGCAGCACCATTCTGAATGCATATGGTTGAGGGCAAGATTGCATTTTTGAAGGCCAGAGAGAAGGATATTGCAGTAATCAAGATGAGAGAATGAGAGCCTAAATGAGTTTTTATCTATGTGGATGAATAGGAAAGGCTGTGTTTTAGAAATGTTATGGAAAAAGACTTGGTAAGATTTAGACATAGCCTGGGTATGAGGACCTAGAAAGAGTTCTGAGTCAAAGATAATACCCTAGTGACAGACAGCGTGATGGTGTTATCCATAATAATCAAGAAGGGAAAATTAAGAGCTCTGTTTTAGCATGCTGCTATTGAGCTGATGATTAGATATCCATGAGGAGATATCAGAGACACAAGGTCAGGTTTTGGTTTGGATGGAAGGAGACAGGTCTGGAATAGATAGATCTGTATGTCATCTCCATAAAGATGGTAATTGAATTTGTTTTTGCATGTGTTTTTAGAGATTTTCTATGCATATCTGGACTTGTTCCTTCTCATTCCTCAGAAGGCAGTCTTTGGGCCAAAGTGATGTCCCTTCCACTTTAGAAAAATCTGTAGTACCTTCCCAAGATGACATCATAGTGAATTTCATGAGGAAACAAACAGAAAAATGATAATTTATATTTTGATGTATGGTACTCTGCTATGCTAATCTTAAAGGCCTGGTCTACCCTAAAGAGGAAAGTCGACTTCAGATACGCAGCTCCAGCTACGTTAATTACGTAGCTGGAGTCAAATTATCTTAAATCATATTTTGGTGCCATCCACACAGCGACTTCACTTACTCCTCGTGAGGGGCAGGACTACTGGCACCGACACGAGTGCCTCTCTCACTTCAAATTAGCGTATCTTCACTAAACCTGCTAATTCAAACCCTAGAAAATCGACTACAGAAGTGTCGATCTTCTCTGTAGTATAGACAAACCCAAACTTATATGCACATCTACTGATCCAACCATAGTTAGCGGATGGTGGTCATTTGCAACCTTGAAATGCAGTATGAGTATTAGAAAATAATGTTGATTTATAGTATAGGGTTTATGGTTATGTTACCAAATCAATGCAAATTGTCATTCTTATCCATTGATAAAAAAAATCGTGAAGATAGTTGGTTATGGTATGTAAAACTTTTATCTCTAATCACATTGAAAGATGTTTTGTAAACTGCTAGTTGGTAAATACAATCCATGATGTTCTTTAAAGAACTGCTACTTATGGCTCCTGGGTGTTATATGGAAATCGAATGGAGATTCAGTCACTATATTATACTATATGGCAAGCCTAAAAAGGGCTCAGCTGGCCCAAGTGTCACTAAATGTCAAGCTCATATTATTTATTACTAGGAAAAAGAACAAGTCTGTTTGGTATGTGAGTCTGAAAAGAAACATTAAGTTTTGGCACTGCAACATGTTTTTGATCTTTGTGGAAATTTTTCGTCTTTAACTACACATTTAACTATTTTTATGACAGACTTCAGGTGATTTATAACAATCACTATTGATTTCCTGCAGTATGAGTATCTGACAAAGTTGTCTGAGGTGAAGAAAACTCAAGTATCTTTCATGTCATGCTCCATATTCTCTAATTTGTTCAGGTTCTAAATGGTGAAAAGCTGTTTGACCCAAATGCCATGCTAGACATTTCACACTTGATTAAAAAAATGGCTAAACAATTATATTCTGTCTTTAAAAATATACTGCTTCTTTAATATTTTTCTTTTAATAGTTTTATTTCTTGTATTTAAAAATGACTGGCTATTTAAACAGGCGATACATTTTTCATGGCATTTAAAAAAGTAATATTTATAGTAAAACAATCATATTAAAAATTATCTGTTAGCAATGACTACTACATTCATGCCTGAAGAAAAAAGGCTCTGCTGCTGAAGCTAGGTCATGGAGAAGCTCTGGTCATTCATTCTTCATAATCATGAGTTAGAGCTAGGCAAGTAGTGAGGGCGGGATGAGTGTTACTGTTGGTTTTAGTGAACTGTGAATCACATTTTAATTCTGTCATGTTTGAACCCCTTTTCGTTTGCTTCTTGGAAGTTTGTGTGAGAGTACAAAGTTTTGAGGGCATAGTCTGAATATTGCTACAGGCTCAAAATTTGATTTCCCGTTAAAGATTTGTCTAATCAAAATGTGACATTAACTTATAGCTGAAGCAGAAGTAGTTTATCAAAGTTAAATCATCTGGCCCTGAAAGAGAAACAACATGTGATTTACTGAAGGTGACTAGTCATACAGTTTAAATAGGAAATTGATGCAAACTTAGCAGTGAAATAAAGACCAACACATATCAGTGTTCCCTTGTAAGCTGTAACTTTTGGTAAACTCAAGGGAGAGGCACTATCCACCCAGCCCCCATACTCTCCTATACCAGGCAGGTGTTACAGAACTTCTACTACAGAACCCATAATTTGGGGTAGTACCCCTTTTGCTTATCTCCCAGGACTCAGCTCACTCTGAGGGGGACAGAGGGTATAAAAGAGTGGGGACCTCAACCCACAAGGGCCACAAGGTCTGAGTATATCCTGTATGCCAAAGGCCCATCACCAAAATCCCAGGTTTTTATCTCTAGGAACTGTTCATTTTATCCTTTAACACCATGAGAGCAGGAGGTTAGCAGCTTATACATCCCTTCTCTTCCCCCAATCTGATATCACAACTCCTGTCCCATCCAGGCCCATCATCTCCAAAAAAATCCATCATTCCACAACCATCATCTCTGAAAAATTCAGATCTTTTCTAACAGATATCCCTGTGCTGTATTACTCAACTCCTGACTCTAGGAATATGTTAGTGAGCTCCATATTCACTTTCTTTCTTGCCATGTCCAGAAGCCTGCATCTGCAGCTCCTTGCCAAACCTATTTTGTGAGCATTTCTGACCATACTAACCTAATCTCTGGCTACAGTGACCTAATCAAGATAACACCTCTGGATTCTGTCCTTCTAATTGACACCTGTGCAACTCTCAAGATTATTCTCCCTGAGGTGAACTGAGGTCTTATTAGGAAGCTGACATCACCATGTTTGCTCATGTAAGCCTGTCTGTAGACTGGTTTTTTTGTAAAGCTTATACTGGCTATACAGTGCACAAGTGTTCATTTGCATTGTCCCTTGAACCACATATGCCCTTTTCCTTTCTGGTCTTTTGAGGACCTTAAGTACAAGGACCCAGTTCCTGTCAGTAATGATACATCTGTTAATTTCAGTGTTCACTGGAACCTTCCCACTGTTGTGAAAGGCACCAGTTCACTCTGAGGCTACGTCTACACTGCGAGTTTTCTTGGCAAAAAATATGCTGAGGGACTCATTTGCATGAGTCACAATCTCATTTGCATATTTTCTGCTGATCCATTTTTGCGCTGGGGTTTTTGCACGAAAACAAGCAGTGTGGATCTTTTCTTTTTGCACAAAACCCTCTTTTTCCACAAGATCCTTATGTCCCAAAAAAGGAGGTATACTGACCTTGTGGAAAAGGGGTTTTTTGCGCAAAAAGAAAACGTCCACGATGCTTGTTTTTCTGCAAAAACTCAGCACAAAAACGGATCAGCAGAAATTACGCAAATGAGATTGGCCATACCTTTGGCTGAAGCCCCTGTGACATAGTGCTGTCTGCTCTATAGGGCTTCCCCTCCCATACGCAGGTTGGAGGGGGGTATCAGTTGCCATGTACCTGGCCCTTTGCAGTTGCCTAGTGATGTGTGACCTGCTGTTTTTCCTGAACTCCTTCAAGCAGGGGTTTGTGTATTTGCCATGTTGGCAGGCTCCACCTGGGCTGCACCACCATTGAACCCAGCTGCCCATCAGCTTCCCCATGCAGCTCTGAGCCTCCCCATCCGTGAGCACAGTGTCGGGTGAGCAGCCAGCCTGGAAACCCTCCTTTAGGGGGCTCTGAGTCCAGTAGTGGTGAGAATGTCCATTCTGGGAGCAAGGAGTAATTCTTACCTGTCTTCCTTTGCAAACTACTGGTAGCTGTGGCTGTGGGAATAGTAAGTAACCCTTTCTCTGCTTCTCGGGGCCCCTACTCCAAGTTAAGTCCTATGAGTTTGTGAATGCTGGGCAATCAGCACTCTTCCCTCCCATCCCTATTGGAGACTCCAAGAGATTACCTGGTAGTCAGTGTCTGTGCCAGGAGCATCAAGTTCCCTTACTCATTGGGGAGGCAGCATTTCTGAATATTGAGTACTGCATTCTAAACAGTCTGCAAACACTTAGCAAGCTGAAGTTATTTCTAGTAAACCATTCACAGAATATTTTTGTATATCAAACAAATCAGTAGCAATCACAATCTACTTGTGGACAATTTGTGGGAAGGATCAAAGGGGGTAAATTCATCAAATTAATTGTTCAGAACAAATATTTGGCCTTCTCTGTTCATGTGCCATTTTAATGCCTATTCTGGGAATATATGAATGAGCAAAAAGACTGTGTATAAATATAGACCAAAATTAGAATATTAAGGAAAATAACGTGGTTTTTTACTACAAGACTTTTATCAAGAAATGCATATGAAGGTGGAAGAAAACTACCTGTAACTTTCCTTACAATTTTATTCCTACTGAAATTGTCCAAGGGGCAGACCACTATTGCTAACTTTATATCTATGAGTGCCACTCCAATTTCCACTTTACTTAGAGGCATTTGGGATTGAATGGAAGGGTTATGCTTTCACCAGAAAAGTATTTAATGAAATTGCTTCAGATTGAGTTCTCTTTTGTGAATTACAGATTGTTTTCTCTCTATGGAACCAGGGTAAAGGGTGTAATCCTTGAGAGTTTGTGGAGTTCTTCATTGTTTTCATCCACAGCACCATGCAGTTAATGTCATGGTGAACTGCTATTATCATTCAGTAGGGTGCTTTAAAGTATCACATTTTGTAGTGTGCAGCTGTTGAACCCCCACCCTCCAAAAAACCCTATGTCTATCATCCCACAGGTTTCCCCTTTCCATTCATCAATTTTAAGACCTGTTTTATGGCAGTGCTGTGAGGCTCAAAGAGCCCTTAGTATTCAAAAAATATCCCTAGTGATCACTGCTCTTTCTCTCTGACAGTTGTTTCTCTTTGCTTACCATTATTGATCAGCTAGACTGATTAAATGGAATTAGAGATTCATAAATAGTTACTGTCTTCAACTGCTGTCTGGTGCAATAAAGATTAAAGAGATCAGGAGCTTTAAAGTCTGCCTGTTGGCTGGGTCTGAGGAGGATGACAAGTGCTCATACTGTAGAGAGATGCCTGGGCCTTGTGCCAAGCACACCTAAATATGAGGTCACAACAGAGGTATTGCGAATCTGTGCCATTTGATGTATCACTTTTTAATATTCTTGCCCCTTTGATTCAGCATTGTCTGAATGATCAGAATGTTGTAACTTAATTGGATGAATCGGATGTGTGCATGTCAGGGCACTTGATGCAGTAAATCCTAATGAACCCCCTTAGTCGTCTACACTACTACAGTTATTTTAAGACTTGGTGTTTACTGTTGACTGCTGTTCTCCTTTGAAGTAAAAAAATATAATCAAAGAGCTTGCCTGCAATCTGTGTGAAGTGCTTGAACTCCATTTAGTAATCAAAGTTAAGAAACCGCCATAATCAGCTGATTTCTTAAAAATAGGCTGATACTGTTTTTAACTGTTCAGGCTGTTTTAATTTGGCATTTTAACTTGAGATCCTGATTTTCAGAAAGACCTGTCCATTCACCTCATGTGTGATGTAAAATCCAAAGTTCCATTGACTACGTTATGCATGACTATTATTCAAACGCAAATAATTAGTATTTGTGTTACATATCACACATTTTATGTGCTGTGTTGGATGTTTTTTTTTTCCCCAAATCACAATGCCTGTGTTGCCTCGCTTTTGGAGCTTATAGAGCAGAATCTTGAAAAGTTTTATGCTGCTGTTTGATCCAGTTAGAAAGAAGAAGATGATGATCAGTGAAAAATATTGTCTGTGGTTGAATTCTATAGTACAATGCTATTGCCTCATGATTTGAAATAGCAATTGATAGTGGGATATAAGACACAATATAGGTTGGTATAATATTGACTAAAAGTGCTATTGATCTCTTGGTAAATACATAGGAATTTGGCTAAACTGAAATATCGAATCCATATGTTTTATTATATTTAAAATTGATTCCCTCTATATATACATTGCTAACTCAGTTGAAGACAAGCCTCAGCAATGGGTAACACAGTCATGTAACCCTCCAGTAACAACTCTGACGGTAATTTGATACCATTTTGCTAGTTATTTTTATTTTATTTTTTTCTTAGTATTTTAAAAACTGTGGTATGGATCACTTGATGGGCACAGAGAGCAGGTGCTCACATTATGCTGGCACCTCTTCTCCCTTCTTGCATCCAGCTGTTTGTATGGGTTTCTAGAGTCTTCAAGGAAGGCTTGCAGAATTAGAAGCATAGAAATTTAGGGCTGGGAGTGAAATCAAGAGATTATTTAATCCATTCCCCCCACACTGTGAGACAGGATCAAATATTCCTAGACCATCTCTGGCAGCTGTTTGTCTAAGCTGTTCTTAAAAACTTCCAGTGATTGGGATTCTAGAACCTCACTTGGACATGTATTCCAGGATTTAACTACTCTTAGGATATGTCTAGACTACATTCCTCTGTCGAAAGAGGAAAGTTAATGAAGCAAATCGAAAGTGCAAAGGAAGTGCAGATTTAAATATCCCGTGCTTCATTTGCATATTTGCGTCAGTGCTTTTTCGAAAAACGGTTTTTTGAAAGTGAAAGCGCAGTCTAGACTGGGTTCTTTCGAAAAAAAACCCTTTTCGAAAAAGCACTGAAAAAAAAAAACCCTTTTCGAAAGAACCAATACTCCTGAAAAAATCAATCTTCAATTATTATCTCTCCTTCACTGATAAATAGAAGATCTACACTTTCTTTCATCTTTCACTTATTCCCAATATATTTGAAGAACTTTTTTATTGTCTTTTATGTCCCTTCCTAGGTGTAATTCATTTTGTGCCTTAGCCTTTCTAAGTTGCCTCTACATTCTTGTGTTATTCGTCTGAATTGCTGCTTAGCAATTAATTTAATTTTTTTTTTTACTTTTTGTAGGAATCCTTTTTTTATGTTAAGCTCATTAAAGAATTCGTGAAGAAGCCATATTCACCTCTTACCTATTGCTATATTGTACATAGTAGATAAAACAATAGAAACATATGCATGTCAGAAATCTCAGCCAATCATTTAGTCCCAAATTTCTCTCCATCCCTATAGGTCAGGGGTGGGCAATAATTTGTGCCCCGGGGGACACTCGAAAATTTTTTGAAGTAGCCCCGGGCCACCCCGGAAGGGGCAGGGCCTAAATGGGAAGGGGCGAGGCTAGTTTGGTCTGGGGGTGAGGGAGCCCCTTTGCCCCCCCTTCCCACTAGGCACCCATGCCCTGGAAGAGACTTGGCACACTCCCCAACCCCCAGGCCAATCAGGGACTGGGGGTGGGGGAGCGCAGGAAGCGTCCTCCTGCCCTGTGAGGAGCACATTGGTGTTTTGAAGTGCTGTGGGCTCCTTGCAGGGCCAGGGTAGGGCAAAGGAAGCTTCATGCCGCTCCTCCTCCCCCCAGGCCTTGATTGGCCTGGGAGCGGAGGAGTGTGTGAAGCCTCCTCCACTCTCCCCCCCGACCCTGCGAGCAGTGCCACGTGCTCCTGGAAGGGTGAGAGGAGGCTTCGGGTGCTCCCCCGCCCCCAGGCCCTAATTGGCCTGGGGGTGTGGGAGCAGCAGGGCATCCCAGCTTCATTAGTTTACATGGACATCATGAAAGTACAGAAGAACAGAAATGAAAAATGAGAGCAATTGTGAAGATGGCTTTTTTTTTTACCTCCCCCGTCAGACTCTTCAGGATGAAAACTTTTATGAAAGAAGAAGGGAGAGGGAGAACAAGTGAACCACTTATTTCTGGACTATAATCTCCCAGTATTGAAAGATTGCTTTTGTGGGCCATATTTTACATCACATATACAGAGAAAAATCTCTGGGGCAGGAGAGAGAGAGAGAGAGTTCACTCCTGTTTATTCAATGATAGCAGTATCATGGGAATCTAAACCTCATTTCACGCCATTTCAGGATTATCTACAAAGTATTAATCTCTCTTCTGTGCTTTCTTCTGTGAGTTAACAGATGTTAGGTAAATTCTTCAAAGTTTTGTGGTATCATTAACATTTATAAAACCATGCAACCATAATTAATGAAGTAGCATGAATTTTCAGATTAAAAAATAAAAGCAAATTTACCTAGTAGCCAACTAAAGATGAGTGATTATGAAATCTGGATGAGGGTTGGCAAAAGTTACAGAGATATGGACCCAGCAGAATCTACCCTGGCAACCTGCTGCTTCTCCATCCCCCGACTCCTCACTCCTCTCTCGCCAGCTATGAAAGTCTGGCTGAATGATTAAGTTCTTAAAACCAAACTCATATGGGTTTTTTTGTTCTCATTAGAAACAAAATTTTGTTCGGCCTCAGATCATTTGGTGGTTCTGGAGTGAATCAGAAAAACAATCAGAATGCTATAGAAAGGGAGTTGTATGTTTTTAGAATTGAGGGATTTGATGAGACACAAGTCTGTGAGGTCAGGTGAAAGGGTTGGGAAAATTGTTTCCTAATTCAGTTTCTTATGTGAGTTAGGCACCTAGCCTAAAGCATGGACATGATTAACTTTAAGCACAAGAGACAAGGAGTCCTGTGGCACCTTGTAGACTAACAGATGTATTGGAGCATAAGCTTTCGTGGGCAAAGACCCACTTCGTCAGATGCATGTAGTGGAAATTTCCAGAGGCAGGTATAAATATGCAGGCCAGAATAAGGCTAGAGATAACGAGGTAACAGTCTTTGTGAATGGCTAGCCAACTACAAAAGTAGTTTCTCCTCTCTTGGTGTTCACACCTCCAGATCAGCTGCTAGAAATGGGCCTCACCCTCCCCTGACTGAATTACCCTCGTTATCTCTAGCCTTACTCTGGCCTGCATATTTATACCTGCCTCTGGAAATTTCCACTGCATGCATCTGATGAAGTGGGTCTTTGCCTACGAAAGCTTATGCTCCAATAAATCTGTTAGTTTACAAGGTGCCACAGGACTCCTTGTCACTTTTGCAGATCCAGACTAACATGGCTACCCCCTCTGAAACTTTAAGCACGAGAATAGCCCTAGTGAAATCAATGGAGTCACAGTGTTTTGAAAATTAGTGTTTTACTTACAAGAGGAGACTACATGAGAGAAGGCTCAAGTCCAGGATGGTCAGACACAGAGACATTACATTTTTTAATTTTTATCTTTTGCTTATTTGTCATAGAAAGTATTTTTAGATCTTCAGATAGGTTTTGATCTTTGCCTACTGAAGTGGAACATTCCCTGTCCATTCATTCTTCTTCCTGTTACCGATTCTGTAGCAGTGGAAGTCAAGGGGGGAGCGAGGACAATCTCTCTCTCCAAGTCAGAAAGGGTGACGATGTGGAGGGTTTTTGGTGTGGACTGTCTCCTCTATAGGGGAAAATAGAATTGTTTTTAATAGTGCCTTATTCAGGAAGGGAGGAGGAGGAATTTGAAAAAGTTGGTGGTAGTACTTCCTAATGATCCAGAGATGACTCTGCAGTAGGTGCCCCTTGCACCAAGCTCAGCAGTAGAGGGCCAATCACTTCCATGACACACCTGGTGGTGTTATATGTGCTATTCTCATGTGCAAGACAGCTAGGCACAGAAGCAGCAAAAAAAAAAAAAAAAAAAAAAAAAAAAGGCTGATTTTAATCATAGCCATTTTATTTTATTTGTTTTGGTGTACAAATCTCCTTTGTGTTTCAAAGTGACTCCAAAGACACAAACATTGATTCCGTGGGCCAAAGGGGGAGTGGCACTTGGGAGGAAGACCTTGGATAAAGACATTCATTATTTTAGTTATATAAAATAATACTGTTTTATTTACTATAAATACTAAGTTCAGCACATTATTGCAGCACTATCATGCAATGTACTGTATTGATTTTTTAAATTGCCCTCTAATAGTTTATTTTTAAGCTGTTTTCTTGAAAGTTTAATTGATATATGCCTACTTCATGAACATTTTTAATCTCTACTGATATTTTAATTACAGGTGCTGTTCTTATGTGGGTCGAAGGGGGAATGGTCCTCAGGCTATATCTATTGGCAAGAACTGTGATAAATTTGGAATTGTTGTTCACGAACTGGGGCATGTGATAGGTTTTTGGCACGAACACACGCGACCAGACCGAGATGACCATGTAACCATCATTAGAGAAAACATCCAGCCAGGTGAGACAATTTGATAAGGGTTCTTGGATTTTTTTTTTCATGAAATGTCAAAATTGTTCATGGAGGAGAACCTTTTCAACCAGCTCCGTGCAATTCTTACTTGCCCTGGGTCCTGTGAGGCTGACAGACTTGCCAGGCCATTGGGCAACGTGTGGGTAGCGGTGGGGCTCCAAGCCTCTGGAAAGGGCAGGGCCTTAGATATTAGGGGCAGGGCTGGATCTAGCTTCTTCCAGACAACCAGTGTTGCTGGAGTGTGCCGTGCCTACTACTTTCTGGAGTGCACTTATTGGAGTACACATGTGCATGGCTCCAATAGCAATTTAAAGGGCTTGTGGTTACAGCTGCCACTGCTGCCTCAGTAGCAGTGGTGGTGACCATGGGCTCCAGACGCTTTGAATCATCAGGCCCTGGTGCAGTTGCCCTCATTCCCTTTCCCCCACCCATTGTTGGGCCTGTGTGGGTTTAAGCCTGTTAACCACGCTACCCTTGGAACCAGAGTAAGACTACAGAAGCTTAGTTTGGCCCACAAAGACAGAAGAACATTCCATAAACTTTAAACATTGTTACTCCTGCTTTCATGAAAATACTGTGGTTGATTCTACTTTTTGTTGCTGAACATGCATTTATTCTTACAAATTATTCATATTTAATTCAGGTGAGTTCTTCATGGCACCATAACAAATTTAAAATACAAAATTATGTTTAAAATTCTGGGAGATAAAATGGCTTTGGGTAAAATATAAATGATGGTTAACAGCAGTTTAAACTCCTGTATTAGGAATTTTCATTTTTATCATCAAATGTGGATGCTCATGCTGAGCATGAGAACCTATGTAATCTAAAGGATAGGGTACTTGCCTTGGAGTCAGGTTGCTTGGGTTAATTCTGGGCTCGGTCTCTGACCTGCTGGATAACTTTGGTCAAGTCACTTCATTTCACTGTGCCTAGTTTTTGTCTTTTGTGAAATGGAAGTAATGATACTTACCTTCCTTGGAAGGCATATGGAGATCAGCAGATGGAAAATGCTATGCAAGAGCAAAGGGTTATTTGTATTTATCAGAAATTCTAGTCACAACAGTAAAGCATTCTGCAAGAGATAACAGATGACAGCTATGATATAATCAGATCAGATTGTTAGTTTCTCTCTCCTGACAACAGGTTGAGGCAGAACAAACTTGCATTGTCAGTTTCTTTCTTGCTTTCCCTCCCCCTTGACACCTTCTATCCCCTTTTATATTATAGGTTGACAATCTCTAATCAGATTGTGTCAGTTATCAAACTTGCCTACTGAAATCATTGGCATTACTCATGTTAACAAGCAGAATTAGGCCCATATTGTGAAAGGCCCATTGATTTCAGAGGGAATTAGGCACCTAATTGTCTTTTGAGGATCTGAGTCATAGTGCTTAAGCAAAGGTTGGTACTAGAAGCACAAATGTTGGCTTGCTCAAGGAAGGTCTGCACCGTACTTAACTTTGTCCTTATTGCTCACAAGCTCACTTATTTGATAACTTATGCAAAGGTGAATTACAAATATATAATAATGCACAAATAATGCATTCAAATAACAAATATCGCCTCAGCAACTTTTACACATATTCAGGATTGACCTATGTTCAGTGTGTTGAGTGCTTGTGAGGGAAGTATGAGGTTGTAATTAAAGTTTTGTATTGTACTGTGGGGGAGATGTCTAGTCTTTAGTTTCCTTAGCAGTTGGAGTTGAGTTCCTTTTGATGATAGAAACAGTCTGTTGCTGACAGTGGAAACATCCTGTGTGGTCTAAGAAGGGTCCTATAACTTGGCATATCCTTGTTTTTTAGGGTTTTCACTGTGGGAGAGGGTGTCTTGCTTAACCAACTTAAATCCCTTTTAAACATTTTCAAAATGGAATTATAATAACGCCTCAAGTCTCAAAAGAAATATGAAGGCAAAAGTTAAACAGATATAGAATATTTTAGAGTCCTACAAAATAAATAGCTAAGAGGATAAAATGAAGAGAACTTCTTTTTCAGTATATGGGTTCTTTCTGCTTTCATCTTAACAGTGTTTTTATTTTGTTTTTTAACCAATTGTTCCATGTTTGTGCAGCAATGTTTTATTTTGCTTTTAGTGCCTTATTTTACCAGATGGCTTGGGAAAAACAAGAAACTAAGTAACACAACTCTTAAAAATACACAACATAACATGAAGTTTCTAAAATATCTTTAAACTAAAATCTGTCTCATTAGGTTTTAAGTGTTACACACAACTGATGTAGGCTAGGTGATAAAATATGTGCCCTGAAAAAGCCAGTGCATGATTTCTTGGTCTGAAAGTAATATTTAAAGATTTTAATTTGTGGTGCAATGAAGCTGTTAAGATTTTCACACACTTTTTGGAAAAGGACTTTGAGCAGGACTGGCAGGGAACAGTCACTTCTCATGCATCTTAATCTGAAGGGTTGGGAGATATTCAGGCTATTTTCCATCCACCCATTGCACAAGTGTTCTTCCCTACTGCCGTGTGCTGTATCCTGGGTTCCTGTGTGTGCGTGTGTGTGTGTGTGTGTGTGTGCACGCACCACGGCCGTAACAAGAGCGAGGTGAGTGAGGCATTTGCCTTGGGCGCCTAGCTCAGGGGGTGCAGAAAAGACAGCTACTACACTGTCTTCGCTTGTGCCTTGTGCCACGTCAGCACCCCTACCCATGCCAAGGACGGTTTTGCCTCAGGTGCCAAATTAGCTAGTTACGACTCTGGCATATGCTGAATGGGGTTGGAGGCAATAACTGCTCCTTGTCCTCCTTCAGGCTCTGCCTGTGATTGGTGAATTCATGGCATAAGGTGAACTTGTTACCACCTAGACCTGCATGTTAATGGCTATTTACCTTCTTCCTGGGTTAGGACTGCCATTCTCAGTGTCCCCCACCTTTTACCTTGCAAGGTTCTGCCTTCCTCCCTAGTTCCTAGCTGAAGTTGCTAATGCCACTTCTTGTTGTACACCTTGGACTTAGTCATCAGTAAACGGAGTCAGAAAGGGATTTCTGTTAAAAGAAAATTGGCATGTGCAGTGAGCATGTTTTTTATTTTCTATGAGTTTCCAGGAGGCTTGGCCATTATTGTTTGTTAATGTAGTTCATAATTTTTGGCAAGAGTTGTATGGGTTTGGGTTTGAGCAAAGGCCAGGTTACACACGTTTGAGCCAGGACCTGTTGTGTCGTGCAGGGCTGGAAGTGAGTCTATTCTTACACAGATCATGTTATCTCTCACATGTGCCTTGCATTTTGCATGGGGTTAGGGTGGGAGAGGTAGTTGGAGGTTCGATCCAATCACTGTTGTGGTAGATAGAGACTCAAAGTGTAGCCTCTACTTGAGTAAAATCATTTTGGTAGTCAGCTTGTAGAATCCCCACTGAACAACTATCTGTTGGGCTGCTTGTGGGGGGAAGACGTTTTCCTTCTACAACTGATGGCTAAGTTACTGAATGTTTTGGCCTCCACATTTATCATAAGTTGGTGTTTGTTCTGTGTCTTATTTGCTTACTGTGCATAAGTGAATGAAACAGCTAATTTATATATATAGTAGAATAAACTTAGTAGGGGATGTTCTAGGTGCATGGATCTTCCTCATTCATCCTGTTAATACCAGAAATTAACTTCTCTGAAGCACTAGATTCTCTAGGATCCAAGGGTTTCTATGAATAACATTGTAGCTTTTTTTCCCCCTCTCCCCACCTTTATCAAAATATTCATCTAAGACTTTGCTTATGACTCATTTGTAGGTCAGGAATACAACTTCCTGAAGATGGAGCCTGGAGAGGTGAACTCCCTTGGGGAACCGTATGATTTTGACAGCATTATGCACTATGCCAGGAACACCTTCTCAAGGTTGGAGTTTCAGGTTATACCTTTTCACTTTTAATTCCATTCCTGTGTGTGAAAACTAGGAATCATAGATTTCACAATGACATTTCCAGAACAGCTTTAAAATATTATATTCCTTTAGCAGAGAGTGCTCCAACACAAGTCAAAACATAGCTTATTGGCTTTCTTGAAATCTAACTATGTAGGATAATTTGATTATTTTTAGAAAGACATCACTTAATGTCCTTCTCGTAATATTCAATTTCAAAGAAGCCTTTTAAACTTATGATTTAATTGTGATGTAAAGATAATTTGGAAGCCTCATTATATAATATTTGTTTATTATTTTGTAAAACTTTTCTGCAAAAAATTAAATTTTAGAACAATCAAACACATGAAATATTTAGGTATTTTTTATGTTTAATGTGTTCCTTTCTCTTGGCGTGAAATTCACTTCAGTATATAAAGTCTAAGTAATTGTGAAGTGAGTGAGGTGTAAGTCTGGGAAAATCTTACCTCACAAACCAGGGCCATGGGGAATGGTTGAACTAGACTAGTGACAGCAGCTCATTCTGCACTGTTCCTGGTGTTAGTGCCATGAAAGCCACACAATCAAGAATCCTATTGGTCTTGCATCTGGACTTCTCACATAGCTGCTCCACTGCCTGTTTTCCTTGCATAGCCCACCTATAGAGTTTGGGTATAGGGAAGGGTCTTTCACCCATACTGCTGATTATATTTCATATCCTTAGTTCAGCTTCGAACCACTCTATAAAAAATTATCAATGTAATGCCAGTGTAACGCAAGGGTAAAGTCTGTGGAGGAGGATTTAGGTTCAAGTCCCGGCTCCATCCCAGATTTGTGTGCCTTGGGCAAATTGTATAGATTCTGTATGCCGCAGTTGCCCATCTATAAAATGGGGGTAATAAGTGGGTTCCTACTTCACTGGGATACTCCAAGGATAAATAAATTGATTGAGAGACAGGCAGGTATTACTGTGATGGGGACCATATGTGTACCATGAATGTATGGATAAAGCCCCAGGAAACAGACTAATCCAAGATGTGGAATAAACACTCACATCCACTAAAGGACTATCATTGATCTCACTACTTTTTGTTATAAATACAAGGAACTTGATTTTGTGACCTGCCTTCTCTAACATAAACACATAGCAACATGTACATTTAAAAAAAAAAAAACCCTACCAAAAACAGAATATTTCACATATAGATCTCCTCCTGGGAGGAGATAAGTGTGAGAACAAAACACACACGATAGATGTTGTTAATGCAGTAGTAGAAGGAAATGCTGAGAGAGGAGCTTATAGAGAATAGAAAAGAATAACCAGATTTGGTCTCTGATCCTAGTCTCAGATGCTCTAGACCAGGGCTGGGCAAAATACTGCCTGGGGGCTGGATCTTACCCACCAAGCCACCGGATCCAGCCCACAGACTGCCTTGCTGGGACCCTCAGATACACAGCTTCCACGGTTTAAAGCGCAGTCGGTGTGGCTCTTTGCTCTGGAGGCAAGGAAGGCTTCCTGAGATCTCTCCACCTCCAGCCCAATCCTTAGCTCCTATTGACTGGAAACAATTGGCCAATAGGAGCTGAGAGATTGGCCTGGGGGATGGGGGCAGTGCAAACCTCTTCCCTTCCAGGAGCTGAGAGCTGCATGGAGGGAGCAGCCTTCAGTTTAAAGTAACCTGGGACTGCAGCAGGCAGGGAGCCCAGCTTGCCTGGTGTGTGCTGCAGGGCTGCTTGTCTGGAGACACTTAAGTAAGTGCCTGCCAGCCAGAGCCTGCCTCTGGAACCCAGCCCCTCCTGCACCCCAACTTCCTCCCCCAGGTCACCGTCCAAACACTCTGGCCCCCGCCCCCCCGGCCGCCCCAGGCCACAACTCCCTCCCAGACCCTGTACTTCCTCCTACACTCCTTCCCCAGGCCAGAATCCTTTCCTGCACCCAAACACCTTCCCAGACCCTGCACCCCATTTCCCTGCCCCAGATCACTACCCAAAACCTCAGCAGTCTGCACCCCCTTTTCCCCTTCTCCCAGGTCACAATTCCCTCACAGACTTTGCTCCCCTCCTAGTACGCCTCTCCCAGGCCAGAATCCTCTCCTACACCCATACTCCCTCCCTTACCCTACACCCCAATTCCCTGACACGGGTCACTAGCCCCTCCTTTGCTCAAACTCCCTCTCAGACCTCACACCATCTCCTGCACCCCAGTCCCTTATCCTGTGCACCCTTCTATACCCATCCTAGACCCCATACCTCCTCTACAGAAAAGTGTGGCCCTTGACCACTTTTCAAAATCTTGGAGCGGCCCCTCACCAAAAATTATTGCCCACCCCTGCTCTAGACTGGCAGAAACTGAGTGCGCTACAGGGAATCGTATTCTGCCTGTAGTCAGAAGAGTGTTTTATATCACAAAAGCCCTTAAAGCCAATAAGAATTGCTATTGATTATGTTCAGGGACAGGGTCCTAATCAATGTGGAACTTTACCATCTGTTAGTAATTAGGATGTCCTTTAGTCACCAGGATAAACAGAGATCACAAAACTTGAAGTAATTTCCCACAAACATACAGATAATTTATTAGTGCTATTAGTGCAGTATTAAGACTAATGTGGGCTTGTTGTTTCCATAAGTCATTTTAGGGTGGAACTCAAAAGGGGAATGATTTCTTACTGTTCAAATTTTCAACTGTTCAAGTGTTCATTTTCAGGTTATATCAGTGGAAAATAAAACAATCATATCTTGTTATGGTTGCATATTTGTTTTACCAGTATCATGCTTTGTTCCTCAAAATGGTTATTCATATGGTCAATTAGTACTCTGAACTATTACTTTTATTTGAAATATTACAAGAATATCTTGAAGTCTGTGTTTATGGAATAATCTCAATAACGTCATGGGGAGTTTTATGTATGTAATGACGGCAGGATATAGCCCAAACATTCAAAATGGGCAATTTATTGGACTGAGTATTATGACACCACATCATGCAGCCAAAATTGATAATTGGTGATACAAAGTTTTTAACTTTCATTGTTTGTGGCTTGTATAAGTATAAATGAATATCAAAAATAAGAGAAAATCTAGCAAAATTTTTAATAAACCCAGTATCAGGATATCAAAATTAAAAGATTTTCTGATTCTGTAGCATGTTAATAGAATGTATTTTTGTTCATTAATATTAATTTAATGCTACCATAATTATCTCATAAAAACATTAAAATGGTTTAAAAAGTTTGAGTTGAACCCATCTAACCAAGGAAAATCTGTGCTAATATTAATACTTAATCTTGTTCTTTGTTACATTAGAGTCATTTGGAGTAATTATATTGAAGTCAAATGAGAGCATGGATTTATGCCATTGTAATAGAAAGCAGAATTTGGCTCACCATTCATATTTTAGCAACAGAAGCATAGCCCAGGGGTCTAACATATGACAAAAAATTGATCTTGCCATGTATGCTTACATTAAAGTAGCGTAGCACAGTTAGATGAATTAAAGATGCATTGACAAAATTAATTCTGAATTATCCTGCTTTTCATGGATGTAAAACAGACTTTTTAACACTCCCTTGAAATTTCACTCAGAACAAGGACTTAGTGAAGAAGAATTTCACAACAAGGCAATATGTAATTGTTCATGTTGTTGCCAGGCAGACAAAACAGACTAAGCAAACAACGGATCATGTCTTCAATATGAGAAATGCTAGGTCTCATTTTTTTTTCATTTAATGTAAATTGAAATAGAAAATGTCTGGGCTGTCATCTACTAGAAATATAAAAGTAGCTTCTGGTTTGCATTAAAGCCACACTATTTTTGCATGTCATGATGACTGGGCCATTTTTTTCAACTTAGGGAATTTTTCTCTTTGATTCACTTTTTTGTTTCATATTTTGCATTTTACCACTATAATTATACCAAATATATTTATTAGTTATAAAATACATAATGTATAATATTAAAAACAAGGATTGTTTTATAAAAACAATTGCTTAGGTTTTATGAGTCTATTTTGTTTTTGTAGGGGTATGTTTCTGGATACCATTCTTCCTTCTCGTGATGATAATGGCATACGACCTGCCATTGGTCAGCGTACTCGTCTTAGTAAAGGAGATATTGCACAGGCCAGAAAACTGTACAGATGTCCAGGTATTGCACTATGAAATACACACACACACGTATACAAGCATGTTTTACCAGGCTAAGAGAAATAATAAATCTTTTGAGTAGGCTGTTTACTAGTCCATTTTCATGCTGGTAAGTGATGCATACAGTTCAAGAATCAGATCATAAAAATGTTGGAGGTGAGGACTGTGGAATGCAAAGTATTTACATATAGATAAACTTCCCAAAGTTCATTCCTGCTTTCTTTACTTGTTTAGTGACTAGAAAAAACAACATGATACAGGCAGTCCCCGGGTTACGTACAAGATAGGGACTGTAGGTTTGTTCTTAAGTTGAATTTGTATGTAAGTCGGAACTGGTACATATTGTAGGGAAACTCTAGCCAAACATTTCTCCAGAGCTCAGTTTTATTCTCCCACACCTCAGTTCCGTCAGTCCTTTATTCTCAAGCTGAGGTGTCTGCTGAGAAAAGCCGCTCCACGTCTCCCTGGTCTGCTGTCCTCTCCTGGTCTGCTGGGGGGAAGCAGCTAGTGCGGGGTTGCCTCACCCCGTTTGTAAGTAGGGATCCGATGTAAGTCGGATCCATGTAACCCGGGGACTGCCTGTACTTTGTCAGTTCTTATATACATTTTGTAATTTAAAACCTGAGCTATACTTAGGTAGACGATAGGGATGCAGTGTGCCACAGTACTGGAACCTGATCACTCTCAACATTTTGTGTGCACATACGTATGAATGGAGAACAGAAATTACAGTTTTAATCAATAAGCAGATAGCACCACTGCAGAGAGTTGTACCTTCTAGACACATTTTGTGTATTCCGCATGTGATAATGTGCGATATAAGCCTACAGATTAAGTGAATGATAAGTGCACTGGTAAGATCAGACACAGTTATGTGTCTGTTATAGTCAGAGTTTGAAGGTCACCAGTCTAGTTAAACCTATTATTGAAAACAGTTCTGAAGTAGTGTAATAGTCTGATCTCTGACACATGGATGTAAATCTAGAGTAACTCAGTTTAAGCCACAGGACTCAGACCTTTACTGCCAGTGGCACTGAACATTTTTAAAAGTGGCGGTGCTGGGCCCCCTTTATCCTGTCCACCACCACCTGACGCCAAAAGCAAAGCAGACGGGATCCTGGGCACAGGCTGCTGCCTGGGTGCTGAATTCTCTTTTTCCCGTTGGTGCCCAGGGCTCTAACTGGGACTGCAGCACATGGGGCTGGCAGCAGAGACTCTGGCATGCAGGGCAGCAGCAGGGACTCCAGGTACTAGGCTATCACTCCTAGTTATCATACTTATGTTTACTGCAATGGTGTGAGAGATGGATAAAAGAGCAGGATGTGATTTACCAATTCTGAGTTTGGCTGGGAGCCAGTTCAAGCTTTAATGTAATTTAAAGCAGCCTCAGAGATACCACAATGGTTACATACATCCAGAATTTGCCAGAGTGCAGCATGTTCCTACCATGCTCCCAGCATGTCTCATATGGTGGGCTGTGAAGGACATGAGGACTGGAAGAATTCCCACCTGATTGTTTTAGCCAGTTATATGGCCACTTTGTACCAGCTGAGCCACAGAAGAACTCAGGATTGAGCCAAGGGATTTGCTTAAGATTTACATTAGTGTCAGTTTAATCAGAATCTGGCATAAGATGTTTGTAGCCACACAAAACAAAATAATTGGCACTACAGTTGTCAGATGGCTAACTTGCCATAAAAATTTTGGTGAATTAAGAAGTTTTTAGATTCGTAGAGATGGCCAAGGAATCCATCTTGTGTAATTTCCTTTTAAAATTATTTCAACAGCCCTTTAGGAGCATTTTTTAAAATTACTTGTAAATTTTTTACAATATAAATAGGCTTCAATGAATAAGATACTTTTATAAATATGTTATGCATTACTCAATAGATTTTTAAAGAGTAAAATATGCACAGGGGAAGAGAGTCTTTTTGTCTTACAAGCACTTAGGGCCAGAGAAATTCTTGAACAAGATGAGAGGCAGTAGAATCAAGAATGTTATTTATTCTGTCTGTATGGTGTGATTAAAATGAATGAAATAAACACTTCATTATATTTTAACAATATATACAATATCTGAATCTGCCCCAGACATGCATTTAGTTTTTCAATCTATTTGAAAAAGAGGTAGCATGCTACTAAAACTAACCTCAAAATAAATGTTCAGAAAATAGATGTTTTTATGTTCTTCATGGTAATTCTTCATTACTAGCCATAGATACTGTCAGTGTTTTGTTCCACAGTGATCTTTGGCTCTCTTGGAGTCTGGTTTTATAATACCATAAAATGTCAAGCAAATACCATAAAAGGCTTTTGTGACCTGTTTTTCAATAATATGCTTTTGGAAAATAGTAGCTATTTTTTGCAGCACCGATGGAATAATACATACATTGAAATGAATGCGATTATTTGAATGAATAAAAGTTACAGGAGCATGTCCCTTTTTTGTGAAACTGGCAAATTTTGAGATAAATAGAAGGTGTAAAGATGTTGAAAGATCTGGTTTACTTGCATTAGTTAGTCTTATTACCATGAGAAGGAATGCTAATGTGAGTAAAGCAACAGGATTAGCTCTAAATACAAAATATTAATTAATATAAAATGATAAATGTTCTCTCAGTAAAATATTGAAAATGAAAGATGCTTAAATTACAAAACATACAGCAAAGATTTCAAAAATAAACTTCTAATTACAAACAAATTAACTTTCAGAAGCTAATACATTATTGTGGTTTAAAATATATTTCTCTGCAGATAGTGAGGAATATTAAGAGTTCATAGAGACATATTAAGCTTTTTGTTTCATGTGTAACAACATGAGATCATGTTAAGATGTTAGGTTGTGAAATTTCTGATGTTTGTTGTACTTTATAGCTATGCTATATTACTTGTATGAGGTGGAAAACAGTAATCACAATGTTTACGTGTGGGCGACCAGCAGTGTTATTAATAGTCTGAATAATTGCATAGTTTCCTACTTCCATGTTTTAATTCCATTACATTTAATATAATAACATATGTTAAATGAGAGGCTATTGAGGAAGCCCCTATTGCTTGTAAGGGATTACAAATTCTTATATGAAATCCTGACCATGATCAGTACTTTGAACTGAGAGTTATTTAGAATCAAATGCCTGAAGATTTGCTAGGTGAATTTTCCTGTTTCCCTATCTTGTCTAATCTGAGGGAAAACAGCCTCATTGGTGTGTTAGTTTGTGTCATTATCCTATGAAGTCTATGCAGGATGAGAGACTTAGGTTAACTTCCGAAACATTGCATCACAGAATGATATGTACTGTTTTCACCAAGTGAGAAGGTGCCAGGAATATAAGATTTATAAGATTGAAGTTTGACCTGTTCATACTTTTTAGTTTGGATTGTGGCTTTTGTGACCCGTGTTAAGGAAAATACAGTTACTGATTTGGAATGGTTACTTCTTAAGTAAACAGAAGATATTCATGCAGCATTTTGGCTCAGGTGTAAAAATGCTGAGTTTTTGAAATTTTATATGTATATGACTAAGAGGGAAAATAAATGATGGAGAAAATGGACACTGATGTAGAGATCAAAAGGGATATGAGTACTAAAAAAAAGGATAAAGGAAAGATGCGGAAAATAGAGAGGAGCAGGTGGAGCAAGTCTTGCAGTAGAGAGTGTAGAGAGAGAGAGAAGGAGAGAAGGATGGTCAAACAACCAGCTTTCAGAATTTAACTCATCAAAAGCAGTCTTATTACATCACTGACCTGCAAAGGCCTTGGGGCAAGGTGCAGTTTTTTTTCCTGTCACACTGGTGCTGAAGAGGTCTCTGCTCTTCCTAGATTTAATCCTTGGAAGGTCTTTGCTTCCTCTATACTACATAGTTGTGGGAGGGAGGGAGGAAGGGAAAAGTGAGGCTGCTGAGGCTTGATAAGCCTGGAGAGGGCTTCTCCTAAAAGGGAAACTCTTAGTCAATGCAGGCTATGGAGTGGGGGCTGTACTTTCTCCTTCTCCTATATCTGTTGTTGCTGTGTTCCTTATTTTCTTGATTCCCAACTTGAGACACCTGGAGTCTGATTTGCAGAAGTGCTGAGCACTCACAGCTGCAACTGACGTCAATAGGAGCTGTGTTTTGAACATATAAAATGTTAAGTACTCTGAGAAATCCTGCCCGAGGCATATCAGGTTTACAGCTCAAAATTAATGGACGCTTGTCAATTTTAGCCTTAATCTCTCTTTGTCTCAGATCCACACCCATAAAACGGCGATACTTAATACCACTTTACCTCATAGGAGAGGGGTGTTAAGATAAATTCATTACTGTTTGAACCCCTCAAATACCATGATCATGAATGCCATAGAAAAGCCCACAAAGAAACTAATAATTCAGTATTCAGTGCATGATTTAAATGGTGTGCAGTAAATAAGACCCTGCAACTACACAGGGAATGATAAAAGGATAGAAGGATAAAAAGAAATATTGAATAGCTATCCATTCAGTAAACATCATCCATATTATGAACTAAATAGTGCAGTGGTCCTGTGGAAAAAATATGTGATCATGTAATTAAGGGCTCTGTCATAATGCATGTGCATGCACTCATATTAATTTAGGTATTTCCCAATTTTTGAGTCTCTGACTTTGCAATCTGAAATACCTATTTACAGCATCAATATTTTTCTCCAGTCCAGGCTCAGGGCAGGAATACTTAAATGCTTCCTAACATTTTTATAGAAGCTTCAGGGGGCAGCCGAGTTAGTCTGTTACAGAAAAAAAAAGAACAAATGGTCTGGTATGATACCATCTACATGTTTTGTTAGTCTATAAAGTGCTACCAGACCATTTGTTATTTTTATAGAAATAAGACACCACTGAACCAGAGCAGAAAGATCAGCAGGGGATAGTTACCATTCACACACATTGCTACTGAGACTCTTTCATATTTTCCCCATAACTGTAAAAGGAGATAATTTCAGCATCTCAAACACTTCTGTGTAGCAAATGCTGATTATAGTTCTTTTAGTTTAAAGATAAATACTATATAGGTTGCAGGTATTTTAAAGGTACCTTTTATTGTGGTTTTATGCTTCATGTATTTGTAAATATGAGGGGCCTAGTAATTTTCAAATTGGCCCTTAATCACAGAGGGAGCAGCTCAGATCAGAGAAATTTTGAAGACACGCAAGGGTTTGCTGACCCATGCTATATAGTTAATGGAATGTTGACAGATTTCAAGCAGTTGCTTTATATGTGTGTATGGAGTGACACACATGACTATTTCCATATCCTTTTATCTGTTTGCACTCTGTAAAAAATGCAGATCTTCATAAGGAAGAGGCAGAAGTAATTGTTCTCTCCTCGCAACCCTCTCCCTTCTCCACAGAACTCTTTTGGTTGGTATAAAGGGTATTACGAGTCCATATTTCTTGAGCTGTAAAATAGAGAGATTTCAATTCCATACTGAAAGGACTGAAGCTTTGTTTCCACTACATGGCTAACTTAATAAAATTGAAAAAGCGCCTAACCTTTAGAGAAGCCAGGCAATAGAGGAAATACCAGCTATGTTATCCCTTAATAAGGGAGTAAAAGAGTTCTTTGTAAAAACAGAGGTGTATAACATAGAAGTAGTAATTAGTTTATTCTGGCATGAAAAATACTAAAATTGGTTCTTAGCAAATGTAAATAAGTCACCATACACTGAATTGTATCATATAGTCACATTTCCTTTTAACAGTGGAGCCCATTACTCATGAACTGCAATGGTCAGTGAAATAGTTTATAGTGAACCATTTCATACGCCTAATCACAAATAATGTAATTGTTGGCAGTCCAATTATGGAGAGAGACCACTGAATTCTCTTGTGTA
Source organism: Rafetus swinhoei (assembly GCA_019425775.1). Lineage (NCBI taxonomy): Eukaryota > Metazoa > Chordata > Testudines > Trionychidae > Rafetus > Rafetus swinhoei. The sequence goes on along the minus strand of CM033449.1, from coordinate 74,058,480 downwards.
GGAATTTTAACTAACTGCTTCAAGAACCACTGAACCATTGAAAAGTGCTTTTAAACAAGGGGTGCCCAAATATTGCCCAATCAAAGGCAGCTTTGGAAACTGGCCAGGAACTCAAGGGCTATGCCTGATTTGTATGGCAGAGTAAATTGTATCTGCTCTTATTTTCAATATGGAGTATGTCATCTTATTCCAGTTTAATCCAATTTAATATTGTCTTTAGAGATGAAAGTTGCCATAGTCCATGTTTACTACTTGCAGCTCAGTTTGGCCACTTTACTATAGCAAATTAATAAATAGATCATTAAACTGATTCAGCTGTTACAATAAAGTAAAACAAAATGATGGAATCACATGACTATATGACTTCAATTCACGAATAGAAAAGGCTGATCAACAATCTGAGCTGACAAGGGTTGTTTAACTTATATAGTACATATTATCAGCTACAAGTTCTCCCCGTGTTACAATCATCCAATTTACAAATATCCGCACATACAAGCAAAAGCTCACCTGCAGCCTCAGGGGAGCAGGCAAGAGGCACAGGTGGTGGTGAGCAGCAAATGTGTAGGTTGGAGCATTCTGGAGGAAGGGGGGGTTGTGCAGCCAGTGAGTGGAGAGAAGCAACACTTTGAAGGGGAAACTGCCACTTCTCTCCAGCCACCAGCTGTATGGCCGCCCCCTGATGTTCCAGAGTTCTGCAGCTGGTGCTCATGCCACTCATTGCCTCCTGGTGAGTGGGGGCTGGCTGCAGCCTGTTGAGGGGGAGGAGGGAGTGTATAGCTGGAGGAGGGGCTGGTTATAGGAGCCATTGCAGAGTCTGTGGGGGCTGGAAGTGGTGGCCAAGGGATGCTCAGAAGTCCCCTTCAGAATATCCACCTACTTCCTCATCCTTCTCTTTTAATCCCTGCCTTTCCTCAAGCACCAGCATTCAAAGTTAAATAAAAAACTATTTCTACTATATTCCTTGCAATTATACAATATTTTAGCTGCTACATTCTGGGTTAGATCAGTGTTCGTGGTCTAGCTTGGGAACCTAACTACCATTTATAACATTGTTTCTATGGGAAAATGTGTTCTGAGTTCTAAACAACCAACTTACAAATGAGCTTTTAGAACACTGAGGCTACGTCTACACTGGCATGAATTTCCGGAAATGCTTAAAACGGAACAGTTTTCCGTTATAAGTATTTCTGGAAAAAGAGCGTCTACATTGGCAGGATGCTTTTCCGAAAAGCCCTTTTTCCGAAAAGCATCCGTGGCCAATGTAGACGCGCTTTTTCCGAAAAAGCCCTGATCGCCATTTTCGCAATCGGGCTTTTTTATGAAAAGACTACTGTGCTGTCTACACTGGCCCTTTTCCAGAACAGTTTTCCGGAAAAAGGACTTTTGCCCGAGCGGGAGCAGCATAGTTTTTCCGGAAAAGCAGCTGATTTCTTACAGTAGATCATCAGTGCTTTTCCAGAAATTCAAGGGGCCAGTGTAGACAGCTCGCAGCTTATTCCGGAAAAGCGGCTGATTTTCCGGAATAAGTGGCCCAGTGTAGACACAGCCAATCTGTTTGTAAGTTGGGGACTTCCTGTATATCATAAAGGAAACTATTTTAAAACTGCAATTATATATTTGTATTAGAAAATCTCTTATTTTAAACCTTCCCATGACTCTATCCAATGTTTTGTAGTTTTTGTCCCATTTTAGGATTCTGTGATTGTCAGGTCACTTGGACTAGATGTAATTTAAAGCTACAGGAGGAATTCTTCCGGAGCAAGCTTGAGGCACTTTAAGATCTCTTTGAGCCATTTACATTCAGGTGGAGTGTCTTCACTGCACTGGAATATCAACCACCAAATCTGGGGTCTGAAGTTTTACTACTAGCTCTTTCCAGAGAGGTGGTTTAATAAAATCAAACTGTTTCATACCTCAGCCAGGTAGATGCTGAAATTCTTTAAATGCATTTTTAGGAGCTGTGATCTTTAACTAGCTGAGGCAGTTTGATTTTATATCAATGTAATTTAAGGATCTGAATAGAATTAAATCTCTATTTTTTACCTCTGTGTGCTTCCTGGGCTGCAAATTTTGAAGATTCATAGGCTCATAGATTAATAGTTTTGGAAGAGACCTCAGGAAGTCACCGAATCCAACTCCCTGCCCAAAGTAGGACCAACTCCAATTACGTCATCCCAGCCAGGGCTTTGCCAAGCCATGCCTTAAAAACCTCTAGGGATGGAGATTCCACCTCCTCCCTAGGTAACCCATTCCAGTGTTGCATCAGCCTCCTAGTGGAATAGTTTTTCCTAATATCCAACCTAGACCACCCACACTGGTTCCCTGTGTTACTTCAGTATCCCCTTCCCCTCTATTTCTGATACACTGTGAAGTTCTTAAGTGCCTTCCATTCTATACCTTACACATGTCAATCCACCGGTATGTTACATAATAATGAGTATCTATTTCTGTATGGATATATGCATATACTTAGTGAATTATTGAACAATTTTTAAATTAAGTTTTGTGAGTCAGAGTTAAGGCTGTGTGTAAGTAAACAAACAAATCCTGGCACATTGCAATATAGTTAATAATTCAATCTCCGTGTGTGGCCTCTATTGGTAATGAACTATTTGTGTAAGTTATTGTGTTAGTTCTAAATGTATGGCAGAGGTATTTTCACTTATAATAAATTTGTTATGAAGTTATAGTTATCATTGGAGTGACGCTAACTATATTGTAGGTTAACAACAGACATCCTAAATGCATAGGCATGAAGTGGGGATGCTACAGCAGTTAAAGTCCTCTGGGAAATGCATTGTTGTTTGAGGATAGTTGTTTGGATAAATAATATGTGGTTTGGTAACTTACCATGGAAGATTATTTTTTAGAAAAGGCCTGGATTCTTCCATGCTAATCCCTTGTACTTATGAAAGAGGAGGATGATTAAGGTTGGCAGTTAGTGAGAGAATTTAGAGAGGTCTATGCTTGTAGGGAGAACAGGTGGGAGATGCATTATATATGCTATCCTCCCTCTTGCCTCAAGGATAATCTCCTGAAAAGGGGCTGGTTACTATGGTGATAGGGGCTGTATCTTACCAAGGTAGATTGATGTAAAAGGCAGCTTGATTTCATCACTTTTTAAATGCATCCTTTCCATGACATGTAAAAACACCACCTCCTCTCTTCAACAGAGGTTTGAGATGAAGCAACTCATAGGAGAAACATTGGCAGTGTAATCCCATCAAAACCACACTGGTGGGGAGGTGAAGGTGATGTGGAAGCAAAAACAGAGGCTTTTGAAGAGAGTGTGCAGTGCCTTTGGCTCCAGTGGATTTTCCGAATTCCATATGGATCTCATGGATTCTGTTTCATTCCATTTGTAGCAATATTATTGTGTTCTGAGGCTTCTTTTAAAGTTTATAGGCAAAGCTTTGATTTCATATCAATCAGCATTAGGGAAGAACTGTATAGTACTCTGCAATTTATTTGAACTTTCACTCATGCTGAGTTAAAATAAACTGATCATTATGGTAGAGCATTTTCTCTAGTGCAGAAGTTTGACATTTAATTAGTTTTTCCATGGCCATCATTTTCCATAGTTGTAAATAAGAGAGAGAAACTTACTTTTAAAGTAAAAACAGTAAGAGGCTTTTCTCTAAAGGACACTATATCATACGACTTTGACCTTGAAGATTTTCAGTGAAATGACAATCTTTTTTTCTTTATCACAATCAGTATCAAATCTTCAGGTGTCATGCTTAGTACTTTGAATGGAGTTTAAATCAGTTATTACAGTGTAATGGTCAGATTAAAATCTTGGGCACGTTTTAACAAGGCGGCATCTAACAGATGCATTGTCTGTCTTCAAAATACAGTCTCCTCCTTTATACTCTCTTATCTAAAGGTTTTTCCAGATCATTTATAATTCATTGAGATTTTGATGATACAGTGGTTTGCCTTCTGGCAGCTGTAGCCCTGTAATTTAAAAGTATTACAGCTCTGATTACGCTGTCAGTCACGGGGTAATATTCTCAAATTCACATCTCTCTGATCACACCTACAAAATCAGTAGGTGAAACAACTTGTTGATTGAAGGTCACAAAGATGACTGACTATGGTATAGAAATCCTACTTGAATCAGTTTTAATGGTAGAGAATGGCAGCAGCTTGTGTGATATTGCACAGTGGGAAGAAAGAATTATTAATCAGCGATCTTGCAGCTAGTAGCATGATTGACAGGTAAGATAAAGGCATCAGTAATATAGAATATTAAAGCTTTTGGTATTATGGATCTTTACATTTGTTTCTTTTTTATTTCTAATACCTTCACAAATCACTTTTGTGTAAGGGATTTTGTTGAATTTAGGATTTAGGTTTCCTGTTCTAATATGAATGAATGTCATCAATTCATATTTAGCTTTATTGCTAGATAAGTTAAATTATTAAATTAAACCACTGATTAATTTATAGTATATCAATCACTTGAACCTTGAGATTTGTTTTAGTTCTTAGATAATTTGGGTATGAGTGTGGGTACGGCATGTACATTTTTTCTGTTCAGAAAGTTGTATAGAAATCAAGTTGTGTATAATTTTGCCATGTGATTGTCAGCCATAGCATTTTTTAAGATCTCTTGCAATTTTGTGTATGGCAGCTGCACAGCACATAAATGAAAGGGTTCATGGAAAGAAAACATTGTGTGTAAAAACAGACTGGTTTAAATCATTGCTTTTGACTAAATCATAACATCACTAGACTACTTTTCATTCTGCCTCTGAACTGAATCAAATCAAGTCTAAATAAATATTGAAAAGTAGACATGTCTTGCTGTGTGCCTTATATATATTTATAAGATACATGAATTTTCCTGTTTTTACCTTGTTTTGTTTCTTTCAGCATGTGGAGAAACACTGCAAGAATCTACAGGGAACTTCTCCTCTCCAGGATTTCCAAATGGTTATCCTTCCTACACACACTGCATATGGCGAATCTCTGTTACTCCAGGGGAGAAGGTACTTAACCACATCTTTTCCATAAAATAAACAAAAGCATTCCTTTTTAAAAATAATACTCTTCCCTGTTTATTTAGCTTTTCTTTTTATCTAAAGTTTGCATAATATTGGGAACTGATTAAATCCCTTGACCCAATAAATTACAGATGTTGAACTGTATTGATTTGACTTCGTCTCATACTTGTAGATACTCAAAGTTGTTGCCATCTGATGGTTGATCAAGTAAAATGAGTTCATTTCTGTAGTCCACTTCATATCACAAAAACCCATCAAAACTTCCCCCATTGACAGCCTCAGTCTAGAAACAGAGGCTGTTTAATGGGCATGGAGCTTCAGATACCTTCTCATCTGCATGGATGGTCCTTCTAGGGTGGGGCTCAGTCACACTGATTGGGCAGCATAGGGAAACAGATTGATGGTGTTGCCTACCTAATACCAGCATTCTTAATGCAGTCAGTGGGCTTATGTTTGTAAAGTGAATATAATGGAAAGGAAGAAGAAGCTACATGAGTTTCAAATGTATCATTGTAAGCGTTCTCTGGTAGTGTTCTAGTGGAGAATTTGTATACTGTGATTTAGGGAGTTTAAGCTTGCTGGTGAAAGTTTTCATGAAGCTGAAGCAGAGACCAAGTTCTCATACTAGATGTAAATTTTGGAAGAAAAAGGAGCAAGAGAATTATTGAGGTGATACTAAGTAGGGGAAAGAAATAAGGCTTTCTTTCACAAAGTTTCTGTGATATTGAAGGCACAAGCCATCTTTTCTAGTGTATTTTCAGCTTTCACCATATTTTGTTCTTATTTATCTATTAGGATATTGACTTCCCTCAAAGTAAACAGATTCAGTGGGATAAAGGGAGGTATGGAGAGTTTTTCCACAGACAAAACGTGTAGAAAAAATTACACCAGGACATTTTGAAGAGATGGAGAGGCTATTAGGAGGGCAACATGAAGAGAGCTATAAGAAGCACTCTTCAAAGTAAAGTTAACCTTCTGCCCCCCTCAAATCCACCCTAAACCACCAGATATTGCATTCAGACCATCCCCTGCTCTCCCACTCAGTACAGGTCTTCATTCTCTCAAATTCAAATTACCATTTTTTTACTTTTTTCTTAGTATGGGTCTCAGCAACCTAATGAACATGTTTGTTTTCTGATGCATGGATAGATCCCAGAGAGCTGTGAGAGCTATTACTATTGTTATGAATAAAAGCAAAACCTTTTGAATGTGTTAGTCCTAACGATAGCAGGCACATGAAACAAAATGAAATACAAGCAGTCTCAAATGCTTGGAAGATGTTTATGGCATTGCAGATTGGTAGGGAGTGGCAAATAAAAATGGCTGAATAGGAGAAGTAAAGTAAATATGTTGGGAGGGATAATTTTACATTCTCATTGCCTACATTGTATCACAGTTGATGTTACTGCAGCAAAAATTTAATGTCCTACATTCTTTTATTTTCTCCTGTAAAATAATAAATAAATATATAAAGTTTTAGGGTATAATTTAATAGTCGTATAACCACATGAAATCTTAGCAGTCACACAACTATTCTATAGTCCCTGGAGGTGGGGCCGGCAGCCAGTGCACTCCTAACCTCACTCCTCGGGAGCCCCCTGCCACTTTGCGCTGCTGCCTCTGTATCAGCAGCACAGGGTGGCAGGTAGGAGCCAGTCCACAAGGGGAGCCAGTTTAAAAACCAGCTCCCAATGCAGACCAGCTGCCTGCCACCCTACATTGCTGCCTCTGATACAGAGGCAGCAGTGAGGGGTGGCAGCAACCACTGTCTGCAGGAGGTCTGAGCTCCCCACAGACAGAGGATGCTCTGTGGCAGCAGCCCCTGTCCTCACGGAGCTTAGACCTCCCCAACATGGACGGACCCTGTCTTCAGCGAGCCCAGGCTTGCCATGGATAGAGGCTGCTCTGTGGGATGCAGAGCAGCCTCTGTCTGTGGGGGAGCTCAGACTTCCCATGGACAGGGGCTGCTGCTGCAGACAAACCTTTGTCTATAGCAGACCCAGGCTCGCCATAGACAGAGGCTGTGTCGCGTGAGCCTTTGGGCGGGGGGAAGGGGGGGGAGTGTCAACAGGGAGCTGGTGCTGGGAGGAACCAGCTTTTAAGGTGGCTCCCCCCAGCACTGGCTCCTGCCTATTCCCCTTTCCCCCCCCCCAGCCCCACTGCCTCTGTAACTGGCACGCGTGGGGAGCCTGCTTGAAAGCTGTGTCCCTGAACATATCAGCTCCCACCTGCCCTCCTCACCCTCCGAAATGCTGCCTCTCTGTCAGAGGCAGCAGTGCGGGGTGGGGAGGGGGCAGGAGGATCCAGTGTTCATGGGTAGCCAGCTTTTAAGCCAGCTCCTCAAAGGCACTGGCTGCCATTCCGCAAGGGGGTGGGAAATGCATGTAGTCAGCAAGATTAACCAATAAACGTAGGCTTGTCATTTAATCGTGTAGTTGTCTACATGTTGACATCCCTGTTATAATTATTGTTTTGTTTAACTTAGTGGCTCTTTCTGAGGACTTTAGCATATATGCAACTTTACATAAATGGAGCAGGACATTAGGTTTAACATAATATATTTATAATGTAATTGCAGTGCCCAACAGCCCCAACTAGATTAGGGCCCCATTATGCTAGATATTGTAAACTCAGAGCAAGAGGAGAGCCCCAGTCCTGAAGATTTTACAGTGTAAGAAGACACACACACAAAAAGAAAGTTAGAGATTGATTCCCTAAATATACTTTGATAAGATATATAGTACTTATTGGGCACAACTCCACTCAGGCTCCGACACAATTCTCATAGATTTGTGTAGCAACTGAGAGCTGAATATACACATTGGCTGTGTCTACACTGGGCCACTTATTCCGGAAAATCAGCCGCTTTTCCGGAATAAGCTGCGAGCTGTCTACACTGGCCCCTTGAATTTCCGGAAAAGCACTGACGATCTACTGTAAGAAATCAGCTGCTTTTCCGGAAAAACTATGCTGCTCCCGCTCGGGCAAAAGTCCTTTTTCCGGAAAACTGTTCCGGAAAAGGGCCAGTGTAGACAGCACAGTAGTCTTTTCCGCAAAAAAAGCCCCGATTGCGAAAATGGCGATCGGGCTTTTTCCGAAAGCGTCTACATAGCCACGGATGCTTTTCGGAAAAGGGCTTTTCCGGAAAAGCATCCTGCCAATGTAGATGCTCTTTTTCCAGAAATACTTATAACGGAAAACTGTTCCGTTTTAAGCATTTCCGGAAATTCATGCCAGTGTAGACGTAGCCATTATGTGTAAATGTTCCATGTATTAAAATAAATGGAGTCATTTTTGCCTCATTTCACACTAAGTTGTACTTGAAATAATTGGGAATGCTTTCAGACTAAGGAGCTTAATGTGAGTAAGAGTTGGTAGAATCAGGGACTAAAAATTAATTGGCATACACAACACTATGCCTTAGAAACAGATATTTACGTCCATTTAATCAAAAATTGCATTCTTTATGAAGGAACAATTGAGACATAAATATGTTTGCTTTTAAACACTAAAGTAAATGTACAATAAAGTGCCATTTGTTTTAGGATTTTTCATGCATGTTCATTTGCCCCTAAAATAAGATGTGATCTAATGATGGAATGAGAAATCCTGGACTCTAAATATCCTGGCTTTTTGTACTCTGGTTTCTTTGGACTGAAGAGTATATTGTTTCAACATAGCTTAGTGGGTGTTTTGGTGGAGTCTTATTTTCCCCTATATTCACTCCAGAATCTACACTGACTTATGCTAGCATAGACCCTCTATGAGGTCACTGGTGATAAGAGGTTGTAAGAGTAGTATCTGTAACAAGCACTGTCATCTGATAGGTGAATCCTTGTTTTCTGGCTCTAAGGATTTAGTTGTCTTAGGGAGATTAAACTGAGCCAATATTTTCTGGATCTTGCCCTTTGAATACATTATATTACTCTTTATTTTTTCCTTTAGCCTGTATATAGATGTTTAAATAGGACAAATAATCCTAAATTATTGTGGGAGGAAAATTCAGTTAGAAAAAAAACCTTGCAGAAATGGTTTGTTAGCCCCGTTTCCACAATGTACTTTGTTCTTTCTTGTCCCAGCCAGTAAGAGGTGTGATATATTATTCTATTTGAAGCTGCAATGGCGTGACTGAGTTTGCTTACGTACCCAATAATTTCTTAATTGCGCTGACAAATGTTCATTGATTGTCTTTCTCTGGAGACTTTCAGTCATTCTGTCCCCTTGAACTGTTGATCTGCCTTGTCTACAGCTCTTCAGATTTCTGCGGAGTTGCAAAATTGAGCCTTATATATATTCATGTTTATTTCTAACCAAGAGTTGTGCCATTTTCAGCTCACTAAGAGCACATCTACACAGCAGTGTTACTTCTAAATAATTAAGTGAGCGTCTACACAGCAAGCCTGTTATTTTGAAATAAGTTTGAAATAAAGGGTGTTTTACTCCGAAATCCGTAACCCTCATTTTACGAGAACTAACCCCTATTCCAAAATAGTTATTACAGAATAGGGTGTGTGTAGACAGCACAATTGTGGTTATTTTGAAATAAGGGACCTCCAGGGCTTCCCACAGGTGTCCACCTGGCCACTGTCCACACTCATCAGAACTCTATAGTTCCCCTTCCCCTGCAGCCTTTAAAGGTGTAGCCAGGGGGGAAACAGTGTATGGCACACAGCAGGCCCAGCTCGCACCATGCCATACAGCAGCAGCCATCCCTGTACACTCTGCTGCCATGCCAGATCACAGCACTACACCTGAGCCCCCCACAGCTGCCAGCACAGCTGCAGGCAGCTTCCAAGCCCCTGCCTGGTGGCAGAAGAGGCAGGCGCCTTCCTGGTCTGCTGCAGAGATCCTGGATCTCATTGAGATCTGGGTGAGGAGACAAATCTCCAGGATCTCTGCACCAGACAGAGGAACTGCATCAAACAGATGGCCAGCAGCCTGGGGCAGAGGAGACACATCTGCACCCAGCAGGTGCAGATGAAAGTGAAGGAGCTGAGGCAGGCCTATACCAAGGCTAGGGACCTCAGCTTCTCCTCCAGGGTGGCATTCCAGAGCTGCCAGTACTACGACCAACTCCACCACATTCTGGGCAGGGTGTCAGTCCCTTCCCCACACTCCCGTTGTGGACTCTGGGTGGGAGATGCTCATTGTCACCCTCCTGGAGGGCAAATCTGGGGCTGAGGAGGAGGAGCAGACCTTGGGATCCACGATGCCCCGCCGGCCAGGATCTCAACCTGTCCTGGAGCCCTTATCATCTTCCCAGGATGTTGCCCAGGAATCAGACGAAGCCGGGAAAGGCCCATCAGGTGAGCTCCGTGACTGTCCCTAGACACATCCAGGGGGAGGGGGCGGGGTGGCGAGAGGCTGCATGCTCCTCGCTTGGCCTTCTTGGCCTGTGCTAGTTGGTGCACATGAGGTGCTGGTCTGGAGCACTCAGCCCCAGAAGGCTGCCAGAGAGGACCCTTGTGCTCCTGCTCACAAGGTTCCTGCACAGGATTACCTTAGTCCTGAACCCCATGATGGGACACCCTCCCACCACAAGCAACAACAAAGGAGACTGGGGTCCGGGCCGGTGACGGACGGACACACACACACACACACACATCAGGGCCACACTCTTGGGGCAGCATCTGCTCCTGGGTGGGCATAGTGAGGTGGAGGACACCGAGCCCCTGCTAGGAGAGCCTGCTGGGTGCGGGAGGAAGTAAAGGGACCCCAGGAGCACCCTCCCCAGCAAGTGGCATCTGCACTCACACACACCTCCCCCCTAACAATCCCACCCCTCCTCCAGTGGGCAGGGATAGAAGTTCTCTCCCTCCAGGACACCGCCAGTACTGGACCCTGTGTATGCGTGGCACAGAGGGAAGCTGAGCAGCCCTATCATCCCCCTCGCCTGCAGGCTCCTGGCCTGGCAGGCACTTTCCCTTGCCTACTTGTCCGTAGGATGTGGGGGTAGCGTAGCTCCTCCCGGGGACATCTGTGACCCTGCAGGAAGGGGCCTGCTGTCTAGGCCACTGATGGCCTTGCTCCAAGCATATCACCTTCATGGGACCCGAGACCTTTCGATGTTGGCTCAGAGATGCGGGAGAGGCTTCAGGCACCCTGTCTCCTGGGATGACTGCCCTTCTCTTTGTTCTTCACAGCTGGACCAGCTGCGAGTGAGGCACCCAGAACACCACCTACACCATCTTCCCAACCCTGTGGGAGCCACTGCCACAGACAAGCCTGTGAGGAGCTGGAATGGAAGCACATCACTGCCCTGTGAGGCCTCCAGCGGTCTCTTGACATGGACATGGAGCTGCGCTGCACCACCTGGCGGGAGCTCTTGCAGCAGGCCTGGACCATGTGCATGGCTTGTCATTGACTGTCTGTTGGCTGCACCTGCCCTAGCTCCTTCCCCAGCTCCTGCCCCTCCAGCTTCTCCCCACTAGCTTCCCTCCCTCCCCCCATGGCCACCAAGGGCCCCACACACGTGGCAGTGGGACCACCCAAGGCAGGTGCCACTCCCAGCCTGATCCCTGAACCTCTCCTGCCTCTCTTCCCCCTTCCTTCCCTCTTCTCTCCCTTCCCATATTCTTTTCCCAGTTATATCTACCCCAATTAATCAAACAGTAGACTTTATTGTTTCAGAAAGCAAAGGTCTATTTTATTATATCAACAGGAGAAAGGGAGAGGGGGAACTGAGGACAGAGTAAGAGAAGGGTGGGGGAGGAAAGGCACAGAGAGGCAATGCACAGGCCCTTTGTGGGGAGGCCCTGGGAAGAGTCTCATTAGGGTCCTTGTGTGAACTCTCCCTTAGGACCTCTCAGATGCGCACAGCCCCCTGATGGGCCTGCCAGATAGCAGCCATGTGCAGCTGTTCAAAGGCCTTTCTGAGCTGCTCAGCCTCTGCTCCCCACCCTGGAAGGAACATTTTTCCCTTATTTTTGCCTATGTTATGCAGAACACAACAGGTTGTCTCACTTGGAGGACATTCCACTCACCAAGGTTAAGGCAGGTCAGGAGACAACGGAACCTCCCTTTCAGACCCTTGAAGGTGCCCTCCACCCCAATGTGGACCCTGCTGAACCTGGCATTGAAGTATTCCTTGCTTTGGTCCAGGTATCCCATATAAGGCTTCATTCAGGGGAGCAGAGGATAGGCAGCATCCCACACTATGCACATTGGCATGTCCACATAACTGACTCTGATGGTGTGGTTGGGGAAAAAAGTGCCAGAGTGCAGCTTCTCGTAGAGGCTGGAGTTGCCAAAGATGTGAGTGTCGTGTCTTCCCTGACCACCTGATACTGATTTTCGTGAACTGGTCTCAGTGGTTCATGGGGGCCTGCAGGACCATAGTAAAGTGGCCCTTGCAGTTAATGTAGTCATATGCCCGTGGTTGGGGGCCCACATGGGGATGTGGGTGGTGTCAATGGCCCCCCCCTCATTTGGGGAAGCCCATGGTGGCAAAGTGGGCAACAATGGGGTTCATATCGCCTAGGATCTCCCCACGCCAAACTGGTTCCCAATAGAGCGGTAGCTGTCAGTGTTGGCGAGCTTCCACAGAGCGATAGTGACCAGCTTTTGCAGGGGGATGACAGTTCTCATGTGGGAGTCCCATAGCATGAGGGCAGGGGCGAACCACTCACACAGCTCCAGGAAGGTATCCTTCCACATGCGGAAACTCTGGAGCCACTGCTGGTTGTCCCATCGCTCCATGACAATCTGGTTCCAGCAGTCGGAACTGGTGTCCAGTTGCCAGAAGCAGCGGTGTACGGTGTGCAGGGAAGGGCAGGAGGGGCTGTGCTTCATGAGCAGCATGCAGAGAGAGGAGAGGATGGGCCCCACAATGAGCTGGGGGTCCTGTTCCTACTGAGCCAAGAGGGCAGCCTGCAGAAACTGCAGCAGGAGGTGCAGCATGGGGTCTAAGAGCCGTCATCTGCTTGGAGGCAGGTCGACTCCATGGCTGGAGTGTTGTGGTGTCCACAAGGGCAACCAGAGCAGGCAGTGAAAAGGCTTTGCTGACTCTCAAGGAGGTAGGCAAAGGACAGGAGTGTGAGACATGGCTGTACGGGGGGACCCTTTAAGCTTGAGCCTCAGACAGCAGCTCCAATAGGTGAATGCTGTCCTGATGTCCTGCCTGAAGTGCTTCCAGTTGGCCTTAAATATGTCCAATGAGTGTGGATGCTCTATTTCAAAATAGCTAATCGCTATTTCAATTGGCATTTGCTGTATAGACGCACTATTTTGAAATGTGCAGTGTAGATGTACCCTTGCAGAAAGCCATAAAACCTTATACAGTAGCATGGAAGGAATACCATATATTGTAAGAAGCTATAATCTCTGACATGGTGGGTTTCCCATAACATCTCACTCACTGAGTGAGTAAAATGTTACAATTCTTCATTGTTTCTTTGAAATACACATAGGGTTGCCAGATACATTCACAAAAAATCCCAAACATGGTAGGGAAAAAATTTGGTTGATCAAAAGAAAAAAAAAAAGGTTCACTGCACCTTTAAATCCCCACACTTCCCGCCAGATATGTCAGGGGAAGAATGTCCCCACTGGCCTTCCGTTCGAGAAAAACAGAAAATACCGGACATTTTATATGTAAAATGTCCGGTATTTTCTGTTTTTTTACCGGACAGGGGCCACAAATACCGGACTGTCTGGGCAAAAACCGGACACCTGGCAACCCTACATACACAACTTTTCAACATTTACATATTACCTATGGAAAAAATATTGTTGTTAGAAGTAGCTTTCCATTGAAACTATATTTACTTTATTTTTGAATTTCATGGAAAGGAGATTCAATATGTAAAAAAATAGCTGAAGTATGACAAAATAGATCAACTATTACTTAAAAGCTTCATATCTTCCAATGCAAATAATTAATTTATTTCTCAAAAAAGATATTAACTTCTAGTGTAATAAAGAAAACTGTACAGCAGCTTAAGGAACAATTGTGACTGATTTTAAAATAGTCAGTTCTGATCCCTAGGCTGAGGTTTTAAGCCAACCGTATAATTTGATTAATATTCCATCATTACAGATCTTTGTTTCTGAAATAACTGTAACTGAGATTCTACTATAAATGCCACAGTTATGATCTGATCAGTCAACAGCACAACTCATTTGGAACTAGAAGTATGCAATCAGGTAGTAACAAAAAACAACCCCTTCCCCTGTAAGTTACTAAAAATATAGGGAAAGTAGCATTCTTGTTCATAGTAAAGTTTCAAAGTTGTATTAAGTTAGTTTTCTGTTGTAAACTTGTGAAAGTTTTGAACAACTCCTATTCTAGTGATATTCATAACTCTGAGGTTCTACTGTATGACCCAGGATTCCTACAACTATTAATTTGTGAGATGATGAAATATGATCTAATTGTTTTTATTTTTTTCCAATGTATCAAATATATATTGAAAACATTAATCCTATACTTGCAGATTTAATAATTTAATGCTAAATTCTTGCTTTGTCCCATACAGTAAAGGGGAAGTGACACAAAGACGAAGTAAGGGCTAGTCAGCTTTGTTGCAATTCCAACACTAAAAGGCATGCAGGTCTGTTTTCAAGATGCTTTCTACAGACCTCATAGTATCCAGAAGTGGATGGGGAGCAAGCAGACCCGTACTCTGTTCCTTCCCCCTCCACCAGCAGAGAGGGACAGCTGCACAAAGCATTGTTGCTCTCATTAAGGGGGCATAGCAGTTCATGTTCCCTGCAGCACACCAGGGAGCTCTGGGAAAGTTTTTCTGATGCTTACCCTGATGCAGTGTGCCTCTTAACCACCCTATGCAGGTCTGAATTAAAGGGACAATCTAGCCATTAAAGGATATTTCTCTCACCAGTATACTTAGCCTTGATTTTGTTTAATCCTATTGTTTCATTTTAGTAGGGAGAGATATCCAATAATTTTAATTTATGATAATCTGTCTAATATTTTCCCCAATAGTGCCTAAAATTGAGGTTGGAATATCCAAAATGAAGAAGAAACTATTTTTTTTTTACTTGAAACTTCGTTCCTTTTCTTGGTGTCAGTTCCTTCCAGCCACTTATATTTAAACTGTATATTAGTTTGCCTGCAGTAGCTAATTTTTTAAAATATCTTCTATTTCAACATCAAGTTGTCTGGGAAAGATTGTGATTTCTGGATAACTACTGTATTGTATGATCCTTAAAAAAGAGACATATAATACATCTTGAAGCAATAGATGTAAAACTTTTTGACTATTTGGGTCCATTGTTTAGATTAAAATGTTATTTTTTCCCCTCATCACAGCTGAAGAGAGCTTCTCTGACAGTTTTAAATGACATGCACAGCTGGTACATGGCTGCCATGGGAATGTATTGTAGCAGTGTGAAATTTAAATTAGTGCACAGTAGCAAATGTTTCCTCTCTAGCAGCATATTTAAAGTTTGAGTACCCAGTATTAGTCACATGATGTAAGAAACAATGCTCTTTAATGACTCTTTCTGTTGCAGTGCAAGAATGCTTCAGCTCAGTCTTTTTTTTTTTTTTTAATGGTAATTATATAAGTGAGAAATTGTTTAAAAAAAACCTTGATTTAAAGAGGGCTCCTTTCCCCATTTCCTGGGGGAGCCAATTTTATCCTTAATTACATGTGTGTAACTCCCAATGAAATTATTAAGATTTAACCATGTGAAGGGACTGCAGAACCATTTCTAGGGTTGGTTTGAATCCAACTTCCTAGATTAAAAAAAGGAATAAGGGCAAAGATGGAAAACCAAAGTTAATGAAAGTCTATGAATTTTAAAAACTATTTTACAGACTAAACTTGCAACAAGTGATGCTTTATCTTCTTGTTATGCTGACCATCTCTTAAATCTGACCTTGTTGTAAGAATCATTGCTGTATGATAATGCTCTTGCCTTTATCATTTTATAAAATATGTTAATTTCAGGATACAAAAATAACTTCCAAGTTAAACAAAAAATGAATTAACTTTGATCTTAGCAATAGATTACAGTAATATTTCTTTTAATGCTACTAATGCTTACATATTTACAGCCATTATTTTGTAGCAATGCCACCCCTGCAAGAGAGGTTTTACTATAAATTTAGCTTCACATAGAGTGGCCTGGATTAGGGATGCTAAATTTAATGTAATCAACTAATCGACTAGGTGATGAATTTTCCATCAATTAGTCAATAAGTGGGGGAGCTGCAGAGGGGTTAGTTCCCAGCCTGGGATGTTATAAATAAGCCATAATCCATTCACTGAACAGGGTTTGGGATGAGGTAATGTCCAGTAATGTCATATTCATATTTGGATTTCTTAATAAAAACACCATGGAAACGGTGAAGTTAAAGTGGTCAACTTTAAGCCAATCAGTTTACATAAAGTTATATCAGTACCTGTAGTATTCTGTTATACTTACTATAGTACATAACATGAGTATTTCCAAAGGAGTAGCTATTTAGCCATCTAGGCAACTGGTGTGAGACTATAAGGATGATCACTATGACTTTGGCTTCACAGCATAGTAGTTGGGCTATCTATATTCTAGTGATGGCTACAGCCAATTTAATTATATGGCATGCTATTCTCCTCTGCATTGCAGATTGTTTTAAACTTTACCACAATGGACCTGTACAAGAGTAGTCTCTGCTGGTATGACTATATTGAAGTAAGAGATGGCTACTGGAGAAAATCACCTCTGCTTGGTATGAAACCATTTCCCCACTCTGCTGTCTGTAATTACCAAAATTGTTCAACGTATAATTAACACACAGAAATTAAACTCTTTGCTTGCTATTCACAATAATGTTGCAAGCCTTTAAAAACTGTAAAATGCTCAGGAAATATAAATAAATTAAAAAACCTCCCCTCCTCAAAACAAACAAACAAGCCAACCAACCAATAAGGAAACAAACTTTAATCTCAATGGAACAAGAGGTTAGTAAGTAGTTGCTTGAAACCAAGCATGACAAACAAGTATGCATGTGCTTAAAGTAACTGTTCATGCAGCATTTCTGTTTTTTTAAATAACTAGGTTGCTACAGTTTTGATGATAGAACTTTTTGACTAAGTAGTCACTGCTGCATGCACTACCAGTGTACATAATTAGCAACTGACTACCTGTGAGTAGGAAAGCTCTACTTATGAGCTTTGTCTCTGTAGTTGTTCTGGTGTGGTTACAAGAGGGAGAGCTTTCAGTTTGAGTAATCAACATTCAGCACATCAAGATCTCCTTGTAAGTCAATAATGCAGCGCATAAAGTACAATTTTCTTTAAAAAATAGTGCAGCTGGGAAGGTTTGAAACCCTTATCTGCCATGATCAAGTAGTGGCATGCTGGGACATGTACTGTGTAGTATACCTTTTCTAAATAAAAAGGTAGGCACTGGTACTTATTGCTTCAGGCTGCATTTCAGTAGGATGTAGGCAAGCAAAAACAGAGTAGTTAAACTGAAAAAAACTGATATTTTATAGTTTTGGCCTTTTTAACTAATACAGTGTGTGCTAGAGCTGTTCTGTGGAATTAAATACATTACATGCTACTGCATATAAATTAGGGTATTCATACCCATGATAAACTGTAGATTTACATGATAAATTATGTATATTATGATCTTTTGACCGCAGTCTGCCTTCTTATCCCATCCACTTAAAAAAGCTGTCATTTTTAAATAAAAAAATGTATAGATTGAGAAGCATTTCCATTTTTTCTCCCCACAATATTGGAATTTTTCCTCTACTTTTGCTGACATTATTCCAGTATGAGGCCCAGGAAGCATGATGCTCAATTCTTAATCAGACACAGCTTTAAAGTATATCTTTTGACTCATTCTGGATAGAAAGAGAAAACCCTCCTGCCCCCTCCCTCTATTAAAATTTGTGAGCCTCACGTATTAAAATGTACAAAGTAAATATTGTTAAATCAACCTCTAAGAAGTTTTCAAGGAACATTTTTTTCTTACTTTGCCTATCTGTAAATATCTATTATCATCAGTGAAAATATTTTTGTTCATTTGTGTGTAAGGTGAAATCAGCATTTATTGATAAAAATGGAATCCTTCCAAGCCTATTCATAAAGTGAAACCACACATGCAAGTGCTTGTAGGATTTGGGCCTGAAACATGACATAAGCTTATTCATTGCTTGTTTTTAGGCAGGTTCTGTGGTGACAAACTGCCAGAAGTGCTCACATCTACTGACAGCAGAATGTGGATAGAGTTCCGTAGCAGCAGCAATTGGGTAGGAAAAGGTTTTGCAGGAGTTTATGAAGGCAAGTCACTGTAAAGTTTAAAGATGACTTAATTATATGGATAATGATTAACAAGAAATTCTTTAATACCAGGACAAAAGTGGGCATTGATAAAATAATTAATTTTATCTGAAATTGGTTTCTAATTTTTGAAAAGACAGTTTGGTTGTTTTGGTATAGACCATCAACTTTATAGCTGTATAATTTTGAAATTGCTGATATGATCACATTACAGATGTCATCCTTTCTAATAGCATAAGTAATGATGGTCATAAGTATATCTTGCACATTTTTAAAAATATTTAATTAAATAATAATTGGAAACTCCCTTCAACTTCCTCAGTAGATTTTGAGTTCTGTTCTTTCGCACGTATCTGTGGCTACGTCTAGACTGCAAGCCTCTTTCGAAAAAGAGTGTCTAGACTACAACCAGTACTTTTGAAAAAGCAAGCCGCTTTTTCGAAAGAGAGCACCCAGGCAGTCTGGATGCTCTCTTTCGAAAAAGCACAGTTTGCATTACATAGTGCCTTTTTTGGAAAGAGCACTTTTGAAGAAAGGCATTCTTCCTCATAAAACGAGGTTTTCCGCGGTCGAAAAAACTGCTGCATTCTTTCGATATACTTTCGAAAGAATGCGGCAGCAGTCTAGACGCAGGGGAAGTTTTTTCGAAAAAAGGCCACTTTTTTCAAAAAAAACCCCTGTGGTCTAGATACACCCTAAATGTTTGCATTACAAAGAATATTGAGGGAACAGGGATGAGCCTGCAACTTTGAGGTTGATCAGAGCTTTTACTCACAATAACATTTCTCTCACACCGGATCCTAGGCTCAAAAGTGAGAAAACATATACAGAGACTGTAAGCTGTTTGGGATGCAAAACATAAAGAAATATTGGGGTCTGGGAGTTGTTGCATGTTTCTTATTAGATATCTTGTTAGAAGGCAGCATTGAAGCAAAAAGGTATTTAATATTTTGTTCTGTGTTTTTAATTCTGTACTTCCCCACCTTCCTTCACAAAATCTGGTTCTACTCCTGCATATACACTACTGTAGTTTAAGTAGATGAGAAAGTTAATAGACACCTGCTTGAAATACAATGTAGCCCAGTTTAATACTCTTTAGTAGAAAGCAATGTGATTGAGCCCACAACTGTTTAGTATGAGTGTAGGTTCCTGAAAATACTTATGCATTTGAGTAACTTTACTCATGTGAATTGCTTCACTGAACACAAAGTGTAAGTGTTTCCAGGTTCAGACTGTAGTTTGTAGCTAAAGATTCATAGATTACTTTATAGGATGAAGTTTCTGTTTCTGTTTTTAATGAGGCTAATAAACTCTACATAAGGATATAGCTATCCATGAGAAATGTATGTTACAATAGTCCCAAAGGGCATAGTAAAACTGAAATTATTGTGACAATTTTAATAATGTCTTTTTAAAAAGTCATAAATCAAATATATCAGTGATTCTAGAGTCTTCCCTAGTGTTATTAGCACTGAATTATTAAAACAGTAAATATTCTGTGTAACTAAAAATGTGCAGTAGTTTATACTGCCAAGCTTGATTTCAGTCATAACCTATTTAGAGTGTGTACATTTTTTCCATGTATAATTTTATCACCACACAAAATCTGTCAGTGCAAGAAGAGGGGAAAATATCAGTATTGAAAATATACTTAGACTGAGTTTTATACTTTCATCAGCAATCTGTGGAGGCGAGATCCACAAAAATGAAGGCCAGATCCAGTCTCCTAATTATCCTGATGACTACAGACCAATGAAGGAATGTGTGTGGAAAATAACAGTGTCAGAGAACTACAATGTCGGATTAACCTTTCAGGCATTTGAGGTAAAGCCATTTAACTGATCTCAGCAAATCATCTAGTGGATAACTGACAGTGCCATTTAAGGGAATCCTCATTAAACCAATGAAGAAACAAAGAATCTCCCCTCCACCCTTGGAAAAAAAAAAAGTCTGGTGCTGAAGTTTCCTTTTCTTGGGACCTTTCCCGTTGCAAAAATTTTCAAGAAGATTAAAGGGATTTTATGTTATCTGTGCTATTTGAATTGGAATGTTTTAAGTACTGACAATAGTTTCTTTTGATGAATGCATAATCCTGTTCCGCGCAAGGCTGCTTTAGGAGTCTATTAAATAATAGCGCTATTATTTCTTTTCTAAATCTAATTGTAAAAAAAAAAACCCAGAGAGAATGCCTTTCTGGAAAGAGACTACTATTTTCTCTTATTTTGAATGCAGAAACAAGTACTGTATTTTTTTAAAAAAGCCAAATTCTTAAAATGATCCAAAAGCTTTTATATTTTTTTAAATTTAACATCTGTATAGTATATCTCTATAAATATTTTTATTGAATGGCACAGACCAGTAAACTTGTCACTAAAACAGGCAACTGATATCTCATACAACCCATTTTCTATACTTTATATGCTGGTTTGGATTTCATGGCTAAATTTAGTAATACGCTTTGTCAGCTTTTTAAAAAAAATATTTCACTAGTGCATGAATTTAGGAACCAAGGCTCAAATTAACAAAGATACTTAGATGCTGAAACCTTGAATTTAGGTGACCAAGGTCTTGTCTATGCTTACCGCGAGATCAACACCCCAGAAATCGATCTTCCGGGGTTCAATTGAGAGGGTCTTGTAAGTCCCTATCTCAGTGCCTATCTCTAGCTATTCATTTTATAGGTCACTCAGGTGCCTTATTCAGGTTTTGTGCAGCTGCGTGGTGTTCCTGTAATTTCCAGTTTTCCTAGAAGTAGTTCTTAGTTTTGCAATACTCAAGTCCTTTTGTGTATCCAGGCAAATATATCTGTCTCTTTCGTCTCTATTATTCCTGGTCTTTCAGCTTTTAAGTGATATCCCACTCTTAGAAATCCATGAGAGTTCTGACACTGAATTATCAAAAGATCAGGCCTAAGTGGCAAAATTTACCATCATTTTTGACCATTTATAATAAACACTAGAAGAAGCTTTCATTTGTGTTACCTGCAGTCTCCCATCTTTTTGTCAGTACTAAATTAATCTCACAATACACAAGGTGGGATGCTCTTCCCCTGCTCAGGGATCACTTTAATTGGTAGTTAGGCTTTCACTGTCCTGGCTCAGAGTTGAAAATTGTTTCAAATTATCATTATTTTCAATAATTCCATAGTTCTTAATAATAACTTTCTCTATTAAAATGATGAGATTTTGTCATAATAGATCAGGATCGATTAGGGCAGCTCTTTTAAATCTGACAGTAAACAAGATTATTTTGGTTAATGGACAAGAATTGCCTTTCCTGCAATAGCTATATTAACAACAAATCTAGAGCAGCGGTTCTGATTTTTATTACTACCTGAGAGGAATCAGTTTGTCTTCTATGAAATGGCAAAAACAAACAAATGAAAAAAAAACCTCAACCCTTTATCCCTTTGCCACATATAAACAAATCAAGAAACATCCAACTTTAAGCTTATATTAGCAGCATCTCTTGCTAAGGCTCTCATATCTTGGTGTCACTTTTTGGTTAAAGAATTTTTGCTACACCTTCTCTTGTGCTGAGAAAGGAAGTGTTTGGAAAAGATTTCAAAGAAATTAAATCAATACTGGATACACTTGTAGCTGCATTGTAATCCCCCTCAAATGTATTAATTTATTAATATTAAGCATTTTTTGTAGTCTCGTGTATATCTCTGAAAGAACAATTTGAAATGTTCTGATGATAATGACAAAAGGAATCATATATCCTTAAATATCTATAGCAAATCTGGATTCAAAGATGTCACTTTTATTTCTATATACTTAGTGCATTGCCCAGAAAAAGAGATGAAAAAAAATCCGAAGCCCTTGTGTCAGCTTGGACCAAAAATAGTGAAGAGCAGACAGAAGTTATTATAATGTGTTTGTGAGAAAATTATTTGTTTCTCCTTTTGAAAGGTGCTTTTATGTTTGATAAATTCTAATTGTACATAATGCAGTAAAAAAACTTTATAAATAACCTCCAGTCTATAATTAAACCCCCAGAAAAGCCAAGAACTTCAAGCTTCATCACTGAGTCATCTTGTTTTGACTGCTGTGGGCATTGCAGCGTCTGGAGAGCGTAGGATTACCTGCTATTTTTTAGCTCACCAATAAAGAAATTATACTATGTGATGTTTTGAGAGCGCAGCATAAATATTAGCAAAATTAACTCCATTTCCTTGCTTTTCTGGTGTTGTAGAATCATTTTGTCTCACTCTCTGTCTCTCCTACTGGAGATGTTCCACTTTGTATAAATTATTCATTGGATCAGAAGAGAGAGTGACCTTGTAGCCCAGTGGTAGGGCATTCACTTGCAATGAGGGAGATCCAACTTACTAGTCTAAGTCATGCAGAGCAAAGACTTGAACCTGAGTTTTCCACATCCAAAGTGAGAGCTCTTCTATAGGCTGTTGACTATTGTGCGTTTGTAAAATAAATTCTGAGAAACTACCTGAGATAGTAAAGATTTTGAAAATAAGGAAAAAAAAAAAAAGAATCCAGACTCTTCTGCCAGTGGTGTTACCTCCAAAGGGGGAAGGGAAGTTTGGAGTTGTATGCATGCCTGCTTTGCCTTCTCCATATGCCATTCACTGTATAAAATATTAAATGTGAGAAACCTGAATTGGACTTGAACTGTGGCTCATAAAGATGAGGCCTGCTTGTCTCACCAGCCCACTAACACTAGACCTGGAAGGGACTTCGAGACGTCATCAAGTCCAGTCCCCTGCCCTCACGGCAGGATCAAGCACTGTCTAGACCATCCCTGATGGATGTCTGTCTAACCTTCTGTTAAATATCTCCAGAGATGGATATTTCACAATCTCTTTAGGCAATTTATTCAAAGTGTTTAACCACCCTGACAGTTAGGAAGTCATTAGATCTGATGAGACACCTCCTCTGTCTCACCTTGAGAAACACTGGACGTGAGACCAAGAGACAGTATGGAGCAGAGAATGGTTCAATGTTCTGCCATCATCCCACCTTTTTTATTCTCTTTTGGACCATATCCAGTCTCTTTCTCTGGATCACCACGACCACTTAAAGTCTTACCCGGATCAGCAGAGGCCCCTTTTTGGCCACTGCTGCTGTCTTCATTGAACGGATTTCTCTGGCTCTTCTTCATCCTCTTTTCATCGTGTTGCCCTGACTTTCTTTAGGAGACATCGGTAGCTGATGCTAAGTAACACTGTTACATTTTTTGCTTAAAATAATTGTTTTTATTTACTAACAATTTGAATGTTCTTCACCCACATGTAATTTGAAGCAGTGGTATTCTAAGCCTCTAATAAGGAAGGTTTATGGGCCTAATTTGAATTGAACTCCATAGGAGTCATTCTATTACTTTAAATAGATGGAGATTCAAACTCTGTGCTGGGACACATAACAGATTTTCACAGTTTAGCATAGCAGGTCTTTGCACAGCCATGCTGCCAGATAAGTCAACAGCATAATGTCTTAAAATATGAGGCTCAGATAAGGAAAACACATTTCAAATCAGTTCTTTTTATTTGTTGCCAAAGGGTTTTGAAGTTACTTATTACTTGCCCCAAATCACTGTATTTATCCTCTGGTTTATATTTCAGGTTGCAACTAGTTATTCTCTAAAAATAATTATCATCGGACCCACTTTCAGTGGTATTGATCTAAAAATAAATTAATTTAGTCAGATGATCACCTTACTTGAATGTTTAGTGTAAATCAATAGCACTTTATAAATTGGTTGATGCTTGGTTGGATAAACCAGTGATGCTTACCAGTTCCTGTTAATTGGTGGGACTGAAGCAGCTCTTTGCCCCACTACTGACAGAGGCGCTCCAGCCCAGCCAGAGCAGCCCATGTCCGCAGCAGGCCTGGATGTGTCACAGGCTGGGACTACTCTGGTCATCCCTAATGTGAAGTACATTTAAATTTATCCTCTAACCCCCTGAAAAACTGGCACTTAGTGCACATGTAGATGTGCACATGAAACTCCTACTGAAGTCAATACACTGATAATTGTGCCCCAGCTTGTTATGATGTTTCTTGCTCACCATCCTCACTCTGGTTCTGATGCCACTCATCAAAATACTTAGATGGATCTCTGTAATGCCTAAGACCCCGATCTTTCAAACACATAAGACCCACCGTTGTATTTGTTACGTGAATAGTGCCATATGTTTTGGACAGAAGGGGTGAAATTTATTCTTTTTAAAAAATTAAATAAACAAAAATAAGCATAAATAACAAAATGAATTAACAGTAAAACTGTCATAGAATATATTAATATTTAATTCCATATTACAAATATATTCTATTTGGAGATGAAATTTAGTTTGCTTGTATTTTTGAAGGGTAGTTCTTTTAATAGATTTGATTTGAGCCTTCTCCTTAACTAAGACATTTCTTTTTAAAACAGAAATCCTGCCATTTATTTGCATAACAGGTTTTCACAGAAAATATAATTTGATTCTACTGGATTTAGTTTTATAGGAAGGATTACATGTATTCCATAATTTTAAAAACATGGGATAATGTTTTGGGTAAAGCAGCCCCAAAAGTTTGGGTTACATTAGTGGGAGATTCTCTCTTTCCCTCTCTTTCAGAAGGTATCTGTCTGAGTGGGAGTTGCAGCAAAGGATAAAGCAGCAGCAGGGCCTTATAAACTTATATCTCATGAAACATATTATTATTAAATCCCAGAGTATGAGGCGCATACTCAAAGTGTCTCTATGCTGTGGGGTCTTCTGGCAGGAAGTGTAGATGAGATGCTCTACTCACGTATTTCTAGTCCAGCTAGGTTTCTCCCACTATATGCCAAAGTTTCAGTCAGCTTCCTGGAAAAGTGCAGGAGGGTCACCCAGGATCAGGAGTCTCCCAAGTGTAATAGGAAATCTGACAGTTTCAGAAATGTAATGATGACATTGTAAAATGTCATTACTATTAATTATTTCCCATTTTAGCAGGAAATGTGGGTAATTCCAGTCTGCCTCCCATACTCTCTAGATGCCTAAAACTCTATTCACTGCAGTACACTTAGCTTCCCACACCAAACTCTAGGATTAAGTTACATAAGGTAAAAAGCAGTAATGCAGAATTTTGCACTACATTGAAAATGAAGGGACAGCATAAAATTCATTGAATTAAACATCAAATTTAAATAGCACAAAAATAATTGTTTCCTGATTTATAATTCATTTTTATATTCAGTTGAGTAACACATAAATTTAGTTTGTCAAAAATTGCCTCCAAATCATTAGATTGTGCAGAAATCAGGTCTTCCGTGGATTTAGATCAAGCTTATTGTGGAATACATGGGACCTTGTTTTGTAGCTATTTAAACCAAAATATTTATTTTTTTGCAATTAAGCTGTTGTGTCTTATCAATATCTCAACAAATTTTGCTTCTGTTCATGAAAGTCAATGCAGTAACACACACACAGGCCTATAAAGAACCTTTCTGTTTTCTCCCATCAGTTGTTGTAGTCATTATGACTGTAGATATGTTCTTCCAAAGGAAAGAACAATTTCTATTCCACTGATCATAAAGAAGTTTTGTTTAGGTATGTGTCAGTCCATGGTTAAACAGAGTACTGTGGTATATTTACAGATTGAAAGACATGACAACTGTGCCTATGACTACTTAGAAGTCCGAGATGGAACCAGTGAAAATAGTCCTTTGATTGGCCATTTCTGTGGCTATGATAAGCCAGAAGATATTAGATCTACCTCTAATACCCTGTGGATGAAGTTTGTTTCTGATGGAACGGTTAACAAAGCGGGGTTTGCTGCTAACTTTTTTAAAGGTGTGTATTATATGGATGTGTATATACTATTGAAATATAGAAGAAATACAATGTTTGCTCTTTTACAAAGAACATTAAATATATAATATTGTTGGAATACAAAATTAATATTATCTTAGTTTTGTTCTGATTATAGTTAAGGTTCCTGATTTTCCATTACTTCTTACTCTATCTTCCTTATTCAGTCATCAGTGCCTAGGTAAACTAGGGGTAAAATATTAAACAATCAAAATGACAGTGTTTTACACTCCCTTTGTATGATGTAAATGACTACCAACATGCAAGGGGGTGAGAAATCAAACCCAATCTGTCTTCCTGATTTCTTCAAATGATTAATTGAATTTTGATAAGAGATATTATCACTCCTGCTAAACAAGTTCAGAGGAACATTATGTTGGCAGAGCTATAAAAATAATGGAAAGAATAGAATTCCAATAGAAATGGTATTGGCTGAGAGGTTCACTGTTATGAATGTTTGTGCATTTTTCCCCTCAATAGCAAATGCATCATTCTTTCTAATTCCTTACAGCTACATTGTCACTTTATTATCCGCTACCAGCAAGGTCAAGTGCCTAGTGGAGCTGCCCTCGGCAGCACCCTGGAAGCATATTTTGACTTTGAGAATCAGTCTGACTTTCAGGCTATGTCTACACTGCAGGCTTCTTGCGCAAGAAGCTTTTTGTGGAAGAGATTTTCCGCAAAAACTTCTTGTGCAATAGCGTGTCCACACTGCAAAAACGCATCGGAAAAGCGATGCACTTTTGCACAAGTGAGCGTCCAGACTGCATGGACACTCTCTGGAAAGAAAGCTCTGATTGCCATTAACAGAATGGCCAATAGGGCACCTGTGCTTCTTTTGATAGGCTATTTGTGTGCAAAAAAAAAAGGTTTCCTGTGCATCTTTCGAAAGAGCTCTTGCGCAAAAAGGAGTTATTCCCCGTAGAAAGAGGAATACAGCCACTCCCTGAGTTACGAACAAGTTACGGACCAACACTTGGTCCGTAACTTGAAGCGGTCGTAACTCGGATCCGCATTTGCGACCGCTTTGGTTGTAAGTGCGGATGGTCGTAAGTGGAGGTGGTTGTAACTTGGGGAGCGGCTGTACCTATACCACAAAAAACTCTCTGTTCTGTTGATTCACTGTAAATTTTCTTGCACAAAAATGAGCTTGAGGTGTGGGCGCTCCGTGAGTTTTTGAGCAAAAACTCTATAGTGTAGCCGTAGTTAGTCTCTTCGCTGCTCCAAGGAGGAAATCAACTGCAGCAGGATTAGTTTTGCCATTCCAGTGCTTTCATAGTGTTTAATGTGGTGGGAAGCCTGGAGCCAAGGCTCCATACAGTCCTCCCTGTATTTATCATTATTACTTAATGATGAGGATGCTGCCTTTGTGCACAGGGTGTGGAAGTAAAAGTGGTGTGGACTTGGACTCTGGAGCCCATGGTACAGGTAGTTTACTTCCCTTTCCTCTTTTGCCCAGCCACAAAGGGCTAGTGATGATCTAACTCTTCCTATCACTTTTCACCATGTACAGTACAGTACAGCACTGAGAGAGGCAAGGATAATTGCCAGTGTATATTTTATTTCAAGTGAGAATAGTCTTCATAGTTGTCACTGTGCAAGGAAATGAGAGACACTACATCTCAGGTGAATTTGAGTATGAATATTATGAGCATGTTTCACAGCTAGCAGAGATAATACCGGATTCCATTTTTTCTGATGCCTCTTGTTTCCTTTAATATCAGTAAAATGAACAGTGGGATTTGAGGATTCTGTTAATCTGGTTTTGGGTATGAATTCAGGGCAACATACAAATTCATTCTGTTGGAGATAAAAGTGCCCTTCAAGTGACCCTGCTGAGGATTTCCGATCATTCTCTCAGTGCTTTACACAACACTTAGATTGTTGCTGCCTAAATTGTTGTATGCTGGCCACAAAGTGTTTATAAATTAGGTCTGTAGCTCTCAGTTGCTATTGTAGTGAAAAAGAAAAAAGTTTTATTTACTCAGTTTCAGGTCTTTAAGATTTTTAAAATGCTCCCGTCAGTAGAGATGATATGCTGTATAGATATGCACTTCACTTCCTGGAGAGAATATCGATCTGTTTAATATCAATTAGTGAAGAGGAAGGTAAAGATTTTTAATTAATACTTTTTCCCTTTTTTATGTGTCTTTGTAGAGGAAGATGAATGTGCCAAACCTGACAATGGGGGCTGTGAACAGCGATGTGTGAATACCCTGGGCAGTTATCAGTGTGCTTGTGATCCTGGCTATGAACTTGGACCTGACAAAAAGAGTTGTGAAGGTACAGTACACTGCTAATTTAAATAAGTCTTAAAACTGAGAGGGTATGTCATTTTAGAAAGCCATCTTTTGTATGCTGCAGCTTATGCAGTGGTAAGTGTATAGGTATTGGCCTACACTTTGAAAAATATCCTCCACTGTACAATGTCTGTTTATAATAATCTTACATATTTAACATTGATTACTAATTTATCCTGTTCAAGTTTTATTGTAATTCAACTGGAAAAGTATATATAGTAGAATTTTGCTAATGTACACTTCACTGATCCACACACTACATGTCGGTAGAAAAGTGAATTTTCTCTCTGGGTATGTCTAGACTACAGGGTTTTTCCAAAAAAAGTGGCCTTTTTCCAAAAAAACTTCCCCTGCATCTAGACTGCTGCCGTGTTCTTTTGAAAGTAAATGGAAAGAATGCAGCAGTTTTTTGACCGAGGAAAATCTTGTTTTACGAGGAAGAACGCCTTTTTTCGAAAGTGCTCTTTCGAAAAAAGGCACTATATAATGTAAACAGTACTTTTTCGAAAGAGAGCATCCAGACTGCCTGGGTGCTCTTTCGAAAAAGCGGCTTGCTTTTCCAAAAGTACTGGTTGTAGTCTAGATGCTCTTTTTCGAAAGAGGCTTTTTCAAAAGTATCTTTCGAAAAAGCCTCTTTTGAAAGAGGCTTGCAGTCTAAATGTAGCCTCTGTGTCCTAGGAAGGATTTACCAACATAGCAACACACCAAGGTCTCAGATTTCAAAGACATCATTATTCTTATAAAATTATCTGACATAAATTTACCATTGCTACAATGTATTGCCATTAAAACTAAGCTTCACTTGCAACTCGAATGAAGCATAGTTTTGTGGTATGCTTACATTTGTTCACTTCCTCCCTCATTTGCCAAGATTTAATGATTGCATTGGGTTTCAACTGTTATTTTAAAGTGTCATTTTACTTATTTTTGCATTCTAAAATGTTATATTTTAACATGTAATCTGATATCAAAGCCATTTATTAAAACATAAACTAGATTTAATAATCATCTTAATAAATAAAAATGCTTCATAAATGGAAGATATTGCAAAATTAGGATTAGATTAAGATGTCTCTTAACCCATAATACTGAACATATGTACAGTAAATGAAGCTCAGTACTAGTAATTAAAAGAGTGATAATCATATGCTAATTGACAAAAATTAGTAAATTCAGATGTCAGACAATGTTGACAGTTCTTATTTCATCTATTTTGCCTGAGTGTTATAAGGAGTCTGAGAACACTGCTCAGAGAAATGGTTCTCTTTAGATGAAGTTAATAGGTATTATTTTTTAATTCTCTGGTATTGTGGGATTAAACCAGATTTATGATAGTGTTGTAACTGTCATTATTTATTTTGTATTTAGTTACTTTGAGCTTTATTTAAAAATGTATGAAATATCTGTAGTGTACATACCTTATTAAGATGATGAGTACAGTAGTTCATAGGAAGTCATCTTGAGGGTTTTTGTTTTCAAATTCCTCAACATACACATTAGAATGACCCTGTGTCCCAAATATTCATCATGGCATTGTTATGGGATGTCCGGTTCCAGGCAGATGATGAATTCAGAGAGTGTTGCTTCTCATGAAGCCTGGTAAATACAGATAGAGACAGGATCTGGGAGGACTGTGTGTGGTATATGGAACTGGGTCAGAGAGAAAAGTGTGAATGTGATAAAGTATTGTGTATTGTTTCAATGTACTCAAGTGTCTTAAAATTAGATGGTAAGCTGTTCATAGAGTCAGAGAATCACAGAATACTAGAACTGGAAGGGACCTTGAGATCATCAAGTCCAGTCCCCTGCCCTCTCGGCAGGACCAACGTTCATGGTGAACCTTCCATAGAACCTGGTGTGGTAGCAGGATGGGAGGGAAAGTGTACTTCAAATGGCCAGTCCAGGATAGTAAGAGTCATCACCCCCTGGAATCCTGACCTGGTGCTTTCTGGAACAATCTAAGTTGAACTTTGTCATCTGGGAGGTCCCAAGATACTGTATCCAACTGAGTGAAGATGCTGGTCAGCACTGGATGCCAGGGATTGTTCTTCTTCTGTGTTCATATTATACATAATACTGTAGTACTATAGAGCCCTGACCGTGGCTGTTCTGTCTGGATACTACTGTAATACAAATCATATCTAAGAGAGCTGCACTTTTTAATTAATATGTTTCTGTTTATGTGGCTTCAGGGGAATCTGCAAATAAATGAGGTTCTTCCTTTTCATTTTATATTTCAGCTGCTTGTGGGGGACTTCTAACAAAGCTAAATGGGACTATAACCACACCAGGATGGCCCAAAGAATATCCTCCAAACAAAAACTGTGTGTGGCAGGTGGTTGCTCCCTCTCAATATAGAATTTCAATGAAGTTTGAGTTTTTTGAATTAGAAGGGAATGAAGTAAGTAACCATGAACTGAGAATTATATAAGTTAGACAACAGTTGCAGCATTATTCAGAAATAGAAATAGTCTAATGCAACAACACTGCTTCAAATATTGGCAATTTCCATTGAAGTTCTTGTTTTCATTAATTTTGAGTTTGGGGGTGTTTGGTTTGTACTTTCTCAAATATATGAGTATCAGAATGTATAAGTATTAAAAGAAATGACCTCTGCTGAGCTTCAGGTGGCTTTTTTGTAAACAAACTAAAACAAAACAAATGGATGAGGTATTAATTGGAGAGAATTAAAGAGAAGAAAAAATCTGGAGGAACTGAATTATGTGTAGAGAAGATCAGTACTAAATATGTATAACTTGGTTAAATGAGGAGTAATGGTGCATTATGGCCATCTATTACCATTTCAAGGTGAGAATCCTGAGAAGGGAAATTAACTTTTAGAGTAGAACAGACATATAATAAAGAACAATTGAATAAAACAAACAAAAGAAGAATTTAGATTGAATATCAAAATAGACTTGGATTGTGGAATAAACTCTATTATTTTAATTATTATTTTTAAGATCCCTGGCTTCAGATAATTAACTATAGTGCCTCTCAGTCTTTTACAGATATAGATTCATAGAAATATAGTACTGGAATGGACCTCTAGTCTAATCTAATACAGTCTATATGAAGGCAGGACTAACTATTATCTAGATCATCCCTAAGTGTGTGTCTACACAGAAAAGTTATTTCGGAATAATGGGCATTATTCCAAAATAACTATGCAAGCGTCTACACAGCAATTCCATTATTTTGAAATAATTTCAAAATAACTGCTGGCTTCCTCCAACTTCTGTAAACCTCATTCTATGAAGAATAACACCTATTATGAAACAGCTATTTTGAAATAAGGCATGTGTATTTGCTCTACTTCTGCTATTTCGAAATAGCCCCTCACCAGGGCCATTCTAAGTTATTCCTCCTGGGGATCTAAATTGAGTTAGCATGTCTGCATTAGGAAGCCTGCCTCGGACTAATTTTGAGGCTTCTCTGCAGTGTAGAAGTGCTATTTCGAAACAAGCTATTTTGGAATAACTATTCTGGAATAGCTTATTCTGAAATAACTACGAAGTGTAGATGTAGCCTCTATGTCCCAGATAATACCCATATAGCATGGCAGTTGTCTAACCTGTTCTTAAAACCTTCCAGTGATAGAGATTCCACAGTGTCTGCATGTAATTTGTTCCAGTGCTTAACTACCTGACAGCAAGTTTTTCCTGATGTCTAACCTAAATCTTCCTTGCTTCACTTTCAGTCTATTATTTCTCATCTGATCCTCAATTGAGAAGGAAAAAAAAAAAATCTTTCCCTTCGTTATAACAACCTTTTACATTCTTGAAGAATTTTATCACTTCTCCCATGTTAATTATTAACATCTCACAAATCCCTATAAAGTAAAGAAGACACTTCATTAGAAGAAAACGAAATGAAGCAAACTTTTTCCCCCAAAAAACTTCTTTTTCTAGTCAGCTCTGTATTTGTGTCTCCATTTTGTAGATGAGGACACTGAGGGTGCGTTTACACTGCACTGTAACTTGAAATAAGATACGCAAATTGATTTATTCAAGTTGCGTATCTTATTTCATTGCTATTTCAAAATAGCTTATTTCATCATTTGGTGCTGTCTACACAGCGCCAAATTTCGAAATAAAGCACTATCATGAAACCTTCCTTTCTCCTTGTAGAATGAGGTTTACAGGGTCATTGGAATAGCAAGCCTGAAATAACAGGCTTGCTAATTCATGCTTCCATTGCATGAACAATCTGAGCCCCTTAGCCACTATTTTCACTTAAGCTATTAAATTCATACGACTGTAAATGATTGATAGTTGGTCCTAAAAAGATTAGACATTTTTGGGG
Source organism: Rafetus swinhoei (assembly GCA_019425775.1). Taxonomy (NCBI): domain Eukaryota; kingdom Metazoa; phylum Chordata; order Testudines; family Trionychidae; genus Rafetus; species Rafetus swinhoei. The sequence goes on along the minus strand of CM033449.1, from coordinate 74,025,824 downwards.
TGGAAGGTTTTACATAGACATGGGATTATGCACTGAAAATATTATCCTGGGTAGTACGTTTTGCATAAAGAGTGATTCTTTTCTAAATGGCCTAATGAAAGTGACACAAATTTGTCCTCTCAATTATATTGGTACCACTGTGGAGAAGATGTTATAGCATTAAGAATGCAGATGTATATGTTCAAAAGAGAATCATTTGGTTTTAAATGTTTAGTGGGAAAAGACTTGGCTTGCAGAATTTCCATATTAAGGTAATATATTTTAGGTTATAGGGTGTTTTTAAAAAAGCACAAGCATCCACAACCCAAAAGTGTGTATGACTCAGTGATGGCTTAATTCTTCAAAGTGAACATTTGGAGGCCTTAGACCAATGTCCTCAGAGTTTTTCCCTTTTAATTAAAATGACTGAGTTATTAAACACTTCAAAATGTAGATACTACATATTCATGCATGAACTTTGTCTTAAAACATGTAATTTAAGAACTTAAATATGTTGTAGAATTTAAAATATATTAAAACAAAAGTATTAAATATGGAAAAGTCAATAAAATACTAGCATTATAGCATAAATCAACAGAAGATTTTACAATGTAAGTGTGAAGGCACTTACATGGAATTTTTTATCTATTTTTTGGCTAATACAAACATCTTTCTCATTCTTAGGTTTGCAAATATGATTATGTGGAGGTTCGTAGTGGCCTTTCTTCTGATTCTAAACTGCATGGTAAATTCTGTGGTACAGAAGTGCCTGAAGTTATCACATCTCAATACAACAACATGAGATTAGAGTTCAGATCAGACAATACAGTTTCAAAGAAAGGCTTCAAGGCCCACTTCTTCTCAGGTATTAAAAGTCACTCTTGTGTACTATGAATACTTCTGATCAGAGATGCAGTGAATCTTTCACAGTTTTTGTTCTTCATTGCACAGGTGATGCATGTGAAAGGCTTCTCACCTTTTGATTGTAGTTTTAATTTTCTGTTCAGTTTAATAAGATAATCAAATGTAACAATAGTTATCTTGAATTGGAATATGCATATTTAGACTATACCACATATATGTATATAGTCAGAAATATGTAAAATAGTAGGGTATTTTTCCTAACCGTACAGATTTACACAAACCGGGAGATGAAAAGGAAGGTTAACCTCCATTACAGCACCAGATTTCTGTTACTCCAGATTCTTTCTTTTCTTCTTTGTGTGCTTAATAATCCAAGTAATATGTATGATATATCATATCATACATCATACCTATACACACACACCCTCCAAAATGTAAGTACATATTATTTGGCTCTCCCTATCTCTTTTTCTTTTCTTATCAAATTGCACTATTTATGTCTTGCCTCTTGCTAGGTATTTGTTAAATACTGTATAACAGATACTTTTTATGACACAAGATTGCATAAGAAGAATTCTACTACTATTAACAGCAGATATCCTGCCACATGGACATATGGTTATAACAGAGTCCAAATACATGATTACTGGGACTATGATCCTGCAAACTATTGTTTTACTCATAAGTGTAGTCCCATTAAGGGCAATAGAGCACATCTTCAGCTTGTGCAAAATGTCATAGTTCCATAGGAATCGATGGAGCTAATACATTTTATACCTGTGGCAAATCTAATTTGCCACATGGAAGGTACCCATGTGCTTAAAGATAAGCATGTCCTTAGATATTTGCAGAATCAGGGCCTGTTCTTCCATAAAACATTGAAAAGTTCAAAATCAGGTAAGAAAGATTACTGCATTTAGGAGTTGAATTTTACCCTGTCATTTTCTGATAAAAAATTAAGGTTCTTGAGAGCTAGAGATATATAGTACCTAAGTTTAATATGCAGCAAATGTTTCACTAGCTTACTTTATTATTTTGCTTTTGGTTAAATGTTCTATTGTAGAAGCCTAAGTAAAAGCAGTTTGTGCTCTGGTTAGCTTCAGTAACTGATGAATGTATGATACATTTTGTAGCAAAGTTAAACAATATGGTTCAGGATATTACCTAAGTAATGTTGCTTAGATCTTTTACAAAGTGGGAAAAATATCTGTCAGAAGCTGTAATGTACATTGACAAGAAGTTTAAAGTTTAGCAGCCCCAAAAGGCAGTCTGATGTTTTCTTTTATGCCTTCTCCAATGGTTTATTCTAGCAGTGATGAAAGAGCAAAGTAAGTGATATTTCCCATACATCAGACAAAGATATTAACAAGTATTTTACCTCCTGAAAGCTTTAAACATATTGTATTTGCTGATAATCACATTTCTGTAGGCAGAGACATTGAGATCAGTTTCTGGTTTATATAAATGACATTTTTAAGTTCACAGAAGGGTACTTTTCCTTGTAAAATGCGATTGTAGATTGTTGTTATAAAGCTTTAATGGTTAACTATATTTTTGTGCCTATATAACTGTGCACATGAAACTTATGGGACCGATCCTCAAACCCATAAATTAATAGTCCTTAATTACATGCTTAAGGGTTACTCATTAAAGACAGTGTGTATTATGTAAATAAGGGCTAGGGGCCGGATTACTGTTACTATACAATATACATATTTCTGAGTTAAGGCATATTGTTTTGATATCTTTGAGTTATGATATATTGCAAAAGTAGCCCTGTTATTCACTATAATCTTCTTTTTAGCTGTAGCCCCACAGTTATGTATGATGAACATACTGGATATGGATTCTATTCAATATGCAATATCTTTTTCTGCATTTTTAATTGTTAATGAATTGTTTAAAGAATATTTAAGCCTATTAATAGTCATAGTTTAGGGGTTTTATTCAGGGGATGGGCTTGTCAACTTCTGTAACTATTGTTTTCCTTTGATCTCTGATTTGAAAACTACCTGAGTTCAGAAAACATTTTTTCTGATCATTTTAACTCAAAAATTATTTTTAAAGGGCTAAATTTAACACTGGATTAAATTCACTAAAGTCAGGGATGAATCTTAGCCAAAATGCTTTTTTGGCTAACAGGAAACCTGTTTTGAGTAGTGCGGATAGACCTTCAAAAATGGGTGGCCCACATGGGTATTCCATATCCATTGTATATTGTGAAATGCATTTATTTATCATTGGAATTATTTTCCACTACTCCCCATTCCTTGTTCACATTTTATATTTATTTTTCACTCTGTTTCCCACTCTTATTTCATTCTCACCATCCTTCATTGAATTGTTTTCCTCTGAGTTGCTTTTGTTCCTTTTATTACAGAACACGCACCTCATAATCTTTTAGTTTAAGTTAAACTTTGGAATCCAAGATGTTCATATGAGCTTTTGAAAGTAGATAAAAGAAGCTTGTCTTTTTCTTTATCAGAGCACTGATAAAGCAATTAGTCATCCTGTTCTCATTACTGGTAAAAAAGGAGTTAGACTTAAGTTTATCACCATAGAAAACATGTGCTCTTGATCCAGGCATTGAGGGTGCTATATGTATTGAAAGCTGCAGCACATATATTTTGACTACTAGAAGTTGGCATTCGATCATGACCCTGACCCTATGTTCTTTATTAATCCCTCATTTAATTATGCCTTATGAAAAATACAAGACTGTGCTTAACAAGTTTAAAATTAAACACTGTGTAGATTAGAGAATTTAGGTATGTATTATTATTTATCAGTTACAGTAGCATCAGAATGCCTTTAAGCATTGTACTAACATCATAATAGAATCAATATAACCTCTTAAAAACATCACTATTCTGATTATGCAGCCAGTCATTAGAAAAATCTAGCCAATATCTGTTTGGCAATATGCCCACCAGCAAAAGGTACATGCAATGTTAAGGAAGAGGATAGTGGATTAACACAATGAGGGAGAGGAACAAGACAATTGTAAAGGCCGCACCCAATATAACATTCTTATAGACATCCAAAAGATTATTTTGGGGCCTCTTTGCAAGAGAATTTCATAACTAGAGATATTTAGCCTTGAAAGTCTTGTTTACTTGCCAGCTCAGTATTGGCCAAACCTAAATTCTGTGAGTGGACCCCACCCCAACAGATTGTAAAAACTGAGCTGAGGGCAAGAGACAACCTAAATTATGAAGGATTTTATATTCTAATACTACAGCTTGCGTGTAACAAACTTCCAGGTGCTAACTAAAGGAACAAACAAGAAACTATATTGCGTAACATTTCCAATCAATGGAACAAATTTGACAGAAATCCAGTTAGCAGCACATAACAGTAGTCTACCTTGGAGTTGGCAAAGTCTGGTTTGATTGGGGCAGCCTTATGTCTCAGGGAACCTTCCATACAAACTGAAAATGGTAATAATCAAACCCACCACCATGTTGAAACACTGAGATCCATAAGAAATATTCATGTGTGACTCTTCTCCCCCTACCCTCCTCCCAAATTTTATATCTGTCCAACAGATAATAATTATACTGTCAGAATTACAGGCAAGTATATACTTTAAAGAACATCACCCCAGTCTTCCCTGGAATGGTTTCAGCAGTCTTAAATGAACAACACAACATAATGGATAGAAAAGAAGGCATAATGCTAGATATCATAAGCATTCCATTCCATTTCCTCTCACCAAATATGTGATCCAATGGGCTGCTTAGGTGAAGATGTATAAGTATCCAAAGCTGCCACCTTTTGAGCTCTTCCCCTCCTGGAATGAGCAAAGTGGAAAAACAGCACTGCACAACTCCTCCTGGGACTGAAAAGATTAGGACAGATCACCTTAGAAGAGAGATGAATAATGAGGAATATGATAAAAAGTATACAAAATAAAGCATTGTGTAGGGAAAATAGACCAGGAGTCAACAAATTCAAACCAAATTTTTAAAAAAGTACTTGTTCACAGCAGTGTGTAATTAGATGATGGAATTTATTGCCACAGCATAGCAATTGATATAGTCAAAAGATGACTAAAAAATATGGATTATCAATTTATGTGGATAACTAGACTATCCAGAGTTAGACTAGTAAACATATTTTTGAAAAAAAAATTGAAAGGATTATAAACATTCATTATTTAAAGTGTAAATACACTTTTAAGTACCATACCTTAGTAGGAAACTTTCCTTGGGGACAGGTTATCCCACAACTGACTACTATGGGGTTTTGTTGTACCTTTCTGTTTAGCAGCAGATCCTGGCTAGTGTTGGAGACAGGATACGGGACTGTATTGCCTACTGGTCTGATCCAGTAGGCTCTTCTTATGAATTTGCCAACAAACTGTTTCCGTATAAGACATCTCATGTAATCAAGTTTGATGTAAGAAATTATGGGAATCCTGTACTCCAAATCATACTTGCTAAGCTGATACTGACCCAAACCTCCCAGGCAAAATAAATAGTACAGGCCTTTCAGCATCTTACAGTCAGATCTCAACAATTTTTTAAAAGGGTGATTGGGATGACAGGTAATTATAGGGCTGTCAGCCTGACATCAGTCCTGACTAAGATAATTGACTGGCTGATTTAGGAGTCAATTAAGGAAGAATTAGGGAGAGGGGGGATGTAATTAATGCCAATCAACATAGTTTTATGGAAACTCAATTCTTTCAAACTAACCTGATATCTTTTTTTAATGGGATTATCAGTTTGGCCGACAAAGGTAATAAGGTTGACACAATATATTTAGATTTCTCTAAGGGATTTAACTTAGTATCACATCTGAATTTGGGTTTAAAAAACTAGAACAATGTAAAATTTAAATGGCATAGATTAAAACTGGCTAACTGATAGGTCACAAAATATAATTGTAAATGAGGAATTGTCACTGAATGGGTATGTTTCCAGTGGGTCCTGCAGGGATTGGTTCTTGCCCTTATGCTATTTAACATTTTTATCAATGACTTGGAAAAAAAATCATCACTGATAAAGTTTACAGATGACACAGAGTTGGGGAAGTGATAAATAATGAACAGGATAGGACACTGATTCATAGTGAACTGGATTGTTTGCTGAACTGGGCTCAAGAAAACAATATATTTTTAAATATAGCTAAACATAAGTATAGACATCTAGAAAAAAGAATATAGGCCATATATATAGGGGACTCTATCCTGGGAAGCCATAACTCTGAAAAAGATTTGGAGGTCATGGTGGATTAGCTGAACAGGCGCTCCCAGTGTCATGCTGTGGCCAAAAGAGGTAATGCAATCCTGGGATGCATAAACAGGTAACTCTAGTAGGAGTAAAGAGGCTATTTTACTCCATATTTGGCATTGGTGCTATGGCTGCTGGAATAATGTATCCATTTCTGGTACCCACAATGCAAGAAGGATGTTGGTAAATTGGAGAGGATTCTGAGAAGAACTATGTGAATGATTAAAGGATTCAAAAATATGCCTTATAGTGACAGATTCAGAGCTCAATCTGTTTAGCTTAATAAAAATAGAATTTTAGAGGGTGAGTTGATTAAAGTCTATAAGTATCAAATGGGGAATAAATATTCTTCAGTTGAGTACATAAAGATACAGCATAATCCAGTGCCTGGAAGTTGAAGCTACAAAAATTTAGACTGGAAATAAAGTGTAAATTTTTAACTGGAGAGTAAGTCACAATTGAGGAGTCCTGTGGAGCCCTAAAGACTACCCAGTCTATTTGGGCATACGTGATAAAGTGGGTTCCATCTTATAAAAGCTTATGCCCATATAAATATGTTGCTGTTTGCAGTACCCAGGACTCCACATTGTTTTTGCTTAAATAGACTAACACAGCTACCCCTCAGAAATAAGTACCCATTGAAACAATTTACCAAGAATCTTAGTGAATTCTCCATCACTGACGATTTTTAAATCAAGATTGGATGTTTTTCTAAAATACATTTTCTAGGAATTATTTGTTCTGTGTCATGTTTATGGAGGTCAGACTATAAGATCACAATGGTCTCTTCTGGCCTTGGAGTCTGTGCAGAAAAACAAGATAAAAAGATATTCTAGCATGGTCACCAGGGTTTGGTGTTTGCAGATGCATAACAAAATGTGAATGAAGAATTCTGAAAACAAAGGTTTATTCATTAAGATCAACATCATATATATAGTAGCCCATTGTCTGTGCGTCTGTAACGCTGACGTACACGGCCACGCCCCCCTGGCCGTGTACGTCAGCGCCCGGCCCCCCTTCCCCTCCCTCCGTGGCGGTTCGGCCCAGCGCTGCGCTGCTCAGGAGAGCAGCGGCGACAGCGGCGCTTTGGGTCCGCGCTCCCCGCAGCGTGAGCGCGGACCCCAACGACTGCTGCCACCCGGCCCAGCTGAGCGCCGCTCCCGCCTGGCCCAGCTGAGCGGCTTGCTGCCGCTTGTCGCTGCTTGCTTCCCCACCAGCGCCCGGCGGGAAAGCCGCTCAGCTGAGCGGCGCAGCACGCCACAGAGGAAGGGGAAGGGGAGAGGGGCACCACGCAGGGAGGAAGGGGGTGGGAAGCAGAGCTGGGGGCTGGAGGGAAGGATGGGGCGGAGGAAGGGGGAGGGAAGCAGCACTGGCGGGAGTGTCTGGGGGCCGTGGGGCTGGCCGGCAGGAAGAGGGGTGGGAAGCAGAGCTGGGGGGATCGGGGCTGTGGGGCTGTATGGGAGGAGGGGGGCGGGAAGCAGACCTGGCAAGGGGGGGCAGGTGCAGTGCAGACCCCAAACGGCTGCTTACCGCCGCTTGTCCCCCGCCGGGGCCCAGCTGAGCACCGCTCACCTGGGCCCGGCGGGAACGCCACTCAGCTGGGCCCGGGGCGGCAAGCGGCCGCCGCTCGACTGGGCCCGGCGGCACAGCGTGCCACGAAGGGAGGAGGGGGCATGGCGCCATGCAGGGAGGAAGGGGCGGAGCTGGCCGGAAGGGGCGGGAAGCAGAGCTGGGGATCAGGGGTTGTGGGGCTGGAGGAGAGGATGGGGCCCGGAGGAAGGGGAGGGAAGCAGCGCTGGCGGGGAGGAGGGGTGTGTCCGGGGCTGTGGGGCTGGCCGGCAGGAAGAGGCGGGAAGCAGAGCTGGGGATCGGGGCCGTGGGGCAGGACGGGGGCGGGAAGCAGACCTCACGGGGGGACAGGGGGGCTTGCCGCCGCTTGCTCCCCGTCCGCGGCCCAGCTGAGTGGCGCTGGCGCTGTGCCGCTCAACTGAGCCCCGGTGGGACAGGAAGGGGGCCGGGGCGGTGATGTACACGGCCAGGGGGCAGGGCCCTGTACGTCACTGCCCCCCCTTCCTCCTCCCGCCATGGCGCTGAGTGGTGCGCCACTCAGCTGGGCCACTGCAGGAGAGGGGAAGGGGGTCGGTGACGTAGATAGCCCCGCCCCCTGGCCGTGTACTTCACTGCCTTGACCCTCCTCCCCCGCGGCGGCCCGGCTAAGCGCGCAACACTCAGTCGAGTCGCCACGGAAGCAGGGGAAGGGGGCAAGGTGGTGACGTACATGGCCAGGGGACGGGGCTGTGTACGTCACCGCCCCCCTTCCCCTCCCGCTGTGGCACTCAGCTGAGTGCTGCACCCCTCAGCCGGGCCGCCGGGGGAGCCAGCAGCGCAAGGGGCCGTTTGGGCTCCCCTGCAGTGGGAGGGGAAGGGAGGGCGGTGACGTACACGCCCCCCCTCCCTCGCGGCAGCCCGGCTGAGCAGGCAGCACTCAGCCAAGCGCCACGGTGGGAGGGAAGGGGAAGGGGAAGGAGGGCGGGGAGAGACGGAGGGAAGAGAGAGGCAGGAGGAGGAGGAGAAGAGAAAGGGAGAGTGAGAGGTAGGAGGGGGAGAAGAGAAAGAAAGAGACAGAGAGAGAGGCAGGAGGCGGAGGAGAGCTGAGAGGAGGGGGGTAGGCAGTAGGAGGAGAGAGAGACAGACAGACAGAGACGGACGGAGCGAGAGCGCTCAGGAGAGAAGACCTGAAAATCCCATCTTATGACGGGCTAATTGGCTAGTTGTCATAGAAAAGCATACATTTTTGGTGATCAGAGAGGCTGTCAACATTTGAATTCCATTATACACCCATTTTTTTCTAATAAATTCTTACCTCTTCATTAGCTAATCAGCACCCAAATTTTCCTAAGTGTTCCCCGGGCACACATATTTAGCTAAGAATGCTTATGTGTGAGTGTATTCATGTGCTGTGACTTGAGGGATGTTTCAAGGTGATTTTCTACAAGTAGGAGAACTGATGATACATAGATGTAATCTAGTGTCTTGAGGAGGAGGAAAGGAGAACTTAAAACCATCTGGGAGCTACAAGTAACTGATTTTTTGGAAATAGCTTTTTCAATATCTTTTTAAAAATTAAATATTAAGGTTCTAAGCATAAAGCTTCCCATCACAAGTTTTGAGCCATTCATGTCGATACTTGGGCAACCTATTGCAAGCTGTTGTGGACATACAAGGAAAAGGAGAATAATTTAACATGGCCTTGCTTCAGAAAAAAACTAAACCAAATCATATTTGACTTTCTGTGTAGGAAAGACAGTGGTCATAGGAACAACTATAATTATTTCTTTGAATGAGGCTCTTAATCAATAGTATGATTAATCATTGGTAGGAAGCAGAAAAAAACAAAACAAAACAATGAATGGTCTTGCAGCACAACCCACTTCTTCAGATAAATGGAACATGGGGTCTATCTGGGTTGTGCCCATGAAAGCTCATGATACCATCTACATTTTTTGTTAGCCTCTAAGGTGCTGCAGGGCCATTTGTTAATTTTAAAGTTTTTTTCAGTTACAGACTAACACGGCTACCCCTCTGAGACTGGTAGCAACCTGTTGTTAAACTGCTTCCATTTATCATGAGCTCTCGAGCTGTTTTTGTGGTTTTGAGTAAATATGATGCTTTGCATGCTGAACAGTCATTGTTCCTTATGCATGATAAGAATGAATTTTAATGGGGTCTTTTTTTTTTTTGTGGGTTATGATTCAATGAACAGTTAAAAAGAAAAGACTAAATATTTCTACCCTTGAGCAGATTCATGTTGGAGCACACACTCATCTCTGGCACTATCATAATAAATTTTTTTCCACAGACAAGAAAGCTGCCTGCAAAGAGAAAATTTTTGTTTTTCAATCATGCAAGGACTTGGTACAGGTTGCCCCCTCAGGCCGAATACATATTATTCACGGACTGGTGGCCTCTGGGGGTCTCAGAGGTATGACCACGTCCTCTAAATGGTTAAAATCTAACATTCTGTCGAGAATGGATCTTTCTCTGTGCTGAGTGCTAAAACAAACAAACAACAACAACAACAAAAGGGGGGAAGAAAGGATCCATTCAAAACTGGGAGACTGATTTCCATCTGTCACGCAACAAATGATTTTGTTTTTATTTAGCAAAACATTTGTTTCTATACCTAATACAGACTAATTTTGAAACTGAGCTACAGATATGATGGAAAAATCCATGCTGATTTATTCAACATGTGTAAGGTTTGTTTAACAATCGCATCTGCCATTAAGTATGCAAATTATTCTTTCCATTCTAGTGTCAGTAGACTTCAGACTGTCTGTCATCTACCTTTTGATTACAGTTTTGCACAGAGCCGATCTTTAAAGGGATCCAACATGGTCCATTTCTTTATGCCCGTGTCCCTTTTGAGATTATTTTTTCAGAATAATACATATTTATTTAATGCCAGAGCAGATTTTTCTGTTTCCAACAATTTGGCAGATTAGGAACTAGAAAGGGCCTTTATTTTGTTTGTTACAAAACTTTACTGGAATATCCCTGTTTGTTGCCTTGGATGAAAGAATTTGAGTGTTCCTGCTAGATTTAAAAGTAGACAGTAATATATAGAAGAGGAAATGCTAAAGACTTTTTGTTTCTGTCTGTTGCATTCTAATTTCTCATTTGCTTGTCACAGTTCTAAGCTTGCAATGGGGATTATGTGCTAGTACTTGTTTTGGAAAAGATGAAAGATTAAACTTTTGCTTGAAAAATTAAATAATGGATGAAGTTGCCTTTGTGTTCCTATTATAAAGCCTGAAAGAAGTGTCCATCTGCATTTTTATTATCACAAATATAAACCTTTGGACATACGCTTCTGTGAACTGTATTTACTTTTAAACTGTTCCTCCACATCCATATCTGTTCACAGCTGCAGGAAGCTCCCAAGAACTCTTAATGCAAACAGATTTGAGATTTCTAGTACAAATGAAAATGCAGTGGAAACTTGGTTTTGACTTGCAGGATTTTCCTATGAGTATATATTGTCATCATGTTGCTGTCTAGCAATGTATTGTAAATACAAATAGAATTTACTGAAAAGCCTGCAAGCCAACAAGTCAAGCTTCACATACATTTTGACAGGTCAAGTTCAAGTAATTAAGACAATAAAGATTCCTTTTGCTGTATTGCTATACATATGCTTCAGCATAGCTAGGGAGAAATAATACAATGTGAATAAAATGGTAACAAGAAGCTTAAATTATATAAATTAGCTTGTATTTCTGTAGAAATTCCTCCTGAACCAAACATGGTCTGAAATATTGCATATTAATTTTGTTAAGAAATAACACTCCCTTTCACATGTTTTAGGAATTATGAGGACAAAGGAGAAGCACGTTCTGCATTCTAGTTCTGAATCAGGCTGACTTCTGATAGGACCATAACTTGTCTTCCTTGAATTTTTTAATTTTTTTTTTTATTTTTGGGGTGTGGTGTTTTTTTTGTTTTTTGTTTTTTTTTGCATATTGAAGTGACAGAGGTCATTGTGATACGAAATTATGTAGAAACGTCAGGAACAGTCTGTTGGTTTTGATTTAATAGACCAGTCCCACCTAAAATGACAACAGCCAAATGACACAGAATGATGGCAGTTGATGCCTTCTGCTGGAATGACTGCCTGTTAATCTAGTTTGGCTTTTTTCCCTGTAGTGAATTTGGTGGCTGTTTAATATAGTTCATTTTTTCTCCCCTACCGTCTGGTTGACTTCTAACACACTAAAAGCTCTTTTAGAAAGGATTACTTGTGAATAAACAGGGCTGCATGCTATATAGCAGATCTCCCTGAAACAATTAACATCAATTTCTTTTCTTTGCTTTTTAACAGTGTATTTTCCCTTTTGAGATACTTTGTAATGTCCAGATTCATTAAAAAGAAAGCACATTTTTCATTCTGCTGGATCAACACAACTAATCAATAATGTTTATGTTGAGTAATATCAATATGTGCAAAGCTTGAAACCTTGTTTGGCCTGACCAATCTAATCTGCATACAATGTAGAACTGGTCTGAGGAGAGAATACCTTATGTGTTAGTTCAGATAGCAAAAATCCTTGTTGTCCATGGAACTGTAGCCACTGACCAGATATTTATGAAATTAATTATCAATTAAACCAGCTGAAAAAGTAATATTAATAATTTGTTCCACATTTTTATTTTCTTGAAACAACTTTTTTCTCTCCTGAGAAACCAAGACTTCATTTTTCATGATAATTGGTAAAATAATGGTGCCATAGTGCAAGGTTGCAGGCTGAATGATGAATGGGTAGAACTAAGGTACAATTAAATTACCATACTGAGAAGAATATGGTCTGTGCCTTGGTTTACCCTTTTCTGGACTTAACCTTGATATAAAAATTGCCTACATTCTACAGACTATAGATATTATGTTCACAGAAGCATGTTGTGTATCTCTTAGACAAGGACGAGTGTTCTAAGGACAATGGTGGCTGCCAGCATGAATGCATCAACACTGTAGGAAGCTATGTGTGTCAGTGTCGCAATGGATTTGTGCTACATGAAAATAAACATGACTGCAAGGAAGGTAAGTATTAGGACATTTGAACAGAGCAGATAGTAGAGATGACAGCTATCTTCTGAAAAGTTATCTTCATCTTTCTAGAAAATTATCATCTTCTAGAAAAGGGAGGAATAAAGAATAGTAGTTAAAGTACAGTATTAGTCATCAGGAGATATGGGATCTCCCACAGATTTCCTGTGTGATACTGGGTGCATAACTTGATCTTTTCACTAGCAAACTAGGTTGTGTTGGAACATGACCTTGAGGAGTCATGGTAACTGGCATTAGATTAAATAGTGTAAAAAGACAGTTAGGTTTAAGCTTGTCTCAGCTGACTGCGTCATAGCTAGCTGAGACAAGTTTAAACATGAAAGTCCCTCTTAAACTGGGTGGTTAACATAATGTCAATTACTATGGCTTAATTTTCTGATGTTTAAAAAATCTTTTGAGATTCTAGAAGGGAAAGTACTTAAGGAGGTGGAATAGTTTTATTATTTTATTCTTCTTTATTTAGATTTAAATGTTAGTATTTATTTATAGAGGCACTTCTGCTAATTCACTATGGCACTATGACAAAGAAGACTTTGTATAGTCAAGCATTTCTCTATAGATATTCATGTTTCATTCACAATCTTTAGCCAATATAAGAATATCTCTCATGCTCTCTTTCTCGCTCCCCATCATTAATCATGGTTTAGCAATCAAAATCAAGGTACCTTTAATGCCCACTTTGGTGGGAGGACAGAAAAGCAAAATGAAATGTGTAAACAAAATGAAATTTTTAGACAGAAATTTAATTCTGTAGGGTTTTTTTAAATTTTATTTGTAAGGAAGGCTTGGTAGAGGGAACTGGAAAATATTGACATTTAGATAAATGTATATATATAGTTTGTTTATAGAAGGTTATGTGTAAACAACATTGTAAACGTAATGGTCAATCAGTAAACAAGCAGTGCTAGATTAATCTCCATGATGTATTTGCCAAAGGTGATGGACATGATACTGGATACTAAAGAGGTGATCAGCTAGTTTCCTGAATATCCTTTCCTTTCAGTGAGTCAGTTGATAAAAAGCCAGATTTCCAAACTAACTGATACTATCATTATTGGCACAGCTGAGTGTGAACAGAAGATCCACAGTCCGACTGGAGTCATCACAAGTCCTAACTGGCCAGACAAGTACCCAAGCAGGAAGGAATGTACATGGGAAATCAGTGCCACTCCTGGTCACAGAGTCAAATTAGTAAGTTATTTAATTTTTATCCTTTACCAAATTTCCTCCTGAGCAAACTAGCTACTTTCACAGGCTGGTATCTGAAAATTAGATTGATCTATGTTCACTGAGCAGTTGCCAGCCAAAATGTATGCCCTTTGTATTACAATAGTTAGTAAAAATCCACTAACTTTTAAATAAAAAAAAAATTATTTTAAAAAGAATGAATATTTACTAACATCTATAATAAAGAGATCAACATTTTAAAACAAAGATTAATATAAAGTTTAACTTTCAATGAAGAATTTTTCTAGGAATGTTAAACTGAGTGTTCCTAATACCAAGATGAAAATTCAAAAGGTCTGATTTTTTTCTCTCAAATATTGGTTTAGAGGATTGTTTTTGTCTGTTCAGGGGCTTGGGAAACTCTCATCTACAGTATTCACATGGACATTGCAGATTCTCTAAGATTTCGGCACTTTTATTCTCAGCTTTTTTTCAGATTTTGCCACGTGATTGTGGTACAACAGTGAACTTGGGAGACAGAATGCCTTTAAGGGTATGTCTACACTGCAGTCTGAGGTCTGATTGAAGCTAAAATGGACATATTCACACTTCCATTACTCAATTCTAGCATTGCTAAAAATAACAGTGAAGACATGGCCACACATGTTTCAGTGCAGGCTGTACAAGCACATGGTACATATCCATTGGACACATACTTGTGCCACTAGCCTGTGCTGAAGTCCATGACCTTGTGTCCTATACAGCTATTTGTATCTGGGCTGGCACAGGTTGAGCTGATGTGAGTGTGTATGTCTGTGCTGCAAATTTTAGCATATATAACTTATATAGCTTAAGCCATCTTTGTGCCTTCCTGATCCTTAGCTGTTCTGGGCACTGCCGAAGGGCCCTGGTGAAACAGCCCAGGGGCCTGTTTAACTTATGGAAAATTCCTTTTTCTCTGGACATAGTACTGCCCAACAGCTCCTTAGCTCTCCATGCTGTAGCACCACCCCCAGCATACCCTCCCAACCCTTGGCATGTTCCCTGCGTGAAGGCTTGTGAAACAGTACACGGGATGCAGCTTGACCGCCATCTTCTGCAGTATTTGTCCCAGGATAATTGTCCCCCTGTCAGTTACAAAACTCTTAGGTCCTCTTTGTGCTGCTCTGACTCTTTCTCCTGGCATGTAAAAGCCCAGGCAGGGGAACAGATCTCACCTAAAATTCAATGCAGTAATTTTATCTTGAAACAGTTTTGTCATTTAAAGAATAGTTTAAAACATTTTATCTTAAAATTGGAAGAAAATGTTCCAAAACTATTAGAAACTGCTTTTCCAGAGACAATGTGATGTGAAAGTAGACCTTGCTTAACATATTAAGGCAACACTAGCATAATTACTGTACATTAAAGCCTAAATTTCGGCCTTTGGGTATACATATGCCTAACTGAGCAGAGCAATGCCTCTGTCTCTGGGTCTGAATGCTTAAGCCTTACATGCAAAGAGGAGATGAATGCTCTGCCCATTCACCGGGCTCAGTGGAGTGTTCAAGTTGAGTGGGGAGGAAGGGTAGGCCAGTACTGGCTCATTCCCAACAAGTGAACTTCTCCCATATGAGCAACTTTTATTTTGTATATATCTTATCTAGCCAGAGGCATGGACAGATTTTTATAAAAGCACTTTGAGTGCTCGTAAACTAAGCAGGACAGCTCATGCATTTAGATTTCCTCGCTGAATTTTAGTTTTCTCTCTTCCAGAAGAAAACATACTTAAATCTTTATCAACTGTTCCTCTTTTATTTGAAACTTTTTCAAAAGTATCCCAAAAGCCCAGTTTCAAAAGTGAAAGTCAGTGTGAAGTGAGAGTTGAGCGATGATGAGACTTATGTGCCAAACTTGCTTAGGAGCTTTTGAGAATTCCACTGGGCACTTACCTACAATTGAAAATCTGGTCCTAAATGTCTAAATCACTTTTGAAAATGGGATTTGGATCTCTAAGTCATTTAGGTGTTTTCAAAAATGTTGTTTTCCAGCCTTGAAAAAAAATCACAGAATTGCAGGGTTAACATCCTTTCTGATCTGTATAGAGAAACTCTGTTAATTAAGCAGGATTTTTTATTTGGAAGATTTTCAAAATGCCTAATAAAGTGTTTAGCAATCACTGTAAGTCAATAAAGCTGAGCATCTAAGTCCTGTAAGCTCTTACAAAAATCCCACCATCAAGTTAAAGTGAACAGGTGGACAGGTGTAATACTCATTAGCAAAGCAATTCACATCTAGAAATTCCCAAGTGTGCTAAATGTTTGTAAGGAAAGACAACAATTTATATTATTTTATTCACAGTCTTGTTTGCTGCTTATCACTTATTTTGTTTTTGACCCTTTTAGCAATAAGATTAATGCAACACTTTCACTTTATAAATAATCCCTATTATGCTTCCAAACTAAATTCAAGATCTTTCCTGCTTTTACTGTACCTTAATGAAACAGGAAAGATAAGCTTTTGAACCCAAAATTAACCATATGAGTCCTGAAGCTGTGCACTATTTTTAGTGTACCTATTTTTTTCCTGTGAGTACCCTCAGTTTTGATAAATCATTGCAAAGTCTTCTTGTAACAGTAAACTGAAGCATTCTGTGTAATCAAGGGCTCTAGGAAAAAATTGATGTGCACTGTGGAATATTTAAACTAGATGTCCAGATGGAAAAAAATATTTTGAAACTTCTACATACTGCAGGAAGAGAAAGAGAGAGAGATTTAAACTCTTATTTGACCCTGGGAAATTAGTCTAAGTGAAACATTTCAAAATTTTGTTTCTGAGCTTAATAATAAAGACTGCTATATTGCTGAAAAGCTAATGTTTTGTTTTCCTGGAAATGTGGGAATGCTATGGATAAAACTTGAAGCCAATTTCTAATTTGTTTAATTTTTGTTTAAAACTAGTTTAATGTTTGAAATAGGGTTTTAATATATAATATCTGCTTTTTCTTAAATCCTATAGTTCTATTTATTATCGTTTAATAAATATTAAAACAGGTTTGAAACTCTCTGAATTTTCTTTGCATGGGTTATTGATTTTACATTGTATGTCAAAATAACAGCTTTAAGGAAGATGAAGCTCATAAATACTAATTGTATTTGAAACATTTACAATAATAGATTTCAGATTATTGATTGTAAGAAGTGCTTCTGAACTACTGGCCTTTCAAATTGCAGAACTGAATAAAATACACAGTGATTTTCCTTTTAAAAACAAAATCTAAAAATCAAACTCAGAATTACAGACTGCTCTTCAAGCACATATAGAAATCCTATTGCTGCACACCTATTTTTATTGCAGCTCTGATTTCCTTCCACTCATGTAAATTCCAACTTTTCCTGTAAACTGAATCTGTGTTCATTGTAGTACTGTCGTTTCACTTTCCATTCCTTTGTGAATTACAGGACTTACTCTGAGTATTCTTTCCCATTTGCCAAAACATCAGTGCTTTAACTATATGCAATTCCTTTAAGACAGCTGGTAATATACAGTACCATCACATTTTACATTGGCTCGCTTCCACCAGGGATTCAGTAGATTAGACTTGCTTTGCTGTACCAGACAGAATGTTCAGTTATTATGTTTGCTTTTATTCCTTTTGAATATTGCTTAATCTTTTAGCTTGCTTTGCTGGAAATATACTGAGTATGGTTGGGAGCATTAATTCCTAGAGTGCTTTTGTGACATTTTATTATATTAACAAAACATAGCTTGAGAACTATAAAACTGCTAAATAATAATAATAATAATAATATAATTAATAAATCCACTAAATGAGCTTTCATCTTCAGGTTAAATGTGCAAATGTTCAGAGAAGAATAACATTTTTTTTACCCTCTCTGTACTTATACATAACTATAACCTCTTATCATTAGGTCTCTGGTTCAAACCTAGCCCAGGTCATTAGTGACTGGAAGATTTAGCTCATGTCTTTGATGTTCTATTTGAAGTAAACTGGGTGACCTCAGTCCAGATCTGAGTGGAGAGGCATCCATGTGTCACAGAAATAGCACATTTGTCATTAGTTGGCAGCAGTCTCAGTGGAGAAGACAAGAAAGGATCAGGGGATTGCTCCAGGAAGTGGTCCCTGAAGAGCAGGGTTGTGACATATCAGAGAAATGGTTCAGAAACTCCTACTGCTCTTAAATTGTTCTGTGGATAAATAAAAGTGATTTGTGATTTTGGGTGCCTCAATTTTCAGGTACCCCCATTATCAGACACTTTAAATGGCCTTATTTTCAGAGTCTGTGGCCTGACTCAGGGAATCACACACCTTCAAACTATCTTTAGCTGGGTACCCTGAAATTGAGGGACTGAAAATGACTAGTCACTTTTTAAAAATCTTGGACAACAGGACTCCACTCTTCAGGGCACTGGGGAGAGTTGTGAGTCTCTAGTTCAGATAACCTCTAAAATAAATATAGCTGTGTGGAGAAATATACAACAGACCTGAAATTAAGTAACATCTGAGACCTTTAAAATAACTGCAGCAATTTTCCACTCAAAGAATGGGTGACAGGTACAACTGAACTATGTTGAGGTATATTTACAAATTCATTCAAAAGCCTTTTTTTAATTTGCCGAGTGAGGCACTTAATATATCCAATATTGTAGTTATTGAAATTTGGCTGATATGAAAATCAGACTTGGACTTTTCAGCTTAGAAAAGAGTAGACTAAGGGGGGATATGACTGATATGGAAAAAGTGAATAAGGAAAAGTTATTTGCTTATTCCCACAATATAAGAACTAGGGGTCACCAAATGAAATTAATAGGCAGCAAGTTTAAAACAAACAAAAGAAAGTTTTTCTTCACTCAGTCAACCTGTGGAACTCCTTGCCAGAGGATGCACTGAAGGCTAGAACTTTAACAGGGTTCAAAAAAGAGCTAGATAGATTCATGAAGGTTAGGTCCATCAATGGCTATTAGTCAGGATGGGTAGGAATGGTATCCCTAGCCTCTGTTACTCTGGAAGTGGGTGACAGGGAAGGGATCATGTGAGGATTACCTGTTGTGATTCCTCCCTCTGGGGCATCTAGTATTGGCCACTGTCAGCAGACAGGATGCTGGGCTAGGTAGATCTTTGGTTTGACCCAGTATGGCCATTCTTATGTTCTTATGTAATTTTCAAAGGACTATTCTGTATGTTTTACTTTCCAAAGGGTCTTGTGGAAAGGTCATTTTCATTGGTTTAAACTGCATTGAAGAAGCAAATATATAAAAATACAACATGTCTCTTAGATGTTGCGGCGCTCCAGTTATAAAAGCAACCAATAGATTTTCTACATTCATGCTGGTTTTGAATGTTCTGTGAAATTTGGAATAATCCTGGGAACTAATGATATTGAATTCAACAGATTTGCTCTGTTCTGCATGGATATTCATTGGACACAAGTGTCTTAATCCCTTTCATGTGAAGCAGTGCCCTCCCAAGCTTTATTATTACTCTGCTTCCTTAGAGTGAGCATGTCATTCAAAGGTACAAGCCTATAACACAACACAATTATATGTGCCATTCCAACAGCATGCAGACTGAGAGCTGGAAACATACATAAAGTATGGCTTTTTTATGTATAAGAAATCATATGTATAGATTCCTTCTTAACATCCCTTTTTCCTTTCTTTTTAGACCTTTAATGAGTTTGAGATTGAACAACATCAGGAATGTGCTTATGACCACTTGGAAGTGTTTGATGGAGAAACAGAAAAGTCACCAATTCTGGGACGTTTATGTGGCAATAAGATACCAGATCCTCTTATTGCTACTGGAAATAAAATGTTCCTCCGATTTGTTTCTGATGCATCAGTGCAAAGAAAAGGATTCCAAGCCACACACTCTACAGGTTAGGAAATCGGAATGTCATTTACTAATCATTTTCCCTGTCTGTTTCAGATGGAGACATTAAGGATTTTCTTGCTCTGTGAGCAGAATTGTTTCATAGATAAATCAGGTCTCCAAATAAATTTGAAGAAATCCTTAAAGGTGGTAAATGAAATTTAAACTCAGAGATTAATGGAAATATTGTGAGAGTCTAGAATTAACTCTCTTTTTTTGCCATCTTAGTACTGTTTTGTTTTGTTTTGTTTTAGAATTTTTTTAATGTTATTGCTTGGATAGTCATTAAAAAGTTATCAGTTGCTTTGGAAAAAGATCTAGTAATAGCCAAAAGCAAGACAATGGTGTATTCTTTCCTAAGGAAAGACTTGGTTACTTTTGAAATTCAACACATTTGGGAAACAGGTTTTTAATAAATTTGTATGCTTATAATTGATGCCATAACTGACTGAGAAGATTCAACCACCATTAATTTCATTTTCAGTGGAGATATTTTAACATAGTGTGCTGTTTACCAAAATTGTCGGATTCTTGTCTTCTCTGATTTTAAATAAAACATGGGGTTATGTGTAAACAGGCAACACTATTTCTTCTACAGTTAAAAAAGGAATGAAAAGCAAAGATCAAAATAAGCAAAACAAAAGTGACAGCCCTGCTAAAATCAACAATGTTTTACAATTTTAGTCTCCTTCAGACTTAGCAGTTACTTTTGTTACTTGATGGGAATTACTGTAATTCAAAATATGCTTTGAAATTCCACTAATGGGTTGCTTAGGACATATTCCATGATACAAATATTAATTTTCTGAAGTTGCTTGGCTTACAGTGTCCCCTAGTGGTGACTAAAATATATAACCTTCAAGACAAATTATTTGTGAAGGGAAGAGGAGCTATTCAAAAATGTTAAGAGAGTAGGGGGTGCTGAAATAATGTGTATACTGAGGGTGCTGAGAGCCATTGAACCAAACTATAAACCCTGCCTATAATGGAAGCCACTTTATGCAAGGAGATTCTAGCACCTATGTTAGAGAGTATAACAAAATAATATTTCCTTGGTGTCTACAGTAGAAGTAATTCTTCACATACTGCAGTGAATTCTTACTCAGGGATTATTTTGTAAACTGCATAATAAAATAGATGTATATAAATAGAACTTGGTGCATACTGAGGCTTTGCTGACACACAACAATCCCTAATATTGAGTATAAGGATGAATAGCCTCTATTTTATCATACCAGTTTAATATTATCTAAATCATGTGCTTCATCCTTCCCAAATCCTATCAGATCACCTGTATTGCACTTCCAAGTCCACTTGATGTGTAAACTTTGCGCCTTTGCTGAAACATCATATACAGTATTTTCCTTCCGGATGTTGAAAAAAAATCTTCCTATTTCTTTTTAGGAATGCAGAATTTTAAAACATGCATTTTTGCTCTCATTTGATTAAAAGTTAATTTTTGAAGAAAAATGTTGCACAAAAATGTCATTAAGTTAACTGGTAGTATGGTGATGAAGCGTTTGGGGTTACAATTTGAATGAAAAGACACTATGGATCGGGGTGGTAGTGAAAAGACTATGCAAGGACAGGCAAAAAGAGCACAAGGAGCCATTCTTCTCCCTTCTTGCACTAGACACAATCTTCTGGTTTTACATTTCCTAGCACAAGATCAGGAGTGAGAAAGTAATCCCAGAAGGAGAAGTCTGACACTGACTCCAAAACTCATGCCACTCAATTTTGTATTCCCTTCCAGATTTTCTGGACATTAGTCTATGTCTACACTGCAGCACTATTTTTGGATACTGGAGGTACCCCGAAATAACTATCCCACGTCTTAACAGCAAGCCCGTTATTTAAAAATATAATGGGCTCACTATTCCAACATCCCTGTAAACCTCATTCCACGAGGAGTAAGAAACAGTGTAGACAGCACCAGATTACGAAATCAGCTATTTTGAAATTGACTCTAAATAAGCTGCGCAATTTGTGTAGCTCAAATTACATAGCTTATTTCAAGCTACAGATGCAGTTTAGATGGACCCTAATAGAATCATAGAAATGTAGGTCTGGAAGGGACCTAGTCCAAACCCCTGTGCTGAAGCAGGACTAAATACACCCAGGCAATCCCTGAAAGGTATTTGTCACACCTGATTTTAAAAACCTCCAGTGATGAGATTCCACAGCCTGTTTTGGAAACCTAGTCCAGAGCTCAACTACCTGTATCATTAGATGGTTATTCCTAATATCTAACAGATAAGCGCATGACAGTTTGTCTTACCTTACTTCCTCAGTCTTTGCTTCCTAAGACTAAATATGCCCAGTTATTCTAAGCTTTTCTTGTAGGTCAGGTTTTCTAAACTTTTTTAACATTTTTGCTGCTATCATCTGGATTCTTTCCAATTTATCCACATCTTTCCACACAGAATTAGACACAGTACTCTGTGTGAGGCCTCACCAGTGCAAAATAGAATGGAACTTCCATGCCCTATGTATAACATTCCAGTCACTTTTCCTCTGAATTATACTAGTCTTTTTTGTAACTGCATTACATTGCTGACTCACATTCAGTTTGCAAATCCTCAGCTCCTGTGAATTGGTGTCAGGTTTTAAATCATATTTTTTACTTTTGTTTGCATATGTCAGTCTAAAGAAGTGAGAAGTATTTTGGGAGCTGGCTATGTTCAATTTCTTAAACAATTCCAATGGATTTAAAATACAAATTTCCTGGAACTATAAATCCATGTCTTCTACACAAATTGAAAAAATCAGCATTTAACCTAAAATTAATATGCTCTTAATATAAAATTAATGTAATCATGCCCATAATAAAGATATATAACCTATTTAGAAGCATGTTTTTAAAAGCATGCATGCATCAGAAGATTAAGCATTGTTTTAAAATGGTTGTGATAATCCTACACTGTAGAACAAACTGTGTAAGCTGCATTAGACTGACATATTTTAAACAGCTTTAAAAATCAGTTTCTCTGCCTCAGTTTTGACATAATATCGATGAGTCCTAAGGTAAAGTATTTAAAAGCACTTAAGTGACTGAACAGTGTAACTCCCATTGTCCTCAGCAGCATAGGAAGAAAGACAAGAAACCGAGATTGACACTAGGCTGCAGTTTTACCTAATAACACACCTGGGAATGATCCAGCAATAACTCCTTTGGTTACTGCTGGATAGTTCCCAGGTGTGTTATTCCCAGGTGTGGTATTCAACTCTTTTGGCAGTCAATGAGCCCCCTTCCTATCCTCCTCAAGCCGCCAAGGAGGTCGAATGCCCATGGGGAAGAAAGAAGAAAGGGTGCAATCCTTAAAGGAGTCAGCTGTTTTCTTTTCCCTAATGGCCTAGACAGACTCCCTATCTCAGAGGCTGACTGGAGGGTGGGGTACATTTAAAATTAGATTTAAGTTCCTAAGCACTTCAGTTATTTTTGAAAGTGTTGTTGTACTTAAAATCTTGTGAAAAAATCCCCATTATTTCTTAAATCAATTTAATATTTATAAATGTAAGAAATTCTTCCTGTTTTAAATTTTTTGCAACTGGTAATGTGGATGGAACCTTCTTCTTTAACTTCATAGAAACAATAGCATATATGTGGAAAACAATGCATACAGTTGCTTACAAATATTTCCTTTTATAGCTGTTCTGTGTCTCAAAAATGTAAACCCTCTTACAACCCCCTTACTCCAGTGAAAAACAAAAATGTAACTGAATTCACTGAAAAGTAAAGTAACCAGTACATTAGGATAAATACTAAACTAAACCCGGGTGAGGAGCCTCATCTATATCTTAGATACCGCATTGCTGTGCAGTGGAAAAAATGCGCACAGATATGAAAACTCATGAAGGTATCTTGCAGATTTGCAAAGGGTGTATTTCTGTTTTTGCCATAAAATGGTACATGCTTATCAAGAAGAATTTAAAATCCTATGTTGAACTATAAATCAGGTTTAATAGAATTATTCCAGTTTACATGATATATATTTTTCTGTTTTGCTTTCCCTTGATTCTTATTAATAGACATAATTTCATGAATACTATAAAAGTGCATTTTTAAGCACCCATGTGTTCCTATTATTAATTCCTACCTGTATTCAGATGTCAGCATACGACGTCACCGTTTGTTACAGTTAGAACTAGGTCTGAGCCACAGAGTTCACAACCAGTTCTCTTTTCCAGAGCTCAGATATGTTTGCATCCTGGGATTTGTTTTAGCTGATCGTAAAATATAATGCCCTACACAGGATCCTAACAGAAACAGATTTTTGTACAGTTGCTGTAGAAATGAGTGTCACAAGGGTCTTGTGAGCAATAAACATATGATCCCTCAGAAATAAGTGACCTGTGTTCATTGAAATCTCCTTAGGTGTTAAAATGAAAAGAACCCAGCCAAACCTCCATTCAAAATCTTATCAACAATGCAAAGCTTATTTTTGAAATATAGTTTTTCATGTGTTCTGAGCTGCTTTTAAATAGTCCATTTAACTTTAACTAACTTACTATATTTTCTATGCAGTAGAATAGTTTGCTCTTAAGCCCTTAATAATGTCTCTTTGAAAAACTGCCAATTTTCTTAAATTGTTTTTCCTTGCTTCCCATGGGACTTTACCTACCAACTTCCCAGGTTTGCTTAAGCCTGCCTTCTTGAAAGCCACTGTCTTTATTTTGCTGTTCTCCCTCCTACCATTCCTTAGACTCATGAACTCTATCATTTCATGATCTCTTTCATCCAATCTTGCCTTCCTCTGCCATCCACCCAATTCTCAATCGGTTCCTCTCTATTTGTTGAAATTAAATGTGAACATCCTCTTCCTAGTAGCTTTCTCCACCTTCTGAAATAATAAATGGTCTGCAATACATTCTAAGAACTTATTGGATAATCTGTGCCTGGCTGTGTTATTGATAGATCTTAACTTTTTTCTTGAAGTGAAATGTAACATTGTTTAAAACAGTTTTCTATGAAGTGTTGTAATATATATATATTAAACTGGGAATATTTAACAAGACACATCTGAGTGAATTTGTAAGACAACATGTGTCTTAACCCTTATAATTAAAAATTGACTAATTCACATAAATGATAAATATTATGAAAATATTTACATACAGTATGTAATGTTGATGTATAAAGCTTGATTTGTCTGCCCTTATGTACTCCTGAAAAGTATATTATGATGGTTATCACACAGTTCAGCTGCATTTTCTGCAAATTTACTGTCCTCTTTAGTTGTCCAAAATTATTTGCATCATGAAAAATCATGCGTTAAGGCTATAAAAAGAGGAAAGGAATGAATTCTGCAGCATTTTATTAGAGTTTAAATTTATTGGCCCTCTCATTTTGGTTCCTCACTGCACATTAATTCCACATTTGGTCTTTAGCAGGGCACAATGGTTTACTTTCTCACTCTTAGTACCTTACTAGGCAAGAAGTTCCTTTGAAGTTGTAAGTTAGTTCTCAGAGACAGTAAGGAGAATTGGGTTGATATTACAGGCAGTCCCCGGGTTACGTACAAGATAGGGACTGTAGGTTTGTTCTTAAGTTGAATTTGTATGTAAGTCGGAACTGGTACATATTGTAGGGGAAACTCTAGCCAAACATTTCTCCAGAGCTCAGTTTTATTCTCCCACACCTCACTTCCCTCAGTCCTTTATTCTCAAGCTGAGGTGTCTGCTGAGAAAAGCCGCTCCGCGTCTCCCTGGTCTGCTGGGGGGGGGCGGAGAGCGCAGCTAGTGCGGGGTTGCCTCACACCGTTTGTAAGTAGGGATCCGATGTAAGTCGGATCCATGTAACCCGGGGACTGCCTGTACTTTAAAAAAAAAGTAACTTACGGGCCAGGTTCTGCCACCCTTATTCAGAGTAGTACCTCACTCTATAAAGGAATAACATTAACTTCTCTAGATTTATTTGAGGAGTAAGGGACTATTTACCTGAGAAGGCTAGCCTTAAAAGAAAAAGGAATGATGAGCTGTACTAAAGAAAGTTTCCTTATTCCTTATTTGTTTCCTTCATACAGAGTGCGGTGGTCGACTGAAAGCTGAAATGAAACCCAGAGATCTGTACTCTCATGCTCAGTTTGGTGATAACAACTATCCAGTTCAGATGGACTGTGAGTGGTTGTTAGTATCAGAACGTGGCTACCGAGTAGAATTAACATTTCAGACATTTGAGGTGGAAGAAGAGGCAGATTGTGGTTATGACTATGTTGAACTTTTTGATGGGCATGATACAACAGGTGTAAGACTTGGTCGATTTTGTGGATCTGGGGTAAGCAATCAATAACTAAACCATATCTTTATGCACAAAAAATCTTTAAAAAAATACAAGGTCACTGTCAGATAATTATCTCCAAACTGTAGGTTTTGTCAAAAATAAAGATAATCTTTTACCAATATTTGGGAACAATAGACATGTTTTTATGAATTAAAAAAAAATCAATTGAAATATTTTCAGCCAATAAGTATTCTATAGTCTTTGTAGCCAGAGTGTTGCATCATGCTAATGCATACAAAGCAGAAAGTAACATTGTTTATTCTCTTCTATATAGTATTTTATACCACACTCGTCACTTTGGTATCTGGGCACTTTATAGTACTGCATTAAGAAATGTGACTAACATCTGTCACATGGTTTATTCTCTCCCCAGAGGGAGAAGTACATGCAGGCAAGTGTCTTCTTAACTATTTCTTTAAAAGAGATGTACTAGTTTATGTTCATTGTATAAAGTAAGGTAAAAGAAAACACTGAAGTAGAATTGGTATTTCAAATAAGAGACTTTTAATATTTTTCTCTTTTAATGACCTGCAAAGTGTTATAGGTAAAGGGATTTGTGTGAAATCTTCCATTCTAATTTCTAACCTGACTCTAAAGAAATACAGGAGACCATTGCAATTTGCATAATCACTATTCACAGATCTGCATATTCATGGGTGTCTCCTGGCTGGGAGGTAGAGGGAGAGGGGGGGAGTACAGGAGCTCACTGTGAGGGCCTGGAGCAATGGAGAACTCACTGCAGATCTCAGCAGTTGCAATGAGTTCCCCGACAGCTTTCAGTCCTGGTGATGAGTTACCCCCAGCTTCCAGTCCCTCGGGTGAGTTCGGGAGCCACGGGGAGTTCACTCATGGGGGCTGGGAGATGAGGCTCCCAGTATTTGTGAATTGCATCAACTATTTGATTAGTCAATAGGGCACCTCTGCCTTAGGGCTGTTGTTACACTTCAAAGGTGAAATTGCTACAGGGAGCATGTCCTCCGCAGGCCCCAATGCAGGCAGAGCTGTCCCCTGCAGGCCCCATGCTCCACACAGCATTTCAAAGCAGCAGTGCTGCATGGAGCACAGGGTCAGCTGGGGCTCCCCTGCTGACCCTGGGCTCCGTGAGGTGCTGCTGATTTGAAATGCTGGAGGGAGCTCCGAGTAAGCTCCTTGTAGCATTTCAAAGTGGCAGTGCCACATGGAGCCTGGGATCAGCTGGGGACCCAGTGTCAGGCTCCACTCAATGTTTCAAAGTGGCAGCGCTGCATAGAACCTGGCATCAGCAGGGGAGTCCCCAGCTGATCCCGGGCTTCATGTGGCGCTGCCACTTTGAAATGCCGCATGCAGCTTGGGGACACCCCAGCTGGCCCCGGGCTGCACGCGGTGTTTCAAAGTTGCAGCACCGCATGGAGCCAGGGACATTTGCTTATCAGATAGTCGACTAGTCGTTCACATCCCTAATTGTGACTCCTGGGGGGAGACAACTTATTGACACCCAAACAGTGTGCATTGGCCTACCTCTTCTGGCCTGGTGTGTTAAGGAAAGGGGAGTAAAGTCTCCATTCATTTACTGGCAGGGGAGGAAGGGATCTGCTGTACAGGTCGTCTTTTTCAGTCCATCTCACTAAACCTAGACTCAAGATTTGACAGAATCCTACATGAGATGGAAGAGGCCATTTACTCCCTTGCTTGGCTATGAACAGTCTACACCTAGGAAATAGGAAGATTCAGATATTTGACCTTGGACTGACTTGCTCTGAAGAAAGCCATATCAACCTCCTTTAAAGTGTATTAGGCTTGGTGGGAGGAGAGGGGGGGACGGGAATGATAGAGCCCTAATTAACCCTTAGAACATCAAATATACTATAGGGACACAAGCATTCTACACTGAACAGTACATCAGGTTAGAGCAGGTTAAGATAGACATCTATCAAGGGATGGTGTAGATGGTACTGGGTCCTGCCATGAGGGCAGGGGACTGGACTCGATGACCTCTCAAGGTCCCTTCCAGTTCTAGTGCTCTATGATTCTATGATCAGTATCTTCACCAGTAAGACATAAAATATGACTCCAGACACACCTGAAGATCACTTCCCTACCCTGCAGTTCTTCTATAGATAACAGAATCCTTCCTAAACTATAACCCTCTGTAGGTCCCAGTCTTCTGCTCACTCTGTCCCTATTGTCTGCGTTTAGTTATATACGTGTTGTCAATCTCATGGCAGCTAATGTCATGCCAATAAACAAATCATATGTTGTCAAGAGCATAGTACACACTCTGGGAAAGCAGCACCAAGTTGGGCCAAATCTGAATTTGGCATAATCCAGATCCCATTAGAGCCACTGTGCTAAATAATGAGATCATCAAAAATAGGAGCAGTGATGAGTGAATGAGAGGCTAGTTGTGGTGAGTAGGAGTCATTGTGCAGGTGAAAAGAGTGGTAATCTAAAAGTTAGTTTGAACTCCAAACAAACATCCTAAATGCAATATTTTACTCTTAAAATTCACCCATGATCAATTTTCTTGAGGGCAGCTATTCTAGTTTGTCATGTCTATGTCACACAGTTTAATTGCTTTCTGGCTTTTCTAGATATTACTTTTCTAGAATGGAGTTTTAGCAGGAATCCAAAATAGACTATATTGGGCTCGCCATTATGGCAGTATTTTTCCTGATGAACCCTTCTGATTTCGCTGAGATTCCTCTGGACATATACCAGTGGAATGGAAAACAGGATTTAGCCCACTGTGTTCTGGAGCATTACAATGTTAGTTTCATTATATAGATTATTCTATCTAGAGAAGATTTAGAAAGACCTAATCAAGTTAGTTGAATGGAAAATATGATAGCAGATGAAATTCAGTACTGATAAATGCAGAGAAATAACATTGCAGGAGACCAAAAACAAACTACTGATACCCTTAAAGTGATTTTTTTACAGTATCCGCTTAGGAAAGAGCATCTGGACATCATTGTAGACCAGTGGTGGGCAATCATTTTTGCAGGGGGACCATTAATGAATTTTGATATGTGGTCTTGGGCCAGGCAGGGCCTAGGGTGGAAGGGGTGGGGCTGGGGTCTAGCCTCCCCCAGTGTTGTCTGGGGCTAGCGGCGTTGAATTAAAAACACAGCAAGAGGCTCCTGGCTCCATCACAACTGTGTTGCCTGTCAGCTGCCTGGGATTGCTACGGCTATTTAACATAGTGCAGAGGTAGTGCCATGACCGGGATCCATTTAAATAAGATCCTGCTGCCTGAGCCACTTTTTTACAGAACTTTTATACTTTTTATTGTTAGGCTGTGTAACTGACTGCTACATGATTCGTTTATGCCTGGAATTTAAGATTCAAAGAGGGACTGGATGGGTAACAAGAATAGCCAGCTTTAATAGTTAATGGTTAGAAAGAGGTTAAAACCTTGTACTTCAGGGTTCTCCTATTTGGGCTTTCTTGAAATGGAAATTGTCTCACATCTGTCTACTGTGGAGGTATTCCATCTTCAAACATCTGTCTCTGACCATTGTCAGAGGTAGGCTACTGAACAAGATAGACCATGGTCTGTTCCAGGATGGCATTTTGTATGTTCCTATTACATTTTTCACTATATTGTTCTGAAAGAATGCTGTACAAGTCTCTGAAATTTCTTGCTGCATTGTTTTACAATGTTAGACTAGGACTTAGCACAGCCTGCATGAAGGTGTTATATCCACTATGAATGGTGGAGTTAGACTCAATGGTATCAAATTATACTGCTTAAAGAGGAATGAAAAAAAATCCATAAGAAAAGTTTATAACTGAAACCTCCTTTCCCCAATAGTGAAAAAATAACTTTATGTACTTATTTCTTCTAGCCACCAGAAGAAATATATTCAGCTGGGGATGCCATTTTACTCCATTTTCATACTGATGATACAATCAACAAGAAAGGATTTCATATACGATACAAAAGTATAAAATATCAAGATAACGTTCACACCAAAAAATAACACAAGAACCTCTTTGCCAGAAAATAAGAAAGAGAGAATGGGTGTGATGGAGAGGAAGGAAACTGTATTTTTTTACTGACATTATTAGCACAAATGTTTTATATAATGTGTTCAGTTGGAAGCAAAGCATACATGACCAGGAACATTTTAGTTCACAATGAAACTTTCACCTATCTCAATGGAATGGACATGGTGATGACATGTGGGCTCCATGCTTGACTGTCTCTCTGCAAAGCTGATGAAAGGGCATTGCATGCTTCCAGGGAAACTATAAATGCTTTTGTTTCCAGCTTGATGTTTGTCATAGATGCTTGCAGAATCAATCAGTTAAATTCAGTGGAAGTGACCTTGCAGACTATTCTTCCTTCTGAAAATTGTCTGGTCCAGGAGAAAAAAAATGCTCTTTCTGGTCACACACTCAGAAAGCTGTCCTTATACTGAAATTGCTTTGGCTTTGTATCAAGGATACAATGCATGCAAGACTGTACAAGGAGATATGAAATGGGAAACTCTTCTGAGATTGGTCTGTACTTATGTAGGGATTGTTTCGCCTGTTATTTTACCAATATTTTGAAACTGGAAAAATCACATCTCCTGACACGTAATTGATTTCATTTTACCAGCATATTGAAAAAGTCTGAAATATTGTATTCACCACCATTATTAGTACACGCAAAATTTGGATAGTAATTAACTGAAAATGTCAAGTCTATTGGTTAAGTAAGCTATGTCTGATGATGTGCTCTTATTTTGCACTGAGCCTGATAGGAGATGGAGTTAATGTTTAACAAACCTGTTGTAAATCAATATTTTGTCCTCTGGGAAACAGAAATCATCGTGAATAGAATCATCTGAAACTCCAGTTACTGATTTCATTTTCAGTAGTAAAATCATAACTGCTGCTAAACTGTATTACTTTGGAACATTTTATGAACGAGCTAATTGTCCCATTGTAGCTAATCAGAAACAAAGCTGAAAGTAGTATCCAAAAGAAACATTTCCCAACCCATTGAAAGAACAGTATAATTTGTTTTCTGGAAATAAGAATTTTCTGTAATGGCAAACACCAAACAGGATTTGTGGTTGAAAGAGAATTTCTATGGTGCTATTCCATGAACATTAAACACAAAACGAAGAAGTTCTAGACCTTTGAGCCAACAACCTGCAGATCATGAATGTCTCACTATGCCTGGCTGCACCTGAAGAGTAAAGACTTATTACGCGTATGACGAGATCATTGCAACGGCAGCACTAGTCCTGTGGAACAACTATTACTATTGCCTTAGAATTCTTGCACATGATCAAACAGATCTTCCTGTAGATACATCTTTCATTTGATAAATAATTGGACAACTTGAACCTTTTAATGTATGTCTATGAAAAGATCTTCAAGCAAACCCCCATCTGCAGAGCTTAGATCATCGGCTGTAAATACAATGACCTGCTTTTGATGTAGAAATGTTACTGTTAGAATGAACTATTCTATGTGCTTTAGGCCATACATGGCTTTAGTCATGATGTATATGCATTATGTGTGTGTGAATGAGTGCTCCAGGAAGGTGAGAGTTATTTTATGGATGAACAGTTAAATTGTGCCAAGCTCTACCAGAACCCTGTTTGACTGTAGCAACTTATCTTAAAAGGTTTTGTAGGCAGGTAAGTGGGACTTCTAGTCAGCAAGAACAGAATTAAAATGAAATGTTATGTTTCACTTACAAGAAATATTATTTTGGTATCCTTTATAAGTTGCTACCCAGATTAGCTTAGTTTCTGTTACTGTACCATGAACATTCACTGGCACTAATAAATCTGTGGGGGTTTTTTTTTTTGTTTTTTTTTTTACAAAAATAAAAACAAAACAGATGTGTAGGCGTCCTTGGCTGTATTAACCACTGATTTATGTTGCTGTATCTCCCTTTTCCCTTCCAACAAAATGCTCATAAGTAAAGTTCAAAGAATGAATCATTTTTATTCCTCCTTTGGATATAATTGTACTTTTCTAATATTGCATGGCTTTAGTTTTCTATGGATCATTTTTCAGGGTGCTTGCATAAGAAGAAGTGAACAGCATAAATTGGCTGAGTGGAGCAGAGTTGCTCCAAAATCTTTCCATACAAACTTGTGTCATAAAACTTAATGTAGAAAACTATGCTACAATACAATACACTGGTGTAGTTTGTTCTATTCTGAAACTGCTTTAGAAAACATGTTATTAAAATAACTTATTTAAGGGGGTTGAAGAAGGGTTTGAGGAGACGGTAACAGGTAGGGCTGAAGGGCTGTTTTTCTCACTACATCATTCTATATAATCTTTTTTCCCCCATTAACTTTTTGCTCTCTGGTCTCATGTCAGTATTTTCTTCTGTGTAGTACAAACTGATCAACATTTACTCTAAACACACACAGAGGAATCAGTCCTTTCTCCTTCACCAACATACTACACGTTTTCCCACTTGGTGAATATTCTTTTGCCCACAGAATTTGGCCCAAGGTGGTGGTGATTGTATGGTAGGTCATCCTCCAGATTTATGTGTGTATGAATCTCTGCTTTCTATGCAGAAATAAGGTGGTCAATCAGCTACGTTCTGAGGAAGGAAGTTTAGAACGAACAAGCTGAGAAGAGAAGTGAGCGAACTTTGTGTACATCCCGAAAGCTATAATATGTGAGTTCAGGGGTCTGGTCTTTGAGTGGCCACAGGGTTTGTTTCCACATATCCAGTAATTCCATCATGATACTTAGCCTGGAGGGTCTGACACACAGATTGGAATAGCAACTATGTGTTTAGGAGGGGAAAGAAGGCTGTTAAACTTCTTGATTGAGTTTGGGAGAATATTTCACTCCTCCTCATATATAGAACCCAATTCTGAGGTGTATCAGACCTGTCCTCCTGTAGAAGAATTGTAATTGGTCCAGTTAACGGAATGTCCAAATAAGCAGGGAAAGTATATCTTTGGCAGGTTTTCACCTCTTCATTTAAATAACCACGCACACATATATACTAAATGGCAATTGAATACAACCTGTGTTGTTACATTAGTTCTAAAGATTACACTGAAACTAACAAAAATGAGGTAAAGTGGCATAAGAAAGTTATTCTGTCTTCAGTTTGTCCTTGTATTTATCCTACATATGGTGAATAATTTCAAATTGCTCTGAGAACCACAAAAAGGCTAAGTACTATGCAGAAATCTATGGAGTGACAGCCAGATCAGATCTTTAACATTACAATAACTTTGGTTTTGTGTATAAACAAATTTAAATTTTATAAGTTTAAATCATTCATATAAGTGAGTGAAACTTTGTCAACCTAGAGGGCTACATTGGTAATTTGCCAGGAGAGGAAGAGTCACACCTAATTTGTATAAAATGGAGGAAATTGCTGTTGACCTCATAAAATAAAAGCCATGTGAACCCTCAAGCTGAGCAATTTCTGCGGTCCACATGCCACACTGGTTCATTGTAATTTGAGTATGGCCACTCAGCTCTTGAGCTGTAATTGTTATTATTTATAAATATTTTTGCTGTGGGAG
Source organism: Rafetus swinhoei (assembly GCA_019425775.1). Lineage (NCBI taxonomy): Eukaryota > Metazoa > Chordata > Testudines > Trionychidae > Rafetus > Rafetus swinhoei. The sequence continues at coordinate 73,992,307 of CM033449.1, read as the reverse complement.
AATTTATGGATCCCAAATTGGGATTAGGATCACACTGTACAAGACACCGTACAAATGACTAACGTAGCTCCCTCTCCAGAGATCTCACAATCTATGATCAAGTATCCACTGCGCACTGCATGGTAATCATCCCATTGACTTCAGTGAGTGTTGGATCAAGTCCCTAGGAGTAGGAGTAGGAGAGTAAGGTACTGGAGATGCATGTGATTACATAAGTTAGTACTTGGCTAAATTAGTGTCATTGCCCTGTTTTTCATTTCAATGCTTGTAAAATTAAATAGATATGAATAAGGAAAATGTATCTGATCATAAAGAAGGTGGTAGCAGCAACAGAAGCAAAATGAACAGAAGATTAAAAATACAAATACACTGGAATGAAGTGATACATGATATATAGAAAGAGATCTTTGGGCTAAGTTTTGCCTTCTGTTTACTCTTGCAACACCATTGGCTTTTATCAAGGGTTGTAGAGATGCAATGCTGAATGGAATTTAGATGAATTACATCAGAAGTACTTTATTTCACAGAGGCTGAGTGAAGGCATGTCCAATTTAAAACCAGCACCCTTGTGTAATAGATGTGCTAATCTTCCAATTAATCTTTCATATGCATTAGAATTCTTTGTACTGTATTGCTTCCATCCATGCTAAATAACGCTTATGTAATTAGCTAGATGTGTATGTTAAGTCACTACTTCATCATCCTTCAAACTATATTTGAACTCTAGAACACACAAAAATGATTGGTTTGCAAGTCAGTAAATTATATGGTTAACTAAGTTCTTGACAATGCAAACCATGAGCACAAGAAAAAGGAAAAAAATGCTTATCCTAAGTAATCATCTGTGTTCTACCATAATTAATGCTGTAATGTAATTTTATAGTTTTTCCCCTTAGAAATCTGTTTTAGCTTATGGAGCAAAGAGAAAGTTGAAATAATGAAGGTAATCAAAGTAACACTACCAAAAAAGAAAATTAGGTTAGTTTGGCATGATTTGTTCTTGACACACACATCTTGCCTATTATTTACCATTCTCTTAACTTCTAGGGGCTTACAAATTGATTGTGTAATTGTGTTCCAGAATCTTTTCAGGTATCCAAGTTATGCTGACTGATCTATAATTCCTCATGTCCTTTTTGCCACCTCTTTTAAAAGTGTTTAAATTGTGCTTGCCCATTTCAAGTCCTCTGGGACATCCCCATACTCCATGAAGTCTCTGATGGGTTCAAGATTTTCAACCTGGCTCTTAAATACTGTAAGATGAACATATCCAGTCCTGCTGACTTGAATACATTTAATTTAGCTAAATATTCTTTAACCTGTTCTTTCCCTGTTCTGCCTTATGTTCCTTACCTTTCTTGTTAATATTGTGTTCAGCATTTGGTCACAAGGAATCTTTTTAATGAAATAAGTAAATCTGTGAATCAGAATTATCTTCCGCTGCTCAATTCTAATTATCAAGCTATCAGTGAATCTAAATAATGACAATGGTAATAGTTTAGATTTACAGGAAAAATGATGCTATAAGAATGCTACTGTACTTTTTCACCCTAAGTCTTCCTTTAGGACTGCAACAATGTGGGCTCAACTTTCAAATGTGGGAGCTCAGTGCCAATCTGAGCCACAAATCCTTCAAAAATGGGATTCATCTGTAGAGCTAAAATACCTTTTTGATTTTATGATGAGACCTTTATACTGGTGAAATTTTATGAGTGCATATTTTAACTTAGTGTATGGTAACATAGCTGCACAATACCTACTAATGGTTGAGGGTTGGTGATTCCCAATATTAGTTACTGAAAAATTTTCCTTTTTCAATGTACATTTGTATATTTATCAGTAAAAGACAGAAAACATTGCTGAAAAATTTTAACACTATTTTGATTCTCAAGGGAAAGAGCCTGAAATTGCCTTTGAGTCCAAGGTAAGTGAAATATTTGGATTGTTGTGTACACAGGAAACACTATCTGGTATTTAAACTTTGTATCCATTCACAGCCCCCACATTTGTTTAGTCTTCTGTTCCAATTGATCAATTAGTGGAATTTTATCCCCCAACCATACAGATATTGCATAAGTTCTGTTACTAGACAAATCTATAGGGGATGCAGCACCAAGTGCTACTCATTAATAATGTATCAAACCAAATTATTCAGTATAAGGTTATTTTTATTTTTTATTGAAGGTTTATCACACTTTCAATTTACATTTCATCATTATCAGTCCATTTTTCTGAAAACTGAAGGATCCGCCACCCAGTCTTGTAAATTATTTTTAATTCTGTGTAGTTAAGTATTCTCCCCCTCCACACACACATACACAGTTTCTTCATTTTGCCATGGCTGGAGTTATAGGTGGATTGAACACTTGGATGTCACAGAATTACCAGAAGAAAGAAAGTCTGAATTTTGTGCAAGGGATGTTAAGCCTATTTTATTCATTTCTTGGAATAGTTAGGTTGTAAGCTCTGTGAATAGGAGCCATCCTTTGCTATGAGGACATACCACATCAAACACAATGTGAAAGCACTGCGAATTTACATTGAGTAAAACTAAGAAAAGACTTCAAGATGTGTTAGACCAGTGATAGACAACCTGCAGCTGGAAGGGCACATGCAGCCCATCAGGGTTCTATGTGCAGCCCTCAAGACTGCTCTTTACCATTGCTCACACACAAGTTTGCCATATTCCACTGATTTCTGTCCGTGTCATTTTTTTGTACCGGCATTACTAAAGTGACACACATGTAAAGCAAGAGTACATAAATTGAGTTGTGTACTGATTGCATGCAATGTTGACTGTAAAAGCTGTGCACTCCCTCTGCATTGAATCATAGCACTGCTTTAGGTCAGTTAGCTCATCCTGCAGTAGCAAAACTACCCTCTCCCAGGAGACCATTTTGGTTACAACAGTCTTGTGGCCTACTCACTAGCCCAGGTTCCCCATTGCTGTGTTAGACAAATTGAGAATAACTGTTTTTTTTTTAAATGTGTACAAGAAGAACAGAAGAAATGGTAGGTGTTACAAAATGAACATCTACTTTAACATATTTGTCAAAACTCTTTGGCCTAACATGAAGCATGCTAAGGGAAACAGGCTTATGCTACTGTCTCTAAAAGCAAATTTCAGGAAATCTTTCAAACCTTGTGAACCATTAATAATAAAGTACATATTCTATGTCTCTTAAGGGTATTTTATCTATCCCAGAACAGTCATTCTTAGAGTGGAGTTGTAAATTAAAGTGATTTTTGGGAGTGCATTATTCTTAAATACATTGACATGTATTTTAAAACATCCAGAATCACACACTTCAATTCCAGAAGTAAAATTATAATAGTGAGCAGCAAAGTGAATGTACACACCCTTCAAATGCATGCTTTAAAAGGCATTTGTTTTTCAGATACTCCAGAAGCATATGTCATGACCAATAAAGGCTTGATGCTTTTGGTTTTTACAGTTTTGAATAAATACCATTTGAAATTTCATCATTAAGACAGAAAATGTCAAGCTGTTCTGGTGACAATTATCACCTTTTCATATGGATAATCAGCAGTTAGCAAATCTTTCTTTGTGCTGTCATAAAGGTAGCCTTGTGAATCTGAGGTTAAGGTAGCACTTAGATTTATGCTTAAGCAGGAAAACACATACCCAGATAATAAATCGTGACTTGCCTTATTAGTCAAATAAGAATATGTTTTCTTCCTATAATTACAAGCTACAGAGAGAGATTCATGTTTGATATAATTTAAAATACAGTGAAATCTTTATTAGGCATCATCCTGTCTTAAGAGACAACATCAAAGGTTCCCCTAACACATATTAGGCTATATCCTCCAATGTGTATGGCTGTGACGGCTTTGTGCTGCTCTGCTCATTCTCGGTAGACCAACAGTCACCATAACCAGATGTCAGAGGATCCCCCAATGGAACCTCCTGTGATACAGGTGCACCCAAGTGATTCCTATTCCCACTCTATTCCCCTGTGGCTGCTGAAGGGTATCTCGATGGGGAGAAAAGCATGTGGGCAGAATGTCCTTCTGCTAGGCTGTTGTAATGGCCCTTTTGGACCACTGTGGAAGGCAGCTCAAGTTAGGACAGTCTGGAAATGGGCTGGCACAGAGTGGCCCTATGAGCTGAGAGCAGGGGTGAGGGCGGATATGCTATATATTCCATCTCCCGATGGAGGTGGACTAGGGAAGATACAATTTTTATCTGAAATTTGAAAACAGATGACCTTGAAAAAGAGCAAGTGGCAGGAAAAACAACTTTTGTGTGTCTCATATTTTGCTGTTGTAAATTATTTGGATTTGTCTTGATCTGTCTTTTAAAAAAAGCACTTGAGGCTGAAAATGTCAAAGCAGAATTTGAAAACAGGGAGAAGAGCTGTTGAGAGAGAGACAGACAGCTGAAGAATGTAAGAGTGGTTATTAAATGCAGTGGTGTCATCAATTCTGAAAGACAAGAAAAAGCCTTTTTTTTCTTTTTGTTCATGCCTTTTACTTCTGTAAGATCATGGAAAATATCCCAATGGCGTGTTCAAAAATCTCTTATGGAGGGTGAAGCTGTTGAATGAAGAACAGCTGTGTGCATCCTAAGCAAGATGGATTGTTTCAAGTGGAATGGTCTCTGGAAATGGTGTTCAAATGAAAAATGTTCACCACTTTCATCACCAGTGCACTCTGATGTGTATCCAGAAATAAGGGATGTATATGCCTCTTATATACCCAAGTTAAATCCTCGTGGTTCAAGGAATACTTAATATTTGTTGTTTAGTTTCCTATTTTCTTTTTTTACTTTAAAAACAGTTGTGGAAATCAGACAAGTTTGCAGCTAAATTAATCACATCATCAAAAGTGATTAGTGAAATGAACCTTTGGCACAAATAATACAGCACTGTCAAAGAACGAGAGTATTCTCTAAACTACATCCTCTGCTCTTGCCTGGTTTGTACTTTGTCATATACATTTGCAGAACTACAAATCTATGCAGAAAAGCTATTTAATATTTTAAACTTAGTTTTATTTTCCTATTACAAATACCTTTGAATAAAATTTTCCATGAAGCCTTATTTAATTCTACAAAAGCGGGCTTGGGGAATAGGATCTTGTTCATACCCAACTAGGTAAGTAAATCCTGAACAAAATTATAGTAGGTAACTTTTTTTTTTTAGCTTCACTGCTTCTGTCTATTACATCAAGATCTGAAACCAAAGTATTAGTGTTTTGAAGAGGGTATTCTGGGACAGATTCACCAAACATGATTTAGTTTTAGTGTAATTAGCTTCATTATGATCACATTGAAATTTCCATGCTTTGGATATTGCCTCTCTTTTTTCCCCATGCCTTGGAACTTTCAGTTCAAAGGCATTTAGGTAACTTTTAAAAAAGCAACATTTTATTCTGCATTAAGGCCCTGCCCTTGAAAAGTCTTATTGCACATGTTTCACTTTAAGAAAGAGCACTCCCTGGAGCTACTCACATGATTAAAATTAAGTATTTCTTTGCAAGATCAGGGTGTAAATCAATACTTCAAGACTACGATCTATAAATTCCTTTTATGGTCCGGATCCAGCACACTTTAAAGACCATCTCTCACTCTCTTTCTTCATTCCGTATCTGGACATTTGGAATTATTTGAGACAACTGAGCTGTTAGTCCCCAAATATGTTTGTCTTGAAGACTGAGGCAAAAGGTTTACAGGGGGAGGTCACAACTCTTTATTTTGCTCTTAGGGAAGCTCAGGTTTCTTGAACTGTAGATCATACCAATCTGTTTACTTGGACTTATTCTTGAAGGGGGTGTCTGAAGCAGTATGCGATTGGGGTTTTTCTTTGTAGTAGCTAGTGTAGCATTAGTTCACTGATGCTCTGAGCCGTTTTTAACTATTATTTTAAATCCGCCTACAGAGTATAGATAGATCTATCATATACATATAAAAATAAATCATTCTTTTCTGGGGCTAACTGGTACAATGTGTTCACACTGTGCCAGTGATTTATTCCTGGCATCTGGCTCAGGTAACAAATCAAATGAATGTGGTGGACATTTTACACCATCACACAGCACTTGCTCACATCATCAGCCTCCTCACACTTTGAAATTATTTGATAGGACTGATCTTGAACAAGGCAAAAGAAGCCCTGTTGTCAATCCACTCAGCCATGCTTCCTCTAGTACACTAATAGGCTCCCATCCCAAATTTCCATAGAGATTCAGACAGTGAGAGAACATTTTTGCAGAAGTTTTGTGGGAAATGGATACATTATTCTTCCCTCTTCTACTCATAAGACATTCATTATCCATTACTTTTTTCTAAATCTTTTAGTCTTTGGTGGATGGATGGCAAAGCCTGCCAGAATTCAAAAGTCAGGCTTTAACATCATATTTGCTTTTGTTCTAAATCCAGTGAGTTCAGATTTCCCAAGATGATGATATAGAGACATCAATATATCACAGACTCTCATGATCTGTGCCAGGGCACCATTCCATATGTCATCTATTTGAGAGGTGTGTGATTAAGTGCAAGGATCATAGGCTTGGAGTTTCTTCCCAAGATCTCTTTGTCTGCCAAATCCAGAGTAACAACCCTATCCCATGTACACACAGTACAGAAGAAGGCCTGGTGAGTGATAATGGAAGCTCAGTGGTTACAGATATGGAATAGAGGTGCAGCTTCTACAGCTGAACATTGTAAACAAATACACACCAAAACTGTTTATAGAAAATGTGGTAGACTTAACTCAGGGATCATGCTCAACTTTGATTTTTGGTCTTCTTGTTGGATATCCTTTAAACAGAAAATATAATATATTAAATGTGTTATTCACTAGGGCTACGTCTAGACTGGCATGATTTTCCTCAAATGCTTTTAACGGAAAAGTTTTTCCGTTAAAAGCATTTTGCGGAAAGAGCGTCTAGATTGGCACGGATGCTTTTAAAAACACTTTTTGCGGAAAAGTATCCATGCCAATCTAGACGCCGTTTTTAAGAAAGCCCCGATCGCCATTTTCGCCATTGGGGCTTTTTTTGCAAAACAGTCCTCCCTGTCTACACTGGCCCTCTTGCGCAAATACATTTGCACAAGAGGGCTTATCCTGAGTGGGAGCATCATAGTATTTGCGCAAGAACACTGACAATCTTACATTAGATCGGCGGTGTTCTTGTACAAAGTCAGCGACCAGTGTAGACAGCTGGCAAGTTTTCATAAAGCAGTCGCTTTTGCGGAAAAACTTGCCAGTCTAGACACAGCCTAGGTGTATAATAGAGTGTTAGCATTAACAACAGAAATGCATAAGATGTAAAATATAATTGCATAAGACGCTTATAACAGTATAGTTACTATTCCTCAAATTTATTGAGGAAAACCAGACATAGTTAAATCAGAACAAAACAAACAAAAATAAGCAAACATTCTGTAGACAGTCGGATAGTTAATCTCTCTCTTAGCAATCCTTATTTGAAATAAAAACTGCCTTTGGAAATACCATATCTTGGACATTTTGAATTTTTCCTCAAGCAATCTCTCATGGCTGAAGTATGTGCCAGTAAAAAATGCAGCAGTACCTTCCACAGATGTTCTATGGTCATTATGATAGTTAGTGTATGAAAATTCAATATTAGAATGTTTTATGTTTAATTTTTTTCTTTGAAGATAACTCTGTAAGAATTCCTTTCATTCCTTTCCCATCCATACTTCTTAGTTTTCAAAGCTACTATTAAAAGACATGTCTTTTTGTACATGTTCAGAGAAATAGTCATCTATGGTCTGGGGATTTTTTATGCCAAGGCACTTCATTTCAGAAATTTGTCTCAGCACTCTGTGCTTTGAGCACATCACCTTTTTTTCTCTAGGTGCAATTTATCTGTTAGAGTCTTAGACCATCTCATTACCTTTGGAACCAAGAAACAAATAACTTTCTCATTGGCAGCCTACCTCTGTCTGCTCTGATTTTACTGAAGCCCAATTTTCAGAGAAGATCAATGCTTTTGTCTGAAGACTAATGGTTCCTAATCAGAGTTTGGTAAACACTATGGCTGTGTCTACACTGGACCACTTATTCCGGAAAATCAGCCGTTTTTCCGGAATAAGCTGCGAGCTGTCTACACTGGCCCCTTGAATTTCTGGAAAAGCACTGACGATCTACAGTAAGAAATCAAATGCTTTTCCGGAAAAACTATGCTGCTCCGCTCGAATAAAAGTCCTTTTTCTGGAAAACTGTTCGGAAAAGGGCCGTGTAGACAGCCCAGTAGTCTTTTCGCACAAAAGCCCGATCGCGAAAATGGCGATCGGGGCTTTCGAGCGGCGTCTACATTAGCCACAGATGCTTTTCCGGAAAAAGGGCTTTTCCGGAAAAGCATCCTGCCAATGTAGACGCTCTTTCTCCGGAAATACTTATAACGAAAAACTGTTCCATTTTAAGCATTTCCAGAATATCATGCCAGTGTAGACGTAGCCTACGGCTGTGTCTACGCTGCACCCCTTTTCCGGAAAAGGGATGCAGATGAGACAAGTCGGAATTGCAAATGAAGCGGGGATTTAAATTTTCCCCGCTTCATTTGTATAAACATGGCTGCCGCTTTTTTCTGGCTCGGGGCTTTGGCGGAAAAAAGCGCCAGTCTAGACGGGGATCTTTCGGAAAATAAAGCCTTTTCCAAAAGGTCCCTTATTCCTGATTTTAAGAGGAAAAGGGGTGCAGTGTAGACACAGCCTTCGATTTAGAATAATTTACTCTTCTGCCATCCCTCTGATGTTTATTTAATCTAAGGATTAATTACTATTGTTTTTGTATACCTTAGTTTGTATTTCATCAGGTTAAGATGGGCCTTCTTTAGTGTTTTTCAATGCCTCTAATTGTCTAGTCCATATTTCTCAGAACTCTAGTTCTTTATTTACCTACCTGTCAGTCACTCTGTTTGCTCTGGGATCATGAGAAAATCAGTTTTCCTAGTCTGTTGTACAGCTGTCAAGATGAGAAGCTACACTGAACTCCAAAGTAGTTGCACAGGCCTGAATCAGATCCTTACAGTTTATAACTTCCTGAATTAAAAGGGTTCATGATTGTTTGTGTGACATTCAATGTAAACCTTAACTGCCAACAAAATAGATGCCAAGTAATTTACAGGCTAAGAGAAAGCTATAATCTTACCAGAGAGAAGTTTGCATTTCTGACCATTTTTCTTTTTTCTTTTGTGTAAATAATGTAATTCACCATCACCTCCTATCCCATAATCAAATCTAAGAAAGCAATCCACATTGTTTATGCCCATAGTGTGCTGAACTGTACCAAAGAGGGTAAGAGAGAAGAATAAAATTACCAGTGACCAGAGGAATGAGAGGTTTTCCTTTGCACAGCTGTTGGAATGTTCCCCTCATGTACTAGTTGCCCAGTTGTGTGCAGACCCCTTTAGAGGCCTGGCAAGAGGGTGTGGCTCTCCCAAGTGTGCTGGGGGCAGAAGGCAATGCATTTGGGGATGCTAGCAGCAGAGAGGAAGGTTATATGTCAGCAAGAGGCTAATATGTGAAGGGTAGTGTACTCAGAGGACTCAGTCACAGGAGTGGGCACCCTACTATGTAGAGGGTAAACATATTGCTCTTGTTGGAAGCTCACTGACTCAGGGAAAGAGCCACATTAGTTATGGCCACTGCCACAGGAAGCCGGCCGCCCCACTCTTAAGGCTGGGTCTAGACTGGCAAGATTTTGCGCAAAAGCGGCTGCTTTTGCGCAAAATCTGCTGCCTGTCTACACTGGCCGCTAGTATTTGCGCAAGAACACTGACCTTGTACTGTACAAAATCAGTGCTTGTTGCGCAAATACTCTGATGCTCCAGCTCAGGGATAAGCCCTCTTGCGCAAGTATTCTTGCGCCAAGAGGCCAGTGTAGACAACAACGTTAATTTCTTGCGCCAGAAAGCCCGATGGCTAAAATGGCCATCGGAGATTTCTTATGCAAGAGAGCGTCTACACTGGCACGGATGCTTTTGCGCAAAATATGTGCTTTTGCACAAAAGCATCCATGCCAGTGTAGACGCTCTCTTGCGCAAATCCTTTTAACGGAAAAACTTTTCCGTTAAAAGTATTTGCGCGAAATCATGCCAGTCTATACGCAGCCTTATGGTCTACACACACCATTTCTCAGCTGCACTTTTGCCCAGGCACTCTGCTTCTACATCAGTGTTTCCAATTTCTGCAGGTGCTGCTCATTGTTAAACCTTCTAGACCTGTTATAGCACATTGTGGAAGATGTGTTGGGCCATTATGGCAGGGCAGGGCCATGTGTCTTCTATGCTTCAGTTGCTGGCATGAAGTGCACTGCATGAAGTGGCACTGTTCTCCATTTGAGGGAATGCTGTGGGGCACATGTTTAATACTGGGGAGTAGATGATTTCCTCTCATCTGTCCATGAGGTTAGGAATTGCTTTTCCTGATGAAGGAAGTGAGGGCATTCTAATGGCTCAGATGGATCATCCTTTATCCTCATGTTATTCCTTCATCTCCACAAATGCTGTCACCCCTTCACAGCTAGCTGGTGAATGCTTCTCTGGGCCTCAGATCTGCTGGCCAGTGCGAGGTTAGAGGTCTGTTTCTCTTCCCCTGTTCTTGGATGAATATGAAAAACAGACTATCACAAATCCCATCCACACAGAAAGAAGCAAAGCAATTCCAAGTCTCCAGGACACTAGTTACTGGCTTAAACATCTGATACAGCTACACATAAAGCAGCATTCTTGGCTGAGGCTCAAATGGGTGTGGGGAAGATAGCTGATGATTTGCTGCCTTTTCATAAGGTGCGGTCTTCTGATAGAAAATCAGAACTCTGGATAAGTTATCTGTATGGGAGCAGAATAAGGATGAACTATTGGAATAAAACAGTTTTCAAATGCAAAGCACACAAACCAGTGCACAAATTACATCATAGCACAACCATTTCTAAACCCTTGCCACCTTTCTGGCAGCATGAGTGGTATCCAGTACTCCTTTCCCATGGATGGTTTCTTCATGGACACTCCAGACCTCCATTGTCTCCTCTTTTTAGTGGTCAAAAATGCCTTCTAAGTTGTGTTACTGGCAACTCTCTTCTTGACATCCTGGTGGGAGTGCTCATCACATCTTAATATCCTCCAGCATCCTCCTGTGGCCTCTTAAACAGTGTAGGCTGCCTTCTGCTACAAAGATGACTTCGTTGAAATTCCCGCTCGCCAGTGAGATTTTCTGCACCCATGCCATTTGACATCAACATTGCCTCTTATTCTTCCAAAGAGCTCAGAGCGTATTATATTAGGCAGCCATTCATTGTATTATATAAGATTTCTTGTTTGGCAAGGTAACTCCAATTATGGTGGAGGAAAGAACTCTTTTTGCTGGCCTGGTTGATCTGGAAAGATGCATACAGTATTTGTGGATTTACAGCCCGAATAGCTAACAGCCTTAATGAACCCATACTCCCTACCCATCAGCCCATGATTTCTTTTAGCATGTAGCATAAAATAAACAAACAAAAATCTTCCCATTGATCACAATCTACAGCATTGGAGTCTTTATGCATAGCTCCCATTAAAATACTATTGGAAACTTAAAATGTTGATGAAAAGAATTGAGTTTACACAGCAAATAAGAATTCAGGTTAATTATCTGCAAACATGTTTCTGTACTTGTAGGAGAGCAAGTGCAAGTTAAGTTATTGTTAGTTGCAACTAACAGGATTTCTTGATCCTGCTGCATAGACACAGAGAGATGGAGCAATACTGAGAGTGCATTTCAGAAAGGATATATCATTCCTAAAAACCCTCTTGAAAATTCAAGTTAGGTTCACCCTAACAGTTCCCAGAAGGCACAGCTAAAACATTTGAAAGTGTTCATGACAAAATGCACACGAATATCTATGGGCATAGACACAAGAAGGAAAGCAGGGCTTTGAACATTTTGGCAAAAAGTAAAAGACTTTTTCCTGAAGGGCTGACAGCCATACGGTTTAAGATTCAGGCTTATCCCTAATCCTGCCACAGCAAGGGGAGATGATGAAGGCCTCTTGAGATGCCCTTCCAGCACTACATTCTTTGACATAATTACTGTCCTAGTGGAATGGGGAGAAACTGAAGACCATGATTTATCTTGATTTTAGAAAGGCTTTTGCCACAGTCCCATTGGACATTCACATAAGCAAAATGGGGAAATGTGGTCTAGATTAAATTACTAGATGATGGATGGTTGAAAGACCATATTCAAAGAGTAGTTATCAATAGTTCACTATTAAACTGGGGCAAGTATCTAGTGGGGTCATGCAACAGTCTGTCCTGTTTCCAGTTCTAGTCAATATTTTCATTAATGACATGAATAATGGAGTGTAGAGTATGCCTATAAAATTTGTGGAGGACACCAAGGTAAGAGGGGATGCAAGCACATTGGAAAATAGGTTCAGAATTCAGGATGAACTGGAGAACTGGTCTGAGATCAGCAATATGAAATTTACCACAGAGAAATACAAAACACTGTACTTAGGAAGAAAAAAAATAAGTGTGAAGTACAAGATGGTAAATAACTTGCTAGGCAGTGGTCCTACTGGATCACAGATTGAATACGAGTCAACAGTGTGATGGAGTTGCAAAAAAGGCTAATATTTTGGGATATATTATCAGGAATTGTTACTGAACACATGAGTGCTTATACTCTTGCTCTGGCTAGGTTTCTGCTGGACTACTGTGGGCACCACACTTGAAGAAAAATGTGGCCAAATTGCAAGTTCAGAGGAGAGCAACAAAAAATGATAAACAGCTTGGAAAACATGATCTATACAAAGGCTTATAAAAGAAGAGTGAGCAGAGGCAACAGAGGCAGCAGCGCAGAGGGCCAGCTCCCTGCACTTACCAGATCCTGTGCTGCTGCTCCTGATCCTGGGACAAGGACCTGCCAACCCTCAAAGTGGCAACTGGAAATTCATAAGTAATCCATATAATTATATACAATCTAAAGATCAGGCAACAGTTTGGTATAGTTTTTAGAGTGCTGTTCTGGGTATGCAGAAAGCTTGGATTAAAGCACAAACCACAGAAATGTCATTCTGCAGGTGTTTCATAATTAGCTGATTGTACTCCAGCAACCCAATAGAATGAGTTGTAAAAGCCAAATTAGCCAATGCAAACCCACTGCTGACTTATAAACTGATTCCAAGAAATATTTCTCACATCTCCCAAACACATACCTCTAGTCATTTCCCAATGTATTAAGTGAAGTGAGTTAGAAAGAGAACATCTTTGCTGAGATTTTCTCTCATTGGAAGCACCAGATTCAATTTTGTTAAGAGTTTAAGACAACAAAGAATGTGGCCATCCCCTCTGTGTGAGGGCCTGATTTTGTAGGTTACTCTCCAAAATCATCACCTACTTTTAAGAAAAAAAAATCTCTCAGTAAAGATTCACTATATTCTGCAAATAGTATAAAAGTGTTAATTGAGATTTGGCCTTTTCCTTGTTAGTGATCTGAGGAACTCTCTCTTGCTTCTATAGCAACCCAATGAGAGCTTTACCATGCATTTCAAGGAGGTGGTGTTAGCTCTGGGTGGAATGAATGCATTTGTGATCACACTTAAAGGTAATTGTGAGATGTTTCTGCTTGATATTTATACTCCTGCATCATGAAACAGGTAGGCAAACTGCAGAGCAGGTTGTAAACTCAGGGATTTTTAACTGAGTAACGACTCCAGTATTAGGTTTGAAGACTTTTAACATATAAACGCCACTTTGGTAAATGGTGAAGGAATAGCTAAAATGTTTTTAACAAAAAACCTTGGAAATTCCAGTCCTCCCATCTGTTAACCACTTCACTCATAATCCTGTGTGTAATGCTATTACAAACACATAAATAATCACCTCAGGCTTAAACTGGATGTATTTAAATCACTTTGGAATGTATTTCTTCCCCAACAATCCAAGCATACAGTTCAGCCAATCCAAGCACACATGCAGCATGCTGCAACCTCTGATTTCTCTTGGAAGTCTTCCACTAAACAAGTGTTATGCTGTCATCTTTTAGATAGCTAATCTTCAGATGATTATGGTGATTTCTTCCCAGTTCTAGGTGCACTGGACGGTGTCTAAGTGTCCTCCTTGCCCTGCTGGTCATGCCTAATTGATTTTTATGGATTGGTGGGGAAGGGGAGTTCATCAGGGGTATTTTAGGAAATCAAGTTGCTAGGGCAGTGGCCCAGCCAGCTTTACACTAGACACATTGAAGCTCATTTGGTAAAGCCAGCTGGATTAAGAATCACTAATACCGTGCTCAGCCCCCAGAGGAATAGTGGAGAGAGAAGGAACATTGGGGAAAAGGAATCAAATAGTTCGTTTGAACTAAGTTAATTAAAATTGAGCTTCATAAGTTTCGTTAATATGTTAAAACGTTTCTAGCTGAGATTACTGCGGATTTGAGGTTGCCCAAATATGAGGTAATAAGGAACTGAAAGTGGTTGTGCTGATTTTTTTTTTTTTAATCATCCTCCTGGCTGGTTTTGTCATGGTGCTGTGCACTGCGGCTGCCGAGTACAGTACCTGGTGCTATAAAAAACAGTAGATGTGTAGAATTTAAAAAAAAGGGGATTGTTGCTGATTACCTGAAATGGTTTAAGTCCCATTCCAAAATTCTCTGGGCCCCATTTCAGTTGAAGGGTTTTGTAGCAATATTTTCAGTGTTGAATAGTGTAACAGGGGAAATATAAAAGTTATCAGAAGCTGTTTTGTCCAGAGATTCTGAAATGTAGACAGTCTGCTTGGTATTAAAAATTAGCATCACTGGCCAAATTCCAATTCATTTGAACTCAGTTGAATTATAGAAATGGAGGACAGAATTTGGCCCCATATTTTTAGACATCCCTTATTTGTAATATAGACAGAGAAATATAGCCTCATTTTTCCCAGAAGTAGAATTTGAATGTTCACAAATGAAGGGTACGTCCTCTCACTTCGAATATACTGAAACTAAGTTGGCTTCATTATATTTGCGCAAACTCACTTAAGTCGTGGTTCTTGTGTGTGACTGAATGGAGAATATGGCCCTCTGATAATTGGATTTCAAAAGTAAGCATTGAAGTCACATCTGAATTTTCCTCTGCTGCTACCCATCTCGCTGAAACAGTTGACTGAGCCCCCCATTAAAAAGAAATACTGCATAGCTGGAGTCTTTTTATTTACCTTACCGTTTGCATGGGGAAAAGTGACACTCTCTCTCTCTCTCTCTCTCTCTCTCTCGTAAACTTCTCTCACATGAGGATGGGGGTGACTGACCAACATGACCCAACCGTCCCTCCCTACTACTCTCCACATTCCAGCCCTGGCTGGGCCCCCCTGGGATGGATTTGCATCTCCTAGTACCTGGCCCCACATCTTCTCAATTTAAGTCACCTTCCCAGAAAGACAAAAGCTAACTTTATTTTCTGGTTCTAGTGTTCTGAATTGGATGCTGAAGAGGTCCTCTGTTGGGCAACTCACCTGTGTCCATGACTTGTGGCATAGGTAGAGTTCCAGGGTTGAAATCGTGGTCACATTAAAGCAAATGATAGATTTGTCATTGACTTCAGTGGAGCCAAGTTTTCACACACTGTCTCCCCAAATCAGAATAACCTGGGTTTTCCAGTTTGAAATTTTCATTTAGCTTTGAGCTGCGTTTAAATAAAAAAATATTTAAAATAAATTACATATATATAATCTAGTAAAAGTTGGACCTCCTTGGTCTGGCACCCTCGGGACCTGACTGGTCCTGGATGGGTGATTTTGCCAGACCATATCTAGCCCCCCTGCTACTGGCTCCCACAACCCTGGACTGGTTGCCAGCCTCCTGGCCAGCTCCCCCCATGCTGGCAGCCTCGCTGCCCTGCTGGTCCCTCCCCATCCCCTTCCCTTCTATGCCAGGCAGCCCAGCTCATTGCATACTGGGCTCCTGGCCATGCCAAGCTCCTGGCCTTGCCAGGCAGCCCAGCTGTGGCACATCAGGCAGCCCAGCTGTTGGGAGCCCAGCCACCAGGCTTCCACCATGACTCCCTGGTTCTGGAACATCTGTGGTTATGCCAGTTCTCAGATGCTGCCAAACCAGGTAGTCCCAGTTTATAGAGGTTCAACCTGTATAAAATAAACAAGACCCCTGTAAAGAACATGTTTCCTAGAGTCCAGCTAAAGACACTGTGTATATTAGAACAGCTAAATATAAATGCAGCGATTTCCTTCATTTTGTTGCTCTTCATTTCTTTGCTTAAGGTACTAAGATTTGTTCAGATTTTTCATGTTGATGGTGACCTTCATGACCTGATTTAAAAATAAATGGTGCAGAGCAAATTACCAGAGTGCCCAAGCATGTTTTCAGTTTTGCAACATTGAAATATTTGTTTATTCTGCAGTGCTGGTGAAGGGAGCGCAAAGGCTTTGAGAAATTGAAGCCACACAATCTGGAAGAGGTGGGAATGGTGGACTTTTTCCTGCAATTACGCTTAATATTCCATTGCTACTCCTCACGAGCATCTTTGTAAAATAGGCACACACCGAACCAAATACAAATGATGCGATGTGGGAGTCAATATGATGGTAGCACAATTACTTTCTATATATTTTTCATAAGTAAAACATCCATCTGTTCCTATTAAGTGAAATGAGATACACTCAAGTTTCCTACAGTTAGAGGATACCAAAGATGTTAACGTTTATAGGTTACTAGAGGAGTTATTCAGAGTATTGCTCCTTCTCTGTCCCCCCTCCTCACCTTCATTCTTTTCTAGTCTACTATGAAAATGATACACTCTACTATGAGTTTATCATTCATGAATGCTGCGGCACATCATTTTAAAGAGCCCCAAGAGATATGTCCATAGGCTTTTAACAGGCAATCTGCTTTAAAAATAATAAAGGTTTCTAAAAACTGTGTTCTTTGATGGAGTAAATGCCACTTCAAATGCACCAACTTAGTTTCAGGGACAGAGAAAAGATTAAGAAAACTTCCAAAATAATGTGTAATCTAAAGGGGAAACAATCTACAGTGATGAGCAAATATCCATTTTTACTACTGTTCTCTGCTGGATATAATTAAAATTTGAGATGTGGGTCATATTACTTACAACATAAAATTCATGTTTAGTTATGGTGGTAGGAGCAAGAATAAGTTCAGATTTATATTCCTGCTGTTGCTATGAAATTCCACATGCACATGTGGTAACTGTAAAGTCCTACATGTCCATGCCTTATGTGTGTGGTCTGTGTAAACCCTACATGCATTTCTCACCCAATCTTGCAAAGGATCTTCAACCTGCCATTCTCAAATCTGAAAATTTTCATCCCATGTTTTGTGTTTTCCATGTGTAAAGCAACATCAGAGTACAGGATGTGTAAAATTGTGAGCCCAAAATCACAGAAAAACTGTTTTTAAAAAGTTGTCTCCCATCCTGTTTCTGCAGCACTGCCACTTTTTCTCTCCAGTGCTAATTAAATGAGTGGGTTTTTTGTTATGTTGAAGAATGGGAGTGTTATACATGAACAGAGTTTCAGGATAGGGAATGAAGAGAAGCTCAAAAGCTCAATGAATGCAGATTGTTACATATCCTTCTTCAAGCACAAACAACTACTTGTCGCAAGGCTTACTCAGATTTGTGACCATGTTTAGATCACAATGTTAGACTGACTTATAAATGAGAACTAAAACCAGCCAATAAATATAATAAATAAGGCAGTGGAGACATTTACCCTTGCTTATATCAAAAGTAGGCATGACCCTTTACTCATATAATGACTCTGAATGGCTCTACAGATAATTAAGTATCTCTCAAAGCCAGGGACCTGATTTTCCAGTGGTGAAAATCTATCTGAAAGTATAGTATTTTCCCCCAATGTCAGGATTAGGGCTAACTTGACTAAGATATTTGTCAATTAAAGATTAAATGAATTCAGGATTTATTTTTCAGCTTGGAATTTGGGGGTTTTGATAACTGTAATTCAGCTATCTCTGTTCTTAATATTAGACTGCTATGAAAACTGAAGAACACCTGTACAATAGGGACTTCACTAACTACTTAGCTTATGGCTGGATAGTTATATATATATATATATATATATATATATATATATATATATATACACACATGCATTATGACTGTGCATTTAGGACCATTTAAAATCATCCCCTACTTGCAGAATTCCATTAGATATGCAGTAACCTGTAGAAAATTAAATAGTTGTTGCACATACATGCATTTCCCCCCCCGAGTTAGAATATGAATAGTTTGACGAGGTTTCGTAAATCAAAAGCAGAGCTTTCAAAAGTGAAAGTAGTCTAGGCGTGTTTTTTTTCAGTAGCCCCCCCTTTTCGAAAATATGCTTTTCCTCAAAAAATGAGGTTAACGTGGCTTTTCAAAAAAGGGGCGGGAGTTGCCGAAAAAATGCATCTAGACTACTTTCACTTTTGAAAGCTCCGCTTTTGACACTTTAGCATAGTCTAGATGAGGCCTTTGAGAAACTCTTGCTCTAGGGCTGTGCATTTGGTACAAGAGATGAGGTGAGCATACGTGAATTTCCAAAAAACTACTAGTTGTAAATTGTTGAAACACACAGCCAAGTCAAACTGTCCCTGCAAAGGGTTATGGATAAAAAAATTCAAAACTGCTTACATGATCCTGAAGCCTAAATCCTCTTGACTATCAGTGAGGCTTAGTCCCCTTAGCCATTATACATATTTCAAATTGTTACCCTATGCAACCGCACGTTCTACAGTACCACACATGCTCTATACTGGCAGATCAGCGTAGCAGGAAGAGTGTGATGTGTTATCTAATCCAAGAGTTGTGTGTCTGAGAATCAAAGAGATCAGATCTATGCAGAAAAGCCTTTATAAGATTTGATTTGAAAGCAAATTGGTTGGCATGCAGAGTAAAGTACTGACACACCTTCCATTAATTCAGAGATGCAGCTCCTCATTCTAAGTTAAAATCCTGAAAAATAGCTATTTAAAAATATATAATCTTTACTCCTATTTAACTTTGGTTGCAGAAGTTCACTGAATGCAGTTCTTGTACCTTCCCAAATTGCCTTTGCTACACAGGTATAGCCTCTTTTCGCATGCAGAAGCCTTGAGCAGTTTGCCCAAATTCATGTAAGACTCTGT
The DNA here is from genome assembly GCA_019425775.1 of Rafetus swinhoei. Taxonomy (NCBI): domain Eukaryota; kingdom Metazoa; phylum Chordata; order Testudines; family Trionychidae; genus Rafetus; species Rafetus swinhoei. The sequence continues at coordinate 73,973,187 of CM033449.1, read as the reverse complement.
CTATACCTCAGAGTTTTGTCTGAAAAACAGTTGTTTTTCAGACAAAACTTGAGTTACGTCCGCACTGCAATTGTGTTCTTTCGAAAGTGAATTGAAAGAACAGAGAGGATTTTCCAACAGTGGTACTCTTCTTTTTACGAGGAAGAAGCCTTTTTTCTGAAAGAGCTCTTTTGGAAAATGGTGTGTATGGATGGGGAGGAGGGTTTTGTTTCAGAATAACACAGGTGCCCTCGTGGATACTCCGTCCATACTAATCACAACTCTAAAGTTCCTATCTACTGCCAGCTCTTAAAGCTGCAGGCACCCTGGACAAGCCTTGTGGCAGGAATCCGGCCTTGGAGCAGCACCCTGACCATACGGCTCTCCGTGCCACAGGCCTTGCCACCCATGGCGGAGCCACAAGCCCACCACGACCTCCCTGGCCCTCGAGGGAGCTGTCCTAGGGGGACCAAGAGGTGGGCACCCTCCTGGTCCAGAGTGGAGATCCTGTCCCTCCTCAAGCTGTGGAGTGAGGAGGAGACATTGCAGGATCTCCGCTCCAAGCGCTGCAATGCCGAGCTCTTCAAGCACATGGCTGAGTCTCTGGCAGAGCGTGGACACCAACCCCGGACCTTGGAACAGGTCTGGAGTAAGGTGAAAGAGCTCTGTCAGGGATACATGAGGGCCAGAGAGTGCAGCTCATGCTTGGGGCAGGACCCCACACCTGCTCCCTTTACCAGGAACTGCTTCCCCATTTCCCAGGATTTGGTGGAGCTCCTGGTAGTAGGGGCAGGTGTGGGGTGAGGGAAACATCTTCCCCACCCATCGTTGTGGACTCCAGCCTCGAGACCCCTGTCGTCTCCTGCCCAGAGGTCATGGCACAGGAGGAGGACCAGGGCCAGCAGGAGGAGGAAGAAGAGATGGACATCATCACCCTGTTTCTGGAGCCAGTGCCTGTCAGCCAGGGCTTCTCCCAGGCCTCATCTGACACCGGGGAGGGATCTTCAAGTGAGTGCTCTCAATTAGTCACATATACAGGGTGGGGGAGGTGAGCGCACAAGGGGCAGGGTGTGAGCTTCGCTCAGGCTGCTCAGGCTGGACATTGTGCTGCAGTCCGTGCACATAGAACCACATGCAGCATTAGTGTGCGGCATGCAGACTCAGCAGGCAGTCCTTGAGCACGGGTGGAATCCTGCTGCCAGGCTCAGGGGAGGCTACACACGTCTGGCCCAGAGGTGGGGCCCTCCCAGCACCTGCCATGGCTGGAAGCAGGCTAGCCACAAGGGCACAGGCACGACCCCAGACAATCCGAGGAGTGCCGCACACATCCCCTCCTCTGGCCTGAGGACTGTTGGTCGCTGCTCACAGAGGAGGGCATGGCCTCAGGGACAGTGTCTGCATGGATGACTGATCCACCTCTCCCTCTTTGTGTTCTCCACAGCTGGACCAGTCGGGACTGAGGGGCGAGCCACACCATCACAGCCAGCTGCCAGAGCCCGGGGGACCCAAATGCACACCAGGGTCCAGGAAGCCCTCATGTGCCAGCATGTCAGCGTCCTGTGTAATATGCAGCAGACCCTGGTGCAGAAGATCTGTGAGGATGCTGAGTGGTGGAACTGCACCTGAGATCAGCTCATGCAGTGGTGCAATAGCATGTGTGCCATCATGAGAGAAATGGTGGCACACCCACCTGCTGTCGCTCCTCCTGCCTACCACCCTCCTGCCCCCTGCAATGCCTCTGCTCCTTCCCCAAGTGATGCCCATGCCCCTCTCCTGCCCCCGCCATCCCTGCCCCACTCCAGCCCCCACCCCACCAACCTCCCTGTGGTCCCCAGACCCACCCAACCCCAACTCCGATGATGTCCCTGCACCCGTGATGGCACATCTAGCCGACCCCCCATGCCACTCCAAGTCCCCCTCCCCCTCCAGGTTATGAGCCCTCCCCCCATGCCCACCTTTTTTTAATGAAAGATAAATACAGACTTCATTTTGTTGGAAACCAAACAGGTGTTTTTGTGGAGAGGTCAGGGAAGGGGAAAAGGGAGTGGCTGTGGTGGGAAAGAGATGGAGCAGCAAGCCAGAGGCTCCTAGTAGGGAGGCCCTGGGGAGAGTTACTGGGGTCTTTGAGAGAACCTCTCCCTCGGGGCCTCCTGGATACACAACCCGGCCTGGTGGATTGCAGCTGTCCTCAGCTACTCAAAGGCTCACCCCTTGTGGCAGGAGTTTTCCCCCCACCCTGGGAGGAAGGCCTTCCCCTTCCTCTCCACAATGTTGTGGAGGACACAACATGCTGCGACCACCTCAGGGATGTTGTGCTCCCCCACATTCAGGTGGGTCAGCAGGCATCTGAACCACGCCTTGAGGTGGCCAAAGGCACACTCGACCTGGATCCTTGTCCGGTTCAGGCAGGCATTAAATTGGTCCCTGCTGGGGTCCAGGTGTCTGGTATAAGACTTCATAAGCCTCTGCATCAGGGGGTAAGCCACGGCCCCATGATGCACAATGGCATCTCCATGTCCCCAACTGCTAGTTTATGGCGGGGGAAGAATGTGCCTCCCTTCAGCTTCCCATATAGGCTTGAGTTCCAAAACATGCGGGCATCGTGTACCCTGCCCAACCACCTGACAAAAATGTACGTGAAGTGTCCACGGTGGTCAACCAGGGCCTGCAGCACCAAGGAGAAGTAGCCCTTCTGATTAATATACTGGGCTGTTCGATGCTCCGGTGTGCGGATGGGTATGTGGGTCCCATCTATGGCTCCAGCGCAGTTCAGGAACGCCTGGGTAGCAAATCTGGATGTGATGGGGTCCAGGTCTCACAGACGGATGACCATCCACAGCAGGATCGAGTTGATGGTCCTCACAACCTGCAGAAAGAGACAAACACACTAAACAGAGAATGAGATTGGGGGGTGCCCGAGCCTTTGGGAGGTGGCCACCCCCCTCGCCTTCCTTCCCCCAAACACCCCAGGAGCCACTCCACCCCAGCAGCAGGGCTGTGTGAGGACAGGATGGCACAACCCCCCCAGGGATGGGACTTACCCCCACCCCGACTCCACCCTCCACAGCCCTCAACCCCCCCTTTCCCTAGGGACACCCTTTTCCAGGACTCCTCCTGTGCCCTGCAAGGACTGCAGCCTGAGAGTGCCTTACCTCCATGAGGAGGACCCCGACAGCTGACTTCCCTACACCAATCTGGTTGCCAACTGATCAGTAGCTGTCGGGGTGGCGAGCTTCCAGAGGGCAATGGCGACTCGCTTCTCCAGGGGGGGGATGGTGGGCTGCAGGTGGGTGTTGCATCTCCTGAGGGTGGGGCGAGCCAGGCACACAGCTCCAAAAAGGTGGCCTTCCACATGCAGAAGTTTTGGAGCCACTGCTAGTCATCCCACCGCTCCATGACCAGCCGGTCCCACCAGTCTGAACCGGTGTCGAGCCTCCAGAAATGTCTCTCCACAGTGGGTTCCAATTGCCAGAGTGGAGCTCCCGCACCCAGTGAGAGAGTCCCCAGAATGAGCTCGGGGTCAAGCTCATGCAGGACCAGTAAGGCAGCTGGCACAAAGTGCTGCAAAAACAGCAGCATAGCCGTGTGGAGCCATCGCATGACCCAGGGCAGCTCTGGCTCCATGGCACCAAGAGAAAAGCTGTGGCGTCCAAAAAAGCAGGGCAACCACAGCAGGCACTGCAAGAACTTTGCTGTCCCTCAAAGAGGTAGGCAAGCACGCAGCAGAAGCAGAGAAACGGCTGTCCAGGGGAGTCCCTTTAAGCTCGTGTCTCTGCAAGGCTCCGGCACCAGCACTCGGAAGTAACTGGTGACCTAAAGCCCTGGCTGAATTGGTTCCAGGTGGCCTTTTATGCAAGACAGCATCCAATCAGTCTGGACGCTCTCTTTCGAAAAAAGCAGATCGCTTTTTCGATGCGCTTTTATGTGTGTATGCGCTCTTTCAAAAGAAGTTCTTTCAGAAGATTTCTTCTGAAAAAACTTCTTTTGAAAGAAGCTTGCAGTCTAGACGTAGCCTCAGAGAATTGTGGTGGTTAAATGGGATCTTGTGGAGTTATATTTGGTCTTCAGGAAAATAAAGATTATGTTGCAACTCATTGGTGGTTGATACTACATCCCAGCTGTAAGGCATCTTTCTGCTCTCTATCAGCTCAGAGTCTACAAATAGTGGAACTGTTGATGTAGAATGTCATGGAACCGTGTTCATTGCTGTATAACATTTGAGTGGTGAAAATGCTACAGCCTTAAAAAGACATGATATTTGGACAAAAAAGTCCCACAATACCCTCAACTTCCTGGACAGTACAGAAAATGAGGCAACCTCCACTCCATTCCAGCCAAAACTAAGGGAAAGTGGGGATTTCATTGCATTGTTGCTGTGAGTTGGGGTAGATCTGCACAGGGCTTTTAAGAAGAAAATGAGAACCTTGAATGTGATGCAGAAATTAACAGGGAAGTTATTGGAAAGAGTTTTAGGATCACAGTGATGAGAGAGGAAGACGGAATTTAGCTACGTATGCTGGTGTGTCTTGTTCGCTGGAGGGGGTAAAATTTTATGTAGGGAGGCCAGAAAATATGAGGAAGTTGTAGTTGTGTCAGGAACAGTCCAAGACAGGGATAAAAGGTTGGGGGGCAGGGATGGAGATGAAGGCATCAAACTGACAGGTGTGGCAGAAGAATAGAACAGCATATGATAAAAGTCTGGAAGTGAGAAAAGAGTCTAATCAAATATGATTCCAGATTGTGAGCATGGAAGATGTCAGTGACATCAAAGGAGACTGCAAAAAGAATAAAAAAGGTGTGTGTGTGTGGGGGGGGGGGAGTTGTGTCATCTATGAGGCAGTCATGTAGATAACTTGAACCATTAGCACAATACCACACTCAACCAGAGGAACCTACATTTTAAAAACTGTCACAGTCTGAGGCACAGCAGGATTTAAATGTGAAAGCTTTAAACAATCAATTACAAAAAGGAAAAAAGTGAAAGCTTTACACTCGTTAAACATCGAGGGGCCCATGCAGAGGTTTTCATATCTGCCTGCCTGGCTTCCTGCTGAGAGCAGATTTAATAAGTCACGAGCAATGAAGGCGGCTGCTATGGCAAGTTCAGCGAGAGGAAGCTGAGGATTTAATTTAGAATTCTATTAAGCAGGAAGGTTCTGGTTGAAGAGAGAGGTTATTGACCAGCTGGCAAGCATGTGTGCATGGAACTTTGCATACAAGTTAGGGAAACACACACCCTGAGTTTGTTAGAGCTACCCTGTGATTTACTACTTGTGCTGTTAGCAAGCATAGAGCCTGCTTTTAATTTTGCTTGGGGCTCAGATTTTTATGACTAGGCTAACAAACTTGTCAAAATATTTTAAAAAGTCAGAGGGTCACACAACCCCTTTATTTAACTCTTTCATCCTATTTATGTGGGCGTTTTCAAGACTAACTCTCCTGAATGTCCCTTTCTTCTTGAATTATGAAACAGAATGTAGAAACACCTGATTTGCCTTCCTATTTATTATTTGTAGACTTCTTTCACCCTCCTGTTAATTCATCTCTTCCTAAGTAAAACATTTCCAAACTTCCCAGTCACTCTACAACATTTCAGCTTTCTACCCTGGTGTTGTCATTAAAGAATTAAAAAAAAAAAAAAAAAAAAAAAAAAAAACCCCAAACATTTCTGCTATAATGGGGCAAGCATGTTCATCAAGCTCCTTGCTTTCAGCCATTTTTGTTCAAACTTTAATTTAAAAAAATCATATCTGTGCTGGAGAGTTTCAGCCCCAAAGATGAAATTTTTTAGAAATTTTCACAGCCACTCCTATTCTGGTAGCATAGAGATTGCAGAAGCAAGGTGAAAGAGAAATATAAAACTGACCATAAATGCTTTTTCTCTGCATCATTCTTGGCATTAATATATCCATCAGTATTTTTCAAGGTCAAAGTCTGGTTTACTTCTCTCCCCGCCACAAAATATGTCCCCTTGTAATCTGTATTTATTTATTGCTTTTCAAAGGAGATTTTCTCTTCCTTTTCAGAATCACTTTACACTTTTATTTTTCAGTCCAACATATCCTCTCTGGCCCAGGCATGCTTATCAGGAGTTACTTGAAAGCAGCTTCTCAGCTGTCTCTGCATTGCCAGGGAATCCTCTATGGCTTTGTGGTTCTTCTTACCCTTCTCTAGACCTTTATAGCAGTGTACAGGGACTGGAGCCAGGGTGAACACCTCACTATAGGTATAGAACATTTCAATGTAATATTTTTTAACAATGAGATTTACCATGTCTCCTTTCCTTTTTCTTTCCTTGCATATCTTCTCCCTTCCTATTATTTTATTCCATTTTCTTGTCTCCTACTGTATATTCTGGGGTCTCTTTTCTCTTCAGTACATTTCCCCATTAATTAAATGATTATTTCCCCTCTCCCCTTCTTTCCCTGTCTCTCTTTACCTGGTTTGTGTTTGTTGTTCCTTTCCCTGATTTTCTTACATTCTTTATTTTCTCTTTATATTTGTCATATCCCTCCTCCATGCTTTCAGTCTGTCTTGTTTCTACGCCATCCCCAATTTCCACACACTTACAAAGCTTTCAGTTCACCCTTTCCCCTTGGAAAGCCAGATGTGTGGCAGCAAATGACCAGTACTTAAACAACTCTATTGCTCTCACAAGGATGTATGGTTTGCCAAATTCTTCTTTGTCATGTCACAAAATGGTGACTCTTAAAACATCAATGAGAGCTAACATATTATTATTTTTAGTATTTCTGTTCCTGAATGGTGTGTAACATTTGTCATGGTGGCAGTTGTTGTGCATGTTGAACATAGGGACAGGACCTGCTTGCAGTGACAATAGCCTGAAATTTGGACAACTTCTCAGACTTTGCTGGGAGAGGGAGTCACCTGACAGCTGGGACCATGGAGGAACAAGGTTGTGACACTTCTATAAAAAGCTTTACATTCAATCTCAAATTATAAAAATACCAATTTAGAAAAGTAAGGAATTAACTGGTACCCTTAATCTAAAAGCAGATAATTTTCTTTTCTAGCTGGCACTTGTACATAATAAACCAAAATTAAAGCAAAGAAAAAAAAGCCCTCTTCTCCATAAAGCTATAAACACTTAATAGCATACAGGAACTACAAAATTCTAGCTAGTTCACAGCACTGGTTCTAGCTCCATCAGTTGTAGGGTGCCTAGTAAAGTTCCCAATTAAAGTTAGTAGGAATGACCATCTAATAACATATGGGCTAGAACATATGGGCTTCTATCATGAGAGACCTGAGAATTCTAGCTTCTGGCTGGGTGACTGCTAGGTAGCTTACTAGTGATGTTTAGCACATACCAATTTGGAGGTTAAGAAGAGGGTTTTTTGAAATTATCAGTGGCCCTGGGCCAGCCTTCTGCTCTTCTGGGAAGTGAATGGCGGAGAGACAGCTGTGTCTAGCATTGCCAGGATTATGCATGTTGGGAAATGATGAGGGAGAAGGTGCATGAGCCATGGCACTGAAAGGATTAAATGTAGTGGGACCAGGGAAGGGGGTGGTGCAAGTGGTGCTCTGCTAATGAAAAGATGACACCTTCTGGGAAATGAAGTGGGGGGAGGGGAGAGAGGAACACTTCCTTTTTCCCTCCAGAACACCACCTGGCTAAAAAGAGACTTTCTAGCAATGTTTCCTCTAATCTTGTCCATTCGAGTGAGGATTTTTTTCCATCCATATGCAGAAAATTTGTTTTACGTGCCTCACTAGTAGAAACAAAAACCCTAATTGGGAGTGCTAATCAGCTGGCCAGCATTTCAATATCTCCTGATTGGCTGCACAATTGCACAGCTTACAGGGAACACTGCTCCCTAGCCTACTTCCAAATCCCCTCCAATGAAGCACTGATACCAGTGACTGCTACACCACCGAGTCTTCAAGCAGTAGAGTTCAATCCACACTAGGGCTATGTCTACAGAATTCTAGCCCCCAAGCTAGCCTATGTCTACACTGCCCCTCTCTTGTGGAAAAACATATGCAAATGAGGCTAAGCGTGGAATATCACCATGCCTCATTTGCATAATTAACAATGCTCTGTTTTTGCGCAAGAGCCGTTCTTCCCCATTTTTTCCCCGGAAGAACAGCTCTTCTGCAAGAAGGGGTTTTTGCACCAAAACGGAGCCTAATTAATTATGCAAATGAGGCACAATGATATTCCACACTTAGCCTCATTTGCATATGTTTGTCTGCAAGAGAGGGGCAGTGTAGACATAGCCTAGCTGTGGGGGCTAGAATTCTGTCACCTCTTGACTGAAAATTCTGTAAATGCTTCCCTGCTCCCCTGGCTGGGGTTGTAACAACGTTTCTTTGTTGCTGCTGTTATATAACAATTGTACCTAGAGGCCCCAGTGGAGAGTAAAGCTCCATTGTACTAGCGACTGTATTAAGAGCTTAAGCACATGTCTACCTATAAAGGCTACACAGCTACAGTATTACAGCTACAGTATTACACTGAAGTATCATAATGGGTATGTCTACACTGCCACCCTAGTTCGAACTAGGGTGGCTAATGTAGGCATTCGAACTTGCAAATGAAGCCCGGGATTTAAATATCCCGGGCTTCATTTGCATGTTCCAGCGCCGCCATTTTTAAATGCCCGAGTTGAACTACCTGCCCGCGGCTACACGCGGCACGGACCAGGTAGTTCGAATTAAAGCTCTTAATTCGAACTACTGTTATTCCTCCTGCAAGGAGGTTTAACGGTAGTTCGAATTAGAGTTTTAATTCGAACTACCTAGTCCGCGCCGTGCGTAGCCGCTGGCAGGTAGTTCAACTCCGGGCATTTAAAAATGGCGGTATCTGAATCTCAGAATGAAGCCCGGGATATTTAAATCCCGGGCTTCATTTGCAAGTTCGAATGCCTACATTAGCCACCCTAATTCGAACTAGGGTGGCAGTGTAGACATACCCATAGTGTAGACTCTTGCTACAGTCAGAAGGAGTTTCTCTGTCACTGTAGTAATTCTCTGCATTGAAATGTGGCAGGTAGGTCAATGGAAGAAGTATCCTGTTGACTTAGCAGTGTCTGTACCTGAGCTTAGGTCAGATTAATTATTTTTTACACCACTGAGCACCATAACTAAGTGAATGGAAGTTTTAGGCATCGGGCATACTTAATGCCAAATAGAGAAGTCAAAAGGTGTCAGGGAGGAAGCTCTTCTCATTTTACAGATGTGGAATTAAGGTAGAGGGAGATTAAGGGATTCACCCAGGGTCATTCAAGAAGTCTGTTGCAGAGCAATGAATTCAATACAGAACTTGTAAGTTTTACACTTGGTCAATTTAAGTACATCAGTCAGGGGCCAGAAAAATCCAGCCCCCGACCCCAGTGGTATAGTGCCTTTGTAGACAGCACTAGATTAATGGAAGAATATTTCCATTAGTTTAGCTGCAGACTCTCAGGAAGGTCAATTGCATATGTGAACAGAAGAATCCCGCCCATCGATGTAAGTGGTTCCTATACTGTAGTGTTTCAAGTGTGGAAAAATCCTTAGACCGGTGCAGTTAGCCACAAGACAATGTTTCCTCGTCTGAAGGCAGGATCTGGGGGAAGGGTGAGTGTCCTGAAATGTCCTGAGTTTCCTGACCTTCCTGTTGGGATAGAGATGGCATGTGTGCTAGCAGCCAGATGTAGGAACATAGTAAGCTATCAGCTGTTGTGATAGGAAGTGGGTAAACATCACATTGAGGGTTCAGCTGCAGAGAGAATACATTTCTCTGGTAAACTTCCAGTCTAGAGCTGAAGACCTGTTTATATTTTTAATGTCGCCTTTGCAAAGAAAAGGGCACGAAACTGACATTTTAAAAGAAATTTTAGATAAATGTTGACATCTAGATGGTTTGCTGCCAAATTATAAGCTTCAACAGGAAAGGACAGCGTGTATGAAGTGGCAAATACCTCTGAAAATCAGCCATCCAGCCAGAACTCAGAGGCACTAACTCTTATTGAGGAGAAAAGCACTGGAGGTCCTAGAGGAAACCTCATTTGAGGAAACATAAAATACATTATTTTTAAAAAAGCTAACTGATTGTGATGGAAAGTCTCTGAATTTTTTTTTCTTTTCTGGTTAATCTCAAGCTTCCTTTTCTTCTGACTAGAAAATATGTGTTAGACTTTTCACTTGGAAATCATGTCTCCCTGTTTTTATTTCTGTTTTTTGAAGCACTGAGTACAGGTGATAAAATTTGAATTTATAGCGGGCCAGTTACTTGCTGTTGTGCAGAGACCTGTCCTTTATGTTGCCCAATATAACAACAGTCCAGCTCAAAATATTGTTTAGCATTGTTCATGAAAGTTAGAAAAAGTTAGATATAAAATCTATTACAGCCTGGATTAAGTTAAAAATTTTTATATATGATCTTTACGGCTCCTATTAAAGTCACTGGTTGGCATGACAATGAGCAGAAAGATTCTTGACACGAAAGAAAATGTTCATAGGCGCAAATCACATTAGGTGATTGCTTTTGCTTAATTTGAATGAGATGAGATTGCAGCCCCTTTTTGGATGTTACTTACCTGGGGACAATAGGAGTGGTAAATTGGAAAGAGCTGGCATTTTCTGGGAGCCCAGTAATATAATAAGTAGCATTACATAGGGAAATCTATTGCAAAACCTTACTTTCTAGTAGTTCTTCATGAAAAAGAACTGTTCAGGTAGAGGAAAAAATAAAATCTGTATGTTCTATATCTTCACTTTCTCTCTCTTTATGCTTGCACACATAATGTCCAGGACACTGGTGGACATCATGATCCTAGAATGCATCCTGAGCAAACCAGACTGGAGAAAGAACCAGATGGCATCTTCACCTCTGTTGGTGTCAGCTGAATCCTGATCATATCTAAGATATGGACTTGGGTTCTTGTTGTCATCCTGTCCCCCATGTCATTTTCCTTTCACATTTACTTCTCCTTTTTCCTATACATTCTATTGCTTTTTGCTAATAAGACTCTGGCTTAGCTGCTAAAACAACTCCACTTTTTGCAACAGCACTGTGATCTGAAAGGCAACTAAAGCAATACCTCAGACAGGCCCAGTAGTAGTAATTGTTTGTTAGCTCTTGAACCAGCTGAAACTGCATTTTCTATTCTTGCTGTTCCTCTCCTCACTTTTGTGTATATTTGTCCTGTTTTGGCTTAAAGGATTGTATTTCAACCACCCCATTAGTTCCAGACCATCTATACTAACTTATTCTTTCCCTTCAAAAAGACAGTGAATATTATCATTAAAGGCATGTAAAAACACCTTGCAAACGGGGGATTCAATTATGAAGGCTCTAAGTTCCAAATGCTCTGAGTAAGGCTTTCATTTTAACATGCCCTGCTCTCGGTTTCTTTAGCTAGATAAAGTGTTATTTCTTTTTAAGCTCTTAATAAAGACCCTAAAGAAGGAGGAGAAAGATTTTTGACGGCGCTTGTTACAGGGGAGTAAAAAAATAACTTGACATGAAGACCCAGAACACACTTAACTGTTTAATGTTGTACCAGTAAATATGTGTTTTATTAACCTCTTATTGGGCTTGAGACTGCTCCTTATCACATCAACCCTTTCTTTTGGAGCTATAAAGATAGCTTCAGAATCTTTCCAGTCTTCCCTCATTTTCCACAGTATCACTCCCATCCTGGGTGGCACTGGTGTTGGTGGCCTTTCAAATCACACAGCTGTTTCTCAAAGGTCTATTATATGGTCATTTTCCTGGTGAATTATAAGACTGTATGTTCCCATCTGTTACCTTCTTCCCTCTACTAATAAGCTACTATTTCCTATTGTTACCTGTGAGCAGGATTGTTTATTTGCTTTCTTCTTAATAACAAACACCACACCAAAAGAATTTGATGGGTGTAATTAGTGACTACTGCAGAGGTGAGGGAGATAGGCAGCACTCCATTGAATGTTGTGGGTGGATTAGCTGCTCAAGTCTTCTCACTCTCTGCCCTTTGCACCTTTCCTTGCTCTTTGAAAACTTGGAGAGCATGGACGGTTGGATTGCCCACACTGTCTAGCCACCCACGTGGCAGCTTGGCTCCCTGGTGTCCGGGGAAGGCTGCAGCCATGCTGTGTGGCAGCCCGGCTCCCGGGCAGCTAGGAAAGGCTGGGGCCATGCCACATGGTAGCCCAGCTCCCTGGTGGCTAGGAAAGGTTGGGGCCATGCCACACAGTAGCTCCAGCTGTCAGCTGAAGTTGGGCGGGGCTTGGCTAGGGAATGGGGAAAGGTTGTGAAAGGGCATGGTCTTGGGAAGGGGTGTGGCTTTGGGTGGAAAGGGTGGAGCTTGGTTGCCTTCCCCAGTTGGGCCTTCTCCCCTCACCCATGTTGGAGAGCTTTGATACTTTGTTTCCCCTCCTGATATTAACGAGGTTTTGTTTTAGGCCAAAACCTTTTTATTACCAAGATAATCTTTGGAACGAGCCATCTTCAATAATGCCATCACACTAGGCTTAATAGTTCACTTGAAGCTTTAAAATGATAACTTGTAGAACTGAAGGTATCCAATGAGAGATCTCAGCATCTTTTGGGGATGTTCTCTGTCCTGTGTTACACAGGAGGTCAAACTTAATAATTGCAAGATCCCTTTCTACTTGGAAATCTATGAATCTTTTCAGCCTTCTCACCATTGTAATGAAATCACGACATATTCAGGTGTAAAATAACATTTAGTAAAATATCGTTGCTTCATTCTTATAATGGAAGATGAGAGACTTTAAATTCTGGTATAGTTTCCCCAATGTACCATTTAGCAGTTTAATTCTGAATCAGACCTTTTAATCTGCATTGCTGGTGCAGTTCAGATCTTGACAAGTTTGCTGCCCTAACTTTTGCCTCCACATTAGAATAAATAAAAACCTGGTTGAAAAATCCAAACCTTGCCATGCAACGCTGCTGCACTAGATGTCACTGGTGTTCTTTTCTATTTCAAAAGACATGGCTATCTCCTGATGGCTGCTAATTCTCATTGTGAGAAACTATCTTCTATGAAAAGACTCACAGATTGATGCTTTTTTTCCCTTATAATATTTTTTTGAATTTGAGCCCCTGCATCGATATAGAAAATAGAAAGGCACAAGGATATTCTCCTCTTTGTAGTTATGAGCATTTTCAAAGCTAACCTCACATTAGGAGATTTATAGTATAGAAAGCTGTATAGAAATAGTGTAGTGATGGGGAATGTAGCTGATAGAAGCTCTGTTTCATGTTTCTACATGCTGTGAAAAACTATGTATGTCAAAGGAAATAAAAATCATAGGATCAGTGACGGTACTACTAGGCAAGTGAATTAATACCTATACCTTGCTCTGCCTTACACTAACCATTCCAAAAATGTTTGCAAGTGAATGGAGGATGGCAGAACTAGAATGAAAGGTGCTTCCATTTATTTGAGAAAAAATATCAGATTCATGAGATATGCATTAAGCAAGTTACTTTCAGACAGAAGAGGTATTTTGCAGGGTTGCAAATTCAAGAGTCTGCTTTCTTTGTTAGAAAATGTGTGATCCAAATGGTCTTTTTTTCTCCCTGTGACAGGAAACTAAAACACTTTCTGCTTCATTCCAACTCCCTGTTTTCTCTGTGCACATGCTAGAGCTGTGGCAAACTGTTCATCCTGATGACAGGTTCATTTGCTTTGATTTCCCTCCTGGCTTCTCAAATAATTTGTTTCCCCCAGTCCTCTCTTGGTTTCTTGGATTTCCACCCCAAATTCTCCCCAGGCATCCAGCTGTCTATCTACTTATGTGACCTCTATCAGTCTAATACATAAGCAGTTCCCAGGTATTAAGAGCAGAAATAACAGTAACAATCTCACTTCCCTTTCTTCCTTTGCAGCCTGTAAGAGAAGTGGCTTGAGTAATTTATCAGGTTGCTTAGAATTAATCTGTTTGTGAGTTTATATTAAAGGGGAAAGAACTTATTGAGGGTGGAAACTATGTCACATGTATTAGTTTTGGGCTGAGCTCTGAAGGGGGTGAGGTCCTAGAGCATCTTGTCTGTTTTGTTTATATTGTGTGCTTAATAGAAATCCTGTTCGTCTGAGTCTGCTGGCAGAAAAAATTGCATGTAAATACTGGATAGATAGATTTGTAGCATCTCTACTATGTTAACGCAGAAAGGGGAACTTGGAATGAAAAGAGATAGGAAACATTTTGGGACTGAGTTCTGCCGAGAGTTGAGGTTCCTTACTTGAAAAAATGAGTCTATTTTGCATACATACCTGCCAAACCTGTATGGTATTTTACATGTTCATTTCTGATATCCCTCCTGTCCTTCTATAGTACTTTTTCAAATCTACCAAAAGCCTTTCCATGTGCTGCTTTACAGTCCTGTAACATAGTTCTTGCTTCAGCTATAGCAGGCCATGTGGCCATGCCATTTCAAAATTCCTCTCCCTTTCACCGGCTGATTTGTTTTCTTCAGTCAGCCCAGTAGCCTCCACACTGAGATGTTCTAATCTCACACAGACACATAAAGTGGCTGCCTATCTATAAAGGGGCATTAGATTACTCACCGAGTCCCTGCACACTCATTCAGTTGTTACTAATGCACTGACATTACATTTGAAGCACAGGAAACTGTTAATAATATCTCAAGGATATCTGCTAAGAGGGGCCAAAGGGCACTGCAGGCCATATTTTTGTTTTTATAATAAACAGGGAGACTTGTCTTGGGGAACCATTTGCTTCCTAAATAACAGGTACTAAAGGGTAGGTTTCTTTGGCCAATCTAGATTGTGGTGCTCAGTGCTGGAGCTCCACTCCCACATGGAATACAGGCACTCCCTGACTTACAAACATCAGCACACACAAATAAAAGGTCACCTGCAGCACAGGGGAGCAGGCAAGAGGCGCAGGACTCCAGAGGAGCAGGGTGCAGTTGTGCAGCCAGTGGCTGGAAAGAAGCAACGCTTTGAAGGGGAAACCACCACTTCTCTCCAGCTGCCGGCTGCATGGCCACCCCCTGCTTGTCAACAGTCCTTCATCCCGTGCTTGCACTGCTTGCTGCCTCCTGGTGAGCTGGGGCTAGACACAGACTGCAGAGATTGGGGGTAGGCTGGATGACACCAAGAAATCCCACTCAGAATCTCCACCTACCTCCTCGTGTGCCTCTAATTAAATCTGCCTTTTTTCAAGCACCGGCATTCAAGGTTAAATAAAAAACTGTTTCTACTATTTTTCATTGCAAATACATAGTATTTCAGCTACACTAAGGGTTACATAGACTTTTGTGGGCTAGCCTGGGAACCTAATTACCATTTATAACATTGTTTCTATGGGAAAATGTGTTCCAAGTTCCAAACAACTCACTTACAAACATACTTTTGGAACACAATGCATTCGTACGTTCGGGACTTCCTGTACAGTGTGCAGGATTCATGGATGTAGTCACCAGGCAAAATTGTCCTTTGATCTTTTCAAATAAATACAGAAAATATTGAATGTAGTGAGTATTGACCATAACTGTAGTGGAGATCTTGCTTAACAATGTTTGGTTGTTGCTTTCATTTAGAATGGCTCTTTTACAATTAAAATTTCATGGCTCTGGACTTTTAAGAGCTTTTCCTTCCTCTTACTGTACTGTATAAAATGGGAAGTTGCATTCCTAGAGAGGATTAGGCAGCTAACTCTACACACACATCCCAAAGGTACTATTCCATTCTAGCAATTATCCTGAACAATAACTAGCTGCTGTGAATTGAATTCAGCTTTCTTCTCATACAGACTCTGAGCTGAAGGCTTTGCAACATTACAAAAACCAAATCACTTCAAGTAGGCAGTTTTTCTATTACTTAGCCAGTTGAGTGCACAGGCAAGCAGCAGAGAGCATGCTTTTTAGTTGGTCAGGTCAGCTATCTCCTGCTCATCCTGTGTAGTTTTTATTTCCCACATAAATTGTATTTTTATTATAATTTACAGTCATTTTTATACTGCATTTAAAGTAGTTGTCAGGAAAGTCTCATATAGTTTGATATTTTGTAACAAACTGATGACTTTGATCAAACTACATATTTTTACTAGCATAATAGAACTAGTCCAAGGTCAAAATGGGAATCTCTAATCCAAATCTCTAATCCAAATTTCAGTACAGATTGGAAGGGAGATTTCAGAGTACTGTGATTACTGAGGGATGTGTATAGAATGTTACATTTTCATTTAATGTCCATGGTATAAACAGGTCACAAAACTGTTGCAATACTTATAAAATTGCCATATCTCTGCATACAGACAGAGAAGGAATCTAGGTTCACAGTTAAAGTTATTAGGGAATTTTTTTGGTTAACTGCAATCAATGATCTAATAAAGTTGTTTTAAATTAATAAATGTGTTTACAACTTTAACTTCCGTCTTAAGTACAGGTGGACCTTCAGAACTCTAATGGGACTCAGGCATGGGCTTAAAGTTATGCTTGTGCTTAAATGCTTTGCTGAACTTGCTTAATGTTTATGACAATCTTCAATGCTTTAGTGAAACAAAGCCAGGTTTAGATGCTCATATGCTATGGTGCTGGACATTGTTTTATTACCCTTTATTTTCTGGATCCAGAGCAGTGGATACTTAACCGTTTCTCTCTGGGCCATGCCAGGAATAAATCAAAAGGGACACAACTCATCTGTCTGACAAATGATTGATACAAACTCATGGGCTTTTACCTAAAAAACTCCTTTTTTATTTGATCTCAAGCACACACACATATATTTGCTGTAGCAGTAGGTTCAGACCACCCCAAAAATCTATAATTACCTGAAGTTTGAGGTGTTTTTGAGTGATCAGCAGGCAGGTTTCTAGGGGCCCTCCTTTCATCCATCAGCTGGGGAATATGGGTGTCAGTTCCTTGTCCATAGAAAGGTGGACTGCTCCACAGCACACTTTCTAATTAAACTCATTATGGATTTTCTCTGAACAAAGCACATAACTCATAATAGCTCCTAATAGGCTAACAATTTCCTTAGCAACAGCCAATAACAATTTATTCTTATCAGCAAAGCAGCTTCATGCAAAAACCCCCCCAAAAAACAAAAAAACAAACCCCACCAACTTGCAGCGCAACCAGACAACCAAAATCAAGGTCAGTATTACATATTCTCAACCCCCCTCCCCTATAATTCTGTCCTTTCATTTTATCTATCCCCGTCAGTAAAATTGCAGCTTGCAGCTGTTTTTGTCTGTCTAAGCAAGGCTGATTTTTCTCCTGACTCTGTGGTGTCCTTGCTTCCAGCTTAAGTGGGGGGTTAAGGTCACAAGATGCTGTGGATTATGTCAAATCCAGTTCTCTTTCAAGAGTATAAAACACACCCAGGTAGATAGAGATCTCTTCTTGAATACATAGACCTTTCATAGCGGTTATATATTTCTTCACCAATTCAAAGAGAGATTGATTTTTGCGTAGGCAGTTTTCCTATATTCTGGAGGGAAGAGAAAGTCCCCAAACTACTGTAAAGCATTTTGAAATTGAACATATGCAGCAACAACTGTTGCTGCCTCTTACTTGACTAGCTTATTTGGTTCATCCTGATTTTTCTTTAGCTTTTTTATCTGGACATCAACTCTTGGTCTTTTTATCCCAGCAAGGTAGAACTGCATAAAGTAGACAAAATGACAATAAGCAACAGCGGAGAATTCTATCATTACCTTTTATTCTGGTTTGGTGAATCAAAAGAGCCTACAAAGCCTGAGAGAATGGCAACTGTTAAGAGAGTCTATGGCCAATTTACTCTTTAGTGGGGTTTTTCCCCTTTTTCATTATGTATGACTTTTTTGATATACAGGGATGTGTTACAAACTAGTGAATATAGCAGGAGATTGAAGAGATTAGACTGTACAGAGATATGAAACACATACATACACTGTATGAAAAATTGAAATGACAGAAGCTATACTGATAGCCTGTTTGTTTCTAGTAGCAGAGGTAAATAGCTTGTTGAGTTAGCTGAGCTAGCATAGAAAACAGGGAATAAGTTATTGCTTTTTCCTGCTAAATGGCCCATGATTACCGTTTCACTACAGCATGACTGTACATATGCAAGATTGTATTAAAATTGAGCTCTTAAATGCCACCTGCTGTTTTCCACTTTACTTTGCAATGCTTTTATTAATGTTGAGGTTGAAGCATTTCAAGAAACCTAGATGAGAACTAATTGCATTTTTATTATTGTATTCTTAATCAAAAACAAAATTTTAAGTAATGAAGTGAGTCAGGATTTTTTTAAGTTATATATTTCCAACATGAGAACCGCCCCCCCATAGGGTTTTTGAATTCTGCATGGACAGAGTCACTTCCCTTAGGGTATGTCTACACAGCAAAGTTATTTCGAAATAACTGTCGGTATTTCGAAATAACTTTACTAGCGTCTACACAGCCAAACCGCTATTTCGAAATTAATTCAAAATAGCGGTGTGCTTATTTCGAATTTGGTAAACCTCATTCCATGAGGAATAATGCCAAATTCAAAAAAGCTATTTCGAAATAAGTGCTGTGTAGACACTTATATCGAAATAGGGGGCCTCCAGCCTTCCCAGGGTGCCCTGGAGGCCACTCCAGCCTCAACCAAGAACATTTCTCTCCCTCCCCCCGCCCCGGAGCCCTTAAAAGGGTTGACTCTGGCCACAGTGCCTGTGCCAGCTCCAAGCCTGCCAGCCCAGAGCCAGCAGTCACTGCCCCTGACCCAGTGGCCCCGAAACATGAGCCAGCAAGCCACTGGCAGCCAGCCCTCCACTGCTCCCCAGGAGCAATCTGCCAGCTCCCAGGAGCCTGCCAGGGCCTGGAGAAGGTGGGCGCCTTCCTGGTCCAGGGTGGAGATCATGGACCTTATTCAGGTTGGGGGGGATGCCCCCAATGTCCATGATCTCCACGCTGATGGAGGAACGCAGCCATCTATGGCAGTATAGCTGCCAGCCTGGCCACCAAAGGCCACGTGTGAACCCAGGAGCAGGTTTGCATGACAATCAAGTTGGTCTGGCGAGACCCCCAACCCTGAGCCCTGAGCTTCCCTTCCCCCTTTTTTCCCTTGCTTGCCCCTTTCAGCTCCTTCCTCCCAGGTTTCCCCCTCCCTTCTCCCACCCTCTCTTCTCCCCTCTCCCGCCTCCTTTCCCCAGTCTCACCAGAGTTTCATCCCCCTCCCAGTTTTGTTAAATAAAGAGAGTTTGTGTTCATGAAAATACATGTATTTTATTTGACATCAGGAAGGGGGTTAGGAGGTAAGTGGAAGGACGAGAGGGAGGAATGAGTACAAGCCCCCAGTGGGGCAGACCAGGGAGGCTCTTAGTGCTCCTCAGGGTGGAAGCTCTCTCGCAAGGCCTCCTGGATGCTGACAGCCCCCTGATGTACCTCCCAGATGGCAGCCTGCAGAAAGTGCAGCCAGGCTCGCAGCAACGCCTCCAAGAGAAACACTAGAGTGCCCAGGGGCCACTCTGGCTCCATGTAGCAGAGTGCTGTGGTGTCTAGAGTGAGGGCAATCAAAGCACGCAGAGACAAAATGCTTTGCTGTCCCTCATCGATGTAGGCAAGCAAGCAGGGAAAGCTGAGAACTGGCTGTCTGGGGTGGGTCCCTTTAAGCACAGGCCTCAGCCACACAAAGTAACTCCTGACCTGATGCCCTGCCAGACCTGGTTCCGGCCGGCCTTAAATGTGATTCAGTGTCCATTCAGTGTGGATGCACTATTTTGAAATAGCAAAATGCTATTTCAAAATGCATTTTGTGTGTCGACGCGTTATTTCGAAATAAGATATTTTGAAATAACGCTGTAGTGTAGACATACCCAAAGTGCTTTTAAAAGGAAAGCAGCTATTCTGCATCTCCAGCAAAGAGAGCAAACATACTTATGGTGTGCACCTCATTTTTTACCTTTGATTTGTATAGTTCAGTAAATGACCCTTGAGTTCTAGGGGATGGGAAGGACCCTTCTGACTTAGCAATAGCTCTGATAACTCTGGAAACTGTTCTTTTCAATCTGAAGGGAAATTTTCTTAATATAGGACCAGGAGACAGACAGGCATAAAAGTTGGGGTGGTAAACTAGGCAGACAAAATGAATGAGCCCACTAATGTGTGTTTGCCTGAAAGATTTCACAGATACAGGACTGAACCCCAGAGAGATGTGAGTGCCTTGCCAAGGTGTGCACAAGGAACAGAATCCACTTCTCCCAAGTTCTACTCTAGTGCCATAATGGTAAGTCCTTCCTTCCTCATATTAACTCTGATCTTTGTAACCTTCGCTGAATGCTTTTCAATAATTTCCCTTCATGAGAGACATGCATATGATCAAAGATGTATTCATGCAATGACATAGACTTATTCTCTCCACTCCCCAACTCAGTCACTCTGGACCAGGTAAATTGGTGGAATCATCTAATTGTTGTAAAATGTCATCTGAAATTAAAAATTCCAATCACCATATAGGGAAAATGTGGAAGGCTGCAAACAAGCTGTTTGCAGATGGGCTCCTTGTTGTGATATTCATATTTGTTACAATCAGAATGGCCTGGTGTAGGATGTAATGTGTAGAATGTATAGTTTGCATTTTGGAACATACAAAACGATGTCTGCTTGTCAGGTAAGGAAAAAGAACAGCCAGGTGAAGAACTGATTCAGCAGTTCAATCAGGTAAACAACTGCATTATCAAACTAATATTAAGTTAGACAGGAGGGTGTTTATATAGTATATAACAAATAACTTTGTAACATTCTATTTAAGGTAAACACCAGAAAGTGGGTGTGTTCTTGTGTTTAACCCTATACAGTACTGTGTTTTGGTGGACTGATCTCTCACTGAAGCAGCAGAAAAGGACAAACTTTATCAGCTCAAGTGTCTGTTTGTAAACCTGTGCATTCTAGGTAGCAGGGAAAAGAATCAGTCAACCCTCAGCAAACCCAGAACATTGCAAGTTACACAGAGAACAAAGAAACAAAAATATCCAACATCTCCCTCATTCAGAATGCTAAATTATTTATCTTTATTTTCTCCTTTTCCCCTTTAAATGCTGTTCTCCTTGCGTATCATTTGGTAAGAATGAGTATACACACAGCCTCCTCCTCTTCAAACTTCTTCCAGGCTTTCAAAAATTACTTTCACGTGACACTTTCATATGTATTTGTGATATTTTTCACAAGTTCTGGGGAATTTTTTTCAAGAGTCTTTTTCCACCCAGAGTTAACATGTGATGCTGCCTCTCATAAGCACAGACATAATGAAATGGCTGCCAGCAATGCTGAATGAAACCCTATGACAACGGGAGTAAACATAGATGGACCTTTGGATTGGCCTTTCTTCTTCATTTTACCCAAGGACTTCAACATTCTCTCATTTGTTGGGAGGGGGGGAGGGAGAGGGAAGGAAAGAGGGCCATGCAATAATTTCCCCTATAACACAAGGGGACCTGACCTTTTCTAAAATTAACAATTATTACTATTATGTCATTATTTGTATTCCAAAGCACCTATAGCCCCAGCCATGGTCAAGGAGTCCATTGTGCTGGGTGCTCTTCTTTCCTTACTAATCATTTATGCCTTTAGGGTTAAAATTGTCAATGGCCTTGATGACAAACATCATCCTAATACTAAGGGATCAAAATTAGCTCTACCACAAGAGCAGAAAATAGTAGCTGTGGGATTAGCAGCAAGGGCTTAGAGGAACAGGTAGCATGTTTGGAGGATTAGGTAGCAGGTTTAAAACAAACAAAAGGAAGTTGTTCTTCAACCTGTGGAACTCCTTGCCAGAGGATGTTGTGAAGACCAGGACTTTAACAGGGTTCAAAAAAAAAAAAAAAAAAAAGAAAAGAACTACATAAATTAATGGAGGTTAGGTCCATCAATACTTATTAGCCAAAATGGGTAGGACTGGTATCCCTAGCCTCTGTTAGTCAAAGGCTGGAAATGGATGACAGGAGAGGGGTCACTCAGTGATTACCTCTTCTGTCAATTCCCTCTGGGGCATCTGGCATTGCTACTGTTGGAAGACAAGATACTGGGCTAGATGAACCTTTGGTCTGACCCAGTATGGTCATTCTTATGTTCTTATATACATAAGGCCTGATTTTCAGTCAGAAAATGTGCACCTACTTTGTGTATGCCATATATGCATACAGAAACCTGGACTTGCTAGAGCATAGTACTGTAAAAACTCCCATCTAGCTAAGTAGATATAAGGTGGTTGGTAAATTAATTCCAGTGAATTCTAATTTGCCCAAGGAAGCCTGTATCTTGGAACTAGCCCAGCATCCCAAGAAGTTTGTGGCCTGCCCTGTTTTGTTGCTCCCCGATAGCTTTTCCTTTCAGAGGTAGCTTTTCATTACTAACATCTAATCCAGATCTTTGTTTCTATCACTCCTGCCACTAGCATTTTTGGAGTGAATAACTAAGTCATCACTGGGCTGTGGGAAATAGATTTAATTGAAAGTTTTCCATCACCTGCTGCAGGGGGCCTGCACCCTGCTCTTGGCTAATTGTCAAAGTGCTAATTGATAAGCATGATATTGTCTAAACACAAGCTATTCTGTGCTGGAGGTTGGAAGAGAGGGGCTCAGCAGTGGCACTGTGTACTTTTTGCCTATTAAATTCCATTCTCTGGAGAAAAATGCTGTTTGTGGAGCTTGCACATGCAAGGCAGCCTAATAGCAGAATAAATGTGAAACAGCGTCTCAGCCTTTTCCTTGTTAAACAGCAGAAATAAGGAAACAAGGAGGTGGAAAATACAGTCAAAAACCTGCACTATATTCTTTTAGCCAGAGAGAAATCCTGCATTTAAAAAAAATGACTCCCACAGTAGAAGGTGGGCATAGTTCTTGATGAATCAATAACATCCAGTATATGCTGTTAAGAGCAGGTAATCTTGTAGTAAGAACATTTAACCAGGATAAGAAATGTTCTTTTTATTTGTAGAAATAGAAATGATACACAGCAGGTAGATGGATTTTCTCAAGCAAAAACATTCTCTTCAGTGACAAAAAATAATGTCCTAATGAAACTCATATTTGACCTGTACCAGAAGCATTTAGTACAAACCACAAAGAGGTTTCACTTTTACTAATGACAGTCAAGTTATTTAATCAAAGTGCAAAGAGATTTCCTTGTAGCATATCTTCCTGCTCCAGCTTCTCCCTCTCTATATTATTTACTTAGAAGTTCTTCTTATAATAATTTCAGTTTTGATAGTGTTTCATCTAAAGAACTCCTGGTGCTTAGCTTAGCTTTAGCCCTGCTTTGGATGTGGGGATTGAAGGAAAGACTGGATGGAGGAACCAAGGGCCATTGTGTGACACACATTGCTCTTCCCCACTTCTCTAGCAGAGGCAACTAGTGTTGGCATTACCCTCATGCAGTGTCTGCCCCTCTTACTGAGATTATGGAAGGCTTGGAAAATGTGTAGGGGGAGACACTATAGACTCTTCCTTACCGCCCTTGTACAATCATGCTGGGTTAAACTAGTATTTAGGATATTTTCCTATCAATTCATAAGACTTAATTTTTCCATTTGGAGAGTCATCACTCATTACAGAGGTCTCTCAATATGTGATGTCTAGTCTGACTAATACCTTCAGACTTAAGAGGACAGAGGATTGTATTGTGGCTTTCGACACACAAATAGTTCTCATTACGTCAATGAAATTGAAGCACATGTATTTAAAGCCAGAATGTGGCTCTGAAATCTTTTTAGGTTAAAATTCTACTCTGTTCATGTGCTAAGTTGTTGTTTCATGTAAAAGCAGCAACGCATGTCAGAGGACGGAAACAGATTTTCAGGAATAATGCAGATAATTGCTTCAACAAGTACAATGCTGTAATAGGCCTCATGTGAAGAACTGGGTTGTACCCATGAAAGCTACAATACCATCTACAAGTTTTATTAGTCTTTAAGATGCTGCTAGACTATTTGTTATTTTTAAAGTTTTTCCATTTCCAGACTAACTTTGCTACCCCTCTGAAACACATAATTTAGTTAGGCTTGGCAGAAATTGTTTATGATTTCCACTGATAATATTTTTAATGTTTACAGTTGTAGGAAATTATTGGCAGAACAAACAATGCGAGAGTCAGACAAGAATTATTCAATGACAAGTGTGATTCAAAAATTTAAAGCTTTATACAGTTAAAACGCAAATTGTCAATATGATATGTCAAAATATACAAAGTAGATTTCTTTAAATTAGACCTTAGTGAGTTCTCAAGAAGCATTTTTCTTCATTGCCTATCTATAAAGTTCTCTTATTGTTGAAGGAAATATTTTTTGTTGGTGTGTGCGCGCGTGTGGTGAAAATGACCAATATTCACCAATGAAATCTAGTCCTTCCAAGCCAAACTTTAGTGTATGTTGTCCCTGTCACTTATGCCCCTTTTTATTGTATGTCATGTCTTCTGTGAGCTTTGATGTACATGCAGTTCTCAGGTTGCAAGTTGTAAGTGCAGGCTTTGTAACAGGAGACCATAGGTGTACCAGAAAAATTTACCAAATAAAATGTTATGCTAGCAGGGTAGTATGTACCACATCAAACATGGACTTCACATTCACCTAGATGGCTTTGCTGACAATTCAAGATCATAAATGGAAATGGGCAAGGAATAATTCATTGTATTGGAAACTATGTCATGAGTTATGATCAGTGGCATGGGAACATTTTTAAGAG
Source organism: Rafetus swinhoei (assembly GCA_019425775.1). Lineage (NCBI taxonomy): Eukaryota > Metazoa > Chordata > Testudines > Trionychidae > Rafetus > Rafetus swinhoei. The sequence continues at coordinate 73,948,578 of CM033449.1, read as the reverse complement.
TGGGGATGCTGAAATCCAGCCCTCTTATCCCTGTCCAACCTCCACTCAGCTGAGGCCAGGAGCAAAATCCCAGTGTATGAGGCCAGTAGACAATACCCCAGGTGTAGGGCCAGCAGCAGAGCCCCAGAACATGGGGCAGCAGCTGGGATCCCAGGTATTAGGCTGGGAGCCCAGGGGTTCTGCAGTACCCCCACCCCACCCCCCACCTCTAGTTCCCACAACTATGTTTATGATCTGTCACTTTATATTCGTAAGAGTTTTTTCCTGGCCCTGCTCACAGTCAGGTAACTCTGTAAGGAACCATGTGAGCAACAGTTGTTTTACAGACTAACAGTGAACAGCCTGATTTGTTTCTCTTTGTTTGGGGGTCTTCAATGTTATCACTCTGAATTGTAAGAAGTAAAGCAGTGCTACATTGCAACCTTTCAGCCAGAATGCATTATGCTTTTATGGGAACATAAGAAATAGCATAAGTCAAAATAAAGTAGAAGAGAGAGTTGGCGTGACATAAAAGATTTGTTGTTGCTGAATTGAAGTATTTAAACAAATTCAGGTGAGCAAGAAAGAAAGTCCTTGTTCTAGCTATGTCAGCCAAAGCATATATGACAAAATAAAAGCCTCTGAAGTATTTGCCTTTGATGTTGAAGAGTTGGAATCTTAACCATCAAGAGAACTTTGAAATCTAGAAGTCTGAGCTGATGTCGGGTATTAGGTTACATTTTTCTTGCTGAACTCAGAAAGTTTAATTAAACTCTTTGGCAACAAGAGACTTAGAATAAGTTAGAGGTTTTATTAGAAGGAAGGTCATCATGAAAAATTCCAGCTAATAGAACAGAGATTCAGTGACACTTAGTTTAAACATGATGGTCAATTTTCATGTAAACAAAGGAACATGTGGTACATGAATTTCTCTATCACCTATAAAGTATACATAGTGAGATAATTTGTAATGAAAATCTGCATTTGTATTTCTAAAGATTATTTCAGACATTCATGTCTAAATGTCAGGACCACAGTTATTAAACATGACTGAAACTTTAATTTTAAAAGACAAATATTACATTAATTTTTCATGACATTTTCTGAGGGTCACGCTGGAATCTTGAACAGTTATAACTAGCAATTTAGTTACAGAGATAACTCCCTCCTGTGCATTGAGATCTTCCTGAAAGATTCAGCCTTGTTTTTATAACTTATCATTTTTTGAGGATCTGAGTGGAAGAGACAATTGTTCTTTGGTGTCACCTATAGGAGCTTTTCCTTTAGCTCAGTGCAAAAATGCAAAGGCTAATTTTTCAGGCCTCTTACCCTGTAAACCACTCTATGACTTTATATATATTGTCGAGTATTCTTGCTGGTATCTAAGTATCTCCTGTTGTGAATGTTATAAAAAAAACCCCAAGTTTTCATCAAATGTTGGCTCCAACAAGCCTCACTGATCCTAGTGCTCCAAATTTTGGAAGTTTTCAGAGTGTGGAGCTGGCTCTGAATAGCATGCTTGTGCCAGACCCACAAAGGAATGTGTCCAGTAATGTTTCAATTTAATGTATTGAAAGGTTGTTTTAATTGTCAGCTAAGAAGATATATGCTCACTATTTCGTTAGATTCTCTCCACATCTTCGTTCATGGTTTCTTATTTTGTGTTGTGAATTTAGTGCTTGTGACATTCAGAAGAGTGAACAAAATATTAAGAAAAGGAAAAAATAAAGGGGGGGGGGAGGACAGCAGAGCTGTCTTTTGTCTTCCTGGAGTGAAAATAAGCCACCACGCTGAAGGCCCAAGTGACATTCTGAAGACTGTGCAAGGAGCTACTGATTATGATTCACATTGTCAGGAATGAAGACATACCTCACAGATCATTGAGCTCTAAAACAATCTGAGAGAGAGAGAGAGAAGTACAGATGATCTTCTTGGAGAAGCTTCCTGTTTCTTGAAGTAGACAGACACCAGAAGATGCTGGAGGTGAAATTTTGGCTAAATAAGTGATGTAAAGTAAAGGGATTTTGTTTCATGCAACTTTGAGCCATCTACTATGGGGAGAGTATTTTAGTAGATGGGGAACCAAACTTCTTAGTGACAGACTAGAGCTAGAGTAGTCATCTATAGGGATGCTGCTAAACTATGTCTACAATCAGACACTGAGATTCAAGGTAGTTTGAATGTAAAAAAATCAAGACATTAAGGGACATAATGAGAAAATAAATCTTGAGTTGCCTATATGCCAATTCTAGAACCCTGAGAAATAACCAGAAGGAATTAAAATGCTCATTTATGAAAAAAAGTAATTGGTACTACTGAAACCTGGTGGGATGATTCACATGACTTTGGAATATTAAAATCACTGGACATGCCCTATTTAGGAAAGACAATGTGAGCAGAAGGGGAGAAGGATGGCATTCAACATCTAAGGTACTTGCTTTAGAGTTATTGATAATTCAGGATGACAGGACCTGCAGTGCTTATGATCAGTATATTAAACGATAGATTGCAATGGTGATAAATTGTGTAGTTAATTGCTTGGCCACGTTTTGTTTTTTTCTTTCATTATCTAATGCATTCAAGGGACCAAATAAAGTTTATTAATATGGTACAGGAAAAAAAAGCTGTCCCATGCAGCAATGTTACATTATCTTATAAAGAAGGTGTGGGCCCCAAAGTTGCACTTCTAAAGCCATCCTTTCATAGCCTTCTTGCTTGCCAGTAAAAGGTATTATATATGTTGTTTGAAACTGGATTTAATCAGTCTGGTTTCTATTTAGTTTTTTCCTGGTACATGGCATACTCCTTTATCTTTTGTTCTGAACCTATGCATTTCGGATTATGATGCACCCTTACGTTTTTTTCTGGGCACATGCATTTGAGGTATTAAGGGGATGAAGAGATCTGTGTGTGCTATGAGGAAATAATCATATGTCCTGATACTGAAAGTTTTCTTATCTATTAAAGTCAAAGCTTACTTCAGTTAGTGTAAGGTGTTATGGGATACTTAGCAGAAGTGATCAGGATTATGGTATTGGCTAGTTAAGCTTATATCACTGTTATAACATTGATATTTAATGCATACTAATATATCTATATCTCTCTATAGTCTCTATATATGACACAGATAAATACATATATTAATATGTATGCTACGCTAACCAGGGTATATTAATTCACAAGTTGTGTTACTAGTAGAGTCTGTTATTGACCACAAATCAGATGAGGAAACAGATGCTTAACTGCTCATCCTATTTATAATGTGTTATAAAAAAGTGTGCTATCACTTGGAGAGATGTCAGTCATGGGAGAAATGCTGGTGGTCTCATGCTGCTACAGGTTGAACTTCTCTTATCTGGTACTCTCTGGTTTGACAACATTCATGGTCTGGCAGGACCATGGATACTGCTGGACCAGAGAGACCCCGACCAGATTTCCAAGGGGTTGCAAGTCCCGTGGTTAGGGGCGACAGTGCAGACCAGCAGCAAGGGCTGCGGAGCCCAGCCAGAGACAGGGAGCCTGGTGACCAGGAGTTCGATGGCTGGGACGGCAGTGCAGCCCAGCACCTGGGGGCACACAGGCCAGCAACCAGGGCAGCGGTGCAGCTGAGGGGCCAGGGACTGGGGAGCCCAGCAGCCAGGAGCCTGTCAACTAGGAAGGGAGCCCATCTGGATCTGCTGACTGACCCCAGGATAACCGCAGTCTGTCAGCAGAGGAGCCAGAATTGTCCTTCCTGGGTCAGCAAACTCCCTTTTTTTGGGACCACTCAGATCCGGAGGGTGCCGGACTAGGGAGGTCCAACCTGTACTAGTAAAACCATCCTGGAGTTTCTAAAAAAATGATAGGCAATAACTGTCTAAAATAAAGTTAGAATGACTAACCTGGGGGTAATTCCAAATTAGACCTCATTCTGACAAAGATTAATTGATGACTAAACTAAAAATTGGTGGTTGCTAGGATGCAGTTGATCATGACCTCGTTTTATTTCTTATGTGCAAACAGAATATGGTCCAACCCATAACAGAGATATCTGATACTTTTAAAAGGCTGATTTCTCAAAATTGGAAACAATCATTTGTAAAATTCAATAGGAGGAAATGTTTAACTAAAAATGTGAGCAATACTTGGAAACTGATTGAGTTCTTTATTGGATTCCAGGGAAAATATAAACACAATTCAGTAATCACATAAGATGTTATCTATTGTAAATAAATACATTTGTCATAAGAGAGGAAGTAAATACAGCAGTCATTTAAAAATATATAACAAATGCAAAAATGGCATATTGGTAGTGATGAGTATAAACTGACAATTTGGAAATGCAAATATTTAATAAGCTAAAGGCATCAATGAAAATATATATCCAGGAATATTAAGGAAAATGAGAATGAATTATTTTAATATAACAGGTGAGGCCCATCGTTGATTAGATTACACTTATAGGAAAGTTCAAGAAATTAAATATATGTAATAGATTTTGTCATTAATGTGCTTGCAGAAAGGAAGTAGGGGTACATCTACACATCAGGGCTAAAGCCAAATTAAGCTATGCAACTTGAGCTACATCAATTGCGTAGCTTAAGCCAAAAATAGCTCAATTTGGCTTTTGGCACTATCTATACAGCAGGAAGTCGAAGGAAGAGTGTTTACTTCCTTCAACTTCCCTTACTCCTCATAAAATGAGGGTTATAAGAGGCGGCGTAAGAAGTCCTCCAGCTTCCATTATTTCAAAATAAAGGCTAGCAGAGTAGATGTGCAGTATGTTATTTTGGAATAACATTAGTTATTCCAAAATAACATTACTGTGTAGACATACCCTAAAAGAATACTTCAAAATTTGTACCATTTCTACTACAAACATTATTTCTTTTATTGAATAATTACAATACATATTAAATTTGAATCAGAAACTCGTAAAGCTTCCATTACTCTTTCCGTGACCAATTTGAATTATTTTGTGTCTTGTAACAGTAAAAATTTTCTTTGCACTAAAATGACAGTTGAATAGGCGATTTGATTTTAATTTTGTTAACAAATATTTTTACGAACTCTAATCATAATAGCCGTGTCTTTTTTCTGGTAAAAACCAAAAATAATTTAAACCTTTCACCCAGCATATTCCAGTGTAAAAATTAATATTTCAGTGTAAAAAGTTCCACTAATTTAAGTGGCAGGATTGTTTATGCAAAATTTGGTATCTGTAGATAATCGCAAATTATGACTTTATTTTGCACAAAGAAATCCACAAACCAACAAACTCCTAAAAATATATAATGGATACTGGGAATAAATGAAATACTAATGTGCTATAAAATCCTGTAGGTGTGATACTAGATACGGATAGTAAAATTATCAGTTTGAATACACAAAATGGACAAGAAATTTATAAATATTTCTATCTGGTATTTGCAAGGAATCAGGATGATGTGTTCAGATCATCCAGTGACTATGAAATACTTTCTTTCCCACCAGTAAGAGGGAGGATGATAAACATCAGCTATTAAACATTTTAAAATCACGAGAACCTGAAAATGTACATACAAGAGTGGCTGATATGGGACAGAATGTGTAAAGATCAAAGGAGAGTAGCATAATTAATACTAGTCAATGCTGATTTATGGATAAATGGGCCTTTTCAAATAAACAATATAGATTTTCAATGAGATTTCCAGTGTGATAAAGAAAACAGTATTTCTATAATATACTGAGGGTTTTGTAAGAGATTTGACTTAGCCCCGCATGACATTGATTTTTTTTTTTTAGAAAAAGTAAACACCATCTGAAATCAATGTCATCCATGTTAAATAGATTAGAAACTGGCTGACCAATGCATCTCAAAAGTAATTGTAAATGAGGAATCATCACCATCCCGAAGTGTTTTTAGTAGGATCTCACAGAAGTCTCCTCTTGGCCCAATGATGGTCTATAGTTCTATTAATGATCTGGAAGAAAATTTAAAATAATTACTGGTAAATTTTGCTGATAACACAAAAATTGGTGAATTAGCAAATAACTATCTATAATAATAAGGTCATTTATGCAAACCAATCTGGACTGTTGGTAAAGTGGACTCATTTAGCAATATGTGTTTTAATGCAACTAAGCGCCAGGTAATACATTTAGGAACAAAGAGTGTAGGTCATACAAGATAGGATACAATGTCCTGTAATGCAGTGACACTAAAAAGGAGTTTAGGCTCATGGTAGATAACTGTCTAAGAATAAGCTCTCTGTGTAATACTGTAGATGAAAAGGGCATGCAATATTGGAATGCATAAGCAAGAAATATCAAGCAGTAAGGAAGTTTGTGTCATGTATTTGGCATTAATGACACCACTCTGGAATACTGGAAATCCTTCTATAATGTGCATTTATAAGCATGTTTTTAACCTAACATGGTTTTCCTGGAGTGAACCATTTTTATGTTGTGCACACTCTTTTTACACAGTATGCACTAATGGGAGGGAGGTTAGTCATGGGAGGGTACTCAGGGCAAGGTGTTGGGAATGGGACAGTGCTCGGGTGCCAGATCGGATTCCCTTGATTTGTGTTCCTGCCAGAGGCATGGCCAGATGGTTCTGCATGCTACCTCCACCCACTGGCACTGACCTCTTGGCAGGGATGGGGATGGTGCGTGGAACTGCCTAGCTGTGCCTTTGCCAGGAACAGCAGGGAAGCTGCTGAGGTGAGTGCCCTCCAGATCCAGGACCCCGACTTCCTCAGGTGTAGTTCCTAGTGCCTGCTATTCTTGGTGGAGATGCACCTAAGCAGCTTCATGAGCTGCCCCTGTCCCTCCTCAAGTACTGTCTGTGAGTAGAGACAGCATCCAGAGACACCGGGACACACCTCCACCAAGGCACAGGGAGCCACCTTAGCAAGAGTCCCCTGAATCTGGAGTTCTGAGCACCTTCCCACACCCAAATTCCCTCCCAAGGTCCATGTCTCCTTCCACTCCTCCAACATGTACAACTTGGTCATAATTAATCACTGGAACAGTTTACCAGCAATTCTCCATTACTCTTTGTCTTTCTTCAAGATGCTAGAGCTCAAACTGCAGTTGTCACATTGATGCAGAAGTTATTAGGTGATCTGCTCACCTGTGTTATGCAGACTAGATTATCATAAGGGTTCCTTCTGGGCTTAAATCTATGAAATTGGCAGCCCTTGGAGCCTGAAAGCCTCCGTTTAGCCACACAACAGACACAATATGAAAAGCAGAAGGCTTGAAGCTTCCCTGCTGCCATGCTTCAAATCACTACTGCAGGTTCCACTGCTAAAGATGGTGATTTATTATCAATGTCCACTTAGTGCTTGGCCGTTCTGGTGAAGGTGTCACCTCGTACAGTGTGGGATGCTGATTTTGTTTGTGAAAAAGCACTAGTTTTCACTTGAAAGTAGATAGAGGACCAATTTATTTAGCTACCAGCTGGTAATGACTACTGCCAAACAGGGCTGGATATCTATCAGTTACCTAAAATGAAAGTTTCCATATTCTATTATCATGAACTGCAATTCTCTCACTAGCCACCTACAGACCTTTATTTACAATAGAAAAGGTGCTTCCGCTGCAGGCAGGAAATGTTAACCATCTGCTAGCTGTCCTCTATGCACAGGACTTCTCTGAGATCCTTGTCAGGACCTCTTCAATCCTAGTGACAAGTTCTGTTGTGCACCACTTCCCCTCTTGTGGGTACCTTTCCAGATCCACAGCCTGCTCTCTCTCAGCATAACTTGCCTCTCCCTTCTACCACTTTCTGTTGGCTCCTTCAGGCTGGGAACCAGAATGGGGGAAACTCTCTCAGAAGTCCCTGGAAGTGATCAGTTAACTTTCCTTTCTGCCACAACATCCCCTTCAATGTTATCATCCAGCCTGTAGGTATTAACCAGTTACTAGGTGGTATGGATCTTAATATTAGCTGGTGTACAAAGTGTTAAAACATTTAATTAAAAATTACTTTGATTACATTAGTCTGAGAGCTAGCATACAAAGGTGTTGAACACAGGACTTGCAAGAAATGAGGTAAGTCTGTCCATCCATCCAGGTACTTATATGGCTTTATCTCTATAGTACATGCATACCCTCTTCCCCCCCATCCCCCCATACACACAACAGTGCCCATCACCTATAGGATTTCCTTAGCAAATATTAACAGGGTAACACAAAATCACTTTTGAAGATTTCAGTTTATTAGCGGCACCTTTAGTGTCACTCCTGGTAGAGAAGAGATGAGACTCACTTGTCTCATAATTAATAGAGAGGATCTTGATTGCTCAGACTATGAATAGACTGATAGTTCTTCCTGCCTCTTATTAGTTTCCTGACTAATAAAACACAACCTATGCTACCTACTGTCACATGGCAAATCCTTCAAAAGAAGTCCTGGCCTGGACTTAGCAATCATGGAAGAGAGTGACTACACAACCATAAATTTACTGTAGTGGCCCCTTTCTGAAAATTGTACAGAATGATCTCTGAATTATTTACTGTATGTCATAGTTTTGATTAACAAGTTCCCCAGCAGGCAGTCACATATTTTTTACTGTGCCTACAGAAACAGGGCTTATTGGGTATGAGATGTTGCTGAACACTGACTTTGTGAGAAATATGTATTGAATCTTTTATATAATTAATTACCCCCCACATATTACTTTCACAGAAACACCTAATGAGGCACTGGATATCTTTAAGATTTCATTTATTTTCATGGCTACTGTAATATGAGCTTTTCCACTACTGGATTCTCTCTGTCTTATAAACCTCAAAAGCCTGAGAAAAAGCTTATTAGCAAGTGTTTTATGGCAGTCCTACTGTATTTTGTGGTTTTGCTAGGTATAGAGGGCACTAGCCATGTGTTAATGCTTCCACATAGATGTGTGACAGCCGAATAGAGGACTTGACATACTTTTTTTTATTATGGCACTTATAAAATAATAGCTAAAAAGCCAAATATCAGGTCTGGATAGTGGAAAAAAAAAATAAGCTGCTTCATCAACTGGTCTTATTTAAAAATTAGGATGAACATGAATGATCTCAAGAGACCATCCTCATAATACTAAGGGTTTGATGATGCTAATAGATGAGAGAGAGAGCAAGTAAGCTGAAAAATTTGCAGCATTATATGGGAAGAAACCAGTGGCACAATGACATGCTTTGCCTACAGAAGTGCACAAACACCATCTCATCATAATCATTAGAAGCTACATTGTACAAAGATATATAAAAGCCTAAGGCTGGCAGGAGAGTTGTAGCAAATGGTGAATATGTAGATATGTGCCCAATGCAGCTGCCAAAGAACATTGCCAATGTCACAATGCAAACATGAGACATTCACGGATATGCCCCATATCATTAGACCAAAAGGGTGAAATTCACCCCATATAGAGAGATAGGAAGCTAATGACAATTACATTCCCACCTAATAGGGCTTAGATGGTGAATAGGTTTGTGTTCGTTTTCCACACAGAAGTAAGTTTCTCATAGAATGTATTTCAACCAAGTTTATCATAATCAAACCAACTGTTTGTATCCATGGGGGTATTCAGCACACAAATGGTTGAAAAATTTTATGTTGTTCTTTTTACAATGTTACGTGTTTCTGCTTGTTATTAGCTATCAGTGTCAACCTATATTTGGAAGGTTATTTTGTAGTTTCTTGCACTGTTGCCCAATGGTGAGATATCTGGGTTGAAGTTGTGGCTCCATTGAAGTCAATGATAAAACTCCCACTGATTTCCTTGGAGCCAGAATTTCACCCCATGGGTTGCCCTCCATTAATTTAATGAGTCGCATAGTACCATGGTATTCAGCACTTGGGAGTCTATGGCATTCAATACCTATCTTTAAAAAAGATTGTGTGTGTGTGCCTTATTTTGTTGAGTGAGAGGAAATGGGATACTTGAGCTACAGAATGAAGCTGAATTTGGATTTCAGATTATAGTTCTTCACAGGGGTTTATTAGGGTAGGAGTGATGCACCATGTTAGCAATAGCCCTGGAACAATTTTAGTTTGCGTGTCACCACACCTCTTCAACACCTCCTCTATGGTCTTCTTCAGCTGCAACAGCTAAGCATGACTCCCATCAATCAACTTTAGTTTTATGAGTGGAAAGTATATTTTCTGCTGTCTGTGCTGTCCCATTTGTGTTCTCTTGTTATAGGATATCTTGGGGCCATGTCTCTTAATAGTCTCAGGAATAACAGCATTCAGCAGCCACCAGGAGCATTAAGTGCAGTAAAGTAAAGGGTTTAATTCCCTGAAAGAAGCTTAAGCATGCAATTGGAGAGAATAGGGTGCTTAGGGGGAAAAACACATTTGGCACTCTGAGTGACAGAACAGAAATTACAATACACAAGAGGCTTTTTTTCAGCAAAGCAACATTTTAAAATTAAACCAATTAATGAGAATGTCAAAGTAATTGTTCTGTATCTATGAGTACCCAAACACTGGTTCATGTGCAAAAGTCATAGCTGTCAATCAGTGTGACTAAAACACTAACAAATATCATGTCTAATCTTTATGCACTACAGATAGGTCAAGAGCTTGGGCACAAATTGCTGGTTTAGCAAGTGCTGGATTTCCAGCCCACAACTGAAGTCTTAATTCCGGATGCTGGAAACATAATTAATTTTTAGTGTATCAGCTCTTATCAATGCTACCAGGGATTCTGAGAATGGAGGCAGAATAGAGAAAGAAAAGAGGGGAGGAAAATTCATGACTCTTTAAAATCAGCACCTTTTGCGTATTTGGAATTGGATGTTCACAAAGGAAAAAGTTTAAAGAGAGTAATTAAAGATGGCATTTTGGGGTTATAGCTGTACAGTGTCTGAGCTAACCAAAATTAAATTAAATTAAAGCTGAAAGAAGCAGCTGCACATGAAGTAAAGATTTGAGTGTGCTACTTCCCCTAAGTTTCTGCCTTGTATTACTGCTTTAGTGTAAAATATATGCAGTTTCTGCTCAGAACAGGAAAACAAATTTTCTTTTTGTGTATTCCTTTGCTATATTTTAAGAAAAGAGATTCATATTTCCTCTTAAGAAACCCCCAGATTGATGGCAAAAAAATCAGAAGTACTTTGGCAAAAATGGAAGGACACTGTAGGAAATGTATATATAATATTTAATTGGGGAGAATTAATATTTTCCCTCCACACTAAAATAATCCTAATCAAAGTTGTTTCTTTTGACTCATAGACAAGTTAATTCAGAATATTTACATTAGCTAGATCACTAAGTTGGTTTATTTTGAAACAGCATCCTATTTCAAACTGTGATTGTTTGCAAAGCATCTAGGTATAGAGGGATGCTGGCCTGACCTTCACTTTATTGGAAATCTGATAGCCAGTTTATTCACAAGCATTATCTTTTTCAGATAGTCACTCTGAAATGAGTCTTTAAACCAGGTATGATCACTTATCAGATATCTTCACTTCTTGCCAGTCAGAGGGGAGAAATGGGGAGAGGGCTGAAACTAATCTGGAAGTGAAAGCAAATGAGAAATCTTGCTGTAGATAAAATAGCAGAAGATGCACCATTGCTTCTGTGGTTATATCTAGATGCTCCAATAAGTGAAATGTCACATTCCTTTGTGCTGCTATTTGCTTCTTATTTAAAGGGTAAAATAGAAACTGTGTTTCTGTGATGTTTCAAAATTGATTGCTGGAAGATACTCCTTTTTAAACAGAATTGTATAAATCTAACCAGACATAATATTCCTCTTTGGCCTTTATTTATGCAATTTATTTCACCAGGAAAATTCCAGTGGCAGCCTGAATCCAAAAAAGGCAGTATGTTAGACTTCTAAGGCCAAAGTATGAAGTTCTTATTCAGTGTTCACCGAAACCCAAAGTTCTCACTGTATTCAGAGTAGGGATTTAAAGATTTATCCATCATGCTTTTATATTAGGATCTGAGTGCTTTACAAATAACCTAATAATATATTACAGGTGTGTCATCTAAGACGCACAGAAATTATATGGTCATGCAGCTACTTGGTGGAAGATTCAGGAACAGAATGCCAGACTGATGACTCAGTCTCCTGATCTATCCATTAGACATTTCTTCTAGTCAGCCCTTTATCTTATATAGGATTGTTCAAAATGTTATGTCAAAAGTGATTTTTAGTAGAAAATTGGGGTTTAGCCAAACAAAATTTTCTGCTGGAGGTGTCTGACTAATGTAGAAAATGTTGACTTTGTATTGAACAAATTTAACCCCAGAAATTCCAGTTTGGGGTTTTATAGCAAAAACTTAGAATTCTGTCAAAATGAATGATTTTTTCCTATTATTTAAACTGTCCATTTTCCAACCATATCTAGTCATATCTTCTTTTTCAGCACAGCAGACATTCACTGTACCCTTTATTAATTGCCTGATCACAAGATAATAAATCTATGGCATGTGCACTTCCTCCCCTCCTTCTCCTCGGTCTGTTAGTCTCCTTTACTTCTCCCTTACACTTTATCTCTGTGTGGCTTAAGTTGCTCCCCATCTCTGTGCTGTGCCGATGTCTCACAAATCTGCTTCTGCACATCTACCCTGCCCTGCTACTAGTCCTGCATATCCAATTGCTTTGTTCTCAGAGGCCCATCACCTATTCAACCTAAAATGATAAAAACTGACCTCATCATTTCCTCTCCTAAATTCTCTTCTTTCTCCTGTTAGAGTTGAAGGAACTGCTCTTCTCCACTATTTAAGATGTTACCAAACCCTGCTGAATCTTTCTTCATGAAACATTGAAAATATGCTCGCTTATCGCCAGTATGGATGGACTGTACACTGGTAGTTTATGCCTAATATTTTTTCCCATATGCTGATTGGTAATTTGTTTCAAAATATCTACCCTTACCAGTCTCTTCCACTCAGCATAACTTCTAATGCCCTCCATCTTCTGCTTTTCCCTTCTTTCTCTCTTTTCCCTTCACTATCCCTCTTATATCCATTCCTTCATAGTATGTTTACACCGCAGGGCTAAAGTCGCAACAAGCTATGTCAGAGTATGTCTACACTACAGAGTTTTTTTCAGAAAAACGGCCATTTTTCAGAAAAAACTTCACTTACATCCACACTGCAATTGTGTTAAAAAAAAAATCAAAAGAACAGATGGGTTTTTCTGACATTGGTAAACCTCTTTCTATGAGGAAGAAACCTTTTTCCGAAAGAGCCCTTTCGGAAAAAGTCGTGTGTGGATAGGGTAGAGGGAGTTCTTTCGAAAGAAGAGGAAAGAGGAAAAAGCACAGGTGCCCTGGTGGCCACGCCATATATAGTAATCACAGCTTAAAATACGAAATAGAGTCCACACTGAATGGATGCTATCTTTCAAAAAAGCAGATCACTTATTCGATGCACTTTTGCTGTGTAGACGCTCTCTTCTGGAAAAGCTTCTTCCTAAAGAAGCCTGCAGTCTAGACGTAGCCCCAGTTGCATAGCTGAAGTTGAAATAGCTTTATTCAGCTTTTGGCACGGTCTACATAGCAGGAAGTCGAAGGAAGAATATTCTTTCTCCAACTTCTCTTACTCCTCATAAAATTAGGGTTACTAGGGGTTGGAGTAAGAAGTCCTCCAGCTTGACATTATTTCAAAATAATGGCTTGTAGTGTAGATGCGTTCTTTGTTATTTCGGAATAACTGACATTATTTCGAAGTAATGCTGCTGTATAGACATACACTCAGTGTTCCCCTCCCTTCCTTTTGTCTTTCCATTAAGCTGATTTCCCCCATCAAAACCCCCTCAAGAAAGAAAGATATAAAAATGAATCAAACTTCCCCCATCAGAAAAAATATCATAGGACTAAGTAAACAATTACCAACCATAACATTCTCCAGTATATTTAAATTATTAGCTCTTTAAGGCAGAGGTGTTTTCTCACTCTGCAGTGCCTAGCACAACAGGGTCCTGAACCCATTTAGGGCTTTAACATGCTGCATGAGACAAACAACAACAACAACAACAACACATAATTATAAAGCTGGGATAGTTTTTATAACTTAATGGATGGTGATGTGCCAAGAGCAATATATATTTTCATGTTTATGTTCAAACTGAATATACTTTTTTGGGTTTGTCAGCAGCCTTTTGTGCTGTTGATCATGTAATGTTGTTAACATATCTACAGTGCTAGCAAGTGTAGATGGAGTCACCACTGAATTGTTCCACTCTTGTTTTTTAGAGATGTCCAAAAAGATGGTTTAAGTGACTCCTTGCATCCGCTTCTATTCAGTGAGGTTAAAATGACCAGGTGGTATCAGGTGAGTTTAGCAGAATAAATGGTCAATTATCTGAATGACACTGGAACTTGGTTGAGGGTTAATTGCTTGAGATTTAAGTAATGTTGGTAGCTTTGGAGGGGCAATATGAAAAGCTCATAGAGATTATGTGGGTTTATCTGACTGAGGTAGTGCATCTGTTATTGTAGCAGATTCACAGAATAGTGCAACTTTTTTTTCAAATGTGAACCTTGCTGCTGTCATCTCTGCCTTCGTCATCTCAATACAAGACTGCTATATTATACTGCATGTAGGGCAACAGCTTGAACACTGTATACATTCCTGGTTAGAGTTTAAAGTGAGCTCTATTTTGAGATAGTTACCTGAATCTCCTCCTGTATCTTTCTTTGTGCCTATAGAACATTGCCATAGCTAAAATTAGTATCAGTTTTGGAATTTGCTATAGCCTGGATCTCCCTGGAATGCTGCAAACGTGTCTTTTTTCCCCCCAGGCATTTGGGTAGGTGGAGGCCTATTTTGTGGTCAGACGTGGTGTTATTAACATTGATATTATTATAGTGAGTGTTATTGTTGTAGTACTGTATGGCTGTCTTAATATGTACTAACAATTTTGGTTTAGTATTGTATATTTCAGTTATTATAATGTTGCTTAGGTTAGGTCTAAATAAATACTGCAGCTGAGAAATAACAGAGATTATGCGAAGTCTCATTTATATTTTCTTCTTACTCCTCATCTTCTTCTGTTCTCAATATTTTATAGTAATAACATTTTCTAACACTGTTTCTACACTTTCTTACCATCATCACCAATATGAGCTCGATAGTCCCAATAATATTTCCATTGAGGCCTGCTGGAATCGTCTCACTGGTTTCAGTTCGAGTTGGATAGGGCCCTTTAATGACAGATAGCCATCAAGGGAACCACACCAGATTCATGATAACTTAGTTAGGGCCAGGAAGAATAAGCTAATGTTGGTTACTGGTGATCTAGCTAATCTGTGTATTTAAGATGCTATTTTAAGAAGAATAGGTGACATAAGAATAACTAAGAACAGTTAGCCCACCCACATAATGATGTTTGTTGCACAGGATTTGTCTGTTTTAAAAGTGGCTATCTTGTGTTGGAGACCATAGGGTCACAACCCTTTGAGACTGTCATTCTGGTTTTAACAAAAAAAATGGATTTCTTAGGCTACGTCTACACTACATGTTTTGCCGGAAGAGGCAATACAAATTAAGCACAGATTAGCATTTTCTTGCACTTCATTTGCATAATTTATTCTGATCCGTTTTTGCACAAGGGGTTTTTGTGCAAAAATAAGCAGTGTGGATGTTTCATTTTTGTGCAAAAACCCCTTTTTGCACAAGATCCTTATGCCTGTAACTGTCCTTTGGATTCTTCCATCCCAAGTGCAGGACTTCGCACTTGTCCTTGCTGAACCTCATCAGATTTCCTTTGGTTCAATCTTCCAATTTGTCTAGGTCACTCTGGACCCTATCCCTACCCTCCAGTGTATCTACTTCTCCCCCTAGCTTCGTGTTATCTGCAAACTTGCTGAGGGTGCAATTCAGCCTCTCATCCAGGTCATTAATAAAGATACTGAACAAAACCAGCCCTAGAACCAACCCTTGTGGCACTCCACTTGATACTGACCACCAACCAGACATTGAGCTGTTGATTACTACCCATTGTACCCAATGATCTAGCCAGCTTTCTATCCACCTAACATGTCCATTTATCTAATTCATACTTCTTTAACATGCTGGCAAGAATACTATAGGAGACCGTATCAAAAGCTTTGCTAAAGTCAAGGTATATTACATCCACCTTTTCCCCCATATGTGCAGAGCCAATTAACTTGTCATAGTAGGCAATCAGATTGGTCAGGCATGACTTGCCTTTGGTGAATCCATGTTGACTATTCCTGATCACTTTCCTCTCTTCCACATGCTTCAAAATGGAGTCCTTGAAGATCCCCTCCATAATTTTTCCAGGGACTAAAGTGAAGCTGACCAGTCTGTAGTTTCCCAGATTCTCCATTTTTTTTTTAAACATGGGCACTACAATTGCATTTTTTCCATCATCTGGGACCTCCCTCGATTGCCACAAGTTTCAAAGGTAACGGCCAATGGCTCTGCAATCACATCAGCCAACTTCCTCAGCACTCTTGGATGCATTAGATCTTGCCCCATGGATTTGTGCATATGTAACCACCACTGGGCAGATTTGAACTTGGGACTACTGGTGCTGAGTGTAGGAGCCTCTACAGCTTGATCTATAAAGCCAGCTGGGGCTTAACTTAGGCGATCAAGCTCCTTTGTTCTTATCTCTTGCTCTAAGTAGTCTAAGTGCCACTACATGGGAGAGTGAACCACACACCCTAAGGGTCCCACACCTTTCCTGACCACTTTATTATTGCTAACATGACTGTAAAAACCTTTCTTCTTACCTTTCACATCCCTTGCAAGTTGCAATTCCAATTGTAATTTGGCCTTCCTGATTACACCCCTGCATGCTCAAGCAATATATTTATACTCTTCCCTAGTCATCTGTCTAAGTTTCCACTTCTTGTAAGCTTCCTTTTTTTTGTGTTGAAGCTTGCCAAAGATTTCATTGTTAAGTCAGCTGATCTCCTGCTATATTCACACATTGGGATGATTTGTTCCTGTGCCTTCAATAAGGCTTCTTTAAAATGCAGCCAGCTCTCCTGGATTCCTTTCCTCCTCATGTTAGCACCTCTGGGGATCCTGCCCATCAATTCCATGAGGGAGTCAAAGTCTGCTTTTTTGAAATCCAAGGTCTATAGTTTGCTGCTCCCCTTTCTTCTTTTGGTTGGGATCCTTGACTCGACCATCTCGTGATCACTGCTGCCCGTGTTGCCACCCACATCTACTTCCCCTACTAATTCCTCCCTGTTTGTGAGCAAATGAAGTTATCCATACTGTTCATAACACTGAATTTAATTTTAATTAAAAACCAAAAAATCTGTTTAACTACAAAGAGATTTTGAGTGGGTAAATATATGAAGTCATTCAGTTCAGAAGTGGTTTCAAGAAAAATCATGATAAAATACTCCTTAGTACTGACCTGAACAGACTAGGTTTGGTTTAAGGTGAAGTTCTTATCACAGGTTCCTAGTATCATTTCTGGCCGAGTTTCAGGTCAGGATTTGCCTCTAGGGTGTTTCTTTTGTTTTCTGTCAGAGTTGATGACATTGACTGGACATTAGCTTAGCTTTTGTCTTGGAGAAACAGGTTTACCTATTTCCCAGAATTGTCTGATGAACAGATGTGTCTGAAGTCATGGTTTCACCTTATGTTTATAACTTTGCTACATACATTTCACCATGATATAATTCCCCAGAGAGTTCTTAGTTTTCAAAAGCTACCTCATAAGGCATATTTTGTACAAAATTACTACAATAGTGTATAGAGTGTGAGTATAGGAGTGCATTCCATTACTCACATTCAGCACTGTCTATGGTGATTGCTAAAAAGAAACTACTACACTTTTCAGTTAGTGTATACACAGAGGCTGCATCTAGATTGGCAAGATTTTGCGCAAATACTTTTAACGGAAAAGTTTTTCCGTTAAAAGTATTTGCGCAAGAGAGCGTCTATACTGGCATGTGCCTTTATAAGATTTGCTTTTGTGCAAAAGCATCCGTGCCCAGTGTAGACACTCTCTTGTGCAAGAAAGCGCCGATGGCCATTTTAGCCATCGGGCTTTCTTGCGCAAGAAATTAACTTGCCTAGCTACACTGGCCCTCTTGCGCAAGAATACTTGTGCAAGAGGGCTTATCCCTCAGCGGGAGCGTCAAAGTATTTGTGCAAGAACCACTGATTTTGTACAGTACAAAGTCAGTGTTCTTGCGCAAATACTCGCGGCCAGTGTAGACAGGCTTTTTCGCAAAATCTTGCCAGTCTAGATGCACCCACACACACTCTAGAACATTGACCCAGCATTGCTCAGATCCTTAAGAAGGTGTTCAGGGCAGGGAGCTGGAGCTGTGGAGTGTGCAGGAGTCAAAGTTAGGGGGTAAAGGAGGAGTTCAGGGCTAGGGTTGGGAGTTTCATGAGTTAGGGCAGAGGGTTGGGAGGCTTGTGGTGGCTCAGGGCAAGGGATGGGAGGAAGGAGACAGGGCAGTGAATGGGAGGCTCAGGGCAGAAATGTGAGAGGTGCAGGAGTCAGGGCAGGAGGTAGGGTGTGGGGGGGACTCAGGATTGGGCAGTGGGGACCACACTGGCTGGGTTGCAGCTCTTTGGAGCAGCGGGGGCTGTGCTGGCTGGGCAGTGGCTTGTTGGGCAGCAGGGCCACGTTGTCCATGCGGCAGCTCCCTGGGGCTGGCTGGAGCAGCAGGAGCCACATTGCCTGACTGGTGGTACCCCAGAGCTGACCAGAGTGATGGGGCTGTGCTGCCCAGCCAGCAGGTCTCAGGGGCTAGCCGGGGTAGCGGGGGCACAGTGCCCAGCTGGTGGGTCCCTGGGGCTGGTAAGAGCAGCAGGGGCCATGGTGCTTGGCCAGTGGCTCACCAGCATAGGAACCTTACCCGAGTATGGTGGCCAGCAGCATCCAGAGTCCCACCCTCAGCTGGCCACTCTCTTATCTGTGCGCCCACCCTCAGTGGTCATTCTGCTATTGTTTTATGAGAAACAATCATAATCCAGGGACATCCCATTGTCCTGGCACATCCAAACCCTGACCTTATGGGTTATGATAAGAGGAAGCTGCAAACCAAATCTGAGTGTCCTAGCTGTGATTGTTTGGGAGGAGGAGTTCTTGAACAAACAGACTGACAGAAACACACACACAAACACACACACAAGTATATAGTAGATGACAATAAGAAATCTATATTTGTGTAATTAATTTGTTATTTGAACCACAAATACATTTCTAGTAATACTAAAAAAGACATATGCAGACCAAATAATGTCTGAACATGCACCCATTTTGTGTGCAAAAACATGTACTCCTTACAGCAGGGGTTCTTAACCAGTGAGGTGTGCCTCCCCAGGGGAGGTGTGAAGGGGATACAGGGGAGGTGTGAGGTGCCTCCCAGAAAATTTATCGCAATTGCCTTCTCACTGGATAAAATTCTAAAGTTTAGATTTCTTCATAATTAATATTATGAATTAAAATTATAAACATTAATTTCTTATTAACTTCTAGAGATCAGCACACTACAATAGCAGTACAAATCAATCAGGCCTATGTGACGACACACTATAATAACAGTACACGAGCATTGCCGACTTTCATCTTCAAATATTACGTAAATTTGTTAGGAAAAGGTTCAAAGTAAAAAGCTCATATTATTCATTTAGGCATTGTAACAGGGTTCACTCACCCCACACAGCACCACCAGCCGTCGGACTTGGGAATTAGCTTGGACGGCTGTGTCCAGCTGGTTTGCCAGGTCCCAGGGTTCAGGCAGGCTTCGGGGTTTGAGCTGGGCCTTCAGCTCAGGCCGGTCCTCCGAATCGCCAGGCACCAGTAGAGCCTTGGGTTCCTCTAGGTCAGAGGACAGCCCTGCTGGCCGGCTTGGCCAGGCCTCAGCGGCCCAGGCAGGGAAGCCTTCGCTGGCCTGAGGGAAGGCGGCTGTGGGAGGCCCGGGCCAGGTCTCAGCCTCATCAGCCAAGAGCTCTGGGCAGGCCTCTGTCTCCTTCAGAGGCTGGGCCCCAACTGAGCTCCCTGGCAGAGTTCTTATAGTCCTAGCCACGCCCCTTAGCTTCCTGTCAGGTGAGGGGGCGGGGCTAGGCTGTGCACAAAATGGCTCCCGGGGGGTGTGAACATGAAATTCACTTTCAGGGGAGGTGTGCTAGTAAAAAGGTTAAGAACCCCTGCCTTACAGGATGCAAATTTTCTCTGTTGTGCCAGTGTAAATCCACAAAATTTGGTGGAATTGACTGTTGTAATGAAGAACAGAATTTAATCTTCTTCCTTTGAAGTGATTTGGAAATAATAACTAATTAATTATCCCAATAGTTCTGTATGGCAGATAATTATATAGGCTGTTCTTGACTATTGAACACTTATATTCAAACATTTTTTTAATCCATCTTTAAAGATGAGTCTACACTGCATCGTTTTTCTGGAATAACGGCCGCTATTCTGGAAAAAACAATACTAATGTCCACACTGCAATTGTGTTATTTCGACAGAAAGTCAAAATAACTGAGGGCTTTTTCTGATGGTGGTAAACTTCATTCCACGAGGAATAATGCCCCTCCCGAAAAAGCTTTTTCAGAAGAAGATGTGTGTGGATGTTCCACTGCTGCTATGTGGAAATAACTCCTCACCAGGGCCATTCTAAAGTTATTCCTCCTCAGTGCCTCCTGGGGCTCTAAGTCAAGATAGTGCATCCACATTAGGGGAGTCTGCCTCAGACTAATTTTGAGGCTTCTCTGTAGTGTGGATGCTCTCTTTCGAAATAAGCTTTTTTGGAAGATATCTTCTGGAAAAGCTTATTCTGAAAGAAGCTTGCAGTGTAGATGTACCCTAAATGTATTGGTTTAATAGTTCTTTCCTTGGGTTATGGAGCCATGGGATTATTAGGATGTTATCTTGATTAAATAATGCCAAAATATATTCACTACTTGTGTTTTTTAATTTGGATGAGAAGACAAAGGCACTCAGAGTTTAGCTGATGGGATGAGGTTCTTTTAGCTATGCCTGTTGACCTGTTGGGTGATCAGGGAGATAGGCATCATGAACAGTTTCCTCATGTGATATTTTGTGTAGTCATCTGAACCGGAGTGTCATGAACATCAAACATTTAGTATTACCCATCCATATTCTGTAGTCATTGTAGAATCCTGTTATGAATACAGTCAAGGGTCCCTGCATTATTATATAGAATTGACCACGAAATCCATTATTTTGGATGCACTGGAAGAAGGAAACTGAGAGCTAAAGGTTAATGAAAGAGTAATTAAGTAACTACTTGATTATTCATAAATGGTGTCTTTGAGAGAGTTCATGCAAAGCACGAGGTGAACCTTTATATAGATAGAGACAGTGGAGGACATTGCCTTACTCTAAGAGTTCAGTTTTGGATCAAGTTTCCTAAGAGGCTGCAGCAATGGCTGAATCAAATCCGTTGTTTACTGTATCAGATTCAGTAGTTCAAAATAGGCTTTTTCACAGCTATTTTAATTTTTTCTTAGGTCAGGAGAAACCGGAGAGAACCAAATAGTTGTGTGTGAGCATATTTGTCAGCATGTTTTCCCTGAGATTAAGGGAAGTAAAATCCATTGGTTGTAAAATGTCAGACCGAGGGTTTGAATGTGTGTGCTTATAATCAAGTTGTCAAATGGCTCGTTACATTAGAATTTTTATAATAGCTGTGCTACTAACTTAAGAAAAATCAAAATAGGGCATTTTAATTCTGAAATAAGAAAATCCACACGTTAACTTGAACAGAAATAACAAAAGGTATGAATTAAAGCTGAATGAGTTATTTTAGTGCAGTTTGTATACAGTCAAGCCCTTACTGGGGTGCAACTATTCACTGATTATCCAAGATCTCAGTAAGAGAAGATGACTGATTTTTCTTGGGAAAGCCCATGCACAGGCTCACCAGTGGGGGGTGGGGCAAAGGTGTCGGTTGTGTTGGGGCCTGGTGTTTCAATGGGGCCCCGGGCTCCCATACACCACTGCAATAACAGTGGTGGTGGCTGGAGCCCCAAGCCCTTTACATCATCACTGGAGTGCCGTATGCTCCAGGCAGCACTAAGGGATGGGGTGTGGGGAGCATGCATCACTCTGGATAGTGCTGAGGGCTGCCTGGGGGCTGGCATGGTGCGCTTTGGGCTGGTTGCTCCTGGCCCCAATTCTTCTGCCTGAGGCCCACCTATTCTGGGGGCAGGGAGCCGTCCCCACCAACCTTGCCCATGGGCCCGTGGAGGCTGTTAGATCCCCTGCCCATGCTAGCCTCATACATCTAGCTACATTAAATTTAGGATTTAAGACTAGGGCTGTGTGAGCCTGGCAATTGAGTTAGCGGGGGCTACAAATAAACTAACCTCTATAGGTTCAAATGCAGCTTCTTCAGAGAGGCCTGTCTATTTTCCCAATATAAGTCATGTTTACTAAGATCTCTAATCATTTTGTTGCCCTTCTCTGAACTTTCTTCAATTTGTTCATACTTTTCCTGAAAGGTGGTGCCCAGAACTGGACCCAATACTCCATTCAAGGCCTAATCAGCACAGATTAGAACAAAAAAACCCAACAACAACCAGAAACACTTCTCATATCTTGCTTAATACACTCCAGCCAATACATCTTAGGGCATGTCTAGACTGCGTTGCTCTTTCGGGATACTAGAAGTATCACAAAACAGCAATACCACATCTTTAAAAGCTCCCGCTATTTCCCATCCCTGTAAGATTAAGGGATTTGTTGGAATAATGCCTTATTTTGAAATTTGGTGCTGTGTAGACAGTGCCAAATTTCAAAATAAGTTCTTTTGATTTAGACTCGGAATAAGCTACACAATTTACATAGCGCAAATTGCATAGCTTATTCTGACAGAAAGGTGCGGTCTAGATGCATCCCTAGAATGATGTTTGCTTTTTGATAATAACAATAGACTGACTCATATTTGGCTGTGGTCCACTATGATCCTCAGTTCCCTTTCCGCAGTACTCTTTACTGGGCATTTTCTGCCCGTTTTGTCTGTGTGCAATTGATGTTACTCATTGTAATTGTCCTTATTGATTTTCATACAATCTACTTCAGACTATTTCTTCAAATCACTTTGAATTTTAATCCTATTTTCTAAAGCACTTGTAATCCCTCCTGGCTTTGTATTGCCTGCACGTTTTATAAGTGTACTCTCTACTTGGTTATCTAAATCATTGATGAAGCTATTGAACAGAACCTGATCCAGAACTGATCTCTGCAGGACCCTACTTGATACACCTTGAAAATAAGTTATAAATTATCATATGTCCATGGCTAAGTGATAACATGTGACAGGGTTTGCATTTACTTATGTTTGCCACTGTATTAGCTTTAACTACCTTATTACTTGATACTTGAAATACTTACTCTATGAAGGAAGTTACAGTATATCAGGTATATTCCATTATAATATCGTGGACATGCTGTGTTCCTGAAAGCAGTTATTGTTATTAATTAACCATTATATTTTTCAACATGAATAATGTCACTATTACACTCATTTATCAGTGTGCATTTTAGTGTTTAACTATTTTCCCCCCAAAATTATTAATCCTAAAACATTTTCCCACACACTATTAAATACATGTAATTTTTAAGTTGGTCAAAATTAATGTCATATGTTGAACTGAAATGGTGAGTTTCTTTTATTCTTGTTTTGAAATTAATATATTTTCTCTGCAATTATTATAAATCTCTTTCTATCTCACCATCCTGATGTGCATTTGAAGCTAGTAAT
This sequence comes from Rafetus swinhoei, assembly GCA_019425775.1. Classification (NCBI taxonomy): domain Eukaryota; kingdom Metazoa; phylum Chordata; order Testudines; family Trionychidae; genus Rafetus; species Rafetus swinhoei. The sequence continues at coordinate 73,924,950 of CM033449.1, read as the reverse complement.
TTAATCTGGCCATTAAAAAAAAAAGTCTAAGAAGGGCATTTGTTAATGGATACTCCCTGGCCTTAGGGTTAAACTACTTAATTAAAATTTGATAAATTCCTAGGATCACAGACTGAAATGTGTAGAATAATGAGTAATATATTCCTTTTCATGATTGATTTGTAACTTGGGCTTAGAAGTGAAGTTTAATTCAGCTTTATCATTCAGAATGGGGGGTGGTAAGTTTTGTGGTTTACAATTACTGTTTGCTTTTAAGGACAATTTAGCAATAAACAGCCTTGATAACTGCAATAAGATTAGTAATTTCTATTCATTTCTCTGCAAAGCTAGGTTTCTCCCCCAGAGTAACTTTCCCAAAGACCAGATAAAAGAAGAGAACAAAATAGAAACAGTTTGACCCAAGCAGTGACTTGCTATGGCTAGTTGACCAGTTAGCTGTGCTTCTTCATAAGGAAATGTGTTGTCTTATCATGATTCAGTGCTGCAAAGGCCCAGAACAAGAACCATTACAAAGTATAGAATACCAGTCAAAAGAAAAGATGATAAGCAAAATCTGCAAATTATTTTAGGAAAACATCAGCAGGTCTCTTTAATTCTTACCCAAGACCAGTGGGACCTCAGGGTCAATCTACAGGATTTGTGTGAATTACTCCTGATTTACATTTGTGTGAGATCAGAATCAAGACTTGAATTATTAAGATGCTTCTTTATATTATTAGAAAATTAGACAAAAATGTCTATTCAATATCAAAGACACCTGCAGCCCCAACGACGTTACAATCTAATGGCCTGATCCAGTTCTCTTCAGTGTCAATGCAAAGACTCATTTATATCTGTGAGAGTTGGATCATGACCTATCTAGAGGAAAAAATGCTACAAATAGCCATGCAAATCAGTGGAGAGAAGTAGTGGTCACACCAAGGTGAAAGTAATAGGGACATGTTTTATCCACCTGTACAATTTGGAGATTTCACTGTTTTAAATAAGTGAACAAGAGGCATTAATGTATCATGAACAAGCCACATGTCTAATAATTATCATTTATGAGGTTATGATGGAAGAACGGAAGGGGAAAGAAGGCACCATTCCAACAGTATTTTGGGGGAAATCAAATCAGGATGTTAGTGTTCTCATCTGAAATTTGGGCCTACAGTGTGTTCATCTTATTCAGAGGGCTGGGCTTTTTTTGTAAATAAGATAGGAATCTTGATATTTGACCTGACATCTGGTACAATGGGGACTGTGACACTCAATAATAGCTGCTGCTGTACCATGAACAAAAGAGACTCTTATAATAGAATAGATTTTTGCAACAATATTTTAAATTTTAAGAGCTTTTGTATGCTATAATCCTCCTTTAGTTATTTTCACTGTGGATTTAAGGCTAGATTCTTTGCTGCACTTAGTGCAGCACAATGGGAGGGAAGGGATATTAAGGAACTATTTAAGCTCTTTATTTTCTACCTCATTTCTTTCCTAGAGAAGGCTGAAGAAGGTCCAAGTCTGATTATTGCATCAGCAGACATCAGTTCCTAAGGGACAGTCCACTGGCTGACACATCCCTATCTGTCTTCTAACCTGGAGCTGTTAACAAGGAGTTGTCTGTGCCTTTTGGGGTCTTTCCCCACACTGGAGAGGAGAATGAGGGTGAGATTCCACCTCTGTTTGCTATCGGTTTGTGTCATGGCCCACTTTTCTTTTTTCAATTAATATGTGTGCAGGAGTTTGGTCAGCACAATAATTATACTTGAAGTAGAGCTCTGTGTTTTGAAAGTACAGCATAATATGTCTTAGACTAATGTCCCTTTTACATACACAATAATACTTCCTGAGTAAGTGATGAGATAGGTATGATTATTTCCTTATTTATGTCTGATTGTGCAATAGCATGCAGCAGGATGCAAGCCATATAATGATTAATTTTAGGATGATGAAATACTCTGCATCTGTTTTACATATAAAAAAATCTCTACAGTGCTTGTTTCATGAGATGCCTTCCTCCCTATACAGCATAGTATGCTCAAGGTCACCATCACTTTGCTAGAAGGGGTTGGAATACGTGCAGTGAGGTAACAAATCATCATTGTTAATGATGGCACACTGGGAGTGCAGTAACAAATCATTTACATTAATGGATTACCCTGTGCTACATGAGCAAATCTTTGCATTAAATGACTCTATTTTTCTTGAAAATGTTTTTTAAAAATGCAGACATAATGGAGCCAGGATGCTTAATATCATCCAGGATAGAACTTGTGTAGGCTAAAGTAGCATGACAAATAAATTATAGGGGCATGCTTTGATGTGGTAATTTGATCTGAACAATAGCTCTTGTAATAGTTCATGATGTGAAGTCTCCAGGTCAAAATTCTGCTGGGTAGCTTTATTGGGAGATGGGTCATAAGGGATAATTTCCAATTTTAAGCAACTTGACATTCATTGGAAATCCTTCTGCCAGACAAGAAACCAATGTCTCATGTCAAATCATGGAAATATTAAAGGAAACATCGGATGCAAAGACTCTGGCATCTATCACTTTTTAAAAAAAATCTCATTCCTTATTTTCTCTTTGTTACACAATGCACATTAGTTTTATTATATGACCTAGAATTGTTTTGGCCAGAGGTATTCGTCATTACGAATTTTTGGAAAAGTTACTTCCTTGAATTGTCTATGTTCAAATAGCTCTAAAAATTTCTTTCGTGTCCCGTGAAAGAATCACAGTGAATGGTTTCAAAAGATATTTCTTTCTGTCTTTCTCCTGTGTCCTTACTCTTGACAAAATAAAGCAAAGTATTTAAGCACATGCTGAAGTCCATCCCTATGAACCAAATCATGTTAATCCAGCCCATTGGTTTCAAATCTGTGGATCCTTTCTTGAAAGGAATGTACTGCTGAAGTGTGTGGGATGTGCAGATGTAGGGAGGAGATTAGTAGCTTAATATTTTTACTTCTGGAGGCTAGAAATAGCACTAGGAAATATACAGTAAGGACCATCTTTCATGGTGTAGTAAGAGGATTAGATGACACAAAGTGTGCATGATATAATACAACCTACACAAAATGGATGTTTATATAATACAGTTTTTTTCTCTATAGAATGATAACAAAAGGAAGAAAATTACAGGAACACATAAGAAATTGCATAGATCTGGTTGAATATTAAAAAGTGATTTAAATATTTTCATAAAGAGAAGCAAAATTTTGCTTCACTCCTATTTGTGGTATCATATTTTTCGGGTTTTGATTATTTAGATGCTACTACATATCTATGAAAATGTCCAAAATTATCATGAGTTTTGCCATGCATAGGAAATTCATACCAGAAGTGCATTATTTGTTAATTGGTTGAGATAGCAGAAACAAATATTGTGGAATTTAGCTGACCAATCACACAAAATTAATGCCAATTACAGGTTGCACTTCCCTAAACCAGAACTCACTCATCCGGCAACATCCGTAGTCCAGCAGGACCATGGATGTTTCTGAATGAGAGCCCTGGGGCAGGATGGCCAGCAGCTGAAAGCCCCATGAAAGGTGAAGCTGGTGGTAGTGGGGCCAGGGCCTCAGCAGCCTGGTGGCAATAGCAGGGCCATGGTAATGGGGCAGTGGCAGCCCAGCAACCCAGCCTGGGGCTGGAGCAGCCTGTGCATGTTGGCCTACCAGTGGAGTTGTAGTGCAGCAGCCCGAGCAGGGCTGCATGCTGGCCTGGCAGTGGGGATAGATCCCTGGCAGTCTAGCTGGCATTAAGGCTGGGTGGTAACAGCTCAGCAGGGGAAGCCCATCTGGGGCCATGGCAGGTTGGCAGCCTGTTCGGGGGCCAGCAGTGGGACTGGTGACACAACAGCAGGGCCAAGGCTGTGTGCTGCCGGGCTAGTAGTGGGGCTGGAGCAGTATTTATGGCTGGTAGTGGGGCTGAGGCAGCCATGTCACCCAGCTGGCAGCAGGGCCAAAGGAGCCGGAGGGAGGGAGGGTCAGCAGGCTGTGGGGACCCTGGTCTGCCAAATTCCCCCATCCAAGACTGCTCAGGTCCCGAGGGTGCTGAATCAGTGAGGTCCAACCTGTGCTTAATTTGTTCTATAGCTTGCCAAATTTGAGCTCCGGCACTTCTAGGCTTGGAAGTTCATAGGCTCTGCACCTTTGCGCTTGCTGTATCAGTTCCTATTTCTTTTTTACATTTGTTTTATCCCTAGTATGCAATTGCTTGAGCCCCATCAAATTACCAATTAAATACCACAGATAGCTGAAGTATTTTGGGGACTGTACCTGCATTCTCATTGGGTTCAATGATACTACTCCGATTGACTCAGAGGGTGCAGGATCAAATCATCATTAAACAAAGAAGAATCTGAAATTTGTTTACATAAATTAGTTGATGATTTTTTGGGAATAATTGTTTGGATCTGTTTGTGTTGATAACAACTGAATTCACAACAAATATGATTAATATTCTTTCCAAATGATAATTTGACCAGCTCTAATCACATCACAAATTGACTTTTTCACCATACCAATGCCTTTGGTTCATATTTCAGTAAATGAACTCCTTTAGTTTGATACTTTCTTCAGCTCCATCATGGATTCGCTGTCATGGCCTAATTAATATGTATCCTTAATTGTGTGCACAATATTTAATGCACTTGTGTTTGTGCATGAAGAATACTGCAAATATATGGTTATATTGACTATCTGGGGCTAAAGATACTCTCTCAGTGTTCATATAGAAGTGGTGGTTTGCCTATACATAGGAGAAGTTCTGCATAAGCAATGAAGTCAAGCATTGCAGATATAATTAAGGAGTCCTACTAACATTGCAGTTGTTATAAGCACCAGCTAATAAGTAGAAATGATCTATTGTTTAAATAATAGAATTGAGATTTTCATAGCAGTTTGATTCCCAGTTCCAGTAATAAACACAGCAAAGTCACAGTTATCCAGGAGTGAACAGTATTTCCAGTCCATGATTATTTCGGAAATGATGACCATGACCAAGGACTAACTGAGTCTGAAAATAATTTAGTGGGAAACCATTACTATAATTGTTCTGGACATAATGTCACAGTTCCATATAATTAATACAGACAGATCATTTCTGCATAATTTCTCAGCTTTAAATAGTGAAAGATTAAATAATGAAATAAGTATAGATGTGACACAAGCATCTCTCTCTCAAAATGTTTCACAGACTGTAAATTTTTTATTACTTTGCCAAGCTTCTGCCAAGCATTTACTCACGTCTCATTTGTGCAGTAGTATGATGATATGTGTAATATTTCTTTCAATGTGTAGCAATAAATCAGAGAGTAGATATTGGATAAGGTTCCAGGCTAAAGCCCCACAGAGAGAGAAAGAGAGAGAGAGAGATTGTCAGGTTGCTTTTCTTATTCCATAAAATTTTCTCTTCAGTGTTAGAAGAAAGTGACTGTGAAATTCTTTAACATTGCTATATGACGTATATTTGAATTCACATATGAAACACTGATAATGGCAAATGACTACTGTTTTTGCTGGAATTCCCTGGGCAGTCCATCTGAGTAAGGTGCCCAAGGATTCATGATTTTTTTATTCATTTTAATATTGAGTTGCCTATTCCAGGCTCTAGGGTTCTTACAAACCTAATACTCACAACATTACACCGAACCTCAGGATGATTCTTACCAACAACCACAGGACATACCACACTAATACCAACCCTGGAACTTTCCCTTGCAACAAACCCCATTGCCAGCTTTGTCCACATATTTACTCTGCTGACACCGTCATTGGACCTAACTGTGTCAGTTACAAGATCAAGAACACATATTCCTGTTCATCCAGAAATATAATTCATGCCATCATGTGCCAACAGTGTCCATCTGCTATGTATATTGGACAAACTTCTCAGACACTTCGCCAAAGAATCAATGCACACAAAACAGACATCAGACAGTTTCACAAAGAAAAAACAGTTTCTTGCCATTTCAACCAGACTGGGCATTGTCTCAATGACCTCACTACGTGCATCCTGCTTCAAAGAGACTTTAACACCAGACTACAAAGGGAAGCCTCAGAACTGTCATTCATGCTTAAATTTGACACTTTATGAATGGGCCTTAACAAAGATGCTAATTATCTTACCCATTACAAAGATAGCTTCCCCAATTATCACCCCTAATATCATTATCTCATAGACACTAACCTCCCCCTCACCCCTCTCTGTTCTAAAATCTGATTTGTCAATTTTATATGTGTTCACTTTTTTTGATTGTATCCCTTTGGTATATATGGGCATGCCAATTTTCTTCCACAATTTGATCTGAAGAAGTGGGTCTGGCCCACGAAAGCTCATCGCCTAATAAACCATCTTGTTAGTCTTTAAAGTGCTGCATAGTCCTGTCTTTTGTTTCAGCAAGACAAGACTAACACGGCTACATCTCTATTACTATTCTCCCTTAAGAAGGCTTCTTTATTTTTCTGATGGAAGACATCAGTGTCCTGATATTGTATCTATTGAAATCAAGGCACACAGGATCAGCCACTGGTATTCAAGGCTCAGTCAGGTACATGGTAAAAATATAGTTTATGGAAATTTGAGCGTAATGCTGTAGATAAGCACCATAAATTACTGTCCATATTAGAAAGTCTGGGGTGACCTGCTGCCTCTTTGCTATTGTATTGTCCCTTTTTTCATCAAGAAGGGTAGAAAGCACTAAATACAAATAGCTATAGGCTTGTTTTTGTTATATAATGCGGTGGGAGTTCTGCTGTAGGAGGTATCTATTGAAATGGCTCTCTTTGTACAATCCCTGTGGATATGCCTTCCATTTTAACAGGAGTTTTTCAAATGATAATTAGATAAGGCAGCTAGAACTATAGTGTGTGACCCTGTGGCAGCATGACCTACTCACATGCCCATAACTTAGATTGTCAGTGAGTCAGCTATGTTCAATATCATGTCTGTAGCCTAATAATGCAGAAGTCAGCCAAACAATAAGAACACATGATTGATCATCTGTGATCTTTTCACTGTCACCTTGAACATAAATTAATCATGATTATTCATGGTACAATTGAGCTAATGCAGGGCACAAATTGTCAGATTAATGTATTACCATCTAATGTGACAGCAACTAACAAAAGCCTCAGTTTTACAATAATAAGCAGAAATTACACAAACAATATTTTACATTCATATATTTATTCGATTGCATCCATGCCCTTATGAATAGTGACCTCATACATTTTTGTACCTCATACATTTTTACTTTTCACCCAGCTGTTCAAATGGATAGGCTAGAAAACAATACACATCCAGTTTCTTCAAGGGCTCCTCATTATTCTTTCTATAATATCATGAAGCCATTGAATTCTGACACTTGCATAGTTAACTATCTGAACAATGAAAATACAATCCCTAATAAAAGGAAAATAAATGATGACCCTTTGTTTCAGTGTTTGTGCCAGACCATTGCACCTTACTGTAAAACAGACAAACTATAAAAGCTAGTGGATCATGTAATTATAGCTGAACATACCTAAATGTCCTTGTTCAGTTGAATAGTTCAGCAATGAAGATTATGTAGTTAGTAATTGTGCTGAATGCAGGGAATTCTGAATTCTGTATAGTGCTAAAACAAATGATTCAAGTAACAAAGGTTGAGAGAGACATTTTAGCTCAGTATATGAGCATCTAAATTCACAGAAAATAGCTTTAAAAACTACTAGACTATTACTCTAATGCAAAGCTTATGCTTATCTGTTATGCAGAACCTTAGCTCAGTATAGCACCTACTGTTGCATCCTTAAAAAAGATCTGTCTTTGTAGCCAAGAATCACTGACTGTTGTCATAAAATCATCCTATGAGAAGAATTGTATATTAACTAGATGAAAATGCAGCTATCAAGGCAAAATTACTAAAATACTTGGAGTGTTTACTAGGATTCCATATTCAGTGATCCATGTCAGACATTTTGCACAAAAAATTGCAGATATGTTTTCTGGCCTTTACCAAACAATTCATCCAGTTATCTGCAGGAAGAAGGAAATTTTCTTCTTTTTATGCTCTGTATCTTATGATCAAGAGCTTACCAGGGAAATGCTAACTTGCTATATTTATCTTCTCGGCACTACATGTGGCATTCAGATTTTAAATAATGTGTATAACATATATAAACTGCAAGCTTTAGAGAGCTTAAATGATGTTGTGAGCAGCACAAACCACTTGCAGTTCTTCATTAACAGTACAGTAACTCATCATTTAACTTTGTCCTGGTTAACGTTGTTTTGATGTTACGTTGCTTATCTATCAGAGCACATGCTCATTTAAAGTTGTCATGTTCCCTTTTAATGTCATTTGGCTGCCTGCTTTGTCCACTACTTGCAGGATTTTCTGGAAAAGTAGCCTGTTCTCATGGGGGTTTGGAACCAGTGTGGGCAGGCAGCCCCCCTAAGTTCCCTGCAAGGTATGCCAATGAGCAGACGCTGTTACTGCCCTCTGCCTTGGAGTTGCTCCTGGGAGCCTCCAGCTTGCTATGCAGGGAATGGAGGGGGAAGAGGAGGAGGGCAGAGAGGTACTGATGACAGGATGCCCCCCTTCTCCATGATTGAACCCCCCACTCTATCCCCATCTCCACAAATCAGGGTATCACTGCTACAGATTCTTGAGTATGAACTTCCTGATCTAGAGTACTGCTCTTAAAAGGGCAGTGTACTTGAAGTGAGTTCAGCATATTTAGAGGGCCAACGTGCATCTCTGTTTTCCTCTCTCAAACACACACACACACACACACACACACATATACACTCACAGCCACAGACTGTGTGTCTGTTTCTGTTTCTCTCTCACACACACACACCCCTTGGCACCATGACACTGTATATGCACTGTGTGGAGGAGAGAGTGGTCCTCCCCAGTACGATAGTAAGAGTTCATCATTATATTCAGTTTCTGAAGGGAAGTGTTTGCAGCCACTGTCATCTCTCTGTTGTGTTTTGTCTCTCAGTCCATGGTGCCTCTAGAGGGTGAGACTACATTAACAACAACGTGTTAACCCTTGAGGGCTCAATCGAGTGCCAGTTCATCGTTTAGTAGCAAGACATTCCTTGGGGAATATTTCACTCTCTCACTGCACCACCTCAGCCAAGCTTCACAATCATCATTGCTGTGTACAGTATTAAGTTGTTTGTTTAAACTGGTTTAGAACTTATACTGTATATGTATATGCTGCCTTTTGTCTGCTAAAAAAAATTCCTGGAACTCAACCCTCACTATTACATTCATTCTTATGTAGAAATTGGATTCACTTAGCATGGTTTTGCTTAAAGTAGCATTTTCCAGGAACATGACTACAACTGTAAGTGATGGAAATATAAAAGCACCTTGTATTGTCCTTTAAAGGCAGCCAAATAAAGACATTCAAGAGTGTTTGCTGTCATATTCTGTTACGTTTTCTCCTTCCCCAAATGACTGTCTTCTAGAGACTAAACAAGATTGGGGTCTTGAGTATGGGTTCCCCAGAACTTATGTGAGTTTCTGGATCTGCATAGGCACAAATAGTTTTACTTTCAAAACAGATCCCAAGTGAAAGGAGGGCTATTTGCAAATTCCAGTGTAGAGGTAGCTACCATTTCTTGAGAATGCCCATTATTACAATAGGTCAGAACAGTAGGGCAGAAATCTTACTTAAAACAGCTGATCTCATATGTCTGAAATGTCCAGATTTTGTCATCATCAAATATGAATGAAATCCTTAGCTTTGGTTTGGCATCAAACTGAAACCTTAGCCTAAACTCAATCCATATCCAAACTTTGACTTGTTGGCCAATCCTGTCTTCCTTACATATGTCTAACTGTTTTTAAAAAGTACATTTATCTAGCCTTTAGTTGCTACCATAATACAAATTATGAATATAAATAATAAAATTAGGTCAGAGCCAGTGCGCGCCGCGCAACTGTGCACAAAAATTCTTTCCCCACCCACCTCCTCTGAAGAACTGCATAGCAGCAGTCACATGGAAGACAGCTGCTCTGGTGGGCGGAGCTGGCTGAGACAATGTGGTGAGGGAGCCACTGGAGTGGGGGCCCAGGACCTGCCATGGTCATGTGGCAGTGGGGAAGGCCTGCTCCAGTGGCCAGGGCTGTCACGTGGCAGGGGGAGGGGCTGGTGCCTGTTCTGGTGGCTGAGCCTGGGAACAGGACCTGCCACATGGTGTGGGGTGAGGGGGTTCTGCTCCGGAGGCCAGGAACAGTACCTGACATGCCTCATGGTTTAGGGTCTGTTCTAGCGCATGGGAACAGGACATGCTGCATGGTTAGGTGGGGGTTCTGCTCCTGCAACCAGGAATATGTGTGTGTTAAAAAATTGGATGCCACGGGGGCACACCTCCAAACCAGTACTCATGACCTCAATATTGGTGCACAAGTCAAAACTCACTCTGCTCATGGTTGGAAATCTTAGAGGGAACACTGGTCAGAGACACAATTTGACATACACTGAAATAATTTGAAGCTCCAGGTAATGCCATAGTGACTCAAGTATATCTTTTATGAGAAAAGAATCTATTGCACATTTTCTTGGATACAACAGACAAATTACCTATTGCAGCTGCCCTTTTCTATTGCACTTAATATTGAACCACACTCGCCTGAGTTGACATTAGTGAGGGTTTACACTGGGTATATTTTTCCTGGTGAATAATGTTAGTGCAGGATCCTAGTAGAGAAAAGTCCACTGGAGGAAATTACAGGGTCAGAAAGCAACTATAATCTTCTCTTCAGGTGAGCCAGTAGAAGGCAGTCCATGCTGGCCAGTAGGGATTTATAGGCACAGCAGCTGTGGGGAGGGATTATTGACTCTGTACTCTTTCATCAGCCTCTGTGGAAAAACTTGTATTGTCTTAGACTGAGGAAGCGGATCAGGTTCCTAGTGGGGTTCCTGTTAGTCTCCAGAAGAAAACTAGAGCTATGCTTCTTTGGGATGAATCTTTGTTAGAGTGCAAAATCCTTGTTTGGAGGTAGGAAGGTGTAATTGGCACTAGTTTGCACTTCCACTAGTGCATCCGGTCCATTGCTTTAAGCTTAAATAGGACCAATACTGTGAGATGGAGTAGAAAACAAAGCCTGTGCCTAGATCTGTGCTGCTGCAGAAAGAAGGAAGCAAACAAGGGAGCAGCACATTGACTAGTGATTCAGATAATAAGGAAAGTAACTGATGTCTCCTGCATAGAACAAACACAGTTAGCATGACAAGAAAAGTTTGGTTTAAGTTTCTAAGAATGGAGAATAAATTTTATATATATATATATGGCATTGACCTGAACCTTCTCCAACTTCAATGACTTTAAGCCCAGAAGACATAGTAATTGCAAAATTGGAGTTACCTTTAAAAACTCTTGCTTTGAAATCAGATGCACACATAAAAAGAGTAGCATTTACTTCAGCATATAGTTTCAGGCACAAAATTGCACCCACAGCTTGGTTGTCTTCTTGCTTCTAAAACATGGACACTTAGATAAACAAAGCACCACAGTCCCACCAATGGCTTATCCAGTTGGGCCCACGATCCAAGTTTGAAAACCATTGGCTTAAGGCAATGATCTTCCTATTTTTCTTATACAGTGGTATAGTTTGCTTTTGTGCCCCTAATAATATTTCTTTGAAAAACTGTAAATTGTCTTCAGTTGTTTTGTCCTTAGACTTGCTTCCCAGGCATCTTACCTAAAACCTCCCTGAATTTGCTAGAATCTGCTTTCTTGAAATACATTGTCTTTATTTTGCTGCACCATTCCTTAAAATCATGAACCCTTTCATTTCGTCATCACTTTAACCCAAGCCTTCTGCTTTCAGATTCCAACAAGTTCCTCCCTACTTATCAAACAAAGTATAGGCCCATGGCCAATATCCATAATTTTAGATATAAAGATGATATATGCATATACACAGGATTCCCATACTTAGCAAATCATAACTTTTCCATTGACACCTTACATGGCATATCTTGTACAAGAATTGTTGCAACAGTATAGCAGTGGTAATAGCAATGATATAAACTGCCATATTCAATAAGATAGCATCCCACCAACTTAATATGAAAATTAGTTGTATCTTTTATCTGTGCCTGTTTTTCCTGATAATCAATGCCTAATGGAAGGATGACCTGCTGGTTATTCCAGTTTAGACAAACATTGTCATATGGGCCATCTGATTACATCACTTACCTGTAGATAGTTAGAATGAAATACACAAATAAATTTGCAAACCTTATTATTTGCTAGCAGGTTGCCATTTAGGTGGACAAGGTAATCAGTTAGTGACTGTTGGGCCTGTGCTCATTTTTGGCAAGCTCTAACTTAAGGTGATATGACATTATTATTTTAATAGAGTAGCACAGGCAGTGATCAGTATAGGGAGAGTCGAGTCTTCCTCATTTATTCCTTACTCATATCTTTATCTGTATATCTCTATATCTATATTATGTATAACTTTTCATCTGTTTTGTAACTCTGCTGCAAGGGATGGTGAAAATGGAAAGAAGTAAAACACTGTAAAATGGCAGTGATAGTCTTATGAGTTCAGTTTGGACCTCTCTGGTTTGGCATTCTTAGGACCGGACCAGCCCCAGACAAGGAAATTTGCTGGGCCAGGGGAAGTCACCAGCCTTCCCACTGGGGCTCCTAACCTCAGTCACCTGGCACTGCTGCCCAAGGTCCACTGACTGTGGCACCCCTAGGAGTTCCCATGGTCCTGAGAACTTCCATGGCCCCACCAGCTTCTCTGCTCCACATGGTCTGGTGGCCCTAGCAGCCCTGCTGGCCCCTTGGCCCTGTGGGCTCTGGCAGTCCCACTAGCTTCCCTGCCCTTCCAGATGTAAGCTTCTGTGCCCCACAGTCTCTACTAGCCATGCTGTCCAGCTCTGCTCCCAGCCTATGGCAACCTCTGCCTCTGGGGCTCTCTGGTCTACCAGACCACAGATATTGCCAAACCAGAGAGTCTCGGGCCACAAAGGTTCAACCTGTAATTATTGTCATAAGAATGTATTATTGTCTGTGCTTCTTTAAAAGTGGTGCGAGGGTTACAAATAGCAGTGAATGAAAAGAGGTTTATACAGATATTATGCCACTAGCAATCTATCATCACCCTATGACTGAACATCCTCTAGTACATATACAGCTGCCCACACACAAATATATCATCTCTTTGATAGCAGGAAGTAACACTGAAATTAATGTTCCTTTTATAATTACCTACCTAGTAAACATGCTTATGGAAAATTTCTTGGCTAAAATCCAGCACAGAATTGGAGGCAGAGGGCTTAAGAAGTGCAGATTGTCTTATGCAGGTTTTCTGCCATGGGGTAAATTTCATTCCTAAATGTTCAAAATAAAGAACGTGTGTGTGTGCATGTTTATGGGTGTGTGACAGGCTGCTGGCTAGGAAGCCTGAGGCAGAGCACTGTCACATCAACTCCAGCAGGGAAAGGTAATTGGATCTGGCTGAATAAGCCCACACCTGAGGAGCAAACGGGGAGCAGCTGTGGGCCTCATTAGCCACAAGGCTATATAAGACTGGCAGGAAGGCAGGAAAGGAGAGATGAAAGGCAGAAATTGGGGAGTAGAAGGCTATGCTCCCTAGCTATCTGGAGAAGTCAGCAGTCCCTGAAGTTCTGGACATAGAATGTGGTGGGAATTGACATGGACAATAAAGGACATGGGTAATTGCACCAAAAGAAGGGTTTCTGGCTGTTTTGTGGCACAAAAGGAGGCAAGGGTCACGGAGCTGGTGCAACCATCCAATAGCCTTTTAACTGTCTTACTTCACCACAAATCTCTAAAATAACTGGTTAATTTTTTAAATAGCGTACAGGCTGGCCTAAACAAGTTTTTGTACTGCTAACTACATGATTTAGAGCAGGGGTGGGCAATAATTTTTACAGGGAGGCTACTTAATGAATTTTGGTATGTGGTCACAGACTGGCTTCACCCCAAGAAGAGAGCTGACCTGGGGTGGGGCTGGGGACTAGCCTCCCCCCAGAGTTGTGTGAGGCCTGAGGCTTTGAATTAAAATCACAGCAAAAGTCTCCTGGAACCTGGCCCTGCCACTAACGCATTGGTGGTCAGCTGCCTGAGGTTGCTGTGGCTATTTAAAGGGCTCGTGGCTCTGGCCTGTGCCAGGGTAGAGCCATGACCAGGATCCCTGAGCCTTTTAAATAGGATCCTGCTGCCTGAGCCACCACCTGGAAATTCAGTGGCACAAGCAGCAGGATATAAATAGAAAATGGCCAGATGAAGTCTGCAGGCTAGGTTAAAGTGTTAGGCGGACTGGATCCAGCTCCCAGGCCGCATCTTGCCCAGCCTTAGTTTAGAGGCTGGTGTAATTAAAACAGAGCAATCTTATAAGATGGAGACATTTATGCCATTATAAAGGTGCTTATACCAATCTAGTTTATTAAAAAAATTAAGATCAGGTAAAAATTACCTTTACTGTAAACTTTACCCCTTACTTATTTCATTCCAACCAATAAGCCCTTGTTCTTTTCCTACCCTTACCCCTGTTCCCTCAAACCCCTTACCTCTGAAGATATTACTGCCATTGGTCCCACCACTGTTTTCCAGTTACTACAATATTAAAGTACTGCTCATTGGGCATAGGATCTTGACATGTGAAACCTGAAGTTAATGGCAAATGTATTTTCAATAGTAAGGTTGTAAGAAGAAGGACAACAGTTTTACAGCATGGAGTGAGCGTTTTAGAATCAATAGAGAAGTTTACTAAAGTGTTCTGAATTGAGGAAAGAGAGGGGAGCTAAGGACTTTTGGAATTTTCAAAATAGAAAAGGATGAAGGATATAAAGGTGTTAAGCTTTGGATAAACATGTGAGCTTGTGTGTGTTTAGTTACACATTTTTTCCCATTTTTCCTGGCTTTCTTATCTGATATGCATAAGGACTATCATATGAATTTCACAAGCATTTTCCATGTAACAGACCCAAAGCTCTTATAAGTGTGAAAATGTTTAGCATCACAAACCTGTGAGAAGGAGGAGAGTGTTATCCTAATTTTACAAATGGGAAAACTAAGGCCAAGCAATCATTCAAGAGAACAGCCAGAAAAATAACCCAGCTCCACTTACACCCACTATTCCAGTAGTTTTTTTCCTTCTAGAATATGTTTCCTTTCTACATGATGGAGTGGTGTGCTCAGAAGATTTTTCTTCAAGAACTCTGGATGTTTGCTTTATTCTTGACTGGGAGAATCTCAGGTGAATTATGCAGATTTTCCTGAACCAGAAGACAGAATAAATGGTTAGCAGAAGCATATCATAATGGCCATATTTAGTTTATGCCACTTATTTTTCAACTGTTGTCCTTCCTTTAGTTTCTCTTTGCTATTTTCTATTTGAAGTACATTAGTTACTATGGAAACAATGATGTCACTGGTATGGGACGAAGCTTAGCAATGTCCACAAATGCAAGCAAGTCAATTTTTGTAATGGTTTGAAATGTACAACATAGTGTGGGAAGCATAAGTATTTATGTGGTGGAAGGTTTGAACACAATGAAAAGATTTCTTGATGAAAATGAGGATCTTTATTTTCAATCAAAGAGAAAAATGATGGTGGTCTCTTATTTCATTTCAATGTTATAAAATGCTTACTCAGAACTAACTCAGTTGAAAACAAGGGGCCAAATTCATTTCTGTTGGCAAAAGGAATTGCACCGGAAATGAGTGTGGCCCACGTTTCAGTTTGCACTATTCCTATTGAATTAGGCCATAATGAAGAGCAAAGCTTGCAGCTACATATCAGATTGGTTTGTCCTGAGTGAGAACACATTTGATTTTTTATGGCCTTATGCCAAAGGATACTTTGGTCTTGAATATAGTCGTGCTTCCACAACAACTGCTCTAGAAAATGAACTACAATAGCTCCCTCTTTGGTGGCTCACTAGCTGGTTTGAGAGTGAATGGAGCCTGCTGCCTTCCCAAAGTCAGGCTTAATTTCAACGCCAACAGTTACACTGAAAATTATAAATGAAGAGAGTGTGATTTTCTAGATCTTCATGGCTCATTAAATTCATCAAGGTAAGGTCTCAGAGGAAAGAATTCCAAGAGATTTTTGCCACTGAGTCAGTGGCATGTCATTTGTCACTGGCAAACTTCTACATAGGAAAACTTGACAATGAATTGGCTAGCTTGTCAGTAACTGCTGCATTATGCACTTGTGTTTTCCAAAACAGACTTCTCGGAAGAAGGAAATGTAGAGGAAGCAGACCACTAGGATAAATGATGAAATGGAAAAAATGTCATGAATGGAGATGGGTACAAGCCTCAAAATGTTGAACTAGAGTGCCTGAGGGAGGGAGGAGAAATATCTGCAAAAATTTGACGGGAGGATCTCTGTATCTATGGTTTTGGTTTGCCCATTATAGAGGTGGGGCTGGACTTGGCTCTGGATTCCAGTGCTAGATTCCATTGCTGTTCTACTTCAAGATCTGGAGGTGTTCAAATCTAGGGTTTGGGCCATGTAATTGTTCAAAGAACAAGCTTCGAGAGTGGTTGCTATTATACTTTTCTCCTATAAAATGTATTCAGTAGTTCTAAAATCTTTCAGAAAATAATTACAGCCACGTTGTGAGTTTTGGTGAAATTGCTAAAAAAGATCCAAACAATGGATGATAACAATTTGATGAGGAAAGGCCAATCTATTTGATTGTACTGAAGTGGAGTCTAGCTGCAGGATTTTGGTGGTGCTTGCTATATGTTTTGTTTTGATTGTATTGTAATAATGTGAAAAGTGCCCAGCATAGAAGAAGAGTGCTATTTTAAAATGACATTTCACAATAAATAAAGATTTCAAAGTTGTCCCTAGGAAAAATAGGGTATTGTAATATGTTCATCCAGCATATGATAAAGCAAACCACTGAGAAGGAAAGGAACAATACTTTGGGAGGTTAATGAATGGGTGGTTTTGAAGAGAAAATTTCCCTAGCTTTTTCCATCTCCTACCCCATTCTCTTCCACTGCAATGTAAGCAAAAATCTCTTTGGGGGAAAGAAAAGGTCTATTAGTATTTTTTGTAGGGCCTGATTCAAAGCCAGTGGAAATTCTACCTGTTTCCCTGGATGAATAGTCTTTATAACATAATATTTCAGACACATGAAAAGCCCAAGTTCGGGTCCTGTTACATTCCCATTTAAATATACTCTCTCCCTTTGCACATAGATTGGCCACATGGTCAATACTGGAAATATGCTCTGGGTCTTCAGTAAATTATTATAACCACCTTTTAGTTGCACTCTTCTGCTACCATAGCACAGATGCACACAATAAATGTATGCAATTTGATTATGTATTTTATGCTTCTCTTTGGCTCTTCCTATGTTGATTGTGAAATCTTTGGGGCAGGATGTTATATATGTGCATAGCATGCTGCACATCCTAAGTATTACCAGAATGCAAATAATAGAGGGAATTACAAAAAAAATGTACAGATCACGGTATTGGTCATATCCTTCATTTTTTTGAAAAGTTCAAATTTTGCTTGCTGATGTGCAGTATAATTGATGTTGAAGTAGAGTGTCTCAGAGAATTTAGTTTAGGGTTCTCAGAACAGCCATAACAATCACATTGCACATCCTGTGTTTATAAACATTACAATTAGCCTCTTGATTACATGTAGAATTTTGTATACAATGCTATTTTACAGTTCCTGTTGGGAGCCAAAAATTGATTTTTCTTTATTTTTTGCATATGAACTTTTGCTCTTAATGGTGCACGTAATTTTATGTTGTCTTAGTTTTTGACACGTAAGAAAAATATACATGCATATGAGTAAGCACACAAATACTCTCAGTAATCACATGTTTATTAGTAGTGACATGTGAGTGATTCCTAATGAATAATCAGTTCAATGAATGTGGCCAAAATCTCAGTGCAGGTACATGGCCTGTACTTCAAAGTTTTATCCTCTTGTGGAAGTCAAATATGGACTTAAGTGCCTAACTTTAGGCACCTGCATTTGAAAAGTTATGTCATCATTTCTTTTTCTGCCTGTGGATATTTAGAAAGGACATTTTGTCATTATGTGTTGTTCTAAAGTATATGACAAACTTTTAAACTCTGTGGATTAATCATGAAGAGGTTATTCTGAGTAGTCAATATTTGAGCTTGGTTAAATGTCTGTGATTTGTCTGATATTATTTCATTCTACAAGTTGATGAATGTGCAAGCATGTCCAGTGGAAATGCTCATTTTTATACCCATGTATGCATCTTTGAACTTTGATTTCTAGTTATGCAGGGAAAATAAAAGGAACCAAGTATTAATGTACAGTCAAAAGTTCACTTTTCTGGGAAGTAGGGATTTATCAGTCATAAAATACCAGACTTAATTCACAAAGAGAATGAGTTTTCTATTCCCAGAAGAACTTCCATATATAAATTCATTATGTCTTGTTAAAGAGAGATTGCAGGACTTGTCATTCATATGATGAACTTTGTCCTGATAGCTGTTTCCAGGTTTTTTGCAATTAATGCTACGAATTCGAGTCTTTGCTTCTTCATTTGTATAAAATGCATTTGAAATAACAGTTTATTTGTGTTTCATTTGGGAGGCTATTTGATGTCCTGGAAGGTGACACCATTCTGTTTTCCATGCTGTTTATCACTTTCAAGTATATTAGCTTCAGATGTTTATTTGTCTGTGGGTTATAGTCAGTTAATTTTTTGTAGATGTATACACAATGCAACCCTCATAAGTCCCAAAGCGCAGAGGCTTTGTTTTTTGTTATTATGACAATGTATGTGTTATTTCACATTAATTTTTAAAAAATATGTTTCTTAGGATTAACCACAGCCACAAAAGTGGGACATAATAACACATGTTTATAGATTGTGTCTTTGATTCCAGATCTGATACAACACATATCCATTCAATATTAAAATGAGTGTGAAGGTAAGTGACCCTGGGGATTTTTCTTTTACCTCTCCTTTTCAGTTCAGCTGTTGCTTCTTCCTGCACAGTATCACCAACAAGTTTCCTCAGTCCCTATTGCTAAACCCCCAGGTCTGTACTTCTGTCATCTCATCTTTATTATAAACGTCCCTCACTGACTTTCCAGCATCTTGCTCAGTTTAAAAAAAAAACCTGCAGCACAAAATTGCTGAACTGTAATTCATATGCAAACCTGACTCTATCTGAATGGGGACTGGGAATGGGTCGTTCACTACAAAAAGGAATTTCCCCCCTTTTGGTATTCTTGCCTTCTAATCTACTTTTTGGGAGGGGGCTGCATCCACCCTGATTGAATTGGCCTCGTTAACTCTGGTCCTCTGCATAGTAATGTAACACTCCAATCTTTTCATGTCTGTATATATCCCTGGCTTGCCAAACTGAAGTTTCCACTTTATGCATCTGACAAAGAGAGCTCCAGCCCCAGAAAGCTTATGCCCAAATAAATGTATTAGTTTTTAAAGGTATATCTACACTACAGAGTTTTTTCCAGAAAAAATGGCTGTTTTTCCGAAAAAAACTTGAGTTACATCCACACTGCATTTGCGTTCTTTCGAAAGAAAATCGAAAAAACAGAGGAGGTTTTCCGACATAGGTAATCCTCATTCTACGAGGAAGAAGACTTTTTCCAAAAGAGCTCTTTCAGAAAAAGGCATGTATGGACGGGGAAGAGGGAGTTCTTTTGAAAGAAGAGGAGAGAGGAAAAAAGCACAGGTGCCCTGGTGGGCATTTCGTCCATAGTAATCTCAGCTTAAATCCAAGATAGCATCCATTCAATGTGGACACTATCTTTCAAAAAAGCAGATGGCTTTTTCTATGCGCTTTTGCAGTATGGACGCTCTTCCGGAAAAGCTTCTTCCAAAGAAGCCTGCAGTCTAGACGTAGCCTAAGATGCAACAGGATTCCTCATTGTTTTTGATGAAGAAACTAACAGGACTACCTCTGAAACCTGATTAACACATTTGATTAACACTGTTTCCTTTTTTCCCCTTTCCCTTTTTCTTTATGGTATCAAAAGCTTTGACTGAGAAATTTCTCTGCAGCAGAAAAGGTTTGACTCCATATATAGAAAAGGCAAAATGTCTTAACACGCTGAATCTCCAACTGCATTTGGTAACTTTAGTTCTTTTTGTAGGGAGTTATATGTTGAGTGTTGAAAAATTAGTAATATGTATGATATTAGCACCATTTGCCACAACAATTAAAGATGACAGTAGCAAGAAAAAAAAGATAATTGACAGGTTTAGAGAGGGGATGAGAAATTGGAACTTCATGGTTATTAAATACAACTTTATACAGAAAATTAAATTTCTTCTTATCCTGTTATTTTTTCTATTCCAATTCTATTATGTTAGGTATTTTGCAAACACAAATAAGGGGAGCTATGATGTCTGTCCCCGGGAGAGTGTTGCTAATATAATATTGCAGTTGTTCCCAAATCTCTGCATAAAGGCAAACCAGAGTCTCTGGTGAAAGTTTCTATGCTCCACTTATATCAGTCAGGATTCAGTAGAATTAGTCCTAAGGCAAAGAATATCTTTGACTAATTCGGTTGAAACCATAGGATTCACATGTATCAGAGAACTTTGCAATATCTGCAATAGACATGCTTAAGAAACCTCAAGTGCAAACCCTGTACAGTTGTCGATTTGGCTAACAATGTAATGCTATCACAGTGAGTATGATTTGTAATGATTTATTGTGTGGTTCAACAATGGATTACTGTGCTGAGCAAATTAATTAAAGCCAAATGTTTTGGGAAACCCTAGTGTTCAACTCTAAAATTTTGCTTGATATTTTTTAATCTATTATTTTTCTACTTCTCTGTGATATACTGTGATACTTGCTCACTTGCAAGTATCACAGTATATCATTATGATACTTGCTCACTTGCAAACAGCTCAGATTCTGTATGCAACTTTTATTTTTAGGACCGTGAACTATGTGATGCTAATCTGAGCTCTCTGTAATCAATTGTGTTTGCCCGTGCAGTTCCCTACTCATTCTCTAGTCATGCAGAGTTAAGAAAGAGTTAATAGTGCTATGATTACTGAAGGGCAACCTTTTTGAATTCATACTTCCTGTACCCAACCAGTGTGTTTTCATATGTGACTGTAGACTGAAGGCTGGTCTATTCTGGGAATTTATATTGGCATAGTAACATCTCTCAGGGGTGTGAACAATCCACAACCCTAAGAGACTTAACCATGTAGACATAACCCCTGGTGTAGACAGTGCTATGTTAATGGAAAACAATTTCCGCCAACCTAGCTACCATCTCTTGGGGCAGTAGCTTACCTTTGCTGCTAGGATAACCTCTCCTGGTGGCATTGTGTCTACACTGAAACACTGATGCTATGTCTATACTGCAGCCTTTTGTCAGCAGAGACAATGCAAATGAAGTGCTCATTAGCATTTGTCATGCTATCAATTGCATATTCTCTGCAGATGTTTTTTGCGGAAGACATTTTTGCACAAAAACAAGCAGTGTAGACCGGGCCGTTTTGCGCAAAATCTCCCTTCTGTGCAAGATCCCTTATGCCTCAAAAAAAAAAAAAGGAGGTATACAGGACCTTGTGAAAAAGGGGGGGTTTGAGCAAAATGGCCCCGTCTACACTGCTTGTTTTTGTGCAAAAACCTCTTCCGCAAAAAGCATCGGCAGAGAATATGCAAATGACAGTGCGACAAATGCTAACGAGCATTTCATTTGCATTGTCTCTGCCAACAAAAGGCTGCAGTGTAGACGTAGCTTAAAGGAGTACAGATATAATAGAGTGTAAATGTATACATTGTCTACGGCAGACAGAAGCTTATTGCAGAATATAGGCAGAATACTCCAAAGATAAATAATATAAATAAAACAGGTGCTCAGCACCCCTAACAAAAATGTTTAGGCTCTACTAGAAACTCCTCAGAATTCAGCCTTTCTATTTTACTAGATTCCTCTCAAGAGATTATAGGGTCAAATTTTCAGGAGAGGTATCTCAAGTTAAGATCTTAAATTTATTTTTAGTCAGGTAAAGACATTGCCTGATCATCAAAGGTGATGGACAGCTACAGTTTCTACTGAATTCAAATATAGAGGTAGATATCTAAGTTTGAGTGCTAAATTTGGAAAACATTTAATGCATTTACCAGCATAACTTCAGACAGAAGTTTTTAATTCAAAGGGGGGTGGGGGCTAAATTTAGATAATTAGTCATGTTTGTATTTATGAGAATAGGAAAAAATGTAACAGGTCAAAAACTTGCTATCCTGTTCAATGTGGTGACACTGGAGGGGTAAATGGGCTGCTAGGGCCATGAGCTAGTTCTGGAAGGTGGTCACATCCATCCTGGCTTTCTTCCCACACATCATTATACCTCTGTTGTAGCTGCTTTAGCAGTTCCCATGCATTCCCAGTGCACTGTGCAGTGCTGCAGCCACAGGCTGGGTGGGACCAGCTCTGTAGAATGTTTATGTTCAGTTTCTATTTTGCCAGACTATCAACATTTTCCTGAGAGATGCAACTGACAGAAGGGAAAGATTTTTCAACAGTTTATATGTCTAGAAAGACCTGAACAATCACAACAAAACACTTCTTTAACCCAAGGGCTTTCCCATTATTGATTTTCAAAATCCTGCTGTAAATGAGGAAGGTTTTACAGTTTCTCATGAAAATTTACAAGAATCTTTTCTAATAATGGAGTGTTACTCATCCTAAATTATAGAGGTTCATCCCTGTAATAATATACCCCGTCTTACGTATCCAGTACTAGAATGAACAAGATACTGTTAACTTCATTTTGAATGAAGATATATCTTTTCTATATTTATAGACAAGCTGCCTTTACACTGGAAAGATGTAATAAATAATACAAAGGCAATTTAAAACCTCATGTTTGTGTTCTATAGCCTATTAAAAAACTTTGTACTAAAATAGGCACTTTAAAAAGGTAACTATCAAAAGTAATGCAAATGTAAATAATTGTACAGTATTATCAACTTTTTCAGTTAAGTGGTTGTAAGTTATTCAGTTTACTGTTGATTAGCTTAACTAGTTGAAACCTTCACATCTTTCAAGTTCCCTCCATCATGAGAAACAAATGTACTGAGGAAATTCTTGTTCCCTTTTTATAGTATTCAAGGTTGTTTAGTCTGTAAAAATAAACCAGAGTATGAACAATATGCATGTCTCCATTAGGTCATTTTCTAGAGTCTCATTTTTAACTTTGGTTTCACGGAGCAGATTGAAAAAATTTCATATATTTGCCAAAATCTATATTTTGCCTGAATTATGAATTCTGTAGTTACACATGTATGCAATGTTATTTCATACACAATTCCTTGCATTTTGCAATAAGAGTAGCTATTATTATGTAGTGCAATGCTATTTACAGTTCACTGATAACCTATATAACTAGGAAAATGTATCTGACCAATTTTTAATATTTCATTATTCCTAAATATTGCTATTGCTAAATTTGCTATTGTATGAGCAATTTCTAGGCAATAATTAGTCTCTTCCTTCTCAAATGTAATGGTATATAATTTACAAAATACAAACAAACACGCATTTAGAAAAATTGGAAACCCAGGCTGAGACCAAAACATCAGACTCCCGCAGGGAACTTTGGCATACGTGTACCTGTCTTTGCTATGTATAGCATTATGCTGTGCTGCCATTCTGTCTTTGGTTCTGGGTGTCTTGTGGCCACAGCCATTGTAGACAGCTGTGAGCAACACACTCTTCTGAGGATCCAGCCCTTGCCTCTCTCCCTTGCCTCAATTTATCTGTTCTGACTCACCATACATGTTTCCAGAATGACTACTGCTTTGGCCAGGCAATTAGCCTCTGCAGCAAGCCAAAGCTATGCCTGCTGACTATTTATAGGACCATGATATGGAGGGCACTTGCTCATCTACCTTGTTTCTTTTCCCTTTTTCAGATCTGTCCTGACTGGCAAAACTTTCCCTAGGCCTTCTATGATCAGGTGCCTGAATGGGCCACACTGAGAATGCCAAAGTAAAGGCAGATTAAGATATATGGCAGAAAATCTCCAGAACTGATGGTTTAGTCTGTAATTTGATTCACCAAGACAGTAAAAAAATTAGTTTCTGTAGTACCATGCTGG
Source organism: Rafetus swinhoei (assembly GCA_019425775.1). Classification (NCBI taxonomy): domain Eukaryota; kingdom Metazoa; phylum Chordata; order Testudines; family Trionychidae; genus Rafetus; species Rafetus swinhoei. The sequence continues at coordinate 73,900,851 of CM033449.1, read as the reverse complement.
TCACAAAGAAACCAAACACAGCCCCCCTTTGGCATTCCAGCCCTTCTCTCCTATCTAGGCAAATAGGTTAAATACAGTGATAGGTTACTGAAAACCATATTCAGAGTACTTAGCGTTGTACCAGTCCCAAAGTATCAGTCACTGACCCTCCCTATCCCCAAGGTTAATATATATTTCAGATCTTACCCAGATATTACACTGTTAGTCAATCCTTAGCAAACTGCCTAAAGATTTATTAATGAAAGAAAAGAAGAACGTCAATGACTCATATAAATACAAGTGATTTTCAGTGTTCATATATCAGGATCTATGTGATGTTATATCTGCTGGCTTGTAAAAGTCACTCTGGAAATATCCCAAAAGGTCAGAATCCAAAGGCAGCTTAGATATAAAATCTGTAAGAGTCTTTCCATACGTTTCCCAAGGTATTGTAATAGCTATTTGGAAGATCTCAGTCCCACAGTTTAAACTTTCCCTGTTTAAAATTCAGCATTCTAAAGATGAAAGAATCATGCCTAAGGTCCAGTTTTTGTATCTTTCTAACAGGCAGATAAGCCTCTTCACAGAAATTGCCACACAAGGGCTTAACTCCAGGAAGAATAGGAAAGCAGATAGTATGTGGGCCTTTGCTTTGAAGTTAAGTGTTTATTTCCTGTACATACACAAATAAAGTATCAGAGGGTAGCTGAGTTAGTCTGTAACTAGAAGTGAAAAAACAAAACAGATTGATAGAGCCAGAAGAGTACCCAGAAAATGAACTACTTCAAGACAGGCCAAGAAAAGAAAGGAAAACAACAGAACACCACTTGTCATTACCTACAGCCCACAACTTAAACCCCTCCAACACATTATCAACAATCTACAACCTATCCTGGAAAATGACCCCTTACTCTCACAGGTCTTGGGGGATAGGCCTACAGACAACCCCCTAACCTCAAACAAATTCTTTCCAGTAACCGTGCAGCACACCTCCGTCATAATCATTCAGGAATCCATCCCTGAAATCATCACGGGACCTAACCACATCAGCCATCACATCAGAGGTTCTTTTAACTGCACATCCACTAATGTGATCTATGGCATCAAATGCCAGCAATGCCCATCTGCCATGTGTATTGACCAAACTGGATAGCCTACATGGGAAAGAATTAATGGACACAAATCAGATATCTGAAATGGCAATGCACATAAACCTGTTGGGGAACATTTTTAACTTCCCTGGGCACTCATTAATGGATCTCAAAGCCACGGTACAGTTTCAGGCCAATTCCACAAGCCAAATACACAGAGAAGCCTTGGAACTTAACTTCATTTACAGGTTTGATTCCTGTCACAAAGATATGAATACAGACATTGGCTGGATGGCCGGCTACATTCCACATCCTAATGACATAATCACTAAACAATGGGTACTTAAGAACAATTTGCAACTTCTCATTCAGCTTCATGTAGCATGGAGATTCTAATTGACTATTTCTGTTCCTTTTTTTTTACTTCTTCCCTCCCCCTCCTATTTATTTCAAAACTCTTATTTCTACATTTTTTTTTATTCTTTAACGTGCTGCAAGACTATTTGTCATTTAAGTTTTTACAAATAAAGTAGTTACACTCATTTGCATAAGGCAATTAGCCAGTCCTGGGTTATAACAGAGACAGTTAAGTTGAAGACAATATAATTATTAGACTCCTGCAGTATCTCACATCTTTGATCTTCAGGTTAACGGAACACAGTCACACACATAATGCAAGGCAATTAAAACATTGAAAGGATTTAGCAACAAAAAGCTAACTGGTTTATATTGGTAAACATCTAACAAGATACAGGATGGGGTGGCCAAACTTATTCACTGTCTGAGCCACATACAATCTGCAGACATGTAAGAGATGGGGCATGCTTATCATTGCTCCAGGTTTCAGGCAGCTGAGACTCACTTGCTGTTGAAGCCACGAGTTCTGGCAGGTATAAGAACATAAGAATGACCACTCTGGGTCAGACCAAAGGTACATCTAGCCCAGTATCTTGTCTGCAAACAGTGGCCAATACCAGAGGGAAGGATCAGAACAGGTAATCCGCACCTGATCCCTCTCTTGTCACCCATTCCAGACAGAGGCTAGGGACACCATTCCTACCCCTCCTGGCTAATAGCCATTGATAAACCTAACCTCCATGAATCTATCTAGCTCTTTTTTGAGCCCTGTTAAAGTCCTAGCCTTCACCACATCCTCTGGCAAGGAGTTCCACGGGTTGACTGTGTGCTGCGTGAAGAAAATCTTCCTTTTGTTTGTTTAAACCTGCTGTCTATTAATTTAATTTGGTGACGCCTAGTTCTTATATTGTGGGAACAAGCAAATAACTTTTCCTTATACTCTTTTCCCCACACCAGTCATGACTTTATAGACCTCTATCATATCCCCCCTTAGTCTCTTCTTTTCTAAGATGAAAAGTCCCGATCTTTTTTATCTTGCTTTGTATGGCACCCGTTCCAAACCCTTAATCATTTTTGTTGCCCTTTTCTGAATCTTTTCCAATGCCAGTGTGTGTATATATATATTTAGATAAAATGACCACATCTGTACACAGTATTCAAGATGTGGGCATACCATAATTTTATATAGAGGCAATAAGATATTTTCTGTCTTATTCTCTATCCCTTTTTTAATGATTCCTAACATTCTATTTGCTTTTTTTGACCGTCGCTGCACATTGAGTGGATGTTTTCAGAGAACTATCTACAATGACTCCAAGAACTCTCTCTTGAGTAATTGTAGCTAAATTAGTCCCCATCATATTGTATGTATAGTTGGGATTATTTTTTCCAATGTGCATTACTTTACATTTCATAGAATCATAGAATACTAGGACTGGAAGGGACCTTGAGAGGTCATCGAGTCCAGTCCCCTGACTTCATGGCAGGACCAAGTACTGACTAGACCATCCCTGATAGACATCTTTCTAACCTACTCTTAAATATCTCCAGTTTAATGTGTCAACATTAAATTTCATTTGCCATTTTGTTGCCCAGTCACTTAGTTTGGTGAGATCTTTTTGAAAGCTCTTCACAGTCTGCTTTGGTCTTAACTATCTTGAACAATTTGGTATCTGCAAATTTTACCACCTTACTGTTTACTCCTTTCTCTAGATTGTTTATAAATAAATTGAATACAATTGGTCCCAGGATAGACCCTTGGGGGACCCCACTAGTTACCTGTCTCCACTCTGAAAAGTTACTATTTATTCTTACCCTTTGTTTCCTATCTTTAAACCAGTTATCAATCCTCTTAGCCCATGACAACTTACTTTACTTAAGAGCCTTGGATGAGGGACCTTGTCAAAGGCTTTCTAGAAATCTAAGTACACTATATCCACAGGATCCCCCTTGTCCACATGTTTCTTGATCCCCTCAAAGAACTCTAGTAGCTTAGTAAGGCATGATTTCCCTTTACAGAAACCATGTTGACTTTCCCCCAACAAATTATGTTAATCTATATGTCTGACAATTTATTATTTACTATAGTGTCAACTATATTATGAGCATGCTCCTCAGGCTGAAGACTCAAGGTTCCTCTGTCCTTGGGGCAGAAGTCCCTAGGCCCACCATCCTGCCTCAGGGCAAACGTACCAAGCTCCATTCTCCCCCAGTTTGGTAAGTGAAGAATGGGAGGGGCAGAGGCAAGGCTGCAAATCATAATTTAACTGTAAAAGAGCTGCATGTGACTTGTGAGCTGTTGTTAGATAAATATAGACAAATAAGCTTAGCAAATATTGTTTTAATTCTTATCAATGCGAAGTGAATGCGTTGGGAATTGTTAGCCCAGTTAACAATTCTTCGATACCCAGACACAAGTGGATTGTCTTGATTACAACTGCAATGCCTCTTCTTAAGTTGTTATGGGTCATACATCAGTTAGCTAGCCTGCTAGTGTCACCTCCCCCTTTTAGCTGTCTCAGTATTGTAATTGCAATCGTGACATAGCCAGAGCCTCTATCCTTCAGATTTGAATAATGAAAACATTTGTTTGTGCAAACTGCCACAGTTTATTGAGCCACTGGTTATAGGAAAAGAAATGTGGGTAGTATTCATAGTTTATGTGAGGTATAAATTGACATGTTTAGCTAGTGTTGATAGTTTATATGAGGTATAAATTGACATTGCATGCTGGTAAAGGCGGAATAACAATGCTCCTAGCTGAGGAACAAATGCCCTATACTATGCATTTTAGTTGGCAGTCACTGCAGGACCCTTTCTATTTTTTTTTTCTACACTGTCTCTGGCTTTGCGGGGGGGGGGGGGGTCTAGCCAAACATAAAATTGAGAAATTTTGTTTTGCACATTAAAAGGAATAGCTGCATGTCCTTTTCCCCACCATAGTTGGCATGTCCCTTTCAGAGCTGTGCTGCTGTTTAACATTACAACAATACCTTTGTTGTTGTTGTTTTTTTAATTCAGCTATTCTCTGCCTCCTTGTCACTTACTTCATCATAACAGCACTGAGAGGCAGGACAGCCTAAAACAGATGTATGGGGGATTGCTATTCCAACTCATCCCCAATGTCCCCTTCCTCTCTTCATTAACTCCCCTTTAGCCCCTCTGGCACCACAGAAGCAGCTCCACTGCACAAACAGCATTTCAAAACCAAACCAGTAAAGTAGCATGAGGGACCTACCATCAACCAAATGTTGATCCAGCCCTTTGACCTGCCAGGCTCTGCTCATCTGGCATCCTAAGTCACATCCCTTGGGGTATTATTTCCAGAGTCAAGATGGACACATGACCAGAAGCAAAGGGTGCCGTGTGACCTCCTCTAGGAACTCCTCCCATTGCCCCCAAGAACATATTTGACCAATCAGGGGGCTTTCCAAGATGGGGTGATTGGTCCACAAGTGGGTCATATGACCTGTCTAATAACTTCTCACCACCCTTTACCTGTTAGTCATGGGGGAAAAAAGATGATGGATGGGGTTTCCAGAAGCAATCAACATTTGTCCAACTGTCCTTTTTGGAGTTTCACTATTGGTTTCAGTGGGACTATAATTAGGCCATGATGAGTTGCTCTCAGAACAAAAAATCCTCATCTGCTTTTGGAGCATTTTGCCTCAGTAAGAAGTGTAGGTGCAGTCTTCTCTTTTCATGAAAGCACATCTTGTGACTACTGGAGGCAAAGGCAAATAAAAGAGCTGTTGAAGGAACAAATGGAAGAGAAACTTGCTAAAATGTATTAGCTAAAAATTTCTTGTTTGATAATAGTACCACTCCAACTATTAGGTAAACATTGTACTCTACATCCACTCTGTATCTTCTAACTTATTTAGAAAGCTGATTCCAGGCCAGTTTTCTATTATCATGAAATCTACTTTAAAATTACCTATTAAATCTTTGTGTATTTGATCTTTGCTATGCATGAATGGAGTGGCAAAAGAAAATTTGTGTGGAAAGCAATCCATTTCTGTTTGTCTTTATGTGAGGACATTCATGAAAATTCCATGCTTTACCCATATCCTGCTCCAATAATAGAGCAACAGCTCCTAAGGAATGTGCTGGTAATTATCGGTTTATTATTTGATGGCCTGAGGCAAGAATGAAAGTAGAGAACATTCTTATAAAGCAGGCAGGAACTGCAGTAATGGTAAATCTCTCTGGGATTATTGCTGTTATGAACCATTTTCAGAAGTTTATGATGCAGATGTGCAAGCTTGAAAGCACCCATATTCACATTAAAGTATTCACAGATATTTTAGGATTAACAGCTTTTTGTAATGTCATAGCCCTTTCCACCCTACATTTCAAAACAATTGCTGTACTATTTCATACTCTGTCTGCCCTGGGGCTGCTAATGTTCTGCAGATCGCCTCTCTTCCCACCTTTTATGAGAGAGAGGGAGTGTCACAGTAGCTAGATAGAAGTGCCTTCGTGTGCTTTGCGGAAACTTGTCCTTTGTAGGGTTAGAAATCCTAAAGCGAGTTAAAATGATCTAAACACCAAACTACAAAGATCACTTTGCAGTCCTGCCATGACTACTGTTTAATAATGAAATACTCCAATTCCCATGGAATGTCCCCTTGGAGAATTTCCTTTGAACTTTCTCTAACTCACGGGGACTGTCCACATAAGAACGGCCCATACTGGGTCAGACCAAAATTACATCTCTAGCCCAATATCCTGCCTTCCGACAGTGGAAAATGCTAGGTGCCCCAGAGGGAATGAACAGAACAGGTTACAGACAATGATTAAGTCATCCATTCCCTGTTGCTCATTCCAGGCTTCTGTCAGACAGAGACTAGGGACACCATTATTGTCCATTTTGGACAACAGCCTTTGATGACACTGTCCTCCATGAATTTATCTAGTTTTTTTTTAACTTTATTATATTCTTAGCCTTCACAACATATTCTGGCAAAGAGTTCCACAGGTAGACTGCATGTTGTATGAAGAAACATTTCCTTTTATTTATTTTAAACTTGCCATCTATTAATTTCATTTGGTAACCTCCAGATCTTGTATTTTGAGAAGGAGTAAATAGCACTTACTTAGCTACTTTCTCTACTCCAATCCTATCCCCCCCCTTAATCATCTTTTCTCCACGCTGAAAAGTCCCCATCTTATTACTCAGCCATTTCATATCACTTATAAGATTTGTTTCTCTTTTCTGAACCATTTCCATTTCCAGCAGATCTTTTCTGAGATGGAGTGACCACATCTGCACACAGTAATCCAGGTGTGGCAGAACCATAGATATATAAAGCGGTGATAAGGTATTTTCTGTCTTGTACTGTATACTTTTCTTAACGATTCCCAAAATTCTGTTTGCTTTTTTTGATTGCAATTGCTCAGTGAATTGATGTTTTTAGAGAACTATTCATAATGACTCCAAGATCCATTTCTTGAGTAATAACAGCTAATTTTAGACCCCATCATTTTATACATATATTTGGAATTATGTTCATCTATGTCTCTCACAATGCTGTTATTTAGTATATTTTCAACCAGTTGCCTTTTAAAAAAATTGGAATCATATTAGCTGTCTTCCAGTTGCTTGGAACAGAAGTTGATTTAAATGAGAGGGTACAGACTACAGTTATTTTTTTAATGCCTATTACACCCACTGGTGTGTAGGGCAGCAACAAAGGTTCTCCATTTTTGTTTGTCTTTGGCCATTATCTCCAGTATGTCCCAGCTGTAGTTCATTTTCTTCATATCTGCCTCAACAGTACGCCACCACAACAGTTAGTACTTCTGCAATTTCACATTTGAGTTTCTTCAGAACTCTTGATTGAATACTACCTAGTCCTGGTCACTTATTACTGTTTAATGTATCCATTTATTCCAAAACCTCCTTGTGCGGGGGTGCACTTGCCCCACACTGGGCAAGAGTGGGTTAACCCTGCACTGAGGGCTAAGAAAGCCATACATCTTCTACTTTATTGTGCATGCTCCAGTTGCACAGCTATAAAAGGCTAAAGGAAAAATGCTCCCCAGAAGCTTCAGGGAGTTCAGAAGCCCACAGGAGAGGATCAACCCAGGCCAGGAAGAGGAGACCGAGACCTGCACCACAGCTGTGGGGATGACAGCAGGAAGTAGTCCAGTGGAAGGTGACAGCTAACTGGTTAGTGGCATAGATAGCTTTGGTGATGCATTGTATAGGCTGGGGAAGGCTGTCTGGTCCTGCCCACACTATTTCTGGAATTTCCCTCCTGCTTGCCCCTCCACCTTAGCCCTAGCCCAGGCAGGCTGCTCCTCTTCAAGGAAGCGTGTTGCTGGGGTTAGGGTAGCTGGGATTTGGGGTGGTTAAGGTCGCTCAGCACTGGGGAAGTGCCTGGAGGTACTGGGCTGCACACTCCGGGTTTGGGGAGGCTGCGAGTACTGAAGTTGGGGTGAGATCATGTGACTCTCATCCATCTTATGCTCCGGGGGCTGCAGATTGGCCTCCTGCCCTTCACTCAGTGGCTAGAGCGGGCTGCTCATCATCCACCTGCCCTACAATCAGGGGGGATATGTGTCTTCCACCTGCCCTGCACTTGGGGGCTAAGGGGAATGAAGAGGGGGGACTCTGGGCTCGATAGAAGAAGGGGGCAGGTCCTTGGGCAGGGGGGAGCTAATCTCCCTCAAACAGCAATTCACTCGCTGCCCATGCTAGACAGCTGCTCTGCCCTTTATGTAATAATTAAACTTTGACTCCTTCCTGTGGCAGTCTGTGTAGAATGCAATAGGAAGAGTCTAATATAACAGCAATTGTACTAAAACAAGATTTATTCAGAATAGACAGAGAAAAAAGCAGATTAAACAAAAAAAGTTTGCATAGTGTATCTAGCTTTAAAAGTTTAGTTGCATCAACTAATTCGGATAGGTTTCACTGTAGTATAGACAAGCCCTCAGCCACATTTCAATCTTTTCTTTTCCAGAAAAGAATCTTTTTACCTACTTTGTTCCTGTATTCTCTGCTCGTGTGGCCATTCTGTCTGTCAGAAAAACATCCCTCAGTTTCAAGGCAGATATCTGGTCTTGTCCCTCTTCTCTTATTTGCTTGTGCTTGCACCAGTTATACTCCATAAATCTTTAGATCTCAAAGGGTGTGCCTATACAGCAAAGTTATTTTGGAATAACAACTGCATCTACACAGCAATTCTGTTATTTCAAAGTAATTTCGAAATAATGGACGGCTTATTCTGACTTCTGTAAACCTCATTCTACAAAGAATAACACCTATTCCACAATAGCTATTTTGAAATGAGGCATGTGTAGATGCTCCACTGCTGCTATTTCGAACTAGCCACTCACCAGGACTCTAAATCGAGATAGCACGTCAACATTAGGGAAGCCTGCCTCGGACTAATTTTGAGGCTTCCCTGCAGTGTAGACGTGCTATTTTGAAATAACCTATTTCAGAATAACTATTCTGGAATAACTTATTCCAAAATAACTGTGCAGTATAGATGTAGCCAAGGTGTTAGTCTGTTCATTACAATTACAGGCATACCCCCATAAAGATACAGTAAACTTCCAATAATCTGGCACCTTTAGGACCCAGGGAGTGCTGGATTATCAGATATGCCGGACTATCGGAAGGGGGGGCTATGAGGGGTCTGGAGTGGGGTGGGAGGATGCCACCCCAGACCCTCATAGCCCCCTTCCGATAGTCCGGCTCTGCCCCAGGCGTCCCTGATTCAGCCGCTGCTGGTCAGTTTCAGCAGCAGCTGAATCGGGGATGCCTGCAGCAGAACAGCTGGGGTACTGCCGGGTTGGTCCCTCAGCGCCGAGGGGCGGTGCTACGGGACCAACCCCGCAGCACCCCAGCTGCTCTTGGGGACGCCTGGGACAGAGCAGCTGGGGTGCTGCCGGGTTGGTCCCGCAGTGCCGAGGGACGGCGCTATGGGACCAACCCGGCAGGACCCCAGCTGCTCTGCCCCAGGCGTCCCCGATTCAGCCGCTGCTGAAACAGATCAGGGGCTGATTCCAGGAAGCCTGGGGCAGAGCAGCTCTGCCCCGGGCTTCCTGAAGTCAGCCGCTGATCTGTTTCAGCAGCGGCTGACTTGGGAACACCTGGGGCAGAGCAGCTGGGGTGCTGCCGAGTTGGTCCCGCAGCGCTGCTCCTCAGCGCTAGGGGACCAACCTGGCAGCACCCCAGCTGCTCTGCCCCAGGTGTCCCCGATTCAGCCGCTGCTGAAACTGATGCCACTGGTCAGTTTCAGCAGCGGCTGAATGGGGACGCCTGGGGCAGAGCAGCTGGGGTGCTGCCGGGTTGGTCCCCTAGCACCGCTCCTCGGCGCTGCGGGACCAACCTGGCAGCACCCCAGCTGCTCTTCCCCAGGCGTCCCCAAGTCAGCTGCTGCTGAAACTGATCAGCGGCTGACTCCAGGAAGCCCGGGCAGAGCTTCTGCCCCGGGCTTCCTGGAATCAGCTGCTGATCTGTTTCAGCAGCGGCTGAATCGGGGACGCCTGGGGCAGAGCAGCTGGGGTCCTGCGGGTTCGCCCCGTGGCGCCGTCCCTCGGCGCCTGCGGGACCAACCCGGCAGCACTCCAGCTGCTCTGCCCCAGGTGTCCCCAAGAGCAGCTGGGGTGCTGCCGGGTTGGTCCTGCAGCCCCAAGGGGCAGCGCTACGGGACCAACCCGGCAGCACCCCAGCTGCTCTGCTCCCAGCTTCCCCGATTCAGCTGCTGGTCAGTTTCAGCAGCGGCTGAATGGGGGAAGCCTGTCTGGTTGCCCCAGCACTTCCGGGTTCCTGATGGTACCGGACCATCAGGAGTGCCGGAGCATTGGATGCCGGACTAATGGAGTTTTACTGTATTTAGATAAGTGTTCCCTCTAATAGCTTCTCATGAAGCATCTACTGAATATTTCATAATTCCATTGCAAGTTATAATTACACCTTTGTAAAAACAATTTGGACATATCTAGACTAGGAAAATAAGCTGTATCTAGACTAGGAAAATAAGCTGTATGTAAAGATGTGTAAGATAATGCATGTTAATGAACATATTTTGAAACACTAGTGTGGACCAGATTTATTGCCTTTAAAACGTGTGAGCCTTTAGTCAGGAGTCAGAAGTAATCATAGTGAGTCTACATGTTATTAAAATGCTAAGCCCTTTCAGTGCTAGTGTTTAAAAGCATATTTGTTGAAACATGTTAGCTACTGTGTTTTTAAATGCAACCTGCTTTCTTGTTTTTGACGTTGCCTTTGTGATTTTCCTGTTACCTTTTCATAATTATTTTTTTGAAGTTTTAGCCACACAGCAGCTGTCCCTCCTTCCATCCATAGTTGTTTTCATATCTGTCTGATTCATTTTAGCTTGTGATTTTTAATTTATAATATGCAAATCGAACTGACAATACATTGCTTTCTAATGTGTACAGGCTTTCCATCACCAAGAGTCAACAAACTATCACTCTTGTTGTGCCAATAATCTTCGGATGCATTCTCTCTCCTGCTTGATCTTTCCACGTTCCCTGTTCTATGCCTTATGAAGCATGTTTATTGAGATGTTTCAAAAATTATTACAGGAAAATGAACATAATTGTTATTCCTTAAGACCAAACTAGTTTTTATCAGAGCTACTATTATCAAAAACTGTTGTTATCCCCCATTGGGCTGTGATGTCATCAGACATGCTATGAGAGGCAGGTTTGAGCGTGGTCAATATTTGTTAAGTCTCATTTGAGCCAGTTTCATACTTGGATGGGAGTTCACCAAGAAAAATGCACAGTACCAACTCACTTTGTGGGAAGAACCTTGAGCTTGCTATGATTTTTGTCACCCTGGCTATGTCTAAACTACATCGCTTTTCTCAAAAAAGGGATGTAAATTTGACACTTCAAAATTGCACATGAAGCCAGGATTTAAATTTCCCGCACTGCATTTGTATAATGGCGGCCGTGGTTTTTTTCAAAACGGGGTTTTTCTAAAGAAAAACGGCTGTTTAGACGGGGATCGATCGAAAATAAAACCCTTTTTTGAAAGATCCTGTACTCCTGAGAAAATGAGGAGAAAGGATAACTGAGGCAGGATAACTACTCTCATACAGTCCCTGAAAAAGACCAAGGCCAGCCTCTTATAACTACTCAGTCTTTAAGATGCTACTAGACTGTTGTTTTTTAAGTTTTTCCTGTTACAGACTCACTCGGCCATCCTCTGAAGCTTATCCACTCACTGTTGTTTTTTCTTCCTCCCCTTCAATTTTTTTTCCTCCTCCCCACTCCCCCTCCCTCCTTCCCTTATTTATCCTTGGATCTGGACATTCAACACTCCGGTCATCTGAAGAAGTGGTTTGTACTCATGAAAGCTCATGATACCATCTACATGTTTTGTTAGTCTTTAAAGTGCTACCAGACTATTTGTTGTTTTTTAAGTTTTTCCAGATTATCTGTGTCATGGAGAAAAGAGCTAATGCCAGAATGTGAAGCCACCTGTTACCCAGGACTGCATATAGAGAGACAAACTCTACCATCAGTTATAACAGTATAAATCCAAAGTACTTAAAACTGAAGTCATGGTGAGAGGTTTACTTCAGATAACAGTCGGAAAAGGCTTTTATCAAAACTTTAAAAAAACATGGATTTTTTATTAGGGCCAAATTATGCTCTGTCATTATGAGGATAGGTAAGATAATGAGCAGAAGATTGCAAAGAACCTATTCATGGGACCCAGTTACAGACGCAGTTGCTGCAATATGATAAACATAGGGATGGCTCCCTGTTAACATACTGAGAGACAACAGCCATGCCAAAAGTTATGGGGAAGAGACATGGTATTGCCCCAGCAAAACTGGCTGTTTGTGAAGAGAGAAGGAGGTGCTTTCCTAATACGTATATTGGTTCTCCACCTGAGCTGGCACATGGTGCTTCAGGTCATAATCTGGTCTTTAGTTTACTGTTTAGACTGGCTTTGGACATTCCTAAGCAATAATTAGGCTACATGCACAAAAGAAACTATACTACATGGAATAATCCTGTACTAGACAATCAATGAGATATACATTCTGTGATTCCAGCTTGATGACTTTTTTATGTCATTAAAGCAATCTTAATACCTGTTCCATATTAACAGAATGCTGGAGTTCACTAGTCTCAGGATGGAAAGAATGTATTGAATTCATTTTATGTGAGTTACATTTCTGCCAGGTCAAGCTGACATGAGCAATGGGTTATTTTTCCAGAGACCATTCTAAAACACTATATTTTAATCACCAGCTGTAATGATATTGGTCAGTGGTTATAAAAGGAAGTGCTAACTGAGGAGCTGAGACGTTCAAAAGACAGAGACCAAAGTAACAGCCAGATTTTTTACACAGGAAGAAAGATCAATCCACTCTGCACGAAGCGATGAGAGAGAGAAAATGATGGAAGGGTCTAGAGCAATAATAGTTTGCTGTTAACTATATTCATTTGCTCTATTATAAATTGTGATACATCTCTATAAACAAACTTTACTCAGGAGGAATGACAGCATACAAAGGAGAATGTACAGAGACAAATTAGAAGATTGAAATGTGGCGGAGGGCTTGTCTATACTACAGTGAAAACTTTATGTGGTTTCTCTGTTTACCAGAAAACTTTGTTAACTGGCATTGCCCCCAGCCACAATACTGTCACATCTTCAGGTGCACAGGCTTGGCTTGGTTTACCATGACTGGCTTAACAATTTTTTTATTTAAGAAGTACTAATCATCTTGAACTCAAAATAGAAATGTGAGACCAACTGCCTCACACTACAAAACTACCAATATTAAAAACTTGAGTTTTACTATTATTGTACAATTTAATACATGTCATAAGCCATGGTGCTACACTGCTACAGGTTCCACAAACTTTTAACAAGGGTCTTACATAAGGCAATGATAACATAAGCAGCATTGAAACTTAATTTTGAGCACAGGGGACTGGACTCAATGACCTCTCGAGGTGCCTTCCAATTCTAGTGTTCTATGATTCTATGAATTTGGCAGTAAGGGTGAAATTCACTCTGATACAGAGTATGCCTTGTGCATCGTTTAATCACAACACTGACTTTAATGCCCTATAAGGAGTTCTCTGAGTTGCATTTATATTGTCTTTTGTCTTTCTTGGGTCTGGCAGTATTTAACATTTTCATTAAAATACGTGTATGACACCAACTTGGGAGAGATTGTGAGAACTTAGGTCAACATTAGAATTCAAAATGATTCTGACAAATGGCAGAATTTATCTGAAGTCAACAAGATGAAAGTCAATAAAGACAAACACAAAGTACTTCACATAGGAAGTCAGAAATCAAATTCACAATCCAAAATGGAGAATAACTGTCTAGGTGACGGAAACAACAAACTGTAGCCAATAGGAGCTATGAGGCTTTGTAGCTAATGACGCTTAGATATGCAAAGTATCTTGCGGCCCACCAGTGGCTTACCGGGGTGGGACCAGGCCCAACTTTGAAAACCCCTGCTCTAATGGATCACAGTTTGAACGTGAGCCAAAATGAGATGCATTTGGAAAAAAGGTCTAATATCCTTGGGTATGTCTACACTACAGCACTAATTCGAACTAACTTAATTCAAATTAGTTAATTCGAACTAAGCTAATTCAAATTAGTGCATCTAGACCTAAAAACTAATTCGAATTAGCGTTTTGCTAATTCGAACTAGCATGTCCACATTGAGTGGACCCTGAACCGAAGTTAAGGCTGTCCGGAAACAGGGCTGGCAGGGCATCAGGTTAGGACTTAGAGTGTGGAGCTGCTGCCTCAGGCTAGCCGAGGGCTGTGCTTAAAGGGACCCGACCCCCACCCTGGACAGACACTTCTCAGGGTTCCCCACTTGCTTGTCTACCTCGATGAGGGACAGCAAAGCAGTCCTGTCTTGGAGTGCCCACACTCGGCACATCACAGCATTCGGCCATCAGCCCGGCTGCACTTGCCGCAAGCTGCCATCCGGGGGGTCAATCGGGGGGCTGTCAGGATCCATGAGGCCCTGCAGGAGAGCTTCCACCCCAAGGAGCCCGCAGAGCCACCCCAGTCCTCCCCATCGGGGGCTTGTGCCCCATTCCTCCTCACCTCCTTCCACTTACCTCCCTAGCCCCCTTCCTGATGTAAAAATAAAGGACACGTGTGGTCAAAATAGAAACTCTCTTTATTTAACAAAACTGGGGATTAACCTCTGGGGAGACTGGGAAAAGGAGGTGGAGAGGGGAAGAGAGAGGGTGGGAGAGAGGAGGGGGAAACCTGAGAGGAGGGAGCTGGAAGGGGGAAGCCAGGGGAAGAAGGAGGAGGGGAAGTATAAAACTATGGTACACCATATCTTCAGTACTGTGTACAGATGTGGTCTCCTCACCTCAAAAAAGATGTTTTGGCCTTGGAAAGGGTTCAGAAAAGGGCAACTAAAATGATTAGGGGTTTGGAACAGGTCCCATATGAAGAGAGGCTAAAGAGACTGGGACTTTTCAGCTTAGAAAAGAGGAGACTGAGGGGATATGATAGAGGTATATAAAATCATGAGTGGTGTGGAGGGTGCATAAAGAAAAGTTCTTCATTAGTTCCCATAATATAAGGACTAGAGGACACCAAATGAAATTAATAGGTAGCAGGCTTCAAACTAATAAAGAAAGTTCTTCTTCACAAAGCAAATAGTCAACCTGTGGAACTCCTTGCCACAGGAGGCTGTGAAGGCTAGAACTATAACAGAGTTTAAAGAGAAGTTAGATAAAGTCATGGAGGTTGGGTCCATGGAGTGCTATTAGCCAGGGGTAGGAACGGTGTCCCTGGCCTCTGTTTGTGGAAGGCTGGAGATGGATGGCACGAGACAAATGGCTTGGTCATTGTCTTCGGTCCATCCCCTCCGGGGTACCTGGTGTTGGCCGCTGTTGGCAGACAGGCTACTGGGCTAGATGGACCTTTGGTCTGACCCAGTATGGCCGTTCTTATGTTCTAAGCTCAGGGCTCAGGGTCGGGGGTCTCACTGGACCAACTTGATTTTCATGCAAACCTGCTCCTGGGTTCGCATGTGGCCTTTGGTGGCCAGGCTGGCAGCTATCCTGCCCTAGATGGCCACTTTCCTGTGCCTAGTGTGGAGATTGTGGACGTTGGAGGCCTCCCCCCAAACCTGGATGAGGTCCACGATCTCCACACTAGACCGGGCGGGCGCCCGCCTCTTGCGGCCCCGGGCAGGCTCCTGGGAGCCGCCAGCCTGGTCCTGGGAAGAGGCGGAGGGCTGGGTGGCAGCGGGTGGCTGGCTCATGCCGTGCCAGGTGCAGGGTCTGCTGGCTGGGTGCTGGCAGGCTTGCACCTGGCACGGGCACCGTAGCCAGGCTGTGGCCCTTTAAGGGCTCCAGGGCCGGGAGGGGGGCAGAAGAGTTTCCCTGGTTTGGCCCAGAGTGGCCACCAGGGCAACCTGGGAAGGGCTAGCCTCCAACTAGTTCGAATTAAGTGGCTACACAGCCCTTAATTCGAACTACTTAATTCGAACTAGGCGTTAGTCCTCGTAGAATGAGGTTTACCTAGTTCGAATTAGCGCTCCGCTAGTTCGAATTAAGTTCGAACTAGCGGTTTGCATGTGTAGCGCCTATGAAAGTTAATTCGAACTAACGGCTGTTAGTTCGAATTAACTTTGTAGTGTAGATATACCCATTGTGGGGTGTATTAACAGAAGTGGCATATGTAAAACATGGGAGATAATTGTCCTGCTATACCCACCACTGGTGAGGCCTCAGATGGAGAACTGTGACCCATAGACTCTGTGGGTGCTCAGGGGCTAGAGAACCCATGAAAAAAATCAGTGGGTACTAAGCGTCCATTGACAGCCAGTTCCCCCATTCCCTGCTCATTACCTCCCGCCTGCTCTTGGCCCTGCCAATCAACTCCTTCCCCTCCCTCCCAGTGCCTTCCACTAACTTCAGTCAGCTATTCCTTGGTGTGCAGGAGACCCAGGGAAGAAGGGAGATGGGGTGGAACCGGGTGGAAAAAGGTGGAGAGGGGGCTGAGTGGAGGTGGGAAGAGGCAGTGCAGGGTGGGGCCTTGGGCTGAGCAGGGTTTGAGCACATCCAATCAATGGAAAAAGCTCGTGCTTGTGCTGTGATCTGTTTTAGGACTAACACTTTAAGAAAGGTGTCGATACATTGGAAATGGTCCTGAGAAGAGCCAAAATGATAAAGATTTAGAAAACCTGACTTAAGAGGAAAGGCTAAAAAAACTGGGCATATTTAGCCTTGAGAAACCAAGACTTGGGTGACCTAACAAACCATCAAATGTTAAGAGTTCCTGTAAAGATGATGGTGATCAATTGTTCTCCAGGCCCACTGAAGACAGAACATGGAGTAATGGGCTTATTCTGCACCAAGAGAACTTTGTTAGATATTAGGAAAAAACCCATTCTAATTATAAGGATAGTTAAGCAATGTAATGGGCTGCCAAACAAGGCTGTGGAATCCCTGTCAGGTAAGATTTTTAAGAACATATTGGACCATCATGTGTCAGGGATATACTTGGTCCTGCATCAGCACAAGGGACTAGATTAGACAACCTGTCAAGGGCCCTTTCAGTGCTACATTTCTATGATTCATTGAAAACAAATCTCAAAACTGTTTACATTGCCATGAAACAGAATTGTCAACCTCCACTGCTGGATCCACACTTATGCAGAGTCAACAAACTAGAATTTCTACACAGAGGATGCAAATGATCTGTTAGCTGGATTCTTCCCACACCAACCTCTGCAAAATTCTGCACCAAGTGCCCGATTACTTCAGGGAGTCAGTTTCACGTGAAAAACATAATTTCTCAGGGGGCACAATCTAGTCAGTAGAAAGACAAACATTCATTATGTCACGAAGAACGAAAGTCAGTAAGAATATACAGAGGAACAAAGGTTCTGGCTTCCAAGAAGCAGTACTCAAGTACAGAATGTATTTCACATTCAGTGGTATAACAGAGATAAAACATTCAAAACCATTAACAATTACTGATCAGGGAAATACTCTAAGATGACTGATGTTAGATGATTTACAACTGCAACACTGTAGACAATGTGTAGGGAAACATTTATAAAAATTAGTATTTGTGAACTATACAATAGTAGGCTGAATGCAATACTGTACGACAGAACTCCCATAATAGAATGGCAACACAATTGCTGCAATTTCTCCATTAGTCTAATTCTTTAAAATAGGCCATGCATCAAATAACACCATTTCCTTAAGCCTATAATTTCAATATTTATGAGTTCATTTGAATCCCAAATAAAAAAAAAAAGTTCTGTGTGCAGCTGTAGAAAACAACTTAGCCTTATCTTGTGCATAACTAATTACTTGGAAAATTTTGGCTAATTTTCCTCCCCTCACCCACACACTTCCTGTGTGCATTTAAGTTAGTAACCAAATGTCATAAAACCTTCTAAGTATCCACAAACCAAGTCCTGTTTTAAGCAACAATATAACATGGAACAAATGGAAAACAATGGATTATAAATGTCTGAAGTGCTCTCACATTATAATGTTTATAAGTTTTGTAAAAATTCTGCAGTAAGTAGATGAAGGTGGGTCCTCCAGGCCTGCAGGGAGAGGCTGCAAGGAAGCAGCCAATCACTGTGCTTGTCTAAGTTAAAAGGAGCTATAGAGTGTCAGCGCCTCAATTGCTGGCTGGTTCCAGAATTGTGAGGTAGAAGAGGAATTGAGCTCTTCAATCCTCAGGTAAGGGTGAAGTGAAGGGGTTATATGGGAAATAGGGAATAGCCTCAGCAATGATTATAGAAAGCAGCACATGCCCACTATTTTTATAGGTCTCTGGGCCATTTCAGTCAGGCCAGGCAAGCATAGTTCTGATACCCTTTACTTATGCAATAAGGATAACAACATTTTTCATTACCCCTACATTAAATGCTAAAGTGACTTGTAACCCAGCATCAGCCAAACTTGGTCATTTTGACAACACAGCTCTGTTTGCTTGTATCTAGGCAGAGTGGGTATGATCAGATAAATACAGTCTGATACTGAAGCCTTTTCCCCTTGCCAGCACATCACTAGCAGTCAGAGCAGATCTCATTCAGACCCTGCTTACACATGCTTCTCTTCTCTGCTTTTTTGTACAGGCTTTGTTTTTCATTCGCCTGTTTCATATTTTATTCTCCCCCCTGCCTAAATGTCAATCAGTATTTCAATTTGAGTTAAACTTTCAAAATGAAAATATTTCAGGGTTTGAAATTACACAAAACATGTTTGCTTAGTTCTAGACTTATTTGTTAGCTGTGATTGATATTGAGGGCTTATTCTGGGTATCTTCACCCAAGTTGGAATGTTCCAGTGATTAATGGAGTGACATAGAGGAGAGGTTTAAGAATGACATTAGCACAGAATTTAGTGAACAAAATATCTTTTGGGACATGCCTAGCAGATTTATCTGAGAGCTTTGAACTGATGAATACAAATATTTGATACTTATACATAATGAATATTCAGATAAATCTGGTTTGAGCACTTAAGGAATTGTTAATATCTTTGAATATTTTTTAATATTGATTTGTGCTTGTTAGAGACAAAGGAAGTAATTGAAAACATGATCAATAACACAGTGTTCACTCATCACTCATAACTACCTAGGGGATCTGACTTCTGGTAGCATCTGTCTACTATTTAAGCCTATTTTCACCTAGCCTCAAAACCAATATTCCCTCTAATCTTTTCCATACATGTGCAGATTTTTTTCCCATCCATGTGCAGAATAAATGTTATGTGGACCAAGGCATATGTCAATGTGCACCACCAGTAGATACAAAAAACTTAGCTCTGGGCGCTCTGCTAATCAGCTGGGTGGAATTTGAATCTCTCCTAAGGGTCCATATAAGTGTTCAGCTTATAGGGAACATGGCTCAGAATGTGCCTGAATAGCCCTGAGCCATTCCAGTGAAGGTGCACCAGCTATCAATACTGGGATTTGTTAGTGGAGAGGGTATTTGAAGTAGCTATTCAAGGACAGTGGGATTGGTTTGTATGGATACAGAGGGCCATGGTGGTTGCTTTGAACCTCTCTCTATAGGTTGTGATAGGCATCTGACCTGTGAAACGTTACTGGAACTGAACTCCAAACATTCCAAGATTTCTCCCACTTTTGCTGAATGTGATAGCCCACATTTCTGGGAGAGTTGACTCAAGCCCAATATTTTCTGAGTGGATCACTTGACCTGAGGTGATACAACAACTCTTGACCGCTCCTGTTGCATTCACCTACAAGTCTGGGTTTTTTTCCCTTTATAGTAAAAAGCAAAATTACCTTCTTCAAACTTTTAAAAACAAGTAGTCCTGTGGTACCTAATGAGGACTACTCATTGCTTTTAAAGTTACAGACTAACACGGCTACCTCTCTGAGACTTCAAACAGTTTCTGACTTTCTGTTGCCACCTAGCGATTTATGTTCCTGTTTATTCATACTCTGCTTTGCATGTGTTTGACCCTTCATGTGGGCATTGAAATATTAAAGGATCCAATTCAGTGCTATGCTGTCATCTGTCTAAAAGGGGAATAGGCCCATGGAAATAGGGCTGGAATAGGACCCAGGAAAGCCAATCATATCATCTCACAAGCTCTGATTTGAATTTCCTGTTGTAAAGACAAAAGTTAAAGTTTTAAAACTCAAAGTCAGTAACAAAACTCCCAGTGACTTCAAGGAGACAGGACCAGCCCTTGATTTTTAGCTCTAATATGGCTTTTCAATTAAGAACAGAGCTTTAAAAGCTGTGAAGTTAGCCTTTGGTATTCATTTATCTGAGATTGTCTTTGTATTTGCTTCCATGCAGATGCAGCATTTTTAAAATATTACAACTCTATTTAAATCTACTAATCCCTGTTTAAATCTGTAGAGAAGTGCCAAACAAAGCTCAATTCCTGACAGCACAGTTATTTCCACAGCAACAGACACTGATGTCACAAACATAGCATTGGGACTTCAGAAATTAAGAGGGAGAATGGGTAGTGGGGGAGAAAGTAACTTTATCTGAAGAAACTATTTTTTCTAGTGGAAGAAGTCCAGAAAATGAAAAATAGATGTTCTTTAAATAATTCGTATTCATTTTCCTGTTATCCCAAGCATGCACATCCTCCTGTAATGCATATAGTGCAAAACTCAAACTCTCAACAATCTTGTGAGTAGGAAGTTATAGACATTTTACAGATGAAAAAAACCTAGCTTTTATATAACACTTTTCATCATCCAATCTCAGAGCATTAGAAAGAAGCTAAGTATCTTTATTCCTTTAGGGTATGTCTACACTAGCCCCCTAGTTCGAACTAGGGTGGCTAATGTAGGCATTCGAACTTGCAAATGAAGCCTGGGATTTAAATATCCGGGCTTCATTTGCATGTTCCAGGCAGCGCCATTTTAAATCCCTTAATTGAGACTGACTGCCCGCTTAATCGAACTAAGTCCTTAGTTCGAATTAACTGTTACACCTCATTGCAGGAGGAGTAACAGTTAATCCGAACTAAGGACTTAGTTCGATTAACTCTGACTGCCAGTGTAGCCGCGGCAGTCAGTTCGAACTAAGATTTAAAAATGGCGCCGCCAGAACATGCAAATGAAGCCTGGGATATTTAAATCCCGGGCTTCATTTGCAAGTTCAAATGCCTACATTAGCCACCCTAGTTCAAACTAGGGGGCTAGTGTAGACATACCCTTACTGATTGGAAAACTAAGGCTCAGAGAGGTGAAGGAATGTTCTTGAGGTTGCCTAGCAACCATCAGAAATAGAACCCAGGTGTCAACACCCAGTGCACAGCTCTATCCACTAGGCAACACTGCCTTGGATGATAGACGCATAGAGATCTTAAATGACTTGCCCATGGAATCTCAGATTACTTGCCCATGGTCACACTAGAAAAAGCTGTGTTTCATGTTGGTACAAACAAATTGGTACATTCAAATATTAGTACAACCTTTCAGCAGCATTCACAATATTCTTGATACTAGGCTTGGTTTAAAAGTATTTAGTGAGGTTCGCTTGGTTTAGAAGGAAGACTCATCCCATTGAGGCATAATAATAGAGCTTTATTCTTAACAAGACTGATTGAGGAGGTCTTTCATATTTTTGTTTAAAGGGGCAAATATGTACAAACCTAGATTGATATGTATCTGTGTGTAAACCAGAGAAGAATGAATCCATTTCAGAACATAGGTACTGCATCAGTCTAATAATTTCTTTTGTTTTATGCATTAGGATTCTTTGCACACCCTTGGTTCAAGCACTTAGGTTGGAAATGATGATGTTTATTATTGTGAAGAAGCAATACCTAAATCTATTTGAAGCATATTTGTGAACTAAAGCTGCCTCTAACTCTGAAATCTCCAAAAACAAAAACCAAGCACACACTGGCAGGAAAAAAATTTTGCACTTCTTTGCTACTGGCACTGTATTAACAATACAGATACCATGCTTCAAGTTTAATTTTAGTTATATTGTGAGTGTGAATAAAGGACTGTGGGGTGTTCTTGTTATGTTGCAATAGTCACAAAGCATCCTCATCAATTTCGTATTTCAATAAACTCTTCCTGAGCTTTGTTTTTGTCTGTATTGTCCCTGGAACTCATGCATCAGCATGCAAAAATTCCTTTTTTTAACTCAGGGGCCTTTTTTTTTCTTCAGGCTTTTGAACATGATTTCTATGTTTGGTTAGACATCAGAAAGCTCTATTTCACTGGGCTGCCTCAGAAAGAGGGGAATATAAGTGTTGTGAGTATAACCAACTGAACAACTGTTTTAGGCTTTTTAAATGTCTCAGAATACATGGCATTTACCAAACAACATTGTAGAGATACAGCTGTAGGTCCATGGGCCATTTCAAGGGCTTCTTGGTGTTGTGAATATTGCCTATTTCACTTCTGGATCCATATTTGTGGTAGTGTGTTATGATATGATCGATGGTTTTGATGTTCTCACTGCAGTCACATGAAAGGGAGTCTGATATTTCACTTATGCATCAAGTAGCCACATCTTTCATGGTTCATTCTAATATGGTTCAGTGTGGTCCAAACTCTGCTCAGTGAGGCTTTTTGGATCAATAAGAATGTGTTTATTAGGAATGGTGGAGGAGGTCCAAATACTTTTCTGTTCCTGGCCAAAGACAGGAGGTGGGTGCACACGTTTTGTGGTTTAGGGGTATGCCTGACTAGAAGTTGCAGATTGGCAGCTCTTTTTGTTAAATACATTAAAGAGCTGGTTTACATTTTATTTTCATTTATCTTACATAACTACCTTTGATTTACATTATCCACCTATACATACAGAATAAGTACCAGGCTAGAAAATCTCCACTAATGTTGAATCTAGAAATGTCCAAATCTAATTGGAAGACGTGCAGTTAAGGTGTGTTTCTCTTCCTGGTATTTTTTTCAGTCTCATTTCTGGGAATGAAAAAGTCAATAACTTAATCCTGAACTACAATTTTGGAAACTACAGGTTGCACCTTCTTAAACTGCGACTCTCTTGTCCGGCAACATCCGTGGGCCACAGATGTTGCTGGACCAGAGAATCCGAGTGGCCGGGAGTCAGGCAGCAGAAGGGCTGGCAGCTGGGAGCCCTGCTAAGCTGAGAACCAGGGCCAGGACCAGGGCCACACAGCAGCCCAGCAGGGGAGACGAGACCAAGCAACAGTCTGGCTAGAACCGTTGGCAAGATGACCAGCTGGGGTTGGAAGTGGAGCCAGTGGTAGGCCAGGGAGCCAGTGACTGAGTACCTCCTCTGGTCTGGCAAATTCCCTCATCTGGGACAGATCAGGTCCCAAGGGTGCCAGATGAGGGAGGTCAAACCTGTAGTGAATCTTTACTCAGGGACAAGAAAGGAAAGAAGATTTTCTATTCTGTTCCACCAAAACTCTCACATAAATGTATCAGCTTCTTATTCACTGAACTATGTTGTGCAATGTGAAAGAGGGGCTAAGCAGAACTTTGGGAGTCAGGGCAGCTAAACTTGATTCTGGTATAAAGTTACTAGCAGAAAGGCTATATATCATATTTGGGCTGTGAGGGTTAATAGCTGTATTATAAACATGAGAAGTAAAGTGGCCAAAAAAAGGGCAAGATATTGCAGAGGATGATTCTAAACTGTTGGAGAATTGTTAAACACTGAGCTGTCAAGTGAAGTCTGAATTACAAACGTGTCATTCTAAACTATTCATTCAGTGTCTTTTCTTTAATACCTTTTGTCTTTGGATTTATTGAAAAGAGAACACTGAATTGTGTATGGATACATTGAAGCTATCCCAACCCTCAAACCTATAGCAGGCCTTATTGCTCCCTGTGAAGGGAGGCAGGTGGGTACTCAGCCTGTTGGATGAGAGGTTTTATACAACTGCCATTGAAAACAAATAGGAGGAAGCATATATAAATACCAAGTACCAAAAATAGAAAAGAGTTGTAAGGAAGAAGTTGAAAAATTGGCCGAGTGAATCAATACGAGGCTACCAGATACGACAATGCCAGGGACAAACCCTGCAATGTTCCTTTTTAATTTTTAGCTGCTCATAATTCATTTGTACTCTTGAAAAATATTACTGGGAAAGTCAGTTACAAGGAAAGTCAATTACAAGGCAACAAACCATTGGTGTGGACCAACTTCTACTGTAGGTAGAATGTAACAACGAAGACTAGAAATCACCTAGAAAGGTCTGGTCTCTTCACCATTCTGGCCAGTTGGCTTTCTAATAAGTTGATTTTCCAGCCTCCCAGTGAACCAGCTGCAGGGGATGCCCACACATGCTTTGGCTGCCCTCTTTCTCCCTGGGAACAGAAGCAATCAGTTTACAGACACAGAAATACTGATATACCCTATAAAATAGATTAAGATTTGTTAAGACAATTCAGTTCCTCATGGCTAATGACTGGTGTAAGTAAGGACTCCTAATCACAGGCATATTGAATCCTATATTTTCAGCTAATATAGACAAAAACCTTTAATGCAGAGCACAGATATAATCAAGATAACTTTTGTGCTGGTTAGAGTACAGGGCTGAGAATGAGCCCTGGGTTCTTTTCTCAGCTCTACCATTGACTCACTCTGTGATCCTGTGGCTTGTCACTTGGTCCAAAATTCTCAAACACCTTTGGAGGACACATACAAGGAAAATTTAAAACAGGGAGAACTCAACTACTGTATAGAAAAATCTGTGAACCTTGAACCCAAAAAGGAGACCTGTCCAGTTGTGGAGGGGCCAGTAGAACAGAGTAATGAGAGTAAGGGAATTGGCTATCATGAACCAGTAGGGACAAGAAGCAAGTGTCTTTTATCTCTAGAGCAACTCTCTATGGCCAACAAAGTGGCACTGATCTTCTGCAGATGGAAACCCCATTTGATATGCCTGACTGAGAGGAAGGGAGAGACAGCATAATCTGATGTTTGTGAGGAGCAAAAAAGGGGGGAAGGTTTTAAAGATCCTCAATAAAAGGCAAAGGGATGGTATTACAAACAGGCCTAAGAGTACTATAAAGAAAAATGCAAATGAAGAAAGTTTATATTAAAAAAATATATAAAATATCCAAAAGATATTTTAAATAACAAACAACAACCTAGACATGAACAAAAATTCCTTTTCTACTTTTCTAGTATTGATGACACTAATACTTAGAATGGTGTATTGTTGCCTTTTTTAGTTTAATTTTTTTTTTCTTTTCAGCTCGCAAGAGGAAGCTCTTTTGAATTCTGTTCTATGGCACTCACACAAGACCAACATATTAATGCTGTCTTAGAATATGATAAGTACAGTGCACAAAAGCTATGTCCATGGGGTTGCTTTGTTTGTTTTCAGTTACTTTGAAACAATAGAATGGCATTATTTTGTAACGGATACTTTCAATATAGAGTGCCACATGCGTCATTTTTTGATGGTTCATTCTATCCTATAGGATGATACATCTGGTAAAACATGACGTTTGCTACTCACTTTATTCATAGCTGGATAAACTGAGGCTGAATAAATTCTGTAAGATTCTGTGGTGGGGTGTTCTCAACCTCTTTTGTTTGCTTGCCCCATCATGGGTGCAAGTGTGTCTTTCTCTCTCGACTCAGGTTAATCCTTTTTTTTTATTTATTATTTTTTAAACTTTGTTGGTACCTCTTAATGTCCTGGCTGGATGACCAAGCCACAATATATTTCTCCCTATCTTCCAGGTATCCAAGCGTCATTGCACGGGATGATTGGGTATCAATCCTGGCAACCCTCCAATTCAAGGCTATGCCACTTGCCCAGTGACTGGTGGGGGAACCTGCTTCTATGCTCTACTCTGGGTTCCAGCCCAGGGTCGCTGCAGTCAGCCACCAAGGTCTGCTCCATCCCTAACCCTGCTGCCATTTCCCTGGGCTGCTGCTTGTTCTACCTCTATCAGGAATCTTTCTCCACTAGCCCTGGGTGTGTAAACTCTTCCTTCAGGACTAGAATCTTAGGTCTTCTACTTCCACCAGGTTTTCTTGTTTCCCTCTCTAAGCCCAGAGAATGACTGCCGCCTCCTCCTGACCTTACACAATCCCCACCCGCTGCTCTCAGCTGGTCTCTATGCTCAATCAGTGCTTGCCTGGCAAGCTTAACTCTCCCTCAACCTTTTCTGTGGTATATTAACCCTTTCCATGCTAAGAAATGTAATATCCTATTGTGAATACACACAGCAGTTATCACTCCCTCTCCCCAGAAAAATTGTTGTCTTAGTCTAAAGTATCCAATTGCTGGAAAATCCTGTAAGTTTTAACATCTTATTTCTAAGATCTGGACCCAGATTTTAGTTATTTTGGGATTGTCAGAATATTTGCAATACGATGCCAAGTGAGACATAAAAATACAATACAAGAGATACAATTTATGGGTAGATCTGAGGGAACAATTGTCAGGTTTGACCAGCAAATGGAAAAATATAAAGAATTCTGTCTCTGCACGCTTGAGCCCAGTGCTTAGGTTAAAGGGATAGGGAAGAACTATGTTCAAGTCCCTGCTCTAGTGTACATCCAGGTAGAGGAGAACTCTATTTTTCACTAGCATTCTGGGTATACATTGAAAGGAAGTTCCAGAGCATTTGGATTTTGAAAGGTTCAGTTTAGCAGAGTAGCATAGAGGAAGCTGGTACTAATAAGCAGATGATGTCATGGGATAAGGCATAGGGACCTGAGGTTCCTATGTAAATTGTAAGAGCAAATATTTTCCCTGAGCAAACAAAAATAGAGGAAATGCAGGAAGCTGGTACTCCCATGTAAATAGTTTGCTACTAAGGTTGGAAATAACCTTTCTCATAGAAGGGGCAAGCAAGAATGAATATTAGAAGGAAAAAAAATCCCAAAATACAGAGCTACTTTTTAGTTGACTAGAAGCATCTCCCAAATCACACAACTGCTTATTTAGTATTTCTCAAGCAGTTCAGCTATTAAACTGTCACTTTTCAAGCTGTCCCTAACAATGCTCTCAAATAAGCATTAAAATGTTGTCTATGCTGTTGAAGTTAATATATAATACATGTTTAGATAATGAATGCTTCACACATTTCTAAAGTATTTTATAGTGGTTCAGTAAATATCATCTCTCTTTAGATCTAATAAGTTAGTATGCATTTAAAGTGTTGCCAACTCATGATATTTAATGTTTTTCTTAAAACCCAAGTGACTGGCCTGACTCAGACAACTAGGAGAGAATCTCTGTTTTCATTTACAAATCTTGCAGAGCCAACCAGACGGCTAAAAAATATGAATTCAACAGAGTTTATTAATATTGTGAATTTCAGACTTGATTTTTAATTTTTTGAGTGCTTGAGAATGGCAATGCTATGAGCATTTCCCTACACTTTGGGGGCATGTCATAGGAATATCTTTACATGATTTGCAGCTAGGAGGAATTGTTTTCCAAATATAAGTTGGCAAGCTACTTAGTCACATATAAAAACAGTAGTGCATCAGTGCCCGTATGTAATGGGTACTAATGACATCTTACCAATAGACAGGAATAAGTACATGCAAGTCTCTAGAGTTGCTTAAAATTGCTACAAGAGAAATAATAGCTATGAATCCTGTTTCTGCCCCTCCCGCTTCAATAAACAAGATGGTAGAAGCTCGGTGGGAATTGCATCATAGATAAAGGGGTAGTAAAGATTCACTGATTATGATTAGTTGTTAAATTACCCTTCCAAATAAGATGCTATGTTAGCAAATTCATTCTTGCTAGTCCTCCTACAAATGAAATATCTTCTTCACTGACAGCAACAAAGCAGCAGTATATAATCCACTTTGTCAACTTTCCACAGTTTACTTAGCAAATGTAAGTTTACTTCCAGCAGCAAGGGGAGGAGGAGATCATAAAATTTGGAGAGAAGGGAGAAAAAGTGGAGCCAGGATAGAAGAGTGGGTTGTGGAGGAGTATTGTGTTGTGCAGGAGATGGGCAAGAATCAGTAAAAAGTATATGGAGAGCAGCCAGTGGAAGGACCATGGGCTGCAGAGAGAGGACCCAGGTGCCCTATCTGGTTCCAGCTAGGGAGGAACAAAGGACAGATGAGAGGAGAGGCAGAGAAGAGAGACCCAGGCAAACCCTCGTTACCTGGACAGAAGACAAAGGATGAGGGAAGAGCTGATGGAGAGGGATATTGGAGGCGCAGCTGGAAGGATGGGTGTTTTCTGGACTGGGAGAGAGATGAGGCAGAGCCCACCTGGAGGCAGGGGAGATTGAGATGTGCTGTGCTGAGGGAGGCCAGGCCTACAGACCCTGAGAGTTCCCTTGCTGTGTTTATATGCTCAATAAACCCTCCTGTTTTATGCTGGCTGAGAGTCGCTCTGATATAGAGAACAGGGTAGCACTATTCTTTCTGGAAGTGTAGGCCCAGAGGATCCAGAGCGATTGGATTCCCTGGAGAGTTCCCATGGCAAGAGACAGGTGTGCTGAAGGCACAGGCTATGACTACACTATAGAGTTTTTTGGGGAAAACGGCCATTTTTCCACAAAAACTTCAATTACGTCCACACTGCAATCACGTTCTTTGGAAAAAAAAATTGAAAGAACAGAGGGGTTTTCCCGACAGTGTTAATCCTCTTTCTATGAGGAAGAACGCCTTTTCTGAAAGAGTTCTTTTGGAAAAAGGCATGTGTTGCACTCTGGCCTGAAGATGCTTGTCGTCTCCCAGCTGGAGGTCACAGAGGAGGAGGAGGAGGTTGAGGGACAGATGGAGGAGGAGGACAACACGGCCACTGTCACGCTGTCCCTGGAGCTAGTAACTGTGATCCAAGACGTTTCCCATGCATCATATGATCCCGGGGAGGGATCTTCAGGTGAGTGATCTCAGTTTGTCACACACACAGGGCGGGGGAGATGGGTGCAGAGAGGGGTGGGGTGCGAGCGTCGCTCAGCCTGCTCGGGCTGGACATCGTGCTGCAGTCTGTGCACATGGAACCACAAGCAGCATTGCTGTGTGCCACATGGATTCAGCAGGTAGCCGCTGAGCTCGCCCAGGCTCCTGCTCCGAGGCTCAGAGGAGGCCACACATACATCTGGCCCTGGGGAGAGGGAGGTGCCCTCCCACTACATGCCACGGCTGGAAGCGGGCTAGCCACCAGGGCGCAGGCACGACCCCCTACACACTGAGGAGTGCCGCACACAGCACACAGACATGCCTGCATGTGCGAGGCACCATCCACTCCTGCGGTCAGTGCTGTGAGCCACAGGGGTGTGTGCAGGCCCCAGGGAGGGCCAGGCTACACCCGGCTCCTCTGCCACCCATGGGATCTCACTGTGGCTGGACATTTCCCTTGCCTGCTTATCCATGGGGGTGGGGAGGAGGGAAAGCAGGCAACATGGTCCCCTGGGCACCTCAGGGCCTGTTGTGCAGGCCACACATGGCCTTGCTCCCGGGACAGCCCCCTTCTCTGGCCCGAGGACTGTTGGTCATTGCTCACAAAGGAGGGTACATCCTCAGGGACGTGACTGATTACCTCTCCCTCTTTGTATTCTCCCCAGATGGGACTGAGGGGCAAGCCACACCACCCGTGCCAGCCACCTGACCCCGGGGGACCTGAAAGCGCTCCATGGTGCAGGAGGAGCTGATGAGGCAGCATGTGGGCATCCTGCGTGACATGCAGCAGACCCTGGTACAGAAGGATGCAGACTGGTGGATCTGCATGTGGGACCAGCTCATGCAGCAAGGTGATAATGTGTGCCATCATGAGGGAAATGATGGCACACCCGGCTGCTGTCGCTACTCCTGCCTGCCACCCTTCTGCCCTCTCTTCTATGCCCATTCCTTCTCCCCCCTGCCCCCCAAGCGATGCCCCTATTACCTCCCCAATCAATGCCTATGCCCCCTCCCCAACCAATGCCCATGCCCTCCTCCCTGCCATCCCTGACCCTGCTCCGGCCCCCACTCCTGATCATCCCCCCTGTGGTCCCCGGACCCACCCAACTCCAAGTTTGACGAGGTCTCCACACCCGAGGTGGCATATCCAGCCACCCCATATGCCACTCCCAGCCCTGAACACCACCCCCAGTTATATTTTTTGAAAGACATATACAAAGTTCATTGTGTTGAAATCCAGCATTTGCACATCCCCATCTGCAAAGTCATGGCGGGGGAAGAATGTACCCACCTCCAGCTTGCTGTAGAGGTTGGCGTTACGAAAGATGATGACATCATGTGCCCTGCCCCACGACCCAACAAAAATGTCTGTAAACTATCCACAGTGGTCAACCAGAGCCTGCAGCACCATTGAAAAGTAGCCCTTGTGATTGATATACTGGGCTGCTCGATGTTCAGGTGTGCGGATCAGGATGTGGGTCCCATCTATGGCTCCCCGCAGTTTGGGAACCCCAGGGCAGCAAATCCTGCGACGATTGGGTCCAGGTCTCCCAGGCGGATGACCCTGCACAGCAGGATGGAGTTGATGGCCCTCACCACCCGCAGAAGGAGACCAAAAACACACACAAAACACAGAATGAGAGGGAGTGTCTGAGCCCGTGGGAGGTGCCCGCCCTCTCCCCTCTCTTCCCCCCTCCAAAAAAAACCTCTGGAGCCACCCCATATGAGGCTGCCCCCCCAGCATCAGGGCTGTGTGAGGGCGGGCCGACACCAACCCTGGGGACAGGGCTTCCCCCCACCCAGCCCAGCCCCTCAGCCCCCGCTTTCCCGAGGTTCCCCCTTTTCCAGGACTCCCTCCACCTGCAGGGACTGCAGCCCGAGAGTTCCTTACCTCCATGAGGAGCGCCCCAACAGTGGACTTCCATACACCAATCTGGTTTCCCACTGACCAGTAGCTGGGGTGGAGAGCTTCCAGAAAGCAATTGCGACCCACTTCTCCAGGTGGATGGCGGGCCGCAAGTGGGTGTCACATCGCTGGGGGGAAGGGGCGAGCCAGGCACACAGCTCCAAAAAGGTGGGGGTTCCTTTAAGCTCATCTCTCAGCTAAGCTTCGGCACCAGCACTCAGAAGCAAATGGTGACCTAAGGCTCTGGCTGAACTGGTTCCGGGGGGCCTTATATGCGAGAGAGCGTCCAATCAATGTGAACACTATCTTTCAAAAAAGCAGATCTCTTTTTTGATGCGCTTTTTGTGGATGCTCTCTTTCGGAAGAAGTTTTTCTGGAAAAACTTCTTCCGAAAGAAGCCTGCAGTCTAGACGTAACCTCAGAGAGGTGAGGTCCCAGGCGGCAGAGAGGCTTAACTTCTCAAAGAGAGTGGACCCCCAAGAAGAGGCTGGCACATTAAAGAAGGTTCCCCCCAGGTAACTTACAGGCTAAGTGTGAGCACGACCTGTTAGTTCATGACAAAGTGGTAGCAATGGGAGGATGACAGTTTTTTAAAAGGGCATAGGAGTAAGGTGTGGGTTTAAATTGCTGGGGAGGAACTAGTGGAGTATCATCAGAGTTGGAGTTGGGGAGCACCAGAATAGAGGGGAGACTTGGGGTGGAGATCAGTGGATTGGGAGTACATATAGGTGGGAGGGTGAATTGCCCAACTCATGACCTATTTGTGTTACCCTGTGACTTCCTCATTTACCTCCTTCAGTTCATTGGACTCACTGCATGCATCTGGTTTCAGATTAGCCTATGAAGTCTTTGGGGTGTGTGGGAAATGTGTCATCCTAGGTGTTCAACACAACAAGGCCTGATCCAGAGTGGCATCTTTGGAGAAGACAGGTAATAAAAACATGCCAAAAAGACAGATCTTACCTTTGCAGCCCTCTAATGGATTGTCTTTTGTTGACTATGTTATTGTACATGGAAAGAACTGCAAACCCCTTTCTACTGGCCCTTGTAAATAAACCTCCATCTGAGTTGTCTTTGCACATGATTATTGAAAACAGCTACAAAGCTGGACTGAAGTGGTTTAATTAATTGTACTGAAACTGATCAGGAGTCTTAAAAAGGAAAAGATCAGTGCTTCACATATTCAGACTATGCAACTTGATTTTTTATTACTTGAGGATGCTTTAAAAAATACAAAACAAGCAGCACAATAGTAGAGAAACATGATGTCCCAAAGCTACAAAAACAAGGCTCCAGTAGCATTGGAGGAATGAATGGAACAAAAGAGAAACAGAGAGTGCAAACACTCCACAGCCATACAAATAATGAATATTCATAATGGTTGATATCACTAATACCTACAACTGAGACCCATCATAGTCATAGTACAACTGTATTTTAGAAATATATAATATAGTCTTAATGGTCAGTCATACCAGTAGGTGTACCAAGATAAGGACACTCACCTACTTAATATGAAACAAACCATTGCCTGACAGAACAGATAATGCCTTACATGATTTTGAAACAGAGGGTTGTTCTTCCTTACCTCCTATAACTAGCCTTTTCTTCTCCGGCTATGTCTACACTACAGGCTTCTTGCGCAAGAAGCTTTTTGCAGAAGAGATCTTCCGCAAAAACTTCTTGCACAAAAGCGCATCCACACTGCAAAAGCACATAAAAAAAGCAATGTGTTTTTGTGCAAGAGAGTGTCCAGACTGCATGGACGCGCTCTTGAAAGGAAACTCTGATTGCTATGCACAGAATGGCCACCAGAGCACCTGTGCTTTTTTCAATTGCCTCTTTTTGCGCAAAAAAACCCCCTGTTCCCTGTCCATACACACCTTTTTGTGCAAGAACTCTTGCGCAAAAAGGAGTTATTCCTCATAGAAAGAGGAATAAATACACCGGAAAAACCCCTCTGTTCTTTTGTTTTACTTGCGCAAAAACGTGCTTGAGGTGTGGACGCTCCGTGAGTTTTTTGCACAAAAATGGCTGTTTTTGCGCAAAAACTCTGTAGTGTAGCACTAGCCTCAGAGTCCAAAGTGATGTGTCTACATAAGAACACAAGAATGGCTATACTGGGTCAGACCAAAGTTCCATCTAGCCCAATATTCTGTCTTTCAACAGTGGTCAATGCCAGATGCCCCAAGATGAGTGAGCAGAACAAGAAATCATCACATAATCCCTCTCCTGTCATCCATTTCCAGCCCGACAAACAGCGGCTAAGAACACCATTTCTACCTATTCTGTCTAGTTGCCTTATGGAATTTCCATCGCTAACATAGGTACTCTGATAATTCACAGGCACGTTCTGTCTGCTTGCAGTATTATCTGAAAGTTAATAGTTGCAATACTAGAATCCAATTTTGGTTCATTATTATTTTTTCCTTTTATTTTCCAATTTACTTCTTTGTGACAGAAGCATTCGTCTCAATAGCCTTCCTTTCTGAAATTTTGTTTTTCTATCTTTACTTTTTTTGATTAAGTAGACCAGTTTCTACACACTTTCTTTTAAAAAGATACCACTGTGTTATATAGATTACAGATTATGTGACTTTTGACTTTCAGCATTACTGCCATGTGAACAAATAGAATATCTTCCATGTAACTTACTGGAGGCACTGTGTATATACTATTTAAGGAAATTCAGACCTTTCCAAAAGTAACTTAAAATGATCAGTTTTAGTACAAGTTCTCTTTATTTTCTTCCGTAGCCTATCTATAGACTTGTTTCTCTGTATTTCCTAAACCCAGCATGCTTACAAGTTTGACTAATTATAACAATGCTAAAACTTCATACGAAGTTTCACAGAGACTTTTAAGTTTTTTACTCTAATGTCTGGTAAGGACATTGCTTGTAGCTCATTAATTTTGCTTAGGTGTGGAAATATTACTTGAAACAACATCATGTTAATATTTTATTTCTATTAAAATGAATGAAAAGACTTTGATTTATTTTTTTGCAAAAAAGGTAATAAATTATGTGACAACAGTCCACCAGAGTACAGTGTAAGTAAAGTTCTGCCATACAATGCCATTTGAGATGAAAATATTTAAAATACATGTATGCATTGAGAGATTGCTAGATTAGTGAAGAGAAATAACTGCAAGACTTCAGATCAGTATAAACACTATATATTTCCTTTTACCTTTTTACAAACAGATCTGGACAGTTCTTTAGTATAGCGGGAGATCACAAAGGAAGTTTAAAAAATCAGCTAAAATTAATATTTGTTCTTACATTAGATATGTTGTACATATTTTGAAATGTAATATAAAATGCAGTTATTCAACATAAATACATCATAAAAGTTATAGAAATATAATTAACCACAGACATTTGATAAATCTTCCGTAAGTGATTATTATGATGAGACTGTCTCCTCTTCCTTAAAGTGAAAAAAACCCCCACTAAAATTACCGTCATAAGAATAATGTACACAAAAGAAAGGACAACAGAACATAAATAACTCACTTCTACTTGGTATTATAGCCTCGTGCTTCAGGTTTTAAGATAATTCTTAATAGTTAAAAACTAAAATGACACCTTCATGGGGGTTGGGGCAGAAGGACGGACTACTTCATATATTTCAGTTATGGGGTGTTTCATGCCTTATTCTGAAGCACCTGGTATGGGTCATCATTGGAGACAGGGTATTGAACTAGGATTTGAGCTACAGTGCATTTAATTCAATGGGAGCCTTTCTGTTGATTTCATTGGCCTTTGGATCAAGTCCTGAGTTGGGCCACAGGTTTGATGCACTATGGCAATTCCTATACTTACTAAAACATACATATTAGGGGTTCTTGCAACTCCTCTTTTATTCCCAGGAAAGTCAATGTTTTTCCCAACTTAAAAAAGAATTGTGTTGTTATTAGTTGAGAGAAATGTAGTAAGGACCCCTTGAGAGCTCGAACATGATAAGGCTGTTAGCCCAAGATGTTTCTTCTTTTCACCTTGGATCTAAGATGAACTCTGAAAGTCATTCCTGTTGTTCAATATATTGCAGTTTTCACAAGGCTAACAGAAGAGTTGAAATAATGATTTAACTGAGATCACAAACTTGCTGAGCTAACATGGTGTAAACGAAGTTAATAAAGATACCAATTACAAACTTCCTTTTAAGCCCTCTACAGAAGAATAGTTACAGAACTGCTTATTGAGGATGCTATACAACTTACACAAGTCAATTTGAAGTTGATTAAATTAATACAAGGGGATTAATGAAAATATTAAAGTTACAAAGGTTTTAAATGACTATACAATAATATAAAATGTTTGTTGCCTCACTTCTGTGCATGACGGAGGCATTGTCGAGGATTATCCGGCCCTCTGACTACTACCCCATGCTACTCATCCATGTGGGCACTAATGATACTGTGAGGTGTGACACTGAGCAGATCAAGAGTGACTACAGGGCTCTGGGGGTACGTGTAAAGGAGTTTGGAGCGCAGGTGGTATTCTCTTCGATCCTTCCTGTCGAAGGTAGGGGCCCAGGGAGAGACAGGTGCATCCTGGAGGTGAATGCCTGGCTGCAAGGATGGTGTTGCCAGGAGGGCTTTGGCTTCCTCGACCATGGGATGCTATTCCAGAAAGGACTGCTAAGCAGGGATGGCATCCACCTTACGAGGAGGGGGAAGACCCTGTTTGCATACAGAATGGCTAACCTAGTGAGGAGGGCTTTAAACTAGGTTCGACGGGGACAGGTGAGCAAAGCCCACAGGTAAGTGGAGAACATGGAGACCTGGGAGATGGGTCGGAAATGGGAGGAGCGTGGGCTACAATGGCAGAGAGAAAGGAGGGTCAGGGCAAAACTGGGAGGCAAGGTCAAATCAGGATCTTAGATGCCTATATACAAATGCGAAGTATGGGAAATAAGCAGGAAGAACTGGAAGTGCTAATAAATAAGTACAATTATGACATTGTTGGCATCACAGAAACTTGGTGGGATAATACACATGATTGGAATGTTTGTATGGAAGGGTACAGCTTACTCAGGAAAGATAGACAGGGAAAAAGGGAGGAGGTGTTGCCTTATACATTAAAAATGAACACACTTGGAGTGAGGTGGAGATGGACATAGGAGACGGAAGTGTTGAGAGTCTCTGGGTTAGGCTAAAAGGGATTAAAACAAAGGTGATGTCATGCTAGAGTCTACTACAGGCCACCTACCCAGGTGGAAGAAGTGGATGAGGCTTTTTCAAACAACTAACAAAATCATCCAAAGCCCAAGATTTGGTGGTGATGGGGGACTTCAACTATCCAGATATATGTTGGGAAAATAACACTCAGGGCACAGACTATCCAATAAGTTCTTGGACTGCATTGGAGACAACTTTTTATTTCAGAAGGTTGAAAAAGCTACCAGGGGAAGCTGTTCTAGATTTGATCCTAACAAATAGGGAGGAACTGGTTGAGAATTTGAAAGTGGAAGGCAGCTTGGGTGAAAGTGATCATGAAATCATAGAGTTCACAATTCTAAGGAAGGGTAGATGGGAGAACAGCAAAATAGAGACAATGGATTTCGGGAAGGCGGATTTTGGTAAGCTCAGAGAACTGATAGGTAAGGTCCCATGGGAATCGAGACTGAGGGGAAAAACAACCGAGGAGAGTTGGCAGTTTTTCAAAGGGACATTGTTAAGGGCCCAAAAGCAAGCTATTCCGATGTGTCGGAAAGATAGAAAATACGGCAAAAGACCACCTTGGCTTAACCACGAGATCTTGCGTGATCTAAAAATAAAAAGGAGTCATATAAAAATGGAAAGTAGGACAAATTACAAAGGATGAATATAGGCAAACAGCACAGGAATGCAGGGGCAAGATTAGAAAGGCAAAGGCACAGAATGAGCTCAAACTAGCTACGGAATAAAGGGAAACAAGAAGACTTTTTATAAATACATTAGAAGCAAGAGGAAGACCAAGGAGAGGGTAGGCCCACTGGTCAGTGAGGAGGAGAAACAGTAACAGGAAACTTGGAAATGGCAGAGATGCTCAATGACTTCTTTGTTTCGGTCTTCACCGAGAAGTCTGTAGGAATGCCTAACATAGTAAATGCTAGTGGGAAGGGGTAGTTTTAGAAGGTAAAATAAAAAAGAACAAGTCAAAAATCACCTAGAAAAGTTAGATGCCTGCAAGTCACCAGGGCCTGATGAAATGCATCCTAGAATACTCAAGGAGCTGATAGAGGAGGTATCTGAGCCTCTAGCTATCATCTTTGGAAAATCATGGGAGACAGGAGAGATTCCAGAAGACTGGAAAAGGGCAAATATAGTGCCCATTTATAAAAAGGGAAATAAGAACAACCAGGAAACTACAGACCAGTTAGTTTAACTTCTGTGCCAGGGAAGATAATGGAGCAAGTAATTAAGGAAATCATCTGTAAACACTTGGAATGTGGCAAGGTGATAGGGAACAGCCAGCATGGATTTGTAAAGAACAAATCGTGTCAAACCAATCTGATAGCTTTCTTTAATAGGATAACGAGTCTTGTGGATAAGGGAGAAGCGGTGGATGTGGTATACCTAGACTTTAGTAAGGCGTTTGATATGGTCTCGCATGATTTTCATATCAATAAACTAGGTAAATACAACTTAGATGGGGCTACTATAAGGTGGGTGCATAACTGGCTGGATAACCGTACTCAGAGAGTAGTTATTAATGGTTCACAATCCTGCTGGAAAGGCATAACAAGTGGGGTTCCAGGGGTCTGTTTTGGGACTGCTCTGTTCAATATCTTCATCAACGATTTAGATATTGGTGTAGAAAGTACGCTTATTAAGTTTGCAGATGATACCAAGCTGGGAGGGGTTGCGACTAATCTGGAGGATAGGGTAATAATTCAAAATGACCTGGACAAATTGGAGAAATGGTCTGAGGTAAATAGGATGAAGTTTAATAAAGACAAATGCAAAGTGCTCCACTTAGGAAGGAACAATCAGTTTCATACATACAGAATGGGAAGCGACTGTCTAGGAAGGAGTACGGCAGAAAGGGATCTAGGGGTTATAGTGGACCACAAGCTGAATATGAGTCAGCAGTGTGATGCTGTTGCAAAGAAAGCAAACATGATTCTGGGATGCATTAACAGGTGTGTTGTGAGCAAGACACGAGAAGTCATTCTTCCGCTCTACTCTGCGCTGGTTAGGCCTCAGTTGGAGTATTGTGTCCAGTTCTGGGCACTGCATTTCAAGAAAGATGTGGAGAAATTGGAGAGGGTCCAGAGAAGAGCAACGAGAATGATTAAAGGTCTAGAGAACATGACCTATGAGGGAAGGCTGAAGGAACTGGGTTTGTTTAGTTTAGAAAAGAGAAGATTGAGGGGGACATGATAGCAGTTTTAGATATCTAAAAGGGTGTCATAAGGAGGAGGGAGAAAACTTGTTCATCTTGGCCTCTGAGGATAGAACAAGAAGCAATGGGCTTAAACTGCAGCAAGGGAGGTTTAGGTTGGACATTAGGAAAAGTTCCTAACTGTCAGGGTAGTCAGACACTGGAATATATTGCCCAGGGAGGTTGTGGAATCTCCATCTCTGGAGATATTTAAGAGTAGGTTAGATAAATGTCTATCAGGGATGGTCTAGACAGTATTTGGTCCTGCCATGAGGGCAGGGGACTGGACTCGATGACCTCTCGAGGTCCCTTCCAGTCCTAGTATTCTATGATTCTATGACTAGTTCAGCTACTGGATAGTTGCTTGTCTTAATTTCTCTCTTTGTTTTATTTTAGTGTTCTGCAGTTGGGGTGAAATGATCTTAAGTTGACAATGCTGACAAAACTTTTCCTACTGTATGAACCAGCATACATGTGCATGCCCTCCTTCCCTCTGTTGGTTGGAATATCTTAGGGTATGTCTACACTATAATGTTATTTCGAAATATCAAATTTTGAAATAGTTATTTCAAAATATCTTATTTCGAAATAACGCATCTACACACAAAATGAATTTTGAAATAGCTTTTTGCTATTTCGAAATAGTGTGTCCACACTGATGGGACGCTGAATCACATTGAAGGCCAGCTGGAACTGGTTCCAGCACGGCATCAGGTCAGAAGTTACCTTGCGGCCAGGGTGGCAAGCAGGGCACCCTGGGAGGGGCTGGAGGCCCCCTATTTCGAAATAAGAGTCTACACAGTGCTTATTTCGAAATAGGCGCTATTCCTCATGGAATCCAGTTTACTAATTTCGAAATAAGCCCTCCACTATTTCAAATTAATTTCGAAATAGCAGTTGGCTTGTGTAGATGCTAGGAAAGTAATTTTGAAATAATGACTGTTATTTCGAAATAACTTTGCTATGTAGACATACCCTTACTCCTGCCAAGGGTTTATACTGGTCTCTGGCTAAAGGTCTGAAAAGAGGATAAGCAATCATACAGTTCAACAACTGAAAGAGATTTTCTTTAAGAAGTTATAAATGTGATGGGCTGAATACTAGAATACTAATTATACAAACATTGAGATGGGTTGTTATACTAGGTCATGACAATACGTAATCTCCTGTGACACATCTTCTAGTTAGTAAATTTACTGGTAAATTTTAGGAATGGCCAGCTAAAATATTTCTTTTTGAATTACCAAAGCCAATGGCTTATCATAAAGGGTAATAGCTGGGGACATATCTTTATGATATTACACTCAGAAGTCTCAGATTGAGAAATTTGTTTGTTTTGGGGGTTTAGAAAGAAATGATGATACTTTTTTCCTATTGCAAACAGAAAAAAGAAATACACAAGAGAGACATAAATACATGGATAACTAAGGACAGGATTGTGATGCCCCTTTTTCACATTGAATTGTGTTTTATACCATACAATTGAAATCAATTGGATTGCTTGTGGTATATTGTACCCCACAATGTCATCTTCCACAGAATCATATTATGGTTGGGCTGGACCACGGGAGGTTAGCAAATCCAGCCTACTTGCTGAGGTTGGGCAAAGTAAACCTAGACTATGCCTAACAGATGTATGTCCAATCTGGTCTTTAAAAAATCTCTAATGATGGGGATTCAACAATCTATTCCAGAACTTAATTATGCTTATAGTTAGTAATTTTTTCCTAATAGTGAACTGAGTTCTCTCTTGCTGCAGATTAAGCCCTTTATTTCTTGTCCTAATGTCAGGGGAAGGAACTGATCACAGTAATAGCCCTGAACATATTTCAAGATTGATATCTGGTCTTTTCTCACCCTCCCCCACAGTCTTCTTTTCCAAAGACTAAATATTCCCAGCTTTTAGCTTTTCCTTATAAGTCAGGTTTTTAAAATCTTTTATAATTTCTGTTGCTTTCCTCTGGATTCTTTGATTTATCCATGTGCTCATTAAGGGGTAAATGATATTCCCACTGAAGTCAATAGCAAAACTCCTACACATGAAAGAGCACTTAGTTGGTGCCATGTGGGATTTAATATAACCAAACATCTCACAAGCTTTATATTACCAAAAAGACAAGGATAGGGAAGCTCTTATTAATATATATCCCAGTCTACTAAAATTTTATTCTAGAGTATAAGAAAAAGATTTCAAGTGTTTCTTTGTTAAAGTTTGATTTGTCTCCTTGTAGTAAAAGATGTATTCTGCTTTTGATTTCATGCCCTGTTATGGTTCTGTGCGTGCTATAAAGCATGAGGCAAGCTTTAGACCAAACTTCATTGATAGACCTATGTAACTACATGGACTTCACTGGAGTTCCTCCTGATTTACATCTGTGTGAGATCAGAATCAGGCTATCAGGCTGTAGAGGCTGCAGATTATTTCTCTCCTAGGTAGCCAGATGTTTTACATTTTTGCAGTACTTCTAGGTAGTTTTCTAAAATTGTGGATTCAATAGTCATTTTTCAGTTGTTCTAGGACTGAGGCAATCCAATACTTAACTCCTACCCCCCTCCTGCCTACTGTAATTCAGAGCCCCAAATTAGGCTCCTAGGCTTCTTGTGCATTGTAATAGGGGAGTTAGGTGCCTAGCAAAGGAATTCACTAAACTAGCTAGTAGGAAATGATGGGCAGAGGGATGCTAAGGCCTGTCCACAAATGTTAGGCATCCTTGTTCATCAAGGGTTTATATTTGTAAAACTTCTCCTGGAGGTAGGTGCTGAAGCTGATAGGAAGGAAGAGACCCACTCCATCCATTATTACCAAGAGCCATGGGTGGTGGATATAACAAGCAAGGGAAGGTAATGCCCTTGCTGCTTGCAGATTGGGGATTCATCCCCCAAAGTGAATATTTTAATTTATCATAGAACCATAGAGCTGGAAGAGACCTCAGAAGGTCATCAAGTCCAGCCCCCCTGCTCTAGGCAGGACCAATCCCAACTAAATCAACCCAGCCAGGGTTTTGTCAAGCCGAGACTTAAACACCTCTAGGGATGGAGACTCCACTACTTCCCTAGGTAACCCATTCCAGTGCTTCACCACCCTCCTAGTGAAATAGTTTTTCCTAATATCCAACCTGGACCTCTCCCACCACAACTTGAGACGATTGCTCCTTGTTCTGCCATCTGTCACTACTGAGAACAGCCTTTCTCCATCCTCTTTGGAACCTCCCTACAGGAAGTTGAAGGCTGCTATCAAATCCCTCTTCACTCTTCGCTTCTGCAGACTAAACAGACCCAACTCCCCTCAGCCTCTCCTCATAGGTCATATGCTCCAGCCCCCTAATCATTCTGGTTGCCCTTCGCTGGACCCTCTCCAATGCGTCCACATCCTTTTTGTAGTGGGGGGGCCCAGAACTGGACACAATACTCCAGATGTGGCCTCACCAGAGCCGAATAAAGGGGAATAATCACTTCTCTGGATCTGTTTGGCAATGCTCTTCCTAATGCACCCTAATATACCATTAGCCTTCTTGGCTACAAGGGCACACTGTTGACTCATATCCAGCTTCTCATCCACTGTAACCCCCAGGTCCTTTTCTGCAGAACTATTACTTAGCTGGTTAGTCCCCAGCCTGTAACAATGCTTGGGATTCTTCCATCCCAAGTGCAGGACTCTGCACTTGTCCTTGTTGAACCTCATCAGATTTCTTGTGGCCCAGTCCTCCAATTTGTCTAAGTCACTCTGGACCCTATCTCTGCCCTCAAGCGTATCTACTCTCCCCCCTAGCTTAGTGTCATCTTCAGACTTGCTGAGGGTGCAATCCATCCCCTCAACCAGGTCATTAATAAAGATATTGAACAAAACCGGTCCTAGAACCGAACCTTGGGGCACTCCGCTAGAAACCGACCGCCATCCTGACATTGAGCCGTTGATCACTACCCACTGGGCCCGGCCTTCTAGCCAGCTTTCTGTCCATCTTACCGTCCATTTATCCAATCCACATTCCCTTAATTTTCTGGCAAGAATATTGTGGGAGACCATATTAAAAGCCTTGCTAAAGTCAAGGTATATCACATCCACTGACTTTCCTATGTCCACAGAGCCAGTTACCTCATCATAGAAGCTAATCAGATTGGTCAGGCACGACTTTCCCTTTGTGAATCCATGCTGACTATTCCTGATAACTTTCCTC
This sequence comes from Rafetus swinhoei, assembly GCA_019425775.1. Taxonomy (NCBI): domain Eukaryota; kingdom Metazoa; phylum Chordata; order Testudines; family Trionychidae; genus Rafetus; species Rafetus swinhoei. The sequence continues at coordinate 73,858,648 of CM033449.1, read as the reverse complement.
TCTTCTAAGTGCCTCATAATGGATTCCTTAAGGATCCCTTCCATGATTTTTCCAGGAATGGAAGTAAGACTGACCAGCCTATAGTTCCCTGGATCGTCCTTCTTCCCTTTTTTGAAGATGGGCACTACATTTGCCTTTTTCCTATCATCTGGGATCTCTCCTGATCTCCATGACTTTTCAAAGATAATGGCCAAAGGCTCCTCAATGACTTAAAAGTGAAAATCCTTCCAACTTGCCAGAACTATTAGCATAACATTGAACCTGTGAAAGAACCAGTAAGGGGCAATGAAACCATTTAACAGGCATATGCCAACCCTGAATTTACTGACAAAACCATTGTGTATTACTATGTTTATAGGACTTTAGTTTAAAATTTGCTTTAAATATTTCATTAGTTTGCTGCTGACTTAAAAATCTCATCTCTAAAAAATCCTTGCATAGATATTTAGATGTACAGTCTGAGTATTCAGCTTTAGCCTTGAATGTTTGGATCTTCAGACATACAGGTTTTTTAAATAAATTCTTCAAAACACCACCCTTCTCTAAAATACACATTTCAATTTTAATTTTAATTAGTATCAAATTTTCTTCCAGATTCTTCCTGTCCTTTCTATCTATTCCTACTTTCCTCTTACCACTCTGTTGAAGAGAGCCCTTAAAAGGACAATATTCTTTTTCTTACAGGTAGCTGGACAAATGAGTTTCCGGTTTACTTTTGACAATTTGATGAACTAATTTTAAGAGGACCTTCCACCAATAAATGTCTTTATTTCTGTTATGCCTAAAATCTTTGGAAACATATTTTTAACATAAACATATAGTGACATTTCATTAACATGTCTTGTTATGAAAAGCACATTGAAGAAATTAGTGTTCCCTTTTTCTAAAATGCTCTAAACCACTCTGACTAATTTAAAATAATGTCTTTGTTTCAAAGACCTTAAATGTGAAGCAATCTGAAATGATCACTTTATGAAGGCTTAAGAGTATACTTAAAATATAAAATCAGCTTAAAAATACTTATGAGAAACTATAAAACAGAGAAGGGTTGCATCATATATCCTGTAATATTTAATGTTGTATTCAGCAAGGCAACTGACTTGCCCCTACTACAAAGTTTTTGCAAATAAACCTCTGACAAACTTCAGGGTATATCAAAATCCTGTGATTGACATTTTTTATTCCTAAATTTAGTGCTTTTAATTAGGTACATTCTGTGCATATCCAGTCTTCACAATCTGGCATGCAGTGGAAAACGTTCTCCATTTTCTTAGAAAGACATTTTAGAAGAGTCACCACTTTTGCTAGCCTGAGCAGAGGTAGCATGGTTACATCACGCAAGCTGAGAATCACATCCCTAGATCTAAGGGCAGAGGTAGCCTTAATATTTCCTCAGAAGTTAATCTTCCAGTTGCAGTAAACATAGTTTCAGGATACAGGCTTATCTGATGCTATTAGTTTTAGGCATGTTTGTCTAATTCTCTTAATGTTAAATCTTTTTTATATCACACAGGTGCTGTAAAATAGCCTTAAATTAAAAAATGAATGTAATATACAGGGATTGTCAGATTGATGTAAAATGGTCTTACTGTATGGAGAATCAGGCTGTTTTGTCACATGAAGACGACTTAATTCATCATTTTAAATAACAAATTCATCTGAATTTGTCAAATTCGCCACCTATTCACAGATAATTCACAAGCAACAATAAACTTAACCTGCCCAACCCAATTTTTAATAAACTATTCCTACCTCTTTACATCAGATTTTTTTCAGGACATGAAATGCTTGGTACAAAGGAATGTAAATAAAGATGTTGAACTTATGAAGGATTTGTGATATGGTACAAAGGTCTGGTACTTTGTGCTAACTGTTTGTATGGTTATTTCATTGGTTCTTAAAGGAGTGCAGTTATGGCATGCTAAGAATAAACTTCCAAAATTTCATTTATTCTGTGAATTAGTTATTTTATTAAGGCCAAAAACACCCTCAAAAAGAAGTGCAGCTGTGCCACACATATTGCCAGAAAATCTGACTAAAGATCTGATTGGACTTTTGAAAATGTTAGCAGAGGGTCCAAGAGTTCCTGGAACAGTATTAGGGTATGTCCTTAATTTCCCGCCGCGCTTCATTTGCATAATCACGTCCGGCCGCTATTTTGAAATACCCTATTTTGAGATAAAAACGCCGTGTAGACGTGGTTATTTTGAAAGAAACCCCTTCTTTCGAAATAACCATTAAACCTCATTTTTTAAGGAGTAAGGGTTATTTCAAAAGAAGGGGTATCTTTCAAAATAGACGTGTCTACATGGCGGTTTTTATCTTGAAATAGGGTATTTCGAAATAGTGGCCGGACGCGATTATGCAAATGAAGTGCAGGAAATTCAAATCCGCGCTTCATTTGCAATTTCGCTCAGCTGCATTTTCATTCCTCTCTTGAAAGAGGAATGCAGCGTAGACATACCCTTAATGTATAAATACATTGCTAGTAAGCCTTACTATGGCTATTATCCTGAGAGGAGACAATACTAACACATTGTTGCAACACATTCTACATCAGAACCATAATTGCTAGTAGAAAAATGCTGTATCGCACCACAGGAGCTGTGGAAGTTTTATGACTGAAATTATATTTATATATGTCACTGCTGTACTTGTGTCACAAGGAAAATAGATTATATTCCCCTAATCCATAGTTGCTGGAAACCAGAAAATAGTTCACATGTTTTTCTCTGCCTTTTTTATTTTCTTGATATTCCTGCAATGTCATTTAGTACCAGAAAAAAAAAAAAAGGATATCTCTACATGTGCTTAGAAAAAAAATCTTCCGTTTAAAAATCAAATAATGTAGCACTATAGAAATCATTGTAACAGATGATGAGGTTGCAGAATTCAGGATTGTTAGTACTTGGTGGTTGTGAGGTGTGCTTCTTAAAGAGAGTGCATTTTCATCTCCAGAGATAAGTCACTCCAGAGATAAGTCACTTTGACAATAGATCTACAGCCAATACATTCTCTACATATTTTTTTTCATCGTGAGGTAGACCAACAAAAAGCTAGACTTCAAGAGCATGATGAGTCCTAACCAACTCATGCCTCAGACAAAGGACTTACTGGACAAAGTTGTGTAAGTAGAAGAATGAGTTTGGGGATTTCTGTAATAACTTCAGTACTATTTCTTCAGTACTATTCCTGGTCTCAAATGCTCTCTTTCCTAAGGTATAAAGTTGGGGGAGTTTTTCCATATGGCCTCAAGTTCCCTTTTTAATTGTCATGGTAGTATTGGATTATGATAGTTCATATTTTAGAAGTAAATTCAGTGCTTTTGAAAGGTAAGTGATTGCTAACATTGGAAAGTGAAGTTCTTTATATATAAATGACATAACCTATTCTCATAGGGTGCGTGTAGACTACAGGTTGTTTTTTTTAAAGTGGCCTTTTTTCAAAAAAACTTCCCCTGCATCTAGACTGCTGCTGCGTTCTTTCAAAAGTAAATCGAAAGTAAATCGAAAGAACATGGCAGTTTTTTTGACCATGGAAAACCTCGTTTTACGAGGAAGAACGCCATTTTTCAAAAGTGCTCTTTCAAAAAAAGGCACTATGTAATGTAAACTGTGCTTTTTTGAAAGAGAGCATCCAGACTGATGATGCTAGCAGTCTCAAAAGAGTTTCAAAAGAGGCTAGCAGTCTAGACGTAGCCATAATGTTCCTACTTCCTCAGTATACTTCTAATATGGCATAGAACAATGACTGCTGGGGAGAGGTTAGTTCATTTTCCATGCGGGTTCATTCCTGAGCTTTCAGACTAAACTGCTAGCAATCACAAAAATTCTTAACAGAAGTGAGATCAAACTCACTTTTCCAAAGTTATCAAATGAATGCCAGATGGTCAGATGCAAAGCAGTGGCCTATAGATGAAGTATTCTGTTACCAAAGCATTTCATTCTTCCTGCTTCTTTTGGATACTTTTTCACATCATTTTATATTTAATTCTGATATATTAAGATGGAGAAAAGACTGGAACCAAAGCATAAGGTACATCGGATGAAGTATGGTTCCTTAAATGTAGGACTGTTTTACTGCCTATTTCCTCTTGTCACTAATGAGGGGTCATTGCGGACTGCTGTAAGTGAAAGAATATTTGGGGTTTGTATTTTCATCACTTTGGTAACTGAAAGGAACATTGCTGTAAGATGGTAGTATCTATAGAGGCAAAACTGAAAAAAATTGATTTCCTCAGATATTCCACTTCCCGTTTCTCTTTACTAATCTAGAAAGGTGAAAACTGCATTTGGAAGTAGAGTATAGTACTGAAGTGAGAGATGAGGTAGCTGAAAATGAAGCCAGTATGGATGTACTGTAGCTCTTTCATTTCCCATGATTTCCTCAGCCTCAGTTGTATAAACATGGCTCAGGAATGAAGTATAATTATTTCAGTGCTGCAAGGAGCAACCAAAAATCAAATTACCATGGGAGTTTCACACTGTAAAATAGATTGCAGTCATTTACATTTGCATCCGCATGGAATCATTGTCAAACATCATATTTTATCAATGAGCTACATTCTGTACAACAATATTTGTGACCTATCTAGCAGCATACATCAGATGGTACCAGTTAGATGCAAGTGCTGACCAAGTAGCTTCTGTGCCAATAATAGCGGTAACATGGCAAATAAAGGAAATGAAAAGTCTTAATTGTAACTAATAGCAATGCTGTTATAGTCAACAGGTTTCTGGCCAGTGCTCTCTGCAATGACTCATGCCTTCACAATGCCAAACTCAGTTTGATACCTCTGAAATGTGAATTAACATAATGACCATCTGCATGTTAAGTGAACAAAATTACACATACTACATTAAGTTTCTAGGTCTGCATTCAGTGCATAAACTCTCATATTGCAACTTGGCCCTTCCTTGTGCATACTGGTTTACATTTTATACCATGGTAATATCTTTCATGCCATTATTACTGATTGTGTGTTTTTAAATAAATTCCACTTTAAAAAAATTAAAGTTTTGGCAAGAAAATTCATCTTGATTGTTGACTTACACTGTGCTGCAATTTTTCAACTCAGTTCCCATTTCACAGTTGCAGAACCCTGTTGGAGGCCTTTTCAGTATAGATAAAAGTACTCTGGACAGAATAAGACTAATTTTTTTTAGATAAATATTATCTGGATCATTTCAACTGTTTTCATCTTTATTGCCTACACTTAAACGACTGTAGCTACTTCACAGATGCTGCAACTGGATTTTTTTATATAGTTGCACCGCTTGTTGGATTTCAAAGTATTTCAGTACAAGACAGTTTGTTTCTGTAAAGATGATGCTTAAACTAGCTTTCTAAAAATATGGCATGAAATTTATACTATGCTCTGAATTTAACCTCAAGTCATTTTTTATTTGAAACAATTGTCTAACTCATTTTAGATACGGTATATAATAATATATGTTGATTCATGTAACATGAATGCATCATTTTTCTTTCTCATTATCAAGTGCTTTATATCAACAGTTTCAGTTTACAGACTAGAATAGCAGCTACAGCTGTTTCACAACCTCTATATAGATGTCTGCAACCCTTGATTTGAAAAGATATAGGCCCCGTTCTTCCATATTCATCTTCCATTGACTCTCTGTAACAATTGAAAGGCAGCAAAGTTCCCAATTCTGGGACATGTTAGTAGTAAAGAATCCCTGTGCAGCTGTAGAAGGTTTGGATGGTCCAGAGACACAAGTTTAAATGTTACCCCTAGAGTCCACTCCTAACCTATCTTCTGTTTAAATCACTTTAATTCTGTGTCCTCTCACTGAAATGGCATAGAACCTATTTTCTTTATTCCATTCAACATTATATATATGCCAATAAATTCTCCATTTAACATCTGTTAGTCAAATCATTCTCAGACATAGAAGATCCTGCACAGAAGTTAAGAAACAGAAGTTATTCTCACGGAGTTTCCTCTGAATTTTCTTGAAATTTCCTCGGAAAAATATTTTTTGGGGGGGTGGAAAGGGAGGGCAGGAAGATTAACTTTTTTCCCCCAAACCCATTCTCTCCCCTTCCACACAAAACCTTGGGGAACTTGAACTCCCAAAATCCAAGAATCCTCAAATCTTGAAATCTCTCAGAGACCAGGGTCATGCATATAGAGGCCCTGTAGCTCCAAACTGGTCTTAGGCCTGTGTAGATTTCCCCTGCCATCCTCTCAGCATGGCTCACTTTTCCTGATTATTTCAATATCTTATACATGTGAGTTCTGAAGTTCTTCCGGAGCCTGACGATGCCCAGGTCAGTGCCACCCCAGAAGATGGGCTCCAAGCAATCATCAACATTTTTGCCATAGCCTACCGCCAGTTGGGATTGGCCCTCAATGCACGAAAGACAAAGGTTCTCTTTCAGTCAACACCCATCGTATCATTATCCGAACTAACCATCATGGCAGACAACCAAGTTCTGGAGAAAGTCAACCGCTTCCCCTATCTCGGAAGCTATCTTTCCAGCAATGCTGATATTGATGATGAAATCCACCACTGAATCTCCAGTGCCAGTGCAGCTTATGAACATTTACAGAGGCGAGTCTTCGATGACTGTGATATCAAGATGCAGACCAAGATTGATGTCTATAATGCCATAGTCATCCCAACATTGTTATATGGAGCTGAAGACTGGATTCCCTATAGACTACATATTAAAGTTCTGGAGAAATTCCACCAAAGGTACCTGAGGAGAATATTGGGCATCGTGTGGCAGGACAGATGGATCAACATTACTGTCCTCGCAAGGGGTTTGGTTCCAACTAATGCATGCCGGCTCGCACTTTCACTTTCGAAACAGCTGGTATTCGGAGTAATGCGCTGGCGAGATCATGCTAATGAAGCTCAGGATATTTAAATCCCCGCTTCATTGACTATTTCGAATGCCTGCATTTGCATCCCTAGTTTGAACTAGGGTACAAGTGTAGACATACCCTAGGACAGGGTTATATCAAAATAACTCCCTAGAGTAGACCAGGGCAAGCAGCCTCTCATGATCCACCGTGCCAAAAGATGGTGAAAGTTCTAGAAGAAGTAATGAACTAATATTCACATTTGGCCATTATTCATGAGGAGATGACCTCATTATAGCTATGCTGTGCGTTCAGGACCAGACTGAGGGGTGAGTGAGCCGGGCAGCTGCCCGGGGCGCCAACTGATGGGGGGCGCCTGATGGCAGCTATAAGGGGCGCACGGCGTCCCTTATAGCTGCATTAGGCTGGTGCCGCGTGCCCGGCTCCCACAGCGCCGGCCAGCAGCGCCCTTCCCCCCACAGCCGCGGGGCCCTGCACAGCCCGGTGCGCCTGCCAGCAGCGGTGGCCATGCCAGGCTGCACAGTGCATGTGCCGTGTGCTCCAGGGGCGGGCCCCGGGCTGCGCACCAGCGGCCGTGGTCAGGCCGTGCATGCGCCGTGTGCCCCGGGGGTGGGCCCACGCATGCGCTGTGCGCCCTGGGGCGGGCTCGCGCACCTTAAGGAGGGTGGGCCGCGCCCCACGGGCGGGCCCGCGCCCCACGGGCGGGCCCGCGCATGTGCCATGTGCCCAGGGACGGCGCCACGCGCCCACGCCCGGGGCGCCAAAATGGCTCGGGCTGGCCCTGTGTGCGTCACTCCTTGGTCTGAAAGTTAATTAGAAAAATCCACAACATTCAAAATGTCTAGCTGGTGGTAGAGTTCTCCTGTTATCCTTTTGCCTACAACCTTACCAAAAACAAAAAGGAAAAGAGAAAAAGAGAGAGGGCTGAGATCAGGTGGTAGTTTTACAAGATTGCTTTTGCCAAATGTTATCTTGTTAATGGTGTCAGGTAGCTTCCATTCACTCAGGGAGGTATTTATATTTATGGAAAGATTAACAGAGTTCTTCCTTCTGGTCATTCTAAGCCATGTTATTAGGTCCCCTCTCAATCATCTCTTCTCCAAATTAAACAAACCCATTTTTTAAATCTTCCCTCTCAGACCATGTTTTCTAGACCTTTAATCATTTTTGTTGTTCTTCTGTGGAATTTATCCAGTTTGTCTACCTTTTTCCTGAAATGTGCTGCCTCAATAATCCAACTGATGCCTAATAAGTGTGGAGTTCAGTGGAAGAATTATCTCTTGTGTCTTGCTTTCAACACTCCTGTTAATGCATCCCAAAATTATGTGGGTTTTTTCTGCAACAGTTTTCTACTGTTGATTCATATTTAGTTTGGAATCAACTATGACTCCCAGATCCATTTCTGCAGTATTCATTCCTAAGCAATCATTTCCCATTTTATATGTGTGTAACTGATTATTCTTTCCTAAGTGGCATACTTTGCATTTGTCCTTACATGCCCACTTACAACCCTACACAATCCTGTCAACAAGAAATTATATAATGGCACAGCTTCTTTCCCCAGTTTCAGATAACATCTATAGAATTACTACTGGGACAGCTGTTCAATGCATAGCTACATTATACAACAGACTCTGCTAATAATTTCTTGTGACATGTTTGCAAAGTTAAGCAGTCTGCTTTTAGGCCACAGGAGACCAAAGGGCATCCTTCTTTGGATAATTTGCATTTAGTAATTTGAAAGGATGCAAAGGTCTAAGTATTTGCTTTATTCTTTTGCATGCTTGAAACATTTCAAGGGAATTTCCAGATGTGAACATTTTAAAACACAGAGAGCACACATTACATGTAAGTGGCTTAAATACTCTCAAAACCATTATGAAATTTCCATGTTGCAGTGTAGGGAAAAGGTTAAAAATTAAAGTTATGATTAAAGGACCCCTGTCAAAATCCTGCAGGTTCATGTTCCCCTGAATCAGGATATATCACCCGTTTGATCTCTGACAAGAAAGGAGAGACTAAGACTGTAAGATGAACTCTCACAGATGTTTATTAAATAACAGGCAAAACAGCTTGATGGTTTAGTGTTTGTCAAGCATAAACCCCAGAATCCCTTTTCCTCACAGATGATAATTAAAATGTACTATACTTTACAGGGGAGTTCCCTCTGATTGCCAAGTACTGACAGTCTAGAAATTGGGATTGTCCCTATAAAATTGGGACATCTACTCACCCTGCTTGAGGGGCAAATCACTGAGGGAACTGGGTCATTATGGAGGTTCTAGGCATTAACAAAGGTGGTCCTGGTCTCCTATATAGATTGGAGGGTGGACCCCGGGAACTTTCTGCAGGGGTTAGTACTCTTTTCCTCTTCTCCTGATGATGCACAGGAGGAATCTCCATAACGGTTTCTCTCAGGGATTGCTTTAACCAGATTTTCTCCCTTTGGTTATTATCTAGGATTGATCTGATCCTTTGTGTTTTACTTCAGACTCAAGTAGCTTCATTTGTCATTACTATCCCAGACCTCTGTGACCTCTGAAGCACCTGCATTTCTCCTACAGCACAATTTAGTTCAAAAATCAACTGCTAGCACACGGTGTTCAAATTAGTTACGGACAAATGTGAACCTCAGTTCAAAAAGGGCAGATATGATTTGAATTGACAAAACCCTTTTATTGTTACAGATCTGCTCCCCTAAGCCTGAACTACATTAGAGTTCAAAGGCACGTGATTTCTGGATGGTATTAATGAAAGAAATTGAATTACATCTATGTAGTCATTTTCAGACTGAATTTCACAATATGAATTGTGATTCTTTAACATCAGCAAGGTCACTAATGTCTGAAGTCACCCTTATAAACTAAGAATCACTCATTTCCTTTTCTTAAAATCATTCTGACTGAGAAAAGCTTTTATGTTGTTTTTATTCCTAAAAGGTTATTGCAAAAATGTGGTTATCATCATCTGATATATATAATTAGACAGAAAGGCCAGTCAGTGTTCTTAATGGAAAAAGATAAGAGTTTATTGGCACTGAAGTGGATTCTTGTACTTTGTTTACAGTAGGATAGTAAAAGCAGTTTCCAGAAGAAAGAGCTTCCATAGACTGTCAAGAACGCTGCCTTCTTCTAAATGTGTCACAAACCAGTGAGACTGACTGCTAAAATAGTCAAATTCCTATGGTAGCTGGGACAGAGTACGTCTTAATAATCTCAGAGGAATTGATAAAGAGTTAAATGAATGGAAAGGTGTCAAATGTTAAGCTTTCTTCCCCTTCAAATTCTTTACCAGGAAATGTCTCTTAAATATTGTCAGAAGGATTTCTTCTGTAGCATCTTTGCCCTGCTAGCTCACCTGTTTCCACCAAACTCTAATATACTAGCACATTATAGTTTTACTTACACACACAGTCAGTATTAAAAAATAGCAGTTTCCACTAATTATTACATAGTGGCATCTGACATTAAGTTTTATCCCCCACATACAATAGGAAGAACCTGTTATAATTGTTGGCAAATGCTATCTTTCAAAAAATGGCTTCTATTTCAGATATTTTAGATATATGACAGTCCTAGCCATGTGATACAATTGCAGGGCCACATGAGAGTTTACAGAACTGTGTGCATGATAAACGTCATTCAATCAGTTTAGATCACCTTTCTTGAACTTTGCCCTTTATCCATCCATGTTTTGCTTCTAACATTCCTAATATCTGAACATCTATAAACAACCTGCCATTAAAATGGAACAAAAAGCCAGAGAGAGGCATTTCTGTTTTTTTCCTCCAAGTGTAGATTGTTCAGGTTTAAGATGGGCTCTAGGCAATATGCAGCCCATGATCATAAAGGCTAGGGAGCTGAGAACATTCAGAAATTGATATTTCATTACAAACTGTTTCCAGTTTGAAAACTAATTGGATCCATGCGTTCTTGTTGATATAAATCAACCCCTTTTTCCTATTCCATGATTGTTATTTAATTAATAAGCATCAAATCTTAAAGCATCTACTCCAGGAAAAATTAACTGGATGCATACAGTCTTGAATAAGCAAAGAGGATCTGAAGACTGAAATGGGTAGCCGTTTAGGAAGGTACAGCAAAGAAAAACAATTAGGGAATTTTAGAAATTCTTCAACTGTTACTTCCCTGAGCCAAATAGGATTCATCAGGGGACCCATTCATTGAATAATGAGGCCACTATCAGACAGTGCAGAGGGCGAACTGAATTTTCTTTTGTCACAATCATACTAAATATTTGAATGTGCATACCAGAGCCTAACTCTGATGACTGGCTTTTTTACTGCCTCTTTGTAAAAGATTTTTGGAAACCCCATACCCTGTCATTTCTTTGTTGTCCCCTACCAAATAAAATATGCCAGCGCTCCAATGTATGAGCTTATATTTTACTGGGAATATTCATGTAAAGGAAACTTGATTGCTTGACTACCTGCAGGAAGCAAACACAAGAGATGCGCATGCAGTGCACCACTATTAATGTTAAGGAATGGGCACGTACGATTGCCCATGATTGCCCCATCTTACTAGCCTAGGCTTATTCCTCATCCCTGGATTAACAGTTTCCTGCACCTCTCCATAATCCCATTTGATTCAAAACATTTAAATCAATTAACATCAGTGAAGTAGGTAAAAGATTTAGGCATGTGAATTTTAAACACAGAAGGCCAGATCCTCAGGCATGCCAGTCTACCAGGGAGGAGCAATGTGTGCATTAGGGAGAACACATGGGGCTAGCCCAATGTGCAATCAAAATCAACATATTCCAACTTACCACACCTAACTTCCACAGTTGATTCCTATTTTAATTAGAATACTGAAATGGTACTGCATAGTAACTGAGGGCCACATCCTCATCTAATATATAAAGGAGAATGTCTGTATGTTTGTGCTCTAATAACTTGGACACTGTAAGAGCTACCACAACCAAACTTTGCATGGGATAACCTTTCATCCAGGAGAAGGTTTTAAGGTAGTGTGGGAGGGAAGAGATGAGAGACAGACGCCTTTCCCTGGTGCTGCACAGAGCTTGGAAGTGCAGGGAGAAGCAGCTTCCCGGGGGAAGCGGCAGGGCCAGTCGCTCACTAAGGCCGGCAGAGGGACAAGGAAGCAGAGGGCAGGCTCGGGCGCAGGTGGCAGGTGCGCAGCTTTCTTCCTCCTCCCTCCCCTCAGGCTCCTCGCCTCAGTTATATCAACTGTCAACTTATATTTCAACAATGTATACTGACAAAGCACAAGGACAGTCACTTAAAGTAGTTGGAATTGATTTGGAGACATCTTGCTTTTCACATGGACAATTCTATGTTGCATGTTCAAGAGTTGGAAGTGGAAAAAATTTGTACATATTTGTTACATATGAAACAAAAAATATAGTTTACAATAAAGTTTTTGATGATAACATGTAAAATTGGTTGTCTTATACTTTTTTTATATATATATTTTAATCCCTATAGAACTCAGTGCAACTTTTCTACCATTCAAAAAACGATAATGGACTACTGTTTTTCTAAATTTTGTTCCTCCACTTTCCCGAGCAATGCCGGGTAACTCCCGCTAGTCTGCTATAAAGGGACACAGCTCCATTGACTTCAGTTTACACCAACTGATAATCAAAGCCTGAACTTGTGTCTCTAACTCATATGACTAGCTCCACTGAAATCAAGAGGATTGCTTATGTAAGTAAAGAACAAAAGATTAGCAACTTAGATGGTAAGAATCTCAGTGTGTGTGTGCTTTTTAAAAAGATTTTATTTGTCTTCAAAGTATCATAGACTCTTTTTGGCACTCTAGCAATGGTTAATAAACAGAATTCAGAAATGCACCTGGAACATTTCAGTTACTAATATTTCCTTTCTCTCACCTTTTTTATGTCTTGTCCAGTTAGATAGTGAACTCTTCATGGCACATAGTGCTCTTCTACACACTGGGTTCTGCATCACAGCTGTGATATTTTATTACAAATAAATAGAGACTAAAATAAATAGTTTCCTGAAAAACTTTCATTATTATTGAAACTTTTGATAAGTGGGAAGTGCGGAACTCACTACAGATGGTAAATGTCTTGTCCAATTAGGATACAAATTATTATGCTTTAGTCACTCAAGCCCTAAAAGAATGTACAAGGACAGATGTGCATCAAAATTTTAAATTGTCATTTTAGGGTTATAAATAACTAGAAGATTTACTTGGCATTACTTGGGTCCATAACTCAATTAATTGTTTTAAATAGAAGGAAAATATACATGCTTTATTGAAATGAGTATATTTTTCAGAATTACAGTTATTTTTATGAAGTTAATTTCAGTAAAAAATTTAAATGGGAATTTTATAAAGTGTGGGTTTTTTCTTCATCCCTATAAACTTATATAATTTGATATGTTTTTTAAAAAAAAAAAAAGGGCTAGAGTCAATTTGGTTTCCAATAACATTGTATTTTAGTTTTCAAACCTTAGCTGTGCTAAAATAGAGCACTACTCCAAATTTCTCCATTCAATCTTTTTTCGGTAAGATTGATTGACAAGCTATCCTATTCCAGGTTCATCCTATTTTTCTGGCTCATCTTGGTTCAGTCTCTTTCAACATTTGCTCAGTTAAGTCAATTTTGAGGACTATACTTGGTTTGCTGATTCTATCTTGTTTCTATTTGTTTTTTATGAGAAGCAATCCCATTCCAGGCACATCCCATTTCCTGGCACAACCAAACCCTTACCTTGCTCTATGTTATAAGAGGAAATTGTATACCAAAATTGGTGGTCTGATTTCTTGGGGCATGTCTACACAGCAGCGTTATTTCGAAATAATGTCAAGATGGAGGACTTCTTACTCCAACTCCTGTAACCCTCATTTCACAAGGAGTAAGGGAAGTCAAAGGTAGAGTGTTCTTCCTTCGACTTCCTGCTGTGCAGACAGCGCCAAAAGCCAAATTAAGCTATTTTGACTTCAGCTATGCAATTGATGTAGCTGAAGATGTGTATCTTACTTTGAAATTTACTCTGCTGTGTAGACATACCCTTACTGTTTAGTAGGAGTTCTTGCTCAAACAGACAAAATATAGAGTAGAAGATTAGGGTCACAGTCCCTCCAGCCCACTAGTCCAGAATTTGAGAAGCAGCTATCAGGGAGCCAGTTAGAGCACAGATTCTGCATTCTGCACAGCTCTAAACCTGATACTTCTCTCAGCACAGGTTAGGAGAGTTATGCTAGATGGCAATAATTATTCACCCACCGGCAATTGCTGGAGCACATTGGTGCTCTAGCCATGCTTCCTAATCCAGCAAACCCCTTATGCTGGTGCTGTGATGAGGACATATTATACCTGTGCCAGCTTTATGCCACTAATCCCTGGTATACCCTAGGGAGTTATTTCAAAATAACTCCTTATTTTGAAATAAGAAGCAGAGTGTCCACACTACCACACCTGTTATTTTGAAATAAGGGGCTGGTTATTTTGAAATGATAACTCCTGCTTTCCACAAGGAATAACACTTATTTTGGAAAGTTATTTCAATATAACGGTAGTGTGGATGCTCCACTGCTGCTATTTTGAAATAACTACACCCCAGAGTCATTCAAAGGAATTACTCCCAGTGCTTCGTGGGGTTCTAAGTCTTGTTTTTCAAAAGATAGCAACAAATGGAGTTCCATGACTGGCTGACCATAATTATCATTTTTGGTTCTTTTCATTACATTCATTAAAGGGTATTAATTCATTGTTGCAAATAGTGCTAACCTGCACTATGCTCTTTAATATTTAAAAAGTCCCTTCATATTGTGTTTCTAAAATTATGGTAATAAAAAATCATTACAATTAATACAGATACTGTGGATTTTTATGAATGTGTTTTTTTAGTTCAAAAGGGAAAAGTGAATGCTTGAATCTGGATCAGAGAGATCTGCAGAATTATTAACAGTAGCAATCCCATGAATAGAAATATTTATTATTCTGTTTCTGTTCTGAGTCCACCTCCCCATTTTTCTCAGTCTTTTAACCCCCCTCTCACACACATTTCTGTGCACTACATAGGTAACATGGGTTAGATTTGCATTTGGATAAATGCTAAATGAAGTTTAGTATTAATGTGGAGTGGCAACATACTTAGATTTTATGTGAAAGACCACTAGAATAGGCCATACGTTCATTATTGGGTTAGACAGCTGTCAGCCGATGGTCAGGGCAGTGAGTGGTGTGTGTGTGTGTATTATACACCCGAGACTTCAACTGCCAGGACCGGGGTCCCTTAGCAGTGGGCAACCTGGAGGAGGTTGACGGGCGCCCCAATAAGTTTACAGGGAGAGCTTATAACACCTCAGATTTTAGCTGCTAGAATCCAGAAATCCCTTCGCAGCGGGCAGCCTGGGGAGGCTGAGAGGTGCCCCAATGGATCTGTCACCTGGGAGTGACACAAATCCAAACGCCCAAGCTCTCCCTGTATCTGTCCCTTTTTGACCGGCTGAAGTTCTTTTAAATTGTGCTTGGTTCTGTTACAGCAACTGAAGGAGTCAGGTTAAAGCTTAAACAGTTACTATTTTATTGTTACAGGGTAAACTTCGCTGTTAAATGCTACTGCTGTGTTACAGATAACACAGCCACTACAAAAGGACAGGACAGAAATTACACTTAAAACAAAAGTCACTTACAGGTACCATGAAACCCTTTTGGTTCTCTGAGCTCTTATTAAATGCATGCAAAATAGACACCTAGCAGGTATATATTCTCACCCCTGCGTTCCAGACTTGGCGTGGCCAGCGTCTTTCTCTCAATCCCTCGGGAAGAAGTAGGGCGAGGTTGGGCGTCCCACAGACCTTGGGAGACAATCAATACCTGCCAGCAGGTATAGATGATTGGAGCTCAAATGGGGTGGGCTACTAAACCCCTCTTTATACCCCTTGGGTCACGTAGGCTTCTTCCTGGTCTCAAGTGGCCAATTAGGAAAAATGGCTTTGAATGCCAAGTTTCCCACGAAGGGTGCAAAGCATAATTCACACCTGGGAAAATGCAGACAATGGGCACTTCTAGTATGTGATGGGTGAAGATTCCTCTCCTGGGACAGTGCAGGCGTGTCAATTACTGGTACTAGCCATCAGGCGACGGAGGCTCGGTCGTCAGCTAGCCCATTTACTGTCTGGTTTCTGTTTATGGTAGAGTCAGGGATAGGCAGCACACCTGCGTTCCCAGGGCATCAAAGGCTGACTGCCTTTCTCTTGCTCTCGGGGAACAAGATGGGGTTCATGTCTGGCTACAACAGCATGTGAATACCATTTCACTTGCTTACTGTCACAGGGTATGTCTACACTACAGGGTTATTTCAAAATATCTTATTTCAAAATAGTTATTTTGAAATAGCTTATTTTGAAATAATGTGTCTACACACAAAATGCATTTCGAAATAGCATTTTGCTATTTCAAAATAGCACGTCCACACTGAGTGGACTCTGAATCGCATTTAAGGCTGGCTGGAACCAGTTCCGGCAGGGCACCAGGTCAGGTCTTACTGTGTGGGACTGCTGCCTGAGGCTAACTGAGGTCTATGCTTAAGGGGACCACCCTGGACAGCCAGTTCTCAGCTTTCCCTGCTTGCTTGTCTCCCTCGATGAGGGACAGCAAGCATTTTGTCTCTGCGTGCTCTGGTTGCCCTCACTCGGGACACCACAGCACTCTGCAACATGGAGCCAGAGCTGCCCCTGGGCACTCTGGTGCTTCTCTTGGATGCGTTGCTGCGAGCCTGGCTGCACTTTCTGCAGGCTGCCATCTGGGAGGTCAATCGGGGGGCTGTCAGTATCCAGGAGGCCCTCTAGGAGAGCTTCCACCCTGAGGAGCACTAAGAGCCTCCCTGGTCTGCCCCCTGGGGACTTGTGCCTCATTCCTCCCTCACGTCCTTCCAGAGATCATGGACGTTGGGCGCATCCTCCCCAAACCTGAATAAGGTCCATGATCTCCACCCTGGACCAGGAAGGCGCCCGCCTTCTCCGGGCCCTGGAAGGCTCCTGGGAGCTGGCAGACTGCTCCTGGGGAGTGGTGGAGGGCTGGCTGCCAGTGGCTTGCTGGCTAATGTTTTGGGGCCACTGGGTCAGGGGCAGTGACTGCTGGCTCTGGGCTGGCAGGCTTGGAGCTGGCACAGGCGCTGTGGCCAGAGTCAACCCTTTAAGGGCTCCGGGAAGGGGGGGAAGGAGAGAAGTGTTCTTGGTTGAGGCCAGAGTGGCCACCAGGGCACCCTGGGAAGGCTGGAGATCCCCTATTTTGAAATAAGTGTCTACACAGCACTTATTTCAAAATAGCTATTTTGAATTTGGTGTTATTCCTCATGGAATGAGGTTTACCAAATTCAAAATTAGTGCTCCGCTATTTCGAATTTATTTATTTAGCGGCTGTGTAGACGCTAGGAAAGTTATTTCGAAATAAGGGCTGTGTGACGGACCCAGCACGGTCCGCACTGTGCCGGGCCGGGGGAGTACCCCCACCCTGGCAAGGGGAAGGCGGACGGCCGACCCGGGCAGCCGGGAAAACCCCGGAGCGGCGGCGAGCCGACGCGGGGAGACGCGCTCGGCCCCGCGCCGGGGGAGGCGGGGCCAGACCCGGCTGCGGGAGGCACGCCGCAGAAGCGGTGAACGCGCCGGCTACGCCGGCCCCCGCAGGGCAGGGGGCGGAGCCCACAGCCCCGACCCTTACGTGGTGGGGCGGGGAGACGCCGGGGGGGCGGGGCAGGCGTCCCTGGCGTCCAGAACCGGGCCCTTTGAAAAGGGGCCGGGAGAGTCAGCCAGGCGAGGAGGACGGCGCCGCAAGACGCACCTCCGGAGGGCGAACACCCCGCCTCGCTGGAGGGCAAGAGGGCTGGGGCCGGAGGCCCAAAGACACGAGCCGGGCGAAGCCGCCGACTCGAGCGGGGTGAGTAGCCCGGGCGAGCGACCCGGAAGCGAGGCAGGGTGCGGGGGGTGGAAGAAGCCCGGGGCAGGGCACTTCTGGCGCCCGTGGGCAGGTGCGTTACAGGGATAATCCCCACCTGCCGTGGAGGGAGTACAGGCATTACTCCCCTCCCACTTAGGGCCCCGGGCTGGGACCCGGTGGAGAGGGTGGGCCCGGGTCCCCCACACCCTCCCCTCGACTGCCATTCCGACCTTCGCCCGGTAGTTCCCGTGCAGGGGCAAGCCGCATCTAAGCGGGAGCCGGGCAACCTAGGCTGTGAGTGAACTCCTGACAGTCCTGACTCCCCACCCCACCTCGCTCCTTTTCCCCCATGGACCCATGGACCCTTGAGGGGGCCGGGCGGTGAGTTCGCTGAACCCCGGCACCCACATAGGGCCGGGTGATCGCACTCACATTCCGCGTCCGGGGAACCCGCCCCAAGACAGACGCTCACAGGACATAGACGGTGGGTCTGCTGAGCCCCCCTGCCCCGCCGGGAGGGGGCGCTCGCACCCAAAAATCCGTCACAGGCTGTTATTTCGAAATAACTTTGCTGTGTAGACATACCCACAGGGAATGAATGGACATATGTGAAAGGGTAATTAGTGATTAATGTTTCATTATATTTAGCAAAGTGAGAATGGGCCTTATTTCAATAGAAAAAAGTCTGCTGCCAACTCCTTCTCACATGGGCCTCTTATATGTTCTACTTATGACAGGGCAGCTGTTTGTGTTCACCAATGGATTTTGCAAGAAAATGTCCACTTTGGACTAGAATTTTCCACTATAACTTTCAAATAAAAATGTCACATTATTGGCTCATATAGTGCATAGTGAGCATGCTGGATTCTGATTGGACAAGAGCAGTCCAGAGATGGGACAAAAGAGAACACTGAACTCTACAAAAAACTAAAAAAACTAACTGTGAGAAAGTGAGAAGGGGTGAGAGAGAAGGCCATGCACCAACACCTCCCTTTGAAGTATCCTATTCTCTTCCCTGTAACAGCCATCCAGAGAAGGGGAGAGTGACCATCCTCTGAGCCAAATCTGAAGTCTACAACTGAGGGTACGTCTAGACTACATGCCTCTGGCGACAGAGGCATGTAGATTAGACTACCCGGCATAGGAAAATGAAGCGCGATTTAAATAATTGTCGCTTCATTTAAATTTACATGGCTGCCGGCGCTGAGCCGATCAGCTGTTTGTCGGCTCAGTGCGGTAGTCTGGACATTCGCGATGACATCAAAGGCATTTGTCGACCTCCCAGGTATGCATCCTGGGATGAGGCATACCTGGGAGGTCGACAAATGCCTTTGATGTCGACCGCGAACGCCCAGACTACCGCGCTGAGCCGACAAACAGCTGATCGCCCAGCGCAGCCATGTAATTTAAATGAAGCGGCGATTATTTAAATCGCGCTCATTTTCTATGCCGGGTAGTCTAATCTACATGCCTCTGTCGCCAGAGGCATGTAGTCTAGACGTACCCTGAGTGAAGAGAGGTCCATGTCCCTACATATAAAATGAGCTTAAGTGTTTTGCAAAGCCAGAATTTGTTCTTAACTAAACCTGTCACTTGAGTTAGACTCTATGATTTTGCATAGAAATCAGATGTCTGAATTCACCAATATTCCATTAGTGTGATCTTGTGTGTCAATAGCTTTTTTTTTTTCAGAGAGACTTTGGGGATTTTAGGGCCTATAAATTAGTATGAAATTATCTTGGGTTTTACCTTATTCTAAAGCTGGTAAGTGCCTGATTTAAAAATAATTTCTGATCTGTAGAAAAGAGAAAGACAATGTATCAGTGCAGGAAGGGGAATTAGCTAAGTAAACAGTTTAACAAAGGTTATATGTTCAGAAAAAGTAATGGCAGCACATCAGAACTGGAAACTAAAAGATGTCATGTTAGGAGTTATAATTCCTTAAAACAAAGATGATAGGTTCTGCTTTAGAAAACTTAATCCAACTGAGTAATAGAAAGGTGTGACACTTTATAAAAATGAAGTGGACTACACTAAAATTGTCACCACTGTTACACAACTACAAATTTTGTAAAAATACCCCACAAAAGGTTGTGATCTGCTGAACTATTTTGCTGAAATTTATATATTGTCAGTTGGTATGAAGTTATGAAATTTTACTGTATGCTTGTTATTAAGCATTTTGTGTCCCTCAGCAATGTACAGGTTTGGTTGGGATGTGCCTGGAATGGGATTGCTTCTCATAAAACTAAACAGAAAAGAGATAGAATCACCAGGCAGGCAAAAGGGATGCCTGGGTGCATTCCCCCATCCAGGATTGCCGCAGCCCCAAACCTCCCACACCCAGATGTTCTTTAGAGAGGGTGGGGACTGAAGCTGTCCCCCCCCCCAATTTATATGGGGACATTGCTGACTCTTCCCTTTTGTCAGTGAGGGGAAAGTGCATAGTTTGGTGCTTTACTCACTCTGGCTGGGGAGTAAAAGGGGCAGATGAGCTGTTCACTTGCTCCCTCACAGGGACAGGAAGGGCAAGAGCAAGCAGCTCTGGTATGACTCTTGGGGTGGAGGGATTCAGCCTTCCCACTGTCCCCCAAACATACATACACACAACCACACACACACTTTCCCTGCGCAGAGCCTCTCCTCACCCTCCAATGTTGACTGTATTATCAGATTTAAAATAAAATCTAATTTTTTGTATCTGATTCTATTTGCAGTCTTGATGGTGCTTTGTCATAAAAAGCAGTGCAGTCTTACTGAACAATCTCTGGGGTCTTGATGTAGGGGAAAATGTGAAGAGTGCAAGGGGATCACTTAGAGGTGGGTGGGTTTGGTGAACAGAGTACATCTGTATTTTTCAGCCCCTCTGCACTGTTTTAGATGGTGTGTAAAAGGTTATTTAAACAACTGGGCTATAACAGACTCTGGTACAGTTTTGTAATTTCTCTGAACTATCAAGGGGCCACAATGGGCCTGAAAAGGTGTTCTTTTGAATATTTCCCTTGTTTTCTTGTTTTTATTTCATTAGAAATTCAAATTTTTCTACCCAGGAAGACTCGGGTAACTAGAGAACTAGTGAAATTTGGACCTCACAAGAGGCAAGTGACAGCTGAGTAATTGATAAAGGAAGAAATAAAAAAAAAATAAAGATGTGATAATTCACAATATACTTACATAGAGTCCCCCAAGAAGTTCTTCAGCCACACCAAGTTTGACAGTCTAATTTTTAAGGTATGGGAAAAATAGTACATTAAGCATAGATGCACACACCAACCTTTTAGGTTATCTTTATACACCATAAAATAAAATAAAAATACAGCACAATAGTTTCAAAATCATTTCACTGAAGGAAAGCACCACTTATGTGGTGAAAAAGTTCTGTGTCATGTTCTTCCTCCCTTCTTGGTTGATTATGATTTTAAATCCTTGGTACATTAGCACTACCAGTAAAGCACAAACACAGTGGGCACCACAGAATTATTAGGATAATTAGAGAAGCTCTAAGTATGTACAATTGTAGATTATATATATATAATAGCTATATGTGTAGCCTGAAGTTAAATCTTCCCTTTTATTATAGTTACTATTCATTTGATAGACCATGGGATTAGGAATTTGTGGAAAATTATTTACATGGCAGATAGCATTGTGTTATGCTGTTTTTCACAGCTATTTATAACCTAGTAGAATTACTTGACTTATATGAGAAAGATGCAACTCATAATGTTGCTTGAAAAAAACCTGAACGTCATTTTTTATGGTTGTCCAAATTAAAATATGCACATTTACTTCTAAAGTAAATGCCATTACATGGTATTGCCCATTCCCTCTGTAGTACATTAGGAATATATAGTATATAGAATACTATAATATGACAATGCTAATCAAACATCAAATAGATGTTAATAGCTTAACGGATAATCATTGGCTAATATGATAAATGGCTGGTGCTCATGCTCCAAAATGCTAAGTGTGTCAAAATAATTACCAGTAGTTGAAAACCCATATAATCACATCCATCCTTAGAGATAAAATCTTTTTAAAAAAAGCTGAAAATGGATGACAACATAAACCGGATAGTAGTATAACCTGGGATCTTTGAAGCTTAGTATAGGAGCCTCTACACGGTGAACTCTTAGCCTAAGCTATAGAGGTCTCTTGTAATCTTATCTGTTGCTGTGGTCTATGTTGTTACCCACCAGCTCTGTGATTCTTGGGGAACCAGAACATGGTCACCTGTCAGCCTTGTGCTCTTGGGGAGCCAGGGAGTGACATTCATGGAAAACCATCCCCCCTCCCTCAGGCCTCTGCTAGAATCAAAGACAAAGCAATGAAAAGGCCGGCCGGGGAAGACACACCTAAACTGCTTCAGACAAGGGTGATACAATTAAGGAAACACCCCAGCCTCATTTGCATTAAAAATGGAACAGAGGGACATCTCATTAGCATACAGAATGGAGAGCAGCTCTTCCAAGGCAGGAACCACAGTGAACTATGGGACACCAAAAGCAGAGAAGCACTGCCTGATGGGAAATCCCTGCTCCAGATGCTAATGAACCCAGGCCTGCTCACACCCAAATTAGTCATATCAGACCAATTCTAGTAACGATCCTACTGACATCTAAAATACTGAAACTGCCTAGCTGCATTGTGAGCTCGTTCAAGGAACATCACCCATAACCAGGGGTGATCAGTCTCTATTGTCTCTCCTCTTTCTCTTTGAACTATCCCTATAAAAACGCCTATCCTTGCCCCAAGAAAAACTGTTCTGATACCTGGATTTAAACTGCATCAGTTCCATTGAGACTTCTTCATCTCCTGTCTGATCGTGCTGGGGGCTCTGTTCTGCTTGTCTCCTGCCCTCTGGACCCCCGGCTACCATCATCATCTGGAAACCCCAATCAGTGCCAGCTCCATGGAGTGGTGAGGTCTCTCTCTCTTTCTCTCTCTCTCTCTCCTCCCTCCCATCAACTACCTCTCTAAGCATAGCCTCCTGACCCTGCCCTATGTAAACTGTTATATGGTTACCTAACATTTGTAATCAGTTTCAATTTAGATTTAATATTGTAACTGTTAGATTTATTATTGTAACTTTTTGATATCTATTCACTACTCAGAAATAAATAACTTTCATTGTTAAGCTGGTTGCTTCTCTCTCTTTCTTTCTCTTTTGCTCACTCTTCCTTAAGGGGTGTTGTTTTGGCTTCCCCATTCGCTCTGCAACAATGCTTCTTGTACCAAAGCTAAAGATTCCTGTAGTGCCCAAAATCCTGTGGGGTTTGCTCATCGTGTGGTTTACCAGTGAATGACTGTGGTGTGAGAGTGGGGATAGGGGCTGCTGAACCTGGGGGCTTATGAGGATGGCAGCTTAAAGTGCTGTTTAATCCAGCCCACTGAGTCCAAAGGTACATGAGGGTGCAGTGTGGCATTGCTGTGAAACCCAGCCAGCTGAGTCCAGGGACGTATGAGGGGGTCAGCTTGTGAGTGCTGATTATCCAGTCCTCTCAGACGTGCTCTGTTAGTGGGTGTGAGTGTCTGTGTGTGTTGCTAAGGTGGTAACCCCATCCTGAGGAACCTAGTTCCTGCAGGAGAGCTCCAGTGGGAGGGGGAATTGGCAGCAGGGAGAATTCAGCTCCGTATGAGAGCACAAGTAAGCACAAACAGCACACTGATAGAATTGTTAACCTTCCCCCAGTCCCATAAGAGTAACCCTGATAAATGAGCATACCCCAGAGTATTGGGCAAATCTGGTAACAATGTGCCATTGCATGGGACAGTGAACCACACTGGGGCTATGTCTGTACTGCTTCCTTCTTGCACAAAAGCATATGCAAATGAAGCACGAATTAGCATATTGTCTCTTGCGCAAAAACGGGCCCTAATTAATTATGCAAATGAAGTGCAGCAATATGCTAATCTGTGCTTCATTTCCATAGGCTTTTGCACAAGAAGGAAGCAGTATAGACATAGCCTAGGTGTGTGGGTTACAGTAGCAGATCACAAATCCCATTAATGATTACAATTTGGTGATTTTTCTAAATAAAAAGGATCTTGGCTCTGTGTGTCTCTGTTTCCATCATTTCACATTTACTCGAAAGAATCTAGGCTTCAGAGTGATTATTGGGTTTTTGTGGTGGGGTTGTAGGGCGGTTGTGCTGTATTGGAAAAGTTTTGTGGACTTGTGCAGGTGGCAAATGAGGCATGTATATGTGGTGAAGAGGTATGTTCATTTGATAGTATTATATGTGCTAGCTGTGGAGATCTGTGGTAGTTGAGCTAAATAATTTGCCATCTATGTGGCTGCCTTAATACAACCAATTCTTACATACATACGAGCTGTAGAGTAAGGGTGGCAATTGATTGTTACCTCTGGTATCACAATGGTCTAGGACTGTTGCATGGGTGTGACTTGTCAAGCCAAAGTGGCTGAGATCTCAAAAACTGGATGACAATATACTGAATTCCAGTGATTGAACCTGATGATATTTTGAACTGAGAGCTCTAAAAAAATACTTGTAGCTATTTCTATTGTTTCACACACACGTTGTGTGTTTAAAAGCATTGACATTATTCCCCTGACTTTACAACTTTATGGAACAAAATTTTCAAACTAGGGGGCCATATCTGGGAAGGCTTGAATTTAATGGGAATTTTGTGGTCAGGACTCTGGAACATCAGACTAGTTATGAAGCTGTCTAAATATGGATTATGTTTAGATTTAGTTGCCTAGCTTTAGGCAGCCAAGTTGAAAATGCTGACATGTAAGTCATGAAAAGGGTAGCTCCAAGAGGACATTTGATCAGTAAGTTGCTGAAGAACTTAAATAGCCCCTAAAAGGATCTCAAAATTTCAGTAAGGTTGCATTAAAGCTCTTCTACCTGGATAAACAATGTAAACAAGACCCTCATAACCTGCTAATGCAGTTTAACAAAATTGTATGTTAAGGAGCAAGATATTTTCTTGCCTCATTCAGTGGTTCAGTACACAAAGACTGATCAAAGCACAGTGTCATATTATGAAGTTCTGTAACAAGCTAGATGATGAAGCCAAAATGGCACTGAAAACTGCTTGTTTCTCTAGTGATCTTAAAGCACCGAAAAACAAATAAAAGTCTATGTTTTCAAAACAGTAAATGCATCCACAGCCTCATTTGCAGAAGCAAGAATTAGTTGGGAAAAACTTGTCTATAGGGAGAACTCTGTAGCTTAAAAGAAAGAAGCTTTGAAAACAAGGAAGTTTGCCTTCCAGAAGATTCAGCTAATCAGCGCAATACGTTGGTTGAACAAATCCAGGGTGGAATAAAAAACTACTGCCCAGTTTACATTTTGGGCATTTACAACAAACCAAAGGTAACAAGACAGTCTACAAAAGTAGAATTGTGGGCTTCCATGCAACACAGAGAGGCCAGGTTATAAGGGTAAGATCTGATGCTCAAAAGGGACAAGCAAACTAAAAACTCTTTAAACAAGTTAGATGTCTTCAGGTAGCAGGGCCTGGTGAAATCTGTCTAGATGCTCAAGGAGCTGACTGAGCAGTAGCAATTATCTTCAAAAACTCATGGAAAAGGGCAAATATAGTGCCAATCAATAAAAAAGGGGAATGAAGATAGCATGGGGAATTAAAGATAAGTCAGTTTAACTTCTGAACCCAAAAAGATAATGGAGCAAATATTCAAGCAATCGGCTTACAAACATCTAAATGATAGAGTGATAAGTAACTGTCAACATGGATTTGTAAAGAACAAATGTTGTCAAACTAACCTAATAGCTTTCTTTGAAAGGGTAAAAAGTCTTGTGGGTGGGGGAAAGTAGGAGTTGTGGTATAGCTTGGCTTCAGTAAGGCTTCTGATACTGTCTTTATATGCCCATATCCTAAACAAACTAGATAAATATAGCCTAGATGGAAATACTATAGGGTAGGTAAATAACTGGTTGAAAAACCACTCCCAGGGTGGTTCACAGATAAGCTGGAAGGGGACATGGAGTAGGGCCCCACAGAGATTAATCCTGGCTCTCGTTCTGTTACGTATCTCATCAATTTAGATAACGTCAGAGAATACACTTATAAAATTTGTGGACTATACTAAGTTCAGAGGAATTGCGAGTGCTTTGGAGGATAGAATTACAATTCAAAATAATCAGGACAAACTAAGGTAAATAATTTGAAATTCAATATGGACCACTGCAAATACTTCCCTTAGGAGAAAACAATCAATTGCACACACACAAAATGAGAAATGACAGGTCAGGAAGGAGTACTGTGGAAAGGGAGCTAAGGATTATAATGAATCAGAAGTTAAATATGAGTTAACTATTGTTAAAAAAAAGCAAAATAATTCTGGGCTGTATTAGCAGAAGTTCTGTAGGTAAGCAAGACATGAGAAGTAATTCTGCTTTACTCTGTGCTGATTAGGCCTCAGCTGGAGCATTGTTTCCAGTTCTGGGTGCCACATTTCAGGAAAAATGTAGACAAATTAGAGAAAATTCATCGGAGAGCAACACATTTTTTCCAGACTTTAATCATGACCTATGAGGGAAGACTGAAAATATTGAGGCTACGTCTACACTGCAGATCTTCTGCAAAAACTTCTTGCACAAGAGCGTGTCCACACTACAAAAGCACATCACAAAAGCAATGTGCTTTTGTGCAAGAGAGCATCCAGACTGCATGGACACTCTCTCAAAAGAAAGCTCTGATTGCTATTTATATAATAGCCACCAGAGCACCTGTGCTTTTTTCGATTGGCTCTTTTTTGCGCAAAATCCCCCTGTTGCCTGTCCACACACACCTTTTTGCGAAAGAACTCTTGCGCAAAAAGGAGTTATTCCTCATAGAAAGAGGATTACCTACACCACAAAAACCTCTTTGTTCTTTTGATTCACTGTAAATTTACTTGTGCAAAAACGCACTTGAGGTGTGGATGTTCTGTGGGGTTTTGCGCAAAAACACTCGTTTTTGCTCAAAAACCCTGTACTGTAGATGTAGTCTGAGTGTGTTTACTGTGGGGGATAGAATACCTGTGGGGAGGGGGAACTGTTTTCAAGTATATAAAAGTTGTTATAAGGAGGAAGGTGGAAAAATTGTTCTTGTTTACTTCTGTGGATAGGTCAAGAAGCAATGGGCTTAAATTGCAGTAAGGGAGATTTAGGCTGGACCTTAGGAAAAACTTCCTATCTATCATGGTAGTTAAGCACTAGAACAAATTGGCTCGGGAGGTTACAGAATCTTCATCATGGGAAATTTTTACGATGAGGTCAGACAAATGCCCGTCAGGATCGTCTATATCTTGTGCAGTTCTGCCAAGTGCAGCAAATTGGACTAGATGACCTGTTGAGGTCCCTTCCAGTCCTAGATTTCTGATTTGGTAAGCTATAAAGATCATAGGTAGAATTTTCACCTAAGGAATGAGGAAAGATGAATACTTGGTTTGTTCTACATGACCCTTTCAGTGTGATTATTTCTGAAAAGGATGAGGAAAGTGTCATTATCCATGTTTCTTGGCATGACAAAATACCATATTTTTGTTACTGTGGATGTCCCAAAACATGATGGAGTTTCTTTAAATTTATTTTCATTTGAATGCTTTTTGTGAGAATTTTTCTGCTGTTAGGGACAAATAACTGTCTTAAATATTCATCTAGATGAATCTCATTCCTTCCAAGATCAATTACTGTATTCCCTATACTCCTCTGAATAATACATAACTGCACCAAATGTAATTCTTGTAATGTCGTCTGACTTCTTTATTCTAGTGCAAGATTTTATTTTTTACTTTAACAAATCATTATTTATATTAGTGAATATATTGTCTGAATCCCCCAGGAGTCTTTATAAAGAGCTCTGGCCTCTCTGACCACACACTTCTAGGCTTATCTGTTTCCACAGAAGCACATTAACATTCCCATGCAACGGTTTATAGACACCAATGTCTCAGCAGAAGTGTGGGTAGTTTTGAAAGCTGTTCTCTAAGGGATAAGTAGAGAATTTATTGCAACTGAATCTAGATTAAAAGAAATGGTTGATCAAGATGGCAGGTGTTCATCTCCAATCTTCTGTAAACTCAGCTAAGCTTTTTCTTTTCATTCCCATGAACTATAGTCCTGTACTTATTCACATTGCTATTCTTAGGATGTTCTGTTCTGTCTGATTCTTGGTGCAGCAACTCCTAATAACACAGTTATGCCTTGCTTTTATTCATGTTTTTCTTGGGAAGAGAAATCACCAAATGACCAACCTGTGTCCACAGTATCGAACAGGCCAATAT
Source organism: Rafetus swinhoei (assembly GCA_019425775.1). Taxonomy (NCBI): domain Eukaryota; kingdom Metazoa; phylum Chordata; order Testudines; family Trionychidae; genus Rafetus; species Rafetus swinhoei. The sequence continues at coordinate 73,830,632 of CM033449.1, read as the reverse complement.
TTTGTAGAAAAAAGTTACACATAGGATATCAACAACTCCATCTCCCTTTCATTTGTCTTAGCGACAGCAGAAGCAAGCTCAGATTCCTATCTATAAATTCTTTCTCTAAGGTAATACTTGCAGCTGCTCCAGTCTTGGAGTTGGGGGTGCTGACTTATCCAAATCCATGTTTGCTTAAATTAGAATCTTCCTTTAAAAATTATAAACTAAGCATTCAGTATGACTAGGAATGGTCCTAGTCACAGTTAGAGGAAGAGATTCCCCTCAAATTTTTAGATGATTGGGTGAGGAACTTGGATCTGTTGTTTTGGTATGGATCCATCCCTGAATACAGTATTTGAAAAGATAAGTGGAGATTCCAAGAGACCTTTTCTCTAGTATTAACAAAGAAAAATGTTACCAGAAGAAACACAGGACTTGATAGCAACTTTGTTAGAGACTAAGACAATTTTTGGTAACATTTTTTTGAAATCAGTGTCTACACAGTGCAATCAATTTTTTTGAAATCAGTGGAGTTATGCCAGAAGGGAACATGAACCAAAATTTGATCTACATCTTAACTTAGACAACATATTGCGCCAGCTTTTTCTGTTCAAGTGGGGCATGGTTTTTTCACTAATAAACCCAGTGCAGTCATTTACATTTGTGTCAAATGAGGGTGAAGCTACAAAATAAGAATGGCAGCATTTAAAACTTTTTTACCTAAACGTAAGGAATGATATCAGGTACAGAGCAGTGGAATTTCAGGCCCTACATGTCACACAAAGTTGGAAAGAAACTTAATTCTAGGTACCATAGAAATGAGTTCACATGTTTCCCTTCCCCTCTCAAGAAAACATAAAACCATTGGAACTTTTAAAACTAGGAGTTTATTGAACTGGAATGGAAGCTCCTGTCAGCTTTCCCACAAAAAATTATTACTTTTGGCAGAGTTAAAATGTATTTTTCAACATAATGGGGACCTGACAGAAATGTTTTGATTCCAGCTCAGTACAATAGCACTGTGTAGACACTCCTATTGGAAGATGAAGATTTTGGATCTGCTTTATAATTCTATTACACTAGACTTGCAGTTTTCTTATGAGCTTTGATAAATCCAGAAAAGTTTGTTTGACTGAACTTCAAAGACTTCTTGGAAATTTTCAGAGATGTGTGGCCAATGAAGCATTCCCTCCCTGCCCTCCCCTCTGCCCCCACCACATATTTCTGTAAACCCTGCTCTAACTACAACCTTATTTCGAAATAACCCCCCAAGTTTGAATTTATAAGCGGTGCGTCCACACTACCTAGCCTGTTATTTCAAAATAACAGGCTGCAGAATTTGGAATCTGTACTCCCACTTTTCATCATGAGTAACGCTAATTCTGAAATAGTAATTTTGAAATAATGGCGGTGTGGATGCTCCGGTGCCATTCATTTGAACTAATTACTCCCCAGTGCTTCCTGGGCCTCTAAGTTTGAGGTAGTACATCCACATTAACAGAGCCCACCTCAGACTCATTTTGATACTTCCCCATAGTGAGAGCACACTACTTCAAATTTGTTAAATTCAGAGCTTTTAGGTCAAATTTAGTAATTCTGAAATAGTTTCTTAGTGTATACATGGCCTAAGAGATATGTCTAGAACGTCTTGCCTTGGCCTTACTCAGTTAGGGTACGTCTACATTAATATCCTTATACAATGGAGGAGTACCAGTTAATTCGAGTTAAGGGGCTTTTCTCAGAGTACCGCGTCTATACGCGGCAAGTTAAATCGGGCTAGTCAATTTCCAAAATGGCGACCGGCCGCGACTATGCTAATCAAGCATGGGATATTTAAATCCCGTGCTTCATTAGCAACTTTGGTCACCTTTATTTGCCTCCCTAGTTACAGCCAGGGGGCAAGAGTAGACGTACCCTTAGATTCTGTGCACTTACACACATGATTACTATAAATTAGAACGGGGGTACTGTAATGTCATTTTTGGATCATAATTCAAAATGGACTTTTTACAGTATCATTCAATCAATGAAAAATCTGATAAGAGTATATGAGTGATGTAACTAAGAAGTATCCCTCTCTTTCATTAAGTATATTAGCTGGATTAAGTTGCTAAAGCCTTTTTAATATGTTCTTAGCAACACTGCTAAATACTCCTTGCTTTTGCTTGACTGATATTTGATATTATCGGTCCAACAAAATTTGCCTAGTCTCTGTGGTTTGTATTGAATCAGAGTAGGAAAATAAAGCACTAGGGCTGTTGTTCATTACTCACAATGACTTTTTTTAGATGTCTGAATAGGGGTTGCTAGCCACTGAAAAATTAGCACTAGAAGTCCAATTTGAGGCTCTTGCTTTTGAAAACATTGGGTAATTTTCTATTAAGTGTCAGCAAAAATGATCTCATAGACATACACTTGAGTTTCAAGCTGGATTAGCTGAAATTCAAAATTGAATTCAAAATTGAATGCCTTGTCAAATCTCTGCAGAGCTGTGTTGTAGCGCTACCATTAGCCCTCTTGTCCTCTGCCCATGGCATGTCCCCTCCCATGCTAGTTCACCAACTATGCTAGGGTTTGAGAGGGCCTGCTACAGCTGTCTTCCACAGAGCCTTCACTGACGGGGTTTACCCGCAAATGGTTCTGGAACTTTATGCCAGTCCGGCTCCTCTGCATGGTGTACATGGTCTAACACACAAATGATGATCTCCATGACTATGTTTCAAAATAGTCATCAAAGGGAATTTTAGCTGTTCAGCAGGTAGGGTATAGTGATCAGGAAAGATGCTTCCACAGGCTGCCAGTGAAGCGGGACCTTGCCAAAGACACAAGGGCACGAAGCCCCTAATCCTCATTTTGAGAAAAAGTCCCTCTATGGGGTGGAAGTTGATAGTTGCAGCACGTGTTGCTGCAGTGATAATAGTATGAGGCTGTGTGCCAATGGACTGGTGAGAACTTCCATCACACGTGCATATGCCTGGCACTCTACCCTGCCCCAGATTCACATTGGGGTATCTGTTATATTAGGTGATCTAAATGAAACCCCATTGGGTATGAGGCAAAAGAAGCTGTGCTAAGCTTCTCTCACCTAATGGCCACTTTTATGTTATTACCTATGGGAGAAATGCATAAGTGGTTAGGCTATTGACAGTGCATGAAATGTCAATAACTGGAGCTCTAAATCTGGAATTTCCTGCTTTCCACATCCATTACCAATTTATTCCTTGCTCAGCTGCCCCATGGCCCAGTGGGCTATTACTTCTTCGCATAATTTTTTCCTGTATTAAGACTTATGATACTGATCAGCTGTCCAGTAAAGATAACTACTGCGAGTCTTGTTAATAGCTCACTAGACCGAGGTTATATAGGAATTTAACTGATTTATCATTTATTACAGTGATAAAAAAATCCCATGAAAATGCAATCTATCAAATAGTCAAAGCAAGCAGTGCACAGTCACTGAGTGCTGGATAAAAACCAGCATCAATAATTAAATCAAAGATGGCTATCTGAAAATTTAACAGGTTGGATAATTTGCAGCTCCTTGTAAATGAACCCTTGATTAACATTTCCCAGTTAGTTGCCAAGAACATTTACAAGGTTCATTAAGGGAGGCCATTCAGAGTAAGAATATACTGATGAGCAAACTTGAAAGAGCAGCATAGACTTTCTCTGAAAATGTTACCTTGAAAAGAGCTGCCAACACAGATGGAATATTTCTGGCTGAAGTCTCTTTTGAAAAGGATACAGCTGTAGAATATTGTGGAACAACTCCCACCAATCACTTGCATAGAAGTATCTTATATCCTGTGTGTGTTTAACATCTGCAAGAGTTTGTTATATAATATCCATGCCTCAATAAAGGAGACAAACTAATACTGGAATCATTACTTTAACAGTAAACAAAGGAAAAGTAAGTGAAAATAGTGCCAAGTCTCTGAAGTTAGCTTTGCATATTTTTAAAAAGGATGATAAAACAATATATAATTTTATGTCTTAAATCAGCTGGTAATGAGACAGAGCAGAGCAATTTTTTAAAAGAAAAATTGACAAAACAGCTAAAGGTTAATGCATTTTCTAAACTTCAAACCTTGCACAGGCTGATTATTGCTCTCATTAAGGATTTTTCATCTGACCAGCTTTCTATTGATTACTAGCTGAATGTCAACTTTACATCCTGGACTTACACTTAGTTACAACAAAAATATAACCTTTTTCTTCTAGTTAAACTATAGGAAAATGCATTCTACATGCTTCTAGAAAAATACAAAGTCTCTGATATCATCTTTTAATTACATTCTGTGTCTTCTACAGCAGAGCTACACGTATTTAGTTTTAACACTATTCTCTCCATAATGACAGACATACCAAAAGTTTTAGTGTTTTCCTTAAAAAATGAACAGTCATGAGTATTTCAGTTTCCCCAATGGAATAAAGAATCAGATGGTGAATTGATTGAACAATAAGGCCCCATATTTCATGAGCAAAGATTTTTTTGGAAATGACCCTGTTAAAGGAGTCAAAATTATGACCATTAGTCTCCCCTGAGTAATATTTAAGTAATGAAACTTCCTTTGGTATTATGATTCACTTCATGAATGAAAGGGAAAGATCGCTTTCTTCACTTTATGTAACAACAAGATGAATTCCAAGAACTTGTTGAATCATCTGTGCCCTGCCATATTTCCCTAACAGGGGCCTCAAACACTGAACTGAAGAAACTGCATTTCATATATTCAGTTACTACTTTGGTGAGTCAAAATGTCCAAACCAAATATTTCTATTCTTTATACAATGGAAATGCACCTTCTACTGTTAGGCCATGTCTACACCAGAAAACTATTTTGAAATTACTAATTTTGATTTAAGAACTCCCGATTTAACAAATTTGAACTAGCATGTCCTCACTATGGGAACACATCAAAATCAGTCTGAGGCAGGCTCTATTAATGTGGACATGCTTACCTCAGATTTGGAGCCCAGGAAGTACTGGGGAGTAACTATTTCAAAACAGCAGCACTGGAGCATCCACACTGCCATTATTTCAAAATAACTATTTCAGAATTAGTGTTACTACTGATGGAAAGCAAGAGTACAGATTTCAAATTCTGTGGCCCGTTATTTTGAGATACCGAGCTTGGTAGAGTGGATGCTCCATTTATAAATTCAACCTTGGGGGTTATTTCAAAATAAAGTCCTAGTGTAGACCACAGCTTAGATATTATCAAGGCAGTTTTAGCATTTATACCTGAAATGTGCTGTCAATTTGTCCAAAAAATAGAAATTTACAATGATTTGACATATTAGAAGAAAGTCAGAGTTCAGCCAGCAATCCCCTTGCCAGATATCATATGATCCTTTTTGAAAAGATGTTTACTGCAGAACCAGAAGGCACCTGTATAATTTATATACTATGTCCCTGATAAATCTGCAAATTCCTGCTGAGGCTGTCTAACATTAAGGAAGGGAATTCTGTGCTTTTTATAATGGCAAAAATATAGTGTTTTCATTCTTTAATCAAAATTAGCTATGTTTTTTCTGGACTATGCAGACCCCCAAATATTCACTGTTCAGATGAGAATAAACATGGAATATTCCTAGCAGAAATGTAAAGTGAGCAATTTATAGGACAATTAAATAAGACACTGTAGTATGAAAAAACTAATGTATTTTTGTCTATAGCCATTGCAACATGTTCCATCTACAACTCCAAAGTTTACAAATGCCATCCGTAATGTATATCTTTTTCTGGTCCATACCATCTCTAGTAATGAGAGAGGTTTTCAAAAGAACATCCAGGTTTGAAATAGTGTCCCAAGAAAGCTCAGAAAAATCTTCTTACATTGTTTGATTGTAAGAAAATTTTTGTTACTGTATTTCTGAAACCCAAGCTGCAAAAATATTAAATCTTCATCTAAGTTAGCTAATTAAAATTAAGAACATGATTCCTCTTTAAAACCTTATGTGAACTCTTAATGGCTATATGTGTAATTATTGATGCTGATTACTAAATGAAAACACATGCTCCAATGTCAAACAAACTTCTCTTAATAAGTAAGTAACATCCAGCCTTCCTGTGCCTCAATTATGTTTTAATTTATGGCTTTCATCATACCCACAGGTTTTACTTGCACAAACTAGCTTATATTTTAGTTGCTGTTTTTACTTCTTGCTTCATTTTCCATTATGTTAATTCTATTTATTAATACTGTGTTTATGAAATAATTGAAGCTAATCGTGAATGACTTTTTACTTCTGGAGGGAACTTGTGAGACTACGTAGACTAGTAACAATAGTTTTATGCATCACAATGATATACCACTGACTCGTATTGCCATACTGTGGGTCTACCTTAATGTCTGGTCCATGTTAATAAATCTGCTATAGCTACCCAGTAGTCCTTTAGTTCAAATAGAAGAAGTCTACCATTTTGGCATCAGCTGCCCTAGTTTCAATTGTCACTGATAACCCGTGATGGACAGTTATCACACTGGTCTTGGTATTTGGATGCTGGGATGAATTGTGCTAGTCCTGGTTTCAGTAACCAGGGGGGTCTGGACTCTCTCTCAAAAAAAAACAAAACAAAAAAACAAAACCAACCCTTTAGGATCCTTCAAAATATGGACCTGAACTATGTAACATGGCCCCATCTCTAATAGTTTTTATATAGGACAGCAATCCATTTTACTGATACTGCTTATTTTATGAATCTCAGGAAAAGTTTGGGAGATAACAGAAGAATCATAAAGTGAAATAATACTCATGCATTCTAAGGATGATACTGAGGAACGTTAAAATGTATTGGAATTTGACAATGGTCCTTGGTTTTAGTCTATCATTGACATAAGAAAAAGGGGACTGGAAAAGTGGTTTTATGCTGATATAATCCCTGCCACAATTTACAGCAGCCTCATGGTTGTAGTCTGTGCCCACAATCTGGAAAGGACCCCCAGACTGGATACATCTACCGGTAAGCAGCCAGAGCACATCCACCCTCCATCCACATCACTGACATATTAGGGTGGCAAAAAGCTGCAGCTGCCAGACAGTAAGCTGTCAAAACAGAGTGAGGATCTGTCTGATTTCAAACATTCGATACTAGTGGTCTGCGGCAGGAGCTCACCCCCCTATGCTGCTGCAACCTCGCGGTCGGCATGCGGCTGTGTTTGCAGCACTAGCTCCGGGCGGCAGGCAGGGAGGTGAAGAAAGCACCCGTGCGGGCCGCGGAGCTACACGTGGAGCAGCGCTCCCGCCATGGTAAGAGAGACACGTCCCTCAGTTGGTCCCGCGGGGCAGGCAGCAGGTTGGGCTGCGCTGCACCCAGCAGTGGTGAAAGGAGGTGATGCTGGGACTGAGGACCCTGCACAAGCAGGAGGCAGGTCAGGGCTTGGTGCCCTTCGAGGCTTTGCACCCACGGAGACTTAGTCTGGGGGGAGGGGCCAAGCAGCATATCGGTCCTCAAGGGACTGGGACCCCATCTCCTGCAGGGCTGGACACCCCGGGGTCACCTACTCACCCACCTTCTCCTTGCTGCACCGTTCCCAGCCTCCCTGCCCCTCCATTTCCCTGAACCCCAGCCACCTTAACCCCAGTCCTGTTCCCACGGGCACCCTGCCCCCCATCTCCATGGACCCCTTCAGCCACTCTGCTCCCCGGCTTTAGTCCCAGGCACTCCCTGCCCCCATCTCCCTACCCCTGGCCAAACACCATACCCCCACTCTGCTCCTGCACTGTCCCCTCCTGGCCAGACACCCTACTCCCAGCCTGCTTCTGCACCCTACCTTCCAACCCGACCTTGTACCCTCACCCCCTTCTACACTCCACCTCACAAAGGTGATCAGGTTTGTGAGACTTGTATGCATTTGTACTTCCCTCACACCCACCCAAAACACATGATGTGAATTTCCCAACCATCCCACACAGGCAGCGGAATTACATCAGTTCCTCTCTTATGGAGGCAGGGGGCAGGTATTGCTTCTGACTAGGGCTTATAGTTTCTACAGTAATATAAATAGTAATAATAATTATAATATAATAAAGGATCTTGCTCCCATTGAAATCAATAGCAAAATTCTCATTGATTACAGTGAGAACAGGACATAAGCTTTGAAGTATACTCATGCCTTTCTGAGCAGCCTCTTTTCACACTTGGTCACAAATTTATAGACACAATTCATGATTACTCCAACAATGTGTACTAAGTAATTGTAGTCTTGCCTACAATTGTCTTTCCCTGACATTTTAATAAATGCTTATAACACCACTTGCTTTAAAGCCACTGTCATAACCATTTTAGGGATCAGTTATGTCGCGTCACATTTTATCCTTAAGCATTTGATGTATAGTCAATGTTGGAATTTCAGTCACAATGATATGAAATGTATAGATCCTTCTATATGATACAAAGGAGATCTAATTGCAGCACACTTACTTCCCAGCACTCTCAGACTAGTAAACATACACAAATGTACACAAACATTCAATCACACTTTCAGCCCAACACATTTAGCTTTGATGCACCTGCCAACAGTCAAATACATTCATTAAAGCGGTAAAGGAATACATGCAAGTAGAAACAATGCAGCAGTCATAGTACCAGCAAAGAGAGGCCTTTTTTGTGCAGATGTACTCACTGGTAATAGAACCGTATGCTAATAATGTGCCAGTATCCTGTTGTGAGTGAAGAGATGCCAGAGTGTTCCTGCTGCTACAAACATTTGAAATATTTTTGCTTATTGAAATTATCTCAGAATTCTGTTCTCTAGGAGGAATTACCTTATAATTCTGTTCTCTAGGATTTTATTGTGTTGTCCTTCAATATTTCTTTTGGAGCTCAATTTCTGTCTGATGTATGCTAGATTTTGGGGTATTCTGCTCAGGAGATGCTATGCTTGGATTCTATTTTATGTGGATTCTGGTACCATATCACTTCCATTGTCAGGCCATGAGACAAAACCTTTGTTTAAGTCCTATGCTATTGTTAACTATTAGGATACAAGGTATTTTTTCTCACTACTGTCATGTCTGAATTTGTAGAAATCGAGTACTAGTGAACTGATGGCTCTTCAGTGACCAAGGTGAAATGAGTTGGTGATCTACTCCCAGATCTGTTCTGAATGAGCAAGTATCCACATTTTTCAAAACCTCAGAAACCTGCCATGAGTACTGGCACTAATGTAAACCCTTGTTGGCAGCCTCAAAAGATATGTCAGACTACATGGCTGAATAGACGTGAGACTGTAATATCCTGTGGCAGGTGTCCCACTGGGTCAGAGTAGAGGCACGCTGATGACGCAGGATAGGAAAGTTTGCATGGCAGCTTGTCTCTCAACAACTTCCAAGAGCATCTCATTCACTGATGTAAAAAATACTTAACTCATCCCTAACAATAGTGATTTTTAAAAATTTGAAGTGCTTTAGTCAAGGCTCTGGTTTTCATTTATTAAAATGGTTGGAAATAAGGGAGGAGTCTTTCTTTTCCCTACAGAACCACAGGACCCCAATAATGAGGGGATATTGAGGTTCCCCTCTAAATATTCATTCTGTTTATGCCTCTTGCTGTGGTGCAGCAGATCCATAAATTTAAATAGAAAGAAGAGATTTGTGCAAGTTTTCTTCTGCCCAGGATAAATTTCATCCAAAATAAATGATTATGTATGAATCCAGAATCTTGCAAGGCCTGGCACTACCCATGCCATTATGGAAAAGGAAGCCAAATATGATGTAGTGCAAATGTTAGATTAGTCCTTTAAAGACTGGATTCTGGTTTATCATATATATAGTAGCCCAGTGTCTGAGAGTCTGTAATGCCGAAATGCTGGCTGTTCCCTCTTGGGGGGCGCTGTTGCCTGAAATGCTGGCTGTTCCCTCTGTGGGGCGCTGTTGCCTGAAATGCTGGCTGTTCCCTCTGGGCGGCACTGTTGCTGAAATGCTGGCTGTTCTCTCTGGGTGGCCCATGCTGCATGGGGAGTGCGGGGCCCAAACGGCCGCTTGCTCCACTTGCTCCCCCGTGGAGGCCCGGCTGAGTGGCGCAGAAGTCAGCCGAGTGCCACGCCGGGAGGGGAAGGGGGGTGGGGCAGTGACATGCGTCATGACAGCGGCTCCAGGCCCCGCCCCCTGGTCGTGAACATCATCACCCCGCCCCCCTTAACCTCCCGCCGTGGCGCTCGGCTGACTTCTGCGCCGCTCAGCCAGGCCGTGTGGGAGCAAGCGGCGCAAGCAACCGTTTGGGCTCCGCACCCCCCATGCAGCACGGGGAGTGCGGAGCCCAAACGGCCATTTGGGCTCCACTGTCCCCCGAGTGAGACACAGGAGGTGGAGGAGAGCTGAGAGAGAGAGAGAGGGGGAGGAAGTAGGAGGAGGAGAGAGAGAGAGAGAGAGACAGCGCGAGAGACCGGAGGCTCAGGAGAGAAGACCGACGTGGAGGAGAGACCTGAAAATCCTGTCTTATGACGGGTTAATTGGCTAGTTACTTAAAGAGTCTGTTAAGTTTCCCAAAGTGAATCCTGATTGATATGATAGTAATGCACAATTCACAATTATTGTTCTGGGGAATTTTTCATGAATATATTTGTTTTTAGACTCATTGGAAGACAGAGACAAATTTGGAAAATGAAGAGACCATTAGATCTCCCTAGGATTAGATCTGCCTTGGACCTCTTTAGTATCCTCAGTAAAAGTGGTTTGGTAGAGTGGAATGGATGGAAGCCAGAATTAAGAAATTTGGCAGAAAGTCAATGCAGCATTCTCAAAGTGAAGTGAAGCAAAGTGAAGCAGGTGTAAGTTAGTTTCAGAGGAAATGTTGATTAAAAAAGGGATTTTTAGGATAAGATTGGTATGAAGGGAGAGGGAACAGAAACAGATGAGACAACCCGAGTTTCATCTGCACAAGTAACTCAGACCACATCTGCACTTACCAGAGGATTGAGACTCTGGTGATCAATCCTCCAGGGTCTCCTCTAGTACATGCCCACTAAGGTGTAAGGAAAAGTGATGGGAACATTTCTCCCATTGACTTCCTGCTCTGGGGCCACCCCAGAAAATCAGTGCAAGGTATGTCAACTCCAGCTACACAATTCACATAGCTGGAGTTGTGTATTTTGCATTGATTTCTCTCCACCAGTGTAGACCTAAACAAATTTAATGAAATCAGTGCAAACCCCCATATGGACAATCTTATTTCATTTTAAGAGGTGCTTAATTGGTAGAAATGTGATTATGTAAGAATCCATTTTCATTTTTAAAATAACCAAAAACTTTCTTGCTGCCATACTTGAAAAAAAATAAGCTTGAAGACATGATGCTTAAATACTCAAAAATAAGTAGTGAAATAAAAATAACACAAGATTGTTAAAAAGTTGCACTTGTTAAGCCATTGCTTAATTTACTATTTTGAATGTTTTGAGTACTGTGAAAATGCTTGATTGATTCTTCTAACTTTCCTGATGGTGGAGCTTGTGTGTATGACTAACAAAAATGAGTGAATTGATGGTAAAAAGTGATTAAAATCAATAGTGTCCCCTGTAGAAGAGCAGTGTTGTGACTGGACACAAATACCATATTGTTAATATAAAAAATTCATTGTTGATTGTGAGAACATAATATATTTGATTTATCTAGTCTGTACTTGACTGAACTTGATCCACAATTTGCATACTTCCATTTTTCTAGTGTATCAGTGGAAGTTATATATTGCCCTATATATTTTTTTTAAATTTTCTTTGAAATTAGAGAAGCCCAGAATTGGAATCTGAAATCCAAACTTTTCCATGTGAGGACCCAAATTCAAATTCTAATTCCTAGACATATGCATGATTCTAGGTAGAACTCAGTGTTAAAGTAGGCCCATTTCCTGATTCAGATTTGAATATGGCTGAAATCTCATAAGAATAATTTATAATAGTTGGACAGTCTTGAATATCAATATGAACCCCAGCGCTAATTTACTTTTGAATCTGTATCCCTCATTGGAAATCCAGAGCCTATCACAGGCCCAGTTCTAATTGACATACTATGTATTTTTATTTAATAATAATAAAATGGCAATACAATTCTTATCCGTGTCAAAGTGCAATTGCAAACTATTATTGTAAGTAATCACAAATACACTTAGATCCATTATGCTAAAATATGTGCATAGAATCTTGCTTAACAGTATATTGAATCCACATGAAAATCAATGGTTCACCTCCCAGTCTCTGTCAAAAAAGTAATGTGGTGAGTCCCTCCTATTAAGACTTTATTATTTTTATTTACTTTCAACAGCTGACTATGCAGTATAACAAACAGAACAGCTTAGGAATTTTCCAATTAATCATTCTTTTTATTTGGAAAATAGCAATCAAAACTGAAAATGTTTGTTGGAAAGGGTCCAATCTGAAAAAATCTACAAATTGAAAAACATAATTGGGGGAAAAATCAAAATTGTTCAAATGTCTCATTTTGATGTTTTCATTATGAAAGTTCCATTTCTTAGGTCAAAACAACTGCTTTAAAATTGTAGTTAATTGATAATTAACTAATATCAATAATAAAGTAATAAAATCAAGGTGGAGAAGTTAGAGGTTGAAACAGAAATGACAATTTTCAAAATTATCAAAATAAAAAATTTGATTGATTCAATCCAATTTTTTCCACTTTTGTCCTAGCTTCTAATAATATTTCTAAACAGGTGAGCTGAGATAGGTGTCTACTAGACAATTTAAAATGCAATTTACACTTTCAAAGTAGTTTAAGAAATTTAAAAACACATATTCCATTAATGTTAAAGGAAGATATGTAACTAAATCCCCAAAACTGTTTTGAAAATCCCATAAAATGTTGTGTTTTTACTGTTAACTTAGAAATCTCTTAATTCTATATCTATAACCATTGAAAATGCTCAATCCAATCAAGTTTTATTATACCCTGCACCCTCAGGTTTATGCTTGTCTCTGGAGTACTTCTCCTCGTGCATTGTGGGGACAGAACTAAGGCTTCACTTGTTCCCTTCCACTTGTTTTGTCTCCTCACTGGGCTTCCCGCATTACTTTTGTTCCTCATTAGTGTTGGTAAATATTTCCATAAAGTTAACTAAAAGTGTCTTTCTCTCAGACATTGGTGAGAGAGGTCAGCTTTTAAGCTATGCAGACAACACGGCAAAGAACAATGAAAGATGTTGAATTCTGCCATCTGAAATGGAAACTCCATAACATGAAGAAGGAAGCAAAATTTAACAATGACATCAAATTCCTGAGCAAATGCAAGAAACAAAACTTCACCCCATCCTATATTTCACACAAATCTTCTCTCTCTCATATATTGGGACCAACACTGCTACAACACTGCAAAAAACTAATCTCTCTGGCATTTTAACATGTCCATCAATATACCACTGAGGTGTCAATCTAACCTTCTAAAGCAATTAAGTCAAATTATAAGCACACCAGTTAGACATGTTTTCTGAATAAATGCTGATGTGTATTTCTTTTTGGGACTGAACACACTTTTCAAACAGTTTAAAACAATGGATGTAATAATCTTTGGAAACAGGTTTTATTGTGAAAACAGTTGTCAGACTGATTGAGAGAAATATCAAAAGGTTGAGCCCTCTGAAACACCAAATTTTGAAGGGATAAGTAGCTATGCTCGTCCCTTTTTGCTACAGATAGTAATCATCATCAGGAGAAGAATGGATAAGACAGCAATGGGCTTAAATTTGTACTCTACAATGTGACAAAATAAAGGAGGATTTGAAATAAAATCAGTATTTCCCCGCAGTGAAGTAAGCAATTTACATCTGTAGAGTGTGAGGATGGTTGCAACATGTCCCCCACACTTGGAAAGTAGTACAGGCTTCTAAAGTATATAGTATAGATATTTTAAATGTCTGCTGTTGTAACAGCTCCTCAGCACTAGATGAGTATTATAGTATCACTACACGTGATCTTCAGTAATTACTGAAATATCAATAATTAAAGAAAAACAGAATAAAATATGCATCATTCTTTTAAATCTTCAAACAGGAAACAGCTCCTCTGCTTCCATTAATGTTCATGGAAGTGATGTAGCTAAAGCCACTTGCGCTACTTTGAAAATAAGGCCAGAATTTTCAAAGGCGTTTAACCACCTAAATTTCATTTTGAGGACTAGCTCCTCTGAGATGCTGAATAGTCCCAATGACTTCAAGAGTTTTTTCGTAGATAATTATATGTTCGCCTGTCCTGGGATCATCTTTCGTTCTGATAAAGATACTGTTGGTGGTGGTTTTTGCTACTATCATAACATACCTACCTACACCAAGACTTGACTGTGTGAGGGGCTGTACAAATGCAGAATAAAAGGGATGCATTCCAATTATCAGCTCACAAATAAACCATACATTTTTAACAATGAAAGTGTATGTAGCTTGATCCTGCATGAGCGCAAAGCTAAATTTAAGCAGTGGAGCAGCTCCACTGACTTCAATAACTTCATTGGGACTCCTTGCATGCTTGAATAAACACAGACTTCAGTATCTTGATCATTTAAATCTGAGTTGCATCATTTAATATCTAAAGCAATTTTGTTCAATATTTATACTCATGAACCAAACAAAATAAAAATAATTAGTTCCTACACTACAGGTTCATATTTACAGCTGAGTGATAGCTGCATGACAACACAACATGGGATTATTATTGAAAAGAAACAGCCTTCACAATGTCATTTTTTTTTAATGGCAAAGGACACTCCTTTTATTTAGATACATGATTTAAAATTATTTTGTTTAAAATCTCATTGGGGATAACTAGAGTAGCTCTTCTAGTATCCTTCTGCAAATTTATCTTTGCCTCTCCAGCAACCATTCAGAAAAGTAATTAAGCATGTGCTTAAATCCATCACTATTCAGGAAAGCAATTAGGGTATGTTTAATGTTAAGTGCCACTGCTGAATACGGACACTTTCTTATTTTGACTGATTGATTCAAAGGGAGTTGTGTGCACATTGAGTTTGCAAGATCAGATCTAAATTTAGTAGTCTGTGCCATGATCCTTCAATGAGATGCACATGAGCAAACCTCATTGCATGATCAGGGCCATAATTCTCATTTTTCTCCATTATATTTTAATTTGCTTATGAGTTATTAAAAATCTTGACTCACATTTTGAGTCATAATTTACTTGTTATTAATAGCATTGGAGTGATGATGGAAATAACACATGCAATGACACCTTCATACCCAGCAGTACACTTACAAAAAAAATCTAACTATGTTAGAAGAGATTACTTATTCCTTTATTCGTTATAGTCTTGAAGACACCAAAAGGACAGTAAAATGCATTTAATTGAACATCTAGCTCATTCATAGTCCTTAGATTTATTCATTTAAACTGAATTATGTCAATTTTTTTAGTATAAAGTATTTAAGTGGTCACTATTTCCAGATTCCAGCAATAGCTTTTCTTTTTCTTTCCCATATGAAAATCTTTAGACAGTGCCAAAAGTATAGATCACATTGGTTTTTGCATAGTTAGAAAGAAAAGGAGACTGCATTCTTTTACAGAGTCCCTACAAATTTCTTCTATTGAAAATACATCATTCTTAATCATTCTAATTTGCTTGGTGCACTGCAGATAAATCAACTTGATTGCTTCCTGAACTGTAATCTTTATATAAGTAATGTATGTATTCTGTCAATGGATCAAAGGCTTCACTTATATTTGGACTGAATTTTCTAATTATAGGCAGTCCTGGGGCTTAAAGAGGCATTCCAGGCATCAGGGATGTACCATACCTGTAAACAAACTTGCTAAGCTACATACTGCAGTTACCTGGTGCATAACATATGAGAAGATGATAGAATTCCAGATATCTGGAAGCAGATATTTAGTAACAGTAATGGTCATCTTACTTCAGAGGGGGTAGCCGAGTTTGTAACAGGGATGACAGGCTGTTTTGTCCACATGTTTTGTTAGTCTTTAAGGTGCTACTAGTCTATTGTTGTTTTTTAAGGTCATCTTCCTGTTGGTCAAAACTCTCTCTTTAGCTTTGGTACAGGTCTTCACGAAAGTCCTGGAAGTGGTAAATTTATACTGTTTTGATATTTTCAGAGTCAGAAACCAATGTCGCTTTTAATCTGACAAGGTTTGAAACCTTGATTGATTTTTTTTCTTTCATCTTTGCTCTCTGCAAAGTAGACACATGCTGCTTTGCAAAATCATCTTCATACTTCAGGAAATAAGAAACCAGAAAAATTGCTAGTTTCCCCTTTCTGCCAAGAAACAAAGCAACAAATCCCAAGATGGAAAGTAGCTAATATATTCTGCAAAATCAACTGAAAATTTTAGCATAATCAGTGGTGGTTCCTTTTGTCTGAAATTGTTCATCGTCATCGTGATGCTGTGCTACACCTTACAATTCCAGAAGGAATTTCAACTTCACATCATTTCCTGAATTAAATTCATTTTATATCATTCCATGAACCAGTTTAGCACCAATTTTAATTACATCTGCTTGTACTGCTCTCTTTTTCACTAGAACCAATAATCTGGTGCGTGTATGAAAGGTAGAAGACAAGCCACATTTTCATAATTTTAAAAGTAAGTTTTAAATTGTGTCTTTAAGTGTCTTGTCTTGTGGTGCAGAAAAAAAATGTGTATGCTTATTTAGTCTTACCCAGACCTCATCTTGACTGAGACTGAATGGTAATATACCTAAGGGCTGAATGATTAGCTTCTTCCCTTTTTGTCCTTAGTGCACTGAGAAGACCAGTACAAAGAATATGCACCACAGAACTGCCACTTTGTATCTAAAGCCCCAGTTCTACAATCAGATCCACACAGGTGGGTTTTTGGAAAGGGCACCTTATGTGGTCATGTGTTTAGTTAGTTGTTCCTGTGGTTCGAGAGGCTATGTGAGTGTTAAGACAGTAGACAGTATATGAGGTTCTGAATTATGGGGTTAAGTGAAGCAATCTCAATTTCTGAAGTAATTTAGTGTTTGAAAAAATTCTACAGGTCTTAACCCAAAGACTTCTTTGCCATGTCAGACAATTTCTCTTAATTGCTATGGGAATCCTTTGTCTGGAGGACTATAGATTAGCAGGACCCCCAAGTTAGTTTCAAATCTGAACAGATTGAGAATGCACCCTAAGGACTCCAGTTCAAGCTTCTCATTTGCTTACTTTAGGGCTGACTGTGGTGAGGGGACTGACATGAGTGGGCACTGGGCTTCTGTTATCATTCATCTATCATTTTCTTGATGCAGAAAAAGAAATTGTGAGTGGACAGTGAAAAGTTTAGGATGAGATCTGTGAAGGGAATTAGTTGCTACTAGAATAAAAAAAAAAGAAAGAAAGAAAAAAAGTGCTCAGTCCCTGCCTAACTGTGTCAATGCTTAAACTCTTTCGGTACCTACATTTCTACAGTAAAGTTTGCTAGGTGCCTGCATTTTGGCCTTTGGGCATGCTCACTGTTGTTCCAGGAAGGCATTGGCGTATCTAGCCCACATCTAAGCTGTAGTGCACTCCTTAGATCAGGTAAAGATAAGCAAGGGAATACCTAAAACCTTTAACCCAGTTGTTCAGGTACTCACTGGGACATAGGAGACCTTGGCACAATTTCCCAGTCAGCTTGATGAGAAGTGCTTTGAACAGAGATTCCTGACCCCTCAGATGAGAACCCTGACAAGCAGACACTGCGGTTTTCTGAAGCAAAGTGTGCATGTTGAAAGTTGTTTCACTTTGCAGTGAATAAATATTAATAGGGACATAGAAAGTGAGAAGCCTGACCTGACCTATTAGGCTTGAGAGCCTGAGTCACAATATCCACATTGCTATTTTTAGTGTCCTAGTTCAAACCTCACCAACACAAGTTCATCTATTCAGGCTGGGATGCTCAATCCCAGCTGCAATGTGGACTTATCTCTAGTATGTAGTGAGATCACTTAGCTCTTCAGAGAACAAAGGGAATTCTAAGAAGATTAATACCAGCATGTGATGCTTTGGTAGGAAGTAACCATATAGATTCTGCATGAGGAGAAATTATTTCCAGTTACACTTTAAAAAATACAAATCTTATAGTTTGATTATTCCATGGAGAATAAGAGGTCAGGTTCATTTCTGTGACAGGATTTCTGAGTTAGGTCCTTCTGTGGAGGTGGAAGAGTTAATCTTCTGATTGTTCAAATCACCCAAACAGAGAAGTATCATTTATCTTCATCTCAGCAATACAAACAGCTGAGCAGCTCTCTAACCACACCTCATAAGACAAGGTGAACTGAATGACCTTGTCAGGGATTTGGAACTACCCAAGAGTAAGGCAGAGCTGTCGGGCTCCAGACTACAGCAGTGGAATCTCCTGGCAGGTGATGTTAGGGTTTCCATGTTCCGTGACCGTCAAAAGGATCTTGTCCCATTCTTCTTCATGGAAGGTGATCTTGTAACCTGCAACAACATCGATGGTGTGATGGCAGCCCTCAACATCGTTCACGATCCAGATGAGTGGAGACTGTTCATTGATTCATCGAAGACGAGTCTTAAAGCTGTTTTGCTGCATAATGGCAATGTTTTTCCCATCAATTCCAGTTGGTCATGCAGTCCATATGAAGGAAACCTATGACAACATGAAACAACTTTTGAGGTGCATAAACTATGACCAACATCAGTGGCAGCTTTGTGGCGATTTGAAGGTTGTTGCTCTCTTGCTTGGTCTGCAGACTGGATACACAAAGTACTGCTGTTTTCTCTGCGAATGGGATAGTTGTGCAAGAGATTCCCACTACATCAAGATAGATTGGCCACTCCGACAGTCATTGGAGCCTGGGAGGAAAAGTGTTCAGCATCCACCACTTGTTGAATCAAGGAAGATTTTGTTACCACCCTTACACATCAAGCTGGGTCTGATGAAGAACTTTGTCAAGGCCATGGACAAAACACAAGCAGCTTTCAAGTACCTCCGTGGAAAATTTCCAAGGTTAAGTGAAGCTAAGATAAAAAGGAAGGTGTCTTTGTTGGTCCTCAGATTCGTGAACTTCTTGAGATGATGCATTTGACCATGCACTGCGTGGCAAGGAAAAGACGGCATGGAAAGCCTTCCAGTTAGTGGCAATAAATTTTCTCAGAAACAACAAGGCAGACAACTACAGGTTGTTGGTGGAAAACCTCCTCAAGGCATACAAAAGCCTTGGTTGCAACATGTCACTAAAGATACATTTTTGCACTCTCATCTAGATTTTTTCCACCGAACTGCGGAGCAGTGAGCGGCAGCACGCAGCGATTTCACCAGGACATTGCAACAATGGAGAAACACTATCAGGGCAAATGGAGCCCATCAATGCTTGCAGACTATTGCTGGACAGTGACAAGAGATGCTCCATTTAATGAATACAAGAGACAAGCCAAGAAGCGCCGAGTAGACACTGAATAGGACTAAACTATGTACATAATAGTTTTTGCCTTTTGTTTCATAATACATTTTATTTATATAACCCTTTTGCTGATTTTTAAAGTGTTACATAAACAGGACAGGTGAAATATTATCATGTAAAGCAACCATAAACACATGAAAAGACCTAGGTTTACAATTTATGATTAAAACTCTACTATCTACACAATATACATAGATGTAAAATGTAAAAACTTAAATATCTTGGAAACAGTAGCCAATTGTCATATTTGAATTCAGCACATCAAAATACATAATAAATAGCACATTTTATCTCTGAAGCAGATGACTTCTAAAAAATTGTAGACCAGTGTTATTGGAGGACTGATTTGTGTATGCTTACTATGTTTTATACACTGGTCTTTAGTAAATCAGCATAAAGGGATTGCATGAAGTCTGCAACACTGCTAGGCCTTCATTTGTGCTGTCATGGCTTTGGATGCACATTACTATCTAGTGTGTGATTTAAAAAAATTATTAGAGGTAATTATTATGTTGTGAAAACTCTGCATGAATAATATTTCAGACATAAGCCCTTCTACTCCAAATAATTATGTATGCATTTAACTTTGGCTATAATCAATGAAGTCAACTGGATCGTTCCATAAATGAAAATTAAGCATATGGTTATATCTTTGTAGGGTTGGAGCTTTGTCACTGGCAAATCTTTTGTCTTCAGAAATTCTTGTAAGAATGTCATAGCAATGTAAGCTTTCTTAGTAAAAATCTAAGCTACATCTCAGAGGTTTTGTAGTTCAAAACAAATTATTATGATTGTGTTGTACTTCAACAAGCCTCAAAGCTGTGGTTTAGGCTTTTCTCTTGAATAAGTGTAAGAATATTAGAAAACATTATATATTAATAAACTACAACCCTTGGAAATGGATCCTGAAATCACATAGGATGAAAGTTCTTGTCAAGTATTTTCAGGAACAAACCTATGATGACTAATTTTGTGAGAAATTTTGTATGATATAGTCACGAGTGCCTTGGTAATTCAGGAGCATAAGTCCCATTCTGCATGAAACTTGTACTCCTAATGCACCATAGTTACTTTTGAAACTCCACCAATTATGTCAAAAACATTCATGCAATTGGAGCTTACTGTGGATTTTCTCATTACACCTCCACTGAATATGCAGATCACTGATGTATTTAAGAAAGGATAGCGCAAACTAAGGGCATACTCGTATAAACATTTATTCTCATACCTAGCTTTACTCCCATGTTGCAGAGAGGTAGCCATCTTAATCTGTTTCAGCAAAAACAACAAGGAGTCGGGTGGCACTTTAAAGATTAACACATTTATTAATAAATAAAGCATAGACTATATAATATAACTCAGAGAATTGTTACCCTACCTATGAAGACAGGATTAACCTAATTCCAAGATGGTCTGAATAACATTATCCAGTTTGGTAAAGCAAAGATCTAAAATTTATTTGATTGTTTTCAAGATAAACACAAACACATCTTTGGATTAGTGAAAAGAGAATTTTATGCTTATTTTCAATTAAAGGACTCAATAGCCAAAGGGTTTCTTTTACTTAATTTAAGTCACACAGATGCAGATAAAGAGAAACAATTAATTAGTACAACAGACCCTCAGCATTTTATTTCTGTGTTTTATAATACACTCCAACCTGTTCATATACTAAAATGTCAAATACTGAGTCAAGCTTTGAGTAGAAATATTGGGTTTGACATGCTTCAAGCAGTTTGGCATCAAGCAATAAATAAAGTGCACAATTTGTTTATCTGGAACAAATGTATTCAAATACAGTGTTTTATCACACATAAAATGCATTACCTTCCATTTCAAATAACATTATGGAAAAATCTACAAGCTTTTCATCCCACACAACTGATACAAATGGCATCTCTGTTCCACCGTTTATTGGAATGTCCTTTGACATTAAATCTTTGGTCCCAGATTGTCATACCTTTAAAGACTTCCTGGTGAAACATTAGCTGTAGATGTGTTTTGTATGGGGAAAGCTTAGATATTGAATGTGACTGATCTAGAGAGTTTTAATACTTTTCCCTTTTGAGAAAGTAAACTTTTATTTTTCTCTCAATCTAGATCTAGGCAACAAAAATTAATGGGGAACCGCTTTTGTATGATGAAAGTTTAAGAAGAGTAGGAATTTTCAGCTTGGAAAAGAGATGACCAAAAGGGGATATTATAGAGGAATATAAAACCATGACTGGTGTAAAGAAAGTAAAAAAGGAAGTGTTATTTAGTCCTTCCTGTAACACAAGAAGTAAGGAAAACTAATAGGTGGTAGATTTAAAACAGGAAATTAATAGGTGGTAGATTTAAAACAAATAAAAGGATGTATTTCTTTGCACAGCACACAGTCAACCCATGGCACCAGTGGATGTTGTGAAAGCCAACACTATAAAGGGGTTCAACAAAGGACTAGCTAAATACATTGAGGATAGATTCATCAATGGCTATTAGCCAGGATGTTTCGGGATGGAATCCATACCCTCCATTTGCTGGAAGCTGGAAATAAGCAACAGGAAATAAATCACTTGATTATGGTCTGTAACCTGTTCTGTTCATTCCCTCTGGGGCTTTTGGCATTCACCCCTGTCAGAAGACAGGATGCTAAGCTAGATGGACCTTTGGTCTTCCCCGGTAGGGCAATTCTTATGTAGATCACTAGCTCAAATTCTCTTAAACATGAGGCAACATTCTCTTCTTGCCTATGTGAAATCAATCTTATGTCTGACATTTGGAAACAACAAAACATGTTTTGGGAAGCTTGATTTCTGTGCACTAGTCAACTGCAACAGCAACAGCCTTGACTGTCATTGTATGTCTGTCACAGCTTTGAATTTCACTCCCTGCCTGCCTTCTTTCTCTCAGTAATAATGTCAAAGCATCATTATAGATCATCAAGGGCTCAATCCTACTCCCATTTACTTCAGTGATGACAGATCAGATCTAAATGAAGAAAATAATAATCCACAGCAAACTTCTGCTTCAATATACTGTGTCATTACAGTCAATAGACCTGCATTGTATATAATGGGGAAACAAGTTCTTCTTTCTGTGGCATCATGTAAAATATCCACAATATCTAATTGGACTTGCAGCCTAGTTATGCAGTTAGACTCACATAACTATCTCACTTATTCCTCAAATTCTTCTGCTTACTAGTTTGACAAGAAACCCATAGGATCACTATCAATGAACAGGATTAGAAGAAAGTGTTATTTTATCAGTTTGTTTACTTTTGTACATCAATAGAATCATAGAGCCATTAGGGTTGGAAGAGAATTTAGGAGGTCATCTAGTCCAACGCCCTGTTCAAAGAAGGACCAACACCTACTAAATCATCCCAGACAGGGCTTTGTCAAGCAGTGCCTTAAAAACCACTAAGAATGGAGAATCAACCACCTCCCTCTGTTACCCATTCCAGTGCTTCACTACCCTCCTAGTGAAATAGTTTTTCCTAATAGCTAACCTAGATCTTCTCCCTCTTGAGACCACTGCATCTTTTTTATATCATCTGCCACCACTGAGAACACACTAGCTCCATCCTCTTTGGAACCCCGCTCTCTCCCCCACCTTCAGGTAGTGGAAGGTCTGCTATCAAATCTCTAGAGCCCTGCAAATACGCACAGATCTACTTTATATCTGTGGGTATCCGCACGCATGGATGTGGATGTGAATATCTCCAGCTCACTTTTGCAGATACAGATGAGGTTATAAATTTTGTATCTATAACCCTGCAAGTTTGTGGATATCCACTTTATATATATGGGTAGCCACATCTGCAGCTGTGAATGTGGATAGTAGGGGCTAATTTTTATGGAAATTGATGTGGATACGGATACAAATTTTGTGTCCATTCAGGGCTCTACAAATCCCCACTCACTCTTCTTTTCTGCAATAAGACCAGTTCCCTCAGCCTCTCTACTGCAGCCCCCTAATCATTTCTGTTGACACTCTCCTGGACATTCTCCAATTTGTCCTCTAGTGGGGGGCCACGACTGGACACAATATTCCAGATGTGGCCTCACAAGTGCCAAATAGAGGGGAATAATCACTTCCCTTGACTGCTAGCAATGCTCCTACTAATAAAGCTCAGTATGCCATTAGCCTCCTTTGCAATGAGGGTACACTGTTGACTCATACCCAGCTTCTCATGAATATTACAGCACTTTGTATATTGTTAGTGTGACTCTTTTTCCCTTCATTGAGCTTCTTCTGTCATTTTTTCACAGAGCAACACAGAACGGAAATTAAAAAAAAACCAACCTAGAACATATGCAATTTGCAAAGACTCAGTGGAAGATGTCCAGATTTGAATAATGCAGTGCCCCTATAAAACCTGGAAAACTGTCATTCCACCTCTTCTTGTAGCACCATGACCCTTGAACTTTTCTTCTGTACTTGTATATTCTCTTCCTTTTTTGCTGTAATGTCTCTTTACAATTGCAGTGAATCATGGAATTTTGTTAAGATCAATGTTGTTTCTATTGTGTTTATATCTTAAGAGCACAATAAAGCTGCTATTTAAGAAACATTCTTCTATCCCTGTAGTTTCTATGCTTTAAGCTGTCCATCCAGTGTCTGAGGGTGAAAAAAGGGTATAAAACTTTGAAGTTTTGATTACTATAGGGAATATTCTCCTTATTTCAAGTTAGTGTTTAACTCCCTTTCAAGATCCTGCACATAAAAAGTACAGGTACATGACTTATATCTAGAATATGTAGAAAGCCAATTCATGGCAATGCAGTTTTACTCGGTTTGATATCTGAGGCAGTAGGTTACCCTGTCTTATATTTCTCTATTAATGCACATGCACTATCACTGATATTTTGATCCTATTGGTAGCACTGTACATATACATATTGCTTTACAATATACAAACTGCTAAATAGGTCACTTTTCCCAAAGAGGTGACATGATTAATAAATCAAAGCAACTATCCATAGGCTGTCACAGTTACAGGGTAAGCTTTCCTTTAGATCCTTTTTAAGCTTTTCAGAGTGTACCCCCACAAGGACAAAGTTTTCTACCTTCCCTCATCTCTGGATGAACCCACATGGGCCTACTATTCCTAGCTCTCCCTTTTACCAAGCTAATTTACATCCAGGCTCAAATAGGTTTGACATGTGTAAGTCCTTGTCTTGGGAGCTTGTGGCAGCAGCTGATTAAAGTGACTCAAACATCTTCTTCAAAGCAAAGTATTATTTATTCATTTATCCCCTTGAAAGCATGAAGCACACAGAGTACAAGGATAAAACAATAAAGGCCTACAGGCTGGAGTCACTCCTACAATTTAATCTCCCCTTGCAAATCTTGTAAATTCTATTCAGCCTCCAACTCTGGGCTGGAAGAAGCAGAGTGCCCCACAGCCTCCAACTCTGGGCTGGAAGAAGCAGAGTGCCCCACAGCAACTCTGTGTCTCTGTATGTCTCCTTGCATCTCTGTCAGTACTCTTTGGCATTCCCTGAGCAGCTCTTTTCTATGCCCTTTTTTTTTTTTGTCTTAGAATTTTGTATGCCCTTTGATACTGGGATCAAGCATGGGAAGAGCAAATCTTGCCTGTCTGTCTGGAGTCAGACAGGGGCATTCCCTAGTTCATAGCTCACCCTTTGCTTCTTTAAGGGACTCTGGCATTTTCTGGGCCTTATATTTATCTCTGTTCTGTTTCTTGTTTGTTTGCTCCCGGTACCTCACTTTAGATTTGAGGATAATATCAAAGAGATTACTTTCATTCTCAACAGAGACCTAGCATGTAGCTGCACGCAGACTGCTTCACAGAATCATAGGACTGGTAGGAACATCAAGAGGTCATCACATCCAGTCTCCTGAACTCTGCTACAGAAATTAAGTTAACTGGTCTTTAATTCCTGGGGTTGTCCTTGTTTCCCTTTTTATAGATGATCTGAAATCTTATCAATGATTTTCAGAGGGAGAGGGAAAGATTTTGGCAGTCAAAGCTGGGTCAAACACATGAAGCGGCATGAGAAATTGGCAGCAGGCTGGGAAGTAGCGAGGAGATGAAGTGAGCAGTCCACAGAATGCAAGGAGCAAAAGAAGATATAGGTCAGATAGGAGAAAGGATGTTGGCACAGGCTTTTATAGTGAGGAAGTGGATCATGAATATTCATTAGATGTATTTATGTAGCTAGTTAGAAATGAAAAGCACCAAAGTGCTAATAGACTAATTACTGAATTTAATGCAGTGATGAGGAGACATCAAAGCAGATGTATGGAGGTAGGAGAGGTACACGTGTTAAGAATGGTAAAGGAATGTTGGCTCCTGAAACAGAAACTTCACAGCAACCTTGTACTAGCATTTAGGCCACACAAATAATTAAGACTGAGGATGAAGAAAAGTGCTAAATATCACTGTTTTAAATCAACTAATTAACACAATTACAACATAAACAAACCTCAAGCCAGATCTATAGATGATGTAAGTCAGCAAAGCTAAATTGAAGTCAATGGAGTTATGTCTGTTTACACTAGCTAAGCATTTGACATGTGTCTATATGTACACACACTATACACAAAATACATTTAAGTTAAGGTGGCTGCAAAATCAAGCACTTAGAAGTTAGATAACTCCAGAATAAAGTTAGCTTTGTGACCCTAATTCAGCCCTCCTCTGCATATGGATTAAGATGCAGATTGAACATAGGGAGTCTGGGTTTGGAACGGGTCCCATATGAAGAGAGATTAAAAAGACTTGGGCTTTTCTGCTTAGAAAAGAGGAGACTAAGGGGGGATATGACAGAGGTCTGTACAATCATAACTGATGTGAAAAAAGTGAATAAGGAAAAGTTATTTACTTATTTACACAATTTAAGAACTAGGGGTCACCAAATGAAATTCATAGGCAGTAGGTTTAAAACAAACCAAAGGAAGTTTTTCTTCACTCAGTGCACAGTCAACCTGTGGAACTCCTTGCCAGAGGATATTGTGAAGACTAGGACTTTAACAGGGTTCAAAAAAGAGCTAGATAGATTCATGGAGGTTAGGTCCATCAATGGCTATTAGCCAGGATGGGTAGGAATGGTGTCCCTAGCCTCTGTTTGTCTGGAAATGGATGAGAGGAGAGGGATCACGTGATGATTACCTGTTGTGTTCCCTCCCTCTGGGACATCTATTATTGGTAACTGTCAGCAGACAGGACACTGGGCTAGATGGACTTTTGGTCTGACCCAGTATGGCAGTTGTTATTTTCTTATGCCTCTTCCAAGATTTTAGCTATGAGAATCTAAGAATTCTCTATTGCCCATGGACAAACATCAGCTTTTTAAAGGCTTATAACTTAGACAGATCTGAGTGGATTTTCATGGGGATGGCAAAATTTCAAGTCACTACTCCAAAGCATGGAGATAGTTGCGCATTTCAGGGAAAACATTATCCTTAATTTAACATGGGTAAAATCACATATTTTCCCCTACCTTCAGATTCAGAAATGGCAACTGTTTTGGCTGATACTTTCCACAAATATTTTTGCCTCAAGCAAACATCAAATTGGAAAAGTTCTGCTCAAATGGTTAAATTTTGGCAAATGTATATGGAACTTAACATAGAATCCTAGTACCTACTCAGAGACTCGAGTTCATAGGTGCGCTCCTCGATTCAGTCACAGCAAGGGCATACTTACCTCTACCCAGATTTCAAACACTACAGAACTTACTGGATCAGCTTCTCTACAGTCGCTCAGTGCAAGTAGCAACAGTTCTCAAGTTAATGGGTCACATGGCCTCCACGACTTACGTCGTTCCTCATGCCAGGCTCCACTTTCATGCTCTACAGCATTGGCTAACCACAATATACGATCCCGTAACACACAATGTGGGCAAATGGGTATTCGTTCCTACCACCGTCAAGTCTTCCCTCCAGTGGTGGACAGTAGGCAACAATCTACTCTCTGGCACGCCTTTCCGGTACCCGTCACTGAGCGTCCACATCACCACTGATGCCTCTCTCATCGGCTGGGGTGCTCACATGGGCAACCTAACTGTGCAAGGTCATTGGTCTCCTCAGGAATCGATTTTACACATAAACCTTCTCGAGCTAAGGGCCATTGCCAATGTTTGCAGACACTTTCGTACACGCCTCCGCAATTCCACCGTGGCTGTTTTCATGGACAACGTAGCCACCATGTTCTATATCAACCGCCAAGGGGATGCACGATCCCGCTCTCTTTGTGCAGAAGCAACCCGACTATGGAATTGGTGCATTGCCAACGGCATCACACTCGTGGCCTCCTACTTACCTGGCATCAACAACACGATGGCCGATTCCCTCAGCAGGAATTTTGCGACACAACACGAGTGGGAGATCGATCGCCATGTACTTCACTCTGTATTTCGCCTCTGGGGATTTCCTCAAATAGACCTTTTCGCCACGGCCGCCAACAGGAAGTGTCACTGCTTCTGTGCCAGGGCAGGCCTAGGGCACCACTCGCTAGGGGACGCCTTTCTACTGGACTGGAACGGTCCCCTCATGTATGCTTTTCCCCCATCCCACTTATCTTCAGAGTCCTCCAGAAGATCAAGTCCGACAAAGCCTCTTACAATGGAAATTGTTGGGCAACCTTAATAATAGAAGGCGTTACCCTACAATGTGTATATTTCCTTCTCAGCAGTTCAGGTTCCATTAATGACTTCAGTATCAATCAGGTAAAATTGTTGCTCCAACAGTATGGTTTGTTCTCAAATCTATAGGGAAATGAGCAGCATATGAATAGAACATGTGGCTTGGTACTCAGCACTGTAAGTGGAGATACATCAATTGCCTGGAGTGGGTTCAGCACAGCATGTCTAGAAATGCATCCAATTGAGCATGCTATAGGCATCTGATTTTTTTTTTAAGATGACATGTTAGATGCATCTAAGGTCCTTAATGTCTGATATGATTATGTAAAATAGAAAAAAATTGTTAAAGTCTTGCAGTCTGCTTATGTCTGTCTGTCTCAGTAATATACAATAGAATATATTCACTGCAGAGTTTCTGAAATTGTTGTCTTTATTTCAAAGCATGTAAATGTTAGTAGATTCATACCCACACTTTCACACGCAGTTCCTTTGGGAATGGGATGCATGTGTAGGAAGAGTCTCTGATTTCCACCTACATTCTGTTTAGGGCACATTGCAATGTAATACAGACTGCTGCTGACATTGTTTTCATTTTCTGGACTTTTGTCACTCTAGCAGAATGTTGAAGTACATATTCTGCCCTTGCTGACTATTCAGAATTCTTGTTGATAGCTACAGAATTTTGTATGTGTTTAAAAAAACCCCCATCAGAGAACCTCTAGGGACATGTAAGAATGAATGTAAGGATCCTGAGTAGATCAGAAGCCTTGGCATTGTGGTACTCTATCACAACTTTTGAGAGGTGTCGTGTAGAAATGGGCCTGAAATTACAATAACCTAATCGAGTACATACTACTCCCAGGGGTGATACACTTTGACATAATTCCTTGAAGTCAATAAAGCTGGGATGCTGCTAGTCATTAGACAAGATATCTAGTCATAAAAACAGTATAGACAGCCCCTGGAAATAAAACTACTGAAAAGTTTCTCTTAAAGGCCTTTACATTTAAACAAAACAAATATCAGCTAGAGGGCTTCCTGGTTAGGCCCCTTTAAGGGTGTAGTATTTCATTCTGCTATGTCTTAAACTACTATTGAGTCTCAAACTCTTTTTACACCACTTTCTTTCCATTGCCACAGCTATCCATGTGTGCTGGTGGTACCACACTACTGTTTATAGCCTGTGTAAGAGTTGGGGCTACATTTGTGGCTGCATCTGTGACTTTAAGTGAGATATATCCACTAAAAAGCAGTGGACAAAAATATCTCTTTATCCATATTAACTCCGAAACATTTAATGGATAATTTTTGCCTCTATAATTTTATTTTGCAGTGCATCACACATTTTATATCCATCTTGTGTACCTTGTAATCTACTGCAAGATTCTGAATGAAAATATCAGGTGTTATGCGAATCCTTTCTTTTCTGTGTGCCGTTTTTTTTTAGATGTGATCCGTGGGCCATGAGACACGCATATTGTAAAATCCAGCAAGTCTCAACAGCTCACTTCTCACGTACTTTTGCATTTACCTCCTTTTTCATTAAGCTCCCTGTCTGTGATGTTCCCTGGTAATAGCCTTGTAATTTTCTTCACTACTGAACTTTACTCAAGATCATAGGGCACAAATTTGAGTGAAACAATTTAGATGAGGGGAAAACTGCACAATTAACCTCTGAGCATGGGTAATATTAGCCTTACAAAAATATTTGTAATTATCTTGGTTTAATTTAATACATGTACAGAAATGGTATTCTGAACATTTCTCCACTGAGCACTGCACAGGTCTTGTCACCAGTATGGCAAATATTTAAAAAAAAAAAATAGATTGCTAAGGTTAGGCTTTTAACCCTATACTTCAGCATCTGAGAGAATACCCAGAGTTCCCAAAGTGGGGAGCTTCCAGCACCTCCCACTGAGGGCAAAACAGAAGCTCTAGTGTAGACAAGGGTAAGGGCAGCTGCTGGAGATTTAAATTTTGAGTTATAAAGACCTACTCAAAACAGGGTTAGAGTCAGAGAGCATACTGTTTCAACTATTAGCCATCTGGAGCTCTGTTTACACTACGACTCCCACCATTAATGGAGTTGAACTGGTGCAAACAGCAATGAAAAACTTTTGGTCAAGAAGCCTACTGAAGACAGCCCCTTTTTGTGATCAGCGCTCTTCACATTGTTCATTGGTCATGCTCATGACATTTAATTACAGTACATACATCTGGTTTGCCTTTCAACAAAATAGTTTTCAGCCAAGAGGGAAGCTAAATAATAGTTGAAAGACAGCAAGCAATACTTTAGGCAGAGAAAGGAACTAATTAATAAGTTCTAAGATATTATTAAAGTCAGGGACTTGATCAATCTCTCTGTTTCTGCAAGGATTCAGAGAAATTGCAAGTGCTGGTATGTACAGAATTATCCTCTCTTTGCCCAGTCCTACAAAAGCCCTTCTGAAACACTAAAGTTTGGAAAACTTGGGAATGGCAACTCTGTATGGTTGCAGCAGCTCCTTACAATCATGTGATTCCCTGAGTAAGATGTCATTCTTATCTGACATGGTGAATTCTTCTGCCAAATGAACTGCTCCACAGACAGAATTTGGTAGGAAATGAGTGATGGTGTGGGACAGTGAGCAACAGAAGGAGGAGGATGAAGTAAGCACAGCAGCAGCTCCGTAACTAGGTATTTTTGCGCCCACGGCAAAGTATTAATTATGTGCCCCCTCGCCTCCAAATTAAAAAATGCCATTAGTTTACTAATTTTTATTTGTCTTTACTTCAAGAAAAATCAACAAAAATATAATTAGTATAGTAATATAACAAAAATATATTTTCAATAATTTTAGGAACGTATTTTACATAGATAATTAAAAAATAACAATCAATAAATAAAATGTGATTCTTAAACAATAATATAAATAAAAGAACATATGCTAAATGACAAAATAATTCTAATACTTATTATAAAGTTACTTCACGCACCCTTAGTTCAGCAAACTCATCAGTTATATCTTTGAAATCTATTATTTGGGATATTTCATGTTTGATGTAGAGAAATGACAATCCTGATAACCTCTGCTGCCCAGCACTAGAATGTAAGTAATTTTTTATAAGCTTTGGCTTATTGAAGCTATGTTCATTGCTAGCTATAGTTACTAGCAAAATGAGGACTACCCTAAGAGCAATTGATAAATTTGGTCCTATGCCAAGTGTTAGCACTGAAATACATTTAACACTTTGGCACGGCACTGGTGCATTGACAGCATATTCACATGCATGCACATTGAAAGGCACTTTTTTTAGGATCGATGTTGGTAATGCTGTAAACACTCAGGCTATATTTACACAGCAACGTTATTTCGGAATAAGCTATTCCGGAAGACATGCAAAATGTGTTTCAAAATGGCTCTTAGTTATTTGAAAATAGTGCAATCAAAATGATTGGATGCTGAATCACATTTAAGACCACCCAGAACCAGTTCAGGCAGGGCATCAGGTCAGTAGTTGCAGGTAGGTTGCCAGGGTGGGAGGTGAAGGCTAACCGCTTAGGCAGGGCCTACGAGCAGCCGTGCATGGGTGCCATCTGGCAGGCCCATCGGGGGACGTGCGCATCCAGGAGGCCTTGAGGGAGAGCTTCTCCCTGAGGGACCAGTGACACTCTCCCCTGGTCCACCCCAGTGGGGGCTTCTGCTTCACCCCTCACTGCTGTCCCTCTACTTACCCCTCCCCTTCCTCTTCCCCCCTTTCCTGATGAAAAAATAAAGACACTTTTTTTTGAAAAACTAAACGCTCTGTATTGTACATAACTGTAGGGTCAAAGAAACTGGGGAGAGACTGGGGAAAGAACCTGGGAGAGGGGAGGAGAGAGGGTGGAAGAAGAGGGTGGTAAGAACCTTGGAGGAGGGAGGAAGGAGCAGGAAGGGAGTAGAAGGGGGAGGAGAGGCTCAGAGCTTGGGCTGGGAGTGGCACCGGGCTCTGCAGATCCCACCACCATGGGTGTGGGAGCCTAGGTGTCCGGTGGGGAGGCCATGGAAGGGGAAGGGGAGAGGGAGTGGGAGGAGGAGCGACAGCAAGAGATGGAGCAGAGGCTAGAGCAGGAGGAGGCAGCATGCTCTGCACAAAGGAGTTCACATCATTGCACAGGGAGCGGCCCTGCGCAAGCAGCTCCTGCCAGCTATCCCGCCATAGCTGCAGGTCATCCTGGACCCAGCCGTGAATAGTGTGGTGCAGGGTCCGCAGAGCCGCCAGATGCTGCCTCTGCTACTCGTCCATGGGACACATGCTCCTGTGGAAGCCTGAGGTCTGGGAGGGTGTCCCGGGTGGTTTTGACCACCCTCCACTCACAGCTGGTCCAGCTGTGGAGAACAAAGAGAGATGGTGAGTCATCCCAGGGAACACAGTGCCTGAAGCCCAGCCCCCATCTGCAAGCTAAGAGCCACAGTTCTCGGCTATGTCTCAGACGATGTTCTTGAAGCCAGGCCATGTGCATTCTGGCCAGTGGCCCCAGATGTCCCCTGGAGTGGGAGCTGACACGAGACTGTGGGGCTGCCTGTGTGCCGTGTGTGTATATGTCTCCTGCTCCTTCTAGAGGGGACATAGGTAACTCAATTTTCCTACTCTAGGCATCCTCTTTTTAAAATATGATTTTGACTAGAACTCATTAGCATTTACGCACATAATGCATCATTCAGTTAAGGCACGTGTTAGAAAAATATGACAACCCGGGAGCCTGGAAGCAAAATATTGTGAACAATAAATAGTAGGAGTAATATCACCCATTGGTATATCTTGTCCTGTAGTCTTGTGGCATAGGGTCATATCTTAAACTATGGTCTGCTATGGCTAAGCTAAAATTTTACAGGCCTTGGCCTGTAGACCTTCCGTTTCAGTCCTCCTGACATATATAATTATCCTTCTAAATACTGAAGTATATCAATTGTGTACTTCTGTAATCCAACAATTTAACTCTATTTAGCATACAGTAATTACCTATGACATAACAAACCTATTAGTTAATCATAAATCACAAAATAAATCACAGCTGCATGTTCTCCACATTAAGTTTCCTGAAGTTTTCCTTTAAGTGTGTGGAAGCTTCCTTCCAGTGTATTGGGAGCTTGATATTCAGTTTCTTGCATTTGCTCAGGAAGTAGATATCACTGTTAAATTAGACTTGTTCTTCGTGTTGTGCAATTTCCATTTTATATATATGCTTATTTATATGAGCAACAAAGTTATTTTAGAAGCATAACCCATCCCCCTGTGTAACCAGGTCAAGTCAATATCTAGAGAGATATTCAGCATTTAGCAGTTATTTTAGATCATCTTCATGACATATCAAATAGCTGCTGACAGAGTGTTAGTAAATAGAGAGTATGTTAATACATAGGACAGCTGGAAACTCACTGTGGATAATCAAACAAAGGTTAAACAAGTCACACACACACTCTCCCTTTCAACTCACTCCTCACTGGCAGAAGAATTAGGGCCTTTGCCCTTCATTCAGTTGCTCATAAATTCCCTCCACAAATGCAACAAAAAATTGACTTAAAATCACATGCAACTGTTAATGAACTAGACATCCAAATCTTTAATTATAAGTAACACCTGAAGAGTACTAGATTAAGTGGTGAAAAACCCTAATACAATATCTTCAGCTCAAGGACTACTTGACTACCAAAGGGAAAAGTTCTTTATAGAATTGTTCATCTTATTTTGGGCCTATTGATTTAGTATTTGCCAGAGATATTTTAGCAAAGTAGTCAGAGAATCATGATACTGTCTGCCAGGGTTTTCCTAATGTAGTTAAGATGCTTGAGGAAGGGTAGTTTGTTGTCATTTGGGGACTTATTTGACTTGCATTCTGATCAAAACATAATCTTAAATCTTATACTTCTCAAGTAAGTATTGGTAGGTATCCTTTACAACCAGACTTCACTAAATTCATTCACAAAATCCTGCTAGACTGGCGTGAGCCATAAGCAACTACGTAAGTGTCTAATACTGATGAGACATTTGACAAGTCTGCATACATGTCCACAGATACTATTAAATGTACTGCTGTTCAGATAATACTAACGGAAGTGTGGACACATGATAACCTAATAATATCTGATTCTCTTCTGTATAAGGAACAGAATGCAAATTACATAAAAAAAATGTATTCCCCATTCTTACAGCATGATCAAGGGACATAATGTAATGCAAACAACTTGAACATTTTTGTGCACTGTGTTGGAAGAATGAATGTGGCTTTCTGTACAAGAGATTAAGTCAGTTCCAAATTTCTTACTGCACTCTCTGAAAACGATATATCAAAGGGACTGCACAGAACAAGTTAAAGCTCCCTGAGCCTGCTTCAACATGGATCTTTCCCATTGTGCATGTAGGATTGCAGCAAATAACGGTGTCTGCGGAGCAGTCTTCTGTCATCCTTTTGAAGGCAAATGGCTTTAGGTTTGAAGCTTAGATGTGATCTACCTGGTACATAGCGACAAGGAGTCCTGTGGCATCTTATAGACTAACAGATGTATTGGAGCATGTATAATGCTCCAATACATCTGTTAGTCTATAAGGTGCCACAGGACTCCTTGTTGCTTTTGCAGATCCAGACTAACATGGCTACCCCTCTGATACTTGATACCTGGTACATAGAGCCATCCACTTGTGGACCTAATTCACTATGGAATGCCTGAAAATCCAGACATCAGCCTTCCTCACAGTGTCTGCTGCCGTCATAAATGCCAAGGTTAGTGCAAACTCAGGTGTGTCTAGTGATGGCCAAGGCTGGGAATGCCCACCAGCGTACTATAAAAAGTTAAGCCTACAAGGCACCTCCAGATAATGGAAGAAGCCAATACCTGATGCAGCAGGGACTCTGCATATCACCCCCAACCCTCCACCCCAATGGTCAGGGATGAGCCACGTGTACTGAAGTCCTTGAACTCTAAATTCCGTAGATTTTTACCACACCGGCCATTGAACCAGAAAAATCAGGAAGCCATGAATGGGTAGTGGGAGGGAGAAGATTGTTTTTTTGGCAATCCTAAAGCTGTCATGAGCTGCTCTCCAGCTGGTGCCCTTGTCTGTGGATCATGGCTGGTAAACAGCACACGCTCCCAGAATCTGTTTTCTTGAAATCAAGATAGAATTGGCAATGTGCTTGAAATGTGAACTGCCCAGAACAGGATGTTAGATGAAAATCAATGAGTAATAAATGCTCTCAGCATCTTCATTACACATTCTAACTTTGCTGTCGTATGAATCACTGCCTGGTTGTCAGATCAGAAACAAAACATGCTTCTTTCTCAATTCCTCACCCTGATTGTGCCTGTAATATAAGTATAAGGATAAAATATAAATATTATTCTTTGTACCCTGTGCTGTCCAATCTGCTGGTCACTTCTGTATACCCCATTTCCCTGGGAAATATACTCCAAAGCCAATATCACATGGAGGCATCAGGTTGTACTAAAGCTCCGTTCTCACTATCCAATTGGCCTGCAGGAATAGGATCCCTATTAAATTGATGAAGG
Organism: Rafetus swinhoei; assembly: GCA_019425775.1. NCBI lineage: Eukaryota > Metazoa > Chordata > Testudines > Trionychidae > Rafetus > Rafetus swinhoei. Next base: position 73,795,141 of record CM033449.1, on the reverse strand, counting down.
AATGCCTCCCATACCGTCAAATCAGCTTTTATTTCTTTGGTTTTCAGATAAAGTAAGGAGGTGAATACATGCCAGGCACAAAAGGAGCAACCACCTATAAGCAAAATTCAGACACCCTGGACTGCTTGAGTGGTTTTCCTATGATTCTGAATTGCCTGTACCAATGCCCTTAGAAGATTATCCAGCTTCTCCCAGGATAGCTGTGATACACGCTGCATTGTGTACAACTCAATAGGCAAATATGTAAACTTAAGCCTTTCCAAAGGTGAAAAAAATAGTTGGATATAGTTAAATGCCTCTCATGACTTTTCAAAGAGGAGATCGTGAAGTTAACGAACCACCTGTTCTCAGCCAGTTTCCCTGACAACCATCCATTCTATTGTCATGCTAAATTCTTCAAAAGCTGAGCAGGAAAGTGGAACAGCCAGTTGGCAACATTGGAAAAAAAATAGTAAATTTCAAACTGGAAACCCAGCACCTTAATCTCTGGGATGGACAACAGCTGAAATGTCGACTAATGTTGCACTTTGCTAACTTCATTCCTTGACCATGTCATGGCTACTGTCATACCAAATTAGGATCAACATTATCATTAACAGAGGTGTCCTGTGTGTGTAGCAGATGGTAATAATTCTGTACTTTTCTTCAACCTTTTTAGGAATCAAACCAAGCGTGAAAGCTACAGGTCCACCATCTGTTAACTCCTGAAGGGGCCAGCCACCCTTTTAGTTTCTATTCATTCTCTCTCTCTCTTTCTGAAACATACACATAGAAACTACATGGTCAAAATCATCAATGGATTTTAAATACTTTGCCTATACATGAAAAAAATGAGTATGGGATCTTTCGAAAAGGTTTTTTTTTTTTTAAAGAACCCCGTCTAGATGGCTGTTTTACTTTCAAAAAGCCCTTTTTCGAAAGACCGTGCGGCTGCCATTATGCAAATGAAGCGCAGGAAATTCAAATCCCGGCTTCATTTGCAATTTCTTTCTGTCTAATTTACATCCCTCTTTCGAAGGAGGGGGTGTAGTTTAGACATACCCTACTATTCCATCCCAGAAGAGCAGCATGGGAGAGGGGGATGCTGATGCTCCCAGGCATAAAGATGCTCTGTCTCCTGGTCCAACCCATGAAGCAAGCAAGCTGCCGCTGTTGCTCTGAGGGGTGGATAGAAGGAGTTTCAATCTGAGCTCTAAGTCCTTGCAATGAGGCAGACTCTCTATGAATCAGAATCTGCAATGGAGTGAGGAAAAGATGATATTCTCAGAATCTAAAAAATACCCTTATTCCTGCTTTCCCCACCCTGTATAATTCTGTTCCTATGCCTCTTTCAGCATTACCCATGTGTTTCTGCAATCCGGGTATGGCTAAGCAGCACTGGTTCCTTTCAGCTAACTGGAAAGTAAGGGTAGGTTGATGTCGCAATAAAACACCTGTGACTATTCTGTGTCAGCTGACTCAGCCATTGTAGGCTCAGATTTGGGGACTTTAAAATTGCAGTTTCTATATTTGGGCTGGGCAGTAGCCTAGACTCCAATATCCCAGAGCCTAGACTCCAACCAGAGCCTTAACATGTGCCAGAATTGCCTCTCTGCCATGGACGTTGGACAAACCAGACTGTCTCCACACAATAGTGTAAATGGACACAAATCAATGGACATCAAGAATGGTAACATAAAAAAAAAGTGAGAGAGCACTTCAGCCTCCCTGCATACACAGTAGTAACAGACTTGAAAGTTGCCATACTTGAGAAAAAAAAAACCTTCAAAAACAGACTGCAGCATGAAACTGCCTAACTGGAATTCATATGCAAACTTGGCATCATCAGAATGGGTCTGAATAGGGAGTGGGAATGGCTAGCTCATTACAAAAATAATTTCCTCCTTTAGGTATTCTCACCTTCTTATCAACTGTTGGAAGTGGACCATATCCATCTTGATTGAATTAGCCTCATTAGCACTCATGTAACATGCCCTCTCTGTATAAATCTCTGCCAAACTGAAGCTTCCACTTCATGCATCTCAGGAAGTGAACTGAAGTATAAGAAAGTGTATGCCCTAACAAATTTGTTAGTTTTTCAGCTGCCACAGGACTCCTTGATATTACACTGTAAATGTATAGCCCTGCAGCCCGACTCAACTGGTACAGGCCAGCTATGGATGCTTCTTTGTACCTTTAAATGCTTCTGAAAAGCCCAGTCATAGCTTAAGGTGGGACAAGAGGAGGAAGCACACAGCAGTCAGTCACCAGGTAATATACCCCTTTGTCCATATATTGGCTAATCAGAGAACCATGGTGGGGCTGGGAGGAGATAGGGAGCATGTGTGTGTTTTGAGCTCCTCTTCGTCCCTGATGTCCAAACACATTCCCTTGCTAAAGGCAGAAACATGGTTACATTACCCCCAGCGTACAGTGTGAACAACATGTGTTGAAATGAAAAATAATCTCACTGCTGACAGGCATGCACTCCTACAATAGAACTGATGGTGTATGTACAGACAAGTGTTTCTTGTAATATACCTTTGAGATATCTCAGTTGTTATGGGTTATATCTCCTGTAGGATTATGGACTACATTTCCATTGTTCAGGTTTTTTTATAATTGCTTCTACTGATGCCATCAGTTCCTAGTACGTCTATGCTATACCTCACACAGATTGCACATCTGAGGCTATTTTTATAGTTATGGTCAACCTACAGGGACCATAATGAGTGTCCTTCTTTTTTACACAAGTCCTCTACTTTATACAGTGGCATTAACTTACAATTTTATTGAGTATCGTAATACTTGGTGTGGTTGTGTTTTATCTTGTTTTTTTTATTTAAAGCCCCACATCCTAAAGTCAAGGGTACGTGTATTTTTAAAATATGTTTCTAGCACTCGTGTTTGCAAAGAAAAAAATTGAAGATGTGACCCAAAGGCTCAAACTAAAGGAATTATCCTGAAATGATTTATTTTTAAAAAAATTCACGAAATCTTCATTTGTAAGCTGAGCTAAAGATTTTTTGAAGATGTGGATAATACTGTGTATAGATGGAACATAACTGTCTGAAAAAACAAATCCAGTAGCTGCTGCTCATGTTGTAAATCTATGTGGACTTGGTCATGTGGAAGAAAGCAGTTAATACTGACTTTGGAGTAAATTTTGCAGCTGCTTTTTCATATATTGGTACTTCAAAGGGCATGATTATACCCTCTGTTTGAAAATAACTAATTATTAACTACTGTGATTGTTTCCACCCACTGCTCAAATGTTACATAAAGATCTTTGCCTTTGTGTCTGATATTTAACTGTGCATATGAGGAAGAGACAGACCTTACATTTCACAGTAAGAAGATTCATTTGGCAAGTCATGGAATGGCAAAATCAACATCTTTCTCAGTAGGGGTATGTACAGTGTACAAAGCTTTCCAATTTATCAGTATTAGTTATAGTGTTATTGCAGCGAACAGTGGTTACCAGAGAAGGAGTAATGGAAAGGCTATATCATCAAGGGAACAGAGGACAATAAAACCTATTGTGCTTACAATACACTACAGATTTCCGAAATGACAGCTACAGAAGGAAGTAGCAGTAAATGTGATGTCTTTTCCGCAAGATAGCCATAAAATACCAGATGCTGTGACCTCTTTCATGCAGCACTGATTGTACATTATCTTCAGGGAGTTCAGCACACACTTATATTTAACGAATATCATAGGCTACATTTTATCTTTATAATCTGCCCTAAAGGGCATTGCATAACTGTGCTGCCCCAGGAGAAGCCTGAGGAGGGAATTTTTATTCTGAGTCACAATTCTTTTCCCTGGCAGCCCCCTTGCTCTGTGGGAGAAGTAATGTGGTGAGGGGAGGCCTCTCATTCACAGATTTTTTTTTAAGGCCATAGAACCTCATCCAGTATTTTCTGTGTTAAGCCCATAACTTCTGTTTGAGTTATAGCATATCTTTTAGAAAGACAGCCAGTCTTGTTTTAAAGATGTCAAATGATAGAGTAGCCACCATGTCCCTTCCAGTGGTTAATTACCCTGACTAAAACTTGCATATTGTTTCTAGTCTGAATTTGATTGACTTCCGTTTCCAGCCATTAGGTCTCTTTTTTCTTGCAAAGTTAAAAAGTCTTCTACAGTCAGGAATATAAGAATGACCATATTACACTAGATCAATGGTTCCTCTAGCCCTAGACTGTGTCTTCTGACAGTGGCCTGTGCCACTGCTTCGGAAGGAATGAAGAGGACAGTGCAATTATTAAGTGATCCATCCCGTTTTCCATTCCCAGCATTTGGCAGTCATGGCTCAGGAGCATCCAGAGCAAGGGCATTGCACACCATCTTGGCTAATAGCCCCTCAGGGGCTTGTCCTCTGTAAAAGCTCTTCCCTGTCAGTATTTGCAGTCTGATCAACTCACCTCTTATTAGTCTCTTGGATAAACTACATTGGGTTTCCTTAGTCTCTCACCATAAAACATGTTTTATAGTGAGAGACTAAATGAGCTACCAAATCATTGTAGCTCTTTTCTGAACACTTTCTAGTTTTCCAGTGTCCTTTTTGGAAGTGTGGGCACCAGGACTAGACATGGCATTCCAGTAATGGTCTCACTGATGATATATACAAAAGTTAATATGATTTACCTACTCATTTACTATTCCCAATTTATACATCTAAAGATCATGTTCATGCTGTTAGTAATAACACTACGTTGGGAGTTGTGTTCAATTTTTAATCTATTATGATCCTTAAATCCTTTTCAAGGTCACTGCAGTCTAGGATACTGCCTTCCATCTTGCATGTGAGAGGCCTCCATTCTTTGTTCTTGACTTCCCTGGTCAAGCAAACACCCTTGTTCAGGATTGGTCAAGTCCCAAGGGTGCCGGACCAGGGAGGTCCAGCTTGTATATAAATCATTAGGGCACATGAAGTTATGAAATTGTGTTATATGGTTGTCACTAAAATATGCTGAGAGTTTGAGAATCACCCAAATATTAAGGCCCCAGAAACAAGAACAAGGGAGATAACCAACACCCAAGCAGAGTCTAACAATCATCAGCAGTCATTGTTCAGCAAGGGAGTTACATTTCAGTGAATCATGTGGACAAGGCCACATCAGGAGAACTACTCAACCTTGCCTGGTGATTTATTGCCAGGATCTATGTTCTCCAAACATATGGAATAAAGGTATAAAACAGAACACAGTGAGCACATGTTTTACTCTTCTCCCTCATCTACACTGAGAGCAAAGAGAATGCTGGAGCTGAATAGACTGATCCTGAAGCTAAGAAGAGAAGGCTACATATGAAAGCTAATCTGGAATATGGTATGTGATAAGAAAAACTGCTTAATCTAGATGTTGCTCAATTTATAAATTGAGAGTTCAGACTGCATGCTTAAATTTTTTTTTTTTTTGGTGATTAGTAAGATATTTTTGCCTATTAGTTATAAACACTTAAAATCTACCTTATGTAATCAATAAACTTCTTTTACTCTTAATCTTTACCAGTGAGATAATCTGATGTATTTGGTAAATCTGTTCAGGTTGCAAAATCTGGTGCAAGTCTTCTTTCCATTGATGAAGTGGTGAACCAATCCATAAAGTTCACCACTCAAGATAAAGTCTTGAGCAGTGCAAGATGGCATATTAGTAAGGTACAAAGCTGGGAACAGAGCAGTTTCGGCTGGTGCTTTTCTCTGGGTGATTCATGGGAGCATTCATGCAATCTAACTGGGTGTGGGGCTCCACACATGGTTGTACTAGGTGGGTTTGCTGCTTGCCACTAGTAAGGCATTATGACAGCTAATACAGATTGGTGAGTTAACAGGCACAGTGATCTCACAGTTTGCCCCCAAAGGATCCTGTCATACCAATCTATAAAACAAGGATAAGATCTTCCACAGTGAAAAGGTTTCAATTAATGGTGGCAAAGTGACCTTTTCACTGAAGATGCTATAGCAATGTTAGATAGTATTAATAAGCAGTTAGAAAATACCACGATAACAGGAGTAATTCAGGTATTGACAGAATCAGAGTTTTCACTGATCCATAAATAGTTTGTTTTGCATCTGTAACAGTCATTTCTTGCATTATAGAACTCAGTGGTTTTTTTTTTTCTTTTGCACCTTCTCTCAGAAAGCATGTTGTCATTGGCTAGTGATTATGAACAGCTTGTTGTGTTCAGTAACAGAGTGAAACTGCTATGAACACTTGGAAGGCACATATACTCATTCAAGGACAACTGTCTGAGGTATTACAAAAATGTTTCTATGAATAGAAGAAATGTTTCTACATTTTTGTATTAGGAAAAATGTTCTATCAAGCTCCTAATATTAATGTGAGATCTCATTTTAGACTCTCAAACCTACAGTGCACCCAGAGGAGAGGCTCCTGGGCAGCTTGTCACTTCTCTATCTTAGAAGTACGTCCACAAGGGAACCCCTGGTGCACAAGGTACTTGTCAGAGACTATTCCCACACATTCTACAGAGTTGTGTTTATATAAAGACTGAGAAATACTGAGGTACTTCCATCACTGAACTAAAGGGGTGTTGTCCCCCCCTATTTTTGTCCTCTGTATAAAGTTGAATTTCACCCAAATTAATAACAAATATGTAAAAACCATAAATATATAGATTAGATGATTGGGAAATAAAGACTACAGCCTCGGGCATACGTTACACAGTATTTGAATATATGACATTAATGGATCTGGAAGTGATGGTTAATGGTCTAGAAAGCATGGCCTACTAGGGAATATTGAAAAAAAAGGAGGTTGTTTAGTCTGAGAAGACTGAGGGAGGACATCATCACAGTTTTCAAGTACATAAAAGGTCATTATGAAAAGAGGGAGAAAAATTGTTCTCTCTTACTCTGAGGCTAGGATAAGAAACAATGGGCTTGAATTACAGCAAGGACAGTTTGGGTAGGACATTGAAAAAAACTCCCTAACTATTCCAGTGTTAAAGTACTGTGATAAATTGCCTAAGGAGCAGGGCCATCCTTATGACTTCTGGTGTCCTACACAACCTGAGCGCTTGCACCTCCCCCATCCCCAGCCAGGGAGTGGGGAAGCAACTCTGAAGTGTGTGGGGGGGGCGGGGGGGGGGGGAGGCTGTGCTCAGAGCATTGAGGACAGGAAGGCTGGTGCAGGAATAGGTGGAAGGGTGAGTGCTACAGCCGACCAGAGTTGCGGTCTAGGAGGCAAAGCCATGGGGTGAGGGACTGGGGCCGCAGGTGTTGATGGGTGGAGTAGGGGGCCAGGAGATTGAGAACACTGGAACCAGAGAAGGACGTACAGAGCAGGATGCGGAGGACTGGGGAATTCAGCCACTGGGACTTGAGGGCAAAGCAGGAGTTGGGAGATGTGGAACTGAGAGGTGGAGTGGAGGCATACACAGTATAGGGTACAACTTAATTCGAGGCATAGCGATGCCCCAAATTTAGTGGTGCTCTATGCAGCTGTTCTGAAAAGTAATGGGCTTTTCTTTTCTTTTCTTTTCTTTTCTTTTCTTTTCTTTTCTCAAAGGGGCTGTCTCAAATATAAAATTATATGCTAATGCAGAAAACTCAATCCCCATTTTTTTAAAAATACAAACTGCATTATAGGAGGATAAATTGGCATGCTCTCCTAGGAGCAGGAAGATGATTCAGAGGCAAATGAGCAAGAACAAACACATACTTGTTTTCTTCCTTTTTCCATTTACTTGTTAGACTTGATGCTTTTGCTATTTAAACATGTTTTTGTCAAATTTAATTTGCTGTTTTTCTGTTTATGGAACTGCATATCAGTGGAGGCCTGAACCTGCAACAAGTTGAAGGTGCTCCCCTCCCCACCTTCCACCTCACAGGATAAGGATCCATATGCATCATTTCTAAATGTATGAAGAACTGCAGCCACACATGTTGTAAGCATTATAGAGCTACTATATATGTATATTTACTGCAGAATATTATTGCCTTTTGGTAGGACACTGTCAAGGCATCTAAAATTATATAAATGTTTTATTCCCTGTTAGAAGCTTCTAACTGAAATCTATTACTTACTAGAATTTTTTTCTCTTCTGTCATGCTCATAGGTTGGTTGCTTTTTGTGGCTTTGTTCCTGAGTACTAGTACTAATCATTCTTGGGGGTGGGGGAACCAAACGAAAAGCACAAAAAGCAAACAAACAAAAAAGGAAAAGCTTTGAACCATTTCTTAGAGGGGGAAATTATGTAAAAATTATATAGACTTTGAAAACACGTGTAATCCAATGTTTAGCTTAGCACTCGTGACAACCCCCATTTTATTATACCAGCTCTAGGCAGCTTCAAACATTGCGTGTATTACTGTCAGCAGAATGGCGTTTAAAATGTTTGCACACGGTATTCACAATATTGATTAGGCAACCTAGATTGGAATGTAATCTTATTGAGTTAAAATTGTTTGTTCAGAAACTTCCAATAAATCTTTGAAAATCAATTTCTATGCACCCTTTTATAAATAATTTTTTAAAAAGTTAAAGTGTAAAATCTCCATATGCTGCAGTTTGTGGAATCTGTTTAGAGAACTATTTTGTAACACTAAGCTATTATGGGCCCTGTTGCTGAGACACTAATTGAATGGCCAGAAGAATTACTTGACCTTCTAACAATTCTGGATGCAACAATGTCACCTTCAAAGCTGTGACAAAATAACCATCAGTAAAGACACAGAGTCAACTATAATCAGGTTCTATACAAAACAATCACAGATTACATTTTGTTAGCTCTGTTGGAAAGTATCAAAGTAAGGAAATAAAAATGGATTTAGAGATGTGATCTCTAACATAGCGACCATTTGTACAAATTTAATGAGAAAGCTATTCTAATTTACAATATAAGGCCAGATCTGCAGCTCAATGGAGCTACTCTGATTTACTGCAAAAGCAAAGGCTCTTTTAGCATTTGTTGAAGATGCCTATAGTCTATTTATTTAGACCAATAATGTGACTGCTATGTTCAATTCTACCCATGTCTCTCTCTCACTCGTGTATTTATAGCATGTGATGGTCTGAAGAGTGAAGTCATGACAATTAATGGAAGCATGGAAAGGATTTCGGAGGAAGTCAGAGTGACAAAATCTAGACTGTTTGGATTGGAAAGGAGATAAATAAGAGAGATAGGACAAAGATGAAATTAGTGAAGGATAAGGAAAAGGTAAAAACTCCGTTTACTTTTTCTTATCATAAAAGAATGAGGGGACATTTGGTGAAACTGAAATTCAAAAGTGATAAATTGAAATACTATTTTTGAAAATATTAACCCAGTTATACCAGGAAAGATGCTGTTACAAAACCATAATCAAGTAGGGGCATAAATCTCTGTCCAATCCCCTTGATATATGCTTGTATGGAGCAGATCGCTTTGTTGATTTTTTTGCTTATTACTTTTTTCCCAAGCAGGTGGGATCAAAATTACTTTGGAGGAGAATTGTACAAGATGATCTATTTGGGGTATTGTTAGAGGTTTGTTATAATGGATCATATATCATCTCTCATAGGAAACCTGTGGGAGTAGAATCTTGGAGAGTAAATCTTCTTGAGACTCCCCTCAGAAAATTCAACCCACTAGGGTAGAGTTGCAGTCCATCATGGAAAAAACTAGGTGGTCCATCCCCAAATTTACAAATCCTGGAGGAATCTGGAAGGACAGAATATTTTGTGCAAAGACCCTGTGCCTACAAATAAATTCTGCCACTGTGGATGCTGGCCTGCCCAGTCCAACTCCATTGTAAAATGTGAGTTTCAGATGTTGGAGAAAAATACAATTCCTTTCTGGTCTTATTACTCCTGAAATTTTCTTTTAAATCTATGTTCTTGGAAAGTGAATTGTCACAGTATTACCCTATGATATATGTTCCCTAGAGTCTTACTATGCAGTGTTAGAAAGTATAATGAATGTTCTTTGTTTATTTCTGTGGCAAAGGCAATTTTGTGCATGCTTAACAATATATGACAAACAAACCTATCCTTTAAATCAACAAATGACTGGAAGGATAGGTAATGTGAATGGTATTTTTTAACAAGGGCTCAGAAGATGATCCCAACAAGTACAGGATGGTAAGTCTAACTTCACCAATCTACTAAGATTCTTTGAGTCATAAAGCATGTGGACAAAGGGGATCCAGTGGATATAGTGTGCTTAGAGTACCAGAAAGCTTTTGACAAGGTCGCTCACCAAAGGCTCTTAAGCAATAAGTAAGCTGTCATGGGATAAGAGAGAAGGTCCTTTCATGGATTGGTAACTGGTGAAAAGACAGGAAACAAAAGGTAGGAATAAATGATCAGTTTTCAGAATGGAAAGATGTAAATAGTGGTGTCCCACAGGGGGCTCTACTTGGACAAATCTTATTCATAAATAATCTGGAGAAAGGGGTAATCAGTGAGGTGGCAATATCTGGAGATGATACAAAATCGCTCAAGATAGTTAAGTCCATGGCAGTCTGCAAAGATCTTCAAAAGGATCTGACAAAAACTGGGTGACTGGGCAACAAAATGGCAGACGAAATTCAATGTTGATAAGTGCAAAGTAATGCATATTGGAAACCACAATCCCAAGTAAACATATAAAATGAGGGGGTATAAATTAGCTGTTACCACTCAAGAGAGAGAACTTGACATCACTGTCTATAGTTCTCTGAGAACATCCACTCCATGTAGTGTGGCAGTCAAAAAAGCAAACATAATGTTGGGCATAATTATAAATCCATGTCATGCCCATATCTTGAATATTATGTGCAGATGTGGTTGCCTCATCTCAGAAAAGATGTACTGGAATTGGAAAGCATTCAAAAAGGGCAACAGAGATTATTGGGGGTGCAGAACAACTGTAATGTGATTAGGAGATTAAATAGCCTGAGACTTTTCAGCTTGGAAAAGAGGTGAGTAAAAGATATGATGGAGGTGTATAAAAGCATGACTGGTGTGAAGAAAGTAAATATGGGAAGAAGTAAATAACTTTTCCTTAACACAAGAACTAGGGATCATCAAATGAAATTACAGGTTGGACCAAACTGGTCCGGCACCCTCACAACCTGACTGATCTCGAACAAGGGGATTTGCTGGACCAGGGAAGGTCCCTCCCCAATGGCCTGTTCTGCCACCAGTCTAGGGCTCCAGTCTCCCCCTGCTGCTGCTCGAGCCCCCAGGGCTCTCTAGATGCTGCTGGACTGACAACTGCTGGGGCCAGAGTGCCATGGTCAGAGCTGCTCAATCCAGACAGAGTTCTGCAGCCTCTTGGCTCGGCAGCTGGGGCTGGAGCTCCACGGCCCGGGCCAGGGAGGAGGGATAAGGCCGGAGCTCTGCGGCCTGGGCCAGAGCTCCATGGCTGCCGCTGGGGCTGGAGCCAGAACCAGGCTGGAGCTCTACAGCCGGGGCTGGGGCCAGAGCTCCTTGGCTGCCACTGGGGATGGAGTTCTCTGGCCATATCCAGAGCTCCATGGTCACTGCCAGGCTAGAGCTCCCCAGACACTGAGGCCAGGGAGCTCCGCTGATGTCAGAACTCCCCACCATGCCACCTGTCCTCCCTCCCCCCTTCCCCACACACTGGGCTCCCAGCTAAGTTGCTATTGCCCCCCACAGTGCTCCTGCCCCACCACCAGACCTACCTCCCTGTTACTGGGCTCTGTGGTCCACGAACATCCATGGTCCATACCAGACCATGGATGTTGCCGGACCAGGGAGTCCCGGTTAAGGGAGGTACAACCGTAATAGGAAGCAGATTTAAAACAAACAAAAGGAAGTATTTTTTCACACAATGCATAGTAAACCTGTGGAACTCCCTGCCAAAGGCTGTTGTAAAGGTCAAGACTTTAACAGGGTTTAAAAAAGAACTAGTAGAATCTCTATGGATAGTAATTTCATGCTCTAATAATAAGAATATAGCAGTAGCAGATTCTGACTGATGGAAATTAGTCAGAAGTTCACATTTATTCTCTGAGAACTGGTACTTTTTCAGTCATTTCAGTTGAGAAATTTCTTGCCATGACCCATATAACAAATTGTACATATTCTCTGCAGCTTTAATGAACAGAAAGTTATTTGCAAAGGAATAGCTTGTAACTAAAAGCTTTCCCCAACCCCCGATAACCTCAGATACATTTGCTTTCATTTCAGCAATGTTTCTTGAGTTTTTTAGTTCAAGCCTGTGTTACCAATTGCTACAAATCAAAGAGAAGCTTTTTCAATTCCTGTTCATACCTGTAAATCTCAGGGGATAAGAGCAACAATTTCTAGCTTTTTCTCCCCTCCACCTCCTTGATTATACCCTATAGTTGAGGAATAACATTTGGCAGGAGATACAGTTGCTGAGAGAGAGCTGGATGTCTTTGGCATGCAGTCAAATGTACAATGAGATCAAAAGTGCAGAGCCTCCAAGCGCCTAAAAGGCCTCATTGATTATCTCAGAATACTCCCACAGTTTAAGTTATTCTACCCTATAAAACAGAGATTTTAAAAAATGCCATTGAATCTAAGGACTTTCTGTAGCAGTCCCTTTCCCATCAACCCATCTCTCCTATTTCTGAAGCTGCCAAGACCTGATTCTCCAGAAAGAGGTAATTTCTGTCTGTCCTGTCTCATTTCTGCAATATCATATGGATCCAACCCATATGGACATTGAAGTTAATGGAAGTCTTTCTGATCACTTCAATGGGTTTTGTGTCAGGCAGAGTTTGGGAAGCATAGGGAGTCTTCCAGACTCATGCGGCAATCAATTGACACCCAGTCTAAAGTCTAAGATGAAACTAACTTTACTTCAGCATTAAATGAGTACATAAAAGTCAGCACATTTTAGGACGTAGGGTAACCAGTATTTTTAATCCTTCCTGTTTTATAAAAAACATGGAATTGATGGAACAAGCAGGATTTAAACTAAGTATCCTGCAAGAAAAAAATGTTTTTCTTTTTATGTTTGAAGACAATTGTCTTAATCCTTAAATTTTGAAACTTTCCATCTTTGCTTAAACTTGTCCGTCCTATTTCAGCTCATGCCAAAACTATGGTTTGATTGTGTTTGAAACTGCCACTAAGATGCTGATGTGGTTTTACATATAATACATGGAGATATGCCTATCTCATGGAACTGGAAGGGACTTTGAGAGGTCATTAAGTCCACTCCTCTGCCCTCATGGCACAACCAAGTACCATCCCTGACAGATTTGCCCCGGATCCCTAAGTGGCCCCCTCAAGAATTGAGTTTATAACACTGGGTTTAGCAGGCTACTGCTCAAACCACTGAGCTATCCCTCCCCCCAGCAGTTGCAGGTTGATTGGGTATAAGGTATGAAGATTAATCATCCATAGCAGCAGCTGTTCTTTTTAAAAGTTTTAACCCATAGTTATGGGAACTAACAAATTCATGGTCCATTCTGGTGAATTTCATTGCCAGAGATTTTAAAATTGATCAGTTTCACTATTTCAGTTGTTTACACTTGAAATGTCATGGTATTGTAACAGTGGGGCTCCTGACCCAAAACGGGATAATGGGAAGATTACAAAGTTGTTGTATGGGGGTGTAGCAGGTGGCAGCGTTGAATACTTGAGACATGTCACCAGCTGGAGACAGGACAATTAATACGGAACTCTGAAACTCCCAGCAGAAAGGACAGCTGGCACAGTAAACATGAAAGACTGAAAGGCTCTTCAACAGTTGTAGTATGTTTGGTGGGTTTCTCTGGCAGGAAATAGGGATGAACCATGGAGGCATTCACTTGTGACAATGTTGAAGATTATAAAAATGTCCTTTTCATTGAACACTTAAAAAACTTTATTAGAATAAAGAAAACAGTATTACTAAAGACACCATCTATTTTGCTGAAAAGATTCTGCATAGTTCCTGCCCTATTCCCTGCTGTCCGACTTCCTGATATAGATTTAAAGATAAATACACATATCCTCTCCACTGCAAGCTGTTTTTTAATTCCCTTACTCTAACTCATTATACCTACCATTGAAGAGACAATGCACAAATACCCATAATACCAATATCTGTGGCAAAACAAAATCAAATTGATGCAGCAAAATTAAACCATCTATGGTATGAACTCCTGACCACACAATGGTTATGATGCTTATACTCTTCAACCACCCAAGAAATGCATGAGTGGTCCAAGAATACTTACCCTAATGCATCATTTGAAGACCTGAGATGGAGGCTGGTTATGCTTTATGGGGGATTTAACTTGGCTGCGATATTACCAGGAAATCTCAGTCTGCTACTGTTCGGGGGACAAGGGGATGCTGAGGCAATATATATAATTATATTACACTTCCTCCACCTCAGATCAACTCTCTGCCAAGGCACAGGCCAGAGTTCTTTCTTTTCAAGGTTTAGTATTACATAGTATTAAACATCAGGGATATTGTATTCCAAACCATCACTAGGTGCTAATAGTCCTCAGTCAACTTCAAGGAGAGAGAAAACCATACAGTTTAATAAACAAATACATAGTGCGAACTAAAGCTTTGTAAGTAGTAGGTAACTTTATAAATAGTATTTGTAACACTGAATAACTTGTCCCTTGTAGAGCTGGCTGAAATTTTTCCAAAATTTCCTGCAAACTGTTAATTCAAAACAAAATTCGGTTTGGAAACACAACAACATGATGTTTATTAAATGAAATATGTTCCCCAGGACCTCAGCTACTGCTGTCTGAAATTGTCATGCTACTAATCAGTTTCACTACAGTTAGTCAGCAGTAAAACTGACAAGAATCATATCAGTTTCAGGCAGCAGTTGCTCTGGCTTCCAGCTTCTGCAACTGGAAGCTATATGCACTGCTATGGAGCTGATGACCCAGGGCTTCCAAACTCCTGGGCCAGCTATTTTTTCTGTATTGCTTGTGCTGGGAAGCTAAGAATTCACTGCAAATTGGAGCTGCCTGCAGCTGTGAACAATGGAAGCCTGATCTCCCCAGTAGTCCACCAGGAGCTGGTAGGAAACCAGGAAGGTTTTCAGTGAAAACATAAATACATTCCTCATTCATCTTCCTTCAGAGATGATTTTTTAGACCCGAGAGTGTGACTGTAATATGTAGCAAGATTTCAAGCTCATGCGGATTTCTCAGAGCTTGAAAAGAACAGCAGTATCTCTGCTCATTACAAAACAAGTCAGCACCTTGTTAACAAAACCTATTTCTGAGGATCTTTTAGAGCTAGCACTTTTCTGTGCTTGGGTTCACAGTTGACTGTGCTGCTCAGTTGACAACACAGCAGAAATCTGTAGCCTGTATCAAAAGTGAGTATTGGGATCAGCATATGAAAATATACCTTCCATTGATTCCATTAGAGTCTCATGCTACAGGCAGTGTATTTCCCAATAAAATAAATAAGTCAGTTAAGCATGTACAAATGCTGAACCTCATTCAGCTCTGCCCTGGGTCTCTCTATAATTGATAAAATCCTAGATTAAAGCAGAGAGATAATAGCTAAATGGAAATGTAGCTTGGAAGTATGACAGATGTTTCATGCCCAGCACTCATGCTAGGTCCATAAAACACAGTGGGATGGACAAAACACTATCCTAATAAGAAAGGCTTCCATAGTAAGTAAATCTGGACTAACCCTTGCCCGTAGCCAAAGTGGTACTGGCACAGGGACCTAACCCTTATAGTAGCTACATCTCTTGGTTCTATGTCAATAAACTACTAAGTTCACAGAGTTATATTTAACTCCTGTTTTTATAATCTTGTTCCCCAAAGCCCTATGAGTTCTAATTGGCTCAGGTCTTAACTGGTGAATACATTCGTGACTTGCAAGATTCCTTACCTGCAACGAAAACTTTCTATTTTCTGAGCATGTCTAGTAACTACTACACTCTACTTTCTCGATGTTTTGAGTCCTTCCAGTTGAATTGGCCTATATGCTGGATGTGGTCAGAATATTCCAAAATCCATGTCTCCTACCCACTGCTTCTTTCCCTTTCTTGGGGCCAAAGAAAAAATGCTGAAGTAAAAAAAGTACATTGGCTGCTTTCACAGAACGTCTGCACTACACTATTAAGTGTGTGTTCAGGGAGGGTAATTTGTCTGGCTGGCCACATGATAGAAACGGTGCTTTATGGTTGGGGGAGAGTGAGAGAGAGGGAAGGGAGAAGAAAACTGCTGAAGAAAAGATTAGCCTGGCAGCATTGACTCATTACCTGGGAACTGGATGGGAAGAAGGGCTTAAACTCGGGTAATCCTGTGCATGAAGCCACCTTTAACTTGGAGCAGACTTTGGCAACTATATCTTCCCTCCCTTTTAGATAGTGAAACAGCAGGTTGGTTCAAGACTTATTGCAGATTGTGAGTTTGAATAATATGGGTCTAATTAGTAACAGGCATTTAACCCTGTTAATACATCCTGCACTATCTAAATATTCAGCTCATTCTTCTCACTGTAGGATTTAAGCATACACTCATTGACGTGAACCACTTTGAAGACCCCTTTGAAAATGTATATGCCTGTGGCCACTACAGTGGGATATTTATTTTTCTATAAGATGGTGACACACATGAGCACATGGAATATACTGAGCTGTAGTCCCTGGACTAAACACTTGACATGGATTAGGGTTACAAAAAGATAATACCAGAACAAGTGATAGGGGTTAGGATTTACAGAGGTTAGTGGCCACAATTGCAATATTTCCCTCTGTTCTTAAAATGTTATGTGGAATTTTAGTTGTGGTAATTTTTAACTCTAATAGGAAACATTAAGATAGAACCTTGTACGACACTTGGAAAATTAATGGATTCTAGTTTTGAATTTAAATCCCTTGAAATCAAATTTGTGATAATTTAATCATTTTTCAGTCGGAACAGACCTATTTTGGGGAGTTTAGTTTTTCATTTTTCACAAGTTTTCCAAATTCTGGTGACCCATTTATCAAGCATAGAATAATTTAAGAACTATAGGCACTTTGAGTCATTTTTCCAAAGATCTTTTCATTTCTTTCAGTGAAAATACAATTCAACTTATCCATATTTGTTTCTGATTTTGGCAGCATCAATCAACATAAATGGACCCATTTTTTTCTTTATGCATTACGAAATAGAAAGCCTTTGCAACCCTAAAGATAAAATGATGCCATATTTCTCACAATTTAAGTTCTGCTTTTGCTGTAATTTAAGTTTATATTAAATATTTAACAAAGCTACTTGCATTTTATTGGTAAGATTTCTGCATCATATTATTATTGTTGTAACAGGTTAATTATTAGAGTACTTTAGGCATGCAATTACATGGAATTCTGTGGTAGTCAAGTTACATCTCTGTTTATCAGACTCAAGGGGAGCAATATCTAATCAGGTCAGATTTTGTGACCCATTCATCTTCTTATGTTCACATCAGTTAGTATTTGACACATTTTTACGTTACTGGCTGGACAAAGGTTAAAGTTGTTTAGCTGCCCTTTACACAAATATTTCAAACCACTTCAGAAACACTTGATAAGAATAAAGGCAACCCTGTGAGTTAGTTGGTTTGCTGACAGTAGCTTTCAAACATGCAATGGCTGTACATACTGTTTATTCATAGTTCTTGGAAGAAGTCTGATGTTTGGAAGAAGTCTGATGTTGTCCATACAATTTTCCTGTGGGATACAGTTTGAGAATTAGAAAGAAATTAAATAAGGACAAATACAAAGCACTCCACTTGGAAATGGCTACCTTCGAAGGAATACTGCAGGAGACGATGTAGGGCTTCAGGGATCATAGTGGACCACAAGCTAAATATGAGTCAACATCATGACACAATTTCAAAAGCAAAAAAAGCAAACATCATTCTTGGGTGTGTTTGCAGGAATGTTTTAAGCAGGAGATGAGAAGTAATTCTTCCATTCTACTCCATACCGATTTGGCCTCAACTGGAATATTGTGTCCAGTTCTGGGTACCAACTTTCAGGAAAGATGTTGAAAAATTGGAAAAAGTCCAAAGAAAAACAACAAAAATTATAAAGGGTCTAGAAAACATGACATATGAAGGAAGACTGAAAGAACTGGGTTTGTTTAGGCTGGAAAAGATAAGACTGAAAGAGGACGTGGTAACAGCTTTCAAGTACCTAAAAGATGGTTACAAAAAAGAGGGAGAAAATTATTCTCCTTAACCTCTAATGATAGGACAAGAAGCAATGGACTTAAGTTGTAGTAAGGGATGTTTAGGTTGGACATTAGGAGAAACTTTCTATCTGTCAGGTTGGTGAAGCACTGGAATAAATTGCCTAGGGAGGTTGTGGAATCTCTGGCCTTCAAAATTTTTAAGAGCAGGTTAGATAAATATCTATTAGGACGGTCTAGAGTAGACCATTCTTAGTCCTACCGTTAGTGCAAGGTACTGGATATGATGAGGTGCTTTCCAGTTCTATGGTTTTGAGTTTGCTGGCACATGCAGTTAAACTGCTCAGTGCTACATGGAACCTTTTCATAATTCAAATCTTCCTCTCCTCCAAAGTTGTTGTTGTTTCTAAAGTTAAAATGTGAAAACATTGCATGAGTCTTGGTTTATCACTTCCCTGGACAGAAGCTATTGGAGCCATTTGTCTGAGTAGGACCATTCAAATTTGACCTCATGAAACAATTTGTTATCCCTTTGTGGATGGTAGCTGAGCTACAGCCTTAATCTTCATGGGCAGGCTGATGATTTGCCTCCACTTTGTATAAACAAGTCTCTGGGGCCACTCAGGGTAAATTCTTAGACTGCTTCCTGTAGTAGCTTACAGTGCACAGGGCCAACTCAAGGGCTACCTTCTGCTATATTGGGTTTTAGAACTTGTTCTGGCCGTCTGCACAGGGGGTGAAATTTACCTCCAGGGACTAAATTCCATTCTGCCTCTTTTTTTCTGAAGTGACTCATAAATATTAGCCTAAACATGTAATGAGAGGTTTCTTGTAAGATTTCTATTGGGATGGCTGAGATGTAGAAAGAGGATAGCCTCTCATTATATTTCATTATTTCCATTTCCTGTCTCAAGTGAAACAATATTAGTTAAAGGGAAAAAAACATTCCTGATTCTTAGAAATGTTATGGCTTTAGTTAAGTTAAGAACATAGATATTGCCATATAAGGTCAAAGGAATGATAGTTGTGTCCTATCTCTTCTTAACATCCAGTACAAGTCTTTCATGGAAGGTGATTCATATGCAGTAGCATATCTAAGGATGGTTGAAAGTTGGATACCAGTTTAACTTTCTCTGTTTCAGAGTCCTATAAATGTGTACTCTATAATCAAGACTCTCCCTAATTATCACTATTCTTCAGTGTCAGATATCAATATCAAAGACAGAAGGACTTGAAGTGCTAATAAATAAACACAACTATGACATAGTTGGTATCACAGAGACTTGGTGGGATAATACGTATGATTGGAATATTGCTATAGAAGGGTACAGCTTACTCAGGAAGGATAGGCAGGGAAAAAGGAGGAAGTGTTGCCTTATATATTTAAAATATATACATTTGGTGGAGGTGGAGATGGACATAGGAGACAGACTTGTTGACAGTCCCTGGGTTAGATTAAAAGGGGTAAAACGAAAGGTGATGTCATGTTAGGGGTCCACTACAGACAGCCTACCCAGGCAGAAGAGGTGGATGAGGCTTTTTTAAAACAACTAACAAAATCATCCAAAGCACAGGATTTTGTGGTGATGGGGGACTTCAACTATCCAGACATATGTTGGGAAACTAACACAGCAGGGCACAGATTATCCAATAAGTTCTTGGACTGCATTGGAGACAGTCCAAGATTGAGAAAGCTACTTGGGAGGAAGCTGTTCTGGATTTGATTTTAACAAATAGGGAGAAACTGGTTGAAAATTTGAAAGTGGAAGGCAGCTTGGGTGAAAGTGATCATGAAATCATAGAGTTCATGAGTCTAAGGAATGATAGAAGGGAGAACAGCAAAATAGGGACAACGGACTTCAGGCACACTTTAGCAAACGGTAGGTAAGGTCCCATGGGAAGCAAGACTAAGAGGAAACACAACTGAAGAGAGTTGGCAGTTTTTCAAAGGGACATTATTAAGGGCCCAAAAGCAAACTATCCCACTGCATTGGAAAGATAGAAAGTATAGTAAGAAACTACCTTGGCTTAACCAGGAAATAAGAACATAAGAACATAAGAACGGCCGTACCGGGTCAGACCAAAGGTCCATCTAGCCCAGTATCCTGTCTGCCGACAGTGGCCAGCACCAGGTGCCCCAGAGGGGGGGGTGGACCGAAGACAATGATCAAGCGATTTGTCTCCTGCCATCCCTCTCCAGCCTCTGACAAACAGAAGCCAAGGACACCATTTTATCCCCTGGCTAATAGCCTTTTATGGACCTAACCTCCATGAATCTTACATGATCTTTAAAAAAAAAAAAAAAAAAAAAAAAAGGAATCATAAAAAAAGTGGAAACTAGGTCAAATTACAAAGGATGAATATAAGCAAACAACATAAGTATGCAGGGGGTAAGATTAGAAAGGTGAAGGCACAAAATGAGCTCAATCTAGCTAGAGACATAAAGGGTAACAAGAAGACATTCTACAAATATATTAGAAACAAGAAGACCAAGGACCAAGTAGGCCCAATGCTCAATGAAGAGGTAGAAACACTATCAGGAAACTTGGAAGTGGCAGAGGGGCTTAACTACTTCTTTGTTTTGGTTTTTGTCAAGAAAATTGTTGGTGACTGGCTGCCTAAAATAGTGAATGCTGCTGGAAATGGGATAGGTTTAGAAGCTGAAATAAAAAAAGAACAAGTTAAAAATTACTTAGAAAAATTAGATGTCTTCAAGTCACCAGGACCTGATGAAATGCAAATATAGTGCCCATCTATAAAAAGGGAAATAAGAACAACGCAGGAAACTACAGACCAGTCAGTTTAACTTCTGTGCCAGGGTAGATAATGGAGCAAGTAATTAAGAAATTCATCTGCAAACAACTGCAAGATAATAAGGTGATAGGTAACAGCCAGAATGGATTTATAAAGAACAAATCATGTCAAACCAAACGGATAGCTTTCTTTGAGAGGATAACAAATCTTGTTGATAAGAGAGAAGCGGTGGACATGGTATATCTAGATTTTTGTAAAGCATTTGATACATTCTTGTATGACCTTCTTATCAATAAACTAGGGAACTACAACCTAGATGGGGCTACTATATGGTGGGTGCTTACCTGTCTGGATAACCATTCTCAGAGAGTTTTTATTAATGGTTCACAATCATGCTGGAAGTGCATAACAAGTGGGGTTCTGCAGGGGTCTGGTTTGGGATCGTTTCTGTTCAATATCTTCATCAACGATTTAGATATTGGCATAGAGAGTACGCTTATTAAGTTTGCAGATGACGACAAGCTGAGAGGGGTTGCAAGTGCTTTGGAGGATAGGATCATAATTCAAAATGATCTGGACAAACTAGAGAAATGGTCCGAGGTAAATAGGATGAAGTTTAATAAGGATAAATGCAAAGTACTCCACTTAGGAAGGAACAGTCAGTTTCATACATACAAATGGGAAGTGACTATCTAGCGAAGAAGTACTGCAGAAAGGGATCTAGGGGTCATAGTGGACCCCAAGCTAAATATGATTCACTACTGTGACACTGTTAGAAAAAAAACAAACATGATTCTAGGATGCATTAACAGGAGTGTTGTGAACAAGATATGAGAAGTCATTCTTTTGCTTTTCTCTGCACTGATTAGGCCTCAATTGGAGTATTGTGTCCAGTTCTGGGTACCACATTTCAAGAAAGATGTGGAAAAATTGGAGGTCTAGAGAAGAGCAACAAAAATGATTAAAGGTCTAGAAAACATGACCTATGAGGGAAGACTGCAAGAACTAGGCTCTTAGAAAAGAGAAGACTGAGAGGGGACATTATAGCAGTTTTCAAGTATCTAAAAGGGTGTTACAAGGAGAAGGGAGAAAAATTGTTCTCCTGGGCCTCTGATGATAGGACAAGAAGCAATGGGTTTAAATTGCAGCAAGGAAGGTTTAGGTTGGACATTAAGAAAAACTTCCTAACAGTCAGGATGGTTAAACACTGGAATAAATTGCCTAGGGAGGTTGTGGTATCTCCATCACTGGAGATATTTAAGAGCAGGTTGGGTAGACATCTATCAGGGATGGTCTGTATGGTGCTTGGTCTTGTTATGAGGGGCAGGGGCCTGAACTCTATGGTCTCTCTAGGACCCTTCCAGATCTAGTATTCTATGATTCTACATAGAACTATTTTCCAATTTTCAGGAAAATGCTTAGTGATGGCTCTATTCCACATCTACAAGACCTGCCAAAATTATAACAGATAAAGAACAGCAATAAATATTTTTACATTTGTTTTCTTTGTTTCCATCTGAAGTTTTTAATACATGTGGGTTCTTTGTTAGTGATTTTAACTAACCATCCAAGCTCAAGTGCTTTTATATACTGAACATTCAATGAACAAATGAAAGGGCAGATCTGGCTGGAATCTACATGAACTGCTTGTTTGGCCGCTGGCTAATGAAAACACTTGCCATGAGATTCCACTGAGACAACATTCAACACAACAGCCTCTTCTTCCCTTGTCATCCATAGTATTGTAAATTTGGCAGGGGGCCTATATTGTTCATTCAGCCAAATACTTTTCAGTTCTGCATGGAATTCTACCAGACTGATGCCACTTATGTGAGCTGGTAAAAGAGCAACAGCTTAGAAAGCCATGTTTTATAAAAATGGACAATCTTTTCATTTCTGAAAGCAGAGTGCAGACATAACTAACATGCACTTATATCCACAGCAATGCAGATTGGACTGACTAGAACTTCTGTGCCTTGTATCAGAATCTAAAATCCCACATAGAGATGCCAGGAGTTCGGAGAGAGGCTTAATCCAACATAGTTATGTAAAACCAAGGGTGTGTCTAGACTACAGGGTTTTGTCGACAAAAGTGGCCTTTTGTCGACAAAACTATACCTGCGTCTAGACTACTGCCACGTTCTGTCGACAGTAAGTCGACAGAACGTGGCAGTTTTGTCGACAGCAGTAAACCTCCTTTTATGAGGAAGAATGCCTTTGTCAACAGAGATCTGTCAACAAAAGGTGTGTGTGGACACAGGGAGCCAGTTCTGTCGACAAAAAAGGCCTCCAGGAAGAAGCCCTGGTGGATAGTCTAGCCTTTACAGGTACAGCACCTCTGTGGTTCCTGGCAGCAGCCTCTTAAAGGCACAGGTACCCAGACAGGCCTTGCTGTCCAGCAGCTAGCCAGAGCACTAGTGCCAGCTGTGACAGCCATGTCCCAGCCTCAAGGCCCCCCTGACCCTTCTCAGGACAGAGACGAGGACCCACCCAGGGGCACCAAAAGGAGGGCACCAGCCTGGTCAGGGCCAAAAATCAAAAACCTCCTGGAGCTCTGGTCCCAGGAAGAAGCCCTGCAGGCCCTGCAAACACGCCACAGGAATGCGGACATCTATGAGCACCTGGCCCAGGGACTGGCCACCAAAGGGCATCACCCCCGCACCATGGTACAAGTCAGGGCCAAGATAAAGGAGCTGCGGCAGGGATATGCCAGGGCCCGGGACCAGCGCTCCTGCTCCGGGGCAGCCCCCGAGACCTATCCTTACTACCACATCATGGACCGACCCCTCCTGAGAGAGGAAGACCAGGCAGGAGAGGCGGGAGAGCTGCACCAGGAGGAGGAGGAGGAGGAGGAAGAGGAGGCAGCAGGGACCCAGACCCCAGACCCCAGAGGCCTCCCAGGTGTCCGTGGACATCAGGGAGGGAACATCAGGTGAGTGCTTTGAGGGATCACCACATACGGGCGGTTTGGCAGTGTGGGGGGCCAGCTAGCCCCATTGCCACTGTGGGACCCCTTTGAGGCTTTCAGGACACTGCCCAACTCACACGCGGTGTCACGTGTAACACCCCTGAGTCTCCTGTCCAAAGGAGAGCCCCTGACAGCCATGGCATGCCCTCGGGGACAGCAGGGGTGCACACAGACAGTGATTGTCTCCTCCTCTTTTCCTCCACAGCTGGACCCTCTACCCAACAGGGGAGAAGCACACCTGCCTCACCACCATCCCGGACCCATGGCACCCGCAGGCACTGGCGTGTCTGCACGGATCTGCTGAGGGAGCACGTTGTGACCCTGCAGGACCTCAACAGGACCCTCCAGCAGAGGATGGAGGCAGAGGCCAAGTGGCGCACTAGGCTGCTGGGGACGAGCTGGTCCAGCAGCACACTACCATCTGTGCCACAATGAGGGGAGCTCTTTGCCTTGCCTGCCCCTGTCACAGGCACTGCTCCTCCTATACTCCAGGCCCCTGCTCCTCCAGCTCCCCCAGCCCCTCCAGCCCTCCCATCCCCCCCCCAGCACCGCCTGCTCCTGAGCCCTCACAGGCCCAACAGCTGCTCCCCCCTCCTGCCCAGGCCAGGACTAGGTCTTGCTCCACCCGATCCCAAGGCCGTGGTGATGCCAGGACACAGGAAGGTGGGAAGGTGGCAGGTCCCTGCGATCAGGGAAGCAGCAGCCTACCTGAGCCCCCTTCCCTCTCCCGGTGTTCAGGCCTCCTTCCCCCTCCAGGTTTTCACTCCCCCTACCACTCCAGTTAAAGGTCATTTCAGTTATATAACAAAATCTTTATTTTTGAGTGAAAGATTTACCTTTACATATTTGAACAGTACACAGAGAATTTTTTTAAAACAGTTAGCACATTTTCCTTACTGATAGCGTTTCTAATAAAAAAACTAATGTCTGTGTACAAAGAAAACTGGGTGTGAATGTATTCTTTGTGGGAAGAGGGTGAGGGTAGTGGAGGGACAGGTAGGGGTGGGCCATGCCAAACCCCCCATGGGGGAGGTCCTGGGGAGAGTCAGTGGGCTCCTTCTGAGAATCTCTCCCTCAGGGCCTCTCGGATTTGGACACCAGCCTGGTGAGCCTGGAGGATGGCAGCCGTCCAGGGCTGCTCAAATTGCCTCCCCTCGCCATCAGCCCCTGTCCCCCACTCCAGCAGGAAGGCCTCCCCTTTCCTCTCCACCAGGTTTTGGAGGGCGCAACATGCGGCCACCACCTCCGGGATGTTGCATTCGCCCATCTCCAGCTGTGTGAGGAGGCAATGGAACCTCCCATTCAGCCAGCCGAACGCGCATTCCACCTGGATGCGAACCTGGCTAAGATGTGAGTTGAAAAGCTCCTTGCTTGCATCCGGGTGGCCAATGTAGAGCTTCATGAGCCACGGCATCAGGGGAAAGGCCGTGTCAGCAACATCTGCACGTCCCTAAGTGCAAGGTACCGCTGGGGAAAAAATGTTCCTGCCTGCAACCTGTGGTACGGGTAGGAGTTGCGGAATATGCGGGCATCATGTGCCGGCCCCGACCACCTGACACAAATGTCCATAAAGTGTCCCCGGTGGTCGACCAGTGCCTGCAGCACCATGGAATAGTAGCTCTTCCGGTTTATAAATTGGGCTGCATGATGGGGCGGTGTGCGGATTGCGATGTGTGTCCCATTGAGGGCTCCTCTGCAGTTCGGGAATCAAAGGGTGGCAAACCCGGGAATGATGTTGTCCAGGTCCCCGAGACGGATGAGCCTTTTCAGCAGCTCCGCATTGATGGCCCTCACCACCTGCAGCACGAGACAAATAGACAGACAGAAACCAGGGAGTTAGACAGGTTACCTAAGCGCTTGGGAGGAGAACCCTCCCCCCCCAACCCACTGCTCCCCTTCTCAGGACACCAGTGCAGGGGTGGCTAGGTGCAGGGGTGGCCAAGGAGTGGCCTCCCAGTGCCACTCCATCCCCCACTCCCTCCTGCCCTTGCCTGGCAGTCCCCCTTTCTCAACCCCCCCACTCAGCAGGGCCTGTCCCCTGACAGTGACTTACGTCCATCAAGATGGCCCCGATGGTAGACCTCCCCATGCCAAACTGGTGTCCCACGGAGCGGTAGCTGTCGGGGGTGGCCAGCTTCCACAGGGCAATTGCGACCCGCTTTTCCAGGGGGATGGAGGGCCGCAGGTGGGTGTCCTGGTGTTCCAGAGCAGGGGGTGAGCCAGGCACACAGCTCCAAGAATGTGGCCTTCCGCATCCGGAGGTTGAGGAGCCAGTGGTTGTCATCCCAGAGCTGCATGACAAGCCGGTCCCACCAGTCCGAACTCGTCTTGTGCCTCCAAATCTGCCTGTCCCCAAAAAAGTTTGGGGGCAAGGACAGAGCTCCTGCATCCCGGAGGAGGGTCTCCTCAGTGTGGTCTGGGTCCATATGGGGCAGGAGATTCATGACAGAGTCATGCAGATGCAGCAGAAGCTGCAGTATGGCAGCGTGGGGCCATCGCCTGCCCAGGGGCAGCTCAGGCTCCATGGCCAAAAAGACAGTGAAAAGCAGAAAAACAATCCAGAAAATAAACTGCTGTGGTGTCCAAGAAAGCAGGGCACCCAGAGCAAGCACTGCAGCAGCTTTGCTTTCCCTCTAGGAGGTAGGCAAGCCAGAAGCAGGAGGAGAGCAACGGCTGTCCAGGGGGATCCCTTTAAGCACGCGTCTCTGCAAAGGGCAGGCAGCAGCACCTGGAAATAAAGGCTGCCCCCATGCCCTGCCAGAAGCACTTCCGGGTGCCTTCTTTTGTCGACAGAGTATCCAGCAGTCTGGATGCTCTTTTTCGAAAAAGCGGATCGATTTCTCGATCCACATAATGTAATTTAGATGCTCTTTTTCGACAGAGGCTTTGTTGACAGATACTGTCGACAAAGCCTCTATCGAAAAAGGCATGCAGTCTAGACATAGCGCAAGAGAAAAAGGCAACCCCCCAAATGCCATGTGCAATAATTTCCATATTAATACATCAAATCAAAGCCAAGAGAAAATATACTGAGAATTGAGAGGAAAAGTGGAGGAATCAAAAGAGAATGTGTGAACCATAAGATTAAGGAAAGCTTTCAGGCCATGAAGCTTTTATGACAGAAGCTAAAGAAAATACTGCTATCCAAAAAATCAACACATTTACTGGTGACGTCCACTCAGACAGTCACTTTTATAAGAATAAAAAACAAGTTAAAAAGGGAGTAAAAGACACTGGGCTTTGTGAAAAGAGTAAATGGCAACCCCTGGAGTAAATATAGCTAGGCAAGAATTCAGAAATTCAGACAATGGCTATATTGCCTTTCTTCAAAAACTGAGTGAAAAAATTAGATCATAAAGATGTTTTGGAAAATTCTGAAATGAGCAAGCGGGAAATGATTACATCAACTTTACTGCAGATGTAACTACAGTGAACACAATTGTGCAGCCACCATCATGACAAATGCTTTGAAGATTTAAAATGGACACCTGAGGTCATCCTTCTCCTTGGCTTTTATGTATTTATTTCTCCACTAGAGAGAATACAGTCTCTTTCATTATGTGGTTGACTGAACTATAGTAGCAAATACCTGATTTTCCTTAACATCTAAGAGAATATGAAATAAAAGCAACATGGAAAACCTTCTATGTGCAGTTTTTTTTTAGCCCTTGTGGTCATACATCCACAATATTAGCTGTTCAAGCAGAGTTTCAGATGCTGATGTGTGCCATTAGCCCACAAGTGAAAGTCAGGTTGCTAATTTTTGCAATAGCAACACAAAAATCATGCACTGAGCCACTATTCATACAAACACCCTGATTCTTTTGCTCCATTGAAATAAAATGCAAAATTCCAACAGTCTTTCATAGGAACCGGACTGAGCCTTATTATAGTTATATTACCAGTTTTATACCTTTTACCTCTGGTGCAGACTACTCTGCAATATGGAGGGTTAGTACAACACTGAGACCTCCAAGGAATTTATTCCATCAATTTTCCATAATTAAACCCTATGGGAGCATCTACACTGCACTGTAACTCAAAATAAGATACTCAATTTGAGCTATGCAAATTTCGTATCTTATTTCAATGCTATTTCAAACTAGCTTATTTTGGCCTTTAGGCACTGTCTACTTAGCACCAAATTTTGCAATAAAGCACTATTCCAAAACGTCCCTCATTCCACGTAGAATGAGGTTTACAGGGATGCCAGAATAGCGAGTTTGAAATAATGTGCTTGCTGTGAAGACATGGGATACCTATTTCGGGATACTCCAGTATCCCAAAGTAGCATTGCAGGGTTAACTGACCCTGTGTTCAGTCACTTCCCAAAAGCTTTCAACCCCTAGAAATAAAATGAGAGTCAAGTCTAAAGTCAGCATTTTAGCTCATTTTAATCTTGTACTAGTAAGGTTCAGCCCAAAACTGGGGCAAGTTTGGAGCTGTCCCATTCCAGGGAGAGCTTTACACCAGTGTAAATGTAAATAATTATATGGAAGCAAATTAAGTTAAACTCATGTGAAATCAGTATAACTGAGGGAAGGATCAAGTCTATTTAATCTGAAGAGGCACAGTTACTTCTGGTGCTTCCCAGCATAAAGTGGAATATCTATGCAGGGCCACTGTATAGTCCTTATTTTTGATTGGTGCTCCCTATTTGTCTTTCTAAGAAGGTTATAACTGCCAGCTGTTATCAAAGTATTTGAGCATATATGAAATAAAATATAAGTGAGGCACTATAGCCTTGTGGACAGTGCATTGAACTGTGACTGGGGTTCTAGTCCCACCTCTGCTAATAGATTTCTGGGTATCTTTGGGCAATTCCATTTCCTTTCTCTGTTCCTCAGTTTTCCCATCTGTAAAAATGGGGTAACAATAATGCTCATCTTTGTGAAACACTGAGCTCTACAACTGAAAAGAGCTAGATATGATTTTACCTTGCATCTCCTGGAAGAACAGGTTGCACCCCACTGAGTGCTAGTAGGGTGCAGTCCCTGTGTTCAGGAAGACACAGAGATTGACACTTAAAAGAGGTGTGAGAGAAGTTTCTTTGTACCATCTCCTTTCCCAATGCAAGAAATAGGCACCATATGGCCACTAATATTTTTCCTGTGGTTTGTGACTATTTCAAATGTTTCCTTCTGAGTAAATTTTATCATCTATAAGATTTGTGGTGCTGTCATCTTATCCAGTGTGCTAACTTCTCTACAACAGATGAGATATGTGAGGCATGATTTCCCTTTTATAGAATACAGTCAATCTTTCTGAGTATTTTATAGCTATAAGTATATAGAGATGTAGATACATCTTATGCAAAAATCTTTTTGTGCCTGTAGGTAACTAATTTAATTAGAATCTTGGCAAATTGCCTATTGTGGAGCATGGGGTGCCTGGTTTAAAGTGCCTAATTCAGGATTTTGTGAAAGATTTTCATGTACTCAGTTTATTGGGTGACTAACTAGTTTTATTGCTTGATTTATTCTGTGAAAAGCACATGTGAATAAGAAAACAGAGTGCTCGTCTCAACTCTAACTGAACTGTTATTTTATTTCTGTTACCCTGTGAGATCTTCATTTTGTTAGTAAAAGTATATGACATTATTTAAAACAATCACTGTGGGGTGGTTTTCATCCATTATACACTATACTGAGCAATATCTTATAATTCATGACTATGAACAGTGAAAATCCACAGGGATTTGCACCCCCACAGATGTGCCAAAATCTCTGTTGCTTTTATTTATAATGAACCACATTCCACACTCAGTTAAACTGGTATAGTGCCATAGATTTCAGCTGGCTTGCTCCACTGTAGTTGAGTAGAGACTTTTTTGGTGTTATATTTGTAAGGACTTTTCTATTGGTTTTCAGTTCTGGTTAGCCCTACAATTAGTACATTTGTAAAACACCGAAGTACAGCCATCTAAAACACATTTATTAACATAAGAAGAGTGAAAGAAAAACACATTCCAAATATAATATGATTAAATGTAATAATAAAATAATTAATAATAATACATGTTCAGTAGCAAACATTGGAAAACCAGTGCCTGTTTTCTTTTGACCTGCAGAGTTCTGAAAAGCAGCTGTACCCCATTTTTAACTAGCTTTTTCGAGCAATAATTTTGTCTTACCAAATGTATCGTTTGGTCCTAATCTTGGTTGTAGCCCTTACTCGCTACCTTAATACAAATATTAAATTAAAACAATGCTACTAATAAATTGGCTCTCTTATAACTGTATTTGAAAGTGTATTTGTGAAGAAAGTGCACTAGGAAACAACTGAAATAATGTGACCAGCCAATCTACATTACTAGCTGCGTTCACTGAACTGAAACTAGACATCTTTAGTGTGTTATATTTTTCCAAAACAAATACCAGGACCAGATGTCTTGGCTTTTTTTTTTTTTAAACTATCTTTGTCTGAATGTACCCATGTCTCCCAAGAGCAGTTTCTGGTTTACTCCTCTTTTGGTATTGTCACAGCCTATTTTCCTACAAGCTCTATCAAAGCAGCAGTATGTCTTCTTGTACCCTGACAGCTCTCTTCACTACTAAAGGGACTCAACATTGTATTTAGTGAATTGCTGAGATTCCAGTAGTGCTTTGGATCCTAGCTCCTTGCCTAACTACTTCAAATGCCTCTCCTTGTGAAGTTGACATATTGACTTACAGTATCTAAACCTAATATTCATTTATGCCAAATGCCATATTGCTTCAGTGAAAAGGGATAAAAATCTGTGGAAAGCTACCAGATGAAAAGATCACCCAAATGCAGATGGTTATATAATGCTTAAACCAATATCTCTTTAAGTTAAATTATTTCCATGCATTGTCACAAATACGTATATTCACGGAGAAAGGATCTCACAGCTCCCCACCATTTATTGGCATTTTCTCCAAATGGTTGTAGGAAGAGAAATTGGTGAAAATGGCAGTACATTATGTGGAATTTTGCTATTGGAACTGAGAAAAGCTATTTCAGAGGATCTGCTGCATTCACAGGGACTGAAATGCAATCCCTTACTTTTATCGGTTGTTAATCATGGGTGGGAAATATCTCATCACACCTTGCTTTTGGAAGTATTTTAACACTCAAATGTGATGTTTTCTACACTCACACACAGATCCTCCAAAACTAACGCTTACAATGGCAAGTATATATCTTATATTAGTCACAGCACCAAAGGCAGATAGATCATAGCTTCAGCAAAGGGAGCTCATGATAGCCATAAGAACAGATGCATGAATGAGGTAGAACTTCATCTCCGGTTGTCAGTATAAACTCTCAGAAGGTTTGATTTTGGTAAACTGCTAAAACTAGCATGCAAATGTTTTCCAAACTATTTCAATCTCTTTGGTCTGCAAAATTGGGTTCAGAAATTGGGTTTCATTAGTCTTTCTCCTCAACAGTGAGTTTTACCTCACATGCCACATTTTTCAAAGAGTAACACTATAGTACCTACCTCATTCAGAAACCCCCCATGATTAAAGGGTCCTTACGTTATGTGAAGGGATAAATAACATTTCCTTATTTACTTTCTCATCACCATTCATGATTTTATGGACCTCGAGCATATCCTACCTCTTTCCCAAACAGAATGTGCTCAGTTTTTTAAATTTCTTCTCATATGTTTCATACACCAAATAATTTGTGTTGAATTTTCCTTTCTGTACCTTTTCCATTTCAAAATATATTTTTTGAAATGTGGTTAGGTTACCTCGGCTGCATGCACTAAGCATGGGTGTACCATAGATTTATACAGTGGTATTATAATATTTACTCTAGGTATGTCTACACTACAGCACTAATTTGAACTAACTTAATTCGAATTAGTTAATTCGAAATAAGCTAATTCGAATTAGTGCATCTAGACCTAAAAACTAATTTGAATTAGCGTTTTGCTAATTCGAAATAGCATGTCCACATTGAGTGGATCCTGAACCGAAGTTAAGGCTGGCCAGAACCAGTGCCGGCAGGGCATCAGGTTAGGACTTAGAGCGTGGAGCTGCTGCCTCAGGCTAGCCGAGGGCTG
Source organism: Rafetus swinhoei (assembly GCA_019425775.1). Lineage (NCBI taxonomy): Eukaryota > Metazoa > Chordata > Testudines > Trionychidae > Rafetus > Rafetus swinhoei. Next base: position 73,763,341 of record CM033449.1, on the reverse strand, counting down.
TGCTTAAAGGGACCCGACCCCCACCCCGGACAGACAGTTCTCAGGGTTCCCCACTTGTTTGTCTACCTCGATGAGGGACAGCAAAGCAGTCCTGTCTTGGAGTGCCCTGAGTGCCCACACTCGGCACATCACAGCACTTGGCCATCAGCGCGGCTGCACTTGCTGCAGGCTGCCATCCGGGGGGGTCAATCGGGGGCTGTCAGGATCCAGGAGGCCCTGCAGGAGAGCTTCCACCCCGAGGAGCCTGCAGAGTCACCCCAGTCCTCCCCATCGGGGGCTCGTGCCCCATTCCTCCCTCACCTCCTTCCACTTACCCCTTCCTAGCCCCCCTTCCTGATGTAAAAAATAAAGGACACGTGTGTTCAAAAATAGAAACTCTCTTTATTTAACAAAACTGGGAGGGGGGATTAACCTCTGGGGAGACTGGGAAAAGGAGCTGGGAGAGGGGAAGAGAGAGGATGGGAGAGGGAAGGGGGAAACCTGAGAGGAGGGAGCTGGAAGGGGAAGCCAGGGAAGAAGGAGGAGGGGAAGTATAAAACTATGGTACGCTATATCTTCAGTACTGTGTACAGATGTGGTCTCCTCACCTCAAAAAAGATATTTTGGCCTTGGAAAGGGTTCAGAAACGGGCAACTAAAATGATTAGGGGTTTGGAACAGGTCCCATATGAAGAGAGGCTAAAGAGACTGGGACTTTTCAGCTTAGAAAAGAGGAGACTGAGGGGGGATATGATAGAGGTATATAAAATCATGAGCGGTGTGGAGAGGGTGAATAAAGAAAAGTTCTTCAGTCGTTCCCATAATATAAGGACTAGAGGACACCAAATGAAATTAATGGGCAGCAGGTTTAAAACTAATAAGCGAAAGTTCTTCTTCACACAGCACATAGTCAACCTGTGGAACTCCTTGCTACGGGAGGCTGTGAAGGGTAGAACTATAACAGAGTTTAAAGAGAAGTTAGATAAATTCATGGAGGTTGGGTCCATGGAGTGCTATTAGCCAGGGGGGTAGGAATGGTGTCCCTGGCCTCTGTTTGTGGAAGGCTGGAGATGGATGGCATGAGACAAATGGCTTGGTCATTGTCTTCGGTCCATCCCCTCCGGGGTACCTGGTGTTGGCTGCTGTCGGCAGACAGGCTACTGGGCTAGATGGACCTTTGGTCTGACCCAGTATGGCCATTCTTATGTTCTTATGTTCTAAGCTCAGGGCTCAGGGTCGGGGGTCTCACTGGACCAACTTGATTTTCATGCAAACCTGCTCCTGGGTTCACATGTGGCCTTTGGTGGCCAGGCTGGCAGCTATCCTGCCCTAGACGGCCGCATTCCTGTGCCTAGTGCGGCGATCGTGGACATTGGAGGCCTCCCCCCAAACCTCAATGAGGTCCACGATCTCCGCACTAGACCAGGCGGGCCCCCGCCTCTTGCAGCCCTGGGCAGGCTCCTGGGAGCCGCCAGCCTGGTCCTGGGAAAAGGCAGAGGGCTGAGTGGCAGCGGGTGGCTGGCTCATGCTGTGCCAGGTGCAGGGTCTGCTGGCTGGGTGCTGGCAGGCTTGCAACTGGCACAAGCGCTGTAGCCAGACCGTGCCCCTTTAAGGGCTCCAGGGCCGTGAGGGGAGCAGAAGAGTTTCTCTGGTTTGGCCCAGAGTGGCCACCAGGGCAAGCTGGGAAGGGCTAGCCTCCAACTAGTTCGAATTAAGTGGCTACACAGCCCTTAATTCGAACTACTTAATTCGAACTAGGCATTACGCCTCGTAGAATGAGGTTTACCTAGTTCGAATTAAGCGCTCCGCTAGTTCGATTTAAATTCGAACTAGCGGTTTGTATGTGTAGTCCCTATTAAAGTTAATTCGAACTAACAGCTGTTAGTTCAAATTAACTTTGTAGTGTAGACATACCCTCTCTTATTATCTACCTCTTTCCTAATGGTTCCTAACATAGTTAGCTTTTTGATTGCAGCTGCACACTGAGTGGATGTGTTCAAAGAACTTCCAAAATGACTCCAAGATCTCTCTTGTGTAGTAACATATCATTTAGACCCCATAAGTCTGTAAGAATAGTCCGAATACATTTTCCAAAATGCAGCACTTTACATTTATCAACACTGAACTTCATCAGCCAATTTGTTGCCCAGTCACCTAGATTTCTGAGATCCATTTTGTAGTTCTTTGTGGTCTGTTTTGGATTTAACTATGTTGAGTTAGTTTGTGTTGTCTGCAAGCTTTCCCACTTCACTGTTTCCCTCCTTTTTTTAGATAATTTATGAATATGTTGACCAGCATGGCAGTTCATAGTTTCATGATGTTTAATGCTAAAGGTGATCATCTACGGTATGTCTAGACTACATGCCTCTGCTGACAGAGGCATGTAAAATAGGCTACCCAACATAGTCAATGAAGCGGGGATTTAAATATCCCCAGCTTTATTAAAATAAAAATGGCCGCCGCGCTGTGCCAGCTCAGCTGATCGTCGGCACAGTGCGCGAGTCAAGATGCAGATCGGTCGACAGGGGAAGCCTTTGTCAACCACTCCTGTAAACCTCGTTCCACGAGGCATGTCAGCAAAGGCATGTAGTCTAGACATACCCCTAGTCTGATCTACTGTATAGCATAGGCCATTACATTTCACTGAAATACCTCTAGAGTGAGCCCAGTGAGTTCAGTTCAACTAAATCATTTTAGCCTAAAGACGAGTAAACTGTTGTGTACACAGGCACAGAAAGGAGAGTCTGAGGTGCCATAAATGCCTGAGGTCCCAGCAATGGCAGGAAATTGTAGATGAGACATGCCCACACAATTTTAACTGGTGATCCATGCCACCTGCTGCAGAAGAAGGAGAAAATAATACCTAAGGTCTCTTCCAATCTGATCGGGGGCACGTATTTTTCCAAACACATATCTACTATTTAGTAGACACCAAAGAGTTAAAGACACACCAGCAGAAGCTTCCAAGATTTATCAGTACCAACTTCAGAGTACTAGCCTTCCCAAACCAGAATCCCATATCCAGCAGTGACTGGTATATGATGCTTCAGAGGGAAGCAATAATGAAACCAACCAACCAACAACAACAAAAAGCAGATTGCAATTTTACATGGGGGTAAACTTCTTCCTGCAGCTGACTGTCTGAAGCATGAGATTACAGTCATTATCATAAAACAGAGCTTCAGGTGCTGTAAGTATGATGGGGGAAATGCAGGGAGTCCTGCTCGCTCATTAAAGAAGGGTATGAACAGAGACATTCATAGATTTAGATTACAAAGCTAACTGGAAAAATAACCATCCAAGCCCTATCTACCCCTTCACCCACCTAATCATACAAAGACCACGGAACCACTCCCAGAAACTGGATTATAGTTTATTTTATAAAGATTTCTAACCTAGTTATAAAGACACTAAGTGATACCTGCTTATTCCAATGTTTAATCATTATTACTTCCAGCCTTTGGATCTGTTATGCTTTTGGCAGCACTTGTGAAAAGCCTGTTGCTATTAGCTAAATTTGCCATGTGTACGGCCCTGACACAGTGATCAAATCACTCTCAACCTTTTCTTCAGTAAAGTGAATAAATTAATCCTGATTTTAAGACTGAGAAGATAACACTTGATTTTCAGCTCCTAAGTAATTTTCGTGGCCCTTTTAATGCCTTCCAATATTTGAAGTGTGGACAACAGAGTTCTAATGGCAATCTTAACAATCCTGGTTACAGAGGCAAAATCACTTTCCTACTTCCACTTGATGTTCCTCCTTTTGTATGTCTAAGTATCACATTAGCAGCTTTTGCTATATCTTTGTAGCTTATATGTTCTCCACATCCCTAGCCCTAGTAGTGTTCAAAAGAAATGAAATAATAATCCTGGAAGTAGCACATCCAGCCATGTGATCTCTTGGGTAATATGCACAAGTAGAAACACAATCTGGTCTGCCCCATTGAATTCCCAACTTTTTACAAACAAATAATATCTTTCTCTTGTGCAGTTTCGCTGGCAGCTCCGGGCTCCTATGTGCGTTACTTCTCTTGTATACAGTGGCATAATTCAACTTTTATTGTTATTCATCATCTCCTTCTCTAAACATCATATGTGGTTCAGTTCAATATGCATAGAAGTGGATAAAGTTACAAAGTGTTATACTCCCTGGGAGAAAATGTCCACCATAAAATTGCTCTGCAGGCTACTTTATTTGCAATATTTCTCCTTAGGAACAGAGTGAACCAAGATACTGATGCAGCAGGGGGTAGGAAGCATATTTTTCATATTTTCAATTTTTATTTCAATGGTTCAAGTGGTTCTTTAGACTGCTAAAGTATGAAATCTCAATTGCATAAAGCCTTTAAAATAAGTGAGAGTAATTAGAAACTAAGCGCATTGTTATTTGTAAATGAAAATAAACATAAAGCCCTCTCCACAGAGGCCATTATAAACAAGACATAATCATCAACTGTATTTCATAGTAATAGCTTATTTTATTTTCATTTAGGATTGCTTGAAATAATAAACATAATCCAGTTAATTTAAATTGGTAAAATGCTGCAAACTTACCAGCATAGTATATTTGGAGTCATGAACAAATATTGAGAATATACAAAAGGGCGGAGGCTGGTATAATTTTTCATCTTCATATATCATGTATTTTCTTAAATTTAATTTTTTCTAGTTGATGGATGAGCAGGAAGAAGCAAATAATCCTGAGAGAGAATGTTATTCAATACTTTTACTGTACATCCCATATGCCTATTCTTGTGTGGCTTTCTTTGGAAGAGGGGAGGGCTAAAGATCATACATAAAAGTATAAAACAGAGAGGAAAAAAACCAAAGGAAACCCACAACAGGATAATGAAACAGACTAATAAAAGCTAAGGAGATGGAAAACTCAACAGAGGAAAACTATTTCAAGAAAAAAATTGAAATCATTAAAGGAGGTAAAATAGCCAGCATCAGCAAAAAAAAAACCCCAAACCAAACAAAAACAAAACAAAACAACAACAAAAAACCCCAAAACAAACAGCAAGTGTGTGTAAACATGATATTAGTTTTACTTCCTAAATAAATTTAACAGTCCATGATATCTGGCAAAAATAGAGTTGATAAATAGAAATAGATATCACACAACTGGGGTGAAACTGCAGCTGATTGTGTATTTTCAGGAACAAACATTATAAACAAAAGACACACTCAGATCTATCAGTCTCCATTAAAATGCAGACAGCTACCTACAGTTACTAACACAGTGAAAGTGCCATGATTACTGGTAGTGGACTTTCCACTACTAGCTGACCACAGGTTGAGTTCCATCACTGGAAGTGATTCATATTCTTTTTCTGTTATTTTTCAGATAAGAATTTACCAAGTAGCGTCTTTATTTAATTTCAGAATTAACTTGAGTACTATTTCCATTGGTGCCATCTGTGCTGGAAAATACAGTGTGTCTGGTCAAAAATCTGTTATTGTTAAGGCCACTAAGGAATTTCAGCCATAGTAAATATTCATGCTTTTATAAAGATTTAGATCATCTTCTATGCTAACCTTTATTTTTCACAACATTTTTATCATCATATACCATATTACAACCAATATCTGCCAGTCACCATCCTTTCAAAGTAAACTACTCCTGTCCCTCACAGCTCTGAACATTGTAAACATCCATGAGTAGTAGGTACTAGGGATGTTAAAGACTAGTCAACTATCCGATAAGCATTTCCTTATCGGATAGTCTGACGACTAGTCAATTCCCTTCCCCCCCCTTGCTGCCTCTATTAGATAGAGGTAGCAAAGTGGGGAGGGGGAGTAAAGGGGCTACTTGAAAGTGGCAGCTCCTCACAGCTGTGCAGTGCCGCCCTTTTGAAACTCCAAGGTGGCGTTTCAAAGGGGCAGCCATGGAGCCCGAGGTCAGCTGGAGTGCCCAGCTGACCCCGGGCTCCGTGCGGCATGCAGCATAGCATGGAGCTCCGTGTGGCATGCAGCGTAGCATGGAGCCATGCGGCACTTCCCTGGAACCCGGGGTCAACTGGGGACTCTGAGTCCACCACTGACCCTGGGCTCCATGGCTTTGAAATGCACAAGAGCCCCCACTCTGGACTCTTGTACATTTCAAAGCAGGCACCTGCACGCAGTCCGGAGTTCTCTGGCCCCGGGTTGTACGTGGAGTTCTGTATTCCTCCTTTGAAATGTACAAGAGCCCTAGTGGGAGCTCTTGTACATTTTAAAGGAGGAATGCGGATGTGCCTATCGACTACTTGAGTAGTCGATAGAAATTCCATTGACTAGTCGACTAGTCAATTAACATCATTTTAACATCCCTAGTAGGTACAAGAGGCAAGGCTGGGGGGAGGAAGGGGCAATGCCTTCCCTGGGTCTTAATTCTCAACCTGTCCCCTCTTCCTATTGCTATTCTGACCATTCTGAAGGTTCCCATAGCAGACTGTTGCTACTTGCAGATTAGTGACTCTTCCCTGGGTGGATCTTTTAACTTAAAAGTGAAAAGCCTTCCAGTTTGCCACACCTATTAGCATAATATTGAATTTGTCAAAGAGCCATTAAGTGGTAAGGAAACCATTTAACCGGCATGTGCCAAACCTGAATTTATTGACAAAAACAGTTGTGCATTACTGTGTCAACAGGACCTTAGTTTAAAATTTTCTTTAAATATTTCATTAGTTTTTGGCTGATTTATAAGAGAACGCTCTACCAACAAAATCCTTTGTTTTACCTAACGGCTGTGTCTAGACTGGCATGATTTTCCGCAAATGCTTTTAACGGAAAAGTTTTTCCGTTAAAAGCATTTGTGGAAAAGAGCGTCTAGATTGGCACGGATGCTTTTGCGCAAAAGCGCTTTTGTGCAAAAGCATCTGTGGCCAATCTAGACGTGGTTTTGTGCAAAAGCCCGATCGCCATTTTCGCCATCGGGCTTTTTACAAAACGGTTCTCAGTTGTCTACACTGGCCTCTTGCGCAAAAGCATTTGCACAAGAGGGTTTTTTCCCAGCGGGAGAGTCATTGTATTTAAGAAGAACACTGACGATCATACATTAGATCGTCAGTGTTCTTGGCAAGAAATTCAAGCGCCAGTGTAGATAGTTGGCAAGTTTTTGCGCAAAAGCGGCCACTTTTGCGCAAAAACTTGCCAGTCTAGACACAGCCAACATTTTTTGAAACATATTTTAATATAAATATGTAGTGGGAATTTAATTTAGCATGTATTGTTATGAAAAAATCACAAAAGAAATTAGTGTTCCCTTTTTCTAAAACACAGTAAACCTCTCTAAGTCTATGTCTACACTGCAGTGCTATTTTGGGATACTGGAGGTATCCCAAAATAGCTATTCCGCGTCTTTTGAGCGCACATTATTTCAAAATATAACCAGCTCACTCTTCTGATGTCCCTGTAAACCTCATTCTATGAGGCGCAAGGGACGTTTCAGAATAGCAATTTATTTTGAAATAAGTGCTGTGTAGACAGTGCCAAATTTCAAAATATGCTATGTCAAAATTAACTCAAAATAAGTTACACAATTTGAGTAGCTTATTTCAAGCTATGGGTGCAATGTAGGTGCACCCTAACTGATTAATTTAAAATAATGTCTTTTTTCAGTGAATTTAAATATGTAGTAACCTAGAATGATTACTTCATGAAGGCTTAAAGGTATATTTAAAATATAAACTCATCTTAGAAATACTAATGAAGAAAATGTAAAACAGGGAAAGGCTGCATCATATATTTCATAATATTTAATGTATTCAGCAGGATGTAATGTATTCAACTGACTTGCCCTTACTACAAAGTTTTTGCAAATAGATGTCTGACAAACTTCAAGGTAAATAAAAAAAAACCTGTGACTGACATTTGTTATTCCCTAATGTAGAGCTTTAAATTCAGTATCTTCTGTATATGTCCAATCTTCAAAATATGGCATGCAGTGGAAAACATGCTCCATTTTCTTTAGAAAGACATTTTAGACATTTCTGTTCAGGGATTTGGCTGGAATGAGTGAGCAGAGGAAAGAAGGAAACAATGGAGAGGGAGGGGCCTGGGCCATGTAGGGGTGGAGTTTGGGTCAGAGGCAGGGAGCTTACCTCCCCAAGGAGCAGCTTCACTCATCACCCCTACCCCTCATTCTCTAGTCCAGTGATTAGGATACTTTCCTGGGCTGTAGGAGATGCTAGTTCAAATCCCTCAGTTGCCCATTCAGCAGGGGTTTGCACAGATATTTCCTCCTTCCTAGGTAAGTGTCCTTGAAGGTGGGCTGTCCTTGTCCAAACTCCCTCTCTTTCTCAAGAGGCTGTGTGAAGACTAGCAGTTTGGGTGAGTGCTTATCATGTGTTATCTTGGGTTTCAAATTCTTCCTTTATGCTTTCTGGGAAGGGATTTGGATCTTGTTCTCTTACCTCTCAGGTGAATGCCCTAAGTGCTGGTCTAGGATCTAGTCTGACCTGGGAGCCACCCTTTCTCTTGTTTGCTGATGCTGCTCCACTTTCAGAACTTATTCATAGGGCAAAGCTCTAACAAACATCCTTGTGTAGCTTACTGGTTGGAAGGTTGGCGTTCACATCCCTTCTTGCTTGTTGATCTCTTATCTTTCAAGCGACTGGCCTAAGAGCTGGGCTAGGAGGTATGCCAATGTGCTGGCTCCCTCAGTGTTTCCTTTTGAGGATGGGCCACTGTTAATAAATAATTAAATAGACATTGAACCACAAGCTCCCCCTTCCCATGCAAGAATCTTCCTGTAGTCCAGGGGCTTGGGTGTTCACCCTTGGAACAGTGCATATGCTCGTTCAAATCTCCTTTATACTCCCTGAGAAGGGATTTGAACATTGATTTCTTAGGGCACATCTACATATCAGGGCAAAAGTTGAATTAAGATATGCAGCTACAGCTACATCAATTGTGTAGCTGGACTCAAAATAGCTCAATTTGGCTTTTTGGCGCTGTCTGCACAGCAGGACGTCAAAGGAAGAACACTCTTCCTTTGATTTCCCTTACTTCTCATGAAATAGAGGTCACAGGAGTTGGAGTAAGAAGTCCTCCATCTCAACATTATTTCAAAATAATGGCTTGCTGTGTAGATGCACATTTTGTTATTTCGAAATAACATCAGTTATTTGAAATAACGCTGTGGTGGTGATGTACCCTTCTTCTCAAGTGAATGGCTTAAGTGCTGGTGGTGGGATGTGGGGCTCCTTCATCTTCTTCTGTTCGCAGGCGGCCACGTTCAGTAAATATGAAATGAGAAGTGGGCCAATTCACCATTGTGACTGCCTCTGTAGTCATGTGCTTTAGATATGTACCCTACAGGCCAGGAGGTGCTGGTTCACATCCCCTTTTGGTTTGTTTAAAAATGAGTGATAGTGTGAACCATAACCTTCAGGTGTTCCACTTTAACTATATATCAACTGGGGCATAAAAACCTTTCAAACCCTCCTGTGGTGTCTGGGTGAGGGAGCTCACTTTGGAGTGAGTACTCTTGGAGCAAATCCTTGTTCTCCCAGGTAGGAGAGTCTTGGGTGTGTGAGAGAAGCGCCCTTGTAGCTGTTCAAAAGGCCATTTGCAGCCCCTCTTGTTCTTTTTTATTAAAGAGGAATTGCTGCTGGACAGTGAAACCCCCCACTCACTCTTGTCCACAATGATCAGGATACAGATCCCAGCTGTAGCAGACTTCAGGGCACTGCCCTGCTCTTTTGAGGGGGCAGGATTTGGGATCTGGGATCTGGGATCTCCCACCTCCTGGGGAGAGTCACTGATGAGCAATCCCTTTCCGGATCCCCTCCCCAAGCATCCCTAACAGCATCCTCTTGCTGATGCTCCCCAGGCCTAGGCTGTGGAGGTGGAGGGGGTGCCTGCACAGGCCAGCCTTGGCGTCGTTCCCTGGCCATCCCAAGAGGGGTGAGGAGTAGGCTGTGCAAACATGCCAGGTCTGGTGAGGGAAGGGGAGTGGGCTGCACTGCTTGGCCCCCGGTGGTGCTCCGGGTGCCAGGGGAGCCGTAGTGGTGGGTTGGTGGGGTTTTCCCCCCATCCTGCACTGGGGTTGAGGGCCAGAGGGAAAGGGAGCCACTTGCCTGGGCCAGTGGCCTGCAAGATAGTGAGCCGTCCCCAGCTGGCCACTTCCTTCCTGGTGCAGCTGCCCCCAATCGTCACTATGCAGTACAACTGTCCCCTGTGCTTGCTGACCCCCATCCCCGTGGTGACTGTGCAGTGTTGTCACTCCTATTAGCCTGCTCCCATTCCATGTTATAGAAAACAATCAAATTCCAAGCACATCCCATTTTCCTTCCACAACCAAACCCTGGCCTTATTGTAAGTTAGGGTGAGAGGAAGCTGCATACCAAATACGGTGATTCTAGCTGTTACTGTTTAGGAGGAGTTGAACCAACAGAGAGACTGACAGACAGACAGCTCTAAAACATATATTAGATACATTATTGATAGAATAGCATAGGTGGACAGTATAGTAGGCAGGGGGAGGCTGAGCATCCCCAAACTGACTATTGTGGCCTTTCCTCCAGGCCAATGTACTTTCTACAGAGAATCAGGGTTGGATGCAGTACTCACACAGGACTCTGGGGGCTGGAGCCACGGAGCCTGGCTGTAGCAGTCACTCCAACCAGAAGCTGCGATACACCAGGGTTGGAGCCTTGTCTCCCTTTCTCCAGCAGAGCAGTGCTAGGGTTGTGAGCCACGGTGGGCATTTTTTGGCCTACTGCAGAAGTAAAAGCAGTGGAAGAGGAGGGCACAAAGGGAAGGGCCAGGGGTTAACCTCCATGGGCAGGCAACTCACAGGCTGATCATGATCTATATGTCTATATGTGTACAACCTAACTGTGTGAATTCTTTGTTTGGTATCTCAAATTTATAAATATATATATGCATAATCATCTTGATTCATTTTAATATGCATATTCCCCCATTAGTTTCTCTAAAGGCTCTAAATTAGTTTAATATATCTTAAGCTGCCATGGCAGAATATTACTTGACTTTCTTCCAAATTAAAGTGCTAAAATAAATGGACACACTAGTAATTTTAAATTGTTCTACCTGGAACATAGCAATTAAAAATAATTGCAGCATTTCCTGTGTTTTTTAAAGTTCTTTAGTCTGGAAGTGGCTGAGCCTGTGTCCTATTACAATGTGAAAATTAATCCAGCTCATTGCATTGCTTTATTCTGAAATAAATGCTTTAATTTGGAACATATCAGTTTTCTGGTGTATATGATAATGCAACCAGAAGATAGAGGAGTTTCAAATGTTTGTAAGCCCTTCATTTCAACTCCTTTAATTATTATTAGGATAATATTAAAGTTATATTTTATATTCCAAAACTCCAAGGCATGTTTCTTGCAGCTTCTGGTCTTCATATCTCCAGTTATGTATTGCTTTAGATAGTTTCACTCTGGCAAAGTGATGTGAGACTGTCAGTTGTTTCATTACCAAAGAATGAAGCTGAATGCTGATTATGTTGAACAAGTGTAATTTTATTAAACCCTGTGCACAACTCTGTGCATGTAGGGCTACGTCTAGACTACTGGCTTCTTTTGGAAGAAGCTTTTTTTCAGAAGAGATCTTCGGAAAAAACTGCTTCCGAAAGAGATCATCCCTATTGCAAAAGTGCATTGAAAAAGTGATCTGCTTTTTCGAAAGAGAGCATCCAGACTGAATGGACGCTCTTTCCCATGTAAGATGTGATTGCTATGGACAGAATGGCCACCGGGGCACTTGTGCTTTTTCATCTTTCCTCTTCTTCTGAAAGAAGAAAAGTTCTTTCTGAAAGAACTCCCTTTTCCCTGTCCACATAGGCCTTTTTGCGAAAGAGTTCTTTCGCAAAAAGGCTTCTTCCTCGTAGAATGAAGATTATCAATGCCAGAAAAAAACCCTCTGTTCTTTCAATTTTCTTGCCCACACATCAGCCACCAAATCAGAGGCTCATTTAACTGCACATCCACTAATCTGATCTATGCTATCAAATGCCATCAATGCCCCACTGCCTTGTATATTGGCCAAACTGGACAATCTCTACAGGAAAGAATTAATGGACACAAATCAGATATCCAAAAAGGCAATACACAAAAACCTGTTGGAGAACACTTTAATCTACCTGGACACTCATTAATGGATCTCCAAGTCACCCTTTTAACTTTATTTACATGTTTAATTCTTATGCAAATAGTATAAACGAGGACCTCGGCTGGCTCCCACACTATCTTCCACATCCTAATGACTTAACCTACCAACCAAACAATGGAGGTGCTAATTGTTCTTATCAGCCTGTTATAACTATTTGAACCATCTATTCACTGTCTCTCTCTTTATTTTTTTCTCCTTTCCCCCTCCTGTTTCTTTTTCTCTTTTTTTCTCTTCCCTCTCCCCTTCCCTTATTTATTCTTGGATCTGGACTTCTAATACTCCTGTCATCTGAAGAAGTGGGGTACGCCCACAAAAGCTCATGATACCATCTACATGTTTTGTTAGTCTTTAATATAACTTAAGTCAAGTAAATAGTGCTTCTTTTGATCCAGGTAGATTCCAGCACTGTCTTTTTTTGTTTTTTGTCCTCTTGCACCGTACCTGAACACAAATGCTGTCTGTTACTCCTTCACAAAAGTGCAACCTTGCAATCCTATTGACTGAGGCCCTAAGGATGTGTTCTGACTCTTCAAGACACTCCTCAGTTGATGCACATAACTCTGATGTGGCAAAAGATCACAAAAACAGCTACTGTTTACTTGGGAAAGTACAAGATATAGACAGAGCTATTTAAAAACAATAAACCATCTACATGCCAAGTGATGCTTGACCTCACTACTACTCTTGAACATTCTTTGGGCTTTAGTCAGATACCTCTAGGCCACATCTACATTGCTTTCTTGCACAAGAACATATCCAAATGAGGCACGGCAATGAATATCACTGCGCCTCATTTGCATACTTAATGAGCTGCCATTTTTTCGCAAGGGGCTTTTGCGCAAGAAGGAGCAGTCTGCACTTCTTGTGCAAAAGCCCTCTCTTGCACAAGAGCCGTTCTGCCTGAAAATAAGCGGCAGAATGGCTCTTGAGCAAGAGGGGGGTTTTGCACAAGAAGGGTCAGTGTAGATTGCTCCTTCTTGCACAAAAGCCCCTTGCACAAAAATGGCAGCTCATTAAGTATGCAAATGAGGCACGGCAATATCACCGTGCCTCATTTGCATATGTTCTTGTGCAAGAAAGCGCAATGTAGACATAGCCCTAGAGTGCCCAGGATCCCTCCCCCCTTCATTCTCATAGCTTTTCCTCTGAATCATGGAGTCTCTTTTTCCGTCCCTCTCCTGCAACCATATTCCTTCTGCTCTCTTCAAAATGACTGGTGAGAAACTCTTTCTTTTAAAACTTCCAGTCACTTTTGTTGGGCAACCCTATGGTTGACCTCATCAGGTAATCAAAGTCCCCCATCTGTCTGGTTACTAACCTTGGCAGAACCAGTTTTCTTAGTTTGGCCTCCTTCTTTAGCATATTTGTTGTATTGCCTAATTAGACTTATTCACATATTCATTCATCAAGTCCAGATTTGGCTACTTGCCACATACACACTAGTCCAGTGGCCACATGTGGCCCATTGCAGTTATATGTGTGGCCCACAAGGCATTTTGTTTACCATTGCCCATACACTAGGTTGCTAGATTCTACTGATTTTCGCCCCGGAAGTATTTTCCTACTGATATTACAAAAGTGACACACACATAAAGCAATGGCACGTGAAATAGCACATGAGGTGTGTGCTGATTGCACACAACATTGTGAGAGCTATGTGCTCCCTCGGCATCTAATAAAGTATTGCTATGGTTTAATTGGAACACCCTGTAATTCTAGGTATGCAAGCACAGTTAGCAAAATCACTTTATCCTGAGCAACTGAGATGAAGGAGGGCCACTAATCCATCCCACTCACTAGCCTAGGTTGCCCCTCACTGCACTAGTCCATTGATTGCAACAAACATCTCTGAAAAGAAGGTAACACGTTTGAATCGGTTTCATCTTGGCCTCTGAGGATAGAACAAGAAGCAATGGGCTTAAACTGCAGCCAGGGAGGGTTAGGTTGGACATTAGGAAAAAGTTCCTAACTGTCAGGGTAGTCAAACACTGGAATAAATTGCTCAGGGAGGTTGTGGAATCCCCATCTCTGGAGATATTTAAGAGTAGGTTAGATAAATGTCTATCAGGGATGGTCTAGACAGTATTTGATCCTGCCATGAGGGCAGGGGACTGGACTCGATGACCTCTCGAGGTCCCTTCCAGTCCTAGTATTCTATGATTCTATGAATTTAAGTAACAAGTAGCTCAAGAGTTAAAATGTAAACTGAGTCATACATAATATTTAATAAAATAATGCTGCAATCTCCAACGTTCTCCATATTTATCTAGAAATCTATTAGTTTAATTTGTATTGGGTTTCCATAAAGGATGCCAGTCGACAAATCCAGGTATGAGTGATGTTAAGCTCTGGCCTCCATTATTAGGAAGGAAACAACATGAACAAAGAAACACTGCACTCTACCTATGCTTCCTTGTAAATATTCTGCAGCAGAATGGACATGATCCAAAGTCCTTAGGGATCAGTGGAATCAGGCCCTAGGTCATTGCTGGAGAAAATACAAATTTATCTTCAATAGCAGTGTTCCAATATTTGTGATTTTTTTACATGAGACACATGATTTTTCCAGAGGCTGTAGTTACATTTCACTGTCACACAAGAAGTCTTTTTCAATGACACAAGAAGCCAAATCCCTCAAGTAAACCTGAGCCCTCTGACTGGCTGTCTGCCCCTCTTGCCCACCTTCTGATGCAGAATAACCAATTAGAGATGCTGTAGACAGAGCTTTCTCACACTCCCCCGACAATCTAAAGCCATGCTCATGGTGGAGAGATCTATGGATCAGTGTAGGTATCTGCTCGATCCCCATCTCCCTTCTTGCATCACTTCACCAGGGACTGAGGGGGTGAAGAGCTCCTGGTGCTACATCCCTGTGACAGGAAGGGGGGTAGCATTGACAACTGTGACTGAAGCTATTCTGGGAGATTTTTTTCCCCCCAACATAACATCATGCCATTTTTTAAAATCTCCAGGATTGCTTTCAATAGTCATCTGGAATTTGATTCCATTTCCAAGAGACTCCAGACCAATCCTGGAGGGTTGGCAACCGTAGAAGTGGGAGGGTGGGCCCTGCTGCATAGCCCTAGGCTGTGAAGAGAGGAGGAACAGAGATGAATCTAGGGATGCTGAACTTATGGGCTGATTGGGGGCAGATTGGGGGCTGATTGGGGGCAGAATTAATTTCTGTGCAAAGGGTGAACTGAGGTGGGAGCAAGAGATCCTTTAGGAGGAGTCAAAATTACCTTATCCAATAAATTTGGGAGAGTGGGCAACATTTGTTGTCAGATATGCTTTGGGAATAGTGCTGGGGAGTTCAAACATCAAAAGACAGACCAAAACCCACAATATAGTCCTTTAAAAAAAACTCATGATTTTTTTCAAAATATGCTCCATCATTTTATCCAACACTTGAGGTTGGCAATACTGCAATAGTAAGTAATTTTGCATCATGTTTTGCAATCTGAAAAGGAATATATGTGGTGGAATGCCTGGGTGGTAAATTAACAGAATTATTGTGTCATCTTATAATTACTTTTGTCATTTTCTTCACAGTTTTAAAGTCCTTTTTAGATTTAATATTGACATTTTTTAGCTCATTCAATTAACTCTTCATTTAAGACATTACCTAATACTTCAGTTTGCTAAAGGCATCATACTAATTGATATATTTCAGAGCTATGGTACAAACTTATTTTTATGAAATGTCATCATCATTTTACTTTAGTGTTCTTCTACTAAATGAATGTGATTTAATTCAGTTCCATACCGAGAAATCTAATAATCGTGGCTAACTGCAGTCTCCCTAATGATTATACAGTAAATTAAGTTCTCTAAGACTGAAGATAGTTAAAGTTCTAAAGATGCCAGGTTCAAATTAAGAAGAGTTCCATCTTTCTGATCTTTCTTGATTTAGCACTCTGATTTGCTTCTGCAGTGAAGAACTGGTGTCTTCATCTTAATGTTTTACAGATAGATATTCTACAGACAGAGCTGTCCTTATGATTTCTGATTCCCTACACAGCCTAAGCACCTGTACCCCCAACCCCTGCCTGGAAGCTGGACAGCAATTCTGCAGGGTGGGGGCTGTGCTCAGGACTGTGGGGACAGGAATAGGGTAGGGCGGCTAGTGTGGGAATAGGCAGAAAGGGGAAAGAAGAGTGATGCAGCCTGCCAGAGCTGTGGGCTGGTAGGCAGAGCAGGGTGTGGGGGATTGGGGCTGCAGGCAGGGCCATTTGTAGGATTGATGGGGTCCTGTGCAGTATTATTAATTTGGTGCTCCTATGCCCAATGGCTGCCTAGGGTGGGGGAATAAGGATTTTTAGAGATGTGATTTTATAATCTTCAGCAGCACACTGATGAAATAGTTCAAAGCCAATTTTTGACAAAGGTCATGTAGATTAACGCAGTAAATTCACAACTGACAGTGTGTAGCTAGGGTTGGCAAATACCCATTTAATGGTTTCATAACCACATGAATGGCTCTTTCACGGGTTCAATGTTCTGCTAATATTTCTGGCAATATTTTTCATTTTTAAGTTAACTAGACCCTCTCTGGAGGAAGCAGAGCCACAGAACAGGGATAGGAAGAAGTGAATGGGTGGACTCAGAGGTGCCCCAAATTTTTGGGTGCCCTACGCAGCTGTATATTCTGTGTATGGATAAGGCGTCCATACATGCACCCAAGCTGTAATACCTACAGACATTTAAACTAGAGGGATTGGTATCCTCCAAGAGGGCTATTCTTCACAAAGCAGTAATTTATAAAAATAGCAGAGCATCTTCCTGTCAAGGACTTCTGAAACAGCAATGTCATTCCTGTTGCCTCAGGAAGGAATTTTTCCTGAGGTAAATTTAACAGTAATCTTGGGGGTTTTCTACCCTCCTCTGCAGAGTATGGATCACTTGTCAGGATTATCTGGGTATATCACACTTAATTACTTCCCTTAATTGTTTGGGCCATGACTATGGCTGCACCTCACTTCCTCCTGTTCTCTGCCCATGGCATGTAATAATCTAGTCTCCTGGGGATGTAACCCTTTGGTCTCATTCTGGTTGCTGAGTCCTGGGTGCAGGAGCTGGGTAGTGTTGGTGTCCTGTGGTATACAAGAGGTCAGACTTAAGATCTAGTGGTCTCTTTTGATCTTAAACTGATGGTATTCCCTAAAATATCACTTTAAAGACTATCCTATTGGAAAGAACTTATGCAACTGCCTTGTACGCTCTTAGCTAGGAATCAAAAGTCCCAATTCAAAAGTATGTCTCCTAATATGTATATTAGTGTTAGACTCTTTTGGCTGGACTCTGCCTACATGAACAATTAACAGTCTTCTGCTTACCAGTTAGAGTCCATATAGTTTAAAGACACTCTCGTTCTTTACCTTAAAGCGTTTTAGAAACTCTGTCTCTCAATTGATTTCCCTCTTTAGGTGAATGTATTCGAATTGGCTTTGCTTTTCTCAGCAGAAAGTACATTTAGGTACGTTTGACAATATCTGAATGTGGCTACACACTGGCATTGCTATCTTTTTGATTATCACTCATAGCACTTCTACAGGCAGAACTTCTAATTCCATAAATACGATCTAATAACAGAAAACACTGAATAGCTGCTACCGAGACATTATTCACATGAGCACTTTGGTGCTGTTCAGTGGTGCTACAGGAATGGTACAAGGGTTGGGGCACTTGCTGCCCCTCTGTGGTCATTCATTCTATTACACCACTCCTTTTCCATTTGATGAGAAACAATGGCATTCCACACACATTCCATTGTCCTGGCAGAACCAGCCCCTGATCTTGCTTTAAGTTATTAGAAGAGGAAGCTGCAAACCAAATTTGGTGGTCCTAACTCTTACTGTTTAGGAGGAGTTCTTGAACAAACAGACAGAAGGATGAACAGACAGACACACGGAGACAGACAAATGCATAAACTCTCTAAAATATATAGTAGATATAGAAAACAAGGGAAGGTTTCATTTTGTGCTTAGAGATCTCTGTCCTGCTTTCACTGAAGTTAAGAGTAAAACTCTCTTGATTTTAATGAGTGCAGGTTTGGGCTCAAAATTAGGGACAGAATGTTGCAGCATTGCTAGTGCTGCTACAGCAGCTTTGTGATCATACAATATATCAACAAAATTCTGAAATATGCAGCTTGATTTGATATTATATACAATTTGTAAAGCCATTTATCTCCAGTGATTTTCATACACTTACTCCTGATTTATGCTAGGTTAAAATAAAAGGAGAATCAGGATCTTGATTTGGATTATTTATAAAAGACTTGTTGTTGAAAGCAGGTACAGTAAAATGCAATGGGCCAGGCATATAGTGAGGCTCAATGACAATCAATGGACTCCAGCTGTCATCGAGTGGTACTCATGGGAACTAAAATGATCCCTCGCCTGACCTCTAAAGAGAAGGAAAGATTTTATTCTGAAAAGGCATGGCCACACATGAAGAAGGAAGGCCAGGATAAGAGAAGCATGGCAGACTATTGTGATTGGTTCAATCTTGATGAAGGATGAAGGACCAGTTGATCAAGGTGATCAAGGTAATAAGAGATTCTCAATATTACAGTTTTATTGTTTTACAAATTCTTGTGTTTTCTGTTATTTTATTTTCTGGGCCTTGTATGATCACCATTTAGCACAAAGACACATTGCTGTGTTTCACTGGTGTTAAATTATATTCTACTAGCTAACAATTCTTCCTTGGGTAGTTGGTTGTTTTGTTTTGGGTTTTTCTGTTGGTTGGTTTTTGAGGTATAGTATAAAAATATGTAAAATCTTTAACCATGTATGAAAGGAAAATAATTTGTTCTTCAATAATTTCAAGCTATGATTTTGTATATAGATTGCTTTTGAGAGAGTGAAGAAAATAGTTTATTTCCAAAAGAGTTTACTGGTAAGTTTGAAAGAGAAAAAATAAAAATAAAAGCTTTAAAGCACAATAAATTGGTAGTTGAATCTTTACCCTTGAGATGACACTCTTCTGTTAAAGACAAATAAAAATACTTTTTTTTCCAGATGTACCTTAGTAAATGGAGCTCTGAGGTAAAGAGTCTTGCTTTTATGGAGTGGTGAAGCTGCATTCTCACTTCACTAATGGACTGACATTATTTTAACTAGACATTAAAAAGCATAGTTGTAGTAAGAAAATGCACTGCCTTTTATAATCCTAGCTATTTCATTTTTAAGCCATGCAGCAGTTCAGCTCTGATAGTCCCCATTAAAAAAAATGGGGAAAAATTATACCTCTATGAAAATACACAAAGACAAAAATCTTTTATATTGCACTAGTAAGCAGCACTGAAAACTAAACTACTATACCTGAAAAAACTTCCAATGCAAATCACTTCAGTGTGAAAAATTTAAGTGCATATATAGCCATTTCTCATCTCTCTAATGGCTTTGCATTAACAAAAGCTCAGTGTAATATAGCACATTTGTACATTATGCTTCATAACTAGGCTATTACAGTGCATAAATGTTATTTTGAAAACATTCTCTGACAATGGAAATTTTAAGTGTTTTGCATGATGTTGACGGTTATGGGTATATTCATGCTTACAAAAACTGTCCATTTGGAAGTAGTTTGTCAATGTTCTTAAAGTAGTTTTAATGTTAAGTTTTAGTTTTGGTCTACCTGATTTGAAATGGAAAATATCTGATGGATCATATAGTCAGTCCACTTACATTCCTTATAATAGGTTTTAATCTAATCTATATTTCAAATGCAAAACTCTACTCCACAAGGAAGACATCCAGTGACAGATGGCCCAGTAAGGACTCAAAAGGAAGTGCTGGATGAATGAAAAGAATGGAGGAAGAGGGCTGGGGAGTCATGATTGCTACGGCAGGAAGTTAATATCCTTCCCCACTGTTCTCATAGTCCATCATAACCCTCCTACAAGGGTGGTAGATGGTCAGGCCCAAGCTATGGGTTGATGGGGTGGGGAGAGGGAGGGGAATGAATGGAAAATGAAGAGGGGACTAGTGGAAGCCCCAGGTAATGATTTGAACAAACATAGATTCGCCTGCACTGTACACCTTATCTAATATAATATAATAATTTATATGATAAAGTGACAGCCTGTTTAAAATTCGTACCAGTTGTCTCCTGTCCTCCTTTGGTATACCCAGCCAATAATAAAGTTCCTTGTAGACCTCTAGTATAGTGACTTTACTACATACAACATGTATTAGCTGGTCTACATTGGCTGCAACTGATCAGTTATACTGCAACTGATTCCTCTGGTCATGTACATATACAGCAAAATTCTCCAAAAAACTTCAGATCACATTAGGAATTGGAGGAAACTGTTTTGCTGTGAAGCATTATGCCATAATTTATAATTAGGACAAAGCAGTTAAACAGCTTTATTTCAGAAATTTCTAGCCATTAACTTTATACCTAAAAAAAAGAAAAAAGAAGCACAACACCTCGTTGTATAATATAGCAAAACATAAGCATTTCTAGTATAATTTAGTTAACTCTGATGATAGAATCACAAAGTATTTGTCCCAGAGTTTGAAGCACCTATATGTCAGGACCAGTACAGTCATTATGCCAGAAGAAAATTTTTGGTTCCTATTTCTTATATCTTTTGATTTGTCATGGTCTTACGTCAGTGGAAGTAACCCTCTGTATCTCTACTAGAGTAAAAAGGAACGTTAAATACAAAAAGGTCAACACAATGTGTAAGTGATATAATACACCTACAAAAAAGATAATTCTGAATTAATACTGCCAGTCTAGCCATACTTCTGCCTAGTGTGCCAAGGTCTGTGAATATTTATGTTATGATAAATTTAGTTCTCATAAAAGGTCCAGAATGACCCAAGTTCCCTATTCATCCAAAGAATGGGACAGTTCTTCAAAATCAAAACTGAATTTCATGTAAAAAACATGAGGGCTGAAGTAGCTTGTAAATCATAGTGTATCTTATCTCCAGCAAATAAAGTATTACTGATTAATTACCTGCTTTACAACTAGAAGAATGAAATAAGACTTTGTGCTTCTTGCTTGCTTTCTGTTTGATGAGCACATTATTCTTCTAAGAGAAATTGCTTTATGAAAGATATTCCACAATGGCAGAATAATCATTTTACTAATGTTCCATTTTAATATTTAAGATATAAAACAAAACCTAATGTTCATTTTACTAACATCATTCATGACTAGAGGTGGGAGAACTATTATTAAGAAGAAATGCAATGAATTTTGCTGTTTCTGCTGTTTACAACTTTGTGAACAGACTTCGATTTATGAAAATATGTTCACTATTCATAATTGCCTTGATGAATGTTTTATGCAAACAAATTTCTGGCAAAAGACTGTTTTCACATTCTGTTCATCAAAATCTATTCACAATTTGTTAATACGTCCCCATGATTGGCCAATTCACCTTAGTGACTTGGCATTTTTTCAGGTCACTCATTTGATGATTTTAAGAAATGATGAAGCCAATGCAGGTGCCAGCAGGTATCATCCAAATAGCTTTAAATATAGCTCACACAACTGTAATTTTTCTATTAGTGGCAGAAAACAAATGCTGCAAAGAAATATTATTCTAGTTTCAAAATGGTGCAGGAGGAAGAAGTGGGGATTAAAGGATCATTTTGAGTAAAGGAGCATTTTGATGAATGCTTATGCTGATCACAGGAGGAAAATGCAGAAGAGAGCAGTTTAGCTAGAGGAGAACATGATTCATTCTGCAGATAAATCAGTGTGGGATTTTCTTCTGAAAGAGAGGATGATAGTGGTAATGCTGCCAAGGAGCTTGTTAATCCTGACAAACAGGGAACACTAGCGTGATGCTGTGGATTGGTCTAGGGCAAGCGTTGAACAAGGAAGATGTTCTCTCCCTAGTGAAATGTGGATATCTTTCTGGAATCAGCCATGTCTACACTACAGCACATTTGCTGGTATAGCTGCTTAGATATACTGACATACTCTCCTAGTGTGAACACAATTTATATAAAAAATGCTTTTTCAGTAGTTTATGTGAGTTCCATGTGCAAAATAAAATATATCAAGAGAAGTACTTTAATTGCATCTATTTTAGGGCTTTCGTGGTATAGAAATGTCATTAAAAATAACACTCCTAACATTATTATACAAGTTTCAATGTAAACCTGGCCTAAAAATATACCAAGAGAAAGCATGAATGTATACAATGGAAAGGGTAAGCTTCTCCTAACTTTCCTTTTCAAACTGTCTGCTACTCTCTTCTTCTGGTTTCTTCAGAAATATGTCTATTTTATAAAGATAAATTATCCAATTAGGGAGCATAAACAATATTATGTGACTTTAGTGACTAATCACACCATGACTTGTAAAAAATGAATGTTTGACAAACACATAGTTTCTCAGCACTCTTTCAGCTAAAATTGATATGTACAAAATGTCTATTGAACAATTATGTAAAAGTGAATTGCAATAATAAGCTGTTGACAAATAATTTGCAGACAAGGAAAAATGACCAATTTGGTTGAATAAATTGGCCATTGCACACTGTTTGCCTAGCTTTTCTGT
Source organism: Rafetus swinhoei (assembly GCA_019425775.1). Classification (NCBI taxonomy): domain Eukaryota; kingdom Metazoa; phylum Chordata; order Testudines; family Trionychidae; genus Rafetus; species Rafetus swinhoei. Next base: position 73,740,698 of record CM033449.1, on the reverse strand, counting down.
GGACCCAAAGATGTATCACAGATCAGATTTTGAATAATTGTCACACAGAATAATAAAATTTTACACATTCCTGTAAAGAAGCTTCTGATCCTAAAAAAGGACTTAATCTCCCCCTCTTCTAGAAAGGCAGATAAATTCCCTTAAATTTTCAAAGAGGTACAGGACTTAGTCACACAGCTCTCACTGGTTTATTGATAAAAATGCTACTTTATCACACAGTTTCAGTGGTACTTAGGTGTTGCACTGGATTACACACCATAAAAGAAACATAAAAGTGCACTGAATTTAAAATGTTTTTTTTTTTTTTGCCTTGATGGTTCCATCTATTTTTCTCTCTACAGTTATTGACCTTCCCAAAGAGAAAAATGAGGAAAAAGAGGGCCTTGGGCAAGGGAGTGGAAATAACCATAATAAACTTAATTTCTTGAGGCTTTTTTGATGTGGTTTTGCCACAGTATGCTGTTTATGTTACTAGGTTAAGACTGAGTTTAACACTTCAAATGTTGGGCAACCTAAAAGAGAAAAACTCTGAGGACATACATACAGTAAAACACAGATGAAGAAATAATTGATTATTTTTATAGAAATGTCACCCAAAGTGATAATATTGAAATACATTAATACAAATCATTTATTGCATTTCAAAGACATAATAAAAATCACAAGTCTGATTTAATTACTTTATATGTAGATAAACTAAGCCATTTCTTTGTGTGCACTCAACATTTGAAGTCACGTCATAAAAATCAGACTCCCTGGATTAAATTAGTGGTTTTCAAACTGTGGTCCAGTGACCACTAATGGCCCATGAAGCTGTCCCTAGTATTTTCTGAACATCTAGATAGTGACATGGTGCTAATTTTCCTCCTTGTTCTCAAATCTCATTAAAATAAATTAACATTACATTTAATACTTTCTTAATATTATATTCTTAAGTAAATAATCATCTGTCTGCCATACAGATTTTCTGTAATCTTGAATGGGCAGTGAACTGAGACACAATGTCTATTAAGTTACGGTTCAGACTAGAAAACTTTTAGATGCACGCTCCACAACTAATATGGTATGTCCTGGTTTTGCAGGTGCTGAATTATTGGCTATAAGCAGTACAATACTGATTAACTGTCTAAAGGAGAAGAGGGGTAGCCGAGTTAGTCTGTAACAGGAAAAACTTAAAACACAACAGATAGTCTGGTAGCTCTTTAAAGACTAACAAAATATGTAGAAGGTATCATGAACTTTCATGGGCACAGCTCAGAAGTGGGCTGTGCCCACGAACGCTCATGATACCTTCTACATTTTTTGTTAGTCTTTAAAGTACTACCAGACAATTTATTGTTTTTTAAGTTTTTCCTGTCTAAAAGAGACTTGGGATTAAATTCACAAAGAGGACGTAGTCATGGCAGTGGTAAGTGTTGCAATACTTGGCTACTAGATGCTGTGCTGCCCATTTGAAGTCTCAGTCCCAAGTTCAAACAGACAGGCACTTAAGCATGCTGAGTGAGGAGCCACTTAAATTAGTCAGGAATGAAATGCAGAGGAAAGGGGTGGATTTAGGGCTTAGAGTCACAAAGATACTTAGGCACCTGAATGGCAGGACAGAGGAAGGTACCTATTTCCACATGTGATTCTCAGTCATGAACTCTCTCTTAGACAAATTAAGGCTGTGTCTACACTGGGCCACTTATTCCGGAAAATCAGCCGCTTTTCCGGAATAAGGTGCGAGCTGTCTACACTGGCCGCTTGCTTTTCCAGAAAAGCAATGACGATCTACTGTATGAAATCAGCCGCTTTTCCGGAAAAGCTATGCCGCTCCCGCTCGGGCAAAAGTCCTTTTTCGGAAAAGCTTTTCCGGAAAAGGGCCAGTGTAGACAGCTTTTCCGGAAAAGCAGAAGAAACGGAAAAAGCGGTTTGGTCGCCACGAGACCCGTGAGCCCTGGACTTCCTGGTAGGGAGGCTGCTGGGCGCACGTGGCAGGAGCACTTGCAGACCCTGCAGCCTGAGCTCTGCCACGTGCTGCTGTGCTGCCCAGCCACCCATCGGACGCGCCATGGCAGCTCCAGCTGGTGAGCCCCTGCACCCCAGCACAGGAGGCCCCCAGGGCCGCAAACGCCGGGCCCCATCCTGGACCCCCAGGGAGCTGGAGACCCTCCTGGACTTGTGGCAGGAGGAGGAGGGTCTCCACGACCTGCACTCCAGGCGCCGCAATGTGGAGCTCTACACACGGCTGGCTGACAACCTGGCACAGCAGGGACACCCCACCGGAATGCCGAGCAGGTCCGCTCAGTGAAGGAGCTGCGGCTGGGTACGTCCGGGCCAGCGAGGGCAGGGGCAGGACCAGACGCCTGCCCCTACTACGACCGGCTGAACGCCTTCCTGGGCCAGCCAGCCCGCAAGCCCGGACGTCCTGTGGACACCTGCCAGCGCCCCATCAGGACGACCCACCGAGCAGGGGGAGGGAGAGGACAGCAGCAGCGCGTCCGGCGCGGAGGAGGCCACCACCCAGCAGGCCCCCTCCAGCAGCTCCTCCGAGGCCGAGGCCGAGGCCGAGGCCGGGGAGGAACCCACTGGTGAGTCTTTGCAGTTTGCACTCCCAAAGGGCGGGGCGGAGGCGGGGTGGGAGCCAGGTGCCCAGAGGGAGGAGGAGAGCATGTCACTCAGGCCACGTGAGCTGCACGCTGCGTCGCATGAGGCAGCAAGCAGCACGTGCAACCTCGTGCAGCCTGGCGACCGGCGGCGCGTGGCGCGCAGGCAGCTGCAGGGCACGCCTGGGACCGTGCTGCTCACACACATGCGGCGGGACCAGGGGGAAGGGTGGATGCCGGCTGGAACCGGCCAGGGCCCCAGGGACTCAGCCCAGAGCCCCTCACCTCCGCCAAGGGTGCAGCACGGAGAACAGCACACTGTCCCATGCCTGGCTGTGAGGCACAGCCAGCTGCTCCTGGGAAAACCGCAGCGTCACAGTCCTCGCCTGCTCCCGGTGCCTTGGCTGGTTCCCGAGGAAGTCCCCACTGTGGCCGCACATGTCCCTGGGCTACCGGCCTTGCGGGAGGGATAGTGGGAGGGACAAGGGCCCCTGAGTTTTGCTGCAAGGATGGGACACCCCCCCACCCACTCACGCTTCTGGTTACGTCCAGGAGATATCCCACGAGGATCTGAGAGCCCAGACCGCCTCTGCCAGATGTGCTCCCAGGCACTGCGTGGGGATGCATCTCGCTCCCTGTCAAACACCAGCGATTAGCCCAAAGCTTTTCACAGTCTCCACCGGCAGGAGTTCCACAGGTGAACGCAGCACAAGCACCCTCCCGCCCTCCACGGGGCCAGGACACAGACCGGTGCCAATACTGGAGAGGGGACCCTACTCCAGCAGGGGCGGTCCTCCTTGCCAACATACAACACGGGGCAGGAGGGAAACCGAGTGGGCCCAAGCCACACAACTGTGGGGTCACCTGGGCTCAGGGGTGGAGGGCATGAGATGTGGGGACAGTGGGCGGCCTGCCCGACTGACCCATCCTTTCTTCTCTTCCCTGCAGCGGGACCCAGCACCAGACCCGACACTGCGGCAGCAGCGGCACCCCAGCTGGCCAACCCGGAGGCACAGGCGGCGGCAGAGAGACCAGCTTCTGCGCCGCCACGTGCGCGCCGTGGAGGCAATCCAGGCCTCCATCGCCGAGCGGGTGCAGGGGGACCTGCAGTGGCAGCAGGAGGGCTGGGCTGCCTTCCTAAATGAGTGCCGAGGGATGCGCACAAACATGGACGTGCTCACAGCACATTTGGTCCATGCCATCCATTATGGCATGGCCGGACCCCATGCCCCCGCCATTCCTCCCGGAGCACAGCCCATGCCCCCTCCTATCCCAGCTCCTATCCCAGCTCCTGCTCCTGCTCCTGCCCCTGCTCCTGCTCCTGCTCCTGCCCCTGCCCCTGCCCCTGCTCCTGCTCCTGCCCCTGCCCGTGGTCGTGCCCGTGGTCATGCCCACCTCCCCGTGCAGCCTGCCCCTATGCGGTCTGCCCAGCGTGTGCAGGCCCCCCCCCGGAGGAGCAGTCGCAGGGGCCATCCATCCCAGTAACTGCCCCCCCGTCCCAGTTGAAGGTCCCCCCCGTCCCAGTCCCAGTTGAAGGTCCCCGTCCCAGTTGAAGGTCCCCCGTCCCAGTCCCAGTTGAAGGTCCCCGTCCCAGTTGAAGGTCCTCCCCTTGTAAATAAACAGTTTTCTATTTTTCTGTTCATTCCTGTGTTGGTTATCGTGTTACTCTAGTAACTGTAGGAAATGATGTGAGATGCCAATTAGCCACTTAAATTTAACAGGGTTACAAACTGCAGACAACAAAATCTGTACTCTATCACTGGGGGGGCCCTTTTTAAGTGCTCATTGGTTTGTGGCGCATAAATAAATACTGAGACTTTTCAGTAAAATGTAAACCACAAACTATATTTACATAGCTCACAAACAAGCAAGAACGGTTAAAAGATGCACACTACAGATAATTAAACATAGTCTAGGCGCAGGGAGGACAATTGGGTAGTGTTGCTGGCCACCTCAATCCTTTGGTCCTTCCGGGCCTCAGGAGAGCAACAGCCAGGAGATCCCTCGACGGAAGACGACTGGAATCAGGTACGCTGACTTGAGCCTTCCGCACGACCCCCGAATCCTCGTGGCTGTTCTTCGGGACAGGCGATGGTGGCCTAAACCCTAGCCTAAACTAAAAGAAAAACCCTGACTAAGCCCGACGCACCCGGCGAACAGTCACGATGACGGCCGATGTGCTTTGACCCGGCGCTTTACAATTGGGAGGTAAGGGGAGGGTGGGGAGGGTAGGGGACGGGCGGGAGTAGTCTGGGAGACCCAGGCGACCCTGCTACGGGGCTTGGGCAAACATGTCCACCAGGGCCTCTCTGATGCGCACCGCATCCTGGCGCGCCTGGCGGACGGCAGCTGTGTCGGGCTGTTCCAAGGTCTGTGCCTCGGCTGCCATCCATGCAGGGAGGAAGGCCTCCCCGCTGCGCTCCACAATGTTGTGGAGCACGCAGCACGCGGCCAGTACCTCCGTTGCATTCTGCTCACCCATGTCGAGACGGGTGAGCAAACAACGGAATCGGGCTTTTAAACGTCCAAAGGCCAGCTCCACTGGGTTTCGGGCCCGGTTGAGGCGGTCGTTGAACCGGGCCCGGTTCTGGTCCGGCTGCCCCGTGTAGGGCCGCATTAGCCAGGGCATCAGGGGGTAGGCCGCGTCCGCGATGGGCTAGGCACATCCCGACAGTCAAGTCTCGCCGGGAAGTAGGTGCCCGCCTTCAACCTGCGAAACAGTCCAGAGTTGCGGAGGATGCGGGCGTCGTGTGCCCGGCGGACCAGCCCCGTAAATGTCAGGAAGCGGCCCGGTGGTCCACGAGGCCTGCAGAACAATGGAGCAGTACCCGCGCGGTTCATGAAATGGGCGCTCGATGCTCGGGGCCCGGATGGGGATGTGGGTGGCGTCCAGGGCTCCCCGCGGTTGGGAACCCGAGGCAGCGGCGGCCATGGTATCATCCACGTCGCGCAGGCGGATGATTCGCGGGAGCAGGATGTTGTTGATGGCGTGGGCGACCTGCAGAAGGGTGCAGAGAAACACAAGGAACACATCACGTCGGCAGGGTGAGTGTGCGCTCCTTGGGGCCCCCCCTTGATTCCCTCTGTCCTCACACACACCCACACACACACACACCAGGGCCCCCCTCGCCCCACGGCCCCCCCCCCACCAGCGGGCCTGTGCAAGGGAGGGACGGCCCAAACCCCTGGCCGACCCAGCCTGGAATCTTGGCTATCCCTGGGCCTGGAGTGCAGCACCCTCCCCCCCACTCCCCTGGGACTTACCTCCACGACGATCACTCCGACGGTTGATCGTCCCACCCGAACTGCTGTGCCACCGAGCGGTAGCTGTCCGGTGTGGCCAGCTTCCAGCGCGATGGCGACCCTCTTCTTGATGGGGATGGGTGCCCGCGGCCGGGTGGTGGCTCTCTGCAGCGCGGGGTGAGCCAGGTGCACAGCTGCAGGAAGGTCCGCTTTCTCATGCGGAAATTCCTGATCCATTGATGGTCGTCCCAGACCCTGAGGACCAGCCGCTCCCACCAGTCGGTGCTGCTCTCGAAACTCCAGACGGGCCTCTCTACGGTGGGGTGCTGATGCCACACGGTTGCCAGGGCCTCCTGGTGAGGAGTCCAATGCGATCCCTGCCTCCTGGTTCATGTACACCATGGCACCGGCCTGCAGCACGAGCAGCAGGCACTCGTACAGCTCCAACAGGGGCCCGAGCAGGCAAATGGCCACCCACGGCTCCATGGCAGACAGAGCAGGGCAGAAAAACTAAACTCAGGAAAAGCAGTTGGGGGCCAAAGGGTGGTGTCCCCAAAACCCAGAGGGCAACCACTGAACCTGCTAAGGGTGCCAGTCCCTGGCAGAGGTCCCAAGGCACGGGAGCAGGAGACCAACGGCTGTCCGGCGAGACCCCTTTAAGCACGTGTCTGAATGGCGCTCGGCCCGCCCGGAAAGGTCTGGTGGCCTTTGCCCTCTTCAAAATGGCTCCGGGCTTCTGCTTTTCCGGAAAAGCGCGCCGCCAATGTAGACGCGCTTTTCTGGAAAAGCGCATCGTTATAACGGTAACTCCGGGACCAATGTAGACGCTCCTTTTCCGGAAATACTTATAACGGAAAACTGTTCCGTTTTAAGCATTTCCGGAAAATCATGCCAGTGTAGACGTAGCCTAAGTGTCTAAGCCAGGACAGCCCTTTCATGTGAAAAGAGTAAGACACCACGCCCCCTCCTACCCTGTTAACGATGATAGCTCAGTGATGAGGGCACTCACATGGGAGGTGAGAAACTTGTTTTCAGATCCCTGCTCTGCCTGATTTGAACTGTGGACTAGAACCTAGGTTTCACATATTCCAGATGAGGGCTCTAACCACCAGGTTATATAGTAATGTTCTCTTATGCCCACTGACTATTTACATATCTATCCAAGTGAGAGAGCTTGAGGTGGAAAGCTTGAAGGCGACCTAATGCAGAATACATTACCGTATGTTGATTGAGATCCTGGGTTCAAGTCCCTGCTCCAAATTAAACAAAGTGGGAATTCACACTTTGTTCTCCCGCATCTCATGTGTTGAGACTACATGCAGGCTAATCTCTGGGCTATATAATATTCTGGGAACATTCATTTAGCCAGCCCCAACATTTCTGCCTGTCTTGTGTATGGTTAGGTATGCTCAGAGTAAACTGGGTTATGTCCTGCAGGCAAAAAAGGCAGAGGAGCGCCTAATGTGAGAATGTCACCTGTTCCTTAGGTGTTAGGTAGGGTTCCAAGCCACTTCTTAGCTGTGAAGTAGCATCAAGATGAAGGCAGTTTAGCACTGGCAGGAATTTAGGTGCCAATGGTGATTTATGAGCCTACAGAGTTAGGCAGCAGTTGAGCAGTGGTGTTGTGAAGGTCAGTGGTGCCTGAATATTGGATTTAGATACCTCCACATGCAGTTAGGTGAATCAAGCTTTAATGCAGTCTTGAAACTGGCTGTTCTATCATCCAAAGGGAGCTAGATAAATACAATACTGTATGTCCATTCTGCCTTGGTTCCCCCATGCAGCCTCAGCAGGCATTCCAACATCTGATTGAACTTCTCTCTTCTCACGGTGTCACTTCAGAATGAACCCATCGTTGTATTTGCTACTGCTTGGCTTTGACAGGCACAAAGGAAATACAAATTCAATTTTGTTATTTGTCCTGATGACTTTTTCAGGAATTACCATATTTCAAAATAACACTGATAAAGCTAAATGGCCGTAAGGAAAATTTAAAGCATTTGTCATAATGTAATAATTATGGTTTCTGTCATTGTTAACACTGGTAACAAGCATGGCAATACATTTGCTTTCATTAAACATCATCCTAACAAAGACAACATTAAAAAGGTGATAGATGGAGTCACACATGTTCTAAGCAAACAATATAATAGCTGCTGAAAAGATCTGAAGTGATGAAATGCAAAGGAGATGACCTGGGCAAGGTGTGCAGGGTGTACTATCTTTGTTCAATCCTTGAATATTTCCAGTTTAAAAGGAGCAAATGTACCATACTTCCTTTTCCTTGCCAACCCCACAGCTTCAAAGAATAACAGACAAACTTAGCTATTTATCAATATCCCCTGCTTTCCGCATTCAGCAGACATAGTATATATATATAATGTCCCATCTTTAACAGATACATTGAGATTCCTTGACACATTCTTCCCTGACAGAGGGCTTTGATGGACAATTATGCCTCCACCTATGAAGATGCAAGTTTGCAAGTTTAAAGGAAGATCATACAACAACACAGGCTCAGTATGTGGATGACAAACATAAATACACATTCCCCTTGATCTTTTCAGTTTCTGTAACAGGAACATATTATATAGTGTTCATAATTAGGATCCATTCAAACTTGAAAGTATACCAGTATCTCATCTTTGTCCTAAACTCTTGAGAGCCTTGTGAAAAAAGCCTGCATCTGGGATAGCAGCATATCAGCCCTTGGGTTTACAGCTGCCTGGTCTCATCAGTTGCTAGTGAAACAGAAATCTATAGTTTGTATACAAAGTGGTAACGGAATTGGGATCAGCATATAAAATATCCATTCTCCAGATTTTTATAAGGCTGACACTCGGTATGACACTAATTTCTTCCCATAATCCTAGCTAAATCCCTAAAGGTATGTCTACACTATAGTGTTATTTCAAAATATCTAATTTTGAAATAGTTATTTTGAAATATCTTATTTCAAAATAACGCGTCTACACACAAAATGCATTTCGAAATAGCTTTTTGCTATTTCGAAATAGCGTGTCCACACTGATTGGACTCTGAATCGCATTTAAGGCCAGCCGGAACTGGTTCCAGCAGGGCATCAGGTCAGAAGTTACCTTGTGGCCAGGGCGGCCAGCAGGGCACACTGGGAAGGGCTGGAGGCCCCCTATTTCGAAATAAGCGTCTACACAGCGCTTGTTTTGAAATAGCAATTTCGAAATTGGCGCTATTCCTCGTGTAATGAGGTTTACCAATTTCAAAATAAGCCCTCTGCTATTTTGAATTCATTGCGAAATAGCAGTTGGCTTGTGTAGACGCTAGGAAAGTTATTTAGAAATAACGGCTGTTATTTTGAAATAACTTTGCTGTGTAGACATACCCTAAAAGAATTCACAATATCACACCTCACTCAGTTCTACCTCATTCTCTCTTTAATTGAGACAGAATCCCAATTCAAAATATTTAAAGCAGTCAACTGATAGAAAATATATAAGTTCCAGAGTCCGTATAGCCCCCAAGAGGTGACAACCGCTCCCCATCTAAGTCCATAAAACAGAATGTAATGGATCAAACATTATCTTACTGAAAATTTCACAATAGTAGGCAAAGCTGGAATAACACTGACCTGTATCCAAAGTGGTACAAGTGTTGTCCAGCCCTCTTAGCAGCTGCATCTTGTTTCCCTATCAATCAGGCCTTGAGTTCACATGGATATCATTAATACCTGTATTTATAATCTTCCTTTCTACCACCTGTGCACTGATTGGCTAAGCTATGAGGGGAAATGCATGGGACTTCTCAGTCAGCTTGTTCCTAATAAAACTTTCCTATACAGCTTCAGAAACTGAGCTTGTTCAGTAAGCACCATACCCTATGGCTGACTTGTCCTGATCTGCTCCTTGCTTGACCCTAGAGCCAAAGGACTCCAAATTAAAATCCATGTGTCCTCCCTGTTGTTTCTTTCTCATTCTTTAGACTTAAATAATTAAATGCTGTAGTTATACAGCTTGTTGGTTACACTACAGGTCTCCATCTCCAGGTTAGATAGGCACCTATTGCGGATGATCTAGATCAATGTTTCTGAAAGTGTTCCACGAAATCACTTTCAGAAACGCATTAACTGGCTGCTCCGGTTGTTTATTTACTGGCGCCACGGCCACAGAGCCTCATGGCTCCCTTTAGCTCCGTTTCGTCCTTTACAGCCAAAGGGAGCTGCAGGAAGTGGCATGGGCCAGGCCTGGACTTGTTGACCTCTTCAGATCCTTTCCAGTTCTAGTATTCTAAATGATTCTGTGATCTGTAAAATGGATATACTTCATGCTACATTATCTCACAAGGATATTGTAAAAATAAATTAATGTTTATGAATCTCTTGGAAACTATCATACGGCCCCTAAAAACGCCTATGAGGAAATTAATAATTCTGTCGTCAGAGCAGGGTGTGTATAATGTGCAGTAAACAATATTTGGGGTTATGCATTGACAATGAGAATAAAATTAAGCTTTAAATAATCACCATCATTCTGTCCAGGGGCAGGAATAGGGCATTCTCAAATGACAGGCCACCTTCTGTGGCGTTTGTGTCTATAAGACATATATTTTGAACGATTCTCTAGCAATGGCCAAACAATCTTAGATATATCTCTTTGTTTTGGTTTTCTAGTGAATGAATTCCCTAGCATAAGACCCAATGTGATCTTGAATGTCTCCATCATTTGGGTATCCTTTTGAAACACCAGAATATGGCCTGATTTTTAGTTGCTCAACAATTTCTGAAAATCAGGAGTCTTTAAGGTGCCCCAAGTTGGGTACCAAAACAAAAAACAGAAAACAAAAACAAACAAACAAAATGAAGGCAAACAAAATCATTAGTAATTTTTGATAATTTAGGCCTCAATTTATTGGTTAATAATTTCAATTTCTGCTCTTTCTACAGTAATTGATGGAATTGTGGCAGAGTGTCTTAGAATATATGAATTACTTCATTTTTGAGAGATATGTTGTTAGACTTCAAATAAGATCATAAATAAAAACTATTCTTGACATACTTTCTTACTCTACCTCGCCCACTGATTCTTTCATTTTTATCTATAGGAGAATAGCTTCAATAGGAGAGATTCAGGGAGCCCTGTATCTGAATATCCCATGCCATGAAAGGGACCCAACCCAATAGGCAGCCACTGACTACATCAGCTGGGTCAGGCCCCACATATCAGGTAAGCGGACGAACATCTATTTTCCACTGGCATGGGGATCATTCTGGGCTTAGGTGGGAGATAAGCATCTAGATCATAAGAGGAATTAAGCAGTTCACATGCTCAAAGACAGAAACACAGGCACTCTGTAAGTGCCGGCAGGAGTTGGTGGGAGTTCTGCGGATTAGAGTAGAGCCTAAATCCCAGACTTTTGTGGATCTGTGCATATTTTGTCCTCTTTGAAAAAGTGTATCACAGTCTACTTTTGCTATTCATTTCTTTACCTGCTGCCACCTGCTTTTTCTACCTCAGTAGCAGGGCGAAGACATGTGACCTGCCAATTCTCTGCTGACCGTCAGCAACTATTCCTTGTATCACAAAGCACAGTTTGGTAAACTCAAAGGACTTTGCTCTCTTGTAAGCACCAAATTCAAACATACCCAATTAATTACAAATTAGATACTATAGTAATAATAAGTGTTATTGAAAAACCTCAAACTGGCACCATATGTGGCCAGTAAAATAAAAGCAAACAGTGTTTCTGGTATGTATCCAGCAATGGCAACTCACATATGTCACAGGTTTAATTGTGCTCCTGCAGCTAGAAATGGAGCAGTAAAAACTGTAAAAGAAAATACCGTTTAAGTGGACCATCTCTCACTGATATATTTACATGCAGGGATTTACATTGTCTTTTTGAGTATCCCATATAATGTTTTCTCAACTGAAACCCAATTTCAATTAATATCAGCTTTGTAGCTTTTTGCTACCCGTCCCACAGTACACTACAGATCATGGCTGAGTGAGTTTGGATGGCAATCTGATTTTGTACTTCAGGAGTTTAAATATTGACATGAACCCTTTCACTGTTGAGGTTACTTGCCAGTTCCTGTGCAGAAGGTATTGCATGAGCTTGAAAACCATTCCTATTGATCTACTAGTAACAATGTTTTATCTCAGTCATACTGAGTGAAGTAGCCTATCATCTACTTAATAGTATTAAGATTTTATCTATTATTCTGTGATAATATGAGCAAATGAGTCTATACAAAAGCACTCATCAGGAATATTTCCAATAATACTTCTATTTATGCTCATGTGAACTATGAAATAGAAATATGTTTAAAAGCACTTAGAAAATGTAGTATTGAAGGCATTACATATAGACTTTTCTACAAGCAATAGCAATTCCAACATTCAGGTTATTAATACTTACAAATTAGTCAAGAACAAAGTAAAATAAATGTTCATACAAATGCTACATATATACCACACACACACACACACACACACACACACACACACACACACACAAACTCATGATTATTTATCCATAGGCTAATATATTTTGAATAGTTATCTTGATTGTACATACCCTAGATTTTTTATTCTGGCCATTATATTTCTTCTGACATATGATTGTAGAATCTGGTCTGTATAATCCACTACTCCCACATGTTGTGCCATGTGAGAAATGCCCACTTTGAAAATCTGCTCTCTGTATGGAGTGTGTGGAGGAGGTACACATATTTGGTCAGTGTATTTTACAGATTTCCTCAATATAAGAGCACTTTGTGACATTTTGTGATTACTCTTTATTGTTCTACCCCATTGTACCATAATACTGGCTCTTTAATGATCTCTGAATAATTTTTATGCACACATATTGTGGCACAGAACTGAGCTGGGAGAGAATGAATTCCTAACATATTCCCTGGTTAATGTATTTGCTGAGCAACAGCACTTAGACTTGTCTGGCTAAATTCAGTATATGTGAATAGAAATCACCACTGGATAAATGTAAAATCTAAGGTATCCAACTTGGCACCAGGTGTCCATTTATGTAGCTTAAGCATAACTACACATAGAAAGCTCCTAGACAAGCTGTAGCTCAGCCTCCGTGGATACCTCATCACCACCACTCATACTTTCATCAGAGGGGATTATTACTGGAGTCATAATCACTGCCATCAGTCACAAAATTATGGTTAGAGCTGCAGCAATTTCAGCTGCCAATCATATGTTCTGGCATTCATCTCAAACAACCAAGACACAAGTGTGGAAATGTGTGTGACAAAGACTCAAAAAGAAGGCACAGAACTTATTCATGCCGGAACTCAAAATGCCGTGGAATTCATTCCTTTAGTTGAAATAACTCTTTAAGATCAGATTCGTGAGTCTTTATTTCTCATGTAAATAACTGTTAATAAAAGTGAGGGAACATTTGTGTGGAATATAATTTTGGAACTAAAATGAATGACAGGCCTCAAAAATAAGGTTAGCTGAGAGTTGTGTGTCTTAGAGCCATTATATAAATGAAGGGAGAGATTTTCAAACACACAAAAGGCATGTAGGTACCTTATTAATATGGCTATCAATGGAAATTAAGTGCCTACCTGTCATTTATGCCTTTGAAAATCTCTTCCTGATCCTAAGAAACGTACATATAATTAAAACTTTTCCATATTGTCCTCTGTATTAAGGATAGGGAACTGCATGCGACACAATTATTAAATTACTGCTGCTCCCGCTACTACTGTGTGGATTCAGATCTCTCACTGCATGGGTCGATTCACAATTCAGCATGAAAAGAAAAAAAATTACAATAAGAGTCATATAATTCTGCCTTTCCAGGGCCCATCTGTCCCTGCACCTGGTAGTAGTCATCAGGATTTTTCTTCAGCATGAATACCATGTGTTGTTTGAGGGTAAAATGAAGTATTTCTGCAGCAAATTGTGAATGCTGTTTGCTGGAGATGTCCTCTGATTAATATAAAATTCACTTTGTCTCCAAAATTTCATGGCCCTTGTCCTATGATCAAATGCCATATCATCTGCAAAAGCAGTGCATAATGCTTTATTGAAAATAGAAAAAGTACTTAAAGTGTCGTTATTTACAATCATTAACAGACATCATTAAATCTATGGGGCAACATCACAACTCCACTGAAGTCAATGATGCAAAGGTTATTATCTGGAAGTGGGGTTATACAACATATTAATGGAGGTTGCAATGTTCAAAATAGCCTGAGGGATCTAGGCACCCAGTTTCCATTGAAGTTCAAATGAAATGTGATGTCTAATTGACTTAGGCTTCTTTGAACATACAAGTTAGAATTCATAAATGATTTTAAATTGGAAGGTACTGCAAATACCCCGAGGAGATAGAAAAAGAATACAGTGTGACAGAGAGAGGTTAAAAAGACTGATAGAAAATAGCATGACCCTACAATGATATTTAGCTTGAAAAAAATGTAAACTTACCTAGTACATCTGAAGGAAAAATCTCTGAAATAGGAATTAGAAAATTGGTGGAGGTGGGGAAGTGAATATACTGAAGAAGTCAGCGAGGATACACATCTGACTTGCTCTGCATAATGTGCCATGTGATATGACTGCTAAAAAGGCATTGTGTCAGAGAGAAAATAAGTAACAACTCCTTTCTATAACTCATGAGTGTAACTGCACCTGGGAATGTTGCATTTAGTTCTCAGCACTTTTGTTTTAACAGAAAAGTATTGGCACATTGCAGGGAGTTCCAAGAAAAGCATTAAAAAGGGCCAGTAATGTCTCACATAGCAGACAGGGCTGCAGATGAGAACTTCATTAACATTTCTGTTTGTTTTTGCTCAAACTAGCAGCATCATTTCAGTCCCATCCATATTGTGTTCAAGCCAACTATCCCTCATCCACATTACTGTGGTTGCTAACTATCTGCTCCAAGAGTGTAAATGCAAAGGGAGGAAGTACAAATAACAAAGTAGCCAACTAATAGTTATGAAAGTGAATATCTTCCAGGCAGTGCTATTAAACTGCAGAATAGTCTCCTGAAGACATAAGACATTCCTTCACGTGAGACACTTAAAACTATATTGAACACAGGAAAGAACACATGCTCAATATGAGGACTGTTAATAGGTCCATTGCTGCCACAATCACCCATTCTTTTGTTTAAAGCACTGGATGGAAAGTTGGTTCCAAAACTTTTCTGTTGTAACATGGGGTCATGGAACAGAAAATATTGAGAAACATTGCACTAGGACATGTACTTCACTGAGTATCCCTACTTTGGGAAGTAGATTAACCAGAAGACCTGAGCTTTTTTTCAGGTTCTGATTTTGATTTTAGAAAAAGGTGGTTTTATATCAAGGCGAGTGAGACTTTTTTTCTTTCAATAAAAAGATGACAATTTAGGGAAAGCCTTTCCTTCTGGTATAAAGTACATTTTGTCACCCATAAATCCTAGTAACCATAACATAAATGAAAATAAGGATTAAAATTACAATGATGTGCTACCTGCCTTTATGCCAATCCAGAGGACTCCATCCTATCATAAGGAAATAAAAGGTCAGAATACATTGTAATCTTCCTTGGTAGCGACAGTTGTTTAAACTGCATTATTTGTTCCTTTTTTAAATTCCAGATTATGAGAGAGTGCTCTGTTAAGTTTACAGTCCATGTTTTTTAGTATAGGCATTGGCAAACAAACAAACCAAAAAGATTTTTTTATAGAAAAACATATGGTTTAGGAACTTCCTAGCTGGCAGTAAGGATTCTAATCATGATAACATTATTCTGTTTCTTATTAGGAATGGTTCAAAGAAAAGGTTTCTGATATACCCAGGAGGTTTGTTCTTTATTTCACTCTTTTTTTACAGCTGTCCAGCAGTGAAGAGATCAGCATAACACTTCACGATGTTGATTAGTTAAATATTTTTCAACCACATGGAAAAAAGAAATTCCATCACATTTCCCATGTATTTGGCACAGGTTCAAAGTTAACAATCTCTGATGTCAATATGTCCATTTTACAAGCAGGAACATTAGAATAGTAAGCAGGTTTTGTTCTCTGGTTTCTGTTGGAGAGAATCTTCTTTCAGACCCTAATCATTTATAACCAAACCTTAGGTAGTAAAAGCCAATTTATATAGGTATATAGTATGAAAGTAGCTAGTTCACAAATGTAACAGAATCATTAATGTGTGAATTAAAATAAGTATGTAAGTACACAAAATGTACTTCCTTTTTCCACTGCTAGCATATCACATATAATTTTAGTGCATTTTAATACAAAAGTAGTACTGCTGTTAAATAACTAGGCTATCATTATTAATTCATCAGTTAGAACAAATTCATTTAATGGTTGTGTGGCTGTAACACCTAATTGGCAAGAATACATTTTAAGTTTTAATGGATGTTGCAAATTATCACCATGAAAGTTAGTCCTATAAAGTATGTATGAAACACTGAAAGAGAAAAGTGGCTGACTTGAAAAGATACATTAAAAATATGCTCTTACTTTTATTGAGAATAGTTCAAGGCAAGTTCTAGTGCAGCTTGATGTTGATTTTCATTGCTGTAGTTTTTTTTAAATTCAGAAACACATTAGAGCAATTAAAACAGTCCCACAATATCCCAAAAGGATAAGAAGAAATGTCACCAATAGCTATTAGTCCATTTTAAAAAAAGAAGCAAACAGAGATCTGCAAGAATGCTACAAACCACAAACTGGGAATGTACCAGAGGATTGTGGATTAATTCTTGTCTTCTAGCAATGAAAAAGAAAGTATCTTGCCACTTTGCTTAAGAATCTTCTGAATGTTTCTATATCTATTATCAGTAACAGAAACTCATCTATAAGATACCATTGGTGAAATGTATATTCTGAGCACATGCAAACACACACAAAACAGAAATGGATTCTTTATGCTTTTTGTCTATTACAGTACATCTCATGATTCAGGTATCTGAACAAATTGTAATCTTTACCATATCTCAAAGAGATACCATCAACTTTACACCCACATTTTCATAAAAAATGTGTATCTTTTATAGTTTACTATAAAATCTGTTTACTATAACCAAAAAAGTGTACAGAATTTTGTGCACACTGTAAATTTGATCACATTCTCAATGTGGTCAATTCCATGGCTTAGTTGATGATTAGTTGGATTTACTGTCTCATGCCTTAACATGATGACATTCTAACATACTCTAGAGGAAGCACACATGCATGCTCTTCCTTAAGTACTGCAAGAGGCTGTTGACCAGTGTTGACAAATTAAACACACAGACATCTTTACGTTGCCCTATTATTTACACTTACAAATATGAAGACCAAAACGAGAAAACCTGTTTTTGGTTGCAACGCCTGTAGTATAAATTTAAAAGCTGTTTTTCATCGCTGACTGCCTCCTGGCTACCTTAAAGCAACAGGGAGACAATGAGCCATTCATAGGCCAAAGGGGAACCACAATACATGATTCTTATAATAGGATTCCATTTTTTCAATATAAAAGGGGCAGAAGAATCAGATTAAGATATTTCATCTCATCCTTTTTTCTGCCAGTGATTTTTAATAGCTGACTCAGGAGCCTATTCTGCTCACCTTCCCATCCCAACTATGTCCTTAACACCACGGAGCTCTTGAAATCATTCAAGACAGGTAGTAAATCACAGACTTTCCAGAGATCATCTGCTAGCAAATCAAAAAGGAAAAGGGTAGGCAAAGTTGCATGCTATTTAAAATCTTCTGTCTCTAAGTCAGTCTCATTGTTTCTTGTAGACAGAGCTTCACATTTTTTGTGGCACATCAGGTGGAAATTCAGCAATGAAACCCCCTCATTCCTGCCTTATGCCAGCTATGAGATTCTACAGCTGATCCACAATGCTGGAAAACATTCCTAAGCAAACAACTTTAGTCAATAAAATATCAAAACAAATAACACCAACAAATAAGGTTGATTTACCAGTTACATTACAGTGACACATTAGCCTTTGCAGAGATAACTGAAAGGAACAGGAACTGAAGAATGTGTCAGTTAACACCAGATACATACTGCTTTTGCCACTGCAGACTATTTGACTGCTGGGAAAGGAATTGATGGCTTTTGTGGATGGATCTTGTTCTTTCCATTTCTATGTGGACATTTTCATACTTGTTAAGATCTTCTCTCATTCCTGTTCTTCAGGGAGGAGGGAGATTGCATATCTTTTCCCCTTTCATATAGGTGATTTCTGGCAAATCTTATTCACTCCTTCACTTTTCAGTGAAGTCATCCCTTTGTGACTAAATGACTCTGTAATCTAGTCAGAGTAGACCTAAATATCCCTGGCTTTTCGCTATCTTCACTATCCTTTTCACTATCAATACAAAACCGTAATGTCTAATGTGAAATCTGATTTTATATGGAATATGTATTATCATACATTTGAGCATGTTACACACAAATGTCCGAGCACCACTGCTGATTTCCCAAGATGTAAAGTAATGTACAATGAGTATCAGAGAACAGGTTGCACCCCTTGCTAAATTGCCCATATGGAGTAACATAAGTATAAGTAAAGGAAGGACATGTTTTCCCTCCAAGCTCTCCCCTCTAGGCCTCTGTCTACATGACTATTTTAATGAGCTTTTAGTATCAATTATATTTTCATGGAGCCAAAACTCTCTCTCACCTTCTTTAGAAAAAAACACTTCTCTATTTTTCTAATGTAAGAAATATGTCTAAATATCGTCAGTCCAAACAAAAAGAACAATGTCATGGGCTTTTTAACAAGCTGGAAAACTTCCATTTTAAACATATTACTTAGCTCTTACAGCTCCATTACACTTTCAGGCTGTGTCTACATTAGGCAAGATTTTGTGCAAAAGCAGCTGCTTTTGCGCAAAATCTTGCCGCCTGTCTACATTGGCCGCGAGTATTTGCACAAGAACACTGACCTTATACTGTACAAAATCAGTGCTTCTTGCGCAAATACTCTGACGCTCCCGCTCAGGGATAAGCCCTCTTGCGCAAGTATTCTTGCGCAAGAGGCCAGTGTAGACAGCAACATTAATTTCTTGTGCAAGAAAGCCCGATGGCTAAAATGGCCATCGGAGCTTTCATAAGAAGAGAGCTGCCTACACTGGCATGGATGCTTTTGTGCAAAAGATGTGCTTTTGCAAAAGCATCCGTGCCAGTGTAGACGCTCTCTTGCGCAAATCCTTTAACGGAAAAACTTTTCCGTTAAAAGTATTTGCGCAAAATCATGCCAGTCTAGACGCAGCCTCCAGGTATTGGCTTAAATTGACTATTCCTAACGCAACCAGGAAAGTACTTTTTATTCCATATTTTACAAATGGGGTATTAAGGCAACTGTACTGCAATCAGACCCATGAGGGCAGACTCCTACACCAATATGAAACCTCACTGACTTCCATTTCAAGGCCCAGACAATTGAGCCATGTAGCTCACAATATTGATGCCCTACAACAATTTATTACAAAGTTCTTTGATTCATGCAAAATATTGAACTAGCAATAAGACTGTTACCATGCACCAAAGCAGAACCAATTCCAGATATCATCTTAGATGGTATTTGTTACCAACAATATAGTTCTTGATGCTGAACTCATAAGTAGAATTGACAAAGCAGCCAGGAATGGTGGTCTTTTACGTGACAGAGCTTAAAACAAGAACATATTGTCAACAAAATTGAAAATCCATATTTAGGAGAGGTGTTTTATCCACTCTTCTCTATGTCTCGGAAACATGAATTACTTATGACAAACATATCAAAATATTAAATGTCTTTCTTATCAGATGCCTACATAAAATTCTTCGAATAAGACGGCATGACAGGATGACAAAGGAGGAAGAGTTAAATTGTGCATGTATGTCATTCATGGGAATGATGATTAGTAAGAAAAGACTCAGATGGCTTGCACATGTCAAGCAAATAGTGGATTACAAGATTCCAAAGAGTGTGCTATAATCTGAAGCTCACAAAGAGTCTAGAAGGAGAGAGAGAGAGACTGCTTTGCAGATTTGTGACTTACTAGTTTTTGTAACTCTATGAATGATTGGGAAAGGAGTGCAGAATGCTGTTCTGTTTGGTGGAATCAGCTTGTAGCTGAAGCAAGGCACTGTGAGGCAGACTGGATCAAGCTTTGTGATGTGCGACATCAGGAAACAGTCTGATGCTCAGATTCAGAGCCTTGCTAGTGCGTGGGTGTGCCCAGCCTATGGACAGGATTGTCACTCAGCAGCCTTTAAAGAACTTACCTACACATGTGCCATGGTCTGTAAAGAGCAACCGTGCCATTGATTGGTTGAGAAGAAAAATAGAAGAGGATAGCACTAGGACAATCATATAACCTGTTAACATGTGTATACATACTTGTCAAGTCTGCCAAAATTGTCTCCTTCGCTAACTCAAAGCAACTAGTGTTTGACTTATGAAGCTACAGCAGTATGTGTTCTGACCATCTGTGGGAGATTATAGAGACTGATGACAATGAATTCCTCCCCTTTTTTCCCAGTGGCAGTTGTTGCAAGTTGCTGATTCGTTAGAACTGGTCTCCTTGTGTGCATCAAGTGTCCACTGTGATCCTTTTTTCACTCAAATAGTGAGCCAATATTTGGAATCCTGACAGCTCTTTTGGTAAGGAGAAGAAATTAATGAGGGAGTCAGGTATCTTTGATGCAGTTCAGTTTATTTAGAAAGAATGCACAAAGCCTCATTTTTCTTGAACACAGTAGGAATCAAATAGCAGTCCAAATAGTAGTCCAAAATGCTACCAGTGCTTCTGTGGCCATGTCTTCTGCTTCCTTGTTGCCTTTTTCCTCTACTTTTCTAGTAATTCTTCCTCTCATTCACAGGCACCCAGAATTTGGCAAAACCTCTCCATCCATATGTGTCCTGCATGTATATTTGTTTTTGGTGAAATGACTATTTTTAAGCTGATTCCACAAATTAATTTAACTGTTCCTTATACTTATCCCATATGAAAGGTGGCTTCTGAATCCACCAATTTCAGAGGTTTAACCCAAACCTTACTGATCTATAAAGACAGAAGAAACTGAGATGTGAAGATATGATTCAAATTCTATTTCACATAATGTTTTGGATAAATAACACTTTGTAGACCCCCACATCAAATTACTCTGAACAATGACAGAAAGGAATATTTAAAAATAAGAACACATTGTTAATAAAAATAAAATTATTGAAAAAGGCCACTGCATGATAATATAATCTCTGTGCAGAGCATCCATAGTTCCCCTGTGTTTTCTTGGAAGCCCACATTCATGTTGAAAGAACTCTAACCTTCAGACAGCTCTGAACCATTAATGCTTTATACTAAGAATATTAACTGTGAGAAAACAGTAAATATTATAGCATTGCCTGAACCCTGGCTGGTGTAGGCCTTTCACAGCTAAAAATAAATGTTCACATTCATCAAAGGCACTAGTGAATGAGAAGCCACCCACAGGAGGTAGATGAATAAAAAGAGATCAAGGGCTGGATATAACCATTCAAGAGGGAGGCAGAAATACTAATTGAGTTAAAAAGATCTAGTCCCAAACACAGACACTTAAAAGGAAGACAGACATTAATGGATTTAGAGATCAAGTGGTGAACATAGACACCGAGGAGAGGGATATATGTATGGAGAGATCGCAAACCGAAACATACACCTGAGAGAAAGGTTCAGTGATGAAACCATATAAAAAACAAACAAGTGAACACATATTGTATTAAACAGAAGTAACACACATATTATTATCTAACCAAATAGAACAGAGGCCATCATGGGAAATAGAGCAATGCTCTATAGCATCCAATTTTGACAATTTGTAGAATTAGATGTAGTAATGATGTCACTCTTCTGGCAGTGTAATGCATTCATGTTTCCTGATTATGCCTAGATTCACAGAAATTAAGGCTAGAAGGGAGAATTACATTAGCTGGTCTGGCCTCTTCTTTAGCATAGGTCATAGAATAACGTTCATTTAAACTATTGTTTTACTAAAGGATATCTTCCAAAAAGACATCCAGTACTGATTTGAAGCCTGATAGAGATGGAGAATCCATTACTTTCCTGGTAGGTTTTTTTTTTAATTTAATCACCACCACTGTTAAAAGTGTGTGTTTTATTTCTAATTTGAATTTTGTCTGGCATTAACTTCCAAGAGTCTGTGCCACTGCATCTTCACTGTTATTGATACACATGCCTAGAGCCTTGCGGATACAAACATTTGTATCTGCATCCACACCAACAAAAGTGAGGTGCGGACATCCGCATCCACATCTGTGGATATGGATGCCTGTGGATATAAAGCAGATATCAATGGATTTGGAGGGTTCTACCCTTGCCTGCTAGATTAAAACTAGTGTGGATTAACTGACTAGAGCTCCAATCATACTTCTGATTACAATGTAGCCACATCCTGTGTCTCACTGCAAAGCAATTTTTCCATTGCTCAGAAAATTTTGATGGCTTTGTTGGTACTGTCCCCTTCTTTTTCAATAAATAATATGTATTATCTATGTATCACCTATACTCAAACCAATAAAAGAATGATAAAGTTGCATAGTTTAGCATTGAAAAGCCCCAAATGCCCAAATTAAGGGGGTTTTCTGGACTTGAAATTACACGATTAGAAATTTATTATTATACAAAAATGTTGATAATCTTTTCTTTTCATCAAAAAATTCTCTAAAATGTTTGAGGCTTTCAGCTTTTCAACAGAAGGCATGCTGACACACACAACTACACAAACATTGACATTTCCCTTGGAGGAAAAGAAATGTTGATGGCAATCTTTGACCAGCCCCAACTCTACCTTCATCTCCTGTTCCCTCTAAATAGTCATGGATTTATCACAGACATTTCCAGATATTTCTTATGAAAACATTCAGACTATACATAATATTGCACATATTTGCTTTATGTTTTGGTGAATACCAAGATTCTCCTTATTCAAGAATTTCCTTTGTTAGTTTCATGATATCTTTTCCCTTCCCTGTTCCAGTTAACACTTTCATAAACTTTTCCTGCGCTCCTTTTCATACAATAATGTTTAAGAAGATGTTTCGTTGTCATTTTCAATCCATGAAGCACATATTTTCATTCAATTAGAACATACAGATAACAGATTACAAGGCTCTTTATTTTCATCTGTCTGATGCCCTCATTACATGTGGTGTACAAAAGCAGTCCTGTTCAGTCACTCAAGGTTAAGATCATGTACCATTAAGAAGTATTAAAAATAGACATTGCTACTTAGAAACTCAAGCTAAGCACTTTATTCCAGTTATATTAAACTGTTTTCTGTAAGAACCTCTCCAATCCATTGGTATATATTTTTTCTTATTATTTTTTAAACATATTTAGATATATGGTAAAATAAAAGGGTTAGCAGAATTCTGGGTGAGGGGTTGAACATGCTTCATAGAAAATACATTGCTTTACTGCTATGCTCCTGGAAGAGATTTCCATGCAAGAACCAAGCTGCACAGAAAAAAAAAATCAGTTCCCATAATGCAATTACACCTGCCTCTTATTTTAGGAGTAATGGAATACATTATTTTATAGTACTTCTTATTGTCATACAACTCACAATGCAAACCACAAGATAGAG